>OZ024693.1:21986530-23289273 GCA_964016905.1 Perithous albicinctus | reverse complement strand
GAGAGGAGAGAGAGAGAGGAGAGAGAGAGAGAGAGAGAGAGAGAGAGAACGCCGCGACCGTGGCGTTTCATCGTAAATTTCGTCGGCGTGGCCGTCAGAGATTTTCCTCCTGCCTACGCGAATCGCTGCCTCTTTCTCGTACATTCGCTATACTTCATTCGATTCTCTCGTTCGCTGCTCGCTGTATAAATCTACCTGCGATCGGGGGCGCATCGGATATATATACGCGGCCGGCTCGCTTCCAGATTAGATCACGAGAATACGTTACTCTCGTTCACTTCGATAAAAGTCGAACTGCTCGTAGTCTCGCGGGGCATCATGACGTTATTCTCGGCACGTACACCATGAAACGTATCTCTGATTTCGAATCTCTCAAGGAGAGCATGAGCCCGATGGCCAGATTTTTATTCTGAATTACGGCGAATTGCCTCGGCAAGCATCTACTCTATGTGCTATCGTCTTCCAGCTCATTAATTCTGAATCCGTATTCTAATACCACCTGCGAGTAATTGAACGCATTTCTCTTCATCTTGGCCACACAAAAAGAAAATTATCACTAACTGCAATTGGTGATCACCAGTGTCGATTAATGACTTTTGATGGTGATTCAAGAATATTACGGGTAATTGGGTGATTCAGTGAGGGAAAAGTAAAAACGTCGCATATTGCGTATAATTAGCATAAATTGCGTAATATTGTGACCACATAAATTTTTTTTGTGAATTGCAAAATGTTGATAAGTATTTACAATGGACACTTGCAGTGTTTTTGCCGAGACCGAGTAATAAATCCTATGAATTATATAGTTATTATTCTAAAGATATTATAAATATAAATCTAATTATAACGTAGTCGTAGAATTATTTCGTTGGTGGAAGAAGAAGCAACGAGAGAGATACACCAGTAAAAGAGAATAAAGTTACAAAGTATCGTGTCCCAGATCGGAGCAGTCTCCAGGGTGAGTTGCACCGAGGTCCATACCTACTATACGTTGAAGCTTAATTCGAGTCTCCCAAGTATAGAACCAGAATGAGCAGTAGCAGAGGCAAGGGTACAGGAAGAAACGGCAGCAAGAGCACTTGGATACAATTTCGTGCTCGCCGGTCCGCGAGTAACGAGAACAACTTTATCCTTTCATCTTCTATATCGCGCTTGCTTTTCAGGGAAAGGTGCGAGGGTATGAAACACGCGTCGTGTTCGTGTCTGTGGCACGAAGGGTGACGGTAGTAGCGCGCATTACCAGTGCTGGGCCCAATGGGGTAGCAAAGAAACAGAGGGAGGTGGCGTCGTCGTCGTCGTCGTCGTCGTCGTCGTCCCGCGTACCAGTCCCTCGACCTTAATGCTTAGTGTGGAAGAAAAGGAACGAGTGCCTCTGGTCCTAAAACGAGCAAGTTGGAATAAAGGGAGGAAGAGGAATAAGAACAGAGAAATAAGGGGATGGAAGTAGAAACCATACTTCGTTATAACTATACGTTGATGTGGACTATATATCAAAATACGTGATGCCTTTCTCTCTCTCTCTCTCTCTCTACCTCTCTCTGTCCTTCTGAAAGATCCTTTTATTTTTGCCCTCTTTCTTATAAATACCGACGGCTCGAGGTCTGTCGAACTTGTGCTTTACGAAACTACATCAGCCGCTCGTTTCCCAGGGCGATGCAAGGGCCAGGCACTGACGCGGTCGTCTCGCCACCTTGCAATCGCCCCTAGACCTTAAGTACTTTGTAGTGAGAATTAACAAGGAGCAACTAACACTGTAGTGGCGCTGAGCAACGAACGGAAGAGTGAAGATTCAGAGCTCGCAATAGTGAGGGCGAGGAGAAGCAGAGAGCGAGAGAGAGAGAGATGGAAAATAGTGGTAACTGGAGAAACTTTACCATCCCTTCACCAAACGCCTCGATGCTCGTTTTCGCTTGATGTTGCAACATACCACTTTACTTCCTCACTATATATATATATATAACCGATTACCACGATTAAACCGGAAGTGCCGTATACGTCTGACGAAGCCCTTTCCTAATTTTCAGAGGATTGCACAGGAGTTTCCTCAAGAGTAAACAGTGAACGTGAGTAGACAAATAAGTTCGAACGACGCGGATGAACGATTGAAGCGTGTTGAAGCAATTCACTGTGTGAACGACGATCAATGTGGCTAACATGTTGGCAGCTGAAAGCGCAGGGCAAACCCAACGTAATTTTATTGACCAAGATCTTTGGATTATCAATAGACATGATTTTATTGTTCTTAGGAATATGCGTTATACAATTTGTAATGCATTTTTTTTATTTTATTCAGCACTGAATGAATGCAATTTGAAAAGTGCAGCTTCGAAGTTAAGGATCGGAACCTTTTATCTAGCTAAGGTACTTATGTGTTAGATCTCTCTTTTTTTTACCTCTTCTCTATATTGTACGACTGTGAGAGTGAGTACCTCCTTACAATCCAGAGTCGTTGACCACTCTCACTTACTTTTATTTTCTGCTGCTTTTTTTTTTTTTTTTTTATGTTTCTAGAAAACAATGTGTAAAACGAACTTCGTGGTCGCGAATAACGGTGACCCCCACAGCGAGACCGGGCCAGACGGAGAACGACTTGAAGAAAGAGTGCAAGAGTGAGTGGAAACAAGATCGAAGGAAGCGAGTCTTAAAAGCTGTGGCCGGCAGCGCAAGGTAGAAACTCTGTGCGGCACACGGTTAGTTCTCGGTAGCACAGCGCGTGGTCGGACCAGTTTCGTAATTTAGAGCTTGGCCAGAAGCCGCTCCAACCAAGACTCTAGCAATATACACTTTCTTTCTTTCACCCTCTCATATAAACCTCAGCTAAGCTCGTTCCCTTCAACCTCACTCGGCTACCCTCTCAATTACTACTGCACTCCTTACTCCAGAGTTAGTAGCGCCACGAGACGAGCTGTGTACTTGTGACAAACGTCCGTGTTAATTCCGCAGTAGAATATTGTCATTTTTATTCTGAAGCACGACGTTTCTATGGGCTTCTGGCAAATAATTATAAAATAATTTCAAACAATTTTTTCATCCGCTAGTGTATGTAATATGTGACAAAGAAAATCTACATATATTTAAACCGATTACAAGTCAATAGTCTTGTTTAATTTAATAATTTAATTGTAACACGTGACAATAGGCTTATCATTGATCATTTTTGGGATAATTTGGTTTACCTCGGATGACGATTTTGCCTCAGGGTTTCCCGTCAGATCAGATAGCTCTGTATCCACAATGAGAGGAAGAAACAGAGAAACATCTCGACAAAAAGACATAATACAGAGATAGAAAAAAAAAAAAAATAAAGTCAAGGGTGTAGGGTGAACGCGGGCGGGCTGGCGGAGCCCACTCTCGTAGTGGGCACACGCGAAAAAAAATAAAATGAAATAAAAAGATCGAAAAGATGCGTGAGTCGAGTACGTAGCAGTGCCTAAGGCCACGAGAATACGTGCCCGCAAAGCCAAGTGGTCGTCGCGAAGCGTGTGCCGAACCGCGAGGCCGGCTGGTCTCTATCTCACAGAGAGCAGGCCCCTTGCATCGCGCCGCCTGATCATTCGTAATATCGAATACGCACGATGTACATCCTCCAGTGTGTTCATCTCATTCCCGATACCATACACGGTTGCGCGCATCGAAACCCTCACGTTTCTCCATACAGGATCGCGCGATCTCTTTCACGATCGGCCGAACTATGGTCCATTGAATTGGAAAAATTTCAATCGTGCATTGAATACTTTCGTTACAATCGTTTGTATTTATTTTACACAAATTCCAATAGACGGAGAATGGGACGAAGATTTAATGAACGAACTTGCCAACTGTTCGGGGGGAATTAATTTCATGAATGCATTCCGCAATAGAGAATGTCGCGTATTGTTCTTGTACTTAGTTAGTCGGTTGGCAGAGAACGATACGAAGCGATTACTCAAGTAACATACGGGAGGGATGTACAGCATACATGGGAAGTTTCAAGTCAAATCGATTAGGCGTTGATCATCATCTTTTTCGTTTTAATCTTTTATAAGTCACCTAAGTATTCCCGATGCACTATTTTTATTTCAAAACACACTAGTTTTATATTAAAAAAGCGATAGCTGAATAAGAAATTCAATGCAAATTACTTAAAATTTCTAACGAGTGTTTCTGTTGTATGTTCCTCCAACGAATTGAGGAAAAATTCACAATGACATATTGGTACGCGATGAGCTTGGTTTGGAAGTGCCCATATCCACGTGTGTATGGAATTCACGGTTGTATGTAGTGGCGGCTGGAGGAGAACAGCCGTGTGCTGACTGTGTGTATTCGATGCGAGGACGAGTTGCGGTGTGTAACAAAGCGTATCGGTTCGTACTTTTCGTTCCCTTTTCCATGAGCAATGCATTGCGCGGGCGACCGGGCTCGAGAACGCAGAAGCATTGCTTTTTCGCTGGCCGCTCATCGTCCACACCGCTTTTATCAGAATGATGAAACAAAGCTTGTCCGGGCTGGACGTTACAAGCACTGTACGCACAATTGAAAAACGCCGCGGTATAACCTTGAGCCTCTCGAACAAACGTGTCCAACTAGCTCGCATTGGATGCGCGGAAGGCATATTCTGCAGTGGTCTGTGATGCAGGATTAAATTTATCTCCGTGAAATGGTTTAACGGCCAATAAATATGAATGTGACATTATATGATAACCTGTATTGTAAACATATTAAATCATTCAATAACAATGCGAAAAAATAATGTAAGTTTGGGAGAGAATTCAAGTAAGCTTCAACTCTTATGGAGTACGTTTTACTGTTTCACATACATCATTATCACTTCTTTTTGCTTTCATAATCTTTCTTACGATGCCGTTATTCAAAAACAACACATTTTAAACAGTTTTCGCAAATGCGATTTCATACACTTTTTTAAAATTGTAATTGCTTGCGCGAATAGGGCGTTTCAGTTGGATCCACGTGAGAAAATTTAACCGCGACATACTCTACTCTTTCATTCGTTTTTTTTTTTTCCCAACAAGGTTTCCCTCACTCTGTTGTATGTGGTACTCGAAAAGAAGCACGCTAGTATAACCGCGAAGGGTGAAGTAACCTCGTGGAAACGAGAAAGGGGTTGGCTCTACCGTTTCTCGTCACCGTGCGCTTCGAATGCTTTTGCCGGAGGAAAAACTCTACGAGGTCTACCCCGGCAAAAGGGCTCTGGTGCGCGAAGACGCCAGAACTCTTTCGCTCCATACCAGTTCTTTTTTTTCCTTCTTCTGCTTCCTTTTCTTTTTCGCTTTCATTCTTCTCTCGTTTTCTCATACAACGGACAAGGTTTTCGCAAGACTCCCTGTGCGTGTAGTACACCCAGCAGCACCTCTTATACTCGGTAGGGCTCCTATTCCCGTTACAATATAGCTTTTCTCGTGTGCAGCGCACAGGAGAGGAAAATCGAATACCAACCGAGCTTTCGCCCTAGCGCCTGCAGCCGACCACCCGAAAAATAAAGGAAAAAGGGCGCTACCATTCCCTACAACACCGTAACTCCATTTCACTCGGTAGCGCGAGGGAGCTAAAGCGCGCGCTTGCTTCAGGCAGCTATCTAGTACTCGAAAGCTTCGTCGCTCAATGGGACTCGATTTTCCCGGTAAAATTCTTCGTTGGAAAAACCAACCGACAGAAGCACCACTCGATCCGATGCAGAGTCCTAGACAGAGAAACGCGTCCACTCTTTCTCAAAGACACCCCCATAACTTCGGCGCCTCTATTTTTCTTCCTCTATTTGATGTGATTTCATGGAATTCAGGAAAAATTGAATTTAACACAATGAACGTGAGAAAATATAAAAAAATATGAAATCGGTATATCACCTTCAGCTAAAGTCTGAGTCCTTTTAGAAACCTCAGCGGCAGCTGAGGTTTGTAAAAGAAAGCATAACATAATATCTTACATGCTGGATATGGTAATTTCGGTGTTATTTCGTGCTAACTGTAATTTTAGAGGATCTAGATAATTTTTTCTATAGCTAAATATCGAGTCTGTTTTGCTTGACATTTATAAAACATTCATCATTTAGAAATAAAAACGAGTTAAAAACGAAAAGGTTAAATAGTCACCAGTTTTCTGCACTATTCTAACGAAATTCCACTTATTATTATCTTCCATGCGTCCATAATTTTAGTTCATTCTGTGGGTGGCATGGTATTCTTAAATACTCTTAAATACTTTAACATCCTGTGTAAATAAATGAAGATTTTGCGATACTATCCCGATAAAGCTCTAATAGCAAAATGTCTGTTATATTTATGAATAGCTATTTCAAACTCGAGTGTCGTACACGCCAATACATTTCAGGATGGAGTTACAGCATAATAAATCTCCAGAAAATCGACAACCTAGAAAAGATGCATTTATTATAGATGGTTGTTAATGCACCGAAAGTTCATTAGCAAATACTGCATAATAAAAGATAGCGATCGATGTCATCTGGAATTATGCTAATTTATTATGCGAGTTGACTGGAATAATTAAAAAAAAAAACGACTTCTTTTTTTCTCATCGTACGTTAATTAAGTAATCTGACTGAGAACCAGACTCAATGGAAATTCAGGACGAAAAGAGATATGTCAGATACGTAATAAAAAAAATTATAAAGTAGAACTTTGTCCACAGCTTCCTCAAAATTCAAAATTTGCTGAAATTGAATAAATTTAAAAATTATTTATTCAATTTAATTGAATAAATTTTCATCAATTTTACGACTATATCCGGATATTGAGTGCTCCGTCACTCTGTGATGGACAACTGTTGCGCAGCATTTCTCTAGACTGTACTATTATTTTATGCTCTTTATAAGCGAACAATTTTTCACACGGGCGTTTTTTTTTAGGAAAATTTAAATTTCCTTCATTCTATATCATTCCCGAGCTTAAAGCGTATTATGCGGTATCAGAGAACTTATAGAACAGTCCACCGATTAATATTTATGATCGCGAGCGAACACGCGGAGCGT
This sequence comes from Perithous albicinctus, assembly GCA_964016905.1. Taxonomy (NCBI): domain Eukaryota; kingdom Metazoa; phylum Arthropoda; class Insecta; order Hymenoptera; family Ichneumonidae; genus Perithous; species Perithous albicinctus. Next base: position 23,282,291 of record OZ024693.1, on the reverse strand, counting down.
ACATTAATTACGCGCATGCATCATCGTTGGCGATCGTTCTCGGTAGCTCTTCCGGTCTCTGCACGTCCCTCTGTGAGCTAACACGATAACATGGGCATCGTATAAGTGTACGTAAATCTCTACCACAGTAGGGACACAGGCTACTTGGTAGCGACTAGATGCGATGAGTTGCCACGAGTAGTACACGAGCTTTACACTCACTTCCATATACCAGAGAGGCCCTAAAGCCGCCCACTGATGCGAAAGCCACAAGGGGCGTGCTGTTGGGATATGCTTGCGTGTTCTGCGCTACTCGCGATAAGTCGAAAGCCTAGAAGGCTTCGTCATCAACATCATCCACGTTGTCTTTGGCGTTGTTATCGGTGAGGGGGTGTTTGATGACGCACTGCGGAAGGGTAAGTGATATGATAATATTACATACCACGTACTTTAAAACGTGTCATAATTCACCATGATTCATAGCCTGATTGGGCTGAAACAAAGAACACGGGACAGGAAGCATATGAAGATAAAGTTAAGATGTTATAAACATAAAGATGACTTGGTATCCATGTTAGGAACATCTTGCCTTTGTTCCTAAGGTATGGGCCACTCTCTCTCTCTCTCTCTCTAATGCCCGGTTTCGATATAATGTCCTCACGACAAATACAGGGACACGCACTTTGCGAAAGCGCAGTTTCTCGTGGCTGTGCTCTCCAGTAGCAAAAACTCTAGTAATACGTCATCTAGTAAGATAGTTTCAAACGTGTCTGTAGACACCACGATGCCTAATGATGTCTTGCAATAGCGCTCTACGTAGAGTAATCGCTAGGAGTAACAAAATTAAGGCATCGGAACAGATACCTTTGGACAGTTAACCCAATACTAAAATTGATACAAATTTAAGTCTTTAGAATTCGTCGAGCAAGGGAAAAACGGCCCACGACTAAGTATCCATTTCTAGCTCAGTTACACGACAGATGTTTCTCTCAAGCGCAATATTAATAATTTAGCTATCCGAAGAGAGATCTTGTCGGCTGTTCGAGCGGTCGAACAAGTAAAAGAACGCAAATGAAAGCGATGGCAATGATAGTGTTACGATAGGAAAGACGCATAATCGTAGAACGTGGGGTAAAATCCAACGTTTGGCGTCGCTGGTCTGTTCCGAACGGGAACTGTGGGAAAGTGTGGGAAATTTGACACGTGCTACGGGCGGTACAAGTCTAGGTACGATGGTCGACACTACCCTTCTTCGTGGCGAACGTTTTCTCACTCGAGAGACTTCGAGAAACCAGTATGGCTGAGGAAATGGCCGGCTTGCTGAGGGTATACAACGGATGAGAGAATCAGATAGAGGGAACAATTCGCTCTTGTTTCGATCCCCGAGACCACAAGCCGAGAAAAGGATTAACTCGCCAACAATCCTGAGTAGTTGCATGCTTCCCAGCATTCTCGATACAAAGCTGCTTTATTCTAGGAAGTTAGTGGCGATGATCCGGTAAGGTTACAACGGTGGAATTAGGGGATCGTAGATCAAGGATTAAATGGAAAGGTCGTTGTGGTCTTTAGGGGGTTTCGGCCGACGATTCGTTAAGACTTAATCACAAACAGGTCCTATTTCTGAACGAATTTTACCAAATAGATCTCTGTAATGTACATTCATATTGTAGGGTTACTTTCTATGGAAAAAGCGATGTATTGTGAGTTTACCAATGAAGATGAGAGAAAGTGACCTTCCGATGGCGATTAAACATATTATAATAATCGAATTTCTTCCCGTTAGATATACCTGACTCATTCTGTGCAGTGAGTGTAATATGTAGAGACAATTTAATCCAGTCTTCCAGAGTGTGATCCCTCAGGCCTACCAATTAATCCTCTTAGACGTGACTCCAGCTCCGAATCCATCGTCACTCAATCTGCGACAGTTAAAACTCATGAATTTAATGAATAATCCCTTTTTTCCCAATGACAATGAAACCACGTCATGGAATGGATCTATATGAGTCACACTTCTACGCTGATGGAACTTTAATTACTTTTTCCATTACATTGAAAATATAAATCTCATGATTAAATATAAAACCGAACTCATGAATGAATACAAGAGGGGGAACTGCGATGGCTCTCTCGAAATGATTATTACTACGTCCAATATCAAAGGTCAAAAAAATGTTGCAGTATTTTTAATATAAAAATACATGAGGCACCTGCGAGGTACGAGTATTTTATAGCTCTTCTGAGTAATTAATCAATGCAGCAGAGAATCTGATGGGTAGATTGGGCCTGGAGCGTTCAATTTGCACTGTCGAAATCAATGTGATTTTGCTTTCGATAGATATTCGGTGCGGAGCGTCGACATGCTTCCGGAAACATTTTGCTTCTCGTGCCATGGCATTACCGCATGACGTGATGCGTGTACGAGAGCTGCATTACGGATATACTGTAGTTATATCGATAGTACTTCGGCTACTGTGCGAACACATCAGGGCAAAAGTTATCGAATTCTCGAAATATAATTGACAAATCACACAACAACAAAAAAAAGATCTGTTTTTTACTGTGTCTTGATTCCACTGATAAAACGCAGAAATATTGAACAGGTCCTAAACTCGACACAGTAAAATTTTCCATGCATGTGTGTGTGTGTATAATGTGCGTGTGACAAACGAGACGAAGAAAGAGACAGAGAGAAGGGTCGATTTAGTGGGGGAGTTGCAGCATTTTACTACACAAGAATGGAACGCGGGTTCGATTAAACTCTCGTACGCACGTAAGACGCAACTAAAGTCGAGTGAATGTTACCTACATGTATAGAGACTTTTAATACAGGGGAGAATGCATTGCATTCTGTATGCGTATGAGTGAGACAGTTTCGCTCCTTGCTGCCTGAGGATAGGTCGGCCAAAGTAAATTACGAGCACGTGCGTCTCGCAGGGTCCTCTCTAACGAGATGTAGCCTCGTTGTTTTATAGAGTATAGATGTATATAGTATTTCATGGTAAACTGTTCAGTCTATAATAATATATTCTCTACGGTATGTACATACTTGTAGCATCAACCGTACGTATACGCGGTAGTACAACGAATCATCGATCTCGCGCTCCTCTGTTCCCTCCCCGTATATGCCGAATGCTTCGTGTTCCTGCCTCGCGGGAATACCGCCGAGTAATTAAGGTACACGGTAATTAAATAAGAGTAGATTAGAAACTTAGTGCTTTCACTGAGAGGGTATTATTTCTTATAAATATATAGTGAAATATGCGTGCTAAGAAGGATTCTGGTAATACCTGCCAATCGTCTTTGAGACTATACAATAGCATTTCATTGATTTTCTAAATTGTGGTCAGGATGAATATTAGGATTATAAAAAAAAACTTACGCTAATTAATGACCTATTTATATTAAAAAATGTAGTTTGTTTTGCGGAGTTCGGATAAGTTTATTTTTTGTGTTAAACACAAAAAAACAAAAAAAAATGTTTGCAGCTCACAGGCGTCGCGAATTTAATTTATGATTTCAATTTTGGAAGAGGTCAGGCAATGGATGGATCTATTTTCGGGTTAATGATTGTTGACCTTCCAATCATAGGCCAATCATTGGTACAAATTAAGTTGGCCGACGTACAGGGGCTGATTCTAGACCAACCTTCAGGATAGTATTGATTTAGTCAATACCAAACCGCTCTTATTAGCCAACTTGAAAAATATATGTACTATCGACCTATGAAATGAAGAACTTTTCGCCTGGTAGCAAAAGCATGCGGACGACGAGGATCATCAAAAATAATTTTTTAAACAATTTTTTGTACTCTGCACATTTTATGCTTCAACTTTATTATGCAGAGTGTAAAAGCAAAGAAAAATTGTCATAGATGATTCCATTACTCACATACTTTTTCCACCTGCTAAAAAATTCTTTAATGGATAGGTCAATAGTATATATATATATATATATATATTTTTTTTTTTAAATAGTACTAACGGCCAAATAAGATATTAGTCTCGCCTTAATTAATGTGTGGTCTATGCGGTAAATATGAAATTAAGTGAAATTCGATTTATCATCGAGCAAAATGAGAAATCAATTTCGTTGTAAGATTCGTTAATTCGCCAAGAAACGTTCGCATATGCTTGGAATTGTACAATCTTGTATCCCGCATGACTTCCAATGGCAAGCACTCTACCACCCACCTAATACGCTATGTGCATATATATAGTCACGGATCATGTACATATAGAAGCGTGCTCTTCATCACTGCAGTGCAGCAGGTAGAGAGTACACGCGAGAGGTGCAATTTTATTTTATCCCTGGTGCGTCCGAGAGTCGCAGTGCTCCTGCGCTCTGACTGCTGTACAAACTCACCCTCTGACCATCGCAATATGGTTATACATATATATGAAAGCTCGGTATAGCAGAGCTCTCGCGGACACGCCGGTTCTGCTACCTCCGCAGTGCCGGATTCAATTAAGCGCACTCCGGCTAGGACGTATTAAAAATTTTCGTGCACTCCCGAGGAGTCTGTTGGCAGGTTAAATTTTTATCCACCTCGCTCGTCAAAGCTGTCTCGTGTGTGCTGCCTCAACATGTACGCTCTACTCCCTCCACATATGAACCGGAAATGTATGCATCGAGGAAAGAAAATATATAGAATGAGTAAGGGTAGTTTTTCTCTGTCTGGAATAGTGTGGAAAGAGAATGACTGCCGGCGAAAGAGGGTCGGTTAGAAAAAAAAGGGGGGTGAAATAGTGAGATAGATCTTTTGTCAGGTTCGATTTTTCTTTTTTTTTCCCCCCTCTGAATACAAAGTATATACTTTGTTCAACTTTAGAGTTACCATTTCTTGATACGCCACATACGGCACTTATGGCATTACTCAAACGTCGGATACCTCTAAAAAATGTTAGGTTTATGTAGAAACGGTTATGTAACAGTGTCATTCGGTATTCCACGTCCGCAAGCTCAGGTCATACGGCAATACTTAAAAATTCCCTGTATATATATCCGGTAATGGTCGGAGCTCTGCTGAAAACTCGAGACCCTCGACATTGAAATTCATCGTAACTATATATGTACATATACAGTTCAGGTATACATATATATATATATACTGTATACGTGTGCGCATAACCGAATATCTGGAATGAAAAGCTCGCCAGTTGCTTCGTTATATTTTTCTCCGTACTATCCACTTCGTTAGCATCGCGAAGTACTTTTAGTATCGCAATGTGGATACGATGTATACATTTATGCCGTGCTACGTAAACAGATTTGCTGTCGTTATGCCGTCGTTTAAATATTTCATTCGTTATGTATAATATCGTCAGGCAACTCTTGTGAGCAGCCTGTAGGTTTTAACCTAACGTCATTATGACACACATTAATATACAAGTGGGAAGCTTTCTGTGGAAGTAATATAGTGCAGAATAAGGAAAATTAACCTTTCGCCGTTTCACCGTATAATTTTAGAAGCAATTATTTTCGCGTTTCAAAAGAAAGAACAAAAATTGCAGAGTTAAAATTTATCGAAGATAAAATATAATTGTTGTAAAATGTACACTCTTGAAAAATCGCATTTTCGTGCGTTATTGAATAGAAAAGAACTTCAGCAAAAGTAAAAATCCTTCTGGAAAGAACACGAAATTAAAATGGTACACGTATACTCATGAAAAACATCAACCAACACCGAATAACAAAATGTTCCTGATTACGGTGAAAACCCCTTTTCCACAGAGAAACCTATTAGAATTTACACTGTTATGTATTTTTAATACCTTTTTTTTTAAGTGAACGACTATTTACGAAACAAGGACTATGTACTAGCGTGAATATAACGTGTCTCATAAATACCAAGCATTACGAGGCAGCTTTAGAAAAGATACCCTCGAACAAAGTGATTACCACACGGCTCTTCAGCTCTTAGTGGCGCTATTTGCAGGAGAAAAAATAATAGCACTATGCTACTAGACATTATATTTAGCTTACAATTACAATATTGTTTACAGTATAAGTTACGAAAAAAAGGAGAGAAAAAAAATAGGAATAATGAAGAGTAAGCCGGGCGAAAGACCTCTGGTACTTGTGAGGCTTCGTATAGGCATGCAGCTACAAAAAAGATAGGATCTGTGGGTGCAGTCGGTGTTATGTCGACACACTTCCGCTTGCGCGAAAACCGCACGTCTGCTTACCAGTTTTTGTAGCTCTCCCCAAGCGCGAGCGCCAGTATGTATACTGGCAGTTTCGAAGACAATGGCTCGTTGTTGGGTATCACGCGTGTCGTAATTTACACCGGGTCCTCGAGTGAGAGTCTCCAACTCCAGCATTACTAAGTAGTAGTAGCACCAGCAGTAATAGTAGTACTAGTAGTAGTAGTAGTAGTAGTAGTAGTAGTAGTAGTAGTAGTAGTAGTAGTAGTAGCTACTGCAAAGCAGATTCCAATGCTGCTAGCATACGTATAGGTGGAGATGAACACGACAGCGTAAATGCACACCCAGGTGTACGTCCCTTGTCTCATCCCAACGCCCAACTTGCACTCGCGCTCGCCATACCCTCGTGATTAGCAGCCCGTGACCCCGCAACGCCTGGAATGAGATATTAATAAGCCGTTTCGCATATATTACCACGTGAACCTGTGTGCCCTGTACCAGGAGGCAATTAATGGGAAACATGAGTTTACTTTAATACAATTCCGAACGAGAACTATCCATCTCAATTACTCTCTGCATATGAGCCCAGTAGCCTCCCGCGTTGAATTACGCACAGATTTCAGTGAGATAACCATTGAGGTCTTTCTGTCCAGGACAAAGTGATACAATTGTTGACCGTATTCAGTGATTGGCTCTCTGCAGTGAATTCCATTGAAAATTGTTTATGATGAACCGTCGTAATTTTGTTTTTATCTAGACATCGTTTTTGTTGCAGTGGACAAATATAGATATCACGAAACTTCATATTCAGTACCACAGACCGGTTCTTGAAAAACGTACATTTTTTGTTGAAATTCTGAATGCAATAGTAATTATATTTCTACTTTTAATTTGGTAATTAAAAAAAATTGTTGTAAAAAATAATCAGATTTGTAGATTTGTTACCATTCATTAAACCTGGCACTTGTTAAAAGTGCTAGGTGCAAAAAGTTCTCAGATATATAGTAATTTTGATTAGACTCTTCTTCCCACATGTTCATAACTTTCGTCAGTCCATTTGGTCATCAATTACTGGCGTACACGTTTGTCCTCCACGAGAGTACATTTTGACGATGTTATTACAGTAACGTATTTTACGTAACTAATATGCACATATAGGTCAACACAGATTCTCTCGCCAGTGCTATCGAATTGCAGCCAATTAATAATATCATACTGTGTTCCTACGTATTGCAATATCGCGAAATGTCAGAGGTATGAAGGAGTGACAGCTTAATATCTCTATAGCAATATATTTGAACGGATTTTGATAACTCGATGTAGCACAGATAGCACATTTCAGCGAGACATCTAATGTCAACCTAATTGAAACTTATTGGAATATTCGACAGAAAAACATTTTCGTATACTCGGTATTATACACTTGAGTCTTGTATATATATGCACGTCAGACATAACTCTCGTCGTGATTTCGACGACGAGACGACTTCCTCTCTCAGGAGTGTTTCAGTTTCTCTGGGTGACTATCAGACGCTTTTATCGCCATCACTCAGGCTCCCTATTGTAACACGTTGAATAATAAGTGTCCTACATATTCAACATATATATACAATATCAATGAATGTAATGTACATATATATATACATTACGTTCATACAGTACTGTTTCATTGTCATTGCGATTGGACGTCGCAAATCTGGTTGTCAGGCTCGAGAGCGAAGCTCATTAATCGCGAAGAAAAGGTGAGTTGAAAATGAGAAACCAGGTCTTATCGTAGGGCAACCATAGGCAGAGCCGTAATATCATTGTAGCGCGAGGCGCTCTACGCGCGAGCATCGCTATATGACTTGGCGAGGACGAGCCACGCGGCAACGATGATGGTGACGGGAGAGAGGCTTCAGGGATGTCGAGGGTGAAGAGGAGAACGTAATTAGAAAGCTTCATTACAGCACTCCGGTGCGAGCTCTGCTGATGCTCGCCCTTTCAGTCTGATAGCTGATGGCGTTTGACGCGTCCCTAATTTCTATACTGAACACAATTACGAGTGTCACTTCCTAGACGATGGGGAAGCGAGTGTTCCGGCGTATATATACCACTATATACAGCTTGACATAGTGTCGACTGTGTATATAGTGCAAGAACTTGCTGTCATGGCGAAATACCCTTTCCCGTCTTAATTATTTTACTTATTCCCGACTCCCTCATCGTATACGCAATTCCATTAATGAAGCAAATCAAGTGGAAACGCTACCTCGTCATTTTTTTTTTTCGTCATGCTGCACTTCACTGAGATTTTAGAAGGTACTTGACTGCTTCGTTTCTGAATGGTAATAAATAGTTTTTTAATGGACGAACTGAATGTCGATAACTAAGAGTTGTCCAATTTTATTTGCAGAACTGCCCTTTTTTGCATTACGATATTATGAAATTAACGCGTGTATTTAATTACAAAAAATATGGTGGAAAGCATGGATAAGTTCACTTATTGATTCAAGAACATGGATCTCATTAGGTTGAGGAATAGGAATTAATGAAATTCGAGCAATCTCATCTCTCTCTACTTTCAAATGTCTGAATGAGTTCGAAAATCTTCAAATCTAATGTCGTAATAAGGATATCGAAGTTATTGTGATTTTTAGGTTGAATTGGTATGACAATTCGTACGAAATATACACTAAAAGACCTGTGAAGATGTAACTTTGTACCTATCGCTACATTTAGTCCAAACATACTTAACGCTATTATTCGTATAATCCGATGGAGGGGAATAGTCAACAATTGACGTGGCCTGCTGAGTCGACAACTCAGAGGTACGTGCACATTCACTAGTTCGATTAAATTCAATAATGCCTCATGGTATAGTACGACATTTCGATAAATCCTTAGCAAACACTGCGCGTGCAGCTCTATAATCATCGTTATTATTAGAGGATGACATATATTTTCCTGAGCCATCAGCCATATTAGCCTGAATGTGCAATTCACTTCGTCTAATAATAATACGTATAGTGCAAGTACACTAAGTATGGTCGAAAAAAATGTCGTATGGCACACTAACTATGTATCAATTTTTGAGATACCGCTATTTTTAATTTGTTACACAAGTTGACTGCCATATTACAATGTTTGGAATTGCATTTGAGGTACATCGATCAAAGTTTTTAAATTTCATGGCATTTTTAACTGTTCATCATCTCGATTGTACTTTCCACCGATATATCTCGATCTCCTATTTCCACTTAGGCATCATCCTCCTCTTTCATTCTCCCACACCGCTATACGTTTATCTTTTGCACCCCAACATCGACACCAATCTCTGACGCCTTCGTTCACTCCAGACTATACACCCGGATAAATAACTTGCTACTATAGCTATAGATGTACAAATATAGATGCACAGGACAGACGGGGGAAGTTGCGAGCAAATACCCGGATACCTTTGACCACCCTTCATCTCTCAGCCTGCATCAGAGCAACACCCAGTTTCCACACCAATTTGTAGATAGGCATATATATTTATACATGTGTATAAATATATATACTATATATAGTATACTTATATGTATATATTTACTGGGAGGCGTGACGCTGACTTGTGTGCCCGCTTGACGAGGGTGAACGCACATAATGCGGCTACTGTTGGCATTGGACGAATACAAAAAGATAATGATAATGATACGGAATATCAAATAAAAGAGCACGCAACCAAGTTATATATTAATACATATAATAGCAGTGCTTTATATACAGGGCATTCTACCTGGTTTCGGCCTCGGTCTGACCCCTGGCCCCACAATTTTTTATATCATTGACATAACTCTAAATAGCACTAATATAAGAATTACAAATTTTTACACATTTTCAATAATCTACGATTTTTTTAAAACAAATTATCGTAATGCACATTTTAAAAACTTGACGAAATTCGAGAATATCTTTTTTGGAAAATTAAAATTAAAAATCGATACCTTCTATTTTTTTCGGCCTTTTTTTAACAAAAATAAATTAAACAAATTAGAAAACGTAGTAATTTTACGATGGCCCGCAGCTAGAACATTTTTATATGCAATACACTTTTTAGATTTTTTCCAGATTTTTTAATCACAAATCTCTGCGACTCTTTGATTGCTTAACTCAAGTAAGCAGCTCAGTAGAGGAGCCAGTTACGTTTTTCGTCGACTCTACTGAGCACACGTCAACGCAGTTGACTCCAAAGCCTGGCTCTGAGATTCAGTCTTGAGTGTCCGGACCACACGCCACGATGATTCATCGTGTCGGAGCTCACGAAGTCTGCCGCGTGGCGCCGCTAAGAAGACGGCCCTTGAATTATGTCCGCCTTCCCTATTATGCGCGCGTTCCGGCAGCTTCTCTACGCCGCTTGACCAACGTCCCAGGCTTATGTAGTATACAGCAACTAGCAGTGACCATAGATACACTCAATCTACTTACCTACAAATGCATTCAGCATTCAGTGAAGAAACTTTTGTTTACAATGGCTTCCAAAGTTTATCACATGACAAGTTGGTAAATGATGAACAGACATGAAAAATACCATTCTGTTTGTTGCATGCATCTTAACTGAAATGGATTATAATAATTAGCTACAGAGCTTACACAGGAACATGGATAACAGATACATTTATCTGTATCCATTCAGAATACTGGTGTACAACATATTTCCATCCGTACATCGAAGTTGTTTCAACCACTGTAAGTATATATAAATATATATATATATATATATATATATATACAATCTGCTGGTTGCAAAGAGATATAGAGATAGAGTAGCTTCTGGACGGCGTGAGGCGCCGGCTTACATTGTTGTGCCACCGCGTTCTTCGAGTACACGAGGGCATTATCGTGAATCGTGAATACGAATGCACGACGTCGTGAGACTTGAAATGAATGTACTGTGTGACCCACCCACTAAATATATATCTCGTTTTTTCTTCTTCTCCTTCTATCGAAATACGACTCGACAGAAGAGTTTCCACATTGATCGACGGAATTGTTTAATACACCACATTATTTCTTCTCAACAGACAAACTCACGATATAGTGTCCAAAAGATACCAGAAACTTCGTAAATTTAAATACATAACTTCTTAATAGTTGATCTTCAAGAAAAAAATAATCGCATCAAATCAATTGACTTGATTCCACCCAACAGAAGGTAGAACTAATTGCACCTAAAAAATAAGCGAGTACCAGTTGCGCTATTAGATTCCAGTGTCAGGTTAGGTGGATTCGAGAAGGTACTCGCCCACGAAGCACAATTACAGTACAGTGGTGTTAGAACCCTTCAATGTCTCAAGGAGCATAGCTACATTTACATCCAGTGTTCCACACAGAGTTAAATGAGTTCTACACGCTGTCCAGCATAGAACAGAACAAGCGCAACCACCTTAAGAACTATACGGAAATATAGGCGAGGTAACTAAGCTGCTACGTATATATTTTCCTCTATTTCATCTCTAGCACAAGAGAGGTTCATCAAAACGTTCATACTTATGTAAGATAGCTAGATATCTGTTTACAGACACAGGTATTAGTAGTTCGATTCATACGTACGTATCTCCTTGGTCTGCAACGTATGAAGATCACTTTATATAGTGAGTCCGGTAAGAGACAGGCTTATCCTGAAACAGAGAAAGAGTAAAAGACAGAGTGAGAGAGCAAAGTACATAATACAGTGTAGAGTAGCATACGGGTATGTAAAAGTGTGCGTAAGGTGTACCTTGCACACCCAACCCGTTATGGAGATGAGCGTGGCTGAAGGCGGTCGCGCGCGCCTGCGACATCTTCTGCATCTGTAATGTTGCCATCTTCGTCTCATTCTCTTTCTCTCTCTCTCTCTCTCAGCCTGCATTAAATTCGCCCTGTTACTCGGTGCATGTGAGCTATCGTACTCTTTCCTCCTCTCTTAGCTTCGATTTCCTACCAACCTGGTAATCCTTGGCCATCTCTTTCTCTTGCTCTTTTACCTTTTGATTCCTTTTCTCCTTACGTCTCTTCTCCTTCTACCTTTCTTTTCATGCTATGCTTCTCTTGCAGGGGTAGCCTCCTGTATAGCTCCAGCAGGAGCAGCAGTTCTGCGATACACTTAAGAAGCTCCCTGCATAAACAGTGCTCGGGCATGTCGAAGCCGCATCGGAGTTGGACGGGCGATTTATCAGCCGGGGAATGCAGAGAGAAACGCCGCTTACGTTTGCCCAGCGAAGCAGAGAAACTGCATGGAGCATGGCTCCAACCTCGCTTATTTTCCTTCGTTGGTGCTGGCTGTCGCTATACTCATGCATTGCCCGCCGCGTGCACAGAAGCCCCAACAACCCCAATGGCAAATTCGGAATAAGGATCGCCTCATTCTCGATGCAATCCGTGAAACGTCCCAGCGAGCCACAGCATCTTACCCCGGATCTTTCGGGATAACCAGTGGGCCAACTTATTATTCAAATGTTCACCAGTACCTTCGGATGTATGTACGTATATGTGCGTTTGCAGAATCGAGTGCTGAGGAATACAATACAGGAATAGCCGAATGCGATCCGACGGATGCATAAGTGTGTGACATTTCTCCGCATGTGCTCGAACAGAGCCCATATTATTGCAAGACATATAGGAGGCATTCGCTACCAATTTAGCCACTTTCATCTCGACCCTCTAAGATCAATTCTATTATTGCCCAGCTCATAATTCTATATGCAGGTACACTCCGTGCATTTTCAAATAAATTTAAATCTGACAGCTTAGAAAACGCGCTATTTTTACGTTGAAGGACAGAAATTGTGCAGAGGCTGAGTGACGAAGCTGAAAGTGGCAGCAATTTATTTCTATCATCCGGGTGCCACAATTGGTTCTGCTGCTTCTCGGGATTCAACAAGTGAAGCGCTTTCCTGATATTGGTGGAATTTCTGCAGAGCCACCTGTCACAATATGACCCTGGTGAACTACATACTTCCAGTTCTCTTTTTTTTGTTGTATTATCTCAATTCCTTCTGATACAATGACTTTTAAAAAATTGCGCATCTTCAACAAAAACCAGTCGTTGTTGTGAACGACAGAGAACGATAGAGCTGATATTCTTAAAACTCATATTAATTATAACAAACATATATTAATATCATCTGTCGATTTTTATGACAAGGGCGACTGTCGTATAAATCACAATATCCCATTTTTACATGTATTTCCATTGCAATTTGACGGCTTAAGTTTGATTGCATTACTGAAAACTATTCTGGTCGATGGAACGAAAGAGAATAGTACAACGGATTAAACTATTCAGAAATAAATTTATGCGATACGGAATGAATATATACACAACGTATAAATGGTACACGATATTCGGAGAGTGTCACATTTTCCTCATAATGCCACTTATACGCGACACTATCAAAACAATTGTAATAATCGAACAGATACAATAATTCTATCGTCTCATTTAGATTTCGATTGCATCATTTGTCAGAGATTGGAAGAAACCACAGAGGATTTCGTGTGTGCCAATTAAAAACGGAAATCCGATCGTGGATATTTCATTACTGCAAAATCAGCGATAACTACACGTACATTAGATTTTATGGTCATACTGTAAATATGTTACCCATAGTGCCCGTTTGCCCGTTGATAATCAATTGGCCTCCACAACCCATGCTTTGCATGTGCACATGTGCATCAGCGTTCGTGCCTCCAGTAAGCAGAATGAACGTACAGTGGTGTATAACATTATATTATGCAATCGAATGATATATTGCTCGGGGCATTACGTAATAGTGTTGTGCGATCAACTTTGAAGCTGCAGCGATGAAACATTTTGCTGCTAAATTTAAAATCACTTCTAATGTTGGAAATACAAATTGAAACATATACGTCTATGCATCACAAATGAATAATGTGTACTAAATGTCCATGTATGATTTCGTACGTACATACACTTTGTGTTTGACATTACAATAATAATCGTGCAGCAAAGTTCGATAAACAAAAAGCTTTTGTGATGATCATTCACACAAACTCTATGGCTATATCTCGTACACAAGTTCAAGAATGGCGGTATATAGCAATTTCATCGTGAGTAAATGGCTATATGGTCACGGTAGCCAGCTGATATCTTCATCTATATATACAAGCTCGGGTGTATAACAGGCAAAAGATAAATATTAACCGAGCAAACATTGCACGGTTGCCAGCTAACGAAAATCTCAGCAAGTTCACATTGCCACGAGACGCTCGGAGGGTAGCTACGTATAGCGCAGCATCGATAGATCGAGGAAAAGCACGCGTGTAACGTCAGCCAGACCTACTTCGACATGCCATAGGGCTTAGTCGGTACGTGCTTACTGCCGATAGCCATAAAACACATCGTCACTGATATGTATCGAGAGCTGGGTTTCCTCTGACCACTTTCTAAATTGAGCTATCAAAATAGAAAGAAATATATATTTTTTTCTGGCACGTCTTGAAATACTTCACTTTGTTCCTTCAGTCTCTACTGATCATCGGTAGTTTCTGTCAGCTGAACCTCTGATACCTATACATATTTTTCAAATGTATGCCACTCAACAGGAGTTACGTGGTTAATGTCCAACCGTAATTTACCAGGCATACACGCATGTCGGAGAGTCTGCAGTTCACTTTGAATTTGCCAACAAACTGTATTACAACTTTGTACCACACTGCTTCAGCAGTATATTTGACTGTGTTCAGTTTAGGGTGCGTATACAAATATGGATCCGGTGTAAACGCACGAATAACTTCAGAAAATTACAATATGGCTGAGGAAACTTCTCGAAATTCTTGACCCGTAAAGACCACACCTGTACGCGTATAGGCATTGAAATATATTCCACTATTTATCAAAAAAATAAATCACCTTTAATAAGAACACCTCGCCTCAATATCGCACAAAATTAGAGCTCCGACTGTCTAGGCGTTGCCTTATGACTCTGAGCATAAAAATCGAATAAAGGACCACTTTTGATTTTTTTCCATGGCCTCCCTTTCACTAGGTTTACTTTGACAGGCTGGGAGATGAATAAAAAAGGAATATGGAGCAATCTAATGTTCACGTGGAACTATCATGTACTACCTACTATGGAAATGTACTATATAGAATCGAGCCAAAGTCCCTTCCGGCATTGGCTAGAACTCGCTAAGTTACGAGCTCTAATCGCTGTGACTTCGGCATTCAAGGGGAAATGGCGGATTTGCATTTGCGGCTTATCGGGGTGAAGGGTGCCGTGAATTTCGGGAAGTTCGCTTCAAGACACCGGGACTAGAGGGTCTACGCCAGGGGGAGGAAGAAACCACCAGTGGATAGAGAAGATCTGAAAGGGAAGACTGTGGATTCGGTCTATACCTAAACTCACCGTCAGAGGGAATAAGGGAGTAGGAACGGGTGAGCCAGAGAGAGAGAGAGAGAGAGAACGAGAGAGATTCTCAGCTTCTATGCTGATTTTCCCTTACCGCGAATTTCGTCGATGGAGGCAAGTTAGGGCTGACTCGCGCTCTCTATCTTAACCCACCTCAGTCTTACCATTCTCTCAGACTTCCTCTTTCGCTTAGTCTACTTCGGTGGTTAGAATCCTGGGTTCGAACACCGTCACCGAGAAGAGAAAGAAGCAAAGGTTTGGTATGCTTCGCTCAGTTAGATAAAGGGACGTAACGAATAAGCTGGAAAGAGACAGACAGAGGAAGAACTTTTGAGGTACAGAGTGATGAAAGTCAGAGTTTACGACATCAGGATACGACACTCTCGGCGAGACAATAAAATCTCAGGTATGCACTACTACAACTTTCTTGTTATAAAATCCTTTGCTGCAGAGTGAGTCAATTTAGTATGTAAGGACATACCGCCAGACAAGAGAACATAAACTTAATGTTAACAAACTTATCACTTTACAATTGCAAATAAAATTAAACAATTCATGAACACAATGTAAAACTAATAAAATCATGGTACAGAGAAACGACAATTGAAACGATTACTACAAAATTAAAAGATCAAATATTTCATGTGTCTCTATACAACAAGTAACAAGCTTTTATTTTTTATACTAATGGTTTTAGCTTTTGGATTATCTTAGAGTGATTTCGCATCACGTAAAAAGTGTAAGATTATGTGTTTTATTGATGAAAATATCACTTTTAGAAAACTTTTATTTGAACCCTATAAAATGCACATCACTACAAATCTACATTTTTATACACCCAATTGTGCACCATAATACTGCAAGAAGAGATACAGAGTCAAATCTGGTAATATCTGTAATGTAGTAAAAATATTCTTCGATACTTAAACATTGTACAGCTATTTTTTTTTCTTTTGTAAAAAAAAAATATTAAAATAAAAATAATAATCCTGTAATACATCGTCTTACGTCTTTCTTTTTCTTTTCTATTGCTAATGTCTTTCTTATTTCGCATCCAGCTGAATGGCATATCCACCGTCTGAATATTTCTGTACCCAGCGGATCGTTTCGCGTTGCACGTACAGTACGAGTAGCTGCTGTTGAGGATGGCGCAGTTCGAGACCCGCCCACACAAGAGGCGAAGGGTGAACTGGTTGGTACCACTGGTGCTTCTGCTATGTTACTGGAAGCTGAGTACGTGTCGAGAATGATACTATGAGAATAGGCGACGATCGCGTCACAGAAATTTTCAACCCACAAAACTTTTCACAAACGTCTCGTGTATAACATGACATTACCGATTCAACTGGGGAAAAATTGCGCGAGCTCGATTTTACTCCGTTATATTCGACAAGACGGATACACACTTTAATTTAACATAGCCGGTAATATATAGATCGTTTTCAAATAGACTTTTTAACGAAATTAAATTTTTTACTCAAGATATCGTAATTTCGCGATATGTAAACAAGTGACTTAGTTTAATATTTACCATATCCACATTAGCGTGAAGGTATTTCATTAATACCCTTTTCCTTTGAATCTCTCGTTCTTGATAATTTGTACGAACTTTCAGCTGGTACGGGTTTTACCGTCCTTTTGTATCGCGTGCAAGGCGTCTGGTATGCGACGATTGATCGTTGGCAAATTGCCATCGCGTTACCAATTACGTGTACGAGCTCTATATATCTCATACAATATTACTGATTATATATACACGTATAAACTAAATATACGGATGTGCGTGTATACGTGTTCAAATTTTACATGTATACATAGTTCACACTGCGGCACTGCTCACAATTCGTGTGTAACCATACCTTGCATGTATCAAATTATTACGGAGTACAAGTGTAATAAAAAAAAAAGTGCAAAAGCGAACCTTTCGCGCAGTTGTGGCATTCTGTGTTAACGTGACTGGCGATTGATCATTTCCACGTTGTAGTAAATATATAACACATCCTGCACATGAATATCTAGTTTCTCGTTAGTTACGGAAATACGTAGAATAATGTTCGAAGTGAAGAAAAAGATATTGTATACGTTACAGTGTAAACAGTGTAAAGGGTCGAGACGGACACGTATATACAAAAAATATTTTTCTGACGTCGCCCTTCGAGAAATGGAAAAGTGAAAAAGATGCTTTGTGCGTATCGTGAAGGATACTCATATATATAGATAGCTATACCGAAGTACTAGTGAGTGAATACACGAGACTACGAAGTCTCGTTAACCTCACGTTTTCATTGTCATTATCGTCGTCGTCGTTGTTCGGGATACGGTCTTCGCGGAAGAAAAGCAAGAAAGGGAGCACATGCACTGAGCACTGAAAATTGGTACAGCGACGACACGCGATGAATGAATCGTTGACTATATCGCAGATACGACCAGCAGTGGATATTCTTACAGACATGTTGAATGATGCTCTTTGATATCAGAAGAGATACTACTGCAGATATATCATTTCCCGAATAGAAAATACGTCGGTATACGCTCCAAATCTTTTCCATTTGTAATATTCTTGTCGACTTCAAACGCCTGTTCCGAAAAATAAAAAATAAATGTCGATATTACATACAAATGTTGTACTTACAGATCTGGCAGACTCTTATAATGTTATATTTTGTAGTTGGGAAAATTCTGATTTTGGGTTTTTTCGAATGTCAAGTTATTGATAAAATAATAAATCCACATTTTTTTTTATTTGAGAAAAAAAAACTGGCTTACTTATTATTCAATATGTTATCAAAATATCTGTATAATTAGTTTTATTAAAACCGTTTAAAAATATTATACGCCGGACAAAAGTACGAACACTTAACGAAAAGTGTTCCTTAATGCACTGGAGTTACCATCCAACCAAAAGTTCGTTGAAAACAATTTTCCTTCCGGGAGTGCTAGAATTCACTGGAGGACTCGCGGCATACACCGAAGTTGAACATCGACGGAAATTGCGCACCGGTAGGACACGATACCAGCTTCAAGTAAAATTTAATTTCGATGGCGCAGTTTGAGTTTCGTTTCACCGTGGAGACCAGCGCGGAGGCTTTCGACCAGAGCCTGGTAGTACAGTATATAGAGCTGAAGCTCTACAAATTTTGCGGAAGCTCACAACTTAGGAATACCCGAGGATTTTCCGAGCTGTAGAACCGTGCGAACACTGGCTCGATGGTGAACGAACGAACGTGTCTTTCCTGTATATGACCATGCGAGGTAGGCCAAGTATGCTGGTGGGCAATTTTCCAGGTAACGACCTACTTTCCGAGCACAGCGTAGCATCGGAGCTGCTCGAGGAAGCAACGAAAATGTAGAGCGTTTCCATACCGCTCCAACTATAATGAGGGCTGACATTCGATATTCGAGAAGATGGGCCAAGACAGCGAGCGCCTTCAGGAAGGAAGTAAAGAGTGAGAAAGGCGTATATATACATGGTTGAAGCTTGAATGAAAACGGGAACGGTGTATGAAGGTTGGTGGCTTCGGTTTCCTCTTTACACTCGTTGCCCTTATACTCGTTCATTGTACGATCTACATATTATATACCGGACTCTGGTTTTCGAGGGCAAAGAGAATTCTGAAATTCTGGAACTTTATAGAAGACATACCCTGCTGAATTCATCCGAAGGGATGCTCGGTAATCTCCACTGGGAGATCATCTCATACCTTGTTTATGCGCCTTGTAACTTTGTTCAGAATGCTCTCAGAAGGTACGAGAAGGCAAGGTCCAACTCCTCTTTTTTTGGGTTTTGTTGGTTACGATGCGTGTCTCGTAAACAAGGGATCAGTTACGTCATTACCTTGTTTGCTATATAAATGTCCATCCACTAAGTATACTTCACAACCTAACGTATAGAATCATTCTGTACAGTATAAAATGGGTCATACAAAAACATAGGTTCAAACTTAACTTTGATTTAAAGTTCACCTTAAATTCGAAGCTCAATTGCAAGATCGATCTTATGTTTGTACTTATGTCCAAAATTTCGACCTTAAGTATGTAGTTGAACGAGTAACGTAGCTTGTAGTTTTCATGCGTTCTCGAGACGAGAACGAAAAGTCTACCTTAACATGTCGTCGTTCCTCTTCGTCCATTTTCTGCGATGCTTATACCTCCATTTTATTTAAGAGACAAGAAGCAGCTGGTGACGGAATTGTAGCATAAGCAGGCATGAAAACGTCAGCTCTTTCATCCTACGTATATCTTTCACGTAGCTTCGCTCGCTTGTTTTCTAGTCTGATTTCTCTTTTACCATCTTGCATTTTATTTTTTTATTTCCCCAACGGCGCAGCAAACTTTTCATCGTATAGCTTCCGCAGCGCTCTGGGTATGTATACTTTAGTGGAAAGAACGAGGATCAACAGTAGAGGCAGCTATAAGAATTTGAAATACCGTCGTTCTCTCTCTCTCTTTCTCCAGAAAATGTGAACTTTAGTAACCGTATATAGTTTGATAGGGAACGTAATTGGGTTCCTGCTATTATGATGTCTTGTATGTATTGTTTATTCATGTAAGTATACACATATCTTCATTTATTTTGACTGAATATATCATATATACCAAGGAATTGATATATTTTTGTTCCCTTTTTTTAACGTCCTAATTAACGTTTTTCATTACATTTCCAACGATGATTAATATAGACGTAGTTCGTCTGTAAATCAGTTTTCTATACAATTTTATTTGGAACAATTCTGGATTGAAAAAAAATTCCAAAGTCACTACTAGCAGCTCATTGTATGGTTTTCATGACATTTTTGCGGCTCGATTATATTTACCAAACGTTTAACGTTGCATTACTGTATAAATACATTCGAATGCATGGAAGCGTGGCCGAGGCTTTCAGAAACTGCAAAACCTCACACTTGAAAAGGAGCGTAAAGTGCCATTGATTAAATTGGTGGGAATTTATTTAACGTGATACATTTGTCTGAATTTGTATCCATACATATTTATTCACGTACATATATATTATTCCAATTCGTGGTTATTGAATGATGTAAAAAGCTCTCGTCCTTTCAGTCCTTTTTCAGTTACACAACGAACTCCAAATCAACTGCCGACATACCGTTGGCGAAACATTGACTGCACCAGCCAGTGAAATTTCTGTTTTTACCCGTGAAAATTCAAGAGGAATTTGTTGCGGTTGTTTTGTCGTTCGCTAGTACAGCATTCTCGCGATTATAATACTTTTTGGAATCGTACGTTCCAATGGTTTATATATATATTGCAGTCAGTCGGTCGGTGTGAAAGCGATGCAACATCACCATGGGCACCGAGTCCGCAATTGAATTATCGACTATGAATTCATTGTTTACGGCATGAAACGTGCTACGGAAATCCGGGGTGGACAAGCGATCTCGTTCGAATAATTTTCCATTTCGCCGGAGTATCGCCAGATAAATCTAAGTACAACAGGACGACGGGGCGAGGGGGTTTGGGGGCTGTGCGCGTACGTGTGGCATTTATCTCTGAACAATAGTACAAACTTTATCGTTCGAATTAACATCGACAAATATAATATACGTTTAATAATACCAATGGATATAAGCATGCCAATTTTATTGCAATATTTATGAGAATCCATTGTTCCGAAATTATATAAAATATATGATTTAGTATCAATTTTCGTGCTGACCTTTTCTCGAGCTTTTATTAATATATCTGTACGGCTCTTTCGAAAATAGTGTGAAGTAGAAGCTTCGACATTGCTTCTCATTATGTAAAGCGAAGGCCATTATGAAATAATAAATGAATATATTGATATTCGGGCAGTTCACATATTTTATTTTATTACCATAATCAAGGAGGTCCCGATCTAAACGAACACACAAATGAAGTAAAAATTCAAATGAGATAGAAGAAGACAGTTTTGTCAATGGAAATGCATAGGAACATTTTTAAAAAATCTTTATATTCTTTTGCTCTTTTGCTTGCTCATGGTGGAAGCTTTGTTTTCATGAAAAAAGAAATGTTATTCGTGACTTTCGTGCCACGACCCTCAGAATGGTCGAAAACGTCGAGAAAAGGTTTTAAGTAAGAGAAAAGGGCTTTAAATTTTGTAGAGCTCCGTAGAAAAAAAACTGTTCCGTAAAAATTAGGTTTGGAATCCTGAAATAATTCACAAATCTCAAGGCACTTTATTGTTATTCGCTAAAAAAAAAAGATATAAAGTTGAACCACCCTAATATACACCTATATATACGACATAATACTTAATGACTTTTAGTCACGTGGAGGGTGGTCGAAGCCGAGCGGAAACGACCTTTGCAGCTCCTTCACTATATGGTTTACCTCGTGACCGTCCACATCAAAGCGAACTTTCGTAAAATATATAAAAAGAACTCAAGGCCTGGTTGAAGGAGGTATAAGGGTAGACTGTAGAGCAAAAGAAGCTTGTAAGCTCGAATGAAAAGGTTGTCAGAGCGTAACGGTGTCGCCTGGGTAACCGACCTCTATCGAGATTTTACATGTGTGCATGCAAAAAATTTGTTTTATGTGCTTGTG
Source organism: Perithous albicinctus (assembly GCA_964016905.1). Taxonomy (NCBI): domain Eukaryota; kingdom Metazoa; phylum Arthropoda; class Insecta; order Hymenoptera; family Ichneumonidae; genus Perithous; species Perithous albicinctus. The sequence continues at coordinate 23,260,249 of OZ024693.1, read as the reverse complement.
TAATAAGAACGGAGATACTTTGTTCAGCTGAGTTGCACTCGCAACGTGAGTAGACGATGTTACGTGAAATATACACACAGTGAAAAAGAAAAACCGGGTATATGTCGCGCTTGCTTTGATAAAAGAAAAATAATATCTGTGTAACGCTAAACGTGTACTTATAATGCAGATATTGTTATAAAGACGAGCTTTCCCTTGCATACCTCACATTGAAATAACGTCAACTGCGCAGCCTCAAACTTTTTCTTCATACGTCTATATAAATGAATGTAATTAACTCTTTAAAATTCGCGCTGAGAATGGAGTTTGTCAAACTCCTGGCAACCCGTTTCACCAACACTTTTCATTTCCTGGCTCTGGCTGAAAAGTTGGCTCTTGACCCGTAATTTGAAATTCCACCTAGAATCTATGACAATTAACCCTTTACTGACAAAATGACCATTTTAAAAGTTGATATGTGTTATATTGTCTTTTTGTTCTTCTCATCCTTTGTTAAGTTAGGAATAGAGATTAACTCTATTTTTTTTTAATGAGAAGCATACTGTTACAGCGAATGGTAGCGAAAGTTCCATCATTTGAACTTCCGTCCGTCCCCGAAATCTACCGGAAGTTGTTGAAATTATGAAAATTGCTTTCATTACCGCTCACCTGTTAAGGGGAAACTATATATTGGCCATTAATTACATAAATGCATTTTTATTTATTTTTCACTTATTTGCATTGTGCCGATAGTGCCGGACTTAATTTTTGGCTTTAAACAAATAAATAACAATAGATATTCTAAAGTTATCCAAAAATGATGAGTTGAGGCAAAATTCATGAAATGCCGTTAATTGGAACATTGATAAAGAATAAAAGAGCTTCACAATTTTTAAATATATCTCGTTCATATGTGAAGTAGCTCTCCAGTAGGTAAACATACCATGGAAATATGAGAACGTCAAAAAAAAAATCAACCATGAAGAGCTGCAGTAGCAACGTATATCATATATCTGTGCAGTATTTTTTTACCTGATACGTCGTAATTCACGAAGACTCAACAATTTCGTAACGTATTGCTATGTAATGCAAGGAGATGGATAAATGCTCCCCCGAGAAAGGCTACCATCCGTGTACACCTTCGTGTACAACTAATACATGACCAACTCCACTTATTTTATGCACCCTACGCGAACAGTGTGTGTGTATGTGTTGTCCACGAAGTAGAGAAGAGCGATTTATCAAACGCCAATTTCCTTGAGAAAGTTTCTTGGCGAAGAACAACAGGCACCGAGATAAGCTCTCCCAAAGTACTTTCTTTTTATTGGTGAGAGAGAGTCGAGAGAAAAGAAGTGAAAGAAAGAGAAGACGATCCTTTGGACGATCAATCATGCGACGACACGGCGAATAAACTACCGAGCGTTATATATTCCCATGTGACGGTCCTTCTCAACTGTTGGCTGAGCCTCTTGTTTTTAATATGCTCGTCTCCGCGTCGTGTATATCGTCTTTTCAACGAGCAATATAAGACTCGACGACATGTTCTTCAGAATACCCATATATTTTTTTTTTTTTTTTTATTTCTTTTTATCGAGAGCAACATTTACCTCATTTAATTAGTGAGCAATCGAGCGATCCCACGAGAATCTATAGGGCCTTGGGATGCTGCGTACCAAGAATGCGGACACGACCGGTTTACTCGTTCAGCTTTGTAATTAATGTAATCGTTTTCTTCTCCTGACACCCACGTTGACGCGTGTAATAGCTCCCGGCTCTAAGGAGATACGCGGAAACTCCGTCAGCGTGTTCCGCAGACAGAGAGACAGGATACCGAGAGACTGGGCACGTAGCAGCAGGGAGCGACGCTCGAGTAATCGGATAATCACGATCACGATTCGTCGCTTCTTCCTTTATTTTATTTATTCTCCCCCAACTTCTTCTTCTCCTTCTTCTTGTTCTTCGTCTTTTGCTTCCTCGTCGTCGTCGTCGTCGTCGTCGTCGTCGTCGTCGTAGACGTCGTCGTCGTCTTCGTTCACCCACCATTATGGATCGTTAGGTCTTGATGGTCACCCGAGGCGACTCGCGAACGTAACCGGTGAGTAACTCACTGGCTTTGGACGATTCCCACTGATCGCTCCGCTATACAGATGGGTTCTTCATGCAACCGCGGTATGAGGTGTATTACGGTCGCTACTCTCGCATACATAGTAGGTACCTACCGATTATTTTGTCCCTTAGGAATTTCGGCGCTGGGTGATTCTTGTCTCATCCTATGTAATTCAGCCGAAGTGTGTGCACCTGCTGCATGATTGCTGACAGGCACGCGAATAAAAATTCACCCGCGAGCACACTCCCGACGAGAGAGGTCTTTATTAGTCGGGAATTACGCACTGCTCCCAGGCATGTTTTTATAGTGGTCGTTGGACTTCGATGCGTGGGAAAATTGAAAAAAAAAAAAAAGAAAAAAAAATTGTTGTGAACCTTAATTTTTCTTAAAATATTTTTGATGACAAAAAAGATGCGAATGTTGTTGTTGTTGGTTTCAAGATGTCATGAAATTATTTGGATTATTTGGATTTGGAAATTATTTGGAAAGTCACATTGCGTAAAAATTATTAGAGTCCAAAATGGTGTGGCCAAAATACGAGTATTCGTAATTATAATGACACAGCAGGTATATATTTCATTTATCAGAGCTGATCAAATATTAATATGATGTGTTACGTCTACAAGAGCGAGTCATACAGTGCGAACTATGCCGATGAAAGTTAGCGTACGCAGGAATTTCAATCTTGCAGGGCTCGATGCAACGACCTTACTCGTCGCTATCTCGATAAATTCTTCAACCACGGGTATCAAAGAGTTCTTTGCTACCAATGGCAATTTCAAACTTTTCTCTATATCGTCAAGAGCACACGAGGCCATGAGCGAGAGATGCTCTACGGTCTTTTGACGTTAAAGTTTACTTTTGCGAAGATGCGAGCGAGATATCCTTTTGTATGAAAAGAAGAAGAAGAAAAAAAAAAGAAGAAAAAATTGAAAATCGTTCCCCGCAGTCTCCTAGAGTGCATCGCCCGCTCTGTGTGATTCATAACGCAGAATTCAATAGAGAAGGCAATATCTCCGATCGCTATTTCTTTGGACTATTACCTAAAATGGTCTCGCCGCCGGTTATCGTTCTCCTTCGTTTTATCATACAAATATCCCCGAGAGCGGGTTATTATTCCTCGGCAGTCGATCGTGGCTTCTCTATGAGAAACGCCGGAAACTTATATCGTACTCCAGCGTGCTGTCGTTATGATCGGTGAAGATGCAGGAATTTTTAATAGAATTTTCAATATGCTTTTCACGAATTTTCCTACATGAAGAGCACCTCATATATTGGTTAGACTTCGAATTTACGACATTATACATCGGAACAAAAGTGCTCTGAGCTTTATTCCGCTCTGTCTTTTTTTTTTTTTTTTTTTTTTTTTTTTTTTTTTTTTTTTTTTGTAGTCGAGTCTAACGAAACACAAAGAAAAGCTTTTGCAAACAAGTATCCGCCTATTCTGCTTATCAGCAATGTTATTTATTCTCCGGTTAATCGTGGCGACACATGGCGTCAGCGAAAAGAAGGGAAAAAAATGAAACGAGCAGTTGCGACAAAACATAGTGTCTCGTCTGTTAAAGCCAATGGGGGCCAAGACACTTGAGAATGCACACCGCGACGAATACGCAGAGAACAAGTTGAATTTATCGTTTTCTGCGAGTCCAAAAGAGACGTCGGATAAGAATTTCGAGGCTTTGAACTATAGTAGAAATGTGCGATTCGTGAAGAATGCTGAGTGAAACTCATGCTCTTAACCTCGAAGTAGAGAACAACGAAGCTTGTCGATTGTCGGTGAGAGCGCCGGCGTCTAAACTTTGACCGCGGAACGCTCGTCGAGTCAGAGAAGTTGGCTTTTAACACGAACGATGTCGCACGAGACACGCCAGATTTACCGAATGGCAAGCACTCCGACATACTAAAAGTGAAGGCACCCTTGGGAGACTACGCCGGAGTATGTATACCCGATGATCGCGTTTCAGTCTCTCAAAGCGAACTTTCAACAGCATTCTTTGCGATTTTTATAGGGCTACACGCGAAACCGGAGACTCGAGATCTCGCGGAAACTTAAAGAAGGAGGTTTTCACGAGTTGACTTCAGCTTCACACCGCGAATAAATTCGCAACAGTGGATTTTCAACGGGAGTGATTTTAAGAACATTTCTTAGCAACGTAAATATTGTCCGCTATCGACTAAGAAAATAGGCTTTAAACTAACTATTCACTTGACAGACGTAATGTTCACAGGACTTATTTGAAATCGGCAAAAATGATTTGTCAGTATACACTTTTAGCGAACAAAAAAAATTAAACAATCGTTGAAAGATACCGATGTACCAAATTCGTGTTTGAATTTTCGTTACATTGGACTTTTCAGTTGTTTACATTGTTCCGCATATTTCGCTGATAGGATTCAAGTCCCTCGCCTTTCTTGTCACTGCGAAGCTTTCCGACGCTTTTATACCAAGAGAGGCTTCCGTTTCGACTCATTCTTTCACAGTGAATAAATTACGTATCTCGCCTTATTTACGTCGAGCAGCATGTGAGGACCGCGGGCCCACAAAGATGCCTCGAAATATACACGTCTCGCTACATCTCTGTGGAGAATATACGATGGAGACATATCTATAGTAATACAGCACTGGGGGAATCAGTACAGAATGTGCGCACGTGCAGCAAGAGGGCGAGACTCACACCGTCGAGTGTGAGAATCTACAAGACGAATGCATACGCTAAAATAAAGTAAGTCTTCCAGAATATTTCGCTTTACGCGAAATACTCGAAGAGTTGAAATCACTTTCTTTGGGAAATCGAGTTAAAGCTGCGAGTGCCCTTGCCCTCTTTCCATCACGCCGAAGTTTCAACGGAAGAAACGTAAGACTTTTGTCATTTTATTTACGATTTTGCGTCGCGATTATACGGGCTGTGATCGTATAAAAGTCTACCACAGAACAAAAATACATGCACACTTAATACTACATCATCGCACGCGTATAACCTTTCATCCCGCAGAATGTAATCTCTACGTCATTCTTTTTGACCACTTCCTGTCATCAATTCGTGAATTCATTCGCCACCTATCTTCCGTTAGGCGCACAGGAAACATTCGTATAGTAGCAGAAAAAGACCGGTCGTTCCGGATTCTAGTTTAGTATACTATATCTCGATCCTCTCGAGACTCGTAAACTTCATCGCTCTGGGCATAAAATTCATCCAGAAGCTGATAACTCTCGCGTGAATAATTTCGCGCAGCTGCATTTTACAGTTTCCACTTCCTATTTACATTTTTTTCCTCCCTTTTTCTTCTTCATTCGGCTTCACCCGCTTCACTCCCTCACTCACCGTCTACCTCCGTCAAACTCCGTAGCTAGCTACGAGTATTTTTTTTTTTTGCCTCGACCCTATGTATACTGCTTCATTTTAAGATGTATATGTATATATGTTCCGTGCAGTCTAGGAGACCTCTACAGACTCCGAAGCAGAAGAGTTTTTTGGGTACTTTATCCCTCGCCCACTTACTCATACTTTACACCCACACCCTCGGAGCCCACAACTTTTTTCCTGCCCTTAAACTTTCTATTTTATTCATCGTCGTTATTGTTTTTTTTTTTCTTCTTCTTCTTCTTCTTCTTCTTTTTTTTTCGTTGCTCGCTTGCTAGCTCACTCCCTCTTCTTTTCATTCTGACTTTTGGATGAGTTGACGAAGCGTCGCGAGCAGTCCTCTCGTACTCTCGTATAAACTCGTCGCATACCCCCGTGAACACAAGGGGTGACAAGTAGTCCGTTTAGTCTCGCGCTGAGACTCGTCCCGAGGCTCTACTTTATATACGTGTTATACCTACAGCGAAGCGGTTTCTATATTTAGTCGGATGGCCGACACAGAAAACGGTACGAGAGTGAGCCTCGTTTTGCATTACTCATCCCTTCCTGAAGTTAATCCTTTATGTAACAACGTGACACATGACACATGCTTTTTAATTGCTCGTAATTTGTACAGTTGTTTTTTTCCTTGTGTTCCTTAATTACTACTAAATATAAAGACGTTCTACTATGGAGATGATGAGGGTCAGAATTTGTGAATGAAAAACACTCACAATTATTTAAATGTGTCAGTAAGAATTGATATCTTTGCAATAAAATGACTAGCGCTGACCCTCAGAGTCAGACAGGAGACCACCCACTCAAAAACTGATGAACTAATTCGCACGAGCAATAAACAACATTCGTCGAATATATTTATAGATGGCATAGATTTCCATACTGAGCCTGTAACAGAATTGGAGCAAACCAGAAAGGGCCAAGTGGGAGCCCTTACTGATTTTCCGCACGTGGAGTAAAACGATGTCCGTATAATACTATTCGTGTTAAATACGGATGAGTATTATACTTTACCCACATTAAGTGCATGAAAGCACCTTACCGGTTCCGAGACGCGATTTACTTGAGGACACACTAATTTAGAGGCTTGTCGGGCATTTAGAATGTACCGGGATGGTTCAACGTCATCATTAGAGCTCCGCTTGGCCTTGCGGCTCTTCAACCGATTCCTCGACGGCATTGGGAGAGGCTTCGGTGCGACGTCGAGCGACCTCACTCGTTCCACAGCAGCCATTGAATGCACTTATGCACCTTGCACACGCACACATATAGCTACATACGTGAGCACGACTGTCCTACGACGGCCCTCAGGTCCACTTCACTTCACCATACATATATAACAGGCACACCTAAGTGAGGTGCACTGCACGGCGTCGTCTCTTGCTCCGAGTGACAGAGTGCAAGATATGCGGTGCTTATGTTAATGCTCGAGGGTTCGTGTAACGCCAACGGGGTACACGAGAGTACAATGCTCGCGTTAACGTCAACCTCGTCTCTGTGAGATTCAACGGGACATCAGCCTCCGGCTTATGCGTTTCGATTGTGTGCATGCTTACCGTACGTGTAGTCATTGTGCCTGTGTTAATTTGTCGCTTGAACGTATCCTCAACGATGCTATTAGTGTTTATAGGATATGTGAATAATAGACACTATTAAATGGAATGACCAAAGTGATAAGTTGTGTGCTAATACGAATGTGTTAATTTTCACATTTGAAGTGGTTCAGTTACAGTTATCAGTGTTAAGGAAATCTAACATTTGTCCAACTGTTGTCTTAATAAAAATTACAGTTATATAACAATGAGATTAAAATCTAACTTTGCCTTTTTTTTTAATAAACTTTGTCGTGAAATAAATATAAAGTATTATCGCCTTGTGCGTGAGAAACACACGCATGAATCTTTCGGTATCGTATGTAAGAAAAGAGAAGCGCGCTCCTCGCCGTATTCTTCGTTTATTCGAATGATTCGTGGTGCTGAACCAAACCAGACGAAACCGCGGAACTTCCGGTCCACACACCAGTGCCAGCACCCAAGCTGTGAGATTCCGGGTCTCGTTCTTTGTGCGTCTCCCCCGGCACTTCAGACTCTCGCTTGGCGTGTCTCTTCCTTATACTTGAGTGCGGTTACGGTCGTCCACTGTGAAAAACGAGTATAAGTTCGAGTGCGACAAGATAGACGTGGCATAATATATCTCTGCGTTATTTTGCTTCTCGACTATATGGTTCCATCGTCCCGCCTGTCTCTGGGACTGACGTCTTTTCCCTGTGTCGGAGCGGAGACCGAACTATATACGTCTGGCCGCGTATATAGATATATGTCCCTTCTAGCTATGAAGAACGAAGAGAAGAACTGAAGTTAAGATACGGAAACGAGTCGCAGTGCCCGAGGCGCACTAAAACCATTTTCATAGTTACATTTGCGCATTTCACATTAATAATGAGAACCGGAGAACTTTCCCCGAAGGAACAAACTCTCCGGCGACTGTCCTGTCCACGAGATCAAGAGACGCCCGGTATCATCAAGACGCCAATTCTTTTTTTAATTCTTATAACGTGATGTGGCACATGGCGCTCAGCAATAGAAACAATAATTGGTTTTTCTGAGAAACGGTTAATTTTCATAGTAAAAGAAAATTCGGTCTTAATTCATTTATCAACATCATGTGTCTCGGATATTTCTTAGCAGCGGTTGCAATCAACTTCTCGGCACATTAGTGATGTGGAGTGTGTTTATAGAACGTGCGAACTCCGACACGGTCAATTTTACGTTACAGTCGTCTTCAGACCATTTCATTTAATTCAGTAAATTTATTATTAGTTTCGAAGTCACTTCTCATGAGAAGCATCGCTTTGACCGGAACGTAATATATATATATATATATTTTTTTTATAGATACTGTTATTTCTTGATGACACGACATATAAAAAAAAATTCATTCTGGTTAAAGTTCAAGACGAAATTGTACTAAATATATATACGGCCGTACCAAAGTCGCAATTTGCTATATTTGTATTTACTCGGCTCTTTAATGGTCTTGAGTCGTTGCGGGACTTCTTCTTTATCGTGTCCCGCGGATTTCTAGTTACCTCGGGGGTTTGAGAGCCGTATATAAAAGCGCATCAAGCAAAAGCCATGAGAGCTCGCTACTACCAGGAACAAGCAGCAGTAGAGGATGGAGGACAAACAGGAATATAGAGGAATCCCTCCACCCACTCATTGCTAACTCGACTTCCACCCTATTTGTCGATGGGCGCTTAACGACTGTTTTACGATCAGTAAAATGCTACGCACAATAAAGTATTTGTGATTAAATTAAATACGGCCGTTGAACGACGAGACCGGGAGTTTAGATTTAATAAGAAATCTGGATAATAGAGTAAAACGATAAAAGGGATTTTTTACAATCTTCGAAATAAAGTAACAATTAAATGAAACATACGCAACAGAATGTTTATAATGTCAAAGGTTCGATGAGTTACTTGCTGGTAATACAGCAATAAACAAAGTTAATAGCACGTCGTACTTATTTATGTGTTTCCCTAGCCGGTTTTTGGTAATTCCTGCAGTCTCGTTTAGTTGATTCAACATTTGCAAGAATAAAAGTTTTATTACAGGTAAGTAAACGGTACCACGATAGCCTATCTCTCGTTATTTCGCTATACATCCATGGGTAATGGCAGGAGAAACCCATTGAAAGCTTTCCAGTGTAAAAGGAGCGACGAAAAAGTGAAATAAAGATATCTGTGTGTATACACGTGACTGTAAAACAGATCGTATAACGAGAATATACACCTTTCACGGAAATGCAAAATTTCCTTTGGTCTCGCTTTATTTCCCAATCTTTTTCGCACTCTTTTGATCTCCTCTTTCATCATATCGCGTTGACGAGCCACACACTAGCCTTTGCTACGGAATTGCTCGTGGGTGTTATACCAATTATACTCCTGCATAGCGCGACTTCGTCATTGTCTTTTCTGTTGAGTTGACGCTTTCATCACCATTTTTCGCCCTCTTGGGCTTTCGTGTCATATGTTTGCGAATATATCGCACCGTCGGTACGCTGCATTGATGCCATTGATGCACGTTTAACGGGTGTTTCATGTCAAACGTAATACACAATATACGACATGTGCGCAGGTATAATTAACAATTACTGGCGTTAGTAGAACGAAGATTTGGGGTCGTGAACGTTAGCCATCTGCCGGTAAAGTGGTGAACTATGATGTAGACTGAATGACTCTTACGATACCTGTGGTGTATCTGTTTCTTCTGTACCTTCATGATAATTCACACTGGATGAAACTCGCACTCGCATTCAATTTCCTTAATTTTTTTTTAAATATTTTTGTTATCACTGAAAAGAACAACCTGTGATTTTTATTCGATTTTTATTTTGCGCCATTCGTGATTTAAAAAGAGTTAATTAAAAAAATGTCAACTTCAATTTAAAAAAAAAAATATTAATATGGTTTAACAGCGCAGAAATTGATAAATCACACTGACATTGCATTTTATCATAATCAAAAGAACGGTTGACATCCTTTTTTTTAATACTGTATTCGATTAGAAACTCCAGAATGACTTGAAGTATTTGGGTTAAATATAAGATATAAGTGGAGCTGATATTTGATAGAATTTTACGTTACTGAACTTTCTACACAAATTAAATTACGAATAAGGTCGGTCGATATTGAATTTGACTGGGATTCGTGGCTATAAAAAGATCATAAATTTTGCTGTTACTTTCATGTGATTGGCCGATAAATTATATGAAATTTAAACAAAATTTAGTCTCTGAGGAAGTGAAAATACATCGACATACATTATGTGGGAGGTGTTTTGTGAAAGATAATAATAATAATGAGGTAGTAATGTGTAAGATTGTATTTCACAGGTTTTTGCATAATTTCTGTTGCTTTTTAGAAACATGAGAATTTCCCAGTGTCGTTGTCGGATTTAATAACACAAAGCTTACTCTATGGTATAGGAAACAGGAACTACGATAGTAACTGTTACGAAAACAAGGAGATGTTGTCCACCCAGTTTCTTCACAGTTTTGATCAAAATTGATAGGACAAAGACAGAGCGTGTGTTCGTGGCTGCGAAAAGTGAGAAGGCAAACGTGTTCTTGACGTTTTTCCAGAAGGAAAATAAAATTTTCGTGCGAGTCGCGTAGAGTACTCGACGCACCCATAAGACACACGGCAGCCCCATAGCGACAGGGGCGCGACACAAGCAAAAGCAAGAGATGAAGAATGGTGAACGGCGCGTGATGGCATAACAATAAGTCACGATGCCGTCGGCAAATAGTCGCTGTCGCCGTCGTAGACGTTGAAGACTGAGCGCGCGCGCTGATGGTCGATAAGTCTTTCTTTGCCGATGGAAAAATAGAAGTAAACGTATGGGAGAAGAGAAAAAAGAAAAGTCGATGTGAAGGCTAAGGGTGGTACTGTGGCGCCATGTTGCATCGAAAAATATACGATAGATCTTTTACTTAGTAGACTAACCGGACTTAGAACTCAATGACGTTCGAATTCAACGCCCTTTTTCAATAGTTTGTGAGTTCTTTTTTTAAAATTATATTCACTCTTAAATATTCCCTAGAAATCAATACTCAAGTGAAATGGCGTTAATTATTCTACTGTTATTTTGTCATATCATTCTTCTACAGAAGACCTACTTACTTAAGTTCAATCCTCAGTTTAATCTTTAGATTAATGCTTTGTTCATTCGTCACTGATATAATTATTGGTACATCTTAAAATGTATTCACATGTAGACTGCGAAATAAGAGAAAGATGTAACTCAATTGCTTTAAAAATGGTCTCCTTATACGTCGTTCTTTCATTTAGCTGTATATATATTTTCATAACATTATAATCACATTTCTGTCAGACGACGATTTTTCGTTTAGCTGAACTGAAAAACGATGCTTTATCGGAAATATCTTGATAATGGTACCTCTTACGCGATTCGATTTCTCGGTCCCTTTACACGGTCCTCCCTTTACGTTTATATATATTCAACAATCCCAACTTTTTCCCTCGTAGACTTTCGTCCTTATTTTATTTCCATCTCTCACTCTTCCATCCTCTTTTCCTCTTCTATCTTTTTTCCCGTTCGTCTTTCGACGATCTCTCGACGTGCTGCTCTCCGCGCAAAAGTACTCTAAGCCTTTGCCCGTCTGCTCTGCCACCCTCCGTGCGGACCTGGAAGGAAATCCTAGTCGTTTCGAAGAGAAGATTCTTATCGACGCCTAGACTATTCCCGCTCGTACAGCACTATACTATTCCCAGGTTCATCGTACCGATCGAAAAGTTCGGTAATACGTTCCAAGACTGCGGGATATGGTAGAGGGAGTCTTCCACTCCTCTTCCCGTTTTTCGCTCTAGCGCGCAATCCAAGGATCTAATGGATAGTTCGGATAGCGATAAGTATGTTTGGAAACCACTACACCACACTTCTTTTTTCGTCGATTTCAGATCGCTATCACTTTTATACTATCCCTTCGAGTTTTTTTCCACTGCCGTTTACCTATTCTTCAACACGATAAATGTAATACTCATTATATTTATTATTTATTTCGTTCTGACGTAAGATCGAAGCTGAAATTACTTTTACATTGAAAATTGCGTATCCAATATTAATTATTCGAAAAAAAATTGGTATCCCAATTTAGATGTCAATAACAATGCGTACCACAAGGTTTATTAGATCGTTAAATACCAATTGGATATCAGACAATCAAGATAAAAAATAATGTATGTTTATGTAATAGAATAAAGTCGTGAAAAATCTGCGAGAAGCAGGAATTAGAAACAATTAAACAATTAAAAAATATTCTTTCCTTCTTCAATTTCGAATACATTAAACATTCAACGAGATTCGACAGACCGAATGTTCAATGCACTGGTACATACTGTCTCCATACGGTGTATCCAAATAGCGTTGCAGGATTAACTGAAAACTAACAAATTTTAACATTCCAACAGCACACACTATGTTACATGAGTAACTATACTTAGATGGATGCACGAATACATAGGGAGTACTTATAGATATAGCAGTACTTACAAGCTAACGCTCGAGGGTTTATCGTTTCATTGTGCCACCGTTGTGCTGCGGGATTTAGTTGAGCCGGGTCGAGGGAAGTAAGTTCCGTGCACAACTTGGCCGACAGCTTCCTGATTGCTAGTTAGTCTGTGTGTAATCGCGTCCACTCTGCTTCCGACCTTCGCTCTGTCTCCCTCGCTCTTTCGTCTCCTATCCGTCGTAGTGCTTTTCATCTCCCTCAGACATTACCTCGTCCTTCGTTCTGTCTTTCTATCCTTCCCGCGCTTGTTTCCCTTTTGCTATGGCCCTATGCCGTGTTGAGCACGAGACTAGAGCTCGAGGTCTGCGTGCATACCAATCGCATACACTCGGCCCTCAGTTCCTAATTGATTTAATTAACGTCCTTTCGCAATAACGCTAAGCGTGGGCACGTCGTTCCAATTATGTGGAACGCGTTCGATGTCTTCGTTCCCGTTGGTCTGCCGGTGTTGCTGCTTTTGCTATTTCTGCCGATTCACCTGGGCAAACTCGACTCTCTCGCGGCAAAGTGTCCTGACGATGAAGCCACAACTAGCAGCAGTAGCAGTCGAGAGTTTCGCCAGTTTCACTGGACAACTTTGTCCCACGGGGCAGACCGCGTCCAACGTTAGCGATTCGCAATCGGCTAATTTTATCAAATCCTAGCGATTACGCGCGGAATCCTCTGGAAAGTTATATTCACAGCACTAGTTTCTTTAACTAATGCATATTGACGTATACATTAACTTCGGTGCTTTCATAGATTTTCGGAACTATATTATTAAATAGTAAAGTCAAGCTAAATGGATATATTCCCCAATTTGCGGGTAGAATCAAGATATAAATGGCTCAATGTAGCCATTACGTATTCATTAAATTCCTAGAAAAGTATCTTACAGAAAACCGTGCGCCAATCATTCCAAATGTAAGCGGGCATGATGCACTGAAGAATAAATGTCAGAGAAGATGTTACAGAGATTCCGTATAATAAATAACGGAGACTTTAAGTAATGGGCAGCTACTAAACGTGGGACTAAACTATTTAAAAGTGGAGTCCGAGGGTCGTGCGCTCCAGCGAGAAAGAGAGAGAAAGAGAGAGAGAGTCAGAGCCGAGAATGAAAGTACGAGGGAGCGAAAGAAAGAGTATGCGAAGCGAGCGCACATTGTACCGGACTGGTACAATGCTGCAGCTCGAGGGAGCTCCGCACTGCGCGTCGCTGCACTCTTGACTCGCGGGGCCACTGGCATTCACGGGGCTGGACAATGACAAACGTTCCGATGTAAATCGTTGGAACGAAGGACGCAAGACAACCCGTTTCGACCCGCCTTGTCACTGGAAGAGTTAAAAGGGAACGATTTAATCTCACTCGTGCGCTGCCTTCCTCCTACTATACACTCCATCCCTTTGTCCTCTACTCTCTCTCTCTCTCTTGGTAAAGATCAGCTAGGAAAATTTCGCACTCACGAGCTCCAGTGCTTTCAAGAATTTCGTGTGGTTCGCAGAGCGTCCTTAAGGGGGTACTGGAGACGAATATCAATACTCGTCCGATACGATTATTTTAATTATACTTATATTTTTTGACCGAAGTTCGGGTGCGTTTTCAAAGATTGTAAAGTGTCATCAAGTAACTATGTCTAATAGGAAGCAGCGTTACTTCGTTTCAATTTGTAGAAGTAAATTGGAACCCCGAAATTTAGATGAGGCAGGTAAGTGTGGAAGATGGAACGAGCCTTAACCACCTTTACCGGAATTCTAAGATGGTCTGGAAACGGCAGTGGCAGAGGTTGCAGTGGTTACGACGTAGTCGAGGGATATGGAAGTTTGATACTCGGTATAAATCTTCACGGAGGTCACGGGAGCGTAGGAGAAGGATCTTAGAGGATGAGGTCACGAGCGGAGTTCAGAGATGAGTCGCGCAAGCGGTCGCGAACTGCCGCTGTGATCCAAGCTGTGCTGTAGGTATTAAACGTAGATTCAACGCACAGGAGAAGTCCACCAGGACTGCGCCATCAGCAGTAGCTGCGCGGTAGTAAGCGGATACCCAGTGCTCTCTGCTGCCAGCCACTCAGGGAAACGAATTAATTTACAACTACGCGTTATTTACAATGCATTCATAATACGATAAAATACGAAACGGCAAAGATAAAATTAGAATGACGTCGAGCGTACATAGAACAATCGATTCAGTAGTAAGTATGTCGAATTAGATTTCTGTCAAAGTTTCCGAGAAGTCATCTAGAGCGAAGCGTATTGTCAAGAGGGACGCCTGGAGAGTAACACTTGACGTTGTAAATCGAGGAGGAGACGGTCGAATCAAGACGCTTTACCGGCAGACACCGAAGGCGCGAGAGATTGGGGGATGCGGTAGGAAAGGGGACGGCAACCAGCGGAAACTGGCCGAATGTCAGGTCGCCGAGGGACTCATGAATTTGCATGGACAAAGCCAAACATAATCTTACTGCACACAGATGCTTCTCCCAGTGTCCCCAGCCTCGCTTCCCTCCTTCTATACTTGCAGAGACGTGGCGCTGTCTCATCCGTTATCCTCCCTTATTCTCCAGTCTTGCAACCAGTTACTATAGCGCTATCCCCCATGGTATCGTGCACCATTTCCTCTGCCGGTGAGGCAAACCCTTCTTTAGCACCTTGGCAGTCTGGCTCGGCTGAAGAAAGTTTCCTCAGGACACCACAAGGTTGAACACCGTACAATCATACGCTTTGCCCAGCTTTCTAACATCTTTCCATATTGCCCTATTGCGATCTTGTGTCTTTACCAGGTAGCTCGATGCCTTGTATGTATTATTAGGTTTACATGAATGCAATACGTTCTCCTAATGTCCACCACATTCGGCATTCAGTTGATGATGCTCACCTCCAACCAAGATTCCGTTCGAACCTAGGTTTACATACGTACAGAATAGGAAGCATAGCGGGTATGTGTTCCAGAGTAGTACAATGGTCGCACGGTATTGCCAGTACCAATCACAGGGAGCAGCAACTTGATGGGGGGAGGGGGCAGTTTGAGCAGCTACTGACGTTCATGCAACCTCCCCCGTGAGCAAGGATATAGCGAGTGCAGATTGGCCTGTTTAATCACTGGTTAGGGGTGCATGGGGACCTTCGAGGGCAATCAGCCTGTTTGTATTTGCACTCGGGTTTACGGTGGTTCAACTGGAAGCTAGCTAGTGAGCTAGCCTCCGGGCCCCTACGTACAGAGTTAGGGGAACAGACACGGGCGCGCACCTCACCATCTCAAGAGTCCCCGCTGGGGTTGCTTCACCTCACTCCACAGTTCTGATTCCACCGGTTTCTCTAGATAGGTCTTGCTCTTACTATCCCAGAATCTAATAAGCTTCTACAGAGTGAAAGCTCGTGTCGCGCTAATACGTAAGACAAACCCGTTTGCTATAGCTCTGGTATGAGTACGGTGAATCTAGTGACTTTGCTATAACCTTAGTCAGTATAAAATAGATGTAAAAACATCCTGGAGCGATTTTCAGTTTTTGTCCCTAAGGACAAGTACGAAGCCCTTATCATTCGTGATGCTAGTGCCCCTATCACTGAAAAATCCAATTTTGTTAGGTCACTCTTTTATTGCAAAAAATTCGACCTTACATTTACATTTTGTTATTAAAACATTCGAATATTTTCACAGTCACATGAACTTTCTTCAATTGTTAAATAATTCCGGTAACTATAGTGACGAAAAAAAAAAATTCTAAAAATTTGGTTGAAACATGGGAATAAAATAAACGGTGATTCAATATGCATTCTCACTATTTTCATCCTCTCCGTATATTTAATAGTTTTTTTTTCGTTTTCATTTTCTTCCATCAGAGAGCACCTGTACTATACCAGTACCTTACCTTAACCGTCTATCTCTTCCGAGAGGTACAAAATATAATTCACATGCAAATTCGTTGCACGTATACCGTCCATACGACTGGAGCATCCCTTAGGCTATCTCGTTACGAATACCCCGGGGTGGAATGATCGATCTAAAAGCAAATCGTATCTCTCGCCGGTTCTCGTATATACGAATAGGTACTGGAAATAGCAACTTGCAGCGTTCAGTGTGCATTCATAATATAGTGGCCCGTATGTATGCATAGATACATACATATGTATCTACATCCGAATCTGGCAATATTCTACGGCGTTCCACCCAACTAACCACCGTTCCGCACTTCCTATGTGTTTTTCCATTCGTCCATTTCTCTCTCTCTCTCTTTCTCTCTCTTTCTCTCGGATAACCCTTCCATAGAATCGATCGGCCAGAGGGGCGAGCCGAGAGATGAACCGATTAAATGCGGAGAGCGATGGTCTTTTCTGATTGCGACGAATTAGGGAATCGCCTCCCTCTGACCAATCGAGTATGGAGGAAGGACTAGACCGAGTTTCCGGCGAATTTGGACGAACCACAGGGACAGCGAGGGGACGCTGAGTGGAAAGAGTGAGTTGAAGTGCATATAACCGGAGTGTGACGTAGGCATTGTGTACACTACGAGATCGATCAGATTACATTTATTTTTGAGGTTGGAATGAGTAGTCGATTTTTTATGGAAAAACAACACTACGTGGAAAACTCGCAGCATTACATCCAGTGTGAGTTAGACACCGTTGAAGCCATGCTGATACAATATTCCACGAAAACTAATATTTATTCAACATTTGTATTTGCTTCTGAATAATAATATATTTCATCACCATTGTAACATTTAATAAAAAAAAAAAAAAAAAAACTTTGTTTAACTCAATTCCGCTATTTTCCATCAAATTTACTCCAGTTGACCCTACATGGCATTAAACAATAATTTCGAATGCATAGAAATCCCTGCATTTAATAGTAAAGCAGGTGCGTCAAAACGGTAATACACAACAACAAAAGAAAAACTATTTCAGCAACCCTACATTAACTAAGTACGCCTTGTGCGCGGCGTCTGAATCAGCCAAAAGGAAGTACAAGACACGACCGGGTACGGGTGAGAAGGTCGAGAAGGAAAACAGAGATTGTCCCAGTAGTCTCGGCTACCGAGACGCGAATGCAGCACTTAATTATTCTATTACCGTCGCACAAGAGTTTCGCCCGTTTTCTCCGGTGCGCGCTACCCTCTTAGCGCTCTATGTGTTATACAAGCGTCAGGTGAGACCATGAGTCCCTCTGTTGTGGAGGATGGCTTCTCACATCCGCTACCAAATACACGAGCTTGCGACCCTGTTACATAAATGAGCGGTCTCACACCCAGTTCTAAATAGGTCGTAGCAGCTATTTCTGTACACAAAGTGCACAGATTTTGCATTAGACAAAATTAATTGCATTTACGTATAATTTTACACCAATTTCGCCATAGTTTTCGCACACTAAAGATTATCTTTTCCCACAAAATCATGAATAGTTCACGAGGATTATCATGGAAATATTTAAACAATGATGTTGAAATAGAAAGGCCTAATTGACGAATATATTCATTACCAATAAAGTACAGAATCTGAGGTTCGAATTTACAGTCCCAAATTTGAACTTAAGTTCAAACTTAAAATGGAAATTAAGTTCGAACTTGGGACTATAAATTCGACCCTAAAAGAGTTTATCACTCGTTGCAAAATTTACGAGGTGGTACTATTCGTTCGACGGTTTACTATATAACTGTATTTATGTATATACTTATAGCTGTGCAGAAAGCGGCTTGAAAGGCAAAACTCGAGCCCTTCTATATACTCCGTCAGTCTCTATACACCGGTTCAGCTCTCCCTCTGGTGCTATACTCTTAAGTCGGCAATGCCCGATGCAGCACCTGCTTCTACCAGGGACCAGGGATTATCGATGACATTTGCGTGGCAATACGCTGATCGAATTTACCCAATCCACGCGGGATCGTTCCGGGTCGGCAGCCGGTTCTGCCAAATCTCCTTCGATTTGTAACCCGGCCGCCTCACTCGGTCCCTCGCTTTTCCGATACATATAGGCGGCTGAATTTCTCAAAGAGCTCGTAGCCTACACATCGACCTTCGACGGCTTGATGCTGCTGTTGCTTCGAGCCTGGCTCGAGGTTGAAAGCTTCAGAGAACTGTGTACATAGCATCTACTATATTGGAATAAAACGAAAACGAGCGACAGAGGCACAGCAATACTTTTTTTTAGATAAAAATTCTAAAACTCAAGGTGAATTTAGATGTCAAATTGTACAGGTTTCGATTTAGTCGTCGAATTTTAGTCGGAAACGACCGACAAATTCGTGTATTTTCATTCTCCCGCCTGCGGCGTAAACTTTTGCTAGTCTGAACTATTCTTTTATTCTTCGTGCAGATTAACAATTTTTTCGCAAGAGCTTTTTTATTACAAAACTTTAATTTACAATTTTTAGACCACTCCGGGTATGTTAAAGCCTTGAAAAAAAAAAATATATATATATTTTCATCGAAGCAAGACTTTCCGTACGAAGAAGCAAAATGGGTCGAAGAAGTTCTAGAGGAGAATGAAGGCATCGAGCAGGAAATTAGATGAAACCGGAATGAGATAACAGAAACTCGGACGAGCGCGAAATTACTCGTTCCGACATGTACGAGTGGGGTGTGGACCGTCGAGAATAAGAGAGGAACGATGGAAGGACGAACCGCGCAATTTCCCCGTCAGCGTTTCGCTTTTGGATATATATGGCCGCGAGTGGGCGCCATATCAGTAATTGAATTACTGTTAAATGTTTTCGACGTTATATTCTCCTTTGTGACCGACAATCGGCCTACATCCAGACGAATCAACAGAAAACGAGCGTATGCGAGATGCATATGTTTCGGACCCAGCTCTCACATTTTCTTTGACTGACCATGCTTGCCAATATCTACTATATAATACAGAATTGTATGACGTGCTCTGTACACTACACTCACATATACTGCCCCGATGGTGTATACTGTTGTAGAGACATATCGTGCAGAGGAGATACGGTCAGCGCAGCTATAATCAAATCCCATAAACATCAAAGCTGCGCATCGTGTTCTCTCTATCCGTAGAAATAGATATATATATATATATATATATATCTATATCTATAGACCTAGCGGCCAACCCCTCTCGACGTCATGGCATACCGCTCGGAATCCCCGGCAGCTCCCTTGAGCCGCACAGAAATAGAGTCGAGCACATTCTGTTTCTGCTGCTTTTGCTTCTGTTTCTACTATCTTGGGAGATTGTGGGCTCAGTCGAATTTCGTTACACGATTTTCCACGAGGCAAGCTCTAGAGTTGCTTCACTGTACGATTGCTTTCCCTTTGGTACTTCAATACTTCTCTATTTATGAAACTCAGACATTTTCGTACGCTTTGCTATTTCTATTAACTATTAAATAATTAACTGTTTTTTATTATTAAAAATTAATCTTTAAGTAATGTTAGCTCCACATGCACCTGGAATTAATTACAGAAAAAAATATTATACAATATTATTTATGGTGTAAAGGTATATTTATTATTACAAAACAAACTGTGAATTAAATAGTAAATTGGCATTTAATGAAAAATTTCTGCGCAACACGAGGTTATTCTCGTGAAATGATCTTACGTTTAATCTGAAGTTTCATCTTAAAAGCTTTCAATCTGAAGTTAGATCTAGAGCTCCAAGCTAATATCCACCATAAGTTTGATCATACAGCAAATCGAAAGAGCTAACGTAGTAGCGTACGCTTCATTGCTGTGGATTACGGTACACGAATTTCGATTTGTCGAAATAGGTAAATTTACGTACGAAGTGCAATATCAAACCTAAATGTAATCGCAAACGTAAACCGCACTGCTGTCAGGCTGCCGAGAACGAGAAGGCAACTGAGCAATCATACAGTAAAAGGAGGCAGTTCACTGCGAAATGTGTGAACGATTGCAACGCGACACGTGGTCGTATCAGAGAGAGAGAGAGAGAGAGCGAGAGAGAGAGGGGGGAGGGGGGCTTTCCGCAAATGTCAATCCTCACAGAACTACGATGCTTGCACGAGTACCACTCTTGTATAACCATCAAGCTCAGTAGAAGAGTATGGACTCTCTGCAATGACAACTTCACAGTACTGCACATCTTCGTTCCGAGAGGTCTCTCATCCTACCATCGACTTTCTAGAGACGCAATACCACAATATGTATATACAGTGAATAGTACTCTCGTGCAATGCACTCGACCGGAAACGACCCGATCGGCGCCCGAACGAGGGCGAGAAAGCTAGATCCCGATGTAGAGCACCCTATCAAAAGCTTTTATAGCAGGAAATAAATACGCCAGAGACGAGTGCCTCCTCTAGTACTATCAATGCTGAAACAAGCATTTCCAACGAGATTAACGATATCCATCCCTCTCTCGATGTCAACACGTCGCAAGAATATGACGGAACAAACGAGCACTTATCGGCAACGGAAGATTGTACGAATTTCGCCAGCACATTTGACGTGAAAGGTGCGATTAGATTTAAAGTAAAGGAAATACGTATTTCTCATGACACATATACAATAGACGCGTCCGGAGTAAACGATGATTTAGACGTTCGAAAATAGTTGCTTTTAGGTATTAACGAAAAACAAAAAACAAAAAAAATAAACACGTGTCTTTTATGAACAATATGCTTGTTTAGATTTTTTATTGTGTGAAATATAGCTGAAATATGGAGGGTATTTAAAGGTTCCATATTTTAACTTGAGTGGCCAATATACTTTCTTAAAAATGACACTTTTTGTCTACGGACTTTTGTGCTTTAACAAACGATACTTCGCTTTTATCGTTTTCATCTTTGTGTGCGTTTTCTTTTTTCTTCGATAAAAATAAACGAGACGGAGGTATGTTTGCTGCAAGCTCGCTGACCGTTGCAAAACGACGGAAACCATGGCGTATGATCACAGTGGTGATGTGCATCTGTGTGGTTGGACGGTAGAGAAAATGGTCCCGCGCCATCATCGCAACGACCTGTCGTAAAAGAAGCTCCCACTCTCCATTCGCCTCGCACACGTCCGCACCCTTCGAAAATTTCGTCACTTTACTGCTCTGTTTTGGTACGCATCCTGGGAACTCGGTCCAGTTATAACTACGTACACTATCGTAAAAGCAAATGAAATAACCGAAGCGATAACCATTCTTGATATTTTTTTTTTTCGAAAGCTGAAAGCTAAAAGGAAAAACGTACATACCTATACTACTTACAGAAAGCACTCCCCAGGGTTAAGTATGGACAAAGACATGGTATAAAAAAAATCTCACTCCACAGAATCCCTCTTAGTTATAACAACAAAAAAACACACAAAACTACAACATTTACCAGCGTTATTCCATACTGAATTGAAATGACTGGTAATTTAATTTGATAATTGAATTAACAAGAAAAACAAAAAGGGTTGGAAATCATTTTAGCTGCGTGTGCTAATATCACGTGCAGCAGCAACTGCAGAACCAGTGGCAAAGAGGAAATTGTTCTGAAAAATAGGGAAACATGTAAAAAATGTATTATTCTCTAAGAAGCACAGAGGCGAGCGATAAAAATAAATTGAAAGAATCGTGGTGGTGCATCTAAGCATAATACGAGGTGTAATGTGTGCTTGGAAAATAGAACCAATTTAATACACAATAGCAAGTCCACACGATTCATCGTAGTTGGTGTATGTGGAACTATCTGTTTATGTGAATATCTCAGTGTGAGTAGGTGTAGCTTTAATTGGATAGGAGTTTACACTGGCGTTATAAGGGAAGGAAGGCGAATTGGTGAATGAGAAAGAGAGGTGGCCATGGTGTTGGATATATTCCCACGGGGGTAGTACCAGACCCTCCGACGCGGTAACAACGGTGAACAGTCGTTGTTATCTGGGTAGAAACAGCAAGCCACACATCTATGTCTACGGGAGTAATCAGACTAACATGAGACGCGTTGGGCTTGGGCTCTGAAGCGGTTGTACTCACTGGAACATGCTCTAGAACTATAAACTATATAATTATATACACGAAATAGGAGACTGGTGGAGGAACGTAAGAGAGATTCCAGCAGGGGTCAGATGGATAAACGTAACAAGGCATGTAGGCATTTCTAATACTTGCTACAGTCTCGGTGGTAAGCGAGGGTAAGGGTACATGAATTTTCATAATTTTATTGCATCTTTTAGGTACTAATGGTTTTGTATTTTGAAAATTTTATAGGACGATTTTTTTGCCATGTTTTATCGCGCTATTTTTTTTCTGGTATGTTTTCTCAGGAATCCCATGGGTTAAATTTTCCATGGGATAATATTCGCGGGCAAGAATTTTGTCGGGATCAGATTTCCGTTATCAATTTACAGATAACACACTACTGGCTGGTACACCATGTACTATTTCTGTTACCTGGCATCTTCGCCATCGTCGTTTGAGTTCATGACACCTAAAGCACACCCCAAAGGACAAATAAACGTTTCGAGTCAACGGAAATACATGCATAGGAAGTGCATAACCGCAAGTCCAGGTATACGACTCTCGAGTTTGTTACCCTACTAGAGGTGTCTACCTGAGATCATACTGAGACAAAGATGCGGAGTTAGGACAAGGATACGCAGAGCGAAGAAATGACTGAGAGAAAGAGAGATATATGGAGAGAGGTGGAGTTGAGAATACAAGTTGGGTAAGCCGAGATGTCTTTGGAGCCCAGTGGGGGTTAACCGCTCGAGCGCGATAGCATTCACCTCGGCAAACTGCAAGGCTCTTATTTTAATTATCCTACCTCTTCAGTCTCGCAAGAGCTGCGAAGCTGAAGGACTCGAAGCCGCGCGGTTGTATGCCACTGAGCTTGCGACGTCTACTCGAATCTCTTCCTCGTACCTCTCTTGACGAAGTTTCACCGGGACCTCTTATCAAAGCTACGATGTCCTGGTTTCCAGTACCTCACCGAGCGAAAGATAGAGGATTGTCACCTAGAATTTAATTGGTCATATAACGCAAGATATCCGTCTGGAGAGCTCTTCTATTTGTACTCCTCAACGGCGTCTTAATTTTTTTTTTTTTTCTTTTTTTATCTCACTTTTGTTCTTCGACTTTTATCGTAGCTACAAAATTGATTAAACGTGGAACAGTAAGGTTGTATAGATTTAGTTAACTGATAGGATGTGCTAAAATTAAACGATTTTCCTGCTTTCGGAATCACGTCAGGTTCTCAAGTCACTACATTTCTGTTGGTAAAATGGATCAAGGTGAAAATTACTCTAAAATTTCATTTTTTTTTTTTGTCGCGATAAGAAAGATGTCTCTATGAGGACGGTTTAATAAATAATTATTCAAACATACATTATGTTGTTTCACGGCAAAATGCAAAAGCATATGATTCTTGCATAAAAACACTTGTGCTCCATCAATACCTGCGAACGAATTCCTATCCAGGGTTAGCTCTCGGTTATATATTAACAACCATGAAGAGAATTTAATAAACCTTCCCGGAGTGCGGAGAGCGCCTTTGAGCACGCGCCTCACGACGATTATCCTCCGTCGTACCTTCGACAATTAATTATTTCTTTCACCGCGCCTCACAGGAGCCAATGGCTCCCCGCTCCTTCATCATCCACTCGCGGCAAGCGAGCACGCCTCTGCGACCTCGTTATTCCACCGTTCGTTATTGAGGATAAAATTTTTGCTAAAGACGCGGCCCGCGTATCATTACAGTGCATGAAACCAACCGATGTATCTCTCTAATTGCGCGAAGGGAACGCGGGCGTATCCGTGTCTCTCGGCTTCTTTCTCATCGCGCTCTCTTCCATTCCATGGAATTCGAAGCTCCCGTTCCGTATATATATATATATATAAACTCTATCGCTCCGAGTTTCCTTTTATGTTTAACTTACTCTTCTCTTCTTCGGCGTTTCTCTCGTTTCATCGAAAATAAGCGAGAGAAACTCCCCCACAGCTCTTCGAAATAAAGTCCGTATTCTCCGTTTCGTTTGGCGACCGAAGGACTCAGCGCGCGCGCCAGCACACGGCCCACGGTAATCACCGACTGTCGTCTTCGTTCGTGCATAAAGGTACATAAAGGTGCCTCTGAAAGGTGGTGGCTCGAGTTCTACGGAGAATCCTATCGAAAAGAAACGAGAACAGATCTAGAGCCAAAATCTAAAGACGTAGCTACAGTATGGTGAATGAGAAAGAGAGAAACAGCTGTATAGATGGAGAAGAGGAGAAAGGGAAGGAAAGGAGACGGGCGAGCGGGCTCGTCACCGATTAATTTAAGTCGCCCCTCGATTTTGGCACACAGCGAGAGAGAGAAAGAGAGAGACAGAGAGATAGACTAAGAAAGGGAAGGATAAAGTCACACGTACAAAGCGCACGAGAAGGACGACCCTTTAGAGCATTTCTCTCTCCTGAGAGGAAGAGACACATAGTGGCCGTCACGTCTAGCAGGAACCGCTGGAAACGACGATGCCGAAGGTCTCGAATCTAATTACCCAAAGGATATCGAAAGAGCGAAGGCGAGAGAAACGACATCGACGGGACACCTCGACCTCTCGTTGGCTGCTGGCCCTTTGACAAAAAAGGTCGTTTCACCATCTTCTTTTATTTCACTTCTCTCTTTTCCCTGTTGGAGATATTTATTTTGAGAGCACTGTTTGACCCTCGTCGTATAATAATCGTGCTAATTCTGCGTGGAGCATCGTTTTTGTAGTTTGCATGGATTAAACCACCATTAGCTATATGATTTTATTTAAAAAAAAACGGAATAATGGAAAAAATTCCCTAGAACTTTTTACATTTTTTATCAACATAATTGTTCGTGAAAAACTTTCTTTGCGAGGGTATTTTTTCGGTCCATCGAAACAACTGTGCTCCCGCATCGGATTGTATGATTTACGAGATTTTCAATGTGTTGATATAATAAAAATCATGAAATTGGTCTGGCGTACGATGTTCGATTGATTTTATGTTGTATTTTATTCCAATAGGTCTATGCGGTCTGCAGCGTATAGTTTTTCCGCCGCTAATTGCTCCTGGAATATCTGTTTTGTGTTTTGTGTATGAATATTGTTCACCTGTATTGTTCCTCAAATTGGATGTACATCCGCTTTCGCGTAGGGATATTTATTTTTTCCAGCGATACGAGATTTAAATAAACGATTTTGGGGTATTTTGTGCTATTGGAAGATGATACAGCGTACCTTAATATCCCAGGATAAATATGCAAAAAAAAACTCTCAAATAATAGATCCCAAAAAAACCACAATAGAAAATCCAAAAACATTTCCGATGAAAAATCCCAAAACACCAGCAATTAATCTAGGATATTTTTGTCAACGGGCATTTCGTTCAAGAATGTTTTCACCGGATACATGTAAAGTGAAATATTTTCACGCGGATGTTTCCACGTGCCACCTAACAAACCAAAGTGTTGAAGTACTGACTAAATATTTATTTGACAACATGTGTGCGCTGGATTTGTCGAACCCACCAAACAACCATTTTTTTCCCCCCAGCGCAATTAAATTTAACGAAAAACGAGAATTAGAGTCTAGACCTGCAAACTGTCGGTTGATAAGTATGCCAAGCCTATTTTCGCGGTTAAAAATTCCGTTTGATGTGCGAAAGCATTTAGCTGAACTAGTTCGTGCTGTACCGTGTGTGTGTGTGTGTTCACGAAATGCAGGAGAAGAGGCGGATGGCGCGTTATGTATACGATCTGCCGTCAAGCCGCACGAGATATGGGGTTTATACGAGGAAAAGCTTTGCAAAAAGCTTGAACGACATGACGATAGAAGGGGGAACATTTTCGTGGTAGTATTGCTGGTGCTCGTTGCGTCCGTCGACGGATATTGCGGCAGGTCTGGCCATGTCATACTTGCTCTCACCGTTCTGTGTGTATCTTTGTTAGGCCGCATATATATATATACACACCGCAGTCGCGATACACACGGCAGCACGATGGTGCTTGCACCTCCCACCCCTTTATTCGAGTCACTCTCGCTTAGTTATGCTGCCGCGGGGTCATTCATTTCGACGCTCAAAGCCGCTTTGTTGCTGCTGATATGCTTCGAGTTTATCGCCGTATAACCTGAGGGGGCCAACTAGAGCAAACGTACATGCCGTATTGACGTTTGCCATCCACCTATCTGCTTCCCACCGGTCTTTTGCAATCTCTTCCTCCTACCCCTTCGCAGTCGCGCTTCGCTTCTATTTTTCTTCATTTTTTTCTTTTTTTTTTTTTTTGCATTCCATAACTTTCCTATGTTTTCCTGCCTGGTTATCTGTTGCTGTCGTTCAACAATACGACATACCCAATATTTCACAGCTGACTTCTTCTTAAGCACTTATATTTGGCGTTTAAACGTACATTTCAAATGTATAACCGCAGTTTATTAACAGATCAATAACTGCACACATCAATTTTATTATATCTTTAATAAGATAACAGACTCAAAAGAGAAAATATTACAAATCTGCTACAAAAGACAACTTTGTAGTCGGTGTGCGTAAAAACTGAACCATGTGCACCTACAATTTTCATACAATTTTTAAGCCTTAGAGCATAAAAATATATATAACCAGTAGATTTATTACCAAAACCAAATCAATTAGTCACAACATGAAATAGCTACTTTTGTGAGCTATGAACATTTTCTGACGCTATGAAAAATTGTAATATCGATAATAAAAAGAAATTAGTTTCATGTGTCGCGATAATAATTATAAGAAGAGAAAATATTGTGTGCCCGTCTTGTCCCAATGTCGTCGTTACTGTATCGACGAGCTGGCGAGTGCTCGGAAGCAAGCATCTGAATTATGGATTCGCAGTGTGTGCCCGACGCAGTAGTAAGAGTGCGTGCTGTTAGCAAGCCACCAGCAGCATTGGTACAACATACATACAGAGATTGCAAGCACAGACTGCAGGATGTACGTTAGGCGTGGCAAACGTCCCGGGCACGGTCGACGTGCGCGAGCCGTGCTGCTGCTGCTGCTGCTGCTGCTGCTGCTGCTACTACTGACTGCTACGTTGCTACCGCTGCGTCTGAATCATTATCATGCAACTCCCAACTTGGGCAAGCGACAGGCCCGTCCCGACAGACGCATCTATCTTATTGCCGCTGGCGCGCAGCAGGTTAGCAGCACAGCATCTCACTATCGCTCCCTTGAATTCTGTCGAGCAGAGAGTGTGGGCGAACTCTTGTGGCGCGACACGTTATAATGCAATCGTGAACGTGGACGATTCGCGTTACGTGAGAAGAGCGCCTGCTGGTGCTGCTGGTTGTCAAGATCAGCTGGCAATTAAGAGATTCGAGCAATTCCAATTTAAAAAATAGTAACAGCAGTTGCAGAATCATATTCACGGTCAGGATTATATACACTTAGCTTCTCGGGTTCACTTCGATCAATACACACTGTCATACAGTTATGTCGCAATTGACATAACTGTCAATCGTCGCTCTAATCTTGGGATTACGTGTCTTAAGTGTTCCTTTCAAATCATACAAAAAATTGAAACCCTGAAGTTTGATTTTTTACTGGTAGGCGAACCTCTTTAACTGTTTTGCAGAAGATGCAAAATATTTTTCAAAAGAAAAAAAAGTAAACGTGTAGTGGATTTAATTTGAATGTGATTAAATAATGTTTCGTCCATTCGATGAAAAAGAGACAGCTTGCAATGAGGCAAAACAAACTATATGCTTGCACGCAACCAAGTCGGTATCAGTTTTATTACATCTCTCCATTTCGTCCCTCTCTCTCTCGGACTCGTTAGTCACCAGAGTTTGTCCTCTCTATTTAACTCAGTATTGCCGAAGAGTGCTTGCTCACTCGTGTCGCGTATGGATGCAAATTTGCTTCATTAGGGTATCAGGAAGGTCCGGGGACGTGGCTCGAATAAGTCTGGACGCAGGGACACGATATCCTTAGACGTTTCACGGGTGGACGAGGAGTGTGCGCTGATCTCGGCTGGCTCAGCTTGATGCTGAGCCAACCAAGCTTCACGCCGGACGTATGCGATATATGTCATGCTGTTGGCGGGCAGGAACGCACCAATTAAGACGACGCGCGCGCCTGTGGATCCTGCACACCGATCGCGTGCCTCGGGGCATCGAGCAAAAGGCATAAGAGGAAGAAAAAAAGACAACGGGGATACAACAAAAAGAAAAAGAAACAGATACAAGGGGTAAAAAGTTGTTAACGACGTGATGGCAGCCCTGAACTTTCCCACCACCGTCTGTAACTGGCGCGAAGTTTACGGAGCGAAGTTGCAAGCGATATAGTTTTTAAGCGCAGACTGCATGCACTAAATAATTGCACTAAAGAGAGACTGCAGTTCGACTATTAAAATCCACATACTACACTTTTTTGTTGTTGCAAAGCATAATATTTGCTGGGAAAACATTATTTTTTACAATACAAAACGAAGAAATCGGTTTCGAAAGACATTTCGTACATGATACATATATTTAGTAGATGTAAACCAGACTCAAGTGTTTCCTGCATATACAAAATCCACTCTGTCTCTCTTCCTCCTTTGAAAATATCACGAAACGACAAGTTGGCGTATATCCGAGGTCAAAGTTCGCAGACTCGCGTACGTCTAGTGCGACCAAAGAGAAAAGCGACGAAAAGAAAAAAAAAAAAAAAAAAAAAAAAAAAAATTGACGAAAAGTAACGAGAAGGAAAAGAAGAAAGAAAGTAAACGAGGAAGAAAGACCTGAGACGACGAGAGCCATTCGTCGAGACGTCCACCGGATTTCTATGAATTTCTTTGCCCGTACGCCACCAGTTCCTGTCTCGCGGTGCAGCGTCGACGACGACGACGACGACGACGACGACGACGACGACGACGACGAGGAAAGACGAGGTGTACTATATACGAAAGGGCGAGATAGTCTGCGTTGAAGCAGACATCCCAGCCAATGTGGTACCACCGGTCTGGCTTCTTTCCGAGACGCCAAGCGACCTTTCCTCTGGCTTCCCCTTCGTTCCTCACGTTCATCATATTTTCCTCCCTCGGGAGCGTAACCTTATTGCCAGGAACCGCGCAAAATTGTTGGGAGCCTAACACATGTCTCCCACAGTTTTGTGCACACATATATACACGCATGTACACATATTCCATCTATGTATTCAATGTTTCACTCCTGATTTCGCTTTTGCTTTGTATCTACAAATTCTACCTTCTTCCTCTCCTGTTATTTTATTTATTTACGTCATATTCTGTCTGGAAAATTGTCAAACACTGAGAGCTCAGGGCTCAGTGAATATTGGTGAAAACTTGACAACCATCGGATTTTAGTAAACAACCAACGGTTATTTAAGGAATTTAATTACGAATTTTCTATGCATATGCAATATTTTTCAATTGCATCTTATTTTAATTTTCGTGTAAGTAATGTGGAGGTTTTGGTGAAAGTCTATTCATTGTATAATTATGTCAGCCACGTATTATAATCTCAATAAAATCTTCAGGCCCTTCAATTGAACAGTAACTACACTACAAATGCAACTACAAACTACAAATTAATCTTAACTGCATTTTATTTTAATTGTCAAGTATTTGGGTATAAATATTTCACTTTTAGTTACCTACACAGAAACACGATAGCTGGAAAAAGTTTTTTTACGTCATAGTTTTCGTAGCCCTTTTATACACTATTGCACATACATACAAAGATGTAGGTATATAATTCTCATAGTGATACATATATAGTGTACGCTGTGTACACTATTTTTCAATGAAATGTTTGTTTGGCACCAGCAGCTTGTTCTCAACCAGTGCCGTGAGTGAATACAGTGCAGGGTGAGAAAAGGAGCTACAAAGTATGTGTGTGCCTTTCCACATGCACCACAAATGCACGAGTGTCCCTATACCGTCTTCGCATCCGTTTCCTTGTCACCCAGAGCTTTCACCCTCTCGCCATTTCGCTCACGCTCTGCCTCTGTAAATCCCTCGCCGATCGAACTCCAGAGTACGCCGCAGTCACTCTGATTGTGAGCACAAATCAAAACGTCACACGCACACACACGTTACACCAAGAAAATGTCGCGCGCACTTCGCATTTTCCACCTACGTACAACCCTCTCGCTGAAGCTCGCCGTGCTGCCATTGTGCCACTTCACTACTCCAGTCGGGGATTTTATCCTGTACTCTGCTCCGGTGCCACTCGACACCCTTCGCTATGTCACTCTTGTTCGAGTTCTTCCTCTGTTTCGTTCACTTCCATTGTTCGTTGTTACGCCAATAGATTTATCCACATGCATTCACATGTTTACCTCACAAATATCTTTCCTTCGTTTTTTCATACGATTCTCCATCAACATTCTAAATTCATTGAATTTTTCTTTTCCTTTTTTTTTTTTTTTTTTGCCCAACGTCGACAATTAATCGAAACAAAATTGATGAAAATATATTCAAATTTATAATTCAGAGCCCTGACTGCTCGTGGTGTAAGCAATTTTCTCTCCTTGTTGACGAATATATTTCACTGTTATTTATTGTTTAACGCAGTCTGCGTGTTTGCTCGTTTTTAGTTTGCTTTATTAACTGTTCGTCGATGACTCCCTCTGTATGCGTCGTTGTTGCTCAATAGTGAATTTATTAGAATCCATGCATACGCGAATCCTCACCCCCAGTAATAAAGGGGTGGCTGTTTGATTAATACTTAAATCCCATTTCCATGTACAAATGAAACGATTCGCTCGACACGTTTTGATGCGGCCAGCAAGTGCAATGTACGGCTACGAATACACTATATGTATGATTTGGGCGCGGGAATGCAATACTAACGCGGTCATTTATTATTCTTTCAAATACACTGTATATGACGATTTGCATGAACTAATTTTTTTGCCTAATTTTTTTTCTTTTTTAGTCTCCCTCGGATGCGCAGCGTTTTATTTATTTTCTTCTGTATTTTTCAAGCATCGGCGAATGTAACGAAATTTATTTTATTTTATTTTTGCTTTTTCTTTATATATTCGGTCGCTGCCCTAGCCCAACAGTGCAGCAAGTCTGGCAAAAGCCGCGTCTACCCCCGGCCGCACTCTCACTGGAGGTCCTGGTGCTCGCAAACCGAGAAACGTTCGCCCCGGGCGTATAAACCCTCCGAGCTGTGTATTATGCTCGGAGTGTAAATAGATTCGAGGGGTAACGCCACCAAACAGTACACGCTTGTATGCGCCACGTTACAGTATACGCGTATCCTGGATCCGCGCGCCAAGCTAGTATAATTATTTGAGCGCTCTACACAGAGCACAGTGGGATGCAGCATTCAGGAAGGAAATTGCGCGGCCATGGGCTTGTCCCGTCGCTTGCCCACCGACACGGTGCCCTCTGATATTTACGAATTGCAACGAGAGATTCGAAATAGCATCACTGAGCTGTACAAGAGCAATGGTAACGGGGCATATATGTATATGCGAATTTGCATTTTTTTTCTTTCTTCATCCTCTTTCCGTTTCTCGTATAAATGTCACGTGTTTTGTTACTCAATCACACGGAAAAAGGGAACATCGGTATACACGATTGGGAAATTAATAGTTTATACGAACTATTAATCAGCACCGAAATACAATAGCTTTCAAAACAAACAAAAAATTATACACCCTGTAGAGAGGGAAAATTGAGTATCCTGTCGAAATATAAAAATTTTCATTTGTCTTGGCTAAAGATACAAAGAGTTCCATGCAAAAAAAAACGTATTTTACGGTCGTTTGGATTCGACAACCTGTTCCACTCTTGCTCGCAATGTATTATACTTGTTATTTTTCATGTATTGTAAAAAAAAAAAAAAGTGAGTTTTAATCGTTCCAACGTAAACGTTTTCTTTCCGTAAACAAAGCGAGTACGAAAACTCTTCTATAAAATATGTTATTTCAATGGAAAGTTAATTGCCTCGAGTGTTGAAAATTAGTTCGAAATTAACAATTTCTATACAAAACGAAAAGGCATGGAAACAAAGGCAGACTGGATAATTAAAAAAAAATAAAAGAAGTAAAATAAAAACTATCGAAATGAAACCAGAAAAAACGAGGCAATGAAGTCGTTTCGGTAGCTCTCAGCGATCGTTCTTTTAGCGGAATACTTTTCATTGCTGATGGGCGCTACACGGGGGACGAACGGAGAAACAGAATGGCATGAGCAGAGTACGTACGCGAGAATTAAAGTTTATGTAACTGCGTTCGAGCTTTCGAAGAGAAGCGGCTGGACCACGCTGAGCAACAACAGTGCTATATGGTAAAACAGTTGTATATCTATACTGCATGCTCTGTTAGCTACTGTACTACCAGTGTGTAGACGATGCGTCGCGTTTCCCCTATTGTACCTTAATCCGTTTAAATACTGTAGCACGCAGCGCTTCGAGTGTTCAGGATTATCCAGTTAAAGTTGTTTTTCCCAGTGCGCATTCCGCATACGGTTCGTTTGTAATCCGTCTCGCAGTTGGACGAGCTCGTTGGCTCTCGCATTGGTGCGTGAACTTTTTAGTGGGCTCTTATGGCGTACACGTAACATGGTCGGTATATGTGGCAATACGGAAAGCCTTTCAGTCCAAAAACTTTATTCCATTCCTTTATTTCCATTCCTTACAAATGTCAGTGCAATATATATTTATGGTGTGTCTAAAAAAAACCATTTTTTTTTAATCCGCACTCACATCAAACGTTCATATGTTGAATCTTGAACGATGTCAATTAAAATTTGAGGCCCGAAAAAAATAATATAAAGATGCCTCAATACTATATACTAAGTTTACTTTAAAAAAAATGATTCCAATTGCGTCTTGCCCCATTGCTACTTTGATAAGTCAGGTAGAAAACGATGACAACAGTTCTTGTTGGGGGATTTTCTACTACACTTCCTTTCTTCCCTACCTCATTTTCTCTCCGCGATGACAATCTCAATACATTTGCTGCATCACTGTGGTCTGACACTTGTCTTCCGTATCCACTGAGCCCCCTTGACGTCTTCCGTATCCCGCAGCTTTCCCTCTCTCTCTCTCTCTCTCTCTCGTCACTTTACTCCTTGGGATCAACGCAGTCACAGATGTCCTCGAGATCCTTGGTTATCACTTAATTATGAATCGAAATGTATAGTATATACAGCTGCGAAGTATACGCATTTCTGTAGCAAGCGCGGCTCATGCCTACCTACATCTCGTCTAGTTGAGTGCCACTCGAGCTTGATGGGAAACATGTGTGTCGTCCCTGATGAGTTTTGGCTCGAACATATAGTAGTAACACGCTCACGCTTCTATATCCTCGTGCGGGAAACGGACGGCTGGTACACTCCAAACTCCTGTGTCTGTGCACGAGACTCGTATCGTAGCGAAGGTTCACGATCCTTTAACAAAGACACCCTCTTCCCTTCTGCTGTCTTCTCTTCAGCAACGACTCGTGAGGGGTCTGCGCTCTCACTTCTCGTATACGTATAACACGCAGCTGTATACGGGAAAGAACGAGCGGAGAAATAAAAAAAGAAAGAAAGAAAAAAAAAAAGTGTTTCGCTCCCGCTGATAACGATGTGGGAAAACAGTGTGATCCCTTGTTTCTTACCCTCGTTCACCCTTCGCTACGCATTCGCTTCAATGAAAAGAGCGTCAGGCGACTCTCTCTCTCTCTCTCTCTCTCTCTCTGGCTTTGAATGTTACATATATACAGTATACAAACGATATGTACCCCATGCAATAATTTATTGTAGAGCCTGCACTCAAATTACAGTATATTACAGACGTACTTTTAAACGTAGTCCCATAAAACTGGTGCCTCCTAAGTCTGGTTCGATATAAAAGTTAATAACGGAAAGTGTATTATGATTTTAGGGATTGAGGCTTTTCTGTTGTCCCTAATTATTATACATGATAAATAATTGCAATATCCACCAATTCTGCTTCTATAAAATAAGTATGTAAGTACGTAAAAAATGCCACTGAATCTAAGAACATGAACATGATTTTTGTCCCCAATAATGATGTATGATATTTGGAGTTATTCTCTCATTAATTTAAACACACCGACGACAATAAATTTCAAAATGTTACCTTAAACAGTCCTTTATTTGTATTTAATTGTTCGTGTATA
Source organism: Perithous albicinctus (assembly GCA_964016905.1). Taxonomy (NCBI): domain Eukaryota; kingdom Metazoa; phylum Arthropoda; class Insecta; order Hymenoptera; family Ichneumonidae; genus Perithous; species Perithous albicinctus. The sequence continues at coordinate 23,225,718 of OZ024693.1, read as the reverse complement.
TACATTCATGCGAAGGATACAACAGTGCTTTATTATACGTTATAATTCAAGGGAAACGAGGCAAATATGAACGAATGGGAACAACAAAGCAATGTGAAAATGAATGCAAATTACTCTTACAAATTTCATCTCGTAATTGGTATAAAATATGTATTGCTGTGAAAATACGAAGAGCCAGTATGTATACAGTAAATAAAGAACGGGTAAAGCTGAGAGGTTTAAATCTCATGCTTACGATGCTTACTCGCTTGTCGCGCCACGTGCACCTTTGGCCAAGCAGCCAAGAGAACGTATACGCTTTCAAACTTTAAAGCGAAACAGCACGAGGCAAAAAGTCGTGAAAAAATAAAAGAGTGTGCTATGCCGTGAGGCAGTTCCGGTTAATTACTTCACCTCCGGGACTTTCCGGTTCGTGTGCGACTATAGCCGCAGTATAGAGCGGCAGGAGGAGGTGGTAGTCAGGATGTTGTTGCGCATTTCGCTGTCCTCGGGTACCTTGAAAAATTCGTTTATGGCACGCCGCATCGTGGCTATGTCTACATTTATTATGTATACCCCTTTACAGTGCACTGGTGGCACACTACAGTAGATACAGCTATGTGTTGCCTAGACTCTGCCTTCAACCACTGCAATCTCACTAATCCATCCATCCACTGTCTTCTCGGATTTATCCTCTCATCTCTTTTCTTCCTCTCGCGACTTCGGTTATAAAGCCATTTTTTTTAGCGGATAGGTAGCTACCACGCAGTGCCAGGCACCAAGAAAATTTCGCAGTAAACATCGTTACTCTATTTCACGTTATTTCATAGTGAATTTAGTCGAAATGGAGAAGACGATCAGTCCTTTTCAGTCTTCGCTGTTCCGCTTCCTCTTCGGTCTCATTTATCTCTACTTTTTACTCGAATAGCTCTATTCTTTTTTAGTTTTTTTTTTTTTTTTTTTTTTAGTTTTCGCATACTAGTACTACGAGGTGAGGAAAAATGAGACTCAAAGATCGCCCCTCCCGTCCATTTCCCAAATACATTTTTCTCTCCGGCCAAATTCGACTTTATCGCACGAAGTAGCCGCGCCATGACGATATACGGAGAGGGAGGAAAGAAAAGGCAGCGTGAAAACTAGAATTCGCCGCAGCACGTGTGTGCGGATATTATTATTATTATTATTATTATTATTATTTTTTCTTTTTTGGGACACTATAACCAGCAGCACGTACGTTGGTGCGTATATATATATACACCGGGCATCCAGGCTAAGATTTATCTCGGGATTTCCTTTCGGCCGTTGCCACGTCCTTCCGGCTTTCCGCTTCGCTCGACGTATAAAATCCTACCGAAAAATCCTGGGATTCCTAGCCACTGCCGCCACCGCCGCGACGACGACGACGTAGCAAGCAGGCACCCCGCGACCAACCCCTTCGCCACGACACGAAAATTTTATCACTCGCATTTTTCAAACGCTTCTCCCGCCCATTGTTCTACTTCTGTACACCGATCCCCCATTTTTTTTTCGTCCTATTACTTTTTTTTCTAGCTCCACCTTTCTTTCCACTATGATGGTACGAACAACGTTGTACTTTTTTTTTTACAACAAACTATACATTTCCAGCTTGGGAGAGCACATTCGTCCATCCCAGGGATCCCCGCCACGCGCTATAAATTGTTCGATCTCGTGATAAAGTCGTGATAGCGAACTGGTTGGATAAAAAAAAAAGAAATAAAAACAATTTTATGGGCAGACCAGTCGCGATATTGAACTAACGAAGCTATAAATCCAGATGCCCAAATGCGTCAACGGTGCTTTCTGTGCAAGCGTGCATAGGCTGGATTGCCGCTGTTTTTTTTTTTTTTTTTTTTTGCTACAAGGTCGTCAGCATATATTGTAGCTGCTAGCCTTAATCGGAAGTTCACAATTGGTTTTAATGGTCTACTGGATTTGTGGTACATCAGTAATGAAAATCCCCTTAGAGATAATAATTACTCGATTGCATATTTCCATAATTGATTCGAAAATTCTATCTTTAGGATGTCACCTTCGGCCGTTCACTTTCATGCGTGCATCAGCAAGCCGGCAGGGCACTCGTTAATTTTCATTTCACCTGTAGGTATTAAACGAGTGGACATGCCCTGAGAATCATGTTGAACATCTAAAAATTGTATTACAAATTTACAAAAAAAAAATGCATTATTGGTATTAAATTTGACGAGACTGTTATGTCGAAAAGTTAGCATTTTATAAGAATTTTCACATTTTTCATATCTTTCTTTCGACTGTTTATTCGTTTTAAACAAATTTAAACGAATATCGTGCTGTTGAACTCATGTATACACTATTTAAACAAGCCTGCAAAGTAGAATCTCTAAATTTTTTTCCTCATTCCTTCATACCTTTGATGAAACCTAAAATTAGCATATTCTTTGTAGGCGGTCAAAAGGTTTTTTTACTTATTGTAAGACCTACTTTTTCTGCTTATCGAGGAAACTACTTGAAAGAATTCTATCCTTTTAGGATAAACCGAAAGGATTTTTTTATAACTTGACAAACCAGTTCAAAAGCCTGAACAAAAGTTCGACGAATTTGAATGATCAAAACGCCACATTCTATTATCGTGGGTCCAACATTTAATGTAAAACTATATAACTTAGAGTCCATGTTACTAAAAAAAAATTCTCCGCCACTAATAATTTTGAAAAAGATTGTGAAAATTCAGCGCACGTACATTTTTTTCTACAACCCAGGTTTTTTTCAGGTTGAGTTTCAACGCAATCGGACAGAAACTAGTTTCGACACAAATATTCCCCTTTTTTTTTTTACAGTGTACCGCATTTTTGGTTTCGAGTTGTTCAGCTTCGCTTTTTTTCATATTGCACGAAATTGCTTTTCAGTTCACAACTGAAAGCCCCGTGCAAGTCAAACCGACAACGTTCAAAGCCGCCCGTATGCAGCGAATTGCTATATGTTTGTATACCGTGTCCCTTTTCGGTGATGCTGTCAACTTACTTCAGGCATTGCCAGGCGCCCAACACGACTTCGTACCGTAGTGACCGTAATGAACCAGTCAGTTTCAACGAATATTCACGAAACGTACATACATATATGTGTAAGAGACAATGTGGATCGCGTGATTCAGTTTAGCCACCACCACACCAGACGCCAAGTCCTGCTGGTATCCACCACTTCGGAATAATTAAACTTCTTACTCTGGACTGGAGTCGGATTTGACCACGTTGTTTTGCGAGTGGTTTTGGGGTGCACTCGGTCGTTAACCACGTTTGCATACATTCCTATAGATATTCTCTACGGACAATGTTGCATACATGAACGGGTGGAGTGAGAAGCTGTACGAGTTATATATAATGTGCCCTGAATTTCAACGACTTAACCCCCTCTCGCCCTCCTGCTCCTCATTCCTCCCCTCCACACCGCCAACGGGCATCAGTGAAATTACACAAGAAATCTACGGGTAGTTTCGCTCGACTTCACATTCAACGGAAAATTTAGGCTCTCTCGTGGACTAGTGCACTCGTGGCTCTGCTGGTCGAGTTCCATTCGGAAGCAGGACGTGAATGAATACCGGCTGAAAGTAATAAACGCGGGCGGCGTTCCCTCAGACTCTCCATCGCCGACGAAAACTTCCCCCGACCATAAATTCTCGAAAGTTCCTCCCTTATCGCGAGCAGGTCGCTGAAGTTTCTAGCCAGGGAGTTATGATTCATTGTCTGCGGAGCACGAGACAGAGGCCCCCTTTGGAAAAATATATATTTCCAAATGCTGCAGGAAACGGCCTCTTTCTCGCACTCTTTGACGAAGGCTCTGTAGCAAATACAACGAAATATATAACTGCGGTGGCGCCTATGCCTCTCTCTTCCTCTCTCTCTCTCTCTCTCTAAAAATTCTGGAAGGGTTCTCTTATCCAGACCTTTAGTGAAAATCATTTTATTGCAATATACGTATCATTAATCACTGACAACGGACGAATTATGTCATAGTATATCAACCACCTTTGCTTTTTTATAGAGGAAACGATGTTTTTTATGAAAAGAAATAGAAGTTCGAGATTTTAATGTTAGAGGATACTTAAAATTGACCCAAATCTCCAGAAAAGGGATTTAGAAAAAGATGTGCGAAATTTGAATGAACTGAACTAACATTTTCACGAATTTTCTTCGAATTCAATCAATGAATAAATAATAAAATGTTAGTAACAACAAATTAATATACGGCGAATTTTATACCTTCCGTCATTATGACATAAATGCGGAAACCAGAGAGAGAGAGAGAGAAGCATTTGGCCACAATTTTCGTCGTCATCGTAGCGCGCAATTTCCAACTCGATCTTCCCAACTACTAATTGTCCTGACTAATTAGATCAGTATACAAATACTACGCTGGTGAACGCTGCGGAGGATCGTGTGCCTGGTGGCCGCAAACTTCGACGCAACGGAAGTGTTTTCCGGAAGTGAAATTTCTCCCAAGTGCGCGACAGCCGGAGTTTCCTCCGGCGTCGTGTTATACCTACGTATATACCTTGCAGATATGTAGTTTGCCGATATCTAGTTTTGCGAACCACCCTACCTTCTCCTTCTAGCAAAACTCTTGACAACTATTTACCTACTATTACATTGGCTCAACACTGCATACTACACCAGCTACCACTGCTTCCACATTATCGCTCGATCATGTTAAATAAAAAGTGCTGAAAAAGCTATTAAGACTCTAGGCACTCACCAGTCGTTTTTTTTTTTTTATTAAAATTGTTTGAAAAAGTACCTATTAAATTCAACATCCATATCATTATTGAAATAAAGTGAAAAAGTCTTTTAAATTACTTTTATTCATTTAAGATTCCACGTATATTGCTGGTTAATTATGCTCGCAGGTGTAAAAATATGACGCGGAAAATGTTCAACCCTTAATAAACCATATACACATTTCTTTTCCTTCAAAAATGTCCCGCAGGGAAATTATTGCACTTCTTTCTGATGTGTAAGCTCCGCAATCTTTATAAAGTTGCTATAACGAAAATTGATGGTCCTATTTTATGATCGTACTGAAGGTTGCTTCATGTCTTTTTTTTTAACTACGCGGAATTAATTGCTTCGTTAAATAATATCCAATTTTTATTTTTGTATTTTTTACCGGTGCGATCTAAAAACAACAGATTACGTTTTAATATCACGTTTCTATAATCATCGCGTTGGCTCTTCTAACTCTTGTTGTTAATGAACGTTTCAAAGAGTTCGACCGGAAAGAAAGTTGTGTCGTTGGTTGCTTAAGGGAAAAGGTCATACTGCCGAACGCATAGGATTGTAATCATTACTTTTCAACGAAGCCCCGGGCGTATAGTCCACAGTCTACTAAAAGTTGAAGAACGCGGTACGGACAGGACAGTGTGTATAACTCTGCGACGCTGTGAAACATGAATGAGCGAAATAATAGGTCCCAGGGGACAAGGCAAATTTTATGTAAATTCGATACTGAAGTTGACGCGAATTTGCATCAAGTTTGCATGGCATAGAAAGGCGATGTTGCTGGCGTTGCAACTTACGCAGCTCGTCCCTTTTTTTTTTTTTTTTACTTTTTATTTAAATCATTAATGACATCCCCGCAGGGAGACCAACTACGACAGACTCATATCTGCCAGCGTTATTATTATTCTTATTACTGTTGGAGTATAAAATCACTAACAAGATAAGTAAATTCCGATGTTGTGTAATTGAATTTAATCGGAAGGGTGGATGAAGGTCGAGTCGAAGTAACAAGAAGCGCTGCATTTTATAATTCGATATTATTACAGCGATGGATTATAATTTCATGCTATGCTCGTTTTTCCCTTCAGCAAATATAGCATAATTTGATAATAATAGTAAAAAAAAAATTCACTGAATTTAATATTCATTTTGTGACATTTCAATGTAATATTTTTTTCAAGCTATCGTATCGTGAATAAAAAAAATATTAGCCCACAACTTTTTTACGTTCCTCGGTTGCATTAATATTTAGTACATTTTTGTATTAGGAATCAGCAGAAATATTTGATAAATCAATCTAATATATAAATACATATGTAACGGTTGCACAATTGAGCGAAAGAACAGGTGTACATATTGCAGAAGGACCAGGAAGACATCTCGAGGCACTTGGGGCACGTTATATAGTTGCGGAGCAGGAGATCCCGACGGTACGATATCTTCCCGAGGTGGCAACTTGCTTCCTGCGTTCTCCGTTCAGTAAGGAACGTTTCCCACGGGATAGAGTGGAAGCCAGTCCGAGATCGGGGCGGGTGGTAGTGGAGGACGAGAACGTCTCTCTTGGTTATCGCTCGTCCCACGAACCTTTAGAGCAAGAGTATAGTATGGCGATGCAGTTTCACAGTGGCAGGTCACGTCGGGTCCCAAAGTCGTTTGAGATCAGGTGGCAGCGTAGCGTGTAGCAACCTTCTACCTCCAATTTCGAGATCGCTCGATTCCAATATTCTCCGATCTCAACGACTGTGTTACATTAACTACCAGTCGAATTTTCGTTGACGATATCGAGAACGTCGTAAATATATATAGAAATCTCCTTCGCGATTATCGAGGAAAAAGCAATATTTTTTTTACGTAATGTGCTATAGTATTAAAAATGAAAAGTCTCATGTGTGATCTATTGGACTGACCAATACTAAAGAGTTTAACACTAATAATTCAGTCTAATACTCTTCAGTATTATTCAATTTTTAATAATGTTACTTTTTTTTGCGCGGAATTGAAAATTAATAGAAAGCTCAAATAATTTGATATGCAGCTTTTAGCACGGCAGTGAATTTTTCCTTCAGACAATTTTTTTCCTAGCAAGAGGAAAATGGCTGATTACTCTTGGTAAACAGATATTTATGAGCTTCTGTAGTGAATTTTATTAAAACATTTTAAACGAAGGCCTGAAGGGAGAACGCAGCAAAAACGACACCGCGTTTTTGACATGTTAATAAATTTCCAGAATGCAAGTAGATTTTTCATTTTTCAACTGCTCATAATTCAACTAATTTCGTTTTTTTGACGGATTTACATCAGCGACACAAGCATTTTTTAGAGTCCCTCGCAGTTATGATGAGCGTAAAACCATCCTAAAACGACTGATTGTTTTTGCGCCAATAATTAACCGGACAAACGATCGCAAAGCATATTATGCCAAGAACCGCAAAGCGCCTATCCACTTTTACAAAATGATAAAAAAAAAATTTCATTAGTATCATTAATTTTTAACAGTGATTTTTGATCGACAGTCGTTTGCATCGCTAATTTTCGGCATGAAATAACTGATATCATTTTTTTCATCGTTTACGGTGAAATTTTTAATGTCGGAGAAGATTGATGTTGCACATACTCATACAATTTTTGTAAAAAAGATTTGCAACGAGATGATATATAATGAGGGCTTTTAATCTTCAGTTACCACAATTATGGCACTAGCATTACCGCTGCCGTCTCGTCTAATACTTCCACTCTGATTTCAGCCTTGGTAATGAGGAGAAAAACCATTTTATCTACGATTCTATAATCCTAGCTTTCTCCGGGGATTGTGTGGTTTAATAGAAATCCCCAGGCTGCAAAGAGGGATGAGACAGGATATAGCTCGTGCGGCGCAAAAGGTCGAATTGGTGATGAGAGAGAGAAAGAGAGAAGAAACGAGAGTTGGAGAACATACAGTTCCGACTGCGGAGTCGTTTCCGGGCTTTTACTCCTATTTGCGAAACGAGATCTCCGGAAATAGAAATGTGGAAATACGAGTAGCGAATCAGTAGAGATGTAGAGAGAGAGAGAGAGAGAGAGAGAGAGAGAGAGAGAAAAATCGAACGCGTTCTAGGATAAAAAATGAAAATCACACTTTCGAGTTCTCGCTTCAGTAACTTCTCCAATAATCCATTTCTCTTTCCTAGCCTCACTTCGTTAACAATACCTTGTATTCAGATTTCACATATGCTTATTTTATTATGAAAACCGGGTCAAAAGTGCATTACACATATTGATTCGATTACGGTTTTTTTTTTCGTGGTAAGCCTGTGAAGTAGAAGTTTGCGTATTGCTTTCTTATATTTCTTCGTTATTCACAAAGCTATGAATACGAAGAAGTACGAGGATCGATTTTAACTTGCTCACATAGTGGAAGATTTATGAAAATTGGAATATAGGAAAGGGGATTCATTTTATAGGCTTGCTGGGGGGGCTATGGTGACCCAGGATTTTTCCACCCTCGTGAAACAATTTCCACTAAACTTACACAATTTTTTTTTCCGTTCTTTTAACTTAATTCTTTAAATTGCAAATCATTTTATGTATTTTATTTGCCAAGATATCCAAAAATAAATTACAAGAAAGGCATGAGACTAAAAAGAAAATCCATACATTTTCTCATTTTGATTGATAAAGTTGCACCAATATATGAGCTTATACAATTTGTAACGCACTGGCGCCTTTTACTTCCATTCTATTTTATTCATTTTATTTACAGGCGTCGTACTGCAAAACTTCGGTATTATATTTCGGTATCCAATTTCTTTCATCTTCCTCGTCTCGAATCAGACAATTTCAATTTCCACGCGAACGCTCGAACGAATTACGTAATGAAGAATTTACACGCGCTAATAAGTAATTGAATTCCATTTTACAGTAAAATATTCTACATATTTAAGTGTAATATTCTTCCTCTTAGGTTGCTTTCAATGCCCTATGGTATTTACGTCGAACCGTTTCATCGTTTCCGTAATGTACCTTTTCCCATTTAGTACTGTTCGCTCCATTCTATAGATGTCTTCGTGCATACTATAGATATATGTAAGAACGAAGTAGCTCGTACTGCATCTATATGTAAGTATGGCAGTATATGGGAGCACCAATCGAATTACGAAATGCTTTTAGGGAAGAAGGATCGTAATGATCAAGAGATTTTGGTATACTTACACCGCTCCCATAGCTTCCAGCTTCGCTGCTAAACGTTCAAACAATTTGCCTCGACCTTGATTTTATTTGCAGCAATAAAAGATTGTGCAGGGGATGAATAGCCTCAGCGAATAACGAATAGTCTTTGAACGAGAGAGTTTACCGTGGATCGTCTTAACTACCTCATTGAACATTGGGCTGAGTATATTAGTTGCATCCTTCGGAAAATGAGTCATGAAGTGTCTTACAATTTGTTGAGATATGGCTGAAGAAGCATCGGTAATAATAATAGTAATAGACTTTTATACAGACTGTTTCCATTTTTTTTTTTTCATCGATTGATGTAGAGATTTTTCGCTTTCAGTTTTGATGTCGAGATTTTATTGTGTAATGTTGTTTTTTTGTGTGGACCTGATTCGCTCCCATATAAGATGAAGATATATTTTTTTCATTTTATATATTTATACCACAACTGGTGTTCATTTGCACTATGCAATTATTTGCTCTGCACACAACAGTCGCCATTAAGAATACAGCGTATCATTTAACAAGGAGCCTCTGTTCACAGTAATTTATTTAATGAGAAGATTTTGTCGCCACAGTTTATGCGGGACATACGACGGTATATAATAAACTTTTCCGCAAATACAACGCCATATTGCGAGACAACCTCCGCTGAGCTTCCGTACGTATAGTGTATTCTTCTGTACCAGGTCTGTTCTAATTTACTGCTCACGCAACGCAGAGGAGGAAGTAAAGGAAGCGAGGAAATTTCGTGCGGGTATACTACTAGCGCGCGTCTTGAGAGAGGGACCCCCCTTGCTCGAAAAGACTATGTGAAACTCAACGAGTGTCCCATGCCATTGTTCTCAAACAACCCATCTCTATCTCGTAATGGGTTTGTCTTACTTTCGGGTAAAAGTGGAAAACCCATTTGGCTCGGGGAATTGAAACTTTGCTGAGATGGAATTGGAGATCGAGCCTTCTGTGCCTCTTCTTCTCTCTCGCCCATTCTCTCTTTCTTTCACAACCCTTTAAGACAAAGTTACCGTCGCGTCTATTTATTCGACAATATTTCATTCATACAGGATGCAATAGAAAGTTCAATACACTCTTAAATTTGAATGAAATTACGAATAAAAATGTTTTGATATTTTTTTTAATCAATGTACAAAGTGCTTATTTCAGTTATTCGACATATCAAGAAGTTGTATATCTTCAAATCAATATTATTCATCATTTTCAAGTCGTCAACGCTTTGATTAGCTTATTTTTAACGTAGGGAATTATCATCAATTAAGAACAGTGTGCAGACAATGGGTGAAATACAATAATGAACGTCTTGATAAAATGCAAGTAACTGGTTTTGCAAAAGCCGATAATTCATAAAGTTCGAAAGTGAAAGGTTCAGAGGCTTTATCCACGATCAAGAGACTGGTACTAAACCTGCCTCTAGTACCAAGTTTTCCAACAAAAAGATCGAAGAACATTTCATTATTGGTACAAGAGGTCTAAGACAGGAGCGTTCGCTATCCAAACGCTACTTAAAAGCTGCGTGTGTCTGGATGAAAACTCATTAAAGTCTCCATTAGATCGAAGCTTCTGCTGATGGTGCCGGCGCTAGTTGGTGGAGGTGGGTTCATTGAATCTAGGGCAAAAGGGAGGTGGGTAAATGTGCCGAGTGTATTATGAACGCCGTCGAGAGTCACGTGCAAGACCCTCCGGCACTATTACTAATACTCTCCTCTCGTCGTTCTCAATGTCGTGATCAAGACGCCGTGCACAATCTCACGACGTACAACCCAAGTACAGAACAGCATCAACTCGGCATGTTCAAGTTCGTAACTTCGTACCCCAAATTGTATCGAGGATAATTAATTATTGTACCGGAAAATGAGTCCCTAGGACTCTCAGCACTGGCATGAGGCACACGCCTTAGAGTTTACTTCCACTACTGTTTCACTTCGGTTTAACCTCTGCAATTTACGTCTATACAAATTATTTATGTTATCGCCGCTTTATATAGTCAGAGAAACGAATGATGTAGGCCTGACAATGACAATGAGGTAGGACCCTCGGTTATTATTATACATAAAGTGAATCATTGCACTTTAAAAGACGACATTATAGGAACATTTCCTCTATGACATTTTCTGAGTAGTATAAACGTCATATACAATCCTTTTAAGTGAAATGACCGGAAGGAATAAACTTAGCATGCTGAAAACAGTTGACATGTTATCGAACACAAATAAAAACTCCGACGGTGTAATAGAAGGATGTCGGTTGTATTTTTTTCGTGATTCGATCTTGCAGAATATAAACGTACCAGAGGTCTAACGTTATTTCCATCACATTTATCAGTAATCGATTTATCCGAAGATACGATTTCCGAGGGACTGCGAACGTGAAAGAAAACGCGATATTCTACAGATTCTGTGTCAGCGAAGAAAAACTTTTTTTTTGTTCTTGACAACGTGGTTTTATTCATCCCTCCCCGACTGCGAATTTCATATATATATAGATATACGATTTCGTATATATTAAGGCAGGGGCGGAGGTCAACCGAACGCATAAAGACATACAGCTGAGAATCGTGTGTGAGCGAAATGTGTATCTGTAATCGAGTTCACCGGACGAGACGCATATCGAGAAAGTTTGATTGGATATAGATGTTTCATTTAGATAATGGGCCAGCCTGGTTCTCATTCCAGCTAAAATCGCGTATACGTGCTTACGCGAGTGCCCTCACCCACCTCCTTCCATCTCTCTTTTAGTGGACGAATGGACTCCGCCATTTCCGTTTCACTAGCGACCAGATTATAGACTTGGCCAACAAAACAACTGCTATTTATTTTATTTATTTTATTTATTTTATTTATTTTATTTATTTTATTTATTTTATTTATTTTATTTATTTTATTTATTTTATTTATTTTATTTATTTTATTTATTTTATTTATTTTATTTATTTTATTTATTTTATTTATTTTATTTATTTTATTTATTTTATTTATTTTATTTATTTTATTTATTTTATTTATTTTATTCACTAGTGACGAGATTTAAAAATAGTTTTTATCATTTATTTATTACAAGATTAGAATTGATTATCTATTTGTTCTGTAAAAACATTGTGACTTTCCGCTTTAAAAATTAGCAGCAGAAGTTTCTCTGATAAGGGATGAATTCTCTCACATTCTGACCTCCCCAAGTGCCTTCATTATCACTGACCGTCTCTCATCATTAGCGCAGCTCTTCTCAATTACTCCAATCCAGGCACACTTTGAGCTTCCAAATGAATGTCATTACTTTCTTCATTTTTTTTTTGCGAACCTGCCTACAACGTCTCGTTGACTTTGCTATTAAACTACATTTCAATTACTTCACATAATTCCGGAGAAAGTGATCTTCCTTCTTTGTCCTCTACATTGTCTCTACTATATTATAATTAAAAGAAATAAATCCATGCCTGTTAGTTAATGCAAAAATAATGGTTCATTGAAGCGACCTCCCGGAGGGAATCTGTTTCATTCGTGGCATGAATTACGTGCAACTATCTGAGAATTTGTAGCTTTAACGTTTTAACAAAGAAAGATGGATGCCCCCCGGGGCCCTATATTTCTTAAACAGAACACCCCACGCAAATAATATAAGCTCCAACGTTATAGAGATCACTGACCTAACTCTACGTTCACTCAAATAGTACTTCATGAAAAAAAGTCTCCAAACTGTCTATTATATATACATACACTCATATATGCACATACATATACTCGTACGACGAGAATTCCACGGGGATACTTAATAACTATCGTCTCGTTAAGCCGCATAGTTTCAATTTGCATGTAATATCCTATTGATTATCGAAGCCATTGCCTCCCACCACTCAGCGTTCTGGCTTAGTACGACGAAATCTATGGTGGCTCGCGCGAATAACCGTACGCTTGTACGCGCTATAGCAAGCATTGCGAATTCGACGGGTTACCCTTTTGCAATTACGAACTAAGCTGCGAGCCCGAAAGGTTATCTTCCGTCGTGTCGAAGCTACGAATACCGGGCGGTATATATGGACGCGGAGGACGCGACACGGCACAGAAACGTTGCGTCGAGAGAACCTTGAGGCACGTATACGACCCTCGCGTGAACGACGAAGAGAACTCCGCGCTATGCACTTGCTACGCCTCTCCTCAGCCACCGAGGATGTATCCCGAACAGCTAACCAGCATCCCCCGTGCTTCTCGGCTCTATACTCACATCCTCGCCTGTACGTGTAAAATTGAATTGTGCAGTTTCGAGACTCGCCCACGGCATCCCGTCGTACCAACTCCGACGCGTTATCATGCCAGCGTTCCAGATTCGATAATGCTAACGCAAAAGCGCATCAGCGTGCTGATGGGGTGCCGTACATGTAGGGCGAATAGGACAGAAACTGTATTAATATTATAATGATGCTGCGTCTTTGGATAGGCGGCGTGCTTTTGAAATTTCATTATCACACTTGTAAGCTTATAATTGACTGTATGCATGACAAATATTGAATATATGTAAACCAGTTCATTATAGAAAGACGTATTTTGTTGCCTTAGCCGATATAAGGCAAGTCAAGCGAAAATCTAATCCAAATATTTGTAAAATAATTCGTTCAAAAGATCCCGCGATATTATTGATTCCGAACAAACGATCAATGGCGACTAATGATGACAGTGATAAAAAGTTCTGTCGAAAAATGATCCGAGGCGACAGAAATATAAGTTTCCATCGGGACTCAAATCGGACCGAAACGAGACCAAAACTGAACTGAACTAGGGAAGGTCTTCCATGTGCCAGTCAATCGTGTACGCGAATCGATTCAAAAGTTACTATTTCAAACCCGAGCTTTGCCCTAGTTCAGACCCGTTTCGTTCCGATCTGAGTCCCGGTGGGAACACAGTAAGATCTGCGAACAAGTGTCCCTAATTGGCGAACACACATACTTTTCCTCCACATCTTGATGCTACCACATCTTTTTCCATCAGATCTTGATCCTGCACAGTAGCACGTGAGTATCCCATTTTCTATCTTATCGAACGTCGGATTCTGTCGGTGCGCCCATTCACTTCAATATATTGCATAACTCGAACATCATAAACATCTTTTGCCTGTGCGAGTGGCTACTATAGTGGGTTTGCTTTGATGACCAATTCAAGGCGTACTATCGTGAGCAATCTCAGTAACAATATCAGGTGCCATTCGTTGAACAGCATGTTTTGCTTCAAATTTTAATAGACAATCGGTCCAATGCCAAAAGCCAACATTGGCAATATTGGCACAGATTGAACCGATTGAACCACTGAACCCACATCGATAAAGAAACATAAAAAATGATCGCATTACGACTCAACGAAACGCGTTCGAGAAACGCATTAATCCCAGACCGTGAATCCACGGAAATACCTTAAACGGATTCAGGAACGCGGAATGATATCTATTGGCTGTACATATAGAAACAGCGAAGTCATACGTGCGAGAAACTCAGAGCAGGAGGACGCACGTATACATAGAGGTAGTATGTTTGCCATAAGTAGAGAGAGACTCTGGGGAGGAGGGACAAACGTGGCCCGCGTGCGCTCTTTCCTCCACCAAGTGCCGTCGTCTGTCCGGCGATAAAGTATGACTACGGGGGGCGGCAGAGACTCGCTGAGCGTGTTTTACATATCGTTTCTGTGCGGGGATATACAGTCCCTGTGGAGTCGCACGTCGGCTGTAACTCGACCGCCTCCGCAGTCGCGCGCCTTTCTTCTTCTTCTTTCTGCTTTAGCCAAGAGCATAGGAGAGTATATGGGCTGTGGCTGTCGCGCTCAGGACACATCGAGAGAGAGAACAATGAGACAACGAGCTCTCGTTGCCGTCGCTTTGTCGTTGTACTTGTTATTCTTGTTTTTATCATTTTTATTGTTCCTCTACATATATATGCATTAACGATCATGTGTGTACAGTGGAGACCCTCGTAACTGTCAACTTGAAGCAGACGTTCTTTTGATGTCATGTTGACTAGTCAAATTTATCTGTACATATTATCGGGAAGCAATTTGCAAGTTTCTACTTTCCTATGCCCATTCTTAGAGATAACTCGGTTCCCTTAGAATGAAATTTGATTAGGGAAATTGTTTGAAAAAAATATCAACCCATATCGAAAAATGTACGTAAACTATATATGAAAACAGAGAAGCAAAGAATGAGGGAGAATCGCGTTACGAGCAATCACATATAGCTATGAGGAGGAGTTATGTTAATGTGAAGTCAGCGCGTTGGGCAAGATGAGAGAAAAGGACTTTCGACGAGCGTCGATGGAGAGAACCACTAGGGGGCTGCTGCTTGCGAACTGGACTCGTTGGGCACTCGTATATGAGTGCGCTCTCGTCCGCATCGCTCGTTCCTCTGGACAGCAGCTCTTTGGTCTTTATGCTCAGTCGCGTGCAATTCAATGTACACACCAACGCAAGGGAGCATCGGAAAAGCAACGCAGAAAACGATAGCAGAAGCCATCGGGTTCTGAATGATCATGTCTACTAATACTGGTTGTATGTGCACTCGTTCCGCTCACCCAAAAAAAAAAAAAAAATTCGAGACTATACAGCGTGTCTCACCATTCAAATTGGAGAAAAAATGGTTTGATGTATAATTAGCATATTTCCTCTCTATATCTGATCAGACCTTTGAAGAGAATTTTCCGTTAATGAACAAATAATTAAATGGCTTTTCACGTCTACGTGAAACCGTATGGGCAAACAAATTTGGTTCGCGTCTGGATGTAAGGATAAATTCACAATCAGAATAATTTTAAGTGTTTCTTTCCCGTCATTAAAATATGTGTAACTTTGATCCAACCAAAAACAATGTGTGTGGATATAAAAAGATCGGGGCAAGTACATTTACGTGAATAATCGATCACTTTTATGTGAATAATTTATTTTCTTAGTCTCCAATAATATAAATTTTTCTCTCGATTTATTATAAGCTACGATTTATTTAAAATAAGGCATCGCAGGCGCGGATGTACTGAATAAATCATTATCTAATGGTTATTTGCATATAAGTCTGGTGTGTACGTTTCACAATCAAAACGAAACATAATAATTATTTTCAACAGTCTTCGAACCAAAAATATACAGTTTTCTGAATAAAAAAAAGGAAAATGTCTCACACGTGAGGTAAATTATTAGAAGAAGTTGTAGAGAGAAGTATTCGAATAAATACAATAAGCTTGATATTTCAACTGTGCTATAAAACAGTTGAAATATGGCCTCTCTCGCCATACGGTGTTTGACTATTAATCGTATTTTCACCGAATGATATATTACGGCCTTTTAGGTTCACACCGATGAATTTAATTGAACAGATATTATCTAAGAAAGATTGATAAATGGATTTGGCTCTGCGTTGACTGTGAAATAATATTTCACCGTTGAAGTTCACGGATTATGTTTCGTATGTATACGGTGAGACGCGCGGGTTTGTCCGATTTCTGGGCCCTGTGATATTGCGAATAAAAGACTCTCGTAACTGCAGATACAATCCGGCTTTAAATCTCGGGGAAAACCAGTGGTGGAATAGGTGGCTCTACGCGTAGGACCGATGCGAATGCACAATGAAACCACCCATCAGACGGAGCCACCTCGTGAATCATCCTAGCGAGCGTATCTAACCGCAAGCATGAAGCAGACCAAGCTTTGCCTCCTGCTGCTGCTGCTGCTGGTGCTGCTCTTTTCCTCTTTCACCCTTTTACAATCTCGTACTACCTTTCCATTGCCCACTCCCTATTCTATATGCTGTACTCTGCTGAATGTCCTGTGTACGTCGTCACTTTGAACATACTTCCTCTATCACACGACCTCGAAAGCTCGTTCGCATTAATGCGTATATGCGGACACAGTTTTTTTCTTTTTTTTTTTAGCTGAAAAGATATACATTTGCCACACAGAAAATTCTACGGCAATAGCGAATTATATATGAAGCGTTCCACACGAAGTATGAACCAACCCTGTTTCGAGTAGTTTAATAAAAAGAAGTTCATAATTTTTTTGTCATTCGTTTAGAGTACCTAGAATAAGTACAAATTATCTGAGATTTTTTTTAAGCTTTTATTTCACTCAGAATCATATATATACCGATTTTTTATTTCAGTGTTTTTTTTTTTTTCGTTTCGCTCTACATAAAAATCGGTCCATTGTATAGACAAAAATATTACAACATAAAATGTTGGTCTTTGGACGTAGTTTCTACTGAAAAATAATCATAGCTGCGCGGAATAAATTTCACGGATTTTTAAGACGATCAAAGTGAAACAAAAAAAATTCATTGAGCATTGAGGACCATTTTCATTTCACTCCAAAATTGGACTTTTTTTTGTATTTTTCAATAATATATATTTTTTTCATACTCCCTCAGTATCAGTTGTATGTATTTTTTCATTGATGCTGCTTTAAATCAGAGTGGTTATAAAAAAAATCTTGTTAGAAAAGAAAATTCTGTAAGCGATTGTACTCGTTCACGGCGAGGAGAACTGAGGTTCGTGCGTAAGCGTATAAAAAGAAATCAAATGTAACGGCGGCAAAGGGAAGCCGGCGAAGAAGAGGAGAATGGTCGTACGGAGGATAGTAATTGAATCAGAAAGTTACGATGACCGGCTTGCCGTACGCGCGGACCCACTCGTGAAATCTCTGACGTAATTACCATGATGGTAGAAACACATCGCGGTGGCCGAAGGTAGACACGCACCGCGGGCTTTTGCTTTCATTCTCCCGCCCTTGGACTCGCGTTAACCATATGTGTCTTCTTTCCTTTATCCACATTTGCCTACGCATTGTGCGGGCAGATAGCACAACGTGATATGCCATATTTATGCCATCTAGATCCTCGGCAATACGTGGGTATCGAATACCTAAACATAGAATCCTCCTGCTGTAGAGCAACGTGCGATACGACCACCTAGCTAGATAAATTTATGCACGCTCATACTAATACATCTATTACACGAACCTTATAGAGGTAATTTTTATTGATCATCAATCCACGATTTAATTGTCCATCCCAGGACATTTAAGAAGACATCAGGCATTATCAATTCGTGGAGATCTCTTGAATGTCTCTGTATGAGACCTTCTTTGTCAGTTGGGCCACTATTACTTTTGAAATGTTTTATTACCCCTTCAAATATTTTTTGCTCACTCTACCAATTTATCTTCAGGTTCTGTACAACATATCACTCTATATGCAGAAGTGATGGACAATCGACGATTACCCAGAATTCTATGATCACCCAGAATTTCGTCATTATCCAGAATTCCCAGATAACCCAGAAACTGAGGTACTTAAATTTTTCTAAGCTCTCATGAGGCTAGTATTTTGAGCAGCCTCATAAAGTTTCACTTGAATCAGCTGAGTTGGTTCGACGTGCATATTATTTGTTGTTATTGCGTAACAGGAAAGCGACCGGGAGAAGTCAATGCGCCATCTGATAGATGGATTCGGATTATCAATCAAGCGTGTCTGGCAGAAGGGTATAGATTCCCGGCTGCTAATCAACGGGTTAGACGTAGATGCTTGAATGAGTAACGTGATTATAATGCGATCCTTCAAATCCTTCCAGGGACGAGCATAGAGCTTACGACATCCAACGCAGTGTTCTCTATCATTTATGTGATATCTACCTACTCGGGATTCGCCAGTGCATCCGTTCCATTACCACTGTCGGCCGATGCCAGTATAATACTAAATGTATTCACGTGTACACATCAATCATTCGATATAAACGTGGCTTCTACGTTCATCCTATTGCGGACTACTGCTGATTTCTTCGCATATTACGAGCGACAGGCTACTGTTTGTATCACTATAGTGTACAGAATAATACATTTGCTGAAGATTTAGATTAGGGGTGTAGAGGAGACCGGAGCAAGTCGGGTCAATATGTATATACTATATATTTTTATTTCTAAAAGAAATGATTAAAAAACAGAGTTTTTGAAAAAGCCCTACGTCATCGAAATATGTTAAATGGAAATTTTTTTTCTTTGGTTTTTCGGAGCTTTCACAATGCTGTCTGACTTTGACTAAGCTTGCAGATGTTGTCGTACATTTAAGACACTGACATGTCACTCGTATATTTGACTTGCGTTAGAGTGACCGACATCGGCAATCTCGAGAGTGCATGTCGCGCCGCGTTATGCAAAAGGCTCTAACATGACTTTGGACTTAGCTGGCCCCGAGTTTCCATCGGTTGTGCAAGTACCAAGTCGGCATATTCCATGCGAAAAGCTTTCGAGAGCGTCGACGTGAACTAAGAAACTAAGCAAGAATTCCTATTCACAACAAATATATGTACATGTGTATGTACGTTGAACTTTGTAGCGATGCATCATCTATACATTCCTAGGATTCATCTGTTCGTGACTCATACTCTGTACGCTATGTACCTATCAAGCGAAGCGGTAGCATTTCGGTGTCACGAATATTATCGAGGAGATTTTTTGAAATTCGACTCTTAAACGGATGAAAAAAGGTAAAATTTGTTCTTACACGATTTCCTCGATATCTCTGAGGCTCGATATCGTCTTGGTTCTTGCTTCCAAATGTTATCCGTATTCCTCTCATCAGCAAAGCGAAAATGATGGATTCGAAAATATCCAATTAACAACATTTACAATTCAATTTTGACGACGTATTTTTTTTTGGTCTCTAGTTTAGAGGCGAGGAATATTCCAAGTATCAGTGTAGCGACAGAGATCGACATACAGACAGACAAGACGGACAAGTAGCTTTCGTTTGTACACCTTTTCATATGCACAGCTCGGGATTTCCACAGCCATATACATTTTAAAGCTCTATAAGCTCGCAGCCCCGGGAATTGGCTTGGATTACACTCGTAGAACGGATCATCTACATCTCGAGCCAAGCTCTTCGTTCCACTAACAGGAAGCCAATCGCTCGCGAGATGTACTATATATACACTCGATCGCATATACATTCACAACATGGAGAGGTGGAGGAACTTTGGAGATGCGGATGAGGCCATGGGGGTACGCTTTCCTTTCAATGGCGAACCTCGCATCTCTCCCCATTGCTTTCACTCCGTCTCGCTTACTCACTTTCCCTCTCTCTCTCTCCATGTAAATGGAAATGGATGGAGATTGAATTCGTCGAAGGGGCTTGAACGGGCGAGAGTAGAGAAGCGCGAGAAAAGGGATGGAAAAGCGAGAAACTCGAAGAAAGGGTCAGCCTTCGGAAAGGCAGTATGGCGCAGCATATACAGGAGGCCCCTCCGAAGCTTTCTTGGAGAACGGAATCGAAATGTAGTGAGCGAGAGGGGAGCAGAGCTTCTGCCAGGAGAAGCTCTAGGCGCTCAGCACAGCGCGCCGGCCCGGCCGAGTGCGGTCCTCTTTCGCCAGCGGTCTCCAATTTGCTCCTATTCACGATTAGAAAGCGTTAGATTGCAGAGGATGAGAGCGTGCGCGAGCTGGCGAAGGGAGGAGCGATATAAAGCGATGGGAGGGGTGCAGGAAGAAGAAAAGAGAAAGATGCGAGTGAGCGCGAGCGAGGAATTCGCCTGGCCTCGCGCCCTCTGCCCAGTGCTACAAAGACCCATAGAGTCCTTTCGGCGTTTCCCTCATACAGTCCTTTTTCCCCCGGCAATTCAACGAGAGTCCTGCGCGCGGCCCCCGGCACACGCTTCCTCTCTTCATCGGCGTTCCTTTTATATACCAGCTCACACAAACCCATGCGAGAGCCAATGTGGCTAGGCAACAGAGGTTCCTCTCTTTCCGCCTGTGGAAGCTCTGGTCGCTTACGTGGCACTATTTGCACTTTTCAATCTGCTGAACTACCCTGGACACTAGAGCCTCTGGTGCGCCGCGCGGCAATGTTTGCAAGCGGACAAAGTTTTCGCTTTCTATACAAGCATCGGAGCTTAAATGCCTGTGTGTATGTGTGTGGATGCGCGCGACACTACAAGAACCAAGTATAGACACGGTAAACAGGATATTCGGATGTGCATTTAGAAGAGCTCTGAGTTGAACGCGCCAGAGGACGAAGTAGCGAGCTGGGAATTTGCAATGGTGGCACATCTCCGATCGAGCGCAGTACACAGACTCCTGTCTCTTTTTCTCTGCTCAGGCGAATGCACCAATCTTCATATTTTTACATGTTAATATAGGGTGTCCGTAGCTTCCGGACGCTGAATCCCTTTTTATTCTTTCCTCGCTTTATGGGAGGCGACTGAATACACTTCACTGAATGAATTCCCTATTCGTCTGAGTACCGAGTCAGACTTTTTAAAACGAATTTGTCGTTGTACGCAAGCGACGTTGAATAGAGTGAAGGAAAGCGGGCGTTGAGTGTTCAGTCCAAAGTATTTTTAATAAACCTTGCTGCTAATTTTTTTTCTTTCTAAATCGTAATCTTTTGACTGCGAATTTTTCTATTTGAATTCTTTGTTACGTCTGCAAGTGCAATATATTGCGGATAACAAAATAAAATAGTTGAAAATAATTGAAGTATAAATATTAGCGTGTTTCCTAAAACCAACAGTATCTTCTATTTTAGATATCTAATGAGAAAGTTACAAAAAATATATATATATAAGTCTATAGTGAATTAAATTAAATAGAACAAACTCAACATCGAATTTTCCGAAGTTAAGGGAGTTAAAATCTAGAAATAATGCTCCAAGTCTTGGTTTCTGCAAATATTCTATACATAACCGTATTACGTTATGTAACCCAGTATACCTGCAGTCCCGGACTTTCGCAGGATGATAAAACTGGCGGTGCTCTTCGTATGATAAAAGTGCATGGTTTCTGGTTAAGAATGCAGGTACCGTCACACGATCTCCATAACTAGTCGCTAGCGACGTCCTAAGTCACTCGGCTTCCCTCGCTTTTTTCCTGCTCTCTTCCACCACCTCCTTCGTTCTCACCCTCGTTTTCCTGTGCGTTCACTATATATGATCTCGTTCCTCTTTTCCCGTCCAACTTGCCGGCGTTCATGTACCCTCACTTTGCCTTCGGGGTTCCACTTTATGTAACTCCACGATCTTCGCGTCCTATCTATCCCGCGCTCCTCTTTTTTCTTTATTTTTTCTTTTTATTTTTGTTCTCTCCCTTTCGCTCTCTCGCTCTTCGCCGTCTTTCACTGAAGTTACCGAGGAAAAGGGCTTTGCCACGGGGATGGA
The DNA here is from genome assembly GCA_964016905.1 of Perithous albicinctus. NCBI lineage: Eukaryota > Metazoa > Arthropoda > Insecta > Hymenoptera > Ichneumonidae > Perithous > Perithous albicinctus. The sequence continues at coordinate 23,203,593 of OZ024693.1, read as the reverse complement.
ATTTCAATGTGTCCTCGGTGAGAAAGCGACTGGTGCTACGGTATAGTATATGCACTGCGATGAAGGCAATCGCAATACTCAGGATCATTCCCGGAAACCGAATCGGGAAACACTCGTATGCCGAGAGTTGCATTCCGGAGGAATTTCACAGCGTGAAGCATATGAATCTACTGAATTGTCACACTTTTGGATTGAAGTTTTACGTACTATATTATGTTAATATCGGTAAGGTTTTTGTACCACACACTAGAACCAACCGTATAGTTGCCATGTCACGTATTACATTGAAGCCTGATTTACAATCAGATCTCAATTAGTTTTTTGAAAGTGTGTGGTTTCCGGATTCAATGGAAGGTCGAAGATGTCGCAGCCGGTGCTCATATGATATATATTAAATGATATAAATGTTCAGTTAATATCCTTACAATTTTCTTCACAATTCTTACGTAGACTCTGCGGGAAAGTACTTCACCAGACTTCATATTTATCTCAAAACATTCTGTGTATTTAGCTAATGAAAAGATTATAAACTGTAGGATTACGATTTTCTTCAATGAAAAGATGTCCTCAACATTCGGGCTCATTTTCACAGACACATATATTGCACTTTCACATATATATTCTTCTTCCCTTCCTTTGTTCAATGTACACTAAGAAACTCGCATTACCGAATGTAAAGAGAAACAGCGAATTCACAAGCTGGAGTGCAACTTAAAACTATAAGACGAGAATGGCTTTTAGTATAAGTTCTGCGCGAGGCATTTAAGGAAATCTTAATTAGTCGGCAAATGGGGGTAAGCAAAAGAAACAAAGAGAGAGAGAGAGAGAGAGAGAGAGAGAGAGAGGGAGGCAACTGCAGAATGGAGAGAAATATCGCTGAGGTCGGTTTGGGCACGACGTAGACTGTTCGTGCAATTATAACATTAACTCCTTCCAGCTTTTAATCCGATTCGTTAGTCTACCTTGACACTCTCCTTGCGTATACTTTTGTGATTCCACGATTCTCAAGCCCGCTTGTAGACGAATCTGTTCGCTCGCAGTACTTGTTCCTCGTTTCTCGTCACGAAAACGAGGCCAATTAAATAATGTAAACGCTGTATAAACGTTATCTCGGCGTATATACTAGGATTTCTGAAAGCGCGTATCGAGTAAGCTCTTCCGTCTCTCAGTCCCTCTGTCGTTGTAGTACTACTTTCGCCCTCTATCAGGAGAGAGAGGCCTCTACAATGCCCATTGTCGCTGGTAATGGGTTGCATTAAAGGGTGTCGTGGCTCCTTGAAAATCTTGCAATTTTAGGACAAAAGCTCGGATAGCACAGTTGCTCGAGGCGCGATATTCGGCTCCGAACACTTGGGAATTCCTGTATTATATATATCTGAAGTGAACATTGGATATAGATTGCCGTGGCGCTTTCACCCGGGGTATATTCCGAAGCGGGCACGGTGAGGACAATGCGCGCTTGGCAATTCCGTAGCCAGAGAACTGAAATCCATGTGAATGGTTTTGTAAGCCACGACAATATCGACGTTTAAAGGCAAAGAAAGAGTCCGATAATGGCCGACTCTGCAGTTTTCGATAAAACTTTTCCGAGGACGATTATCCGCACGACAACAATGGCACAAAACTACCGAAACTCTCAATCGTCCAAACATGTACGAATGACCAATAATTCTTTTTCCTTTATCTAACGTTTAAGAATTCTTTTTCAATATCTACCGTTATTTTTCTCTTTTTTTTTATTTTGATTTTTTTTTTTTTTTTTTTTTTTTTGTGGAGTTTGTGTACGATGAAGGTACGTATACTTTTCAATTGTAACTCCAGTTAAATGTAATGATTTTCCGATAGAATTGTAAATGGTAGCTTAAGTGTTCTCTTGCTTGTTCGCAAAACTGTTGGATTATCGCGCCTCTGTATTCTGAAACAAATTATAAGAGCTTAGACTGAAGCATTTTAATCTGTGTATATATCAAATATATAAAAAAAAATCACTTAATTACAATAACATTTTTCAATACTCGGGAAATATTTTTCTTCCATGATCTAAAGCATTTTACTAAAATGGAATTTTCCAAAATTCTACTTCTAAGTCGGTAAAACAAATGTAAATCATCGAAAAAAAAAAATATATATATATATCTCGTGTCTGTGAAATTAAATGCAGGTTTAAAGAAAAAATTTCGCACCGATGTCATCAAAAGGAATTCCATCGGCTCTACTAAACTTGAAAAAGGTGTCTCGATCAGCAGGCTTGAACCATTTCTGCATCCTGAAAAGTTAAAACTCATTATAATCTCGTCTAGAATAGCTTTTTTAATGGTAATTCATGAAAAACTTTTAGCAATGGCAAGAGGCATTTGGTAACTGGCAATTTGAAATTTCTCCTTTCCCGATTCCGAAAACTGCAAAGCCCTTCGAAATATATTCCAAGCCTGGCGCGAGTCGTATTATTCCACTCGACGCTATCCTCCACAAGTGTGAAACTTTAATTAAATTGTCCTTGGCGTGACGCGAACGGTTCTTAACTCGATAGCCTGAGATAACTTTACGATCCCGTGTGCCACTGTGCTCCTCCAGTATACCTAGAAGAGTGCAAGAAGACTCATCGGTATATCTATGACCCGGGTCAAGTGGTCTTAAGTTTTCAAACTACTTTTAGCCTTTTCCTTCACATCGATAAAAACTGCCGTTTGCGGCTATTCGCTTTAGCAATAACCGTAGTTTTTAAGCTTATCCAAACTTCTTTTTTTCCTTTTTTCTCTTTTTTTTTTTTTCTCCAAACTAGGTAACGTAGAGCCACGCCGACCCTTTCCACTTTTCCGCAGAGGCGCTAACGAAACCCGACAGACTTACTCGCGCGCGCCCTGTCTAGTGTATCCCCCGTTGGTGTACTCTAAAAGTTTTCACGACTTTCACCGAGCGCCGAAGCACGCGATGCGATATTATATTAAATATATAACGAAATAGTTTGCCAGCGGGCTGCCACACGCAAGAATCTTATCGACTAAATTCCCACTCTATCTCGAGAGCTTCTATATATCCACAAGCTGACGTACTTTCTGGAATTTTTATTCCATCGGATTGGATGGTTTTTCGAAATATTCCATCGCTGGTATAAGACTTTCACCAACGTGGAACGAGTAATAAGTGAATAATTCAATAACTTAAATGTCGCATTTATGGGAAGAGACGGATGGGGAGGTTGCGGAGTCGTATAAGAGAGAGACAATATCAGAGCGTGCTTCCGAGGACGAGATATATTGGGGAAAAGGGCGGGGGGTTGTAGAGCGTGTGAGTGTGTGTCTGTGTGCGTGTGTGTGAGTGAGAACGCCACAACGAGAGACGGGTAACTTGATTAAATTTTCTTCCCGTCGTCGTTGCAGCTTAATCTCACGTTGTAACTTGTGCGCGACACGCGAGACACGGCTATCCAAGTTTTTACTATCTCCACTTGGCGAGACTTGGCCGCACGTTAGCCTAGATTCAGAATTCAAATTATACGGATAGAGTAAACGTGACGAGGAGAGAGAGAGAGAGAGAGAGAGAGAGAGAGAGAGAGAGAGAGTGAGGAAGAGAGAAGGATATTGAAGCAGGCAAGAATAGAAATTTCCTGTTGAAATGCCTTACAGTCGTTCATGAAATAAAGTTATCGGATTTTCGTTAGTGAATTTCAAATATAGGGGGAATTGCAGCCGCTAAAAAAAATATATATGTACATATTTTTTTTATTCTGGAGACGAATTGGATTTCGTTGAATAATCTATGTCATATCGATTATAAAAACTGATTGCTCACCGTCATTGCCCCATAATTCAGATATTTAAGTATTAAGCAGTCAATACTGGTGAAAAGTCCAAACCAATCGCTATTAAGACACGCTGGAGTTTTAACAGTATAGAAAAATTGTTGTTCCGCAATTTTTCTCTGAAGAACAAGTGTGATAAATCGATATGTGGAGCAAAGTAGAGCTGCCGTCAAACGCTTAATAAAGTTAGGTATCTGTATTTGTGATAGTACTAAAAAAAAAAAAAGAGAAATTAACATTGATGCATCGGTGTCAATATATTTATTCATGTATTTAGCATCTTATAATCTCTTAAGATACTAATATGCTCCACGCCTCGAATATATAGTACAGTCTTACAGTCGGCGGTTAACTTATAGTGCTCGTAAACTATATTTACAGGCGATCACCGCAAAGCATAACCAACTCGCGGTCAACCTCACACCATACTCACTTAATTTTCTATATAATCTTTGTTCCTTCCAAGACACAGGATTAAATCACATTACTTAGATCCTTTCGGTGGTATAAGACTTTCATACCGTCACGTGCGTTCCTCAATTAATATTAATTAAATTAAGCATTAATAGTCAATACAACGATGTACTACATGATATTACCAAAAGTTACGACGTTTTGACAATTAGAAATGGCATATTTTTCACATAATTAATTTTTATTTGATTTTTTAAAATGAAACGTACCTCAAGTACCAGCGCTGTTAATATAAAGCACTGCCAATTGGCAGCAACAATATTTCAATTTTATTCGCTAAATTTATAAACAAGTTAATCTGCAAACGAAAAATATCGAATATTCTTAAGATATCATTACATTGATGACGAAGAAAATAATGACTCATCCCTGACCGTATTATTATTATAACAACAACAAAAATTTGGTACAACATAAAGTCTCCGGTTTAACCGATAAATTATGAAGATAATTTGGAAAAATCTCCCTACGACGTAGGAAATAATAATACATTTTCACGAAACGACATACATGACCTTCTCAACACTAACTTTACTTCTCTCTTTCAGCACCCCTTATGAATACTTTCTTTTTTTTTTTTGTATAGACGAACAATCCGGTCATGCAAACTTCGTGAGCTCCAATCGGGTCTTTTTTTTCGTTCAAAAATCCACCGAACTGGCTTGCACATCAAGTGCCCAGAATTCGCAGAAATAATCACATAGAAGCACTGTTAATTGACTCAATCTGACTCACGCTTGCACCTTTATTTTATTAAACGATTAGCAATGGCGTCGAGCATTGAGGAACAGCGTTTTAACAGCTACTTTGATAAAACGGCCTCGAGCCATCAATAATCCGGCGTCCGTAACTTAAAAATCTCCTTGACCAGCTTGATTCGTCCTAGTGTAAATTTCACTTCACTCGACTCGCGACTCTACAAAGCTTTTGTTTTTATCCGTACGTTAAGATCTAGAGAACTACGAACTTTCGAAGCGAGATTTTGATCGCTGAGATTATTCAATATTTTTTTTTTCTTTTTTTTTCATTAACGCCTCTTTATTGGATCTTCCAGTACTTGTAACGTTTCTCCTAAACAAATATTTTAGGCCCATTCTTCTTGTTCCGAAAGTAATACAAGAATCTTACACGTTATACGACACGAGCTGTCTGAATTACGCCACTGAAATGGATGATAGTGGATATTGTGCTTGGAGCAAAATAATACAATACAGTTACATAATTATGGTTCAAGTTTGATGCAGTGACCTTAAAAAACGGACACTATGATCTTTTAAGCGGCGTTGAGCTGGGACTGCCGGGTGAGTACAGACCCAACTTCAGTCCCAGTTCTTTGGGCTTTCTAGACGTGTTTCTCACCGGAAATGGACTGAAGAGTGATCTTGGGCTTGGTGTCGTGTCAATGCCCGATGTAATCCGGTTCGCCGTACTCTCGGTGAGTCCTAAACTCATCGAAGCCTTTCGGAAGCTTATCGAGTCCCTCGATGGAACTTCCGTGTATTTAGCGACACTGATGTTTTCAGCGAATTCCGGATGCGAGACGGGTCTTTTCGAAGCCTCTTCCAAACTTGGTGTAAGGTCCGAGGTATAGGCATTCAATGTAGCCGCGAACTCACGATCGGCGTACTGATAGTTCGGTGACAGAGAGTGCGAATTTTTTCGTCGCAACGACAAATAAGATCCAGCTTCGTCGTCCTTGTCGAGCTTGTATGATGGTTTATCGTAGTCTGAGGTAGGCTTCGAGTAAGAATAATCATTTAGTGAGAGTGGATCATATTTACGGGTGTAGAGCTCCGCTTGATTGTAAGTGTAATCGAGAGGCGAAACTGATGTATTAAGAGTTCTTTCAGCATCAGTGGACAAACGTTTCAGAGATATGGAAGGCTCGTTAGAGTAGTATGAGGCTCCACGGTTAAGATCGACCAAATCAGTTTGATAAGGTTCTAGAGAGAGATCGTCATCGCGAATTTGCTTGGAGGTCTCGTCGTCATATCTTACACGAAATTCCAGTGTCTCTTTCGACAATATAGGTCTCGAAGTTCCCACATCGTAGAGTCTCGAAGGTGTCGTAGGATTGTCGTGGAAACCAAAACCCGCCTCCTGTCCTGCTTTCTCATAGGAACGTGCCGAATACGGATTGCTCGGCGTTTTCCGCGGCGAGATTCTCGATTTGAAATCGTAGGGCTTGTACGTATCGTAGGGACTCTTCATGGGCGAAGGATCGAATGACTTTTCAGGTTTTATGCAATACTCCAGCGAGGATGGACGCACTTCTGCGTACGTAGGACATTCACTTGCGTAAGACATTGGCGAAATGATTTTTTGCGGTATTGTCGATGAGGCTGAAGGGAGAATCTCGCCAGATGAAATTTTATCGAGTTTCTCGAGTTCACGATAGATGTCGATGTCACTTCTAGGCGATAAGCCCCTAAGACTGTACTTTGGCGTTTGTGAGAAGCTCAAAATGTCTTCACTGTATTGAGAATACTTTTCAGGTGGAATTGCGGAATCCTGAATGGAGCCCAGCTCGCTCTTCGTCTCGATGGAGTCGGTCGATGACTGATAAGCAAAAACATTGTTAGAAATACTGGAGAGTTCAAGACCCTCGAGATCACTTGGATTTTGACAGGATGAGACTTCGTCACGATTGGCGATACAAGCTGGCGACGACTCTTCGTAATTCGCCAAGAGCTTCGAAAGCTCTTCGTTAATTTGCCTGTCAATGAGAGCCTCTCGAGTGTCCAAATAGTCTCGGGCGATGACCTCATCAACGCCCAAGTGATCGACGACTTCATTGTCGTCTATCAATGAAAGCTTGCATAATTCGTCGTTAATCTTGGCATCGAATTCGGAACCACTGGTGGCTGTCATTTGATCAAAATCCTGAAAATTAATCCTCGCCAATTCCTCGTTTATCTCATGTTCGTTTAGACCCATCTTCTCCAGTATTGGACTGAATATTTTGGAGATCTCTTCATTTATGGGGCTGATTGTGATCTCTTTGGATATCTCCTCGAGATCCGGTAGACGTTTCTTCGCTTGGCATGTCAGAATTTTATGAAGTATCGCTGAGTTTTCTTGGATTATTTTTAACGCACGATCACTGCTTCGCCTTCCATTGTCACGACTTGCACGTGGTTTCACCTTCGTCCACACGCCTAACTTTGATTCACGGTCGTCATCCGCCTCTCCGTTGCTCTTTTTTCTAGAATAATTCTTTAAAATACTGTCGCTACCCTCTTCCAGATTGATCTTTGGTTCAACCACATATGACTTTCTCGTATCGCCGAATACGTTTATACTCGGAACGTCCAGTCGGCCACGGGAAAATCCACTTGCCGAGTCGCTAAAGTTGTCTTGTCGTCGAGCTTCCAAGTTCTTCAGGTCTTCCCAATCGTAGCCCGTTTTTCTCGTCAACATGCTCGTGTCGGCGGTCCCGTCATTTGTAGTTTTGGCCTCCAAGTGTCTAAGATCTTCCAGAATATCGCTGGACCTTTTTTTGTGGGTATCCGTGCCTAGCTCATCCGATGACGATGAAGGCTTCATGTCACCTAATCTATTTTCGAGGCTGCTGCAACTTCTTTCAAATGGCTTGAACGATTCTTTCGTTCCTAACAAGTGCTTGTTATCTCGTCCGTTCACCCCTATTCCTTTAAAGCTTCCAGCATTGTCAAGAAAAGACGAACGATTGTCGTACTTGTCTCGTGGCAGAGGTGATATTGTATCTGTTTCCATATATCGTTCCCGAGACTCTTCCTCTAAGTATTCCTTCACGGCATTCTTTTTTTTGCAACTCCCAACATCCATATTTTCTTTGTAGAGACTCGAAATTCTTTCGCTCTTCGTTCGCAAGCTTTCGCTCGGCAGAGTGGACAGTGTATCTGCTAATTCCTTCTCAAAGGGCCTTCCTGAGTCGTAGTCATCCTTGCCCTTTAAACTTTTTGAAACTTCGCTCAATTTGGAAGCACCAACGGTTTCGCTCTCTGTTTTGTACTTTGCGGAATTTGTTTCTTCCTTGGAACTCGTCGACTTTTGCTCCGGCGAAGTTTCCGTACTGTCTGTGTTGTTTCTTTGCTTTCCCGTCGCACCGTAAGGCGACGGTGTCTTTTGATTCGGATTTACGATTGGATAGAACGGCGACGCCGCTGAACATATGTCCATTGGGGATTCCGACAAATTGTCCTGGCCCTCAGCGTAGTTTGTTCTGTACTTAATCGAATTGGCACTTATCGGAGATTGAAGGTCGGAACTGAACGATCTCTCGGAAGACTTTGCCTTACCAGGGCTGTAAGACTCGCTTGAACTGCTGATTACAAACTTCGGACTTATCTCAGACTTATTCTTCAACGAGTCCGAACTTATTGGTGTAGATGGGCTTGATTTATCCAACAATGGCTTTGTAACGTCTGGCTTTGCATCCAACTTTGTTCTGTTAGCTCCTACATCTGAATCCACAGAACGAAGAGTCAACGTCTTCGAGTCTGAACTCACCGATGAACGTTCTGATTTGTCGATAGCAAATATTCTGGAATCCGGTTGATTTGGTGTCCTTGGACTAATTGTAAGACTGGAGGTCTTCGAATCTGGGCCCATCGTTTCACCTGAACTGAATGATTTGGCGCTTTCCGGTGTTTTGGGACTCTTCTTCTTATCGTCATACATTTTTCTCGACAAGGAATCATGGTAAGTGTAATCGGGACTCAACCTGGATGACAAAATACTCGTGTTTATATCAGCTAAACTTAAACTAGTATCGTTGTTTCGTTCATCCGTTAAATTTAATCTCCTGTCACTGGATCGCGATGCCGGGCTTGTCATAAGGTCGTAATCAATTTTTCCCACTTTGTCAATAAAAGTTCTTGCATCGCCATTGAGAGGGGAGAGTCCTGCGACACTGTCTACACTTACAATTTTAGTATCAGCCTCGGAATTAGTAACGGCACCCTTTCCAACCCTGTAATTAAAAACCCCAATATCATCACTCGTCTTTTCAATTTCAGACAAAGATACAGTGTCCGCAACTTTTCTCTCCTTGCTTACTGCATGACTGGCGGTAGTTAAATTCATTTCTATATTTTTATGAATTTCGTAGTTGACTCTACCAGATTTGTCATTCGATGTCTCACTCATAGAAAGTACCGACGAAACATTTGCAGTTTTCGTTTCCAGTTCGAACGACGTTCCACTGCCGAAAGTGGTGTCAATATTCTTCAAAGCGTCACTATCGAAGCTCCCAGTGTCCTTACTAACAATCTTAACGTTTTCCTTCGACGGCGACATCTCAGCAGCTGTGCTCAATTTCTCGTTGAGAGTAGCCGGAGATATCGGCAAATGTCCAATTACATAAGATCTCGAGTAAAATGTTCGTTCACTAGTATCTGTCTCCGATTTATCGCTGACCGAAGAAATTGTCGTTTCTAGTTCGGCTCGATACTTGGAGGAGTTAGGAACTGCCAAGTCGTTTGATTCTAGCCTGTTTTTCTCACAACTATCGGTTTTTATTGAGCTACTCTCGAATCTTGGAACCGCTCCATTATCATTCTTATACGAAAAACTTTCCAATAGTCGGGTAGAATCAGCAGTAGCATCAGATTGAACCATTCCAATGTCACTAATCAAAATCCCACTCAGAGAAGTATTATTCAAGTTGACTTTCGTAATCTCTTCCACAACAGCTCCGTGATTTTTTACTTCTAATGGAGCGGCAGTATTCATTAAATTTCTAGTATCTTCTACAGCAATCTCTCGATATTTGTCCTCTAACGAGATTTTACTACCCTTCAGTTTATCAGAAATACCGAGCGTATCACTGTCACTTAAAAAATTGTAACTATCTAACATTTGAAAAGACTGTTCAGAAACTGGGTCATTAGTTCCACTAGCTTCGTCCGCTTCGTCCGCTTCGTCGCGATTTGGCGATGTCTTTTTCGTAAAAGGTTCTTCACCTATAGAAACTACTTCACTCAACGTATCTTTTAGAGGAACCACTTTAATGCTTTCTTGATGAACATCAACTTCAGAGACGATCTTCAAATTATTCGACGTTTCCATGAGGCCTGTGGGTGATGGATTGTTGAGATCGCTCGATGATAATCTTCTTATCTGATCGGTAATCTTGGAGATTGAAGAAGACGTTTCCTCGATATTCAACACATCTTGACTGTGATAATCGTTTCTACCCTTGACATCCGGCGTCAAGTGATGAACCTGAAAAGTCGTCGTGTCTCTCTTAGTTGTTGCATGCTGTTCGGATGATTGACGTAATGGTGTATTGCCGGTGATCGGCGAAGAACTCGGACGCGGGCTTTTCTCGTCGTCCGTTGCCATGACGTAACAATCAGACGTTGAAGTTGGTTCCTCGCTATCAACATCACTGAGACGATCCGGCTCGTCGCAGAGTTCTGTTGACGTACTGTCACTATCACTGTCGGTAGCACTGCTGCGTTTTGGTGAGGTCAGCGCGACGGACATGCCTTCTTGGGTGTTTACTGCACTCGTGGCCGACTCACCCTCATTTCCAACTGAAAACAAAAGCGGATCGATAAGTTTCCAAGTACGCGCTACGAGGGTTGTTGGTCCATTTTCCCGTCTCTCTATACCCGTTTTATCGAAACTACACAATTTTTAACTGGAGAAATAACGATGATAATGATAACTTTGTGGTGACTTAGAAAAGAGCTTGATAGACTGCAGATAGAGAAAAATAAAGAGTGAAAGGTGCTTCGGGATGAGCCTTTTATTGCGAGACTGTGGAAGGGCGGAACAGGTGGTGTTGTGCACTCCTAACTGGGTCGAGATGGACGGAAACGGATGTTGACCCTGCGTGCCACACCTGCGTCAATGCTCGTACCTGTTGGTGCCGAACAGGTGGTCGAATGAATGATCATTGTTGGGTATATTCGAGAACTGATAAATTGTCGACAATGGAATATGTAGGAAACATCCGACTACTATTGTACCGACCGCTACAGCTCATATCCACCCGAGGTAAAGAGGACACGAAGTTAAACCAAGGACACAAGCGCCAACGGATGATATACGATGGGATTTACAGATCGCGAATTTACCGGCGGACTGAAAATACATTTTCGAACATAATGTGTGTTATCGGCTGATAAGTAATTTTAACCGGGCTAAAGGACTCCCGATGAATGCTGGACTAAGACAACAGGAAAGTGATGATAAAAGTTTTGTCTTACCAGCCGGCTCGTCCTTTGCCTCCTTCAATTTTTTCGTGTCCTTCCAGTGAAGCGTTACTGCTTGCTTGTCCCTTCGAGCTTGAACTCGAGGACTATGAAGAACAGGTGTCCGTGGTTTTGGTGGTATTGCACCGGGTGGCGGACCAAGTTGACGAGTTTTAGCACTGACCAGAGCACTCTTCCCAACCAGAAGATGGTTCATTGCTTGGGACGTAGAAGTCGGCACCATAGATTGTCTCGCACACGCAGCTGCACATAATCACCAAATGAAATGATTTCGAAAAAAAAAAAAAGTATCATATATCATATGAAAACAACAATCCAATCGCAATTAGAAAAATGATATCCTTAACTACTTTTTTTTTAATTTGTAAGTTTTTAAACTATTTTTTCATAAATTGATCTTTCAAAAAAATATTCAAATATTACATTCCTTGAAAATTATGTTCTCAAAACAGTCAAAATTCCATTTGTAAGATATTTCTTTTCGTCGTTGTTTAAATATATTTAATTTTATATTTCGAATTCTTCAGAAATAGGAAAGTTTTTCTTTTTACCGGAAAGTATAATATGAGCTTGTCGTTGTCGTTCACGCAATTTTGCGTACTGTTGTTTCAACGTTGTGATGTCTAGTGCGAGCCGCTCTCTGTCATTTGACGGACCTATTGTCTGCAAGGCACTCGACGATGCGTTCGAGCGATCTACTGCAGAAAGAGAGTCGCCGTAAATAGAAAATAACAATTTTTGACCGGATACATCGAAACGGAAATTAACAATCGTGTTTATCACCTTTTTTGAAACGGTGCGAAACTCCAAACATTGCTGCCGCGACGGCCAATTTTTCTTCCTCCTCCGTATCGGTGTCCTCGTCGTCACTTAATCTCCGCGCCCACGGCGTTATGTTGTAACGATGCTTCTCTCGGAGATCGGTTACGCCGTACAACGGTCCCATATTTACAATAGTCTAAGAGACAAGAACAAGAGCATTTAATACAACCGAGCTTTAAACAGTTAAGTTTTAATAGTCACCTACCTTAATCAGATTATTAACATCCGTAAACTCGAGCATTTCTCTCGTCAACACGCCCATAATGCTGTAAAACTCATCAGCCGACGTCACGGTCATGATTCGACTGCAAAAACAATGAACACTTACGTAAATATAACTGTGCGATGTAAATACACTCAGAATATACAAATTTGTTCTCGTTTCATTGACAATATATTTTTGTACTTTTCTTTGAAAAACTAGTACATGCAAAGCTCTGTTTTTCTTACAAAAATTATTTGTTTAAATTGTGTACTCTTGGAGACAAAAAATGTATGTTGAATGTAAAAAATATTGCTTTCGTTTTTTTACTATTTAAAATCAATTGAGGAATTATAATTCTAGATCTGGAATACTATAGTATTGAGTAAATGAATGCCGGTATGCATACTCAGATATTCCTTCCCAAATGGCGAGTGCAGTTCTGAGCAGGACCTCGTCACCCTCCAGAAATATCAAATCCCACACCCGAAGAACCGCATCTTGCGGTAAGCAGTGACAGAAGAGAGTGAGGAACCATTGCATTGTAAAAACGTTGGTGAGGGGTGGTTCATAGCTGCTACCTGAAGAGAGACAAGATGTTCAATAATTAATAATACGTCAAAACAATACTCTGAAAACAAATATGTTGTATCGACACATTTATCTTTAGTAACTTTTAATACGCGTTGAACGAAACACGCTTTATTAATCAAATTAATCGCGTTGTTATAACACACACAAGTCCATTAACACACGAAAAATCGTATTAATAGACTTGAGTTTAAAGTGACTACGTATAAACGTGTTGAATCCTCATAATTTTGTTTTAGAATGAAATCTGAACTTGAAGCTCCTTTGAAAATCTAAGGATCTCAAAGTAACCATGAATTCAGAGATATCGACCTGTGGCCTTGTCCTTCGCATCGCACTGCAAGGCTTCAAGGTGCCTCGACAACTTGGGCAATCTCATTCTCAATAAATCACGAAAAACAGCCATGTCGATTGAGAGCCCGCGAAGATTGTCGGCGAAGTATCCTTCCGGAAGTACGCCCTCGATCAGATAGATCATGACCTTGACTGCGGAGGACTCCGCTCGATCTGTGACCTGGAGAACGAACGCAGCTAATACGTTCAGCCCTTGGCAGTAACCCACGGATTTGTTCCAGCGAGCGAAGCCAAGAAGTACTCGACGCAGCACCGCCTGATTGTCTCGACCCGCTGCACCACAAAAAAGACTGCAACCAGTTCGGTGAAGATCCTGAAGAAAATAAATGCGTCAAGAAAGAGAGCACATGTATAATTCACCAGTTGTAAAATAGCGATCGTAATTGGTCTCTAAGTCTTGAGCAAAACTTCAGTCCGATCGCATAAGAATGTTTAATACTAAATTTAGGCGAAATCGATAAAGTAGTTCAAATTTTATAGCAATTTGCATTTTCGTTATTTTTATGAAAATGCTAAAACTTGAGAACGGTTCAAGCAGTTGATCCAAAATTTTGCATAAAACTTCAATAGAATGTGTCGTTGTTTCATACCGGATTTGGTGACCATCAAACAAAGAGTTCATAATTCACTGAATTTTTAATTTTTATGACGAAACGAAAAATTGATAAAAATTAAAAAATAATAAGGAAGCAACGCACATAGTTCTACGATACAGCCTTTTTTGGTGAACGAATACTCTGTATTGATATAACGCTAATTGCAATGAAGGTCAAGCATCGTCATAAGAGGCAGCCAAGATCTTATCTCTAATTGTCCTTAAAGCCGTAGCGCCACGTCAAGTAGATAATTCCAACTCAGACAGACTGACGCCGGTCTTGCGAAGGTGAATTTATCGTGGATAAAAAGGAAGCCGTGTGAAATGTTTCCCATTTGATAATATGTATAGTATCAAAAAAAAAAAAGAAAAAAAAAAAAGCCGAAGTTGAAACTAAAACACTTTGCATAATGTATTCGAACGTAGGATGTCACATTACGTTCTAGCATGGCAAAAGTTCATTTTTATCACAAAACTGGGACTCTGCCTGCCCGGATAACGCGACACAGAAACATTCCGACAATCTCGGATTTCCAGCCAACCATATAACAGAATGGCTCGCGACTTGAGATTTATCAAAGAGTGTTTAACGAGTCGGCAGATACGTGTGCTACGATAAAGACGATATAGTCATAGGTATATGTGGGAAAGCCCTTGATATAATATATACAAGCGTATGGTTCTCTTCCAGAATATTAAACTGGCGTAATCGAGCGTTGTAGACGCTTCAACTGGACGTACGTGGGCGTGCGTAACGCGAATTGTACGACGTGCTCGTCCACGAGTAACGCAACAAAATGACTATGGCGTAACAGGATGAAAATATTGTTGACGTGGATGAGATTAAAGCATAGGTATCGCGCAAGTTTGCTCCTCGTAAGTCACGACAAATTGCCTGATAACGGAGACAAACGAGGACTATAGTTTCTCATTGTTTTCTCAATTTTCCAGCAGACGCGATAGATTTTAATGCTGCATTCCGTTGATATGAAGTTATATTGTATTTTCAGTACATTTTGACTAAAAAATATCCCTTTAAAATATCAATCAATGTCATGATTAATTGACGATTCAATTGACGGTGTCAATTTTCATTATAACGTTCAACACATTTTACTTTAAAAATAGTAGAATAAAATTATTTCTGCCACAATTCTGCATCGATCGTAAATAATTTTTGACTCTCGTCTAATCATCCCGAACACAAAAAAGTGTTCAACACTTTTTGATTTCATCCGAATTTTAACACAATCGGTTATATGATTTTTAAAAATGTCTAGAATCTAACACCAAATACATCTTCACTGCTGAAAAGTCCAATCGTCCTTAAAGTCTTCTCATCATTTATATATAAACATTGTTTTCTACTTCAGTCACGTGATAAATGCTTCTTGAAAAATTGATGAAATTTTTCTCCCTAGCGTCTAGTCTATCCGATAGATAGTTAGACGTTACAATCTCTAATGGGATTATTGGATGGCTTCCCGGCTCTCTGTCTTGGAGAGCGTATACCGACCCTGACAGAAGGTCCAATGATCGATAAACAATTGCGATGACTGATTCCGAGACTCAGACGCGCGCGGAAAAAATGTCATTCAAAGAGAATGCAACGTATTTTAAATTGTAAATGAAAAATATATATACATGAGTCTTGAAATAGTGGACTGCGTTGTATGTCACACAGCATCACTTAAGAACGAGAAATGTTTCTTTTTTTTTTTTTTAACGTGAGGGTCGGCTTTTGAGAATTCGTTGCCATGGAGCAGTGTGAGAGGGGAGCGACCCTTCCTGAAGAAGCTTTTGCCGAAGGGTCTGTCTACTGTGTAGAGTCTCGACACTCACTGTGAATTTCTTACCTTCACTATCTGTATACCAAGCTCCTCGTCGTCGGGATTGCTCCACTCGTTGAAACACAGCTTCTCCGCCTGTTTCCAGTCCACCCCCCGCTGCTCCAGGTGACGTTCTGCCAGTGTCAGCCACAACTGTTGACCATAAACGATTTTGTCAAGATCCGATAAACTTGTCGTATGTTCATGACAAATACGTTTATAGTATATATACATTTAAACGTTCTACTGGCTTTGTAAAACAGTACCCGGGTAAAAAAGAAGCTTCGTCTATGTAGAGTGGACGATAGACTTACGAAGGATGTCTACGAAAAGTTCGCCAACTGGGACGACCGTGGAATTAAATGCAGATTTGTCGAGTAAGAAAACATAAAAAAGTAATCCACGTAGATCTATGTAGGCTAGTTTTTGATTTCTATTTTTCATCTATGTATTAGGATCATCTTTGGACAGTTAATGGACTTTTCGTAGATCTATCGACACTCTACGTAGACGAAGTTTATTGTTGACATTTTCCCTCTGATATAACTGAGCCCCTAAAAGATTGTTTAATGATATTATAGACTGAAAAGATTTTGTTTGTTTGTTTGTCCAATCAATGTAAATGCGACTAGCAACAGATCAATTAAGTTTACCAAATATGGATACTGAATGATTGATAGGCATTTGTTAATTTAATTTTTTACTCACTCTCTTTCGAAATTCCTGCGGTATTCCACCCTGCAGTCTTGCAACCATTTTCATAGCGTCCAGCCATTGTGTAAAGCCACTCTCGCCAGGTTGAGGTGTGAGGCTGAAACGCATTCTCGTGTCTTCACCTGTTAATTCGATGAAGAATTAATAACAATAATTAATTAAATATCAAATGACATATCACTATCACACTTTCTTGCTTTACACGAAGAACAGCCTCTTCCACGTATTTCGTTGAATGAGCGAACGACTTTTTCCGCAAAAATACTCGGAGCTAATAATTAATTTATTGCAATTCCGTAATGTCCGCAGCTTGGGAGATGAATAACTCGGTGACTACGTCCGTAGGTCGAGCAGACTGTGACGAAAACACGTGTTATTTTTTTTTTTTTTTTTTTTTTTGCCTTTTCATTCAACCCTCGTACTGGACTATTTCCGTCAAGAGGATAACTAGATGCTATTGAACTGGAATCGATAATCACCTATCGTATTTATAGATTCACGATTACGCGAATCCAGACGAGCGAGAGTTTTCAATGAAACTCGTACCACCCACCTTGCATTTCTACTCTTCGAGGAACGATGATTCCGGTGTCAAGATTTATCACCTTTCCTGTTGGATTTAATAATGGAGAGGAATATACGACGTACTAATAAAAATTTCCGGCAATGATCTAATCCAATAAGCCAATATTCAGAAGTATATCAATTATATTATATTTTTATAATAATAATAATAATAATAATATTGTACCTATAATTCTATTGACGCAATTCTTTTCAGGTATTTCTCAATACATAGACAAGTTTGGGTACGAACTTTGCTCTTACGAACATGAAGAGGTTCGTGAACAAAAAAGTTCTTGGTCGGGTCAGCTTCGAGCAATTTGTAAGACACGGCTTGGCTCGGTTGTAGGACACAAGTGCCTGGCGCGTTCATCGGACAATGGGGGGTGCAAGTCTGCCACGAGGGTTGTCTATGAACCAGACTCCATTCTGTTCACTCACGCTTTGACGCCGACACCCGCCAACATACTTCAAGCCACGATACACTGCATACTGGAGACCGGGGCTAGTTGGCTCAGAGGCAAGTATACATATACTGTCAACTTTCAATAAATTTAAGAAACGATTGTTACTTTGAAGAGCAACATTTTTTAATCCTAGTAAATATTTTCTCAAGAAGCGACTATTAAATGTGCGGAGTTAACATTTCTTTTTCATACCAAAGTTTGATTCTTCGCCTGCACTTAAAGGGTACGGGAGATAAAGAGAGAAGGGATGCACTTGAATTGCGTAAGAGAATCGTCCATTGCGAACTTTTTGAAAATACTCAGAAGACTAAACTGCCCCAACTTGCCCCGGTCACACCTCCATGTATTCTTGGGTGTGACGCCATTGCCCCAGTAGAATTTTTAACATTCACTTCAAGAGATTCAAAGATTCAAAGCTCAACTTTTGTGTCCTTGATTTTACAAAAGAAATCTCCATATAAGATAAATAAGAAAATTATTTCTTGAAATTAATTAGTAATTTTTGTATAAAAATTTCCTTATCCATTAGCAGTTCCCTCCTTTTTTTTATTTCAGTGAATCTAATTATGTAAATAATTCACGTTCCTTCGCAATCTTATCCGACCTTCCTCTATGACTTGTCTGACCTGACATCTGAGTGAAGTGGAATATCAGTCTCAAAATGATAATATCTCTCCCGCCAGTAATTCTTGCGCTGTTTCCCCGTGTGAAATATATCTCTCCCTCTCAAATTGACGATCTGGAACGTTAGATTCCCTATTAAATTTTCATTAACTCCGGTATGAAGTACGGCATACTCCAACTCAATAATACTCGGGGTGTGTGTGCGTAAGCTCTCAGACAGAATAAATGTGCAATGAGTCACTAAGGTCTCAACCCTCGTGTCTAAGGCTGAAGGGTTTTATAAATATTATCATTTTCATACTAATCCGAGCGCCACGCGTTCTCGCACTTGAGTAATCCAAATACGTCGGGAAGTACTCAACATTGTTGGCTAGTGGACTCAAAATCACAGCCTGATCGATCTATAGCAGGACGTAGGAAAAAAAAGACCTGTGGGGGCTACTCGATATCCTATTCCCTAGGGAACTACTATACCTCCGGGAAGCATATTCCACAGAGACTCCCGACTCTCGGGACCTGTATCCCTTGGGAAACGACCCCCCTTCCGCCATCCAATGCAAACCTCCTCTATCCCTCGAGATCCCACGGGATTCCTCTTTATCGTCCTCCGCCTCTTTTCGAATTTGTTGGCATTATCTCGAACTTAAGTTTGATCACAAGATCAGTCGTAAGTTTGAAGTTTTGGGCGTAAGTTCGGTGTTAAATTCGATCTTAAGATTGAACCTAAGTTCGAACTTAAGATCGAATTTTTTTTAAATCCGCGACAGTCAGACGTCGATGTCAGTCAACTACTCGCGGTTTATTCTTGCAATTACCACGCCTTTTTGTTTTTAAAATTCGATTTCATTGTCGCTTTGACGACTGATGGCGTCCTAAAGTAAATTTAAAATTTTATTTAAAAGGAAAATCAAAAATGGGTTTTGCAGCTACGAATTGGGTCGCCAAGTAAAATTGCATGACAAAGTATAACGCAGAAAAACGATGGAATGATAAATACGATAAGGTTTCCACGTTGTTCGCAAATTGACACTGGTAGTGTCACCGAGTATTTCATAAAATGCAATATTCCCGAGGGAAAATTGTCTGTACCTCGTCGAGGATAATACCACTTTCGAGATGCATGTATTTTACGACGTAAAACACGTATCTCGATACCGGTGGAAGGAACGAAGCGACGCCGCTTATAAGCTGCTAAGGTAATTGGTAATCAAAATGATATTGATCGATCTCTGGTGTCAGACACAACGAATGACACTGGTGAGATTCCTCTTTCTATCTCTCTCTCTCTCTCTGTATCAGTACAGTTTATAACTCGTGTAACCGAGACAAAATATTCCTCGTAAAAACTTCAGCCACGTACCCGACTCGTTAACTTTTCTCTTTAAAAAAAAAACGAAGATCACGTTCGAGACAGTAAAATAAAGCTGTAACATCGTCGAGTGCCTCAGTTGTAGTTTGCATGTTGTTTGATCGAACAAATATTCAATAACGCCAGAGCTTTTGATGAATCTTATAAATAATTATTAGATTATATTTGCCAAGTAATTAAAGCCCTCGCTGATTTTATTATACTTTATATCGCCTCTTTACAGAGACTACAATGGATTGGTACTTGAGTACTGATGAATTCATGAATAAATAAAAATTTACGGAGGTAGACGACTTTTCATGTTGTATTGCTGATCAGATATAAAAGAATAAATATTTTTCGAATGATTATTAAATTAATAATCGTACTGTCATATGTTTATATATATATATATATTTTCTTATTTATTTAATTCAATTAAAGGAGTTCCAGTCATCGACCAGTGCAACTGACTGTGTTATAATTTTCTCTTTGATCCCTTTGCAGTCCCAGTTCACACTGTCCTACCATAATACTTTACAAAGCCCGGATTTCGTTCGGGACTCCATTTGGAATCCAATCCGGAATCCAATTTTACAAGCGCTACATCACACGCATCGGAATCCGTTCCGATGGCTGACTGGATTCCGACCTTACGCGGGGAAATCCAGGCAGGATCCACTCGGATCCCAACTGAAATGTTTCCACGTGTCTCATCGACAGAAGAGTAATAACGAAAACTGATAGTAAATGCATTCGTCACATGAAACATAATACAAGGTGTCGATATTAGGGAAACTAGTCAAAAAATGATTATATCACCTTCCTCCTCCTGATATTTAGCAGCGGCACTGGCAGCGTTCGCGGCTCCTGACGCGAGGCTCTTCAGAGAGTTGAAAAATCCGCTCATTCTCCAATTAGAAACTTCTCGCCCTCTTCTTCATCCTCCTTCACACTTGACGCCACCACTTTTTCTTTCCTCTATCCGTTCTCGCGTCTCATTTTGCCTTGACTTTATAAACCTCGATCAGTCCACGTCAAGATCTTTCTAATATGTTCCACGGATTTCCAGATAACCAATTTCACCAGCACGTGTTTACGTTCATCAGCATTAACATGTGCAAAATACTTTCGGCACATTATACTGTCAATTACACAATCCCGTTACGCTTAATTTTCGTTTCAACGATTAATCCGATTAATGCCCTCAATATTTTCTCATTTTATTCACTGTAATATTAATTTAACTACCCAATTAAATAATCATTCGATTAGTCAACCTGCCCTTCAATGAAAAGCTGGAATAACCGATGTCTATTTAACTGACCAAACGGGTTGCCCCATTATATGAAAATATAATAGTCCTCTGGTCCAACACTTGGACATTCGATCTGTAAAAGGAAACTCAATATACGTGTATCATAATAAACTTCATTAACGAAGATCAAGGATGAGTATTTCAATCAGTTATGCATTGAGCGATGATCCGCCCTCGTTGATATTCGATCGTGGCTTTCTGCGTTGCGACGGACCACACTCCACGGTCTCTTCACCCTTGGGCTCGTTAACGACTCATTAAACGATCGTTCCCGAGTGACCGAGAAACGAGGCAAAGTCACGCCAGGCTTGTATGCACATACACACACACACACACACACAGAATGCACCTACAATCTGAGGGAAATTGCACGCTAGAAAAATAATACTTCGTTGAAGCAAATTCGTAAGAAGAATTGCATTATATTTTCTTGTATAGATATCGAACGATTGAATATTGTATTGTATGTTGAGCCAAAGAAAAAAAAAAACCTACTTCACTCGAATGTACCGCACACGGTGTTTCAGCGTGACGTTGGAGGAAGCATATACACGCGCACTCCTCCCCTCTCCGTCGTCTCGATAACGCTCACCAGCTGTCGCGTGTGCGACACTATCACCCCAGCCTTCGTGGTGTGTATTGCAAACATATCCAGTGAAAATAACGGTGAAACTAGTGCAGCTTAGCTTGAAACTCTGATCACGTATAACCTCGTCCGTCACTTAAGGATTAACGAGAAATCACTGGTTACCCCCTGACGACGCAATTCCATGATAATCCATGAATTACAATGTACACATAACGATTTGTCTGCACATTTTATTCTGCAATCAGAGACTAAACACGTTGCTCCAATTATGAACAAAAAAAAACACCAAAAAATCTTGGGACGTATTGAAAATTTAGCTTTCTCTTTGGTTTATTGTATTCTTAATTTTATCCCATCAAATACATGCTTTCCATCAAAGACTTTTGTGTTTCTCTTCTCTATTGTTTATTGTAAATCAAATATTTTTTTTTTCTTTTTTTTTCAGTAAGTTTTTTTCATCACTCGGCAAGAATGAAACGAGGGTCACGAGGGTCTCTAGAGTCTTGGCGTTTCCATGTTTCATGTTTTACCGTCCAATCAACTTGGACTTTATATCATCCCAAGTAACACAGAGAGAATTTATCGGTGAATCCTAGTCCACAGGGATGCGGAACTCATCAAATCTCTCACTGTTGCCTCTGTCGTCTAGCCTCTTCGTGTTTATTCTCTTTGATGCTCGAAGCTTGAGCTTCCCTTAACTTCCCTAGAATTTTGACGTCAAGCTTCGAGGAGTCCGAGCTGATTGCTGAGTAACTGGAGCACATTGTGTTCCGGAGTAGCGATCGGAGGCATCATGCCATGAATATTTTACGCGGTCTTGACACAAGCAAACATTTTTCGTATTGCGTTCTGAGCTCAATGTCACGAGCAAATAGTTCAGCGTTTGGGGTCAGACGGCAAGTCACGTTTAGAAGCACGTTCTTACGTAGAGTTCTATCTGCCACTTCTACTTCGATCGCTCCTCTTCAAGCTTGCTTTGGACTGCTCGTCCTGGAGCACCCTCGTGTCATCTTCACAAGGTTTTTCTTTAATTTCTCGCAGAATTACACTTTCAACGTGAAATCACGGCGAAGCTTATTCACGAAAAATATCGATGGATTGATCGGTAATAATGAGAGAAAGTAATTTCGATTGGGTGACGATATAAGAACGCTGATACCGTGGAGAAAACCGGGAATTTCACTGGGACACGATATTATTCGTGATGAGAGACTCGGCGTCGAATCAGCTGTGCTGAGAACTTCGACGGAAACAACGTGCGCGCGCGTCACGCCACGCCACGCCACTGCCACCCTTCGCTTGCTAGCAGGGGGTAGTTTTCTCCTGGAGCCTGGCTAGCCAACTCTACACAACGTTATCAACGCCAACACACGCACACACGCATACTATATAAACGACCCCCGAATGCTGTCGTTGCTGTGGCATGGTTAAAGGGGGGAGGGATGGGGTGGCGAGGGAGGGAGGGAGGGAGGGGTTGGCTAACAGTGAGCTTCACCGCACCCTCGGAACGCATGCGTCGGAACTCGATCCGAAGACCCCGCGACTACTGATACAAGAGAGAGGGTGTCTTTCTGCTCACCATCGAAAAACCCCCTCACCATATCACGCTGGCTGGTGGCACCGTGCTCGTTTCATGAATTCGGACCTTTTTGACTTTTGACACACACACACACATCATTGCTGTTTCAGTAAAACGATGTATTTCATTTTGATTATTTTCTAAAAAATTCGATACATATTTTTAAATTTCTGGGTTCACTCAAATTTACGTGAGAATTCATTTACAGTTTATTCAAAAGAGCAGGGATTATGACATGACATGTCTTTAATAAAAAATTTGCCAGAAATGCAACCTTCGAATATGAAAATTAATCCACGAGTTGGATTCAAGATATATATATACATTTTTTTTAGGTCGATTTTTCTCGATAGCTGTGGGAGATATTGAAAGCGATGGGGTTTCCAAAGCGACAAGCTTAATGCAACTACCTACTTCGTGGAGGCGATAATGATAATATGCGAGAGATGATATGCGTATCAGAAACCATCCTCACCTGACGCATATTGCCGAAGCATGACAGTCCGGATTCCCGAAGCCCTGACGATATAATATATACGTTAACAGGGCGGTGATCGAGGATCACGGATCGACGGTGTTTATCGATTCTCGAGCTTTGTAGGTCAATGGTAGTTTGAAAATGGGTGGCCGAGCGTATAACAGAACTCTGACGTACGCTCATCACTCGCACTATATACGAGATATTGTGTAGAGCATCTGGAGCACATCCGGAAAATCGTTAGTTATTGATTTTCGATCAGAGCTTTCGAGAGCTTCGATATTAAAAATGTTGCCTAAATTATGTACGTCAAAATTGCCACTCTTGTGTATCCGCACTATTAGGTCGATTCCAACACTAAATATGAAATCTTGGGAAACCATTTTTCAGAAGGAAAAAAAAAGCGATAAATCTTTTTTTTCTTATCGAGGAAAACATTTCAAATAATTCTATCCTTTTAGTATAAAACCGAAGGCTTTTTTTGTAAGCAGACGAATCGATTGGATGAACCGGTTGGATTAAAACGTGATTTAAGGCTTTTACACTCTGCGTGTGATCCAGAGAAAACTAATCGTACGATTGATCTCCGCTACGACTCAGTCTCCTCGCGATTACATTTTCAAACTTTAAAAGCTTCGTGTCTCTGATGTCAATTTTATTTTCACATTTTATAAATTATTCTAAAACTTGGCTTTAAGAAGCATTTTAAAAAATGCTTCACGCACATTTCTATCCTGACACAAAAAGGTCGAAAAAAAAAAAAAGAAATATTATTCATGAAAACAAGGCATTTCTCTGAGTTACAGAAGCACTACAGTTTCCCCTTAATCCATGATTCATCATTGACGATGCTTTTACGCCGGATGTGAAAAAAAAAAAAAAATACACGCCTTCGAATGAGTGATGTGCATGTTTCATAAACCTGGCTTAATGTCACATGTCCCAATGGAATATGAGAGGAGTAGCTTTCTAGGAGGAACCAATGGAACGGATGTTCATCACCAGTTGTTTATAGAAAGCCCCATCGGCGAAAGACGACCGGTAAAAGATATAAACAGCTGAAGCGCTAGTCTAAGAGAAAAGTTTTCCGTGTTGCAGTCGTCGTCTATATGTACCCTGAAGTCCGATACTTTCGGCTCCCTATTAAAAGTTTATCCAGGAGGCGATACACGCGCCCAGGTTTATACCTATCGGTCGCGCGGTCGTCGTGCACGGTTCTTCGGTACACGAAGGTGGTACACGGGCATGCGCGGGTATCATCACCGCTCTCCGCAACTTGGCAGAGCGGCAGAGCGTAATTATTGATCACTGCAACGTATACGAGCCTCTCTCACTTCATCCCCGTATCTCAAGCCCGTTGGTTACGCTTCTTACTTTCACTACAATCCTCTACTCATGCATGTACGATTTTTATCTCAGCCCTGCTCGCATATCAGCCCAAAAATTAATTCGACGATTTAAGATTAAAAGGTGTGTATACGAACGACGGGACTCAAAATCGAAAACTTGGCATTGGTTCGCTCTGGTTCGCTCTACTTTTAGTCCTATCGAATTATTTTTATGTCCTCTTCCTCTGGCGGAAAGCATTTCGCAACACTTCCCACATGAAAATATTTTTTAAATTAAAAAAAAAAAATGCTTTCCTAAAATTTAGACAATTTTAGATCGACATGAAAAAAAAATGTGAAATGATTTACATGTTTCAAAAATATTTTTGGAGTCTTGCAAAGAAAAGGATCAAATTTTTAATTTAATACTTTTAGAAGCAGTTGCATCAATTGATCTAACATTTTGCATACAAATTTTACACGTGGTGACTCAATTGCCTTATGGAGATTTTATAATACAAATTCTTGAATGATATTTTTAAGAGAATTCGCTTCATAAGAATATACTTCAGTTTAAATAAATATCATAAACGAAGGGTTGCAGAGCTTGAAATAGTTCATTTCCCAATTGATACAATTTCTCATTTTTTTTTGCCCGTCGTGTATTATAAATGACAGTAACGATTATTGGAAAAAGTTGAGATGACGTTAGGATAGGAGAGAATTATAAAACTGTGCCCGCCGACGTTTTTCTGGCAGGCTCAGCGATTTTGGGGGAATCGCATGAGAGAGAAAGAGAGTTAACTCACTGGCGAGCAGAGTGTGTCTGATGCAGCCAAGAGCCGCAATGCAGAGGCCATTGATCCCCAAATACACCAATGGAATAAAGAAATATCATCCTACTGCACGTGGATCGGTAAAAAAAAAAAAAAAAAAAAAAAAGTGTAAGAGTATGTACGTAATGTCGAATTAAATTCCCATGAAATTCCGCTCGAATGCTGCACTTCTTGATTCTTCCCACTTCATTTATTTTCATTCACTTTATCCACTTCTCTCGGGAAGGCAAATTACGATGAAAGTACCTCGAGGTGCTTATTCGTATTCGTATTAGTGGGTCATAATGCGAGAAGCTTCCGACGAAGCCATTCAAAGCGAGCGATGAGCGCTTTTAAGGAATTCAGTGCCTCGTTAAGAGGGACAAAAAAAGAAGTAATCACTGAATGACGAAAAATTCTCAGTGATTTTTCGCGTATCACAAATTATTTTGAGCTGAATTGTAATGATAATCAAGATAAGTCGAATCCAAATTTCAATTTTGTAAATTTAGTTTTCTAATTACATTTTTTTTTGTTTTTTTTTTTCAGAAAAATTGTTTTTGCATTATTTTGGAAGGGAAGTGTCAAATATAAAGATTAAGGAGTATTTTTTTCCAGTGAAAGAAAAAAAAGAACCAAATAAGACCAAACCATTATTTATTAAAAAAAAAAAAATGCCATTAAGTGAAATAGAGAAATACAAATAAATGCCATAATTTTTTCGAAATCCCCAAAAAAAAAACCGGTCATTTTTCCGCTAGAAAAAAAACACAGTCGTCCTTAACGAAATTTGAGTGACCATATTTAAAATGTTTAAAATACTTTTGTTGTAAAATGTTATAAATTTTCTTGCAGAGATTATTGGTAAATGGAGCGATTAATTTTATCGACGAAAGGCTACTTTCGTCACATAGAATATATCACAGATTTTTGTTACTGAGGACAATTTTTTACCGTGTGGAAAATAATTATATATTCTCAGTGCTCGTTGATAAAAGGGTATTAAAACTTCGATGTGCCTGAATTAAAGCGCTCAGGAAAGAGTTAAAGTTGTTCACAAATAGCATTCGAATACTTAACTGGGCGTATTAACTTAACGGCATTTGAATTCAGTGATCCGTAATAGAGATGCGCAGTGAACCCTTGACAATATACTGAACAGACAAAAAGTTCTGTCTCTCTACGTGAACGGGGGTGTGAGACCGAAGCGTTTAGAACGCTCTGCATCCTGATTAACTACTGCACAGTACACACAATGCGGATGCTGCTGAAAGTTGTACGAGGCAAAGGATCGTATAATTCGACGAACCAGAATAGACAAATTGAAGAATATTCTATTTAACTGGCAGAAGATTTTCCTTTCGACGCTCGTTGTGCAATTTAATTGAGAGTCTGCAAATTTAATGACTCTCTTCATTAAAGATTGAGAAATAGAAAATTCTATTTTGAAAAATAGAATTTAATTTTAACGCCATAATAATTACTATATTCTCCCTTTTAAATCCAAAGTAAAATATATTTGCTGAAAAATGGCGAATAATCAAATTACCCTGTGAAAAAGTATGGGACGAAGCTCAACTTGATCCACGTGTCGGAAAAAGGTGTTAATTAAGGGAATCCGTTTCCCACGGGACGGTATAGCGCTAATTAAATAAAACCAGAATAGAGAGTGGAAAACAAAACAAAAAAAGAAAGAAAAAACAATTTGCGCTAGCGGCGGAGGACGCGAAAAAAAAAAAAAAAAAAAAAAAAAGTGGAAAGAAAAATAATAGCGTGCACGTGTCCTGATGCTCGGATCACTCGAGAGCCCGCGGGCTATAGATGGAAGCTGGGAGAAAGGTCTTTGGTATAATTGAATGACACACGATATGTTGCATTTTTCGAGGCTGTGTCGCCAGGATGAGCGTGCAAAAAAAAAACATATGCATTTTACTGCACGTGTCGACTATGTGTGCTATGACTCTCTCGCGCTCCCATTGGCTATCAATTCAACCACTATTTTATTTTTTATTTATTTTTTTTTTTTTCAATTCACGTGTCCCACTGACCGACAACATAGACACTGTACGACAGAAATGCTTTCAACTTTCAATCGATTATTGACGAATGCTGCATAATGGAATTGTCCTGGTGAATGCGTCTGTCTGGACAGGTGTAAACAACTACAAATGCTTTCACTTTATTAAAAATGATCCGTCATTAAAATATCGACATTATTAACGAGATTATTTTTTTTTTTTTTTAATAATCTAATGTTGTAATTCTAAAAATGAGAGAAAAAAGAACGAACGTCTTACTTCTTTTTGCACTGTAGGCCTGTAAATGTGCGGTAATGACATCGTACTGCTTGTCACGCTTCGCCAGGAGATAATCCCTTCTTCGCAATTGTCGAATAAGCAATCCTCCTGCATGACTGACATGCTCCCTCAAAGTTTCCAATACAACTCCGAGTTCTTCCTTGCCTGTGAAAAGAACAACGAATTTTTAGATCCAACTACGATGTTGTAATATCAATCGTAGGTGTAGGAGGCATTTTCTATCAATGCAACCACTTTTTGCCCTCTCGTAGAGGAAGCTTCGTTTTTGATATATTTTTTTTTTCATGACAGGATACTTAAACGATCCAAGGCAATGGGAAAAGTATATCGATCAACTTTTATGCATCTCGAAAGAACTTTTCCTAATTAATATTAGAATAAAGTTTTTTTGAAGAAAAAGAAAACTTTAGTTCCCAAAAACGTTTCTCTAGAAATCTTACTTTGCGTTCTCGCATTGAGAAAAAAATGCATCCTTTCTCGATTCTTTGCACTCTTCTGTGTTTACATATCACACAGCAAAAAAAAATGGAAAATTGTTCAATCAAAAATCTTTACGGAAGGAAAGTTATAAAATTAACCTGCTTACAGCGGTTTCGACTACCTAACGCTTACTGTAGGGGAGCTTTCTTGTGCAGAGCCACGATAGTTCTGTACGATGAAATGTACAATTTGCAGGTGCAATTTGCCACACGCAACTGTGTAACTGCGGTGTCGACGCGTTATCTATTGCTGATTCAACAAACAAGCTGTTCATACAAACATTGATACAAAATTGCAAAAAAAAGAAAAGAAAAAAAAAAATGAAAAAACGTCTAATAGTCGAAGGCTACTTATATAGAATTGCATCCGCTTATAACTTATATCCGAGGATCAAATGTCTGTCTATAAAAACCGCAAGAAATTATGAGAAAAATGATGCTTTGATGTAATCCGAATTTTTTTTGCTACCAAGGTGACCAACGACGTCACGAGTTAAGCGTTATACCTTATCCCCTAGCTATACAGGTACGTTGCCAACTCGTTTATCATCGTAGCTTCTTTCTTTTTGTCACGAAGAAAAATGGTGGGCGTATTTCCTCATTAGCTATGAAGTGCGTACTTTCACAGTGGACAGCCCTTACAGGGCTATTGTTATATACAGAATAGAAATTTCTCCAAACAATTTATTATGAATTCTCTTTTATCACACACGTAGGGACAGAACTGTCTTTCAATCATTTACACCCTGGATAAGCATAGATTTTTTTTTTCGACCTTAAAATACCGCGCTTGGATAATCATACCCAAGGTATTTAATGTCTGATGACCCTTGGCCCTTTCTAGTGGCTCTTTTCAGATTTTTAAAATGCGTTTTAAAGATGTGGTAATTTTTTTTTTGTTTAATTAGTGTTGCAATCGAAATGGTCCAGAGTCAGAACCAGGCTGGAATGCTCGGTATATGAAGCAATTTATTTCCGAGGAAACAAGAAACTTCGGCACCTCATGAACTCTGAACTATCTGCATGATAATCCATTTACATGCTAATAATAATCATCAATAACGCGTATAGCATTCAGGCGTGGATGGCAATCAATTTTCCTCTGGATTTTGCGAAGGTAGAAGCGCAGCGAGCGTGGGTTGATGCCGGGCACCGAAGGATGAGCCGCAGATTGAAGTGGTTTCACGTAGCTTGATAAAGCAAGTGGTTTCCACTAACAATGATGTGGGATGCTAGGGAGAGAGCCGAGAGAGGCTCGACGACTTGCCGTCGCTTGTAAGATGCTGTATACACACTTCTCTGTCTCTTTCTCTCTCTCTCTCTCTCACTCTCTCACACGCCCGCATTCAAGTCAATGGGGTCGGGCGACAGTCTCGAGCCTCGTCAGCATCCGGCGAAGTGCGCCGTTCGCCAATTAAAGCGAAGCTACGTTTGTTCGGGCTTGATGAAAAAAATGTCCAGTAAAAACCAGGGGAAATGTGGATACCCTTCGGATATGAACGAGAGGAAATTAAAGCTCGCTGAATCAGAAAACAATTGTTGAGAGAAAGAGTCGAATACGAAAAAAAAAAAAAAAAAAATTCAACGCTCCACTGGGGAAAAAATAAATATGGAGAATCTTGAAAAAAAAAAAAAGACAAAATTTGCGAATTTACACAAATTTCAATTTTGCTTTCACAAAAAAATGGATTTACAGATTTTTTTTATAGACAACAGCGAAAAAGTCTTCCTCTGTGATGCAGGAAAATTAGAATATTATTAAAAAAAATTATTAAAAAATTAAAATTATTTTTAAAAAAAGGAGAATATTTTTATAAGAGCTGGTAGAGAGACAGAGAACCTTCTCCCTTAAAAAGGAATACCGATATAGTATTTTTTATTTTTTTTTATTTTTTTTTTTAGTATCCCCTGAATTTCTTGATAACAAAATCGTTTTGATACTTGACTGCATCTTTTCAGCTTAACTTATATTATAATGACATCGCCTTTGACATCGCCATAAGGGAAATGGATGTAAAAGCAGCGTATTCTTCGGAGTCTTCCGAGGGGGAGAATGTTGAGGGCTCAACTTAATACCCGAAGCTTTCACACTCGAGTTAATGGTCTGATGAGATTCTCCAAAGTTTATGGAATTTTCACGAAAAAAAAAAAATAAAATAAAATAAAAAATCGGAAAAATCTTATTACCGTCCTTCTCACGATTTCAAGATAGGAAAATAATACTTTATCCTCTTATATAGAACCTGCATTCATCTCTGCATTTCTATATAAGAACGCCTCACTTTTTCTCCTCTGCATACTGGCTGCTCTGTAACCAGAAAATATATATTTTCTCTCGCATCCGATTACCTCGGTCGCACCAAGTGTATTTTCTTTCGATCCTGGCCTCTATTTCCTTTGCTCCACATTTTCCAACTCGTATTTGCGAAACGTTATACTGAATAAATGTATACATATCTGTTATCACTCAATAGTATAAACTTATGTATATATATATATGTGTATGCATCATTCAGTAGGTAGCCTATAAGTAGTGAAATTCTAGAGACTGTCAATATGAAAAGTTATTAAAAAATATATACGAGTGAAAATGGGTAAATGTGTTGAAAATGGCCCACTCAATTACATTATTCCTCTTTGATTGTAATGCATTACAATCGAAAGGACTTTATTCCGCTCGAAAGTCCCTTTTGAAAAATGATTTTAGAATCGCAATATTGAGGCTCAAAATCACTCAATGATTCGTTTTTTCGCTCTTCGTCAGGAATTTAGTTCATAAAGACCTAATATAACGATCCTGAAGTTCAATTAGGAAAAAATAAAATTGGGAGTCAATAGATTGAAATTTTCGTTTTCGATAAAAATCGGTATACTTATTATTTATAAATCTTTATTCTGTCACTTTTGAAAATTTTATTAAGTTTTGATTCTCGTCTTTCCCAAATAGAACAATTTCTATTTTTTTTTTTTTTTGCATATTACTTACCGAACTTTTTATCGAATTTAAAAATTTCAGTCACTTCGAGAGACAGCGAAAACTTTTTTTTTTATTAACTTCAGGATCGTTATTTTAGACCCATAATATGAACTCAGATTCTGAAAAAGAGCGAACAACAAAATAATTGAATTATTTTTTACCACCCTAATATGAGGCATTCTTCCAAAATGAGACACTATTTTCAAATTTTTTTTTTTGTTGATAAATTGGCAGAATGGACAAAACGTATTTGGAGGGGCAAACAACACTTTTTTTTTTTCAAAAGTTATTATCACCCAGTTGATAGAGTGCCTCGTATATAAGAGTTTTTGAATAATTATATTTTTCTGTTACCTAATTAAAAAAAAAAAAAAAAAAATCTTGGATAGTAGTATTAGCTGTCTTACATTTTCTGAGGAGACGAGCTTTACGAAGGTATCGATGCTGAGGCGGTGGCTTGTAAGACGATGCCGTTGAGTCGCTTTCAGAGCGGCCTCTCTCGCTTCTCGGATATCCGTAAATATCCAAGAGTAGCTGATCGACCAACGAGGAGACGACGACTTCTTGATTGACAGACTCTTTTAACATCGGCAGCGGATACGACTGGATTAATCAAATTTGAAAGAGAAGAAATCAATTTTTTGATTCATATAATTCAGTTCGTTGACACACTTTTTTTAGAGTGGTGCGAATTTTTAACGTCTTTTACATTTTTAAAAGAAAAAAGAAACAAAAATGCTGGATATAAATATAATTTTGGTTTGCGAATTAATTTCATAAAAATACTACCAGTCATTCTTTAAATATTTTTTTTTTTTCGAGTTTTAAGGCAATAGTATTACTATAAAAAAAAATCCCTTATTCACTTTTTTAGGGGACTCAACTTTTTTACGTCGAAAATATAATTTTGGTCAATAAATTAATTTGCTTAAAAATAGTATCTTTCATACCTTCAGTCTCTTATTTTCGAGTTCCACGTGTCTATTGAACTTATCAATGACTTTGCCATCTCGAGTATTTTTCGTTTTCAGAATCGGCAAAATTCTCGTCAACTCGGCGTTGAGCTTGCGACGAATAGGCTTTCTATTTAAAGCCATAAAGTCCGGTATCTCGTATATCTGCTTTGTCAAATTGGAAAGCCTTCGTCTCGGGACATCTGGATAATGGCAGGTGTCCACCCAGTAAAGCCGATTACGCGGCTGTTGCATCACCATCACATCGGCGAAGACCCTCTCGCTCTCGACCACTACGCACTTGACGCAGTAGCTGATTTCGGAGTCTAGACCAGTCGACATCGCAACGCTATGCATTATTCTTGTCGATCTCGAATCGTGAATGTACCGACTCTCTCATCAAAAACCATTTGAAAGTCACGTCTCACTAAAAAAAAAAAAAAAATCAAAGTAAAAAAATTGTCAATTTCTCTGTAATAAAATTAAGAAGATCGATATTTATCTTAATGTATATATATCTTATACAATTATAGAACGAAAAGTTTTATTCCATTTGATTGTGAGTATTTCGCAATAAGAGAATAATCGAAAAAAAATTACTATTAAATTTACGAGGATCATCGAATTTATTTCATAAAAAAAAAAATGTCAGCAATTTTTTTTAAATGTTGGCATTATTCCTATTAAAAATAAATATTATTATTTTTTTTATGTCTTATAATCAAAAGTAGCTGTTGATTGGAAATTTATGAGTCATACAACGTCAACAGTAATTCGTCTCGTAATTACATCATTATTAAATAAAAGCTTACATTTTTTTCAATTTTTTTCGTGCCTAAATTTAAAATATGCGTTTGCCATTTGTCCTCCACTTTTTTTTGTAATACTAAAAAAATTTACTTTCGGTCTCCTCGATCGATATCTGTCGAAATAGACGGACACGTTCAAGGGGTAAGTATTTTCGGCGTACCTTTTAAAATTGAATTTCATGGGTGATATATATATATGTATATCTAATACAATATAGCGTACTATAATAACTATACTGACGGAGGTTGACATTCATCAGATAGAGTGCATCGGTGATGACATGTGCCCTTTTTTTTCTATTCAACACATTGGTTTCAACGTCTCGGTCTCGTAAGGATTTCGTCCTTCGCCAGGACGAGCAGACAAGAAAGGATGAATTGGCGTCGAGTCGCTACCGCGACTCTCGATGTAACGAGAAGGATCCCAAAGGATCTTAAAGTGGAAGGTACTACAGGGCTCTATTTCTGGAAGGTTAAATCCATCCACCACTTCTGTCAGCGCGTTACTTCGCAGGCCCTTTGTCCCGATGTTAATCTAACAAAATGATTTAACCTGATTGTGGGCGTCAGCTGTTGAATACCGATCCTAAAAATACACTGAGAGTAAAAATACACTTTCAAAATGGATTTTAGTTGGCTCTAAGAAAATTGTATTGAGTTGACTTCACGTAGTTGACTTAAACTCATCGGGAATTTGAATTAACTATTTATTCTGATAGTCCAATGAAGTTTTCTTTGAGTCAATTGAATTCGGTTGGCTGGAACGTTCAATGGGTCCGATAGTTCGCACGGCGCCGATAGATGTCGCATAATCCAAGCGTTTCTCGAACGCAGTTTGAGGCGTATAAAACGAGCGAGCCTCGAGCCTCGATTTGCCATTGATCTCTCTTAGAAGTTACATCACTTATGTATGGGAATTCGTATGAGAATTCGTACAGGAATCCACGCAGGATCTAAATGTAGATAAACTTGTGGATGTAAATGATAAATTATGTAAAAATCTATACAAGATACCAGCTAGAAATTTTTTTTATGCAACACATGATATTTAGAATTTTTTTTTTCAGATTTTTCCAGTGTATATATATTTTATTTTATAACGAAAATTAAATAACCATTAATAAAAAAGATGTAATTTGAGATTGTTGAAGAGAAATCTCAACATTTATTTGGAAAAATCTGCAAAAAATTCTTAAAAATCATGTGTTGCGTAAAAAAAAATTCCAGCTGCTGCTCATCGTAAAGTTAGTATTTTTTCTATCTTTTTTTTTTTTGAGTCGAAAAAAATAGATGGAATCGCTGGCTCACTTCGAACGAATTTAAAAATGTAAATTTCTTTTTAATTAGCACTTTTTAGAAAAACATATATAATTTGCTGAAATTTAATGATTCATTTGTTTTAAATCTGCAATTTTATTTATTTTTTATTTATTTAACAAAAATACTTGTGTCGATCCACATTGCGTTTAATAACAGTCTGTGTTGCGTTCGGATAATCTGCAATTGATTAAAATTCCCTTTGGGAATATTAATCAATATCAGCTTAATCTAAGTACATTCAACCGCATATAGCAATATAACGAATTTTGATGAAGAGCCTATAACTCCCCACGGCAGTTGCTAATTAAGGGTGCAGATAATGATGTTTCGCAGTGTAGTTAATGGACGCCAGGTATAATCAGTAAGCTATCGAATTGCACTTTAGAAACAGCCAATATTGAGTTAGCTAAAGTGAGTGGCAGTTATTTATTTAATATTTAATAAAAGGACATGATATATTAACCGCATGTTTAATTTTTATATAAAATCCTTCACAAACTCTTCCTTTTTTAATGCATTTCATAAAAAGAATAGTGAAATATAAATTTAACAAACAAAAGTAACGATCGCTACTTCATAGATACTCGTTAATACATTACATTTGCTTTTCACAATTTTTCCATTGTAAATATTGTAAAAATGTGTTTCAAGAACTTTATGTAAAATTGAAACATGCAATTATACACTGTGCAGATTTTGTTCATTAAAATAAATAAATTAACAAAATAATTACCTTCTTCCAGACTTTCTTCTTACACGATTTTCCAGCGTACACGAAATAAAATATTTTGAAAATAAAATCCGTCACTACTGTCCCACATGTCACAAATTATCCCATTGAAACTTATTTAAAAGTTGATAGTCTTCGAAAATTCGTCCTCAAATTATCAATATAACAACATCACCTAAATGGAAAATATTCTCTGCACGTAATGTCCGCATTTTTCTTCACACTTTTACCACAAATCTATGTAGCTTGCTGATTATATATAAAATTGCCTCTTCAATTTATTAAAATTTTTTTTTATAAAAAATGAAAGACCCTCTAGGACGAAACAACACATTAAATATATTTAACCATGCATATAGTGTTTCTTCACAAAATTGC
Organism: Perithous albicinctus; assembly: GCA_964016905.1. Lineage (NCBI taxonomy): Eukaryota > Metazoa > Arthropoda > Insecta > Hymenoptera > Ichneumonidae > Perithous > Perithous albicinctus. The sequence continues at coordinate 23,167,931 of OZ024693.1, read as the reverse complement.
TTCTGATAGATTTTCACTTCACCGTTCTCTTTCTCCAGTCACTGATATACGACACAAACTCCTTAATGGTATCCGGACCGCAACTGGAAGTGACAGCGATAATAATACATTTGATTAAGTCCGTAGTACTTAACGCTGACGTAACAGACACACAGATGGTGGGGACTAGTAAATGGAGTATATAAACATCCGTTTATATGTTCTTCAATATATTTTTGAAACGTTAATAATAAACAGTACAATGTCGTGGATGAATGGGGTGCTTTAAATAACAATTATATAGTCTCTTAAGCTACTAGTTTGGTGACTTGCACGTTTTTTGTCTTTATCGAGAATTTTTTTTTTGTGAGAAAATAAAATTCAATGGTTTTGTTTTTTTAGTATGTTATTATTGACATCTAGAGGATACAAAAAAAATTGTATTAATTTTAAAACGAGGACATCTGAAATAAAAAAAATCGAATTGATTATTAATCGAGAATGACAATTCTATAGATTAATAAGTAATTCAATTTTTTAAATTTCAGATGTCTTTTTTAGGCGTTTACTTTGACCAATAATAATAATAATAAAACGTTGTAAAATTAAGTAAAAAAAAAAAATATTGTATCCTTTAGATGTCAATAATAACATACTAAAAAAACAAAACCATTGAATTTTATTTTCTCGTAAAATAAAATTCTCTATAAAGACGTAAAAAAACGTGCAAGTTACCAGACTACTACCTTGAATTAAAACGTCTCTTCGCGGATTCAGATAATTATTGAACTCCCCGATAAATAAAATCACTTTGCAGCACTGAAGATATTTGTTGCCAATTTTTTTTTTTTCTTTTGTAAACTATATTATATAATTATTTATATACTTAAATTTTTATATGATAAACGAACATTCGTAATTTAGGTAAAAGCATTGAAAAATACTCCTTGCGCAGTTTTTGTGCACTCTATCGCAGGTGTATACGTACAAGAGGTTCACTTTGCATGGTACCGGCTCATTGACCCCACCATAATCAACTGAAGAAACGTAGAAAGGGAACCCGTATCTAATGTCTCTCGCATTACACGAGGTGAACGATAAAACCGTGTGCACTCGTGTTTACTTCCTCGAAGCTTACACTTTGCTCGAGGATTTTTGTTGGGCGGACTTGCACCCATTTTCGCTATCGAAAACTGCGATAAATATTTATAATCATTATGTTTCTTCGTTCTTTGAATAATTAAAATGATTATGCTTTTAAGAATGGTCAATATGCGAAAAGGTTGTCAAGAGTAAAAGACAATTGTCTAAGGTATCATTATACTTTGGAGGCCAAAAGTAAAACAGTTTTATTTTTATTTTTGCTTCCTTATAGAGGAAGCTATGTTTTTATGATGAAAAAATAATTGTTGAGATTTTTATGTGAGGATATTTTCACAGTTGTAATTTTTTAGGTAAATAGTTCTTTTATAAAGAAATATTTAGGGACTTTTGGATTTGAATTTCAGCCGAGTCTATACAGAGGTTCGAATTTCAGAGGATTTTTAATTTTTCGAAAAAGTAGAGTTGAAATTCTCTACAGAAACAAAATAGTGTGATGCTGAGTATTAATTTCGGTGATCATTGGTAAAGCGATTTGGATTTTATAGAAATTCGATTTTTTAAAAATCTTTTAAACGGTTCGAGTTTCAAAACATTTGACAAAACAAAGATATTGCGTACAAAATTTGGTGAACATCGACAATGGCTTTTAGAAATTTAAATTGAAATTTTAGATTCAATATCGTCGATGTTTGCAAAAATATATAACATAGAAATCTTAAATGACTCGAGCAATAAATGAGAAACTCATTGTTATACCAGCTTTGCAGTAAGTTTTCGTTATTACCTACAATTGATATCAAAATATATTGACAATTACATATTATCATTTCTCATTTTTTAAAAATAAGGATGCAAAATCAAACCTTGCACAATGCCTCCTCATTATTTTACACCATTCTTTTATTTCCAAAAAAAAATTTTAATTATCATTTTTTTTTAATTTTTGTACTAAAAAAGTGGTTTAATAAACAGAATAAATATTAACATAATTATTGATTGCATTCGCAAAGAGAATGAGAAAACAGAGTGATTGAAATTTATAGTAATTGTTTTAGGGCAAATTTTTTTAGAATGATAATATTATTATTCTTTTCCACTTTTTATTAAAAACACATCTTGTACATTTGGTAGACGTTGGAACTTATCGGAGCGCGTTTCCACGAGAAAAAAATACCTTAACCATTACGGAGGAAAAGGTTTGTCAAAAGTTAAAAAAAAAAAAATGGAACACAGTACTCGAGGAAACATTGGGAAGTGGACACGAGTGGTTATACAATGATAGAGTAATCCTGTCTGGTATAGAAAATGTACAGTATAAGGAAAATGTCGACAGTAATTACAAGTTGAATTATAAAATAACAATATACACTTAAACGTACCTCTTCACAACATCATCAAGACTTTATGTACACAAATATGAACAAGTTTTACGCGTCATAATCCCCAACGACTGGACTGGCCCAAATCTAGAGGACAGATATCAGCAAGCGATTGACACAATTTGATTGATTGTTAGTAACTTTAGGACTTTTAGCTTTTTTTCATAATTTTCTATTTAGCATCGCTCAACATTTTTATTTAGCTTATTGTTAGATTTAATAGAGGGTGATCACACTAATAAAAATTTCAAGGAATAATAAAAACAGATGTTAGGAGGCTAATGCGAAGCGCAGAAGCCTCCTTAAAATAATGCTGACGATTTTCGGTTAAACCCATTTTTATACTGATCCGTGTAATTCGTAAATTAAATTAATCTGCGAATCGCTCGCTAAGTTTGTCCACTTAATTTGAGACTGATGGTGATAGGCCGACGTCTTTCTTCCAGACAGATAGACGGGGGGCGGATTCGATTTCCATCACGTGAGCTCGGTGTACTCGGTGAAGCCGTGGTTGGGTGATCCAAGTAGAAGTACACCAACGCTGTGATCTTTGGAAGCGGTGACGATGTCTGATTATTGTATCGGGAATTTTACATCAGGTGTGTAATTTTTAGCGTTAATGAGAAATTAGATGAGAAAAAAGGATACATTCGTCGTAAGGTGAAACATCGAGATCCTGAATGTCACCCTTGTGGCGATATACTTCGCCTAGGTACTCGTGGTGGTCTGGATACCTCCGGTAACGCCTCAATATTCCATCATCACAGACGGAGTACAGTGTACTTCCGTTGGAAGTGTAACGGAGCTTCCACACCGGATAGTCTTTTTGCTCTTTCAGGAGTTGCTGGATACCGGAATCCGGCACGTAAGCCGAAACGAGGTCTCCGCCGCTCATTATCAAGCCTAACAGTCAAAGAAAGTGTATAATTTAATACGGCCTTCAACGTATTCTTTAAGGCGACCAGGGAGATTTGAAGTATTGAAAAAATCGGAAATTTTTCATTTTTACATGGATGACTAATAAAATCCTTTGACATGCTTTGCCTCAAAGATACATACTGTAAAAGCCATCTTCACCGGTTCTACTGAACGGCTCTGGCGTGACGCATACAGTGTTGACCGTGTGTCCAGTTTGAAAAGCATGCAGTACGCGTCCATCGGGCGACGAGACTTTGCAGGTACCATCTGAACCTCCCGTTAATATAGAATTTTGCCAAGGCCATGAAGAGGGTAAAAAACATATATCTCTTATAACAGAGTCATGTAACTGGAAACATGATATTCAATCGTTTAATCAGTGCTGCATTCTGATTTTTCGTTGCTTTTTGTACTTTTGTTGAATGTTAATTAGTCACCTACGTCGTAAACTAGGTCTAATGGCAGAGGCATTCTCAGATCTATAAGAGTTAGACCTCTGCCATTAGGAGCAACCGATATTGCTAAATTTGGTCCTGAGGGATCGGTGGCCAAACCGGTACGATTCCTCCCACTGAAAGTGCAATTGTCGTAAACTAACAATTGCTCGCCTCTCTCGACATCGATTACGACCAGTCTCCGGGAATTGGTTGCTGCGAGTACCTACGAGAAACGAGGAAATTGTAGTGACGAATTTTGTAAAACCGATTTCAATTCAAAACACACACCCCAAATCTTGTAAAAATCAAATTAAAATATTTGCCCTCTGTCCGCAGGGTTCGAAGTTTACCGTTTAAAATACATGTTTTTTTTTTTAATTCTTTTGGCATAAATTTGATTGATGAACTAATTTAGTACCTAAAAATTTGAAATTTACTTGGGCATCAATAAAATTTATGCGGAAAGAAGATAAAAAAACACATATGTATTTTAAGTAGGAAACTTCAATTCCTGAAGACTGAGGGAATATATGTATATTTTTTTTATGTGTTTTTGAATTATGTTTTATTTTTCCTTTAAAACATGTACAAACAATTTTTTTATTTGACTTACAAACCACTTTTACTTTTTCCAAATCTTAATAATTCCAATTAACTTTCATTTACCCTGGAGCCATCAGATGTAAAGCGAACAGCATTGATGTTTTTAGCCTGATTGTGTATGAGAGGTGTCACCTCGTAGCACATGAGAAACTCTGCACGAAGGGCAGAATAAAAATTGATTTTTCCATCATATCCTCCCGAACAAAACAGGTACCTGTCCTGAAAATGCCAATTTATTTACAACAATAATAACAATAATATTAACAATAATAATAACAACAAAAATAATAACAAAAATAATAACAAAAATAACAACAAAAATAATAACAATAATAACAACAATAATAACAACAATAATAATAACAATAATAATGATAGTCAATGTAAACATATATTTCGTACCCGCGGACTAAATGCGACTCCTCTGACGCTACCCTGGTGACACTTAAGGAATTTTGGCGTTCCCTCCTGTTGCATTTTTGTTGGAATTTATAATAGAAAAACAAGCACGAACAACCGACAGTTCGGTGGACTCCTATTTATCTGAAGTCCCATAAGCTATCCATCGGGTATTTGACCCGAAAATCGTCGGACCGTATCATCCTGGCGGGTCCAAACTTCTCCGATCAATCTGCCAATCTGTATTACTTGTATTTGTATAATATTGACCTGATTTCAGAATAACACCATTGTTCTGGTGCTCAAGAAATCTAAATTACTCTGTTAATCGCGAGAGAACACCACAAACACCACTGACAAATTGAAATGTTTTCATTTCGTCTCACTAAAACCAAAGACGAAAAATCAACAAAGGCTTCGTTCTGTCTGACGATGCTAGATGGCAGCACAGCTGTGTTTTTGGTTTTTGTAGAACTCGTAAGAGGCTTCGCATGATAAGCTATTGTTCGGTTGGTAACAAAAAGTAAGGTAACACAATTGAAGATATCTTTTGGGCAAAATACGAGAGCTCCGAAAGTCTGCGAAGGCTGCAATTTAAATAAAATCCGGTATAAAATTAAACACTGCATTTTTTTACAGCGTTATAATTACTTGACCAAATTTGCACGCCTGTTCTGCATATATCTCATACTAAACTCTTCGACGTATTATGTTTATTCAATGATAAGTGTAACTAAGGTCCCGGCGATTGGTGAGAGGGTTGAAATTCCATTGCCATGACAACAAAACAACGAGTACCTCTACTTTTCCATTTCTGACCAAATTTTTTTCTTTTTTTTTCTTTTGCCAATCGTAAAACATCAGTGTCGTAACCCGCTACTGAAAAAAAAAAAGGTGAATCTGTAAAATTTTAATGAAATAAGAACGAGAAATGTCAGCAATCGCGTGTTCTTGTAGCCAGAGCAAAAAGCAACATCCGCAAGAGGACGGTTATCAGCTTGATGGACCTAGAACCGATGATATATATCAAACTTGTAACCTACCATTGAGATTCATGTACCCCAGTAAGTTTTTCTTCATTAATAATAATAATAACAATAATAATAATAATAATTAAAAAAAAATAGAAAACTGACTTACTGTATTTAGTTTTATTTAACAATGCAGATGCTTTGGACTTTAAAAAGTATTTTTAGTTTACAAAAATCGATGCACCGTTTTTATTTATTTTTTCTTTTTTAATGTAAATGATCGATTTATTCAATGCTCCACAAAAAAAAATCGAAGAGTTTCGAGAAGGCTTCGACCAATTTATTGAATTTACAAATTTCTTTTTGTTGAATTAAAAGTGACGATTTTTTTTTTTTAAATGATAGAAAATGTTATTGATTATAACATTGACAAAAATAATTGCCTTCAACTTTACACACAGAGTTTATAATGACATTTGAGGAGAAATACTGTTTTTGTCGAAACAACATCGAAAAATAATGTTAAAAAAAATGTTCTCGGGCAAATGCTTGACAAGCTTGAAAAGATCAAGAGTCACCATTAGATTTCACGTTTAAAAAAAAATCCTACTTATAGTAACATTTTACCGATATTTTATTAATTAGTACATCGAATGACGTAAATCAGATAAATTCAGTCGCAAAAAACGACGACAAAACTGTACAAGGCATCATGAAATACCGTCGAGTTTTCATCATGAATTATGCCAGACGGTTCAAGTGTCACGTCAAAGTGATATGTGAGCTTTAGACACACACACACACACATGTACACATACAGAGAGAGAGAGAGAGTGGAAAGGGGAGAGAGTGCATAGTCGTCTCTCAAGAAACTCACGCCTAAAGATTTACGATTCTTTTGCTTGTCTCCTCTAGCGTTACAGAACATATGCATTTTTTTTTGTCTTTTAAATCGCGAACAAGTGCATTCCAACACTTTTGCTTAGGTGACGCTTTGTTGGCTCGGAAACTCAAATTACTGACCGATCTTTGATCATTAACACCAGAGAAGCAACAATATTATTATGAATTTCGATGAAGTATTTTACACTGTAGCTCAAAGAAAGTCCAAGACATAGAGAGCAAAATTATCCACTGCTGGCTATTGATAATAATGTCTCGTTTGTAATAAACAAGTCACTGTAACGATCAATGCACTCGAATGCCCGGACGCTTATCCGCTCTCTCGTACATATATTTCTCTTTTTTTTTTTTCTTTCTTTCTCTCATCTAATTATAGGTTGCGGACACGCGATAAATTATTTACTTTTACAACTCCTTAATCCCGATAATACGAGTTTAAAGTGTATTCGAGCTCATAAAATTGTTTAACATGCCTCTTAATTGTTTAAATATAATTAACAACTGTTGGTTAGATACTTCAGCAACGTAATCATTTCATGTAATCATTCGAGTAATGGTTTTTTATTTTTTTCTATTTTTAGGAACAACAAAATGGACTGCGATAAATTATCGTATCAATGGAGTTACTTCAATCACAAGTTATTGCTCATTTACCATAGATATTTGTATCGACCAGTAACTGGGTTGTTATCAGGGGCCTCTCGAGCGTCCACGTGCGCTTCTTGCTCATCGTTTTGTTGTCCGATGTACGCGCGTAACCGCGGCCAAGAGGCGCCAATTCCTTTCGAGCTTTTCTCCAGTTGTACTTGAAGTTTCCCAACTACGAGTCATGTTCTCGTCGCTGATCTCTACGTTCTTCCTGTTTTCTTTAATATCAATCGTCGCCACTTCCTCAACGGAAGACACTGCCGATTGTCGGATTCACAATCATCTTTACGTTTGTTTCCTTGCCAATTTCACCCTGGAGGCTGTTGCATTTGAGGACGCCAATGCCGTTCAGACAATCGACGACGTTGAGCTACATTTGGAGAATCTTGGAATCGTCGATTTGACGGAGAGGACATTTCACGAAACGAGAAACGCAACGTCGTTGTATTTGAGTGACAACAAACTTGTCGATATTCGGAAAGAATATTTCAATAATTTGGAACAACTCACTTATCTCGATCTTAAGAATAATCTGATCAGTGAAATTGAGGATGGCGCTTTTTCCAAGCTGTTTAATCTTGAGACGCTTCTTTTGGATTATAATTTCATAACGATATTAAATCCTGGAGTGTGGAAGGGCTTGTCTTACCTTCGCGAATTGTATATCACCAATAATACCGTGAATTTAAAGAAAAATATGTTTAGGAGTCTGAGACAATTGGAGACTCTGGCTCTGGATTCGAACGAATTGCTGGACATTCCTCTGGGCACCTTCAACGGACTCAATCACATTGATCTTCTTTATCTATCGAGAAACAATATTGATTCACTGAATCCTGACGTATTTCGTGGTCTCAATGAAGTGAACGAATTGGATTTGGGCAAAAATCGTATCGTTAGCGTACCAACCGGTATTTTTAAAAACATGAGGTCACTGGAATCACTTTGGCTGAATGGCAATCGAATCGAGAGTCTGCAAAATGGTGCATTCGATGGACTGAAACGATTGTCGTCATTGTTTCTGAGTGACAATGTATTTCGAACAGTGGATTTTTCGACTTTTAAAACAATGAGGAAAGCCAATATTGAACCTGGTTTTGTTATCAATGGCTCGTACGTACAGGAATTCGATGTCCTGGGAACGTTTCGATGCACCGGTGGAAGTTATCAGGAACCTTATCTTTGCGAAGCTATTCATTGAAAACATTATCATAGGAGACGACTTGTCGACGAGAACTTTTACGATTCAAGGTAGCTACTGAGCTTCACACTTGATCAATTAAATGCTCAATTTAAAATATATATATGTTTTATCGAAAGTTTCAACTGCTTCACCAATTACTGACAAAAATGTCTGTTTCATTTATTTTTGTTGGTAAAAATCTTGCATATTGACTCCTGTTTTGAATATATTTTTTTATTTTTTGTTGTTGTTTTTTTTTATGGAACACTTACGATTTTTTATATTCGCATTTTAGGATCTTTAAATATTATTAAAATACAAATAGAATTTCAGTACATCTTCACGTATAAAACAATCTACAAAAAATAAGCATCACGAAAGATACGTCGATTTTAAATTACAACAGTGCCAAAAAAATGATTCATAAACTAATTACGAAAAAAAAAAAAATACTTTAACAAATTTGCAGATACATTTATTTTCTGTCATTTCATTCATAGACTTCTTTCGAATACCCACAATTTACAAAAATTAATTTTCTTAAATTAAGAATTTTTTTTTCTTTTTCAAAAATTATTCAAGAGCCACGAGTGCGCATTTAAAAAAAAAATGTCCACAGTCCATGTAACAATTTTCAGTTTTATCAAACAAATATAGTTTCATACAAAAAAAAAAGTTTATAAAAAATCTCGAAACGTTAAAATAGTAAATTGAGTTTTTGTTCCCAAATTCTAATCAACTCAACATTTTGATTGAAAATAAATACGTGATCCATCCATAATTTGTTAAACTGTTAAAAATATTCCCTTGACTATAGTGAAGCGCAGTAACTACCTCAAAATTTTATTTTTATTATTATCCATACCATAAAAAGTGCCCTTAAAGGAAAATATTTTGTGGTGACAATAAATACAGCTATTCGTCATGATTCAACTGTACTTCCTTTCTAAAGAATCAAAACGGGATCGCGTTACAACCCAAGTTGCTTACAATTCATTCATCGAAATATGAATTTTGTCTTTTGTGCAGGAGTCTTCAAGGGATATCGTCAGGAAGACAGCCCAAAACCGCATCCCTGCTACCGGAGCACGTCCATGGACTATGGATGGTATTCTCCGACAGTTCACACGGTTCCCACTGCTTTTTATCCTCGCAATACCGCATTCAGCAACGATCTCAGTCGCGCCGGAATGTACAGAAACCGTTCACTCAACACGGAGCTCGACAAGACACTATTTTAATACAAAATACAAAAAAAAAAAGGAACTTTTCTTAGCTTGTACATTTTAAGAATCTCTTTTTAAATCGTCGCAATAATAAAAATCATATTTACTGACATTAAAGTGGCAAAAATCAATTTAAAAAAAAGCTGTAAATTATTTTTTGTGGGTAGAATGAATAAATTGTGAAACTTTTACGCTTATCACCATATTTATTATTACATATTAGCTTACGTAATACGTTAACCATATATTTAACAGATCAGATCTAAAGGGACACTCTGGTTACAACGTGCCCCGGTTTCTAACGCGGGTCGAAGGGTTTCATTTCTTTTTTTTTTTTTCACCATTATTATTCGTTCTCCATTGTCGCAGTGATCAATGACATTTAACATCGTTATGTTTTGCTTCACTACTACATTAATCGTTTTGTCAAATTATCATCATCATCATCTTCTCCATCTCCGTGAATAATCTTGTAATTAGAAAGCAACACCCCCCGCGAGCGCGATAGTTGGTGTCTCGAGGGTCCGCTTCTTTGCAGTATATTCTGAGCATAAACACGGTACTTGAATTTGTGTTGGGTTGTGCAACATCCCTGCGCTAAAGGATTATACATCGGAATAAAATGTTATATGCATAGAGATTACCGTACAACCGTATAACGTTATATATAGTTAAATACTGTAATATCTAGCGTTCACAACAGCCTAATCGATCGGAAAACAAATTGTGTCATTACGATATAAATCCAATTCGTCAAATTGATCATTCGCCAATGATCATCTTCGAATTGTAGCGAAAAAAAAAAAAAAAAATCAATTTTTTTTTTTTTTTCACTACTTTATAGTTTTATCATTATTTTGTATTAAAACAACAACGGATTATTATGATACTTTGTGACAATGGTGTTTAGCAATAGTTTTTAAAAACAGTAACGGGGGTCTTGGGGGAAGTGGTGTGGTTACGTGTGTATGTGTGTGTGTATGTGTGTGTGTGATAAAAATTCGATAGTTAATCACAATGACTAGGAAACATTGTAAATCTTTTTTTTTTTTTCTTATCTTCTTCTTCTTCTTTAAATATCTTCCCTTATCTCAAGTTGATCGACGAACGACGAGCGAATAAGAAAAGTCTTTGTCGATTTTTTGCATCAATTACCATATCACATCACTTCGGTGTCCATTTAATTTCTGGAATTACAGCATCCGAAGAAACGTGAATATATATTTCATTTTTTATTTTTTTTTTTTTGTATTATTATTAATTATTATTAATTATTATTATTTTTTTGTTTCTCATAAAAACGATGTTTTATCGATGTGTATGTGGGGAAGGTTGGGATGTCGGTACGCTTAGATTCTACAACTGCTAAGACCGAAGGATTTGGAGTTGTCTCATCCGAAAGGTGAATCGATTGTCGGATGAAGAAAACAAAAATCGTCTTCGTCGTGGACGAGCAGCGAGAGCTGAAGCGCATTATTTTCCTTTTTTTTTTTTTTACAGAAAAAAAAAAATAATGCTTTAACGAACCAGTGCCATCCGGTCTTTCGCTATTTGGGCACGAACGACGCGACTCCGTGCCCGCGTGAGAGGCCGGAAGTTGGCCTGGGGTATTTCTCGACTCGAGCATCTCGAACAATTATCCCTCGTCGAAGAGCGATCACGATTTCTTTCACCGAGTCTAACCGACCGTACGAAAAAAAAGGGGGAAAAAAAAAAAAAAAAAAAACTGCCCGACGAGACGATCATGCGATCTCGTTGCGTTCATCGAAGCGCTCTAATTTGGCCATCGAGCATTTCCAAACTCGGACACCATAGCCATAAGATGGTGTCACACGTGAGAAATGCTCTGGGAGAACTTTATACAGCCTCTGGCCATATGAAACAACCCATATCCATTTTCCGTGCTTGTCGGGCGTATCTCGATTGCACCAATAAACGCTCCAATTCCAGGGTCTCCTAATTTTTCATGGTTACACCGCATATGCAATCGATACATCACTAATTAATATTCCCATTTTTTTTCATATATATATATATATGTATATATAATATATCTTATATATGTATAATAATATTGTACTACGCCCTCTCATTTCACACTACACTGCTCTTATTAGGCTTAACGCTAATTTTAGAGTTTTTCCAAACTCCGATAATTCTTAATAATAACGATGACAGATAGAACTCGCATTTTATGTATGATTTAATCTTTCGCCCACTTCTTAAATATATGTATCATTAAGTCATTATTATTATTATTATCTTATATATTTATTGTAATATCATTATTGTTATTATTATGCAATAATTATATATATAATATATATATATATATATAACTTTTTTTTTTTGTTCGTTTTCGATATACTTATGTATTACAGTTGTCTTGGCTTGCCTTGGCGTCGGAGTGGTATTGTTTTATTTTTTATTTTTCTTTTGCTTTATTTTTAAAAACTGTTTTTTTTCTCTTATTTTACGCTCTGTTGATACGCCTATTTTAACGGTGTTTAAATAATAATCGGATTCTTCAATTTCCATTTTTGTATCTTTTGTGCAGAACCTAGCCTACGCACGACCACGACCTAAGCACTGTTCGTTCCAATTTTTCCAAGCTGTTTGATTCATTTCATCTATTTTTTCTGTTTTTTTTTTTTTTTTTTTTTTTTTAATTTAGTTTCTTGAAAAATCGACGAGCAGTGTCCGAGGGACGTGGATTCGTTGTCATCTCGATCGCAGCCACGACGTTTTAATATAATTATACATCGACGAGTCTAATTATATGGGTTAATTACATCCGACAATTAGTGGCGTTTTTTTTTGTTTTTTTTTTTTTCTTCTTTTTCTTTTTCCAGTTGCTTTTGCTGTTTTGGTTTTGTGAGAAAAATTCGTGCCTACCGCGAGGAGCCACGCGACACGTTTTCAATTATAATTGTTAGGCTTTTAATTAACGAGGTGTTTTAACAATCCTTTACTTAAATATCAAACTCCGAAAACATCCAAGTTTGGAGATTAAATTTTTCGAGGATTTTAATTAATGTCGGATTCTCCGAACCCTCGCAACACCCCGTTTGTTATTTCGGAATTGTCGCCGAATAATATGCAAACTGTTTTCTCGAAAAAAGCGTTCGATTTTATCGGCTCTTTCGGCCCATCGCGACGATATTACGCGCTTATACTCCACTTCCTCGACATATATTGTCATTCAATTGGATAATTTTTTTGTTTTTTTTTTTTTTCACTTGATACGAATACAAATTTTACGCTTCCTTTCACGCTTCGTTTTTAATTTTTTTTTTTTTTTTTTCAAAAAACCGTTTATAATCCTCGTTCTTTGATTTTCGGCGCGACAGGCTGATTAAACGTACAGTTATTATTCATACTATATATTAATATTATTGACACATATCATCATAATAATATACGCAATAGTTTTATATATATATATATATATATATATATATTTATATAACTATTAATAGTTACATATATATATATATTTATTGTGTATGTATAATAGGATTGGGACTTTATTTTCTTATTTTTCTTTTTTGGTTTACCATTATATTCAATAATGTCGGTATCTCGTTTTACGATTATGTGGCTAGCACGCGTTGAAATCAAGGAGGTAACTGTTTACGTTTGTTGACGCGACGCGCGCGTCCACACGCCTACACTGTTACTATTTCTTTAAATATTTTCATTTTTCTTTTCTTTTTTTTTCTTCTTCTTTTATTCGCATTTACTTCTCAGTAATGATTAAAAATTTATGAAGATTATTAGATAAAGACACGTACAGAGATTTATTTTAGGGCCTCTCGGAGCTTCGCAAAATCCCAAAAAAAAAAAAAAAAGAAAAAAAAAAGGTTTCACCATCAACCCGCGATAGAAGATTTCGCCAGAGGTAAAACGTGAAAATTTCGTGAAGATAAATTGCGAATAAAATCCGGAGGCCGGTCAGTTATAGCACGACGAAAAGATCGAGAGGCGTTACAAACAGCCGACATTTATATTCTTGCGTTATTTAATTAATTCTACGATGCGTTAATAAACGTGCACGCTGATGATTCGTTGTGCGTGCTTTTATAGACAAGGCGCAATCTGAGGATCGATGAATTATTAACGCGTATGTATGTGTGTGTGTGTGTGTGTGTATGTTTGTGGAAGAAAGTTTGGTATCACGAGGATAATAATTATAATTTTTTTTTAAATCTGTTCAAGGATCATAATTAAAAAAAAAAAAAAAAAAATCTTTAAAATTTCATTGCGTTGAAAAGGAAACGCAATACGCTTACATTGGACTTATATCCAAATCGATATTTGTCTAAAGAAGATTCGACTTCTTTTTTTTTTTTTTTTTTTTTAATTATTCTTTTTTGTCTATCGATTAAATACGTAGGTACAACGTGATTGAGATTTCTCTATCGAACAAATCGATCTGATTGATTCTCTCAATTAATTGATAAACTCGGTGTAACTGTTTGAGATTATCAGCGGGACTCGTGGGTTTCATTTTTTTTTTTTCCCTTTTTTTTTATTCATCGTATAATCTATTAATCATTATTTATTATTCATACTCATTTAATCGCTAATTATAATTAGCGATATATATATTTCGCTGTCAAGAAGAAACAAAAATTGAAATACAGAATAAATATATCGAGTTATTAATTGTACTTAGAGCCATTGATGGTGTTGAAATAACTTTTGATCGACAACTATTTTTATCGTGGCGATTAGTGTCTGTGTGTGTGTGTTTTTGTGTCTGTGGGGGGGGGGGGGTAACGAATGTGATAACCGACATATTGCTGGGTGCTCTCACGTATTCACAAGTAAATATTTTAATAAAATTTATGTGAAATTCTAGCGACTGCGAAGAAATTGAAAAATAATGCACGGTAGCAAAAAAAAAAGAAAAAAAGAAAAAGCACTACCGTTGATTCTTTATGCTTTTTTATGTCACTAGAAACAGACACCGATAAAACTTAACGTAAACAAATTTTTTGGGGACACGCTTTAACAATTTTCTTTTTTTTTTTTTCATTGAACAACATAGCGTGTTAGTTATATCTTTAGTATATTCTTGTTTTCTGTTTTTTTTTTTTTTTTTTTTTTTTTTTTCATTTCCACCAGTTCTGTAAAGACCGAACAACTGTTAAATATTCTGTCATTGATCTTCGTGAATTGTAATTTTTTTCTATTTCGATTAGTGTAAATAGTTGCTCGATTAATGGAATCAATAATGATTCGCTTTTTTCTTCTTCTTTTTTTTTGGTGAAGTTTGAATTTTTAATGTCGTCACATTTTCGTACTTTTCGATTAACACTGGAGTGTTAATTTTTTTGTTTTCTGGTTGTTGAAGCTATTAGCGATGCTATATTGCTTGTGGGTTTTTTGGCTTTGCTTTGCTTTGCTCTTTGAAGCTTCTAGTTTAACCCTCGCCAGTCAAGCTTTGTTTTTTCTTTTTTTTTTTTTCTACTTTTTCTAGCTTACCTAGTGCACCGTGGCACCCCTGAGATTTTCCTTAATCGTTAACCGAGTCTCACCGCGTTAATTTCACACGAGTTTTTATTTCCTTCCAAAAATCGATCTTCATTCGTTTCTCAATATTTTACTTTCCTTTTCCTTTACATTTCTCGATTAACATTTCTTCTTTTTTTTTTCTTTACTTATTTCTTTGCTGTGTATCGTGATTCAAATATTCTCGCGGTTGTATTCTGATTACATCTTCATTATGATTATTTCCCTTTCTCAATCACGTTTAAACGAACTTTTTCAGCTTTTTACATTTTGTAAAATTAATTACTGTTTCCATTGATACACATATGTGCCTCGCAATCGAGATTCCTCAGTCAATCCGCAAACCAAGATTTTTCGTGGATCTTTACTCCGATTTTTCGGAGTCTCAAAACTCGCTCGCGTATTTTATATCATAGCCTCTCTATCACGCAGAATAACGCATTTGCAGATTATTGCATATTTCAGTTGTTGAGAATTAACGAAAGAAAATATTTCGTGATTTTTCAAAAAAATTATGTTTCTTTTTTATCTTTAATTGCAATTAATAATTCCGCCCAAAAGTTTAGACCTCACAATATCATCTCAGAAAAGTAAACAAAATTTATTGAACTGGACGTTTTTCCATTCTCGAATATCTCGACCATCGAAGTATCTTAAAAACTACTTGTGCGCTTATTTATTCGAGCTCTCGATGCTCCGACAACAATTGCCGCGAATCTCTCAAACATTTTGCATTTATAGGACACGCGTGACGCGGCGTTTTTTTTTTTCTTCATTTTTTCAGTTCAATGCCCAATCGGACCAATCATAATTGTTTATCCAGCAACGAGAATCTGTATCAGTTATGATAATTAAGATCAGAGGAACCGCGTCAGAGGTTCGACGAACAACGACTCTCTCACAATGACTTTTCGTTCGCAGCAAATTACTTTCTCTCTATCGGACACTCACTGAATATAATATATATATATATATATATATATATATATATATCTTCCTTTCGTAAAATAATTTTCATTTCAAATGCTTCGCCACAGGTTTCACCAATCTCGAAGGGTTTCCGACCCATCGCATCGGACTCACTCAATTTTTTTTCTTCCAGTTTCAACCGAAAAAATGCATCTAATTACTTAAATTGCGTTAATCTGCAAATGTGTTAAATCGTGGCTAAACTATAAGTTTTGCTATCCGACAAATAACTCGTTTCAGTGCGCGGCTAGATCGTTTAATTGGATTTTACTCTATTTATTATTCTTTGGTGCATTAAGGCGAGCACGCGATCCGGCTATAATATTATCGACGGAAATGGACAACCAACTCGCATTGGGTTGTTCAAGAGGCGTTCTTTAGAGAAGAGTAAAAAAAAAAAAAAAATCCCAATCGTAGCAATAACACGAAGATACTGTTGGACTTGTTGTTTTCGCAAATTATGGAATAACAGGATCTGTGTTGTTGATGGTAGATTTCAAAGCCCAAGCCCGTCGATGATGGAAAAAAAAATTATGCCGGTACGTTGGGCACCGGAAGTCTCGGAGAGGCAGAGTCGTGTTTCGATGAAATTTTCGCGCATCCCTCCACCGACTCCGAGGTTTTTGACACCTCCGCGCTCGCACCTTCGTTTTACATGTCGCCAAATATGCCCGCGAATGTCTTGCGAAGATTCGTCATTGTATCTTCAGTATCCTCGCCGGTCTGACTCTGCGATTGGCTGCCTTGACGATGCAGAAGAGTTCTGGATGGTGGAAGTGGCGGAGGCTCGTCAGATCGTCGAGTGCTCGGCTGTGCAGTGCTGCTCACGGTGCTCGATTGAGACGCTAATTGAGAACAAATAAGAATTTTAAATACACAATGTGTTCGTTCTTTAAGATTCCCAACGAGACGTAAAATCAAAGAATTTTTTTTTACTACAGAAAACAATTGCAATCACTGTATTTTATTAAAGAGACCGAGTAAAAGACAAGGGTATGAATTATTATTTTATTTATTGATAATACTACTGCTAAAAAAACTTGGCATTTTAGGCATTAAAAAATGAAAATTGAACTCTGGAAATGTGAGATTCTGTACAGCTTTAATATCTTAAGCTTAGGAAAATTATTTGGGAATATTTGGTCTACTGGTTCACTTTTAATAAAAAAATCCAAAGAAAGCTCCAAAAATCCAAGCTTTTGCCACCTGGCAAAAAATTCTTCGTTTGATAGGTCAACAGTACATTTTTTATTTAAATATTTAAATATATAAAAAATTAGAAATATCCTTCAAACTTCTGAGCAAACAATAAGTGTTATCATTACAACTAACTTTCACGACCATTATTGTATCTATTATCAATTTCATCGTATGAGTGGTCATTAATATCGAATAACTCGAATTAATTATAAATTACGGTTCATTAATTCAAATTCTATAAAATAGGGATCGAGTCTTTGGGTAAATTGAACAAGGGCGATGCTAAAGAGCGAAGGTTCATCGACGGTATCGGATGCGAAAAAAAAAAGCATTGCTTTGAGCGAATCTCCGATGCATATCGGATTTATTATTAAATTACAGTATATAGAGTGGGAAGGGATGCTGCAAATACTCGTGAAGGAGAAAAAGAAGAAATAAAAAAGAAAAAAAATATATAAGCGGCGGAAAAATAAAAAATGAGAAGTCGCTGGGACGAGAGTATTAGATTTACGTGAAGGCACGTGAACAGGAGAAAAACTCGTTGGAGATCACGAAGAGCCTTATCACAGAGAGGCAAGAGAGTGCTCCCGCCACCCAGGTAGTCAGTGGAAAGCTACGCAATTACCCATCAGCAAGGTAATCGTACGGGACACGCCCATCGGGAACCGAAGAAGCCGTCGCTTATTCTATCGTACTATACTAACTACCACAGCCCAAGGGCCATTTCTTCACTACGATAGCACTCGAAAGCCCCTTTTACACTTTATATTTACTCGCTGGTTGACCACTTTAAGGGAATCGAGTCACTTAAAAAAAAAAAAAAAAAAAAAAAAAGGACACGAGAGACTATTATTTATCGATGATACTATTTACTTTAATAAAACTGTTATTTGAGCCTCATAAAATGCACAAAGCAACACATATTCGCACTTTTGTGCAAATGGAGGCAAAAAAGTGGCAACTTTATTTAATTCAAAAATAGCATAAAATGAAATCGAAGAATTTTACAAAAAATGTTGTTGGAAAGTATTATAGTAACATACCTTGCGAATCTCTACGTTGAAGCTGATAATGACTGTCCGACGTGGTGACATCGCCGGCGAGCGCGGTAGTCGATCCCATCGAACCCTGACTAGCCATGCTCGCCATCGAACCGATGCTACCATGGGACCCGAGCACCGGGGCCGGTCCCGGTGGCGGACCTCGCTCCTCCACCGGACTGGCCGCTTGACTGGACCCCGACATAGAGCCTCTCGATGCAGTTTTCGTCAAAACACTGTGCGGACGACAGAAGGCCTAGAAAGAAAAAAAAAATGCTATTATAATCCGATATTGTTGAAACGTTCAATGGCCAAATATGTGCGCATGTTGCGTTACAGTTATATGTTTTACCGGATAAGGAAAATCGGTCATGAGCTACAAACTAAGTTTACATCAATTACACTTATGGTCGGGTTTTTATAATTATTTATACCTGCATCTTTGCGGTTACCAAATCGGCAATCTGACGACGATCCTCCTCCTGGGAATCTCCCATTAACGAGAGTGCGCTGTCGTTCACCTCGATGATGTATTCCCGACCATCCTTGCCAACGAGAAGCTCGATAGCACAGATGTCGAGCCCTCCGAAGAGCTGCGAAACGTGGTCCACCCAGGCACGAAGCTTCTCAGTGACGGCGAGCTGTTCCAGCATCGCCGAGCCGGTGTTTGACTTCCAGTTACCACTGATACTCTTACGCCTGCGAATAAATCGGTAATAAAGTCATATTTATTATACTCT
Organism: Perithous albicinctus; assembly: GCA_964016905.1. Classification (NCBI taxonomy): domain Eukaryota; kingdom Metazoa; phylum Arthropoda; class Insecta; order Hymenoptera; family Ichneumonidae; genus Perithous; species Perithous albicinctus. The sequence goes on along the minus strand of OZ024693.1, from coordinate 23,148,715 downwards.
TTCATTTTATATTCAATTGAAGAAAGGGTCTTTAATTGGTTGACTGAAAGTGAATAAACGTTTTTTTCATTTCAGTCCACCATTTAGAATTTCAAAATTCTAATCAGCGACTTCAAAAATCCTAAATACAGTTTTTCATCGAAATCAGATAACATTTTGGATTCCAGACCGCCATATTGGATCCGCAATTTTTGATAATTTTTAACGTAAAATTAAAAAAAAAATTTAACATCCCCGAATTTTGCGTTCTAATTCGTAATCATCGATCTCCGATATTGCCTCGAGTATGAAATTTCAAGCATGTAAGGAAAAAATGTATGCTCCAAAAGGATCGATTAAATTTCCAATTGGACATAACTAAACGTCGAAACTTATGAAGTAGTATATAGAAAGTAATTATCCAGTGAAACGATCTAATAATCCTATCGCAATTGGATCGATATAGCTTTCTCTCGGGGATCAACGGAACGGATGTGGAGGAACGATAATATCCTCGAGAGAAACGCGCGCGCGTGTAAAGCTGCGGCTGGCAGGAAGGCTCTTGCTATGTGCTGTTAGCGAGGGATCTGGGGTTGTTTGCAGTGATGCGGTTTTACCCGCACGAATACACGCTACTGATCGTCCAATATCGCGGAACTGATTGCCTCCCGGGAGCTCAATTGAGTCGCGTTCTGGCCCATAGAGTTAGGTAGAGGTAGGTGGTCGGGGTGCTAAATCGGTACACAGAGTGAGCCAACGTCCATCAGGATCGATCGACGTCAACCATCATCGTGGTCGTAGGTGTTTCTACAATACTGCTGGCATGGAAAACGAACTGAATCACAGGCGTTACCACAGACGCTGATGAAAGCTTTCTGATACATATCGTCTTTTTTAAACGTCGAAACCGGAAAAGGTGATGATGTGGCAAGAGAATGAAAATATTTTTATTAAACCTTTTTCAGGAGAGATTATCGGTATCGGGGATTGACAATTAAAATGCAACATGAAATTCGTCACCATTCGGCAAAATTTCATAGAAACGCCTTTTTCAATTTATCACAGCTTGCAACTTTTAAAGCGTTTTATTCTCACCAAATTTACAGTGAAGGATTTACAGGACAGTGATTGAAATTGAAACGTTAAATATTGAAATTTATATTCACACCAAGATTTACAGGAATAAAAGGATTTTAATGGCAATGACATTTTCAAGCTACCTTTAATATCTTTAATAACTCGATAGCCAAAACATTTTGATGTCAAATTTAACATCCTATTTTGCTTCGTCATAGAGAAAGGTTTTTTTTAAATGAATTTTTATAAAAACGTTTTAAAAAAATGAGGTATCATTATATAATTAATATTAAAAACACTTTCGTTGTAATTTCGCGCATCAACTTACATGAAGGCTTTGTAGTTGCTACCGATCTTCTGCACGTGAACATCGTATTTGGTGTCGACATAGGGTTCGGCGGTGCAATACTCCGTGGTCATAGCCGCCAGGGATGCAAGATCTTGAAACTCCTGGCTGTTCTCAGCTCGTGCCTTGCCGATCCCACCGTGAGCGTGACCGAGCTTCACCACGACCGGATAACGAGGCGCGTTCACCTGGAACCAATCATGACACAGCGAAATCCGTTAGCGAGTGGTAAACCTAAATGTTGTTCCTTTTATTATAAATAAATCAAAACGGAAGCCGCGCGAACCCACAACATCTTTATTTTTTTCTTTTCTCTACTTCTTTTAATATGATTTATCGTAATTGCGAGAAAATTCTTCGATTAGGTGTACCATTAAAATTTAAGCATCACCCGAGTCGTTTACTCTCTGCCTGAACAATCTCTCCGCTTCCAGATGCGCCGTAGAGTTTGATCAGTCTAGGTGTAGTACCGTTACAAATAAGCAATATAGCCTGATGGTGTACAAGCTTGAAGCCTACTATGGCTCACGAGTACTCGGTGCAAGAGTACAGAGAGAAAACGATGTTGTTACACCAGGATCGAGATGCACACACCCTGCGGAATGTGAGCAGCTTCGTCGAAAGGGCTCATTACCCACCTCTCCCTCAAAGTCACGCGGCTTGTATTATAACGAGCAAAAAACCGTCTCCCGTCTCTGTATATATACACAGCAAGCTGGCACACGACGTACGGTGTGTTCCAGGTAACAGTTTGTCAAGCCCGCACTGCCAGTATACTTTATCGGGCTTGACTCACTCCTCTCGTTACACCACACCCGAGTCTGGCTGTATGCTAGTTACTTTTTACCCGTTTCCTGCATTTATATCTTTTAAAATATATATGGATATATATATTTACGTCTGGATAATATTTGGATTTTTTTAAATATCGCTTTTTTCGTGCTATACTGCTTTGTGAAACTTGGGACACTGGGGTATAAGTTTCTATTCGAAATCTAATTTATATTTCAGCAAATAGGTTGATCGTGCGTTTGTTTAATTGAATGAAAATTGTGAGGAAGGAATTTGCAAAGTTTGCAGGCTTGTTTTTATATTTCTTTGAAATTAATTTTTAAATTACGTCGAAATAAGACGAGCGACATTTTTGGGCTGCAAAAATTGTAATCTTGGAGAATTCAAATGACATTTTTATCAATAGAAAAAATAGCTTATACGTTTGAAATAAATTTTTTTCTAATTTTTAATAAACTCGAATTGAAGACAAATCACATTGAATCCTCCTGCAAAATAATTCATTTGTCATGAAAAAAATTAGGTATTGAATATGAATAGTATAATTCTCATATTTGGGTTAATTTGATAATTACAAGTGAGTGCTGATAACACAGTTGATCGTCAGACCCGATAAATTTTCACCGCGTCACAGACGTAATCGCATTTTCGCACGCAAGACGATTAATTAGTCTGGAATGAACGTCGCTGAGAGCGCAACCTATGAATAATTGCAAACGTCAGGTTTTTCTCTAGTATGATTCGTGTGGCGCAGCACGAGAGTTCGCTCAATGCTGAAATTTCCGCCAAAATCTATACCCGCGATTTAAAAAAAAAAAATTTTTTATCACGATCGCAGACGGGCTGTAATTTACAGTTGACGATTAACCACCGCACAGCTCGACGGAAAACCGTCGAAAAACGGCTCTCATCGGGCTTGAAATTCGAGCGTGTTGAAAGGTTGGATGAAAAATTGACGCAATCGCTTTCACGCGATGTCTCTCCTCCGTCAGTTAACTTCACTGCTTGGGTGTGATATATATACAAAACGTTTTATCTCGATTTATGGTATACCGATTACAACGTAAATCAATGTCAATGATGCCACTCGGTGTGATAAAAACTTGTCAATTAAGTCCTAATTGACAGCGGCTCCAAACAAGAAATATCCAAAATTTTACGACCTTGCGTACGTCGTCGAGTCACGAAATGCTTTTACCTCAATTTAGACTCTTGTTATCTTCGCATTTTAATCTAAAATTGATACATGGAAATTGAGCAATTGCAAACGAATGGAAATAGCTATAGTCTCGTACGTATAATTCGGTAATGTAGAAAATTTCTTCACGCGTATTCAAGGAATATTTTGAAATTTGGAGTATCTTTTGAAATTACAATAATTCGGATAACAAATTTGCCGACTAAAGCGTTGCAGCTTCGACATTTATTTTCATATGTATTTCATTAAAATTTTAATGAATACCAGCAATTTTTATAATCGAAGAAAATACAATAAAGAATATTTTTTAAAAAATGGATCTCTTAAACCTTTGATTTTTCTTAACATTTGCTCAGGTTTTCTGTTGTAGAATGTCGATTCAAACAACGATGAGACTTCATAGACTTAAAATTCCGAATCACTCGCAGTATTAAAAAAAAGTCTAAAATTGATTCACAATACTATCACTCGACAAAATTGATTTTTAATACTGACAGAAAAATAATTTATTGTAATCCCGAAGCGATATATTTATTTCATATTTATTGGATGACCAGAACAAAAATGATAAATCTCTGAAAATCATTTTTTTGTTACCGACTCGTCTCCCTTAATGAGCTAAAATTTTAAGTCAATTCTCTAGATGATATCTATGTAAAAATTTTTAAAAACTGTGTTACCGTATACGTATGTCAAAATCACATAAAAAAAAATTCTCAAGCCGTTTTTAAGTACAATCCAAATAAACAGAACACGAAGAACACCTTTGAACGTTTCAACATAATCTGCTACTTTGAAAAAAAAAAAAAGGTAAAATACGTGAGAAGTGAGCGGGGGCGTGGTTGTTATACACAACATCGAAGTGGCCGCGCTGTGTCGTCGAGACACTGCTACATCTCGATCTTAAATCGTCTATATATATATATATACACACACGTACATACTAATAGTATGGTATATAAAATCGAATAGATGATACCAACGTGGGTAATAGCGCCACCATAAATGTTGCTGGCGCCGTGTTTGCCCGTAGGCGAAAGAAGCTGCTTTCCCATGATGATATCCCTCGAGATGTTGGGATGCTGCAACGACGAAGAGAAGCGCGCGGGTCGTTGCATTCGATATAAGAAAACCGTGGCTTCTTCTCTCTGGTTTGCCCCTATCTCTCCCAGAGCATTATTATATACACAGCGAATGGCACGTCGAAGATGAACGTTCATTCTCAAATATATATCTCTCTTTCACTTCGGCTTCGACATCTTTCGTGATATATTCCTCATGGCACTTTTTATTTTAATCTCGTGAGTGGAGAGCGGAGGTGGAGCGCTTGAATTATGGTCTGCACGTGAGAGTTGAAATTTCTTTGGTAAGAAGAGGAGAAAAATGGGAATAAGAGGGATATCAGAAAGATGTCTAGAAATTTCGAAGGATTGCACATTTGGGTGTAGCGTGATTAAGAGGGCTTCGAAAAATGGAATATACGGTGTGTTTCAACGGAGGAAGAGCTTTCCTCATAGAGGAAGCTTTGGTTTCGTGAAAAAAAAAAAAATTTCGGAATTTTTTTAATAGCTGGAATATGCAATAAAAAATCTGCATAAAATTCATACGTTTTTTTCTTCAAGCAGATCAACATCCTGAAGAAATTTCAGGACGTTTTGTTGGGATGAAAAATTGGGACGGCTGACTTGACGTGTATTCCCTCATTTATTTCATATTTATTGAATGGCTGGAATAAAAAATATAAATCTTCGCACCTCTCAACCACTAATTAGCAGCATGAGTTGCTGATGCATCAGGTAGAGCATAAAAACCTAGAGTTCGACTCTCAAACGCGACACTCATTATAATTAGAACATTTACTCTAACTAAAATCTTGAGAATAATTAAAGCAAGGAAAGTCATTAAAAAAAAAAAAATCGTCTCATCTCTCGGCATTTATGTGACAGCTATTTATATATCATATATCGTCACCACTTATAGGTTTCAAGATACGTACTAATATTATATGCATGTAGCAATGAAAAGAAGTCCGGTTTATCAGAACACGATACTCTCTCTCTCTCTCTCTCTCTCTCTTTCTCTCGGTGCCCCCGTGTCGCAGTACCACCCTCGACGATAGCTCTTACTCCTCCATTATCAGTTAACTATCGTCGTGCCTAGAGAGAGAACTCGTTACCGAGTAAAACCCCTCCACATATACACTCGTGTTAGCATATGTATTTGTAGGGGCCTATATAGAAGAGCTAGAATCGTGGATCGTGGCTCGTTCCCACACATAGACGAGCACTCTCGAGTATACGAAGCCAAGAAGCATTGCCCACTTAGCGATGAGAGAGTTTAGCCACGAGAGAGCTTAGAACTGGCTATCGCCATATGTTCTCTCTCCAGGCATATTCAGCCATAGCTCTAGGACCTGATAGGATGTATCATGCGATTCATGAGAATAGTCGTGAGTGCAAAAGTCTGCATTTCTAATACTATTTCTACCGGGCATTCTGAAATTTTATTTTTCAGAGAGCCCTCACGAGAGGCCAGTAAAATTGCATTGCAATCGAAAATTTCCTCAAAATTTCAGCTTCAAAATTTTGAGAATGCCGTCGTTCTCGAGCGTTTTTTTATATATATTTTTTCACATTTTTGTTTAATGAGAAATTTGTAGAATCAGAAAAAAAATGATAAATCTCGTAAAAAGAAACATTTAAAAAATTGTCGCACTCGCAATTTTTTGTCCCAAAGTGGAACAATGTTTTCCCGAAATTCTATATGAGAGTCTTCGTTGTTTATTTTATTTTTTTCTTTCTTATGTCTACGAAAACGTTTATGTAAGCTCCCGTAAATGCGATATTTCCGGCGCTTATATTCCGAGCAAAACCGCATTATCGCAATGTTCCTCTTCGGCGTCTAGCGAAATGTCCTTACTGCGGCGTTGTGCTGGCACATATACAGGCCGAGGCATAAAAATTGTCGTAACGCGTCAGGACGACGTGTCGTATATCTCTCGAGGCCCTGAAGGCACTGACTCGACAACGACGACGACGACGACGACGACGACGAGTTCGCTTCGGTCCGTAATAGCAGAAGGACGCGACGCCGGCGACGAGAACGTACCAACGTAGATATATAGAATGTGGCATGCACACGCGTACCCCATCACCCCAGGAAAATCTCGTGGTTTGAATTTCTTCGCAGCGAGATAAAGCGCGAAAGATTGAGAAAGAAAAAAATAATAAAAAAAAAAAATACAAGTGTATAAACATCGCGTTCGCCGTTGGCGAAACTCGTGCGTCGCGTTTTATATATATATATATGTATATATATAATATGTGTAATATATATATATGTATATACACGTTCCACTCCGCCCTCTGAACCAGCGTAGCAATATTTGCATGCATTCACGTTTTACTGCTACAACTACCTCATGCGCCCGCTTTGCAACAGATACACGAGCAACACAGCAGGCTGCGATTACCGCGGTGAGATTTACACGATAAATCTGCCACTCGCGAACCGACTCGCCCTGTCCGACGTGTGGAAGCGACCGTCCCGGGCTGCTGCTGCTGTGTAATGCCCGTGTTACACGGTCACACGGGGGGATAGTCTATATAGATACCCGGTGAGGTGAGCCTCTAGCGATTTCAAGCAAATAATAATATTGCAAGACCTTGTTCTTTTTTTTTTTTTAAATAGGGAACAAGGATGTAATGTAAGAACCTTGCACATTGCTTCCTCATTATTTTTACAAAATTATCTCAACGTGGAAGTATGTTTATCTATTTTGACGTTTTTGTGGAGGAAACTTTGTAATAGAATATTATTTTTTATCCGCAAGAAATTTGCATCGATTTATTGTTAGTTGATCTCGTTTTTTAATTATAAAAAAAAAATTCATTCATAAAATTTTTTATTTAGCAACGCTAAAAAAAAATTATCAACACTGATCAAAAGCCCACGTGACTTGCTCTTAAAACTGTGCCAATGGCCGACGTTCAAAATTCGGTTACAATTTGCTTGATAACCTCAAATACTCCCAACTAATTTAAACTTGTAAACAGATCAATGAAAGTCAATTCTGCTTCTAGACTTTATTTGTGCCACGATTCTGCATCGAATGCTAAAAAATTCGTTGATTTTCATCAAGCGATCGCGAAAATAAATGGCCTTAAACTTTCGAGGTGAAGAGATTCCGTTTTTTTTCAACACTGTTCCAAACTCCACACAATATATTCATTGACATATTCTCAATATACGAATAGTAAAGAATCCATATGATTAAATTTGATGACTCGAAAATGATTAAAAATCCAACTCTTTGTGGTTAGCGATAATTGCGTACGCCACGAGAGACGCGCCTATATCATTAATCACAAATACATCAGAATAACGAGACGCATCAGAGATACTTTACTACAAAGCGTATCATTATCATCTGTGGTTTACTGATTAGCTATGGTAAAATTACGTGCTTCGTAATTACGCATGAGATTCGAGCGATATAAACACGTATAATTCAACAATTCGAATCGCAGAAGTGAATGATTCTATATGTGCAATACAGACGAGAGAGCTCCGGGGCCAATTGTTGCCACCAGAACTGGCCATGCACAATGCTTGCATAACCATGAGGCAGCCGGGAAAATTCGCTGGACGTGCATGAGAGAGTGAGAGGTTTTCAAGTTGTGAACTGACGAGAGCGCCAGTACATAGTGTATATATATATATATATATATGATGCTCTGTTGCGCCTCTGGAATACAATTAATTCCGACAAATTTAATCATCGAGCTTCGATGCGAGAGCTCCAACAATATATCGATCCTGACAAATTTAATTATTCTCTCAGCCATACAGCGATATAGAGGAGAGATTACGTGTCGCACTATACGCGTATTATATGCTCTGTTACGTACTGTTCCGAACGTTATACACTATGAATCCCGACTGTAACCAAGAGAGCGGTGGGGGGGGGGGGGGGGGGGGGGGTGGTTAACATACGGGCAAATCTGACGGTCTGATAGGCACGAGCCATTAGCCTAAATGTCTCGGGAAGCTGACGTTCTGATCTACGCGAGATAATAACGCGGGGATGCTGAATGAGCGGCACAGACTCTCGTATACGTACAACATATGTTTTCTTGCGGTCTTTCAGATACCTCCCTTCAACAAGCTACTCAGTATTCCGACCTCCGGCGATTGCTCAGAAACTCGGTTAGAGTCTGTCATAGATTTTCATATCAATTTGGAGCAAAGAGTTAATTGTATTAACGGAGGAAACAGAGTCGCCAAGAGGCAGCGTTTCAAAAGTCAATTTTCATTTTACAGCCATCGAATTTTCCTCACATTTTTGACACTGTTGTTATGTAAATCAATTAAAAAAAAAAAAGGTTTGCCAAAAATATGATATTCCACTTGAGAATATTTTTTAATAGAACAGTTTTTGTATGCCACGTTCTGTAAAATTTCAAGTAAGGTCGAAGGTCTTCCATATTTGATAGTTTTCTTCATTATATTTTGGTGAAGATTTTTTTATTTTTATTTTTCAATAGAAGTTAGAATAGGATTTAAATGTCGATAAAAATATACATTTGATAACTTTTATTTTTCTTCTGCGATTTTTTTTTTCTTTCCAAAATGTAAGTGGTTGTCTGAAACGAAATAGAACTCTTAAATTTTTAGGAAACAATAAATGAGTTCTGTTAAATAATGGCCCAATCTGATAAATTATGAGAAGCATCAGGCTGTATTTCCTTGGATTTGTGATTAATTTATATATTTCAACAGCTTCATTATTATATATTATTATTATTATTATTATTATTATTATTATTATTATCAAGAGGAATTTATCAAATTCAATGTTCAAATAATGCGTAGCAAAATATGTATAATATGTGTAGTAAAATTTGCCTCTCCGCTGCGGGCGTAATATTAAACTGCGCGAAGTTGGCGAATTTGCATTGATAACTCTTTCAATAGAAAATTCGTAATAAGGTCTGTGCGAAACTAACGCGAACAATATGAATTCACCACGTGAATAAGTTCGGCATCATTCACATTTGCACCAGTGCGGATTTTGCTTATATGAGTCATTCCCCACGAAGTGGGCCACTCCTGTTACGTCACGAAAAAAGTTTAATTTTTTGTTTTTTTGTTTTGACAACGGTGCCTCGAATATGTGGAATATTAGATTTTTTTTAAATTTATATTTCACCCAGAATTAAATACTGATTTTTTAAAACATATTTTATGTAGATCTTTGAATCTAGTTTCCACTGAACATTTCTTAGAGCCGCGCAGATTTTATAGAATTTTTGCAGATTTTTTAAAATGTATCGTTCGATAATTTATTTTAAAAAATCATAGATAATAAAAAGTGTCAATTTTTTTTTTCTTAAATTAATGTTTTTTAGAGTTACGTAAATCACATAAAAAATTACGGATCCAATCGGAAGGATCAAGGGTCAGAGCCAGTTCGAAACCAGCTGGAATGCCCCATATATATTAACTATATATGCATCGATGCACGTAACGACATTACCGCGGGTGGTTTCGGGTGGTCACGATCGATGAGCATCACGCTGGCGGACAATCGCGATAAAGTTTGAACACGGTAAAGGTAGCCATGGTACGGAGTCGTATATATGGGGCAATCCACCTCATTTCGACCTTACCCTCGGACCCCTCCGATTTGGCTCATAATTTTTTGTAGACCCTCAAATGGACCAATTTTTTTTTTTTTTTTTTTTTTTCTATGCCAACTATTTTTAAATATTTTTTTAAAATGACATATCGAATGCCATAATTAAAAAATCTGAAAAAATTCTGAAAAATCCTTTGTTCAATATCAAAATTTTCTATCTTATAGCCAAAGTGGTCAAGATTTTTCTTCTTACAATTCTAAAGCGTTTTTTCCATTTCTTTACAATTTTTAATTAATCAAAAAAGCTTAAAACCACTAAGAAGAAAAATCTTGCAGACTTTAACTATAAGCTAAAAATGTTTTACATCAAACAAAGTAGTTTTCACAATTTTATCAGATTTTTAAATCACGTCATTCGATATGTCGCTTTGAAAAAATATTTCCCAAAAAATTGCCACAAAAAAAAAGAAACAAAAAATGTTGATGCATTTTAGGGTCTAACTAATGCCACAAAAAATTACCAGCCAAATCGGTGAGGTCGAGGCTCAGACCCAGGTCGAAACGGGGTGGATTTGCCCATACATATACAGCGAGGGTGCCGGTTTAACGCGGGCATGTTGCGAAAGCCGGCTGAGCTATCGTATACGCGGAGGCTGCGCTGCTCTCTGGCTCGCGCCAGATTGTAAAGTAGCCCGGCGATTTACATGATACAAGCGCGCGAGATCGAGCTCTGCGCGCCTCTCATCCCTTTGGACGCGCGGCGTGATACCGCACAAAACCCGTGTGTTCTGTACAGCAAATGTACACACAAGCACAGCGAGCGACATACGTGTCGACGTACATACACACGATACCCACCGAGATACAGATGCTGTTATACGTTGCCCCATAGTTGCCCTTCTCTCTTTTAGCATATGAAAAAAAACTCGCTCGGATTATATATTACGCTATGTGTATACGATTATGTGTATATTATTACGTTATCATATCACGCTGTGTGGCTTTAAATCATACGCGCGGCCGTTTTGCAAAATTGCCGTGAATGCGTGCGTTTGTTCGCGAACAGCTCGAGTATATATGTATATATATATATATATATATACGAAACGGCGGTGCAGCGGCAACGAGCAACAGATATCAAAGCTATCTTTTCATACTCGAGTTATATTTATTATGTCACTTGTCAACCACTTTTTATAGCTCTGAGTCAGTACTTAAAAAAGTTCGATTGACAAGTTATAAATTGTGGAGAATTTGTGACCAAAGTAATCATTTAAAATGCGAGCGAGTTGCTTATTTTTTACACGACGAATTTTTTTTTTAAGATACCGAACAAATTGGTTAAAAAAATGTATAGAAATTATAAAAGAATATAATTTTGGTAAAAATACCAAAAGAATCACAGTAAAATCGATCAGTATTTTTTCTTTTAACACCATTTTTCATTATTTCTCTTTTTATAACATTTTTAAACGAATTTGTATGCAATAATATTATTCTTTTTTTATCAAAAATGTCACGTTGTAGATATTCTTAGAAAATTATTAATATCAAAATAAATGAACACGAACGATTCCTAAGAAAAAGAAAAACCCCCCAAGAACGAATTTTTTTTTAAGTCACACGTAATTAATTTAATAATTCATATTATGTAAAAAAAAGAAAATAGAGATTTCTCTCGCATTAGTTGCATTTTTGTTCACTATTTATTAATTAGATTTTGACATTATTATTCAAGAACGTTTTTTTTTTTTAATTCGATTTTTCTGTTCTTGAAAATAATCCTCTGCATTAAATCCTTGCTAGTGGTATAATATGCGTTGAATAGTTAAATATTCTAATTCGCTTTCCAGGGTCATAGTTGATACAATACTACCACCTCCACTACCATTACACTGGGCCTAACATTTATCCTATCTGCGTAACTGCCGCTCGAGGAATAATATTAATTCCAAGATTTCACGTTCAGATTACACGCGAATGTCGCCTATCGCCTGGTACGTGCTGTCTATGTGTCTGTATGTGCTACACCCGCTAATGTTGTACCATTATGCGTGCAATATAAGTCGAAAACACGACGAGAAAATTCATAAAACGAAAGAACGTGACCGGAACGTTGATAATCAGTGCAATCGCTGAGCTTGTGTAGCTCCTTATCTCTGAGCCTCTGCTAGGGCTATCGAGATTAGGTGGAGTCGAATTTAGTGAACCTATCTAGGGTGCCTCATTAAAATAAAATCAAATTTACGTTTGTTTAATCGAGGCACCTCTTAAAATTGGTCGCCTGAACCCTCAATTTGTAAAAAATAATGGTTACTTATTTATAATAATAATAATGATGATAATAATATATTTGGGGGTGCTAAGAGACGATGTTTTATTTTTTCTTCGTTTCTAACAAAATGTTTTGTTGAATTTTCAAATATTTGTAAAGCATCCTAATATAGGATACAAAAAATTCATTTTTTTTCTCTCAAAGTCAACCCTTTAATTTTAGACAATGCATTAAGAGTATATGAAAAAAAAATTGGTACCGTGAGACTCGACATTCTTGCCGAGAGAAAAAAAAAATGTTACACACAATTTAAAGGCCTCTTCTTTTCCACAAACAATTTAATGCCAATTCTTTTTATACGCTCCAAATGAACCGCCAAATACACTGTTAAATCTGCAGCGAAATTAAATGCGTGTCATTGAAAGAAAAAATAAAGTTCTCCAATTTCTTAAATTCCGAATGTCGCATTTTTTACTGCTAAGGAAAGGTCCGAAGTTTTGATATTCCCGAATTTAAGACCGTGTTTGGGGGAAAAAATCCTTTCATCCCCATATCGGATTAGAATTTTGCGCTGACAGACTTTCACTGTGGAGGTGTGATAATAAAAGACTCCTCTCTCTCTCTCAGTAGAGAAAAAATCGATGTTGCTCTAGACGATCTTAGGGATTATCCCCGTATTAATAGAACCCGGACTGAATAGCGACGTTCTAAAGAAAACGGAAAAATAAGATGAATTGTTGTCGGTGGTAACAGGCGAAAGGTGGCCTCGAATAATACGGAGTGTCGTTCGGAAAATTGGTCTTCTCTGGTCGTTGGAAGAGTACAAATGTGCATAGGAACTATGTACATTGGTGAAAAACGTAGCGAGAACGTGGCTGAGCATAAGTAGGGTAGGTAAACCGAGAGAGTTCTAAAAGCTTCAAGATTTAGAACACTCTCTGTATGTGCTTCAATGGGGCTTATGCTGCTCCGCATCAGCGTGCATGGAGAGAAGGATCTAGTAAAATTAACATATATCTGAGAAAAGTCGATATAGTCATCCGGTTGAATGAAACCATGTCGTCACTTGCGAAAAAATTCTAGTTTTAACCATAATTTTTAGCATATATCAGCAATTTTCTGGTCTTCACATTTTACAGACTTTTTTGATGATCATTTCAGAGTCTCGTAATTCGCAAATTTTAAATAGAAATATATTTCCTCTTCTGTATAATTTTGATGAAGATTTTCTATCACAAAAATGTTGAAACTGCTGATTTTTATTTCTCTTTTGTTTTCATGAAAATTTATTTTTCGAGATTTTTCATGAAATCAAAGCTTCCACTATGAGGAATCAAAAGCTCAAGGAATCGATTTAAATTTTTGCATCAAATTTAATTAGTGTTTCAATGTCTGATACTAAATTTTATAGAAATTTCTTTTTTTTTTTTATGCTAAATTAAAATTTTTTTTATGCAAAATTTTCCATAAAAATTAAATAGAATGTTTCAATGTTTGATACTGAATTCTGTGAGCATCCAACAAAAACTTCACAATTCAGAGAATTTTTAATATACTTATTTTTTAAATATTTCTTTAATATATTTTAATATAGATGTACATGAGAGTTGAAATAAATGCATCAAGAGAGTGGTAAAAAGGCACGAGACATGCGAACGCCCCGCTTTGATCCACCCATCGTCCATAATTTCACTTCGAAAAATATAGTAACGCACAAGAATTTAATTGGACAGTCTGAACGTTCGTTATTGCACGGTTGCGTAGCTCTGAATAACGAAAAAAAAAAAAAAAAAAAGAAAAAGAAGATTCTCAAGCATGCGGACCTTCTACGGTATCATTTTCAAACACCCTAATAAATCCTCTGCTACTTTATTTCAAAATATAGGTGTACAGCACACGTCAGACGCTTGTTTGTATTCTTTTTTTCTTTCTTTTTTTCATTTCTTTTCTTTTCTTTCATCGTTCTTTATCCCGATGGGAACTACCAATTAGGAGTTCATTCAATTTTCATTCCTACATCCTTGAGAGTAAATTGGATTGGAATTGCAGCTTTCACTTTGTAGAAACTCTGGGGTGAAAGAAATGCTCGCAATAATTTAACAGTGCGAAAAATTGTGCTTTTCTCGTAAACGAGGATTGTGGCACATAATTAGACTCAGGACTAATTATTCGTTTATAATTAATTACAATATTTCGCAGGCATCTATAATAATCTTGTATTAAAAAAAAAAATTGGATATACTTGCTTACAATTTTACTACGATAAATAAAAAAATGAAGAAAACCGTTGAAAATTAAATGAAAATATAAAAAGAGAATACATATTTTTTTTAGTAATCTAAAATCCGAATTTTGGACATGAACACTTTTCCTTTAGTTGCAATAATTTTTATATTATAAAAACAAAATGTATACACAATGAGGGAATATTATAAAAATATATCTTTCATCTTTGTGCATCATTGAATGAGTAAGTGGCTTAAAAAAAGATCGTCTTCTTCATTTTATTACCATTCAGATAACTATAAATATTAAGTACCTCTACGTCTCTAAAATATAATCATATGGCTACGAGACAAATGCGATGGTGGCGAGGCTCGTACAAAGTCGATAAATCACGCGACCGCAAGCACTCGGTGCACAGTTTGCAATGATTACGATGGGGCTCCCATTATCGTTCGAGTGCCTACAGATAGAATGTGTGTCTATGTGTGTGTGTTGTATGAACGTTGCGGGCGGACACTTCAAACGCTTTGGGCATATATAAACACACGTAGATCACGTTTTACGGTGATCGTTAACGATTTTAGTGTCAGCAATTACGAGTCGTAATATTAATGTTATCGAGCGTTAATCTGGGCGACAATCGAGTTGTTGCCAAGCTAAGACTCGAACTGCCAGTAGCTATTTTTCAGTCATATCCTTGTCGTCTCGGTGACAGATTACTTTGAAGAAAATATTACTACATATTGTATATATATATATATGTATGAACAGATATATCTTTCATCTAATGGCAGAAACATGTTGTCGAGAATGCGAATATTATCTCTTATTCAAATGTATACACGCACACATTGAAAAACGGTATATAATCTCTAGTATACGAATGTCATTTATTTATGCACACTGCACTATAATGTTTATGGACTAAAGCCATTAAGACATATCGCATAGCGTTAATCGAGAAACGCATGACCGAACGTAGTCGCATTTTAATATCAAAGCTATCGTCTGTGCGCGACGAGTAACGAGAGACAAGTGGGAAAAGATCGGAAAGCAATGGGGGAAATAAATGGTTAGGTATTATTTCTAACAGTCGTAAAACTGAGGCACGTAATTGATAATGCAATATTTTTTTTTAGTAACATTATTTAATTGTCGGGTCGTAAGAGAAATGTTTGTTTTTAAAGAAATATTTTTTTTAAATTTGCATAGCTCGGAAAAGACTAAAAAAAAATCCTAAAAATTTGCGAAAGTTCGAAAAAAAATCGATTTTACATAAATAAATATTTAACCAATTTTTTAATAATTTTTTTAATCAAGAAAGCTTAAGAACTGTGAGAAGTAAAATCTTGCCGACTTTGGCTATAAGCTAGAAAATTCGTATATTGAACAAAATATTTTTCCGAATTTTTTCAGATTTTTAAATTATGCCATTCGATATGTCACTTTAAAAGAATATTAAAAAAAAAATTGCCATAGAACGAAAAAAAAAAATTGGTGCATTTGAGGGTCGAAACGGGTTGGATTGCCCCAATATAAGCACAAATATAAGTACAAAATGAATTTTTCTCTTGTCTCAAGAAACATTCCATTTGACCTGAAATCAAAAACCGATTCAATCAAATATACATTTTTAAGATTCTCCTAATCAAAAATACTGCCCACAATTTTTCTCTTAAATGCAGATTGACCAGCATAGCAAAATTTTATAGCACACAATAAGAAAAAGAATTGCCACTGATGCGATAGAGAGCAAGTTCAGCATATATTCATCAGACGAAAATTTGCTGAGAATCAAAGCCGAGCACCTGAAAATTTGCTTTGCCAGCATCATCGATCGCCCACGAAACCATATATATATATATAATTAGCTCAACTCTCAATTCTATAGAATTTTATATAAATTTCATAATAATTAACGTCTGTCTTATCTGTACATGTCTTCTCGTTGCTAATTTAAAGAGAAATGAAGAGCACTAATGACGAGGATGAATTTTCTCTTTCAGAGACATCACTCCCAATACCGCTTTTGACATTGTCTGCCGTTTGCCAGATTTTCACGTCTATTTATTTAGCCTCTGCGTTCCGCTAGAGAGAAGAGGAACAAAGGATGAGTGGAGAGGTCTGCTTCGATGTTACCGGTGCTCTCTCGTATATTGAACATTGACGACCGAGCTGAAATTCAACGCCAGGGGTTTCAATTCCATTTCTACGTGGAATATCGCATTGCTACCGTATTACTGTCTCCGCTACGACGAACACACAGAACACGTCTCTCGTATATATATATATATATATATTTATCAGTGATTCGTTGGATTCACTCTTGGGTTCGAAGATCCATTGTGCACTTGAATGGTGGACAACGTCGAACCCTCAATTCCACTCGGCTGTATACCGGCTCTTGATTCAAACCATTTGCTACTATAGTTTCGCTCGACGCTCAAATTACAATGCAATTTAATCCTTCGTCTTCGTACTGGTGTTTAATTGCCTCGCGAAGAGACCCTCGCATATATTTACACTTGTTTTCTGTATTTGAAATTCAATACAACGTGTATTGGGTGGATGAAAAAGCACCTTTTCAATAAAAACTATTTTCCCTAAATACTGAAAATAGATTTTCTTATCACATATATTTTTTTTTTGCAACTGGCCCTTAGCACAAAAACAGTAGAAGAACTAAATCTATAGAAATTTTTTTTGTGGCGAAAATAAATAACAAAAAAAAAGAATTTTAATTTTTAATTTTTATACCGTCGAAATAGAAAAAAATGTAAAAAAAAAATCATAAACAAAAACTCGTAGAGCCATAAAACATGGCGATTTTTTTTTCTCGAACATCACAATTCTCGAATCACATTTATTTTCAGATTTATTGCACGAGTTTGAAATTTCAATGTCTCGTATATATATGTATATACACGACAGACTGGTGAACTGGTGAACTGATATACAGCCGCACAACACACTCCGCATCAGAATTTTATTCTCGCAATCTGTGACGAAATAAGTTCTACGAGGATGCGATATCTCTGAGATAATATATATATATATAGAGAGAAATTTATCGATACCTTAATAAGTGATTAATATACTGATTATAACGATAATTAGTATACAAGAAATATCGGTTAATATGAAATCGAACTTGTGACTTTTCAGTGGATTCCAATCGTATTCCATCGTATAACGGATATAATATGATAAAATATAAGTGTCATCTGAAGAAAATGGAAATAATTTATAGTTCATTACAGCCAGTAACGAAGTAATACCGATATATATACCGAACTAGTATTCAGTATAAAGACGATAAATTACTTTGGCCTCATTCACTGAGGTGTTAATTTTAAAGGCTAATTTAAAGTGAGAATGGGAATTACCGATTGATCAATTTTCTCTCTATAATAAAAATACCTAGGCTGTTGAACGAGAATTGAGCAACGCGGAGGCATCCATCAAAGTACCGATCCTGAGGTACTGAGTGGTTTTAGGATCAGAATTTTTAAGAGAAAATTAATTTTTCTTAAAAACTTTTGCTCTAATTGAAATAGCTTTTTTTCAATTTTATTTTAATTATTGGACGAATTTTCAGCGGTTTACTCTCAAAGTATGGGATTTTTTTTTTTTGTACCGTGACATTTTTTATTTTTCTTTTTTTTCCTACAAGAAGCAATTACCGAAATTTTTAAGTTTCAAAATATGGAAATTTTTTTATTTCTCTTAAATAAAAAAATATATATATAAATTATTCTCGGCCCACTCTTGAACTACGATGGAAATACTTGTTTCCAGTCTCAACATTTTATGGAAAAAATTGCAGATTTTTAAACCTGATCGAAATTAATTTTTTGCTCAAAAGTTACGGAAAAAAATTATTTTAAAGACTAAAACAAGTGATAAGAATCTGAAAAAAAATATCCTCTTTTTTTGGACCAAAATATGACAAACAAAAAAATCGTCAAAACTGAATCCGAGAGGGTCAGGCCGATGACCATGTGAATTGACTTGGAATGCCCCATATACACATTATATATATATATTTAAAATAATAATAATAATAATAATACAAAATTTGAAAAAAAAATCTATTTCCGAGTGAATAAAAAATCGGAAAAAATTCACCTTTAAGTAGTCCCACTATATGGCCAAGTACGGCACAGATCCGAATGAGTAAAAAGAAAAAGTGGCCGAGTTGGTGGAGCGAACGCCTCCTATATGCTTATACGCACATATGTAGTACGTTACGGAGTTTCTATACGATAAAATCGGCTGGTACGGATACGTATGAACTCGCGAACTGGCGATCAGGCAACAGCAGCCGCCTTATTTCGCGCCCTTCGATCTCGTATTCCGATTAATTTGATATAGTAGTTTCGAGCGTGTCGTATCGGGTATTCCGGTTCTCGGTGTCTCCCTCTCTCTCTCTCTCTCTCTGTCTTTCAGTCGCGCGCTTGAGAGCCGGCTCGTCGGCGCGCGCCAGCCAAAGTGCAGACCGGCACTCGCGAGAGCCTCCAACACACGCATGCACGTGGGTGTCGCGAACCTCCATCACACTTTGAAACGACCCTGCGGCTCTTGCCGCGATCGACGCGTGGCTCTCGAGATTCTGAGCACCCGAGAAAGCCACACACACACACACACACACACACACACACACACACACACACACAGACGCACGCATACGCACGAAATGCGGTGACTCTTGTCCGTGAGTTGAAGGGAGAGATTGATGAAAAAAAGCCAGAAATGGTGAAACACAAATTGAACGATTGAAAGATTTTAACCAAAGTTATGAACTTTTTTTTTTTTTTTTTTTTTTTTAAATATACTTGTTATTATTTTTCTCCAGAAATAATCTCTTTTTTTTGTTGTTGTTTCTCTGAGACTAAAGTCGGTTTTAGAATGTCTGAACGTTTTTTTTTTTTCGACTATACAAATGATAATTACGTAATCGTTTCTTGTTCAAATAAGCCTTCGAACCTTGGAACTCTCGAAGATTTTTGACAAATTAAATATAGCTGTAATGCTGTGGCGTTTTTATAAATCTCTGCCATTTATTTGTCTCTATACAAAAAAATATATATTGCTGTGTACATGCCGGGATTTCATTCGAAAAAATGATTTTTATTTCAGGCTCTGTGCATTCAGACAATATTGTTTTTAAATAAAATAAACATTATTGTTCGTTATCACAAAAAATTATTTACATCCATTTATTAAATGCAACATTTTTTCCCGATAAAGTGTAAAATTGTGCGAAAAAAAGAGGGAGAAATGTGTTGAAGATGAGGAGAAGATGTAAGAAGGAAGGAAGCATGGATGATCGAGAACGTAGGAAGAAGACGTAGTCTAAAGATCTTGCAGCCCAAGAGTGAGAGGCAGAGAGAGAGAGAGAAACGAGAATCGAGGCCGGCTATGTTAAATATACATGTGCGGAACGAAGAGCAAACTATCGCAGTGCGAAGACGCCGGCCAAGAGCGCGAGAAGGAAAGGGCGCTTCAGCACTGTCCAAGGCACGAAACGTGCACGAGAGAGACAACGACATAACGTGTAACATTATCGAGACAGAGACGAAAGCATTGAAGTCGACACTGTGTGTCGTACCCAAGTCAGAAACCACGAATCGTGTGTGTGTGTGTGTACGTAACGAAACGAGCGATCGTGTATATGAGGAGAGGAAGGAGAACGAGCGCGAGTCTGCCGTGTCGTTCGCGTTAGCATTGCTTTTCGAAGCTCGCGCGCGAACGGTCGCACACTCGCATCACGTTTTATTTTTAAAACCAAAACACGTATCCATCGATTAATAAGTACGATTAGTGTGCATTCCGAGTTTCTTATCACACAGAACGTATCGATTAAATGATAATACGTCTGCTCACAAGCAATCGAGTAACACTAAAGTGATTACAGATTGTTATCAATGGTAAATTAGCATTGCAATAATTAACGAAAAAAAAAAAAAAAAGAAAACAAACAAAAGCCAAAAAAAGGCGCGAATCTTAATTTTTTCTGTATAACGAAAGTAAATGCGTTTCGGAGACAGTTAAAATAAAATAATCACGGTGCTATGGTGCTTTGGGACTTGATATGACTAAGAATAATTGCACAATTAATACGAAATAAAATAAATAAATTTCATAAAGTGGATTAATATAAATATATATTTTTGTGTTAATTTTAAGAACCGGATTCACATTACGAATACTAGAAACACTTGATATTATATTTTTCCAATTTTTCTGCCCGTTTCTTTTTTTTTTTTTTTTTTTTTTTCCCTCGATTGTTATTGTTATTTTGTGTGAAGATCCGAATTGTTTGGATCTGTGTACTCGCCGCGGTCATCGTGGCTTTGTCGAGATGAACAGACGAGTGTAGTCCTTTGGGGATTAGTGAAAAGGTGAAGAAGAGTGTGAAAGAAAAGAGAAAAAAAATATATGAAAACCGAAGAGAGAAGACAGAAGAGAGAATAATACATATATACATATATATATATATATACCAAAGCGGATTGCAGAGGGAGAATCACGAAGGTATATTCAATGCCCATATTTTTATATATACAGCTCTGGAACATCGAACTCCCTGTGCCAGGCTTCATGTCGATGTATCTCTCACTCTCTTGACTTTCTCAATTTTTCTCATTTTCTACATTGTTCGTTGTTTACCCTTGTATTTTCACTTCGGTACTTTCTATATAAGCAACCGGTGTACGTGAGCACAGAAGCGCGAGGACAACATTGTCGCGGAAGTAAAAGTAACGATAGACCACCGACGTTCGCTCGGCTTCAGTTAAGACGGTAGGAAATCGGTGATATCAAAGTCGACGCATATATATATATATATACATTCGAGAAACAAACAACAGAGGGAAACGTCTGCTATAAATTCTCACGGCATGATCATTTACATCAACAGAAACTTTACCATTCAACCCCCTTTGGATTTGTACTGTTTTGACGATCAAAAGTCTTGTTATACTTAACATTGACAAAGGCGATTGCTCGTTTTGATTAAAATTGGTAAACTTGTTTTCTTTTTATGAAAGTTTTGACGGAGAAACGACTGTTGTTGTTGTTTATTTCGCAGTAATTCGGTTCGTCAAACACAATGGAGAAAGAAAAAATAAAATATATCTAATATGTTTAAATATGTTTTATTTGAATGAAATAAAATGTATAGTTTAATTAAATAAATTATATTGGGCCGATCGTTGAATAAATTTTTATTAAATTTATTAAATATGAAATAAAATTATTTCTGGGCTTTTTATTTTAGTGCCGGATGGTGATTTGCTTAATTCAATTTTATTTTATTCAAATTAATTTTATTTTTTTTCTATTAAATCCATTCGTCTCTCCTTTTCTGGATGAACGTTTGAGGTGAGAAAAAAAAGATGCTGTTCATGGCTAAAAATGTATTTGTCCGCGAGTGTGTGTAGAATTTTTTTTTGAAAATTTAATAATTTATTTTCTTAATATAAATTTAAAAAGCCTAAAATAAATAATTTAAAATAAACATGTTTTTTATGCGGAAGCAAGATTTTGTGTACTTCGCGACAAGAGAAAAATTTGCAAAAAAAAAGCTTCATCGAAGATCGTAAGAACATTAATTTTGAATCAAATCAGAATATGTTTGAAAAAAAGAAAAAATTAATCTGACTGACATAGTTATTTTTTGAAAACCAGAGAACTAAATTTCGTAAAAATGAATTTCGTTAAATAAGTACTAAATTTGTGTTTAAAAAAAAAAAAAATTTAACATTAACAAAAATAAGTGTGATTTAGAATTATTTTGTTAAATCAGTCAAATTATGAAAGAGAATTAAATTTGAAAACTAAATGTAAAACTCACGTCTTTATATTTATATTGATGGAAAAAAAAAGTTTGTACACATAATTTACAAGAATATTTTTATAACTTTTGTAAACAATATATTTTTCTATTTTTTACCAAAGTTACATTTTTTGTCGCGAGACACGTTTTAACGACAAATACGAATTTTGTTTTTTCAATGGATATATCCTTGAACCAGCAGCAAAATTGAAGAAAAAAAAAAACAGAAATGTCTCAACAGGTTTTAAAGCCGACGTTGTGTACACAAAAAAACCCGAATTATGGGTATCGATTTATCAATTCTGGTGACCACCGAAAAGAATCGGATGGCGAAGATTGCGGGTTTGGCAAACGCACATGCGATTGGTCCGGGCGACATGTTATATAGCGACACAGCCATTTTTTTTTCTTTTTTTTTTTTTTTTCTTTTCTTCTCCCTGTGCAATTTACAGGTCGGACGTCATTAAAGCGGCCGCCGATCCTCGTCTGAGTCTCGGCATATAGTCTCAAGAGATAAACAGACGAGACGAGCACACACACATACATACACTAGTACGAGCATTTACGCGAGTCGAGTACAGCGCAGGAAGCACACCACGCGCGCGTTTATGACATCTGACATCATTTTTACGACTGGCAGGAGCGAAACGCATCAGCGCGCTGGCTCTCGAAACCAACAGGAGAATAAATATACGAGCAGGGATTGGTATACAGAGGTACCAAAGTACTTGGTAACGCCGCATTTGTTGGCAAATTGCGAAATGGCAAAGGATTCCCACCCCCCTCGTCGTAGAAAACCATTTTTTTTTTGTACGAAAGGCTATACAGACTTTTGAACTTTTCACACAATTGTGAAAACAATTCTCACCGACATTCCAGAATTTTTCTGGAATGTTTTCACTTGGAATTTCATTATGGAAATTATTTTCTGAGATATCTAAAAATAAAGTAAAAATATTTATAAATTTTTTTACATTGCGCAGCACATTTTTTTTCATAAAAAAAAATTAGCGACATTAAAAAGAAATAATCATTTTTTTTTAATTCCAGCGAAATTGAAAAAAAAAAATCAATTTTATGATCAACATCGATTAAGGGGAGGCTATAGTGATTTTTTTTTACCAAGAAAATGATTTTTAAAAATTTAATTTTAATTAAAAACAATGATTTTTTTTTATTTTCGCTAAATTAAAAAAATATATATTTTTTTTTAATAAAAATAAATCACTACAACCTCCCCTTAATTTTCTTTCTGTTACGATCATTATATCTGACATCATTGCAAATTAAAATGTTTCGACAAAATGGTTTTAATCGCCACTCGAGATAATTGCTGGTTTTAAAAATCTGCGAACACGAATTTGCACTCTATCTCCATTTGTACATACTGGTATAGACATACACCAAATGTGTTGGTAATATCTTCGATATGAGGCGTGAAATATTTGAACTATTATCGGTGGAGGATGTAACAATCGTGTGGGACGGAACTAAAGTGGTTATAGGGAGTCGATTACATTTACGACGATCACAGATAAGTATACCGTTGTCAGTTTAGTGATATTACTTGTATAAAAAGGGAATGCGATACTGGGATGCGAATTTAGATAACTAACCGGAAACGAGACTCTGTGCATGCAAACATAGTGCTAATCGCATTGATAAGCACATAAAATTGATGGCTCAAGGTATGTCAGGGACAAGTTGGATCAAACAAACGTTTATCATCAAATATTTCTATCCAGTTTCAAAACAATATTTTTATCAAACTGAAATTGTCATAAAAACTAATTTTTACCTCTTTTTTTTTTAATTAAAAAAAAAATCAGCAAAAATAATCATAGATTTTTGTAAAAATTCAAAAATAATCAGCTTAAATATCAACATTTTTTTAAAATCAATACAAAGTCAGAAAAAAAAATCAGCAAAAATTATCATAGCTTTTTGTAAAAATTCAAAAATAATCAGCTTAAATATCAACATTTTCCAAAAATCAATACAAAGTCAGAAAAAAAAATCAGCAAAAATAATCATAGATTTTTGTAAAAATTCATTAAGTAATCAGGAACCAATGCAATGCTTCACTTTGCAGTCTTTTTTTTTTAATTCGAATAAACCCATTTACCCCCTTTATGTAGGTGTACAGTAATCAAAAATATAGCCATATGTATTGCTGTGAATCCAGCGACACTTTCAACGCACTTTCTCGAGATAAATGTATCCTATCTATATATTTTTAAATGCATTGGTATATACAGGTACATAGCTGTTACCACTATATAGGGAGGTGCATAAAAGTTTACCGAGGTGGTTAGTTATAGCGCATTAATGGGACAGTAAAGATATCGTTTCGCGTGTTTACGCATCTATTAAAACGGGGATAAACGTACTACAGAGAATCGAGTATAGTACACTTCGGTTCGAGAGCACCTTCGGCAACAGTTCATATATAGTCGTATAACATTGCACATAATAGTATATATAATACAAGGTGTCTGTATAGGTGTCAACGTTCGAGAAGCAACAGAATATATACTTGCATCCGCCCATTCGGAGCTCGCGAGATCTTCGCACAGTGACAAGTTTCACGAGCGAAACTCGCGCCGGTAACCAATATACAGAGTCTCGGACTCTCGGACTCTCGAACTTCTCGAGTTTACGTATGGAGCTCTGCGTATGGTTTCTTTTTTTTTTTCACCAACCGGAAATTCGACAAAATACTTAGACCTGCTCTTTGCGGATAAAGTACATCAGTCGTTTAATTTATTTTTTTTTAATGGTTTTTCATTTGAGCGAGTAATCCGAAATAGGGATCTGGCCAGGCCCTGTCCAGCACTGGACAGAGTTTGGAATCACTCGTGTAGACAAGGATTTTCAATATTTTCACAAAAATTTATGACAAAATTATTAAAAATCCCATGATATCAAAATGCTTCAACCGAATTTAATAAATACCAACGAAACTTAAAAAATGAACTATGATCCGGTTGAGTATATTGAATCTTTCGTCATATATCTCATTATTGATTCCCAGGAAAATTAACAAAACTATCATAATTGTAGCAGTAACATGATGGGATCTATGTAAATATATTCACTGCACAAAGCATACATACATACATACCAGTAGTGTATAGGTATTATGCTCTGACAAATGCGGGACTAAGCCAGGTTTTTAAGCACACAACGAATAGCAAATGAAGCTCTGTTTGAGGAAGCAAACGTGTGCTGGGCGTGAAAGAGCGCGAAGCTCCTCTCCACTGGTATGGATAAATTTTGCCCCGTTGAGCCCGGCGTTGACTGCCTCGTGGGACGATACGAAAAGCTTTGCACTGGTCTCTCGCGTCTATAATCCTCTTACGGACTTTCAGGCCGCGTTCACCGGGCTTTCCCGTCTACTCGTTAACGGCTCCACCATGTCAAATATTTATCGACTATTATTCTGAAGAGCTCGTCGAAGTTCCACGTCGAATATATCGCGTTCGCGCTTTCGAAACTATATATATATTTATATATATATATGTTTGCATAGTCTCCGCGAAGGTGGCACAACGTAAAGAGGAATTGTTCGAGGATATATAGAGAAGGACGAGAAAGAGAGGGAGAGAGAGAGAGCGAGGTGGAGATGGCGAGCGTGAACTCTCCTCGATTTACGCTCGAGCTCTTATACGTTTGTCTATGCCCGGAGGGCATCACGGATAATACAACGCGTATATAGATGCTATTCGATATATAGACATCGGCATTGCTTCTATTTCGTGGACGCGGAAACTTGATGGCCTCTCTCGGCTATGTTAAGAAGAGAAAATTCCGTGGAGGTATCGATAATGAGGAAAGTTGTACGACTGTTCGATTATTCAAGGTAGCCGAGAGCAACTCTCCCACGACTCGTATAATCGTTTTGTTTAACGAGAGAGAGAGCTTTGCGGATCGACTAACTTTAGTATAACTACTTAACGTGATGAACATTCATTTTCCTTTTTCTTCCTCGGAGGAAGCTTTGTTTTCATGCCTTTCTTTTCTCGAGATTCTCATGTCAGGATAACTTTTTACTTCAGGATGGACCAAAATGTCGAGGAACAAATTTTTATTTAACAAGAAATAATTCTTCCTCTGTGTGTTAAAGAAAAAAAAAAAAAGAAAAGAAAAAAGCGAAAACAAAGTTTCATTGAAGCGCATAAAAACTGTCGGGAACGAAGGTTCCGATAAAAATCTCCAGTTTGTGGTATTTCAGCACGAACTCTATATATTTCGGGGCTTACCGCAACTCCGCGATACGTACGTCGAGTTTAACCGAAAAATGTTGAAATGCACTTGGAGAGACTTGTAACGTTGAAATGGTAGAAATTCCAACATGATCATGGTCCGTGTGTCAGTGGTTCTCGTACACTGGCGCGGTGGTTGTTCATATTAAGTAACACATAAAGGGAATACTGGAGATGTAGAATCAGCCAGAGGAAATTCTCGAGTAGATCGGACGTGCAAGACCCACGGAATTCGGTTCTCTGGCTCTTAAACGCATTTCCTCCTGGTGCAACGGAGCGATGCAACGTCGGCGCCGGCCACTCAAAGCCCCCACGGTGAGTTTATAGAGGAGTAGTCGGATGACGACCACGCTTGGAGGAAGAGGTGGAGTTCGGGGACGATGAGGTAAACGGCGCAGATAGAACGCACCGACGCATTCGCCTCGTCACGTAGTACATATGGCCCTGGCACAAACCGAAATAGCGAACCATATATATATATGTATTTTGTATATACAGCGTGTCTCAAAACTATGTGATGATATTTATGTATTCGAATAGAGGAGATTGCGCTGAACAAAAAAGATTTCGGTCAAAATTTTCTACGACTGAAATTGACCAAGTTATTAGCAATTAGAAATTAGACCAGCCGCAAACCGTTAGTGTCCGCCCGTAAACTTGAATTCGGACGTTGACGGCTGAAAACGCCGTTTTGGACCGTCAGTGTCCAAACTGTCCAAACCGTCCGCGCGGAATTCAAGTTTCCGGGCGGACACTAACGGTTTGCGATTGGTCTAATCGTTAATTGCTAATAACTTGGTCAATTTTCGTCGTAGAATATTTTGACCGAAGACTTTTTTGTTCAGCCCGATCTCCCCTATTCGAATATATAAATATCGTCACATTGTTGTGAGACACACTGTACATATATACCGTGTGAGTGCGTGCAGGTGTGTAAGTATTATAGAGTACGAGGGTATCATCTATATACATATGCTTTTATAAAACATTGACGAGGAGAGAGAGTGAGAGAGTGCACCACCCTCCGAGTCTTTGCCCTTTTGCCCCTTTGGCTTCGATGTACTCACACGTCGGCCACGTAATTGAAATTATTAACGAACGGACGTAGATCGTCGCTATACTCGCGAGGTCTATAAACTCTGAACGTTGGTGCTTTTTCAGCATAGCAATTTCATATGCTTCTATCATAATATGGACGCACATTTAGTTATCGTGCTAAATTCACATTTTTTTTTTTTTAACGGAAATAAAATTACTTCATTGAAGCGGAACTGATGTATTAATTGGAGAAAAAAATAAAACGTATTTTTTTTTGTAGAAAAAAAAAAATTGTTGTAAAACACGGTGCAGTTGTCTGTTCGTAAAGGGCTCTTGATTAGATAAAGAAATCCCTTAAATACGATTATAGGAGAATTGTACATTTAATAAAAATATAAAATAAAAAAATATAAAATAAATAATTCGTATTGTTAAATATGAAAATCTGTATATATGTTATTTTTTTGTCGAGATTTCGATGTGGGGATTTATTTTTATGATTAAACGTTTTTTGTTTTTTTTTAAAGAACGAAGTATTTTTTTTTTATGACGTACTACACTAAAACGGAAAAATGTATGAAAATTCACGATTCTTCTTGGAATGCCCTATAACATTAAATGAATACGAAAGCAACAAAAGCCTTTTTAAAATAAAACGGTAGCGTTAAAAATGGTGCCAAATAAATTCGTTTCCTTTACTCTATAAATTCGTAAACGCCCCTACATATATAGCATATTTTTTAATTAATTACGCTTTTCGGTTAAACCACGTAATGGTGTTGTGCGCGGCATTAAATTGTAGGTTTAAGTCGTATTTCACTGTTTTTATACGTTGTGGAGTGTTTTCGAAAAGCTTGTTTTCGGATGGTCACGCGTCGAGCCACCGGGGTGGGTAGCAAATTTATTACCACAGTGTGTATATACACATATATATGGGCCATTTCAAGTCAATTCACTTGGCCATCGCCCTGATCGGATTCAGTTGACGATTTTTTTTTGCCATATTTTGATTTTAAAAAAAATATTTTTTTTTAATTAAAGAAAAAAAAAAAATTCTCCATATTTAAAAAAAAAAATAAATAAATAAAACATGTCATGGTAAAAAAAACATCCCATATTTTGAGAGTAAAACGCTGAAAATTCGCTCAATAATTGAAATAAAATTGAAAAAAAGCTATTTCAATTTAGATTTAAAAATTCACGAATTTTTTCTTTTTAAACAATTTAAAAAAAAAATTATTCTTGAACTAGGATGAAAATACTGGTTTCTAGTCCCAAATTTTGTGGAGAAAAAATATGTTCGAATTTTAAAACTGGTCGAAATTTATTTTTACTAAAAAATTATGGACAAAAAAAATTATTTTATGGGGTAAAGTGATAAAAATCTGAAAAAAATACCGAAAAATGGCAAAAAAAAACATTCGTCAACTGAATCCGAGAGGGTCAGACCGACCACCACGTGAATTGACTTGGAATGCACCATATATACGTAGAGGCTGTGGCGACACGCGTACACCTAGAGCGAGAGAGAGAGAGAGAGAAAGAGTGGAGAACGAGTCTCGAAAAACGTGTGCTCGTCGCGTGCACACTCTAATTCTTAGCGAGTGAGAGAAACTCCGGGATTTCGTATATAGTAGTATAATATTACGTTTATAAGAGGGATCCCGTTGAGAGCGTTACTTCGATACGACGAACTTATACGAGAGCCCGAGAGCAACGACGACGAGAGTTCCGAGAGTGGCGCCAACCAGCCGGTCTCCTCAGGCTTGCTCTCAATTCCGTGCTGCACTCTCGGTGCATGCATGCATGCATACTTCCCTATAGTGCATATGCATCCATCCACCTATATATTTCCTCGTGAACCAACGTTGTCGTGCGTTTTTCGTTTTATTTTTAATTCACTCGACGATGCAGGTCGCCCGTGTTATAACGCTATATTTATACAGCCACACGAGTCTACCTATAACGTACATACACGACTGTGGGGTACAACGTAAATTGATTACTCGGACACGATGTACATGGTAAAACGAAAATGTTTCAACGTGGCTTTTGTATTTTTCATTTTCTTTAGGCTTTTTTTAAATTGTCTATCGATTTTTTTATTTTTTAAGCGATGGAGATTTTCGTCGGATGAATTGGCTATTGAAAATAATGATTAAAAAAAAAACTGATAAAAAATTCACTTACGTGCCTTTGGATTCTGTGAACAACATAATTCGAATGGGAAAAAAGAAAACAGAGATTTTTCAGCACCGTCGATTTTTTATATTGGACCAAAAAAAAAATGTTAATACGTTGGAATTTTAAATATTAATGTTAATTGTTTCATATTTCTGGAGATGTATTTTTTTTTTTTAATTAATTTTATGCCTTATTTCAAGTCTGTCACAGGTATTCTGAATAAACCCTCGGATCGCAATAATTAATGTTTGAAAAAAAAAAAAAAAAAAGTAAACTAATGCGTTATATGGTGTTTGTCTCCGCAGTGAATAATTAATCGAGGATTCAACGGTCACGGACATATATACCCGGATATATGCTTATACAGCATCCAGTAGCCAGAGTAACAGATGATAGACGCAAAGTGGAGAACGAAGTACTCGTTGACCGCGGTCACGGCGCTCGGTTCAAAGTTCAAAGGACTCGGTGTGTCGCACAGCGATGAATTTTAATCGCCGAGCCCTGTCGGGGCTTAATTTATCACTGTCGAAACACCGTTCTGTAGGACTTTTGCCTTAAGGCGCATTTTATCGCTGGGATAATTTTTAGATTCATTAGTCTGAGTAAGCGGACAAGATTACAGAACTCTCTAGCTCGACAAGTATTGTTAATCTCCAAAAGTAATTAATTCATTTTCGTAGGAAACCGGAAAAGTGGCTGTTCATTGCTGCTCAATTTTATTTTAATTGTTGCTTCCTTGCATCATTTGAAACAGAAAAAAAAAAATTAAAATATTCAGTGATTGCATATTTAAAAAAAATGTAACAACTTAAATGATTCGATTACGCCATCAAAGATTTCATCAATAGTTTAACATTGATTGGTTTATTATTATTTTCTTTTTCACTTTCTTTTATTACAACATATTTCTCTCCAGAATTTTAATCAATTTTATGCGAACAATTTTTAGTAGCAATAATAAACTTCGTTATTTCATTTACTCGTGTTTCTACGATAGTTTGGCATATTCTGGTAGTAAATTGTTGGCTAACAAGCCGAACAAGCGTGTAGTACGTGCTTCTCTTTGGTTGCAGCCACCGGAAAGTCAAACTATATTTCGATAATAAATATTGAACACTGCGAAAGTACAACGTCATGGTCTAACGAGTAACGTACCACTCTTGCCAAAACTCGTATTGCAGCCAATTTACCGTGTTTTATTAGGCCAAATACAGCGTCAAGTTTGTGGGACACGTTTACATTTGTACATATAACTCAATGTCGTGTGCTCGTATGTACTATCTTGATTCGGTGTATTTCTTACACCCCGTAAACGACGCAGTGTATGTTTCAAAGAATCTCGAACAAAAAATCCCCGGATAAAAGGGGGATAAAAAATAAAGTCTACACCTAACCTAAAGAACCCTAAAAAAACCCTAAAAGAACCCTAAGACAACCTAAAGAACTCTAAAACCCCTAAAAGGACCCTAAAACCCCCTAAAAGAACCCTAAAACCCCCTAAAAGAACCCTAAATCCCCCTAAAAGAACCCTAAATCCCCCTAAAAGAACTCTATAAACCCCTAAAAGAACCTCGGACCCACGAAGAATCAGGGTTTTTTTTTTCGTGGGTTTTATTTCCGGGGGTTTTTTATCCGGGGATTTTTTTGCTACAATCTGTGTAAGCTGATTCGAGTCGAAAGTTGAGGAAATGGCAAGTGCAGGATTTAATGCCAATGCGCAATTGCTTCCGCAGAGTTAAAAATAATGTTTACCACCGCTGATGTGCGCGCTATCAAACGAATGAGCTCACCGAGTCCTCAAGGTCAATATCGATTTTTCTTGTACCACGTATATTTAAGAGAAAAATTACAGCAATTACATCATCGCCAATGGCGATGCCGATAAACACAGCTCATTTTTATAGACTTGCGATAAGAGCATGCGGAAAATATTTTGTCTACTATCGAGGAAGACGTTTAAATAAATAAATTTAAAAAAAAAAAACGATCTGTGGAAATAGTAATTAAAAAATAAATAACGCACGCTGATACGAAAAAAAATAATGGGCTTTTTTATAAAAAAAAAAAAAAATTCTAATTATGAAAAGAATTATGTAAGACTTTCGTTGTCAATTTAACCATTTTTTTTTTTTCACTCACATTTCAATTCCATCAAAAATTCATTCGTAAAAATACTTTGACGAGCAGACACAAAAAGAAAAGAAAAAAAGAAGTTGAAATTAAAATTGGTACGACAAAATAATATTCAAGTATCTACTTTACACGTCCCTCTTGAATATACACCGAAATAATGAAAGGCTCTTTAAAAATCGAGAGTAACGAGGTCGACCGCGAGGCTGATAATCTCAAAGCCCCCTCCCCCTCCCCCCGCCCCACCCCTCCCCACCCCCGAATATGGAGCGTGACGAGAGTATTCAAGGTCGAGGTCTGCAAGCAAATGCAGACGAAGGAGCGTGATGAAGAAGAAGGAGCGAAGTGGAGAGAGGGGTAAGACTCTCGCGTGTGACGATTCCCGTGCCAAATTCCATGGGTGGTATCCGCGGAGGAGGAACAGCCGCACGGACTCTCTCGCCAGAGAATAGAGCGCAGCAGTTCCAGTTGAGAGTCCCGTCAGCGCGAAATTCCATTCCCCCACGCTCTAAAACGCTCATTCGCGCGCTCTCGTGCTACCGAGCGCATTGCGGACTACACCCGCTGCTTCCTATCTCTCGCACTCGGTCACGAATTTACGCCAGAGAGAGATAGAGAGACGCGTCTTCTTCCAACGCGTAAACGCGTTTCCTCGTGACGATTAGGTAGACTTCTCTGGCAGAGAGGAAGACAGAGGGACCATTACGCTCTCGAGGCCAACCCTAAAAAAATTGCTCATCTTCCTTCTTCTCCATCTTTTCTCTTCTGTCGTAGAGCGCGCGCGTGCTGTGTTTGTATTGCGTGTGTTACGAAATAACACGTGGCCGTGAACGCTATGTGGAAGCACACGGAACGGCTGATTCCGCAGCATGCGGTTTCTCCCGTTGCGTCACGAGATATAACGCTAAAATATGCCACTGAAGAGTGGGATTCCAGTGGGCGAGGAGGAGAGCCTTAACGTCTGTGGGATAAACCCTGAAGGGTCGAAGAATTGTGAGAGGGGTTACTCACAGAGAAATCAATAGGAAAGACTTTTCATATTTTTGATTTCATATGGAGGAAGCTTTGAATTATTTTATTTAAAATAATTTCGTGAGCAACGAAATTATTTGATAATTTAACGCAAAAGTCCTTTTTAACGGGATTCAATTGTCGACCATTAAAAACTTATTGAACAATTTTTTCCTACAATTATTTCTTAAAATACTGACTAAATTGACTTTATTAAATCTAATTATATATTTTTTTTATTCATATCAATATTTGGTTTATTTTATTTGATTTAAATTAAGTTTTATTCATATGAATATTTTAACAGTACTTCAGTACTCACTCGAAGAGATTCATTGTACCTCTGTCACAGCATAACCGAGTGAGAAATACGTCATAGAAAACAGATCCAAAATGCTTACCTGGAACACAGAAAAAGAACAATATCGTTAATGGCGTATTTCAATTTCATCTCTGTAGCTATGTATTTTTCGTAAACCTAGTTTCATTCAAAGACACAAAAGTTCGAAATAATGTGATTATTGAAAACGAGAAAAAAAAAAAAAAGAAGAGAATGGACGTGAGTCTACGAGAGATAGTTAAAGAATTAATAAAAATGGGCCTGATTTTTCTAAGTCTCCCATGAGACCTTCCTCCCAGGGCCTGATTTTTCTAATTCACCCACTCTAAAGAATTCCACCAAATTTACAAAATTCCGAAAGGTAAATTTACAATAATCGTGACACTCTAGGGGGGGTCTTAGCCCCCCCCCTTTAGTATACATATATATATATATATATATATACACTGAGAAACTCAAGACGCCACAAAGTCTACTGTTTCTTCTCTCATTTTGCTTTTCTCTCCCTTTACTCATCAACTTAGTCTATCATTAATTTTATTGGCACTTACATATACTCACAGACGAATGCGAGACACAAGCAGGTGGCATATTACTCAC
The DNA here is from genome assembly GCA_964016905.1 of Perithous albicinctus. NCBI lineage: Eukaryota > Metazoa > Arthropoda > Insecta > Hymenoptera > Ichneumonidae > Perithous > Perithous albicinctus. The sequence continues at coordinate 23,114,774 of OZ024693.1, read as the reverse complement.
GATGTGAAAAAGTGCCAATAATAAAAGGGGCGTTAGATATATACAGTTGATTTGTTATTTTTCATTTCTCCTTTATCCTCATCTTCGAACATAGAGTGTGCCAGATAAATTTCTCCAGTCTCCCGGCTAACCACGCCCGAATTAAATCTTCAGCGTAGGTTTTATTTACTTGTTCAAGCTATATAATACAACGGGTGTATATATATATATATATATATATATATGTATATAAAAACAAAATCCCGGCGACGAGCAGCCGGCGCTCGCATTCCAAGCGCCTATATCTATACGAACACTGAAATCTTTTACTCCTCTTCGCGGTCTATTCTACACCGCAAGCCACGTTTGCTATATGACTCATCGGTCAACAATCTCATTCACGAGAAGAGCGATTCGCGATAAGCTATACGCGAGGCGACGTGAACCGCGGAATTTTAGATTCCTTGCCGACTTCTGGGTATTACCGCGAGGTCCATAATAAAAAATGCCGAGTTAACATACGTGTGATACACATATTTATATATATATAAACCATGGATAAGCGCAGCCAGGTCAAGGATACATATGAGCATCCCAGGTCAAATGGACAGGATCGTGATCCTCGTATTTTTTGTTTCTTTTTTTTTTTCTCCTTTCGGTATTTTATAACTTAGTATTCGTAAAAGTGAATTATTTATTTCAGATTCCCGTGAACTTAAAGTGGCAATTAAAAACGAAAAATCTGAAAATATTGAATTTCACTGAGAAATTAATTTTTAACGCAGCTTTTCACGAGAACAAAAGTTCTGCTGTTCGAAATTTTTGTTGAAAAAATGTAACCACCGTTCTTTTTCTATCTTCGGATTTGTCTTTAAAATATTGTTTTACATGAATTTACGGTAAAATTTGTAGAAATGTCAATTATGTATTTTTGAAAATACTAACATTTTTGGATTATCTGGAAGAAAAATCAAAATCGAAACGAAAAAAAGGAGGTTCATGATCCTAGGGATTTGACACGGAATGCCCTATCTGTATAGAAGTAAAAAAAAGAAAAAAAAAGTCCCCCTCGTCGGAAAAGCCACTGGTCAATAATCAGTGATAAATTTTCGCGGAGAACTGACTCGATTTAAATTCGTGTGAAATCACGAGCAGTTGCGTCATCGCGCGGTATATAAAACCATAGGGGCAAGCTATAGTCGACGTGTCGATCAACATTTTGTGACCCACCTTGTGTGTCTAAAAATACACACACACACACACACACACTTATATAGCGTGTGTTGTGAACACTCGAAATTTTTGGAATTAACTGCTTCCACGAAGAGCAATATGAAAATATAACGTTCTCCCAAATGAAAATTCATCTGAAAATTATAAACTCTGGAGTTTTGGAAAGCTGTAAAACGGCGATCTTTAAGGCCGTTATTTGCGATATTGTTCTCGCGTGTTTCGAATCCCCGGGTATATAAGCTAATAACTATAGAAGTCTCGGGATGATGTCACGCTGCGGAATCGTTCGCGTGCGTCAATCCAAATTCGAGTTTCTGATGCAGAGCCGCCCACACACACGCTTCGCCAAACGAAACTGCAACCGGCAAAAGCATCTCATCGTCATCGACAGTCGTCACTCTTTTTAGCGTACTCTCTGTCATACAGGCATTTATGGTGTGTGCATGCGTCGTTAATTATAGCCTGTCGATTTTGGTCCTGCATAGTATGCACAGCATCCCACTCAAGATACGCAATGTCATCACCGTTCAAGAATTATATTTATCAACAAAAGAGGCAATTAAATTTGTAATTTCATAGAAGGTCTTGCAACGGTGAACGTCTCAGCAGCGAAGCTTCGGAATCTCAAAAAATTAAGTGCAAGAAAAAAGCTATTCCAAACATAGACACCAAGAGGAAGTAAAGCGAAGTTTATTCGCTGCACCGAGTACACACAATTCTACATCACCCACGACTTCGGGCGAGCGTACATATTCACCCGTTCGTGTGACAGAAGTGATTTCCTTGTTATTGCCACGACTTTACTGGTGGTCGGAATCGAGGTGTGAGGTACAGGTCTAAGTATTAAATGCACCAGTAGCGAACCAGTAACAAAATAGTGTGTTTGTGTGCGTGTGTATGTGTTCAGCATCCCAACCAGTAGCACCGAGAGCGACCGTTCCTGTTTTAGAAACTGCGCGCCTATCGATCCTCTGACAGGCAGTATGTACAGACGCGGGATAAGCAGAGTGAGAGTCTGGATACGGTGTGCTGATGGGAGTGAGTATAAAGCTCAAGCTTTCCATCGTTTCCCCTCGGAAAATGCACACACGTACGCACACACGCACCATTACAGCACATTATGCTCATGCGTCTGTCGATCGATATTTCTAGTGACACAGAATAGACGCGCTAATCGAATCTATAAATCCATCCTTTCAATTGACAACACCCAGAGATCTATCTAGGCGCGCGACCAACAGTGGAACGCAAATCCTGCGGCCACGCATTCGACACCAACCTCAATAGATACAGATAACCATGCACTGGCCTGCCTACATATTTATACACATGGATTTCCCATGCGGTATATGGAGAAACAACTATGGAGATGAATGAAGCTGAATTCGTTTGTATATGCGTATTCAACGAGGCGGCGAGACTGCAAAAGAATTGAGATAAAAAAAAAGGAAATTGTGCATATATGCAGTTGCATGCATTCTTTATTAACTGGGTCACTATGATTTAAACATTTTTTTTTTTTTATTCACGCAAATATGTTTTGACGCCAATTTTTTATCACATTAATAGTGAAAAAGTGTGGAAGTTGGTGGAGAAAAATATGTAGTTGGAAAAAAGGTGGACCGGTTGATTAAGAATGCTGCATTTTGAGATTTAAACTCTCAACTAAACGACTGAGTCAATTTTATTTTAGTGCAGTTAGCCGATTTGGAGAGTAGGACGAATTGAGTTATTTTTCTAACTTCATAGAGGAAGCTTTGTTTTCATGAATTTTTTTTTTCTTTTGGATTTGTGTTTGATACAGGGACTGAAATTCATACTGTTATTACTTTTGAATTACTCGAGCGAATTTTACTTTGAGACACATTTTCATTAAAATCGTTGGAAGAATTTTGTACGGATGACATTTTTTTTTTAATTTTGAAAAATTGTCAGTTATCACTTTAACTCAAATAGATTTTCGGCTATCGGACTGAAAATTAGCAGAAGACTTTATTAAAGTGGGTGCGATATTTAGTTATTGAATTCAAGTGAAATCGATGAAGTAGTTCACACTTAACAAAAATCTGCATTTTCCTAATTATTTATTTATTTTTTTCAACAATTTTTTTTCAAATGATATGCTCGAGACCGGTTCAAGCAATTGATTCAAATTTTCTCATAAATTTTCAATAAAGTGTATCAATATTTGATTACCAAATGTGATGAAAATTGATATATAAAGTAGTTAAAATTTTATAGAAATTTTTATTTTCATAATTATTTTTTAAACAGTTGCAAAATCATATAAAAAAAATCAAAATTAAACAACGAATTTTATCATAGAAGTGGAGTTCAGTGTAACGGGCCAAAAAATTCAGGAATCAATGTGCAAGGTTCGACTCTTTGCAACCTCTTCTTTTTTTTGTTTTATTATTGTCGTCGCATATCGGTGGTTATAAAAAAACATAATGACGCAGCGAAAATTTGCACGTCTCTTGATCGACAAAAGAGAAAGAGAGCGAATTTGACCTCCCTTCGAAAAGTCGATTGTGACTGACGTCTCGCACTTGAACCAACACCACGAAATCTAGCAACATCCCTTCGCTGTACGTATTTGCAATATGGCAACAGAGAGAATGTTCCAGCATTTGCCACACACAGAAGGAGGCAGGATCAATGGAGCGAGATTGACGGATGAATGGTCGAGGTTCAAACGGAGAATTACGTTCGTGGGGGAGAAACAGCAGCAGCAGCAGCAGCAGCAGCAGAGTCCGAGAGAGCCCGAGTAGTAACATGCCGAAGAGGAACCTCGCACGATATATACCAACTCTTCTCTCGCCTTGTTATTATTATGCTTTCACACCGCTATAGCTCAATATTGCAGTATATATAATACACTACTGGGCTATATATGATATATTATGCATATCCCACTTATGTATCAGGCATTCCACGTGAAGTGGAACACAAAGCTGTTTCGAGATGTCACAAAAAAAAAGGTTTTTGATTTGCTCGAGAGTATCTAAAATATATTATTTTATTATTAATTTTACAAATTATTTTAAATTTCGACTTTTTTTTATTTTCGACTTGCTGTATATAAAAAATTATTCATTGCTCAAATAAAATGAATATAAATAATATTCATGGCTTTGTAGAATAAATTTCATGGATTTTTGAGAAGAATAAGGCTACGTAAAAAAATGTTCAGAGGAATCGTCTTAATTTTGCTCGAAATTTTGTTACTATGTATAGAAATTAGAAAAAAAAAAAATTAGCCCGATGGAAAATTCATATCTTTGACAGGTTTAGTCGGATTGAAGGCTAAAAAAATTAAATCGATCTGATAATAATGATTATAAAAATAGCTGTCAGTATTTCCCGAGATTGAGAGTCAGAAAATCTTATCTAAAGCCTTGCTTCTTTTTCTAAAGCCCCGTTGCCTTCATTACAAAAATCGAAAACACTTACTTTTTTTATTCTATATATTTTTTTTCAGATTTTCTTTTTCAAATTTCTTTTCATTTACATTAATATACATTTTTTTACAATATTTATATTAGATTTTGTTAAGATGTTGAAATTGTGTGCTTGTTAATTTTTTTTTTTTTTTTATTCCTCAGAATTAATTTCATGTACGGTATGAAAAAAGTGTTATTGAATAAATAAGTCGAAAAAGTTAAATAAATCTAAATGAAGACGAAAAAAAATATCGCTCTCAAAAAATGTTCGTACTTTTTTCTTGTCATGTCTCGAAAGGCTTCGCGCGGAATGCCTCGTACACGAGAGTGAATATATATGTGTAGACGATAATAAGACGAGGATCATCTTCCGACTTACACTGCTTGAATAGAGACAGTCGACGAGGAGTCTCGGATAATCAACCCAACCGCAATTCACGACGAGCGATCCTTCAATGGGTAGCATAACCTCAACGATAATAAATATATATATATATATAAATATACGTTTAGGCCCTCCCAAGATGATCTCATTGATAACAAAAGTCTCCTGTTCGCACTGATAAGAACAATAATATTTTCTTATCGCATGGTATTTTAATGACATTAGGCTCATCTAATCTTCCGAAATGGCATCAACCATTCACATGTTGAGGGTTTCGTGATTATTTAATTTCCTTCTTTTAATCATCAAGTTGTAGATTTTTTTGTGCTACTGTCGCAAAATGTGAACGTTTTCGTTTTTGGCTTTTTATTAATTTATTTTGATTTTTTATTATAATTTATTACAATTTTGTAAAAACTCCCGACTGAAAAATTGTTAATCTAAATTAAATTATTGGTTTTATGAAAAAAGTATAAAAGTTCAAAAAGCTTCGTACATATTTGATCAAAATTATTACAATCAAGTGTAAAGTGTTTTGATGCTGACATCCTTGAAATTAAATATCAGATCCAATTTTCTCAAAAGCAAAGTCAAATTATAATTAAAAAAAAAAAAAATTTCGTCACGTACACGTGAACATTAGTTTTCGGCTTTTGGCTTCAATGTCTATATCTGCACTTCGAATTTACGAATTTCTTTTCACAAAATTATTCTTTTTTCTATTAAAAAAATTAGATTTCCGCGGAAATACTAATTTTCCCATATACAAAAATAAGTACATCAGGGAATTTCAAAATTTCACAACTTCACAATTTGTTTTCATTAATTTTACAAAAAAAAAACTTTTAAAAATCTTTATTTTACAAACAAAAGTTCAAAAAGAACTCGTACATATTTGACCAAACTTTCATTATACAATTAAGAAGAAGAACAAAGTATATTTTCAAACCAACAAACTTGACAAAAAAATATCAGATCTAATTTTCTCGAAAGCAAAGTCAAATTATCAAAAAAAAAAAAAAAAAAAAAAAAAAAAAATGCTTTTTACACATCCCCGGCATGCACGTCAACTTTAATTTTCGGCTTTCGACTTCAAAGGTGTACAGAGAGAAACAGAGAGAGAGAGAGAGAGAGAGAGAGAGCGCGTCATCGCCAGAGTAGCGACGATCCTATCTCCACACTTCGCCAGACTGACGTGCTCTCGTTCGAATTTACTCTCTCCCTCCATCTCTCTCTTTTTCCCTCGGCCTCTCTCTCTCTCTTTCTCTCTCTCTCTCTCACTCTCTGTCTCGTTTACCGCGCGAGCTACTGCATCAGGCGTAACGCGTAGAGTCTCTGCGCTCCACACTGTACACATATATTGCAAGCTATACTGTATAGGTGGGTATACTCTTGTATACTGCGATATGTATACTCTCGCGCCTCCGCTCCTCTTATATACGAATATAAGCGCGCTTACAGCACGCGGATGCTGGCCCGGAATATAATAGCGGGTAATACGACTGTGACTGGGCCAGTCTTGGTTTGACGCGCGACTTAGAAGTGTCCGGGGTACCTGACGCGGCCGCCGCGCGTTTATCGTCATCGCTTCTTCCACTAAAGTTTGCCGGCACCGAAAGTTTCGCAGCAATCGCGCTTTACGCACATCAATTAAACATTCTCTGCTGTATATATTGTGCGCGCGATTCCCATTATTTAGTTTAGTTTTTTTTTTTTCTCTCATATTCGTTCCTTCTTTTCTCTATATTTCCCAGTGCTCTGTCTTTAATTTCGCTCGGTAAATAAAAAGTCCTCGAGGCGTGCCCCGGCGGGCCCTCTCCAAAGGGAAAGGGAAGCTCCCTCGTGAGTTTTTTCAACTGTATACAGTATATACAGTAGTCGGTTCACCATTGTATTGCAGTATAACCAGCGTGGAATAATATATGAGTGAATGCGAGAAAAGAAGAATGTGAATCAAGGAGGATTTATAACGTCAAGGATTCTATTTTTCTATATATATATTTTTATATATTCATATATATATACAACAGTCCCTCAATATCTCGTTAAACGTGAGTTGGTTTCGATTTTTTTAAGCCTTTGTAATCATTCATCGAGACTCAATGGCAATATTTTCATGCTATTTATTTTTATTTTTGCAATCAATTTAATTCATGACGTTTCACGAATTTGTGAGATTAAACAAAAGCTGTTCGATTTGTAAGAACAAATATTTCGTTCACTCGATCGTTTCGATTGTTGCAATGAAATTCATGCTTTGCTTCGTCTGCAACAGCAGTTGGATAAATAATTGATTTTATGATGAATACAACATATCAATCTCCAGTATTTATTGTTAATTCATAATTTAATATTTTTCAATTATTCTACACATTTTTTTAAACCTCAATTTAATTTATTATCAATATTATTTCTGTTTTACACACATCTTTTTGGCTCGTTTTTTGTGCCAACTTTTCTAATTCAATGATAGGGTAGATGTATTTTTTTTTCATTTGTAACTTAATCCGCGAAAATTAATATTTTTTAAATACCAAAATATCTTTTGCGAATGTCTTAAAAAAATATTTTACTGCAATGTCTTTTAAATAAACGTGCAAGGCTCGCCACTGAATTGACTCTCGATAATAGCAAAGAATTTTTTTCCCTTTTATCATCTACTAAAAAAAAAATATGTTTCACAATAATCCATTTTTTTTTGTTGTCTCGACTATTCGTTTAATAAATTAACATTTTTTTTTCACTTCATAATTCTCTTGCCAATACTTTTTGTAAACCATTTCCAAATGCATACTCTTGCATTATTATATTAATTACATTATTTTTATTATTATATATTTTATTATGAAAAATATATAATTTTCATGTTATGTATTATTTTTCGTTTGCTTTAACGTCATCACCTTTTAATCGAGCGTGGAAGGCTCGCTTTGTTGAATTCAGTGATGACCTGAATGATAGCAAAGATTTTTTTGCTTTCTTTTCTTTTCCTTTATTTTTTTTTTTTTTTAATTTCCGTATTACGATCGGTACCGATATCCGATAGTGTTTACCGTTATTAACGCGCCGCACTCTCGCGATACGCTCGAGTGCAAACGAATATTTGATCGAAACGGGAGAATAGGTACGTGTGATCCGCTTGGCTCAGGTGCAAAGCGCATGATAGCTTTTTTATTTATCGATTATTGATTCCACTGATGCGTCATATATTCGAGAAAGCATATGCACAATCGTTCTCTTTACCGAGTGTGTCATATATATGCACTCACAGTGTCTTTCTCTTTCATTAGAGCTATATATGTATATATATATATGGGGCATTCCGAGTCAATTCACGTGGTCATCGGCCTGATTCTCTCGGATTCAATTGGCGAATTTTTTTTGGGCATATTTCGGGCCGAAAAAAAGAGGATATTTTGTTTTCCGATTTTTATCACTTATTTTAACCTATAAAAAAATTTTTTAAATAATTTTTGAGTAAAAATAAATTTCGAACAGTTTTTAAATTCTGAGAATATTTTTTTATTTTTTTTTTTTATTTTACCAAAAATAAATTCCCTAATTTTTGTTCTAATTGAAATAGCTTTTTTTCAATGTCATTTCAATTATTGGACGAATTTTCAGCGTTTTACTCTAAAAATATGAGAATTTTTTTTTTTTCACCATGACGTGTTTTATTTTTCTTTTTTTTCCTACGAGAAACCATTATTGAAACTTTTGAGCTTCAAAATATGGAAAACTTTTTTTTTTTCTAAAAATAAAAACAAAAATAGTTTTTTTCTAAAATTAAAAAAAAATTGTTTTTAATCCTAGATTAAAAAAAAAAAAACAATTTCCGAATTTTAAACCTGGTGGAAATTAATTTTTACTCAAGATTTATGGAAAAAAATTATTTTAAAGGGTTAAAACAAGTGATAAAAATCTGAACAGAAAAAATATCCTCTTCTTTTGGGTCAAAATATCGGAAAAAAAAAAGAATTCGTCAACTGAATCCGAGAGGCCGATGGCCAAGTGAATTGACCTGGAATGCCCTATACATATATACATATATGTTATATTTCCGTGAAACGATAATCATTCAACTTGATGAATTATAAATATAAGATTAAGTGGAAGAAGGACATTGTTGCAAGCAGTGCGCAGCATGTTTCAATGACTCGTGTGTGCCTAATGTACATACATATAGCATCTTGATGCCGAGAGCAACACAGAACGTTGCCGATCTTATCGCGTGATGTCACACAGCCACAATTTCGCAATGAAAAGCGAGCGGTTAAAACGGTGTCGGCAATCTTTGACCGCGCGCGGGCACACGTATGAGCTCCTCTGCGCTGCAACTGCTGCGGTCTATATACGAGATACGAATTTTTCGATTTTCTACCGTAATACTTTATTTTTAAATTCGTGACCCAATTCGTGAGAAAGTTTTTTCTCTTTTTCTTTTTTTAAATAAAAATCAATTTTTTTTTTTCGACAGAGAAAAGAAATTGGTTGGACGTCACTAAAAAATGTATTCGAAATATTTTTCGATTTTGATAAATATAAATATTTATGCAAGAGTGTTAAATTTCATTGAAACGTTTCTTTTTCTATTTTTTTTTTTTTTTTTTTTTGATTTTCATGTCAATATATTTGCCCTTTCATCGCATGCAAATTTAATTCGAATTGGTTATCTCATTAAAATTATCAGCGTTTATTAGAGTTCGATCTTTTTTTTTTTTTTTTTAATTTAACAGAAATAGGAGAATCTCTAATAATGTGATAAAAATTTGAAGGACTCCTCCCAAATGGAAGTATCTTGAGATTAATTGCAAAGTATCGTGTGTTTGTGCGAGTGCTTGTTGGTGACTAACGAGCCGTTAATTTATGAGCTATAAATTAATCGCCGCACAGATTTGTGCAATCAATATGTTTTCATCAGTTCCAATTAATTTGTAAATCTTTTTTTGGTATAGCTATATTTAATGAGCCGGCGTTATGTGCCGTAAAATTCATTGGAGATCTTGTATTTAAATATATTGGCATGTTTGATTACGATCGTCCAAGGACATTGAGAACCTCTGCGCACTATTTAGTCTGCGGAGTGATAATTGCGAGCAGCGAACACAGAGCCCGCCGAAACACATATACTCGCTGTCTCGCGGCGCGGTGCTTTATAATACCTAAGTACATAGAGTTCGCGCTGGAAACTACTACGCGCCGGCTAATGCGAGCAACTAATAAAACTAGATGCACACTCGTCGTTGCAGGCACGTACGCCGCACGTCTCGCCCTCGTGCCCTTTATGCAGATCAAACGCCGTCACCATAACACTGATATTGTACGAGACAATGCAAATGGACAAAACTCATCGAACGATTTGACCTCACGCGAACTTCGGTATTATTGTAATAATAGCATTGAAAAAAAAAGTGTGTATCGTTGATTCAAGAAAAGTGACCATCGCGGGCTGTCATTGGACATAAATTATCGGCGCAATTTTATATGCATTTTAACAATTGCATATCGAATTGAAGTGTTAACAGATTTTTTTACACAATTTTTTCACGGTGGTTCAATTTTATTTCTTATAGAGGAAGAAATGTTTTAAAAAATAAATAAAAAATTTGAGATTTTAATGTCAGGATACGTAATTAATAAACGGCTTGACCGCACGTGCCAAATTTTTTTGGTCACAATTGTTGATGTAGCTGCAATTTTATAGAATTAATTTTTTTTTTCTCTTCATCGTGGACAGTTTAATTAATGTTGATGAAATTTTTGAAACTTTAGAAAAATTTACATTTTTTAATTTTTTTTTTTTCAAAAATGCAAAACGATGTAAAAAAATCATAAAAAAAGTACTACGAAAATTAAAGCAATGGTGATGAAAACAATCGGATATTATTTATCCCATTATCCATAATTTTTTATTTCATCGCATTTTTAAACAAAACCGTGCAGAATTTTTTTTTTTTTTTTTCAAAATTATTAGAATAAAAAAAAATATAAATAAAATTATGAAATAAATGAACAAAAAAAGTTGAAAGGCCCGGAGTAAGAACTCTGTATGTGATAAACAGCTGGATATAAAATATCGGCACCTCGACCGTCGAGCTCTCATTAAATTTATTTAATTGTTCGCCTACAGGTCGACCGAAGAGCAAAAAAAAAAAAAATATATATATATATATATACACATAAAGCACGATCCTCTGTAAATTAAAACAGAGCTCGTTCGTACCATTAAAAATTGCGTAACCAATTTGATTCGGCTCGCTAACTCCCGAAGGTTCTCGACAGCCGCTACTTTTTTTTTTTTTTTTTTTTTATCCACATTTATTCTGGGTTCGAATTAATGAGAACGTTCAGACGTAACGAACGAATCAAAGCTGCAGAGGTTTAATGAAAATTCACGAATGAGTGTTTCATTTTTTTTTTTCCCATGATGATTGTTTCGCATCGTCGTCTGTAAACAAGCAGGGATTTTGTAGTAAATTACAATTTAATTGATGTGTCAGAGGTTGATTGACTCTTGAAAAAAAAAAAATGTACATATTATAATTGAACTAATTTAAAAAAAAATTTATTACGTAATAACCGAAGTGTTATTTTAATTACTGCATGAAATTTTGCCTCGAAAAATATAATTTGAACGAAAAATATATAATATAATATGTAATTGATTATAACATATGTGACAATGTAATTGATAAATCAATGTTGCAATTACTCGAATTTGTAACTGGTGAAACGATAGAACCAAATGGCTTCTGTTAATATATCGTTTGTATTATCTACATTAACAATACAACAGAATATATATGTGTTGTAGCGTAGAGCTGTTTCCGTAAGTTAATTTGGCATTTACATTTTGGTTGAATCGACTCTCGATGCCCGTTTCCATTAGGACATAATATTTAAAAGCGAGGATGTATCGACATGCATGGGCTCGTTTGATCGGCCATTTACGAAGCACTCGTGCAGATAATCAATATGCAATTGGTACGAATGCTCTCCAATTTCATTTCTCTATCTAATATGTGATTCTACAGAGATAACAAAATTAGGAAATAAAAAGATAAATGAAACTTTTTTGTTTGTTGTCCATATGCCTTGAAATAATCCTGTGGAATTAATTAGTGAAATTGCCAATTGTCAGATTAGTGAAATATCAACGAAATATTTTAAAATCTAAGAATTTTTGTTAAGAGATAAAACAGGCACATAGAACATTAGGAAAGCTTACAATTGGTAAGATTTCGATGACTGAAGCTGACGAAAAAAAAAAAATGTATGTTGAGTTCAAAAATTACTATCATTAATACTGACAAAACCACCTTGAAGGAACGAGTTGTTGACAGGATTAACTGCAATGCTGATCTTAGAGGCAAGCTCGTTCCTCAGCTGCTGATATCCATCGTCTCATCACGACTTTCAAGGCCGAGATTGGTGATCAATTTATATGCACGTGCATAAATGGAACTCGATCTCGAGTGACAATGAAAAAAAAATCTTATAATAAGCTAATAAAATGGAGCAAATCGAGAGCGTTTCGCGAGCAATCAAAGTGAATATTATACCATATAGGTAAAATAATATAGACATATTTTATTAAAAAAGAAAAAAGAAAATCAATTTGAAAGCTTTTTCAATACATTTTTTTTTTAAATGGATCACAATTTTTTTGAAAAATTATTGTTACCTTTTTCAATGAATTAATGTGAATATTTTTTATCATAAAAAATGTACACATTTTCTCATCAGTAACATATCCAATTCTTTAGCATTTTTTTAAATAAAAAGAAAATCTTCATATTCAACTAAGTATCTATTAAGATTTTTTTAAGATTTTAAAAATGATGGCATTCGATGTGTCACTTTAAAATATAAAAGAAATTATAAAAAGAAAAATTGGTGCATTTGAGGTGCTAACTAATCCCACAAAAAATTATAATTCTTTTCTTTCAAATTAAATAACACAACAGAATTTGTTAATTCAAAGTCTGACACCCCGATTTTGCAAATAAACTTTTTATCCCATGTCAGCCAATGAAATCAGGCAGCCCGCAATTATAGCCGCAAAAGACCTGAGAAACGGGTGACAAAAAAAAAAAAAAAAAAAGTGGCGCCGCTCACGCCTCGTCAAAACGGATAATCAGTATTGAATCGATGGCGATCGTGAGCCACAGTATAAAACCGATCACACATTGCGGTACAGCATCCTCTCCTCAGCAACGAAAACGAATCAGCCTTCCCGCAGCAACAGCAGCAGCAGCACACCGCACACTCCGCATCGATGCATGCTGATGCCCGCGACTGAACAAACGCCATCCCATGCTACCGCGGCATCAATGAGTATGTAAATTTACGCTTGAACTAGATGTGAAAGCGTCGCGTGCTTTCATACGCTGGAATAAAACCAAAAAAGCAGGTCTTTGGGGGCGTGCATGCAATTATTACGAACACACACACACACACACATACACACACGTGAGGTGTCGCATCTCCGTCCTTTTCCTTCTACCAAATTAAATGGGCTTCCTTTTTTTTTCCTCATTCATTATTCATATTCTTTGTTTTCTTCAATGTGGACTTTTTATTTTTCAAACACCATCACGCAACAAAAGCTTTATTGTGGTTTCACAGTGGGACCTCAATCCTTGAAGTAGAATTTAATATCTGACACGAAAAATTGATTATTATATATTTTACAAAAATCTCATTTTTTCATAAGAAAATTTTCGAACGAAATTCGACAAAATAATAATTACACACTGAGGAAAATTTTTAATTGTTGATATATTCTCTCTAAATATCTATATAATTATTTAATAGTTGAAAAAAAAAAAAGAAAAAAATAGTTGACACTTTTGGTTGCCTAGATTGTCACAATTTATTTGAATCACTTATCATATTTAAAAATGCGAAATTTGATTAATTTTTTTTTTACCATGACAGTTAATTTGATCAATATCGAAATTCAGATCAAAGTCGAATTACATAATCACACTTGAATATCAGTTAGACATAATCTTCAATTAAAATATATAAGCCCCCTTTGTCTGCTTGAGTAAACAGAGTGCAGCTTCCGGTGACTTTGTTATAATATTACACTTGTACTATATATATATATATATATATATATAGACACACACTTTTCGTGTAGTCAGCGCAAGAGAATCTCATGAAACTTCGCAAATGGGATTTTACGATTAAGCTAACTTAACTCGTTATCGCGCGTTACCCAAGAAGACTCGCTTCTAATGCGATGCTGACCGCAGCTCCGTTCTCACTACGATGCATAATATTTTGTTTTCACCGACACTCCACACCAACAGTCTCTTTGAAAATACCGAATTTAAGAAAAAAAAAAAAAAATTGCTCCCTCATGTTGGAATGTTCTCGCATAATTATTATTATTTTTTTATGTAATGTGAGGTTGACTGAAAAAAAAAATGTCCAGAAGTGTTTGTTTGATTCACATTGACTCCAGCGATTTTATATAGAATTTTCCAAAAATTTAATGCAGTGATTAAAATTGTTATAATTTTAAATTTAAATTAATTGTAAATTTTTATAGTTGTATTTTTATAATTGTGTAAATTTTTAAAAATTGTAATTTGATAATTACAATTTTTTAATGAAAAAAAAATTGGTGACTGAAATTAAATTTCTTTAAAATTTTCAGTACATAAGTTAGCGAGTACAGTATTAAAACAAGTCAGCAAAAAAAAAAAAAATTCTTGCACGTTGCTATTTCTTGGTTAATTTCTACCTTTCACAAAGCTTACTGTATGAAGAAGGCAAAGTCAATCAACATGTTTTTACACGGATAGTTGATTTTGTGAAAGGTAGCAAGAAAAATGAGAAAGTAATACAAGGTTCTAATTTGCTGGCTTGTTTTTTAAAACTTCGATGTGTAATCTCTTTTTACTGTCTCCGTTTATACGTTCTGAATTAGTTTTTTTTCGGATGCAAGCCACGTTAAATGTTTCCATGAAAATATTATTCTATCGTTTAACAAGTGAATCGACTTCGTTAAAAAGAAGAAAAAAAAAAAAAATTTGTTTTGTTCAAGCGAGTTAATAAAACTTTTATTCCGCACTGGTGAGCAATGTGAATAAAAGCTGACGCTCGTAGCAACGGAACAGCATCAATTTGAGAAATCGTCGGCTTTTAATATTTCTATTCGGGAGAATAAAATCCTGCCGGGTCTCGTCACTGTCACTGTCCTCTCTACAATCCTCCGATTTATTTTTTCTTTTTTTTCTATAGTTAGCAATTATATCGTATTTTTGGAACGTTTTTTTTTGTCCATTTTTATCCCAAAAATGCATTCTAATATTTTACTCCATTTTTCAAATTATTTTTTAAATTTATCTTTGATAGTTACGAAATCGCCATCTTCGCGTAGGACTCAAAAATTTTATTATATTTTGCAAGATTTTTGAGAGAATTAAAATTTTTAAAAACGTAGGTTTTTAAAAAAAATTCAAAAAATCATATCTCAGATAAAAAGTGTTAAAAAAATCTAAAAAAAATGGTGTACCTGTTTTTCGACAAGTACTTTCGTGTAAAAAATTACGGAGCCAATCCGAAGATGTCGTCGTCAGATCTTGATCGAGATGTCATGGAATGGCCCATACGTACAATTTTAAGTTGGTATGCACCGATGTAGAAATAGAGGTGGGTAGTAATATCGTACTAACGCGTTCATATTTTCATTAGCATAAATACGAGGTGCAATCCCAGCGCCGTGTACCTATATCTGTATACTTGTTATATATAGTACACACAAGGCGCCTTGACAGTCATTAGCGTTTTAACAACCTTCCATTTCGTGTAATTTCATATAGAACACGAGAGGGTTAAGGCTAATTGCAACGACCTCATGCATATTTTAAAGCGCTACAATGCATCATCGTTGAGCACATATTTATAACTATTAAATATGCTATGAAAATAGAACCTAACAGTGGTTTGTGCTCGGCTGCTGCGTGCTGCACCGACGATTCTCGATTTAAGAGTAGGTAGTCAGGTGAAATATGCGTATGCCTAACTTGGTTGCTGGAATTATTTTTTTTAAATATGTACACTTGACCTACTCAACAAATCATTTTGCCAGGTGGCAAGTACATGTGGGCAATGAGGGTTACACTTACAATATTTTTTTTTATTATTACACTCTGCGCAATTTTGAAAGAGAAGCTGTTGGCCAAATATTCTCAAATAATTATCTTTTAAGTTTCAATTGAAGCGGAAATTTAGGTTTGAATTGCTATTTAAAAAAAAAAAAAATTCTAAATAAATTACAGCTTTATCAATTTTGACATAAATCATTAAAAAGCTGCATCTATAGCATAAGGCTTTGTCGTAACCTTAACTGAAATTTATTTCAGAATATTTGACGTATCGGTTCTCTGTCAAAAGTGTGCAAAGTATAAAAAAAATAAAAAGAATTTTGTATGTGACCCGCATTACCCGCACGCTTTTGCCACCTGGCTAAAAATTCTTTCTTTCATACGTCGATAGTACATATTTTTTTTTTTTTTTTTTTTTCAAATAACTATTATTTCCAAATTTGGAGCTTCAATTTTACACATAATTTTTTTAATGTCTCATTTTTAAAATTGTCAATATGGAATTTTTCTCTTAGTGTAAAAAAAGCGAATCAACAGTAAGTTTATGCATAGTATATAATGCATGTGACAGCTACTGTCTACAGAGAATATTTTCTCTAATGCCAGAGGAAACGCTTTCCGGACAAAATGGAGGAATAAGCGCGTTTTTTTATTTTCTTCTTTTAGTCTTGGAAGCAGATCTTGACGCACGAAAAAGTTGAGCGTATCTCAAGCGAACATGTCATCCTGAAAAAGGTTTCTTTCACGAGCTTATTCTCTGCACGTTTAGTATATACTGCAGAATACTTGTATAATATATATATTCATGTCTCATATACGTACTATACTGATCCTTGAAATCCTTCTTATGCAAGCCAATTTCGGTCGCGTCATTCAAACCTGAGCTCAGCGTGAAACCCTCGTGACGTGGTCTTCACTAGATACAGAATTATGTCGTATAGTTATATACTGAATATAATATACTTCCAACAGTAGACTTGAAGATTTTCGTATGTAATTTATGATGATGCAAAAAAAAAAAGAAAAAAAAAAAAAAAAAACGTAACAAATACAAAAAATTCGTTTTCGCATTTTTCTTTGGACATTATTTAGAGAAAAATCATTAAAAAAAAGAATTATTTTTAACTTGCATCTGAAAAATTATTTACATATTATTCATAATTTATATTTATCCAAATAATTAAGATTTATTTGGAAATATTTGCCCTACTGATTCTCTTTCAAAAATTCTGTAGTGTGAAAGTAAAAAAAAATTTTTTTGGGTGACCCTGATTACCCGCATGCTTTTGCCACCCGGCAAAAAAATCTTAGTTGGATAGGTCAATAGTAGATATTTTGAAAAAATAATACTACCGACCAATCAAGTGAGATATTTGTCTCTGAATATGAAAAAATTTCGCCTAACTCCGATAATTCCATAAATTTCAAGTAACCAGACAATTTTTACTTGAAACTTCAATCAGTTCACACTTTGTGTCTCTTATTTGAAGATTCTGTCAATGACCAAGTATGTCCATAGCGTTACTCAACTCTCAGCGAGAATTAAAAAATTCCTCAAGCAGAAATAAAAATGTATGAATAAAACAGCAAGTAATACAGCTTACGCATGTTCGATAAAATGTGTGTGGGTACACTCAAGAAAAACAGGTGTATCCCGTGAAGTGTTGATCCGCACACGCGTGAATCATAGGTCTTTGAGGATAGGGCTGCGCGTCTAATCCGATCGGCACGTGAGTCTCGTGCTCGAGCTCGGACGTCGAACTTAGCATACCAATCGAATGCACGCAACTATTTGCCAATAGTCTGTGGTACTATATAGTGTTACTGGTATAGCGCGTCAATCCTCGTTGACTTCGGATGACTGTCACGTCTTAACGGCGATCAGGTATTAGTAGATCGCGACAAGATACACACACGAGAATTCCATGAGTCACGTTTTCTAGTCGCATCAAGCCAGTGCCAAAATGCATATTGTATATCAATTGATCCGAGTTTATAGTGAGAAAGCAAAAATTATGGGTGGGCTTGATAAACACGATTTATTTCAACGCGCAAAAATAGTAATTTATTCAATATATATATGTATATATATATATATAAGCATGAGTATTTTCACGTCAAATCAATAAATACTGAGACAGTTTATTTGTCGACAGGATTTGTTAAATGTTCAGAAATGATAAAGTTCCATGTGGTGAAATAAATCTTTTGATCAAATCTTTTGACAAATTTTAATTTATTAATAATTATCAAAGTATGGAAAAGTGTCTTTATTCTTGTCCAATAAACATTCGATTGACACTATATTTTTTATAGCCATTAATCGTCCAAGTAAAAAAAAAATATATATATAGAATTTTCATAAAAATTTTATTCAATACTTTTTTTTTCTATTGAAAATTTAATTGAAGAAAAATTTCGACTCCGATCCTCGATTAAAAATAAACAATAATGTATCACTGCTTTTCACAGTGAAATCGCACTGGCAAAGAAAATTATGCGTGAACACTTCTCAATGACAAAAATCTGAAGAAATAGAATGAAGCATATTGAAGGAGGTGCAAAGATTGATATTGCATAGTAATAATATCAAAATGTTAATAAATTAATGAAAAGAAATTAATTCTTCAATAAATTAACCGGCAACCCACCTTTTTTTGAAAATGAAAATGATTCATTATTTTTTCTGAATACATATGAATTTTTTTCAGAATTTTGTCGAATTTTTTTAAATCACATTTTTTTTTTTAGACAGAATGAACAAAATTCTAAAAAAATTCATACTTGTTCAGAAAAAATAATGAATCATTTTCGTGTAAAAAAAAAAGAAAACATTTTGATATCATTATAATGCAGAATCAATCTCAGCGGCATCTTCCGTACGTTCTAATTTTCTTCAGATTTTTATTTCATTTTGAGAAGTGTCCGAAATTCCCTCAAAAACAGTGGTTCAATTATTTTCAATTCCAATTGAGGCAAAATTTTACATCGTTAATTTTCCAAAACGATCTTTTTTTTACTTTTACTTTTTAAAACTGATTTTCACCTTTGTACAATAAATGTGAAATAAAAAGTTCGCGAAACATATTATTATTGCTACCGATGAATTTGAATTGAAATGTCCTTTATACAGACAGCCACAATATGGTAATACGCATATTCTTCGTTTTCCAACCAATCAATATCGAATAGTCTCGAGTTGCCGGTGCTGCGCCAACCGAGAAACATGATTGTAGGAACGACGACGATGGGGAAGATGAAAAGGAGATATATAGAAGCAGGTAAATCGCGAGATACGCGCCGCCGAGTTTGCGGTGAATCACCGCGAGAGATGCGCACAGACAATTTTGCAGGTGGTGAGGTTCCTCACTGCTGTAGAGGGGTCATGCGTCACGATAAAGGAACGCTCTGGCATCTCTTGTGTATATACGTGCAATGTATACTATACTATTGCGCGCATCGTGCGCATCCCAATCTCTACTCTCAATGTCGTCTTGGTCTCATTGCGTAGTCGTGCTCTCGTCTCGTCTCTGGAGACCGCGAAAGGTAACGACACAGAGAGGCTTGAACGATCGATCACAGAGAATACAAGATAACGTGTGTCTGTGACGTCGGTTAGCTTCTCGATTATTCTCTTTAATTTATATCGTGGCGACCATTAAAATTTATTTGCCACAATGATGTTACTGTGAACATTATTTTTTATTTTAATCGTAGATAGGAAACGACCATTTTTGTTTAATCAAGTATTGAATTAAAACATTTCGTTGAGCAAAATAAAAAAAAATACTAAAATTTTGTCACTCGATTAGAGTTGAAAATAATTGACTGCTTTTCACAAAAAAAAAAAGTCATCAGCAAGTGTCACAATTTTTTAAGAAATAAATTAAAAAAAAAAAAAAGTCATTACTGTAAAATGAAAAAATAAAATTGTAACTCTCTGCCAGTTGTACTCTTGTTAAAAGCGCGACTCTGATTTACCGTTCCAGTCACCATGTTTTACTATACGTATATGCAACACGTAAGAACATGAGCTGAACTATGCAAAAGGTTCTCCGCACATACACGAAGATGTATGCATATACATACGGCTGTGAACTCAAGAAAAGTAGCTCCACACGCGTTTCGTTCGAATAACGGCGACGATTCTCCGTCGCTTATTGACTCACGCGATAACAATAAATAAATCGCTATACAAGAAGACGATATCGATCATCCGCGAGCATCCGACGTGTGCGCTGCTCCCGTTTCCATTGTCGCAAAGTCTCTCGAGCGCGCTTTGTCGCTCGCAGGCTCGATCGTCTGTGAACGATAACGCATCGGACGAGAGTATATATTCTGCTACGCTCAGATATATGTGTTGCACTAGATTAAAAAAAAAGAAAAATGTACAGATTCGACACAGCGATACGAATTTATGCCAGGAGTTTAGGCTTTCTGTTTTACTGCTGAACAATATTCTTTTTCTTCGATTTTAATCGAGTCGGCGTAAAATATCGATTTACTCAACTTTTTCTTTTTGAACTTGTCGATTAATCAAGCTTTTTTTTTTACAAATCTTTAAAAAAAAAACCACAAAAAATGGTAATGGTTTTCCAATTTAATGGAATTAGAAAAAAAAAATACCGAAATCTGCACAAAAAAAAGTTGTTTTGATGTAAGTAGATAAGCTAAGCCGGTTCAGGGTCACCCGGGGTCAAGTGTCGCACTCTGTTTTACCGACCGATGGTAACCTTTAGGTTCTTAAGGTTCTCCGTCGGTAAAACAGAGTGTGACATTTGACCCCGGGTGACCCTGAACCGGCTTAGCCTATCTACCGACGGAGTTCAGTCGATCCAAAACTTGTACCATTTAACTTTTATTTACAATATTGATTACACAAAATATTCCAACAAACGAAATTGTAGAATTAAAAAAAATCGAGATATTCGCAAAATTCTCGTTATTATTAACAGGCTAATTAATTTCCTCAGGAATTCTGAAGTTAAGCTGTGTAATTGAAGGGTTAATAACAGCCAGACGCTCATTGTTTTAAACCGTACAGAAACGAGACCCAAAATTATCTTTACATGAAAAAGTGAATTATGAGTAGTTAAGAAGATTTATTACTTCGCTATAAGGCATGAAAAAGCATTCTTCGTGCTTATATATGCATACCGCGCTTCACGAGCAAAGCTTTGTGGTTGGGAGAAACGAAAGGATCGTTGCATGTACACAGAGTCCACCCTCCAATAATTTTGTTGTGCCGTGACGGCGCCGGCTTTGCCTCGAAAGAGCAAAGGACCGAAACGCTTGAAAATGACTATATACGTATAGAAGTTGCACTAGGATGCATTCTAGTCGCGAGCTATTGCCCGCGCTACACGCTCAACCTAACGCGGAAACAATGCGCGCAACGTGGCACGGTTATAATTTCATCCGAGCCCCGACGACGAGAGAAGAAGCTGGAAAGAGAGGGAGAGAAATGAGAGAAAGAGAACGAGAGCTGGAGAACGAGACTGCGGGCTTGCAATAGACGCGTAAAATTCCCAACTGTACGGGATTATACGTACCCAGAGATAAACCTCACGACCCCCAACCGTCGCTAACGTACTAAATCTTTTGCGTATTATTCTTTTATTTTTAAACAATATAATATCTCGCGCAGTCCCGTCCGGAGATTTTCTTACAATACATACACGGGGAGTTACACGAACTCGTTAATATCTACGCTGTGGAATATTCCCAGAGCAGTTGGACTACACGGAGAATAAAAGCGGGACTTAAATTCGTATCCACCTTTATTTCTTCTACTTCCGTATTATTATTCACGTAAAGTAATAACGAGACTCGCGAGCTCGGAGACTCCACGAAAAGCTCAATTTCTTAAATATGCCATGGAAATTTACTAGTTTTTTGTGATGTTGAAAAAAATAAAATGTACTCGGTTTATAAAAAGAAATAAAAGTTTCGGATGATTAAAAATATTATTATTCTGACTAAATGTGTGTTTGACAGCTCGTGTGACTGCCGGTTTTTGTTAACGCAATCAATTTTTCTTTTGCTTAGTTTTGATACATTCGACCCCGTTTCAATGGCCGACGTTCAACAGCTGATATCAATTTGCGTTATAACCTCAAAACCTTTTTACTCATTTTACCGGAAAATCAATCAATGAAATTTATTGATATTTGTGGATTTTGTTCGTGCCATAATTCTGCATTAATAGCTACCAAAATTTCTTCACTTTCGTGCACTTGTCTCGGAAATAAATGAGTTTAAAGTCTCGAGGTGGGAGCCGATGTTTTTTTTTTTAACTCACTCGCTTATGTGAATTGAAAAATGTTACAACTAATACCGGATGATTCGAAATTCAGTTGAAGAATGCGGGAACTGTTGCAAAAATTCAATACAATATTTATGCACATAGAGGACCGAGTTACCGTATTACATTTCACATGATAATCGCATAAACGCAGCACAATGCGAATTTTAACTCACTACCTCTGCCACACATATTTCCGAGGTATTCGCCCGAATTTTAATATCAAATATTCAACATTTTCAGAATGCATCCAACAGTGCCACATCTCTGTCGGTATAAATACTTATCCACGTACCTTTCGTGCTACTGACTTCCTTCCACATCAACAGATATATGCCAGTGATATGTATATATATACACACACGAGGCTATGCTATATTCTTCATTCTTTACGACATATCTGCGAGATGTTTTCGTGGATATGATATTACAGAGTGCTCATGAGAGGTGGCTGAAGGCAAGTGCATTCAATCATCTCCGGCATTGGTAGAGTCCTCGGAACATTTCCGCATAAGCAGCTTTATCCCGAAAAGTTTATACAGAGGAGCTACTCGTGAGGATGCTGCAACCCTCGTCGCCATGCTGAGGATGAATCGCTCGGGTCAGCCGCCTCTCCAGGTTCGCCAAAGTTTTCCGACGAACTCACGATGTCTATGAACGAAAGAGAGAGAGAGAGGGAGAGAACGAGAGATAGCAAAACGTTTCCATCTCTCTGTCTCGTGCACCATTGGACAGACCAGGAAGAAGATATTGAGGATACTGGCCACCAGGCGAACGATTCAACCCGCACGTGATACCTACAAGTTTGCCCGCTCGGTGGCCCCACTCGGTCTCCCGATGACCCCACAGTATAGACATTGCCGTTCTTGTGTATGGGGCATTTCATGGTAATTCGCATATAGGATTAAACCTGACCCTCGTAAATTTCCATAATATTTGTTATTTCATATTTTTCTTATCACTTAAACGAAAACCTGTGATTTTCGATTTTTATTATCCTCTATTCTTGATTTAGTAAAAAAAAATATTTACAGTTTAGAAAAATTCGATCTGAAACGAAAAATATCATTCAATCTGAATGTAATTTAAATTTGCAATTTAAAAAATGTTCTACTAAAATCTGCTATATAGGACGAAAAAAATTGCAATATTTTTAATGTCGAAATCGTGATTTTAATTCAAGTTAGCATTTCATTTATACATTTTTTTTTTAATACATTTCAGTGATAGTAACAATTTAAAGAAAAATATTAACGATATTGAAGAGGCCCGGATTTTAGCCTGTATGAATTAACACAGAATGACCCGTATATAAAGGGCTCGGAGAGATCCCAATCCGGACGAACGGATTTTATGCTCTATGTGTATGTGCGTTAACGGACCGGCAGAGTCCCGGTAACGAAAACTTTGTACCGGTTTTGCGCGGACTGTCGTGTGACAAACGGGAAGTCGCACTTTGCGCGCGTCCGCTACATGGCAAATCTATATATCCGTGTATACGTGTATAGACCGAACGATAGTAGATGGAAAATAGATGGATGTATGTGCATATAGAGTCGCCGAAGCGCGGCAGAGCGTGGCATACACGTTTTCACGTTTTTGCGCTTTGGCCTCAAGCCATTCTGGTTCACTCTCTGTTCTTCTTTCTCGACGACTTATTCACACGACTCGGTGAAACGATACGCAGTCGATTTTCTGCGCTATATCTCCAAGCGAAAATAATTTAAAAAAAAAAGAGAAAAGGGAAAAAAAGAAAAAGTAAGGTGTAAAAAATTTTGTCGAATGGAAAATAAATAGCGGCAATGATCTCGCAGGACAGAGATCTATACCCTAGACGAAAGTGCGCTGAATATATTATGTATTATAAGCAATCTCGTTTTGCGAAAGTCAAGCCGGTTCTGCAGTTAGCGGACTTTAGAGTACCTCTCATGTTTATCGTATGGATAGGTATTTGTGTAGCGCACGTATAAGCAAAAACGATTGTCGGATTGGGAGGCGAAGCATTGATAGCGCTCCAGATACGAAAATATTTGGAGAACATGTCGTTGGGCTGTTATTTATTGATCGAAAAATTGAATGAGAATGAACGCGAGAGGTAGACGTAGGAATGTCAAGGAGCTATCAAAGCCTAAGCTGAAGATTTATTCGTTTGGAAAGTCCCGAAGGTTTTTTTTTTGTTTCGAAAAGAAATACGATTTAGCAGTGTGGAAAGTGAAATAGGTCGCGCATAAAAGTTTGATCATCATTGTGAATCAATCGACGATTTTACTGGAACCGATATTTTGTCCGATTTCTTTTTCTGTGCCCCTTCGTAATATTGGGAAATTGATTGGGTGGAATCCCTAAAACACTTGGAGATCAAATTTCTTTTACAATCTCTTGGTGTCTGCATGGAAGTGTTAGATCCCTCGTTATTTAAATGCAAGAAAAAACTTTCTTTTTCGCACCGTTAAAGTAAAATATATTTTTCAATCCAACCAAGCGTTACGAAACTTTCTTTCTTTTCTTTTTATTTCCTCTACGAAAGTAATTTCTACACAGAAGAAAATTCAGAGCACAGAGACAGTCCATCTTGAAGTAATGAGTCGAAGATTCGTGAACGTAAGAACGGATCAGGATTCCTTTCGAGAAATAACCGGAGAAAAGCTCCTTGAGGAGCGTTTCGCGATGCTGTTAGTGACGTGGATCGATAGCGCGTTCATGCTCCAGCAGTATTATCGTTATCGCGCAAGCGAAATTACTTGAGTGCAAAAAAAAAAAAAAAAAAAACCGGTGAGATTGAGGAAGTACACTCGAAAGTTTCTACCATGACGTTCACGGACCCTCCTTCCCCCCTTTCAACGTCTATATATAACGGCCAGAATCGACTACCGATTTACGATCGACGACGAAGACGACGTCAAGGACGATAAAAAAAAATACGACTTGGTCGATCCTTGCCAATTTCCTGAGCGAAGGTCTCTCCAACGGAACAAAACATCGGTTATAACATGTTATAATATACCTATAGTTGACGGTGAACCGATATAGATGCCCATTCACTCGTGGTCATACGACAGTTCACCCTTCGGTTATAAACGTATACGTCGTCAAACCGCGATCGTAAAATTTATCTTGGCCAGGATTCTTTGAATTTGTCTTTAACTGAATGACCTTATTTATTACCTCTCTCTTACTTTATCGAACGGAAATTGTTCGAATTGAAATTAATTGGCGAGATTTCATGAAAATTCATCGTTAAAATTACAGTTGTCGATTTTATGGGTAATATAAAGAGTGTCACTTGTAATTCGTTTTCTCAGTGTCGTGTTTGGATTGACAATCTCGTGTATCTTGAATTTAAATTAATCGGAGATTTCAGACAATTTTTTTTCGTTAAATTATTGTCGTCGATTTTTGAGTGATACAAAAATTGTCGCAGCTCCAATCGTTTTCTCAGATTCTATCTTTGGATTATTCAATTATCTTATTTTTCGTTCTGACGAATTTTCACCTCTCGTCACGTAGAGAAACTTTATCACAGTTAATTCTGGGTGTCGAACGCTGCAAATTTCGCTCGCGTATAAATTCAACACGAATGCATAATAAATTGTTGGGTTCGAGTAACGACACGAGCAGCCTCCCATTATGGTATCATATCCAAAGGTATATAACCCACAGGTACCTGCTATAAGTGGCGTATCTTACCACTCGATTGTTCGCTCCTACCGAGTAGTCTCGATATATACGTACACAGTGTACACAGGACTCCAGACTAGTCGCTATTTATGACGCTCATTGTATGCCAGAAAAGCATACACACTTGAATGGCTTCCATATCATCAAATAATTGTAATCGACCTTGTTGAATAGCGACCGACTGATGAATATCAACATACAGCATTCGATGTTTAATTAATTTACAGATTTTAGTCTGCATAATCCAAAAAAAAGAAAAATTATTTTTGTTATAGATTAGAGATATAGAATTTTAGTAAAATTTCGTATAAAAGTACTGTCATTTTAAATCACACATTGCATTCAATATGGCAATTTGCAAACAACAAAAAAATTCAAACATTTTTAACAGCTTGAGAAATGATTATTTCTACAAGCATTTTGGTATCGAAAATGTTTTATAATAATGCGACTCAAAGAGCCTCATTATCGTTCACTAAAATCCGGATGAATATAACGAGCCAAAGAAGTGTCGAAGGCTAAAATAGTACAAGCCTCTTATGAGATCCAAGAGTCTCCGGCTGCATATATGAGTTGCATCAAGTCAAGTAGACAGAGCTTAGAAACTCGTTGCACTACATTATATCCCATGTGGAAGCGACTCGACGACGACGACGACGACGACGAGAGAGAGACTCTATTTTCGTCAGAGTTAACGATATTCGCCTCATCAATGGGATGCTCCAATGCAACGCGGCTTATTCCACATGAACATGGAAGACTAACTATCTCACTTATATGTCTCTTTGGTTATCGTCTAAAGTGTCTATGTTTAGTTTCCGGGGTGGCCCAGCTGGCGTCTATAAACCGTGAGCGCGATTTTGGGATTTAACGGGTACCCTCTCTCTTTCTCTCTCTCTCGGGCTGACGTCGGTTTTTCGTGATAGTAGCGACGACGTCAAGCCTGTCAAACCGTCAACTGCCTTGTCCGCCTCCCTCTCAACTCCCTCTTCTCCCTCGTTCGCTCGACACACCAGAGCTCTAACCCGCAAGCTTTACCCTGATGATTCCTCTCCTCTATATCCTCCTTTTCGTCCTCTCGTTTGCCCAATTAGTCGCTGGCGGCTAGCAGCCGAAGCAGCGCGCGCGATTAATCGACCGAATCGAGGCCCTCCGGCTCTTCTGCCCCAAGAATCGCGCATTGTATATGAACATCTGAGCTTTTGTCAAATACGCGGGGATAACATACAACCGGGAGTTGGGTCGACATCGACATTCGTCTGTCTGTCGGGTCCTCATCTTCCTTCTCGTTATACAGCCACGAAAGAGAGAGAGAGAGAGAGAAAGAGGGAGAGTGAGACGAGCTTGCGGCATCAGCTGCCAACTGAGCAACTACCGTAAACCACCTACATACATGGATGAACCTAACACTGATGCAAAGCCTCTCGAGCGCCGGAGGAATCTCAATTGGAGCGAGTCTAATTTCTCGATTAACGAATTGTCCCTGGCGAATCGAGTTTCCTTCGAGTTCGACGTACATTGGCGTCATACGAGAATACCGGAATAGCATATACGACAGATGAAACAAGTTGAAATAGACTCGGGGAAAGTTTGATAGCCTTGGAATAGAGAGCATTGTATTGAGGAGGACTGTGGAGAAAGGTCATACAGCAATCTCTCTGCTAGCAGCGCTCTAGTTGGCAGTACCTCCGATCTCCAGAATTCATCTCTACACGACTAGACCAATTTTTTTTACGCACACTTAATTGAGCATGACGCAAATTGAGCGCGATTAAATTTGTAGATGACACGAATTGAACACGATGAAATTGTAGGTGGAACGAATTGGAACACGGCGAAATTGTACGCAACACGAACTGAGCACGATATCATTGTAGGCAACACGAACTGAGCGCGACGTAAGGTCTACACGATTTATTTCTACACCGTCCGATTTCAACACAGATCCATTTCCACATGAACCATAACCCAAATCAGGAGGCAATTCTCTTCATGTAATTGCCGTAGTCACAAAGCTTAAATTGCAAATATTTCAATTGAAATTAAGCGATTACGAAATAATCCGTAAATACAACTTAACATCTCAATAGAAAGTCTTTGCGAAATAAATAAATGACCTCGATGGAATTTTCTGTAACACCTAATTTATGTGCATTTTGTTATCGGATAGTTCGAAGGAAAGTGGGAATGAAAACGCGATTGGGGTATGAGCGCGAGTTCGCGAATAAATAATTAATGAGTGTGACTTTCGAGCTGCCGGTTACGGTGGTACAGCTCGTTACACGTCCCTCGGTGACGATAACGAGAGGCTCTGATGCTGCTTCGAGCTAAAGAGAAGAAAAAAAAAAAAAAAAGGTAAAAAAGACAGAAAAATTGAACGACACGAGCACGAAAGTCGTTGGCCACCAAGATACGCGACCCAAACGTGTCGATGACGATGAGACAACGACAACGTTGAAACGACCGAGCGACCGGATCGATCAGTCGGGCTAATTGAACCGTTAACGATTAGGTGGATAAATTGGCGATGAACCTATAATATAAGCGCCAGCAAAATCGTCGGCTAACAGCCACGGCCAAGTTGCTTTAATGTTGCTGCTCGAACTAGCTGTAAAGATTATGTGAGGGGAAAACCTTGCCACGTCTAGCCAATTAGAACATCGATGAGATCGAGTGCTAATTGACGACTAGAAGCTTCCTGGCTGCTAATATCCGTTCCCTCGCTTCATATATACATATATACAAGCCACGGCATATGCAGTTCGTTCGATAATCGATTTCCACTAACAGTCAACACAATCTAGCTCAAAGACTTTGTTGTACTCTCCCTCTCTCTCCCTCTCTCTCTCTCTCTCTCATTCCACATTATTTCTTCTTAACTTTTTTTTTCCAATATCGAGACCGTCATTGGGATCGCACAACCCAGTCTACTCGGTAACTTAAACGCTTTCAGCAATAGACTTATGTTTCAGGATGTTGAAACTCTAAGTTTTTCATCTTCTCAGTAATATCTTTTAGAGAATATCTATAAAATTGAAAGAAAAATTCACTTGAATAAAAAAATTCTTTTTTGTATGATCCAGATCAATTTTTAGATATTTTTGAAAATTAGTTTGTTCACAATTACCTTGACAACACTACGTGTTTTTTTTTTTTAAAGCGAGCAAAAAAAAAAAAAAAATAACAACTACCCAAAGCATTAAAGCGAAAAATCGGCGGCATTAAATATTTTAAAGTACCTGCTTAACTTGGCGCAGAATATTGAATCTCAAGCGTTTTTCGAGGAAATTAGTATTTCATAATTGCTCATAAAATGCTGAAGATAAAATTGATGAAAAAAATGCAACATTTCCCTACGAAATATCTAGCATAATTGTGGTTAACGAGATGCAATTTGTCATTTCAGATGGGACGATTAACGTGCTGGACGTGTCTGGTGATCCTAGTTGTGTCGTTGAGCCAGTTGCAAATTGCAGACGCCTGCTCGTGTGCTCTCGAGCATCCGCAAACGCAGTTCTGTCGATCGGATTTCGGTAATTACTTTTAATAATAATAACGAATTTCAGACTTTCCGTTTAATCGAGAATGCCAAAAATGTTGACAAGATTATTCATCGGCAATCGTGGATATATAGCGTCGAGATAAAGAAGAAGAGATTGGAAGAAAGCCCGACGTGTCCGTTTATGGTAGTAACCAGAGGAACGATTTGAAGATGGGACAAGATCGTTCGTCGCGTCCCATCAACTCTTACACAAGTTATGGGCGTGTTCGAAGCGTATCACGAACACGCGCGCGAACATTCTTTTACTTTGGAAGAGCTTGGTTAGCTCTGTCTCTCTGACAGTGTGAAGCCAAAATGATGGTATTTCGATATACCCACTTCGGTTATCGATTCGAACGAGAAGCACCATTCCTTTTTGTTGTTACCGAACGTTTGTCTACAGACGATATAAGGATATATGGGACATTCCACGTTTACAGCCCTCTCCAATTCTCATCATTAGTCTTTCCAATTTTTTTTATTTTCAAATTTTTTTCATCACCATTCGAATTTTTTCAAGGCTCGAAAAGCAGAATCTGAGAACGAGGGTTTTAAAAATTTGAAAAAATTCACACTTGTTCTATGATTTAATATATTAAGACAATTGGATCTCCGTATTTATTATTTTTCTCGTAAGCTTTTAGTTTTTCTTTTAACGTCAGAATTGGATTTTAAAAAAATTTTTTACTCTACTATACTCTACAATCATTCACACTACTTCAGCTTTTTCTCAACACACGACGATCCTATTAGGGAATCAATTCCGCTCCAAATACCATCCGGGTTGGCGTGAAATTTAATTGAAGGTAATCAATAGATGGATTCCGAATTATTCAGCTAGATATGCGCATATTTCAGAGACGCAAAAAAAAAATACCCTTTTTTAATTCATATTAAAACGTACCGATGAAATTTTTCAAATGTATTATTGATCATTTGAAACTGAAAATCTTTTCAATTCGCAAATTATAAATTCGGACGAAAAAAAATCAATTCTATGTCGGGGTATAGGTATTTGTGTGTAGACTGAATTTATGAAGAGCATTTTGCAAGTTTTTGTTCAACTGGAAATGCCGATGTATATATACAAACTTACGTCGCATGCAGCTACACGGGCTTTCCTATATTCGCTCGTTTTCGCGATAAAGTTCCATCCATTCGCGGCAGGGATTAGAGGGAACGCCCGTCTTCAGCCGATTCAAACGATCAAAGCCGCGAGAAGGAGAAATCATTTCCAGAATTCCACTCTCGGAACTCTCTCACGCGATGCCTTATGAAAAGCAATAATATAGCGAGATGAGAGAGAGAGGAGCGATGACGGGAGCCTTCCCTCGTGTAGGATGAACGGGAGGATGTGGGAAGGGATTATTTCCGCGCTTTCCGCTTTCAGTCCTCCGGGGAGACTATATCCTCAGCACACTTCTTCAACAGCTCGAATGACAAATCTACAGATGTGTATATATATATATAGACGTGGCTATAGACTTTCAAGAAAATTTCTCGATTTCCTCGCTATATAAGGCTCTCATATCACACGTTTATAAATATATAGTCGTTGCATTCACGAAAGCTTTTAAAAATAATTTTATTACACGATCGAAGCACATCTCAGATGGATTGATACGAGATGAAATTGGATTTGGCAGATGTCATGTATTTTTTTAAATTTCCAAAGCCGAATTTTGCACATTTGGTTTTCCTACAATTAAAAACAATATTTATTAACCAAAGAAGGAAAAATATGAGGAGGATGCAAAGTTCTACTTTGCAACCTTTTGCTTCCTCATTAGAAGAAGCTTCGTTTTTGTGCAGTTTCATGTTTAGAAAAAAGAAAATATTTCATGAATCTTCTTGAAATTTGGCAGGCAAGTTGGCTGTCGTTCAACGACGGTTGATAAATTTAACCAAACGGATTAATAAATGTATTAGAATAATTTGGAAATGCAGGATAGATTCATTGGAAAAATGTGCGTGTTTAAAGAACCAGAGAAATTTCTTCTGGAAAAAAATAATCCCATTCACTTTATTCACTTTATTCACTTTATTGTGTTCAAATAAAAAAATGCTGTCCTTGCATCACGACAGCTCAGAGGATCATATTTCCCTCTTTATTTCACAACAAATTGCATTCTTCCATTTTAATAAGAAGACAAGATTGGATACAGCGTGTGAAGAGCTGTCTTTTTCTTCCTTCTTTCCTCTCTTTCCTTTTTTTTTTTAATAAAGCTGAAAGTTGAGAGAGGCGTACACGAGGAGATTTAATGCTGGATGAGCAGAGGACCAGAAGAGATTTGTCGGGAAAGAATTCGTGAAAGCTCGCGAAAATTTTTGCCGGAGAATTTTCAACGTGACGGGGGGTTGGATGAGAGACTCT
Organism: Perithous albicinctus; assembly: GCA_964016905.1. NCBI lineage: Eukaryota > Metazoa > Arthropoda > Insecta > Hymenoptera > Ichneumonidae > Perithous > Perithous albicinctus. Next base: position 23,082,714 of record OZ024693.1, on the reverse strand, counting down.
CTCTCGCGCGCACTTGACGAGTCTGCAAACACTCAACCGGGCTACTTCTTGCCCGGACCTACTACTCTCTCGTTTCTCGTCATGATTGCCGCTTGCATAATACACAAGAATTTGGCAAATATTGCACAACCCCCATAGCACACACCAGTCAGAACCCAAAGCAACCCTTGACAACAAAAAAAAAAAAAAGAAAAAAAAAAGAGAAAACATTTTACCGCGATTACAAAGATCACACGTGTTACTATTTCCTGAATTTCTGTACTTATTTCTGTGTTTTGACATAACGCTCTTTACCGTTAATGGGAATTTGGATTTTGTTGGAAAAACTTGAGAATTGAATTGAACATTTGATTAGTAAATATTGAACGAGGAAAATCTTGGATGTTTGAGCAGTTTCAGTCGTGGACAAATAATACACCAATTAAATGTATCGCAGGAGAGCCATCCAATAATTAGAGGTACACGAGGTTACGCAAGCAGACTGGATATTCGAATTGTGGAGAATAATATCGAGGCAACGAGAGAGTCGTTGATGATGTTTATACTGGACGTTATACTCGATGCTATACACGCCTATGGCTAAACAAATATTCTATTATACAAAGCTTATTCTATCTGTACGTGATCGAACTGACGACTACATTTCAAACATCACAGATACGTAACAGAGAGAGAGAGAGGGGAAGAGATAATGGTCTCGGACGCTGAATGATGTTTGTAATCGATATTTTAATGAGCCTCTCGATAATCACGAAACCCCATCAAAAGGGTCCTGTTACTAATGACAATGCTTCAATAGATCTCTCGATACATTTTTTACAATGTTTCACGTATATTTTGACGAACAAATGTTCTTTTTTAAAAAAATCCATATTCGAGATAGTGGGAACATTGATTTTTAAACTTTATTTTTTTTCTTGTATCAAATTAATTCGCTGATTTTTTCAAATCCATAGGATTTTTGTAGAAAATTTCTTTTCAATTTTTGGGGGAATAAAATCGAATCGACGCGAATTTTTTAAATATATTTTTCGCAGAAAGTTTCGATATTGCACATAAAAAGTTTATGCATCATTGAAAGAACTGTTTCATAAGAAATCAGCGTTTTAACAAAAAAATCTCAAAAATCGAAATTTCGAATTAGGTAGAAGATTGATTTAAAAAATAATTGAACCAAAAATTAGTTTATTAAATGTATCTCAATAACAATAATAAAAAAAAAAAATTCTCAAGTTAATTAAACACTCTTTTTCTTTCCAGTTGCTGTTATCAGAGTGAAAAGGCGTGTGAGCGTAAACGAGCATGAAATTGCATACAAAGTCAAGGTTCGCCGAATCTTCAAGGTTGGTAAAATTGATTTATTCGACTCTTTGCTTAAATTGATATTTTTTTTGCGATCCGCAAAAAAAAAAATTGTGCCAAAAATGAATATCATTAACTTTATTAAATGCTCCGAATGTGAGCATTTAATAAGTGAAAGATATATCGTGAAAAAAGAAAATTTGTTTGTTCTTTATTTTGCAATAAAGGAATTCCAGTATTTTTTTTGTTTTTTTTTTTTAAGAAATTACTTTATCGGAATTCGTACACACAAAAACAGGAAAAAAACATAGTAGAAAATCGTTGCAATACCTGCATCGTATTGTAGGAGATATTTGCTGGATATACGAGACCATGGTTTGCCAGAGTTTCAATCTCGTCGAAGTGAACGAGCATCCACGGATCGAGGAAAATTCTCGACTGAGTGCGAAAGAGGATACAGGACGCAAACAAATTAAAAGCAACGGTCGTCTGCACTCTACGTAACACCAGGAGAGCTGGATTCTCGGGGGTTGCATCCCCCCCCCCCCTGTACCCGAGAGTTTGTCGCTCGTATGAAGTAATCACTTCTCTAACGCCTCGAAGCATTTCCCTCCAAAGTTTTGCGAAAGCCGAGAAATCCTCTGGCAGCCGATCGATCGTTATAGCTTCCGATTTGCTTCGGTGTTAAACAAGGCTGTGTCGCTACAAATTACATACTGAACGCTATTTTAGCGCGGCTACGAAAACGATTAAAACTCAAGTTTCGCCTTAAATCGATGTAAACAGGACCGAAAACACCTTATTTTGTTGTAAACAAGAAAATGCCTTGGTAAATGAGATGAACGTATCGAGTTTAAGCAAATTTACAAGTCTCTTTTGTCTGAAGGATTTTTTTTTTAGGTAAGAAAAGAAGTTGGGCAAAATATTTAAAGAATGGCAATTTGTATCATCATGTTTACAGAGTATATGAGGTATTCTTCACAAATTGGGCTAAACCTGTTTTGAGATTTATAAAAAAAAAATTTTGTAATTTTATTGAGACTCGTGTAGAATATTTGGAATATGTAGAAATTATTTTAAATTTTTTATTCTTACGATTCATCCAAAATTAAATATCGATTTTTTGTTTTTGTTTTTTTTTTTTTCGATTCGCTGTATACAAAAACGATATATATATTTCAATTTAGGTTTCATTTAAAAAAAAAATTTCATAGTTGCGCAGAATTTATTTCATAGATTATTTTCATACATTCCTAAAATTTGATCAAAACTTTGTTATATCGTATAGAAACTATTCCAAAAAGTTGCTAAAGCCGCCATTGACTTTATTGATTTTTTTTTGATTTTCATTTTTGCATTATAAATATTAAAAAAAATATTTCTCTTGTAACAAATAAGTTTTATAGTTTATACAGAAATGAGTTAGAATCTAATCTATCATTGCATTAAAAATAATATAATTTGTTACTCTGCATTTTTCCAAGATACAAACCGTTCATTTTTTTCAATGCAACTTCAACATATTTTTGAACAAAAAATATTTTTTATCACAGAAATTAAGCCTGAATTAAAATTCATCGAGCACTGAGAAGTTCCTTAAAAAAAATCGTTTATTTTGAGCTTTCGTACCATCTGTCAGGTTTTTCACTCGTAGCCAATGCCCGGAAAACGCAAAACCTTATCATACCGATAAATTCGACCTGGTTGCATCCCCCTCGTCACCTTCGCGGGCATAAAATGAAACATTCGCTTCTCAGGGTCGCTCTGCAACGAACCCAAGACTCAAGGTACATACATGAAGATGACGGGTGCGATGGCCAGGTACAAAACTCGTGAAAGGTACTACGAGGACGACTCGACGTGTGTAACCGTACATCGTCGGAGCGCGATAACTTATTCCTTCGGGAGTTTAGTCGCGATGCTTTTTTTTCTTTTTTTTTTTTTGCTTGGACAGCGCCGAATGCCGATCGTGAAAGTTGCTTCGTCGGCGGTTGCTTCGAAGCGAGTAATCGCGGTATGTACCGCATCCTCTCCACCGGCGGTCCAATGCCATATATATGGGGCGTTTCACAGTTAATCGACAGGGTCGTGACCCGCATTTTGTTTTTTCTTTTGGGATTATGTTAAGGCTATATGAAAAAGCACTCTACCATTTTTTATTTTTCAGATTTTCAAAAACATTTCTTTGTCTTTATGATCATTCGAAATTTGATTTTTCGAAAAAAATTGCGTCGTCGTTTGAAATTTTGACAGTAAACTTTTCGTTTACCAAATCAAATCACAATGGAGAGTATTTTCATATCAAACCCATCTTCGGAATGGTGTCAAACTTTTCGCTCTTGAAAAAAATGTTATTTATTTTTCAACTGCTGTCCTAAATTCACGCCCATAAATCTTGCTCAAAAATCTTGTTTCCAAACAAAAAATTCACTGTAAAAATTTCAAATAAATCGTCGACATAGTTTTTAAGAAATATTGGCAGATTTATTAAAACAAACATTATCAAACAAAAAAAAATGAAAAAAATTTTAGAGTGCATCACCCCCACCAACATCCCAAAAAAGAAAAAAAAAAAAAATATGGGGGTCACAATTTTGTAAGCCATGAAATGCCCCATATACATAAATCTACACATATATACACGAGCATTATGTATAGTATGTATAACTCCACCTACAAGCGAAGAACCTACAGTGGTGCAGTACACCACCTTCGACGAGTGGAATTTATCGCCGTTCCCTCTCGAGCATATATATAGCTATGGCGCACATCGCATATATACATCTTATGTGTATATACACACGTCCAAGGAACGACGTAACTGCGATGCTTCGTACTCCTTCCAATTTCTCCCCTTCCGCCCCCCCACTCGCTAAATTCGTATTACGAGTGTAGGACGATTCATGAGGCTATTTCAAAGCGTGTGTACTCGCAAAGATTCTCATTTCACAACCGAGCCAGAGAGTCTCCGATGACCCTACCGTAGCTATTGATCATATTATACGTCGATGTGACTCCTAATGGCCATGATACCTTCGCTCCTGGACATAAATAGTCCCATCAACGCCTTCGTTAACGAATTGCATATGGTTATTATACCTGTTGTATTATATAAGACTCTGTTGAAGGATCATAAAGCCATTCCACTTGACAATTTAATCGGGGAATGGTGTGACTCAATCGCTGCAAATTCACCTGGAAATTCACTGAATTTTCGTGATTTTTCTTATCAAAGTAGCAGTGAATTGCTGATACAATAATTTCATTGCTTTTCAATTTAAAAAATGAAGATTTCACACGTTTTATAGTACTCCAAAAAGTACTAGCAAGCAGATTGGACAGTCTGCACTCGTTTATACTGGACGATAAATGAATGAAGCCTTATCTCATTGCTGCAGTGAAATAATCTGCAATATTAAACTCATGTTTTATGAATGTTGCTTCGATATTATTGAATCCGTAGCTCTTCAATATAGTATCGATAAAATCTATTTTAACGTGCGTCGCCCTAAAAAACTCTAAATAGCATAAAAATTTATGTCTCAGCTCGAATGGATTCCCAAACAAATAAACTCACATAGCTTTGCAAACAAGAATGTATACTTTTTGGTTCTTTGATCTGAAACTACATTAACATGATTATGTATTTTGGGCTCATCACTTTTTTTTTTTTTTTGGATTCACAACTTGAAACATTTCTTGACTTTAGAAAAAGAAGGGAAAAAAACTGGACATTTATTTTCAGAGTATTTAAATTTGAATATTTCCCGACGAAAAGTTTGTCCCATTCTTAGAGCCAAAAAAAAATTGTTGATTGATAATAATTTTCTATAACAAAATTTGATCGTATATGATTGATTTGAGAAATTAATTGATTTTCTGATAAAAATGTCATCAGTCAGATTGGAGAATTTATGGAAAATTGCGGGGTTATCAAATCAAGAACGTCAATACAATGTCGAAGACATTTCAATTTGAAATTCTAACGAACCAGTTAAGCCCGTGGACCAATGTCACGACACGTGTGGATGTGTCTGTCTGTGTGTGTGTGTCTGTGCGCTGGCATTTAATGACTTTGTTGAAACGTATGTTTTGCAGGCGACACCGAGTGCCCAAATCGCTATGGAACGCAAACCCCTGTGGCTTTGGTCATCGGCGACGGAGAACGTGTGCGGTCGGGTTAATCTGACGCCTGGGAAGACATGGGTCGTCAGCGGCAAAATGAACGGTGGCAAGCCGAGAATATCGCTATGCAGCCTCGCGATGCCCTGGTCGGAGGTGACGCCTCGTCAACGCAAAGGCTTCCGACAATTTTATAACCGCGGATGTGGATGTCAAGTGAGTATATATATCGAGCAATCCATCTGGTTTCGATCTGGGTACCGACCCCTGAGCCTTCCAATTGGGTCCGCAATTTTTTATATGATTGACAATTTTAAAATAAATCTACACATTTTTTTATTATCTAACGATTTTTAAAAATAAATTATCGAACGACGTATTTTAAAACTCAGTGAAAAAAATCTGAAAAACATTTTTTCAGAATGTCTCGATTGCCAACATTTTTTTATTGCACTATATATTTATTTTTATTATTTCATATTTTCATATATATATATATTTTTTTTTAACAAACTGTAGAACGGAATAAATTACGAATATCAGAGCAATGAAAACTGTTCACCCAAAAGCAAAGTTCGTCAATTGAATTAATGAATTTTATCCCACGTTAAATGAGACAGAAAATCAACCTTAATTTACGATTAATTAAACACATATATTCGTTATTAATTGAAGATAAACTGCAGCAGTAGTATTTCCGAGTTTAATCGTACGTCGAGCATATCTTTTTATTTTTTATTATCACACAGCGACGTGTTTGCACGATGCATGAAAATAGATGCTGATTGCATTATTATTATTTCTATAATTAACGCGAAGAAATAATTATTACAGACATTCTAATTATCGATGTCAGATAGAAACTCCGTGAAACGTGAATTAAATCCGATCGCCTTTCTCCTTGTTATAATTATGAATCATCATTTTTTTTGCTCTCCGTTTTATGTTTTACAGTGATCCATGAATTTTCCATGATTTCAAACATCATCTTTTTTTTTCATTAACATATCCTCGCTCTTGACCTACCTACGTTCGGGGTATGTAGGGCAAAAAAAGGGCAGCGTGAATATTGTTTTATTTTATTTTTTTAAACGAGTTTGTCCACTTTTCAGACGATCAAACTCGAAACTTGCTGTTAATATCCTATTTAACAATTTTTTTAGCACGTTTTTAATTATTCATAACATTTCTGGAATTCTCGAAATTTCGCGAATTTTCAGATGTCAAAATAAATAATTCTTTACAAAATAGAATAATTGCTTATTTTCAATATTATTAATTAAATGTATTTTTTAATTGGAATATATTAAAATCTATTTAAAAAGAAAACAATTACTTGAAATCAATACAAATCGACTAGGTCTGCCATCAGACAAAAAGAATTTATTCGCGATAATGAAGCTGAATAAATCAGCGTCAAATTTTTTATAGAAAAAAAAAAAAAAAAAAAAAAAAAAAAACTTGACCCTTGTCTCTTTATTTTTACAGATATCGTACACCGACTGGTCAAAGAAGGGTGCGGTCTTTGAGTCCGCTGGTGGAAAACGTTGCCTCTGGGAAAGTTCACCCGGCCCTCAAGACTGTCAGGAGCGCTACGGCATCTGCATGGTCGGCTCTGCCGGATGTTCTTGGGTACCCTCGGTGGCTTACAAAAAATGCATAATGCAATATCAGCGCGATCGGGTTCAGCAACGAGGGCGAGAGCCCTGAGCCATCGTCGCGAATATAGTTGTAACCTCGTAGAGACACGTAGAGTCTCCCGTCTCTTTTTGACCTATACCTATCATCATCCACCCCCCCTTCACGCCAAAATTGGTTTTCGCTTCCACTCCACTTCCATTTGACTTTTTTTTTTTCTTTTTTGTTTCATCCCAACCATCCCTCATTCATATTTACCCACCTGTTTCCATTGTGTTTTTATTTTTTTTTTTTTAATCTTGTTTTTTTCACACATCGACGCTAGTTTCAGTATTCTGTTTTAATTGGCGAACGAATGATGAAAGCACCGGTTTAAAGTGGTGTTATACATCCAAAGCGGATGTATTCGCGTGGAAAGAGTTACGATTTTTACGGAGGCTAGTATTCGCGAATTTGTCAATCGTTCGGTATTTTATTATTGCTGAACACGATTTTGCACATTTTCGCACTGTAAATAGTCTAAGTTCTTCTTCATGTATATTGCGCACACCTTAAATTATTCTTCCCTCGTAACGTAGTAGCATCTTAAGTTATAAACTCTGTCGACACATTATCGGTATAATTAATATTATATTATTATTTAACTTTAACGTTAAATTGGAATGACGATGAGGCTAATTTGTCATTTTTCCAGTATTCGATTTGGCGACCGTTAGATTGTCGCTGTTTATTAATTATTGTTATTAGACGTTTCTTTTGTTTTTTGTTTCTTTTTAAATATTCGTCAAGACTCTGAAGCGGGTCGTGTCCATAAGCGCCGTGGGCAGCAAAATTGAGTACAAAACATTAATATATTTCGAGGCTTCGGAGGCCTGTAGAAGACATTCTCTGTAAATTATGACACTTTAAAAAAAATTCTGATCCTCTACCAAATATTTCTCACATTTAGCCTGATTTTATTTCTTCTCCAGAGTAACTCCTGTGAATTTTTTCAGATTCGTTTTTCCTAAAAAAAAATGTTGTTAACATTTTTTTAAAATCAGTTTGTATGTTACAGAGAAAATTAAGAACAAGAAAAATACAAGACAAATTAAAAAAAAAAAACATATTCTGAAGTTGTGCTAGCCTAAATTTTCAATTTTTTTCACTGCCGATTTTTCGGTGAATTCTCTACACATTCCTGTAAATGCTGTAAGAATTTAAACGAAATCAAAAGTGTTGAATTGAGCGAAAAACAAAAAATTTATTTGATTTTTTCGCTGCAAAAAAAATATAATTGAAAATCTAAATATTTTCATTCTAAGTTTTTCATGTCCAATTTTCTATTGCCAAAACATATAGACAGGTTTAACAATATGAAAATCCAACATATTTGTGCAACAAAAAAAAGCCGTCTGAACTAGTGCACAAAGGACTTTGAAGTGGTAGTAAAATCTGCCTAATTATGAGAAATATTTGAGTGGGTCCGAAAGAAAAAGGTGGCCGACAGGGAATGCCTCATAGTTGTTTCATACAGTGTGCGCCACGTGTAAGCCCTCTCCGATTCGATCACTTGATTACGAGCAAGTCTGTGAATCTGCACGTTTCCTTGGTCGCAATGGATTCGATGGAGATTGAGAGAGGGTCACCATGCAAGCATACCAATTATATATCTATATATCTCGGTTATTCGATATCCAGCGCTATCGTGATTGTTCTCGAATAGCCGTGGGGCGACCGGAAAACGTACATTCGCTCGAGGATGAATTCCCTCTCGAGACTCTTGACTCTTGATAAATAAAAAAAAATAAAAAAATAAATCTTTATACAGTTTATATACGTACACGCGTAGAAGCTTCATCTTTAATAGAACTGAATAATTTATGTCGGCGTTTTGATATCGCATTAGGCGAGTGGCCACTATTTAAATATATATATATATATATATATATAAAAATATAAAAAAGAGAGTATGAAGAAAAAACGATGTAAATGTTGAGCTTTATAGCGCTGCTGGATAACGTGTTCTTTCTTTTTTCTTTTTTTTTTTTGTTGTTGTTGTTTAATTGTTAAACAACCTTGTAACGCGTGAAGAAGTACAGTCTCGTAGTTTTACGGTGATTCGCTCGCGTTACGTCTATGTACAATGTAATTTAACGCAAAACAATAAACGTCTGGTTGGAAACGATTTCGGAGTTTACTGCGATACTTGGGGCGCCGCCGCTAGGTGGCTATTCGAAGGAAAGCTCTCTCGCAAGCGAATGAGCACTGCCAATGGGTTGCGGTATATTCTCATCAGGAAATCTCGAATTCACCAGTTTATTTCTAAATTTTAAGATCGCTGTTTCTCGGCGCATTAGTTTAACACTGATTAAAATTCATTTGGGAACGAGTTGGTAGCGTCGATTTTATCATTTCCGACAGCATAAAATAATAAAAATATGTATTTATTTGTGGACTTACCATTTCGCGGTGATTTGGATAAAAAGTCTGGTCTATCAACGGGAAACTGTCCTTTCCTAGACGTCGCTGAAGGCCCAATAAGTGCGCAAACACCCAAGGCTTGTCCTGCGAAACGAAATCGAGAACATCAGTATGAACGACTTCGTAAGCTAAAAACTCGGCTTCACGAAAGCTGTATTATAGTTTTATGCAGCGGCATGTCAAATTTGCATAGCATTTTCTTTGAAATTCATCGAAACACGTGTCAATAGCCACTGCATAAGCAATCAAATTTCCAACGGTTGGGGCTTTCGGACGCGTGACGTCGTGTGCTTTTCCACCTGACTTTTATCGGCTTTGAGAACGTATTTAAATTTTGCTTGTATTTAAATTTTAAATTGAACGAAAAATTAATTAGCGAAAGTACCTATTACACACGATTCAGCGTAGTTGATGGAAAAATAGGAATATTATGTCTGTTACTGTGAACAACAATCCTTGCGAATTTCCTCGTCTTACAAGAAATCGTAGAAAATAATCCTTTAGAGGAGAAGACTCCGGAAATATATTAAAAAATACTGTCGAAGAACCCAGCTTTATTTTGTAATTTACCAGAGAAACTTTGTAATTTGTTTTGCGAGCGTTTTAAATTATATTATATTGCAAGTACAACCGTATAAGAACAAAGCCGCTTGAAAGCTTACTTCCCTAGCCGAAAACTTGGAAAGTTTTGAATAGTTAATAAGTAGCAACACAACCGCATCTATCCTGTCTTCGATCCGTTCATAATCACCCGCAAGAAATAATACTAAATGGCGCAAATGAAAACAAAAATCATCGAAAACATCGAAGACAAAAATGTGCAATAAAAAAAAAAGCTGGTCTTAAATGTCTTCAAGGCTTTCGTGAAACTGATCACATTGAAGAAACCTGTAATGCCGAATTAATCGACTTACCTGGAAGTTATAAATCGCCGAAAGATTGTTGACACTTGGAACGCTTCCGTACATCAGACCGAGCAAAAGATTCTTGTAATTCTCGCCGGCGTCGCGTAGATTCTGACGGACCAACGCAAAGTCTGGCTTGAATGATCTACAATAATCAACAACAGAAAACAAACAACTTTTACTTTGATTGACGCTTTGACTTTTTTTTTTCAAATATTCATTTGCTTCTTTTTTTCTTTTCTAGGAGCAGGTACATTATTCAATGAAAGTTCATTTGGAATCTTCGAGGTGAGATGAGAAATCTCTAACATTATGGTTTAACAGTGAAGGCTATTGCTTTGGAGCCATTACTTCCGGGTATTCATGCTCTGGCAGTAACGGCAAAACCATAAATTCCGAGACCCCCAGCACCTTTTATAGAGTACACGGCTTAATTACTGTGTGGGTGGCTCGACGTTCCCGTATTGCCCGTGTGGCTCTCTAGCTCTCTGGTCTTCGGTTGATATATACACAGCCTCGCAAACTATAGAACCCATCGTCGTCGTCGTCGTCGTCGTCGTCCTCGTTGTTGTTGTCGTTGTCCGTTTGTGTGTCAGTGCGTGCACTCTCTCGCCAGAGACCTCTGATTCCAAGTGAGAGGCTTTGTCGAGAACCGGAATGAGTTATTGTCAGCGAGCTTGCGTTTTGTACTGGCGCATGGAGCATTCTTCAAACCGGAAGTGGCTCTCTCGGTCGAGGTCCCCATGGCGCTACTGGCTGGTCGCTGCTTTCTATCGGAGCACCGATACTCAGAGGAGGGCCAATGGCCCTATCCTGGTATACGATAAAACGTCAATTCTACCTCCAATATCCATTGAATGGCTCGAACGGTATGACCAATCAGTTCCTATCGGTATGTTCGCCATTGAAATGCTATAACTGTTACGTTCAACTAACATTCGAAGCCTCCAGTTCGGTACAAACACGGCAAGCTCCGATGTACCGTAAAAAAAAGAAAAAGTTTTACGAATCCACTTTTATTTCTTTTTATTTTACAATTGTTGTCTCTCTGTATTATAAAAAATATCTCACAGTCGATGTGTAGGAGAATTGAACTGGCTGGGGTGGAATGACACGCCAACGCACGAATATTTGTCACAAGGAGAATAACCCGGATCGGATTTCCTATCGCATTTTCTATCGATTAATTCAAGTGATATTTCTTTGCTTTTTGTCACTCTCGGCGCTGTTAAATATTGAATCCTAAAAAAATGATAGAAAATTGCTGCGGTTTAAATCACACGAATGATCGATATGACTGTATATTCTACCTCGAGCGCTGTATACATGTCGTACATGAAATAATGAATAATTGAACGTAATTATGGGTGTTGGCTTTCCAAGGTCATGTGCGAGCTTCGAGCCTCTGATTATATGCGCCGAAGGCTGCATATACTACATGATGCATTCTCTATCAACTGGACCACTTTTTTTTTCTAATTATTATTATTATTATTTTTTCACTAACTTCCACACTTTTTATTTTCCTCTTAATTTTATCTAACGCTCAGTGGTATTTCGAGAATCTATAGAAAAATTAACAGAGTCGAGAAAACATGTTTGCACCGATAAAAAAAATGTTTGAAAAATTTATAGTGACCCAGTTGATGCAGAATATCAACTAATTCCTGACATACAAGTTACAATATCCCGTAACTTTTGGATTTACCAAAGTGAAAAAGCGCAAATTCGCACAACGAGCGAATCTTACCTTATGACCTTGGTACCGTTGCGGAAGACAGCCATCGACACAATCGCTCCGGCCTCGCTAGCTGTGAGAGATAGCTCTCGGAACTCTGCCTGCTCAACCCGGATCTCATAGTCGCCGTGTATCCGACGGCCCCGGAAGTACTTGCTCCAGTCGGTGTTCTGATCATCGATAACCAACAGAGTGAAGCAACGATCCTTATTGTAAGTCGAGCCACGAGTTGTTCCGGCTACTGCAGCACCGAGAATCGACGCACCCTGAAGAACAAAGCAAATAATGGAATGAATTCCATTCCGCTGATTGTTTTCCTTCCTCATTGTCGAGGCTTTTTCTTTCAATGAAAAACATTTTTCTTTTCATTTCACAGAGGATTTTAATGGATAAAAAAAAAAGAGAGAGTGCACTGAACAATCTTCACTCAGTTGGGATTTTATAAAAATCGCTTGAGGGGATATTTCATTTTTATGAGATTTGTATTTTGTATTTGAAATGTGTGTTTCGTAAACGCTCCTAGCTCGAACAAATTTTTAGCCAGCGGGCTCTGAAGCTTCGTATTAAAATTTAACAAATTGACATTTGGCACATAAATTTGGACGAAAAAAAAGGCAACGAGGGCGCCGATTTAAAAAAGAATTATTGAATTTATAGAAATAAATACATTTTGTATGTCGCTAACTATTTATGGTTTTCCCTGTGACTGGATTTTCAAACCCGATTTGCCATCAAAAACGCATCAAATTATAGAAACGAGAAAAAAAATGAAAAAAGAAGAATAAAAAGATGGGACATCCGGGTACGAGGAAAAAAATGGTATGCCATAATATCCCTCATTTTTATTCAGGACGTTCTAAAAAAAGAAAAAAAAAAAAAACTTGTAAAAACTTCACTTTTGAGTAAGAAACTATTAAATTACTTTATTGGTAACTTTCTGACGGCCTTATTAGCTTAAGGATACCATCTTTCTCCGGTCTCTTCAACTATATTAAATTAAAATACTTCAAAACTAATTATTTCGTAAAAATAATAGTATTACATAAAATTAAAAATACAACGTGTAAAAATAATATGAAATGATCGGTCTCTTCAATTGTATTAAATTTAAATACTTCAAAACTAATTATTTCGTAAAAATAATAGTATTACATAAAATTAAAAATACAACGAGTAAAAATAATATGAAATGATCGGTCTCTTCAATTGTATTAAATTTAAATACTTCAAGACTAATTATTTCGTAAAAATAATAGTATTACATAAAATTAAAAATACAACGAGTAAAAATAATATGAAATGATCTGTAAACGTGAATTCAACAAAGTCCTTGGCACTAATGATATCGTATTACACAGATAAGACAGAGTTTGCATGTCAATTTAATTCCAATACATCCATAACCCAATTGAACTATCGGGATAACTGTTGGCTATATAGCTAGACGCGACAACTAACACTTGTATCTCTATTGATAAACGATCGAGTTCGCCTTAAGCTAGCTTCTGGTGCAGTACAGTGGGCTACGTATATTGAGCAGTAGTAGTAATCCCACAGTGCATCCAGGCGATAGAGCAGACGATGTGGCTTAACACATGCGTTTGGTGGTGCACCGAAGCAACCTTGCTTCTGACGCAGTTTAGTTCTCTATATCCCTTTGTAAATTCGAAATTAACACTCAGCTTTCGAAGCTAAGCTCGCGTGTAACACCCATAACCGGATAAGCGCGAATATATACCGTGGCTCCTCTACTTTGACGCGGTGTACCGACCTCATTCCTTTCGGCATTTCAGATTAACCATCCGCCTTCTCGATTTACATGTACGAGGCAAAAAACGTCAATTCGACCAGACCAATTTGTCAGCAAAACTTCCTCAAATTTATTTTTTATTTATTCAGGATGTTGGTCTGGTTGAAGGAAAAAGGTAGGAATTTTTTCCGTTTTTTTGCTGCATATTCCAGCTATTAAAAATTTCTGAAATTAATCATTGCTTATTTTTTAACGCCGATACTATGGCTCGCAGAAAAAAAATCGTGAGAACATGAAATTTTGGATTTTTAGCGTACTTTCCAACAAGATTTTTTGAAAAATTCTCCAAATTTTTTTCAACCGGAGCAACATCCTGAAGAAATGGGAGGACTTGACTTGACTTGAAAAATTGTTAGGTGAAAACCTTAATTAGGAATACTTGAATCACTCTCGTGGACAAGAAGAATATTCAAGAAAAGAAATTTCAACAAATAGAGCCATGTCCTGAAATGTTTGTTTAGCCTCCGAGTGTTCTCGGTATATAAAAATTTAAAAGAAACATTAAGTAAAGACCCGAGGGATTCCAAGACTCGAGATTTGCAGGATTCAACGGATTCCGAGTGTAGAATCTCTAGATCCGGGCTTATTTGGCCAATGAAATTTGGAGAATAGCTCGCACGTGCTGAACTCCGTTGCGTGACTTCGTTCATCCCCTCTGGCTGTATACAGCAAAGTACAGCAGCAGCCCCTTCTTTCTTTTTTTTTGTTCCTTTTTTCTTTTCTCCCAAAACGTTTCGAAATTCACCGCACCTGACTCGATGCATTTCCAGCGCGTTTACTGTGCCAGTATAACGTGTGTATGTGTGTGGTAGAAACGAAAAAAAAAAAAAAAAAAGAAAATTCACTAACGGACCGAGGCAAATTGGCATGCTGCCGCGCGCGAGCTGTGGTCCCGCACTAATTTGCATAAAAGCCCAATTAGTTTATGAGGGTTTTTCAGTGAGCAACGTTTTTACCCAAGAGTCAACGACGTACCGTATATACCGCCGCTAAAACGGCCGCTACTCAGGCTTCCACAGATGCAGTAGTAGTGCCAGGAACGTATAGCTTTGTCACATCGTCGACTAATACACAAATTTATGCTCCATAGAGGCGACGGTAACATGACACATGCTACATGTTAACGTCTGACAGAATTCTCGCTGTTTCAATCCAGATGTAAATTAGGTGGGGTTTTTTTTTTTCAAACGTGTATTACAGAAAATTGGATTAAATCGGTTTTCTTCTTTAATGATCACTTAAAGTTTCAAACTTAAAGTTAAGTATCGTTGAAATAAAACCTTAACAGAGCATATTATGGATTTTGCGGCAGATATATTTTTTTATAACAGTCAGCTATTATAGAATACAAGGCAAAATTTGAGAAATTTACAACGAATTTGTAAATGGTGTTTTAGAACATTTTTCTCAGGAATCGTAGGACACTACAACTTGTTAATTATACTTGGAATGAGATTGAAAAATATTACTGCAATTTTGTGACCACAAATAATCAGACTGTTGCATTTTTTTTTTTTGCACTTTGGACCCCATACTTATTCAATTTTTAAATGCTACAACTCTTTAATTTGTTAGCATTTTGCACACTTATTCCTTCCAAGTTAAAAAGTAATTTCATTAAAAATCGTCAAAAATTGAAAGCTTCAAAAAACCGTCCCATCCGATTAACGCAGACCAACAAATTTTTTTTTGTTGATCCAGCCGAAATATTGTTACCCTGACTAAAAATGTATTCAGACCGTGATACGCCGAATGTACTTTAACGCAACGAAATTTCGTTCACAATTTCAGAAGCACATCAATTAAATTACCTGAATATCGTTTAACGTGTCTCGATTAAAAAAGCCCGCGCGTAATTCACGTGATAACAAAAATGATGGAAATTGCGAGTATAAAAAGGTTCAAGTAGGAGAAATAAAAAATAATTTAAAAAAAAAACAGAAGACCAACCTGATCACGCGCCGCTCCGGTGAAACTCTGGACTCGTTGCAGAAGCGTTTCACGGGTCTTGGCGGGCGATGAGGGTGCGCTTGTGGTCCTTGAGCTGGGCCTCAGATTGAGGCTGAGATCGCCACCGGCGCCGATCGGTTGATGGGAAGCGGGCGCGACACCGGCGGGTACACCACCGGGAATAATCGGCGGAGCACCGGGAACCGGTGGTTGATTCGCCGGCGGTACTGGTCCCGGCTGGGACTGTAGCGGTCGGTCGGGGATTCCCTGATAGGGATGCGACGAGTCTTGACGTACCATGGGGGCCACCCCGGGTTCGGTGTTTGGTTCATCGTCGAGTTCCGAGCTGAGGTCCCCTGACGAGAACCTGGAAGATACACTAAGGTGGTCTTCGTGGCAGTGACAATTCGTGGGTCGCGATTAGTCGGCGTTTAAAAAAAAAAAAAAAAAAAAAAGAAGAAGAAGAAGAAAAATAGAAAACAGAAGAATTAAATTGCGCTCGACTGGTCGCGACTCTTACATACAACTTTTATATGTACAGCTATATCACGGGGTGACATCAAGAAGAATAAGAAGAGGAAATTGGTGATGTCATCACAGGAAGAGGCGGTGCAGAAGGACACAGCCAACTGGTTCAGCTTATGATGATGACGCTCGACAATGATGATGTAACAGCTCTTGTGAAATGATTCAATGTCAATTCAATGTAAACAAGAATGAAAGAAAAGAAAGAATGAAAGAAAAAAAAAAAAAAAAGAAAAACACACATTGATAAAAAGGACACTGATGCAGCGTGCTGCGATCCACGCGATGATGATCGGACGACTGCTGCTTGCGATTGCCACTCTGGATGCAGGGGTCGTGAACTCTCGGAAACGCATGCGTACACGACGCGGAGGAACACCGGCGTCGAACAAGGGGGTCGGACCTCCCAAATCTCCTCTCGAAGCGATGAACGCTAAGCTTCGCTATGATCTTTTTGGTTTTTATTTTTTTTTACTTTTTTTTTTTTTTTACTAATGAATTGTCGACTTTCGACTGGACTTGTGACACACTTTGAGAATTCATGGTAATTTTGGTAACTATAAAAACTATTGTTTCTAGATCATATTGTTTTGATTGATGATAAGAGTGCTCCAATTTATTAAGGAGCAATATACGAAACCATTTTTTTTTTTTTTACAAAAGCTTCCTCATACTTTCTCATAGAAGCAGCTTTGTAAAAAAAAACAAAAAGCTTTGTCAAAGATAAAAAATTGGGAGGAAGCAATTTGCAAGCTGCTAACTTTGCAGGCTTTTTTAAACAGCAAAATATATATTTTATTATGCATTATTATGCGAGCCAAAACACGTCAAATTGGCCACCCCAATTTTTCATATCAACAAAACGTCCTCACATTTCTTCAGGATGTTGGTCTAGTCGAAGAAAAAACGTATTATTCCTGTGAAAAATTTTTAATACCTGGGATATGCAATAAAAAATGTGAAAAAATTCCTTTTTTTTTCTTCAACCAGTCCCAAATAAATTCCAGGACATTTTGTTGACATGAAAAATGTTGGTGGCCAACTTGACGAATTTTCTCTCATGTATGATGATATGAAAAATGTAACATGTTCAAAAATCCACAATTTTGTATAAATAAAAATAAAAAAAATATGTCGTTAAAGATTTTTAACCTACCATTTATAGTCACCAATACCAGATTTTTCAATGAGTGCACATTTTCGGATGCTTGCTTCATAAAAAAAAAAAGAAAAAATCGACAAAAACACTGTGAAGAGATTCTCGAAGAGACTTCTCGAGCGCGAAAGTCTCGGATATAGACGAATGGATTACAGCAGCAAATAACGCGGGAGATATGGCAGCGGGTTTGAACGACAGTAAGAACGAAATGGTAATTGCGTTTTGCTCTACAGTGATACAGTCGGTCGTTTCCTAACTTGGGATACGACGAGACGATCTAATGGTTGCCATTCGGCTCCGAGAGTAACGATGAATCATAATCCGTGCGATGGTGCACAGCAGCGTTTATATATATATATTTTGCATGCAAAATTCCTTGCTAATGAAGAAGAGCTTTGCCGGGACACTGAGAAATTACTAATCCGCTGTTAATTCTTGTATAAATGTTTATATAAGTTATTTCTTGCTGATCTGTGCATCATATTTCTCTCTGTGTCTGTATCTGTCTCATTGTGTAGACACGTTGTGTTTATTTGTTTATGAGAAAATGTGTTTATTTGTTTATTTGCAAATGAGAAAGACTTGAGCATGCAGAAACACTGAAATAATATACATTTTTCTATTTTCAATTCTTGGACTAACGAGAATTAAATGACGACCAAAAGGAGATTAAAATGATATTAATAAATTATGTAATTTCGACTCCTTTCAGAGAAGCGTCAATTAATCCAGTTGTTGTCATTATTCCGCATCATCTAAATTTTTGTTTTTGTTTTTTTTTGGAATTTTTCTTTTGACAAGGATTAATGAACGCCTATTTTTTTTTTTTCGAGTCAAGAAACTTACATCAGGATTCAGCAGAGCTCTCAATTTTTTGCACATATTTTTTCATTACTTTATTTGGTTCGTTATAATTATAATAATTTACTGTTTAATAATGAGAGAATTCGTTGCAGCAACTTCTGTATTCAAATATTTAACGAGCATTTGAATCCTGATGTGATTTTCCGGTTTAAACAAATTTTATGTAGATTTAATGTGGAACCCAGATTTTCCAGAATCGTTTTATTTTATTATCCAACAATATCTGAGATGTTAAATTTGAAAAATTAATAAATCTCTTGGGGAAAATTGTGTTTTTAAAAATAGTTATTGTAAGTGATATTCCTGTAGATTATTTCTTATGCAGAAATATATTTAATTAGTCGATAATTTCCACAACAAAAAAAAAGCATTATGGACTTTCTGAAAATTTCGATTTTTCGATAAACCTACTTAACAATGTCTAAACATTAATAACCATGTCCGTCCTAAAAATACCTCAAAGGATATTTTTAAATTACACTTAAAAAAAAAAATTGAAGGATCTGACAAAAATTTAAAAGACAAGATTAAACAATCAATATTACGAAACAGAACATATTTGAATTTTTAAAATATTTCTCACTCTTGAGAAAAAAAGAAAAAAAGTACAAGCGTTTAAAATTATAAGCAGTAAAATAATTCGATCGCTTCCTGTAAATCATATAATCCATGATTTCAATTTTTCTTGAATCCAAACGAACCGGTCAATCGGGCTTCTACATTACTATTGTGCGAACCATCGATAAATAATTCTATCACACCTGTCGATGCTCCTTCGGATAAAATGCTGTGGTCACTCAATAACGATTATTCGTAATATTAACATGATATATATACATATTTATCACCCAAAAACAGTGAACAACGTTTGAACAGGAAAAAAATCATTCCTCGAGTCAATGGCAAGAAAGTTTTATGACAAATCATGACTCATTATGATTATCGTTTATGCATATTAAAAAAAAAATATATATATATATATATATACATATATATATATATTTTTTTTTTTTTATTGGAATTTAATTGGCTTACCTCCGTTTCAGGAAGTTGACATTAGTCGTGAAGGACTGACGGAAGCTGGAGAATGAAATGTTGCCGGGTGATGGAGCAGTTCCGCAATACTTGGCGCAGCCGCCGCGTCCGGTAATCTTGCTGGCTCTTCTTTAGCTTTTATCTCAAATGAATTTTAGGCTGTTGGCTTTTTTTTTTTTTTTTTTCTTGCTTCGATGTTCTTCGTAGATCGCTGAAGTTTGCGAAACAGATCACTTTTCAACTTTTAATCTTTTTCCGATGTGATTCACCGGGGCTTCCGTCACAGTCACTGGATAGAGAATTTCACGCGTTGTGTGTTTGTGTGTGTTTTTGCCCCTCGTGGCTCTTCTCCGATTGTCCAATTTCTCTTGACACCGTCCTTGTAATTAAATTCGGTCGTTTTGCAATAAAGCTTGAACGTAAATTAACGCGAAATCAAAGGGTCAACTAAGAGAGGTGGAAGGAGGATAAAATAAACAATCCAAGTTGAAATCTGAAATCGGAGAAGCAATACCAAACGTTCACTAATCCATTTCTATTGTCAAACATGCTGTATTCAAACGACTAAGCGATTAAGGGAGACCGGGGCAAGATGACACACCCAAGCTATTAACGCCGGTAAGGACATTGCATAAATTGCATAATTTCATTGCTTTCCAATACAACAACAACAATAACAAAATTACGTTTCTACGAGTTTTGTAGTGCGTCCGGAAAAAAAAATTACATAATAATCCGGCGCATGATGGCAGACCATTTTTCCCGGGTATCCAAATTTTTTTTTTATTCACTCTGATGTCAACTATTTTTGCTCATAAATAATGTGACCAGTTTGTCGCAAATAAATATAGACAATTTTTGGAAGTTCGAAAAATAAATTAAAAATTAGTGACATCTCCGAAATACAATTTTATTATTATTATTATTAATAATAATTATAAATACAAATATTGATTTTCGAAAATTATGATTAAAAGAATACGATACAAAAATACTCCATAAGGATCAATACCAACGTTATCAACATTATTTACAATATAAAAATGTAGTCTGTTATACTCGTGACTGTTGTATGTAATTAAATTAATGAATTTATATATTCATTAATTTAATTAATGGGTGTGCCATCACGCCTCGAATTTTGAGTGTAGCCGAATTTTTGGGTATGCCATCTTGCCCCGGTCTCACCTACTGTTTTTTTTTCTTTTTAACCCTGGTAATAATATTTCTCTGACAATTTGACTGAAAATCAATAACCGAGCAACTTCTACATTTCTTCACCGAATTTCTGATTTTTTTTCCGCGAATTTGAGTATTTTTTTTTAAATTATGAATTATCAATTTTGAAGCATAAAATAAATTTAATAAGTAAACATATTTTTTTTTAAAAACTAGGAAACCCTCAAAGAAACTTTGAAAAATCGTTTAAAACGAGTCAGAATCAATCAAATTTATTAAAAAATCACTAAAAAAAAAACGAGTGAAATTAGCAAAAAACAACTGACAATTTTCACACATTTTAAGAACAATTGTATGAAAAAAAAAAATGCTTTCATAAAACTTGGAAATCTTTAAATTCAAAACCTTTGCTTTCTAATTTTGGTAAAATGAAGTCGTAAAAAAACACCGAAAATTCGAGAATTCGTCGAAAATTCAGAAAAAAAAAATATCACGAAAATTCTCAGAGTAATATTTTCACCAGAATAATTTCTTTCACATATTATGCTTTAATAAAGCACTGAAGTTTTCAGGTGTCTGTTTCATAGCTTCATCACCGAGTTTCGAACCGACAGATAATCTTATGTGATGCTATAACGACATGCCAAACATCGATCGATAGACCCTCGTCAAAGTTTATGCATTCCGCGAACCTTTCGAGCACCGATGTTACGGCAGAAGTTGCGGATTCTCGTCGCGAGTCGCGGGGACTATAATCGAAGTGAACTTTCTATGTTCACTAGACAATCTATATTTACATACTCGATAGTAAAGCTCAACTTCCGGTAACTATGCGTGGGTAGAGATGCTTAACTTCATCGCTAATTTCATCGCAGATGAATTCCTGCATTACGATAAATATTGTTTTTGTATTATTAAAAATATACGACTGAGCTATCTCACTGAAATTATTCACGTGAATTCAGGATAATTGATAATCAACGATGAATTTAATTCAGGCAATGCTCTCGTGTTGGTAAATTTCAATTTTGCTTTTTAAACCGAAAAAATGGAGAAAATGTGCCGAAGAAAAATAAATAATTTCATACATTTTGAATAAATTTTTGTGACTTGTTTTATTAAATTTTTAAAAATATTATTTTCCGGTCATCGTAACTGGCAGAAATGTATTTTATAAACGGAGTATCATGAAATAATGATTGGTAAAAAAATTGGCGAAAATCTATCGAGTATTCGAAATTTAATCAGAATTTACAATTTTTCGTGTTTTTTTTTTTTTGTAGAGACTGTTTATTCGTTGTTTTGCTCAAATATCGTTACGAATATTCAAAGACTTTTTATAAGAGAATATGTACTATCGAGCTATGAAACGTAGAATTTTTTGCTAGGTGACAAATGCATGCGGGTAATACGGGTCGCCTAGAACCTTTCACTCGTTTCCTTTACTCTGAACACATTTGCAAAAAAAAAAAAAACCAGTAGGCCAAATATTCCGAAATAATTTCCGAAATAACTTCAGATAAACCCTTTTGGCATGAGTGTGGCTTTCTTTTTTTCTAGCGAAAATTGATGGAGTAGTAATTTATTCAAGAAAATTATTTTTCATTGCATAATCTTTTATTTTAATTTCTGTAATATTTCATTATTTTGGTATTGCTACAATTTTACCTGTATCTCAAATCGCTACATTCATCCTGAAAAGACTAATCTCAAGCACAAATGAGAATTATTTGAGAATATTTGGCCTTCTGCTTCTCTACGAAAAGTGTGCACAGTGCAAAAAAAAAAAAAACAAATATATTGCAGGTGACTCCCATTACCGTCCTTTTGCCGTGACAAAAATTTAAATTCCATTTGCTATTTATTATTATCTCGTGCATAATATGAGTAAAAAATAAATGACAACGTTTTGTTAAACGGATTCCATTATTATGAATCTAAATTAGCGAATTTTTCCCGTTATTTGAATTTATGAAAATCTCCAATTCAAATATTGCTCTTTCTCGTTGGACAAACATTCTATCCCGAAAAGTAGTAATATTAAAAATTCTGCTCTGCGAATTGCCGCGGGCTGTTGAAAACAAGTATATACAGAAAAAGAGGCTTTCGATGTCCTCAGCTACCGACCTATGCACGGCTGAATTTTAGCGAAATATTTCGGTGGAGAAATTTAAGCGTCAGCTCTGGCAAGAGACCACTCACTGATCCAATATTGATACAAGCGACTCTACGTGTTCGGCATGTAGGGTACGTAGGTACCGCATCGGTTCCAACCTATACGTTCCGCATTCTCTTTTTCGATCTCTTTCTCTCCATGTACACACATACTTTTTCACTTCCAATTTACGTCTCTTTCTACCGTCACCCTTTTTTTTTTTTTTTCTTTTTGTATCTTTCGCTTTTGATTCCCTCGATGGTTTCATCCAGCGAATATGCAAATTCGCAAAAAAAAAAAAAAAGAAGTTGAACATGGCACGTCGATGCAAACCATTTTTCGAACTTCTTCTCCTTTTTTTTTCACCATCAAGCATTGCTGAATATTTTCTCGTCATTATTTATCATTCCCTGTCTCTTGACAACTTAATTTATAAATTTTCTTCTCTGAAAAAAAAACTGTTTATGTTGTGTTTTCGTGAAATTTTTCTTTTCCAAATTTTCGTGTCAGAAAATCTTGGAAATTAATTTTGAAAATATGGCTTTAGAAATATTAAAAAAAAAATGTTTCAGCAAAAAGTATTTTTATGTAGCTCAGTTCATCCATATAAAAGTATATATTCCATATTTCAGCTGGTAGTAAAGTTCAGGTTGCACCGAAATGCGCCAAATCGATTCTCTTTGTACATTCACTCTATGTCGCGGTACACGTATAAGAATTTCTATTTGAAGCTTTTGTGCAGAAGACGTACCCAATTTTACAGCAAGGTCTGCTTTACGCAGCAATTTTTTTTTTTTCTTTCTTTTTTATCAAGTTTCCTTTTGTAACATTTGAGTGAGAAATTCAAATGAAATTTTCCTAGGCAGAGGGCTTTTTGCGAGGAGAATAAGACGTTGCAACGACAATTTAATTCACCGCAACATAAATTCTACAAGTTTAAAATTCAAGAAAAAAAAGGTCAATTACGAAAAAGGCTTTTTTTTGCTGCCTTTCAAGTGTTGGAAGATTTTACATTTCCAATCACAGGACAATATTATTTTCATGATTTTCTGGTGACTCCATCACACGACTAATTTCTAGCTCGTAAAATAATCGAGCTGACAGGGGTCAAATGACACACACCTTCAAGCCCAATTTTTTTTTCTAATTCTAAGTCTCTCAAAAAGTGCCTCCCTGAATTCTTCATTTTCCTGAATTCTTTAATGTCCTAAAGAAAAATAAAAAATTATCGTGACACGGAAACGCAACTTCCCTACTGTAACTATAAAAATAGTCGTATGCATTAAAAACGCATATCTCTCATTTAATAGTTGTCTAGACATACCACAATTGCACTGAGTGTACCACGATTGCTCTTTGCTGCTCAGACTCTCTCAGCAAAAGGACGAAATAGCTTTTTCTTTTTAGTTTCTTTTTTTACTGTCTAACGAATGAAAAGCCCGTAGCGCTACCAGTTTCTTATGACCGTTGACGTTTCGTTTTTAACACCCAAAGTTTATGTACCCGGAAGGAAAAATGCATCACGACTCATGAAAGTACTTTTTTGAGAATAAAAGAGGGAAAAAAAGAAGAAAAATTGCACTGTAATATACCTCGTCATGTTCGGAGACAGGCGAACGTCAAAGGCTCTCTCTCTCTCTCTATCTCTCTCGCTGTGTGTCCCTTTGGTTTTTACACCGTCACAAGAAAACCAGTACTGACGTTGAAGACTTTATTTACTACAGTAAAAAAAAGAAAATAACAAAAAAAAAAAAAAACAAGAACGACGAAAACTCCATTTCGTTTCGTCGACTGGATATACGCAGACTATTTATTCCTTCGTTTTACTCGCGTTTGTTTTTCCCTATGCTCCCTCGCAACTGCTACTTGCTTCGGCTGTTTGGCGTTCCATTATTTTTTTTATCCCTATTTTTTTTTTTGTCCACTTTTCCACCGTCCTCGGCGTGAGAGAGTGCACTTTACAGGGTTCGAGGGATGGAAGCTGAATTGCAACGGTTACAGCCAGTAAGCCAACCCCAAGTAGATGGAGTTTTTGGTCTCTCTATCGTCTCGCTGGTAAATCCAGCGAGAAGTGAAAACGTATAAACGGAAATATAGTATCTGTTGCACGACTAAGGAGCCACGGTACCAGAAAGGGGTTGGTAGTGGAAAAAAAAAAAAAACAAAAAAAATAATAGAAATAAAAAAAAACAAAATCAAACCAACAAAACAAAAGGAAACAAAACGAAACGAGATAAAAAAAAAAAGGAGTAGTGAAAGAAGCCAGAGAGATAACTGTACGAAAGTGAAAAAAAAAAAAAAAAAAGGAATATGTGAAGAAGAAGAAAACGTAGACATGCAACGAGTGCATATATTTTGCTGCAAGAAGGAATGAAAGCTTCGTCGACATGAAAAAAAAAAAAAAAAAAAAATAGGGAAAGCGAGAAACACACGAGAGAGAGAGAGAGGGGAGTGAGAGGGTGGAAAAAGAGGGTTTCTGCTGAGGGTGAAAATGGGTGGCTAGGCATATCCAGATCGTAGAAGGCAACGCCCGGCCTCTAGTCTGGAGTAAAGCGTCTGTCGTCGTATCGACCCATACCACTGAGTTGTAGAGTAGGCACCGCGAATGCGTTGGTCCTCTTTAGTAGGTATGTAGCGCGCGGGAAAGCGTGGCGAGTGCACGTAGACCCGAGCACCTACTGTATATAGTAAAACAACCCTTCGGGCTACAGTCGACGCCCGGTGCTTTTAGACAGCGGAAAATATTAATGGCTAAACAGCGTGCAGCGAAAGCCTCCGAGGCTCACCTGCTCTTTCAGCTTAGAAGGTGAAGCTAAGGGGTTGGAAAAAGGGCCGCGCGAACATTGGAGAAAGTATGATATGGAGCTGGCCAGATAGAGCGAAAGGTGAAGGATTAAGAAACCGAGGGAAGGAGAGATATGAGAGGCATTCTCCACGAAGTGGGGAATGGGGCTCCTTTTCGAGATGACAGAAAAAAAGGCTTATCATTTTTTTTTTTTGCTTGAGAGTGGTGCAGAATTTCTAGAATGTCCATACATTATTTTAGACTTTTTTTTTTAGCTTATGTTTCAAATGGAATTAAATACTGATTTTTTGTTTTATGGGTTTTTTCATTTGCTGTGTGTACAAAAATTATTCACTGTTGGCAATAAATGTTGAAACGCAAAATGTAGATTTCGATAGTAGAGTTGTGTATAAATTATTCTGGATTTTTTTTTTTGCTTATATTTCAAACGGAATTAAATACCGATTTTTTGTTTTAGGACTTTTTCGATTTGCTGTATGTTAAAAAATTATTCACTAAATATTTGTATAATATTGAACAAAAAAAATTGGCTCAATGGCTGATTTATATATTCGAGAGTCGGATTAATCGTTAAAAGATAATTAAATCGATGTAGTAATAGTGGTTAAAAAAAATAGCTCCCTGCAATTTTACGTACTTGAGCATCGTTCACTCTGAACATCTTTTATCTAAAGCCTTTCTTTTTTTTTATACAGACCAGTCCTCTTTATTTAATTTTTTTTTAAGTTTTATCTTTGCACCATAAATTTTTTTTTTAGATTCTCTTTCTTCAACTTTCACTTACGTTAATTAATTTTTTTTCAACATGTATATTATGCTACGTTTATTTTTAAAACTTTTCTACCTCTCGTAATAATTATTTTCCACCTTTGAGAAAGCCACCACTTTGAGTAAGTATGTTAATCGACTTTTACCATGTTTACGCCCTGAAAATGCTTTATCTGTACTATACGACTGTCAGTATTAACAGTTGTACACGAGTTTCGCAGCTTAATTGTGTAAGCGTTTGCCTCGAAGAGACGCGTAAACACGGTAACTCGCGTTCTCCCGGAGCGGAAGCTTTTGTCTAAAGTGGAAACATAATGAGAAAGCAATGAGCTTTGTAAATTTGTTTTATCTTATCATTTTGTAACTTAGTTCGAAAAACTGTAATTTCCACAAAAATTTTACAAGTTTTAATGGCCACAATATTTATATTAACCAAAATCAATTTTAACCAAAATTTACATTTATAAAAAAATATTTTTTCTGTTATCATTAAAATCTTGAATTTAAAAAAAAAAATCAAAACTTGCTCTATTTTCAAGAAATTCGTTCTCCTAAAATATTGCTCATGTTGCTAATCCTGTTTCTCCTGATTTTTTTTTTTTTATTCGTTTTTCTTATTGTCTCGAAATTTCACAGCACACTTTCCATCTAAGGGCACAATTTCATTAGCCCGAAAAAAAAAAAAAGAAAATTAAGTACGTCTTGTTGTCGGAACGGAAAATATCCAATTTCAAAAGTTCGAGATAACGAAATTAGTTTTGTTATCTCTTCTCATTTGTTTATCAAAAGCTAACCTTGATTCTTGCAGTGGGTTCTGCTTTTTTTTGTTTCGTTATCTTCGCGTTGGGACGAAGGAAACACATTGCATTTACGAGCGACCTCAGGTCTGATGTGGGACCACGTGGAGCGCGAACCCACGAGAGAGGGTGAAACTGGACTTATCCTCGACATCGGACACGTCGCTGTTCGTGGACGAAGGATTGTACTAATGACGAGAGAAGCGGACAGAGAGAACTGCGAGTGGTGGAAACACTGAACCCCTGTGGTGTAACAAAACTGTATGTACGTATATATATGGGGCATTCCAAGTCAAATTCACTTGGTCATCGGCCTGACCCTCTCGGATTCGGTTGACGAATTTTTTTGGGCATATTTTGGGTCGAAAAAAAATGAATATTTTGTTTTCAGATTTTTATCACTTGTTTTACCCTATAAAATACATTTTTTTCCATCATTTTTGAGTAAAAATAAATTTCGACCAGTTTTAAAATTCTGAATTTTTGTTCCATAAAATCTGTGACTGAAATTTAAAAAATTCAAAATATGGAAAATTTTTTTTTTAATTTATTTTAGAATATATATAAATTATTCTCGGCCTACACTCGAACTACGATGGAAATACTTGTTTTTAGTCCTAGATTATATGAAAAAAATTTCAGAATTTTAAACCTGCTCGAAATTCATTTTCACTCAAAAGTTGTGGAAAAAAAAAAATTTAAGGGTAAAACAAGTGATAAAATTTTTTTTTTTAAATATCCTCTTTTTTTGGGCCCAAATTTTGGCAAAACAAAAATTCGTCAACTGAATCCGAGAGGGTCAGGCCGATGGCCAAGTGAATTGAGTTGGAATGGCCCATATACATATGCATGTGCATAGACCCACATGTTTAGTTATATATAGTGCGAAGGGTGCGAAAAACGAGATTCCCCACTGAGGCCAAGTTTTACGAGGGAGGAAAGGGTTGCTTCGAGTTGATCTAATTGCTCACGCTCCATTTTCCCTTCTTATACCGTCGAGCAAGCAGAACACCGTAACGCGAAGTCCAATGAAATCTCATTTTCGACTTGCCATTTTCGTACAACGTTCGCAGAAAAAAATAACAAAAATAAAACAGTATGCGAAACCAGTCTCGGTGAGTGAAAAGTCTTGAATTCCTAACGAAGAGTCACGCAAAAGATCCAAATTTACGAGAAAAAAAAAAATTCTTTAAAAAATGATTTTCAGAGATTTGTTTTTTATCTTAAACTTCCAATAAATGTGAAATAAATATATTATTTCAGGATTAGAATAAACTATTTTTTCGGTCATTATTAAAATCAGTTTTATTGACAGGTACTATTTTTAATCATTTTCAGGTCTTTTTTTTCAACTCATGAATTAGGATTCAAATAATTTTGCTTGTAACAAAATTCTACACCAGCTAAAGTGGAGCAAATATTAAGAAAAGTCAAAGCATTAAGAGGCCCATGCCTGTAGGCAATAACATTATTTCCTGAATTTGTAAATCAGTTGAAATCTTTGATCCAGGGATCTTCAAAAAATCCACCTCGTTTAGCTGGAGCTGGTGGTCGAAAGTTTCCTCTATGAGAAACCCAAGATTGGTGAAAAAGCTTCCTCAAAAAGTTGGATTTGTGAAAAATCGAAATTAATAAGAATTATGCAACTTTAATATTTTATTATCATTTTTAGTAATCCTGTAATTATTTTAATCTTGAATTAATTGCAACTATATTTCAAGATTAATCTATTAAAAAATCATGAATTTATGTCAGGAATCGCCTGTATTGGAAATTTACGATAAATTCTAAAAACATATTTTTTTTTCTTGTACTCTTTACCCCGGTCAACGGTATATATATTTGAAGGCAGAAGGCGGTGGACCGCGTCAGGTAGCGTATGAGAAAAGCTCATCCACCGTGGTGGAAAGCACCTCGTGAATTCTCTCGACGATGAGAGCCTCGTCGTGTTTTCTCTGTCCCTTGTATACTGGTCCCTTTATGGCCTCTTGGCCTTTCTACGTGTACAATATACCTCTATACATATATATATAGAAGTACAGATACCGAAGGAATTCAGAGGCATTTATATATATATATATTTATATATACCACACGTGGAAATGCCTGCTGAATTTCTTCGGTATCTACTTCTCCATCTGAGTCTTCCTAGCTCTCCGTGTCTCTGTTTCTTTTTTTTTTTTTTTTTTCTTTTCTTTTTTGGTTCCACTTCCTGATGTCTCTGGAAATCCTTGTTACGTCGAAGCGACCAGAGCGAATAAAATTCTTAGGTGTTTTTTTGTATCCTTTTTTTTTTTTTTAGCTCTCGTGTAGGACCAGAACGAGAATAAGTCGAGTAAGAACAGTCTCATACCCGTTTCTCCTATCTATATTATTCGTTATCTCTTCAGTATCTATTTATTTATCTGTCTGATGGCTGTCGGCATTGATACATATGCGGAAAGGCATGCTCCGATGCATCGAATCTCACCCCTGCACTGGGTTATACCTTCTCGTGTGCCTTCATCCACACAGGAGGAGCTCGTTGGCAAAGCTCGTTCATGTGCCTTTTATGTGTGCCCCGATATGCTGCCGGTCTATCCGAGAATCGACATCGCGAAATCTCTCCGATGCATGTCCCCGGTACAGGCGTTCCTCCAGGGAGGAGTCGTTTCATCGTCTCTTCAGCATCTACGCCAAACTCGACATTTGCCTCCTTTTTTTTTATTGTGTCCTTTCCTAATACAAGTTCGAATACTTCGTGTCAATCCTTGTCCTAATTCGATGCATTATCCATCAGGAAATTGTTACGGAAATGAACTCGGTTCGATTTATTGCTTCGTCCTGGAGATTTGTTTTTTACGCGATTTTTTTTAATTGACATTTCATCATCTTTTTTTTTACTGAGTTTACATTAGGATGCTCCATTTTTTAGGCATTTTTATTTTTTTTTTAACATGCAAACCTAAAAACTGTTCTCTGTGTAGAAAAACTAATCACCGGAAGGGATGAAAAATTTCATATAAATAAATTTCATCAGATTTCAAGTCAAATTAGCCATTAATAAACTACAGTGCAATTATGTTGAAAATTGTTCAACAGATGTAAAAAAAAAAAAAAGAAACAACAACAAGAAAATTGAAACATCTCTGCAGTCTCCACTTAACATACGCTTTCGAGACCATCTCTCGCTGGGCTGTCTTGTTTCGCCTCTCCATTTCACCCCAGTTTTCACTATACCAGAGTAGTTCTACCTCGTGGAGCAGACCGAGTTCAAGTAAGCAGAATGCTCTACGATAGAAAATGAAAACTCGCCCACTTCCAACACCTCCAAACTGGTACATATAGTACATATTATATCATCACCAGTGTACCAACAAGGGCGAGAGAAACAGAGACAGAAAGATAGAGAGAGACAGAGGCACCGAGAGGTGGAGTTTCAGAACGAAATACTGTAGCGATTCTGCTTCCTCGCGAACTCTGAATTAATTTGCGATTCATGAAATCAGGACCGCGTAACGCTGATTGTAAAGCGTGAGCGTGTTACCACGACTCTGCTTGGGAATATCGTTAAAGAGGCGTGGAGAAAGAGAGAGAGAGAGAGAGAGAAAAAGAGGCTGAGGGAGGCAACTGCACCCCACGGATTAACAGGCGAAGAGGTGTCCCGCTGTGCAGTCGAGGCAAACAGCAATTTGTCGTACGCCCACGTCAAGAAGAAGCAAACTTTTGCCTCGTGCCTCGCTACTACGTTTTTTTCTTCCCCCTTTTTTTCTTTTTCTTTTTTTTTTTTTTTTTTATTTATTTATTTTTTTTTTCCCCCGAGCTACTTTTACTTCTTTTCTGCTTTCGGTTGCGAGAAAGGTTAAACGTCAAGACCACGCTTCACCGCGTAATGGCGACCGAGAGAGACCAGCCCCTTCTACGCTCAAGAACTTCGTTAGGGGCTGCACGGTAACTCGAGCCCTTTGTAACTTCGAGCCTGGTTGTCCCAGCTTTAGCCTCGCAAAGCTCAGGTGAAGAAAACAAAAAAAAAAAAAAAAACAGAAAAGAAAATAGAACGCTGTAAACGAGGACACTGAACGAGCGAGTGGCTTATTTCGGGGGATGAAGAACTGCCGATAATAACAGAGGGCTCAGGATATTTCTTCATGGTAAATTTAGCGATCTTACCGGCTAAGAGAGAATAATGAAGGGATGATTTGTAGAAATTGGTAAATTCGATCATACGGTTTATGAGGCAAGATATTGATTTAACAGTGGTTCGATTTTTTTCCCTTTTTTTTATGTGTTCAGAAGTCTCACGATTTTCTGATTGCACAACAAAAATTGTATGCTGCGATTTATCGTGATAAAAATATCTGATAAAAAATGCGAATATCTATAAATTAATTGGTCTCTGACGAAAGGGTTTTACAATTTTTTTCTGGAGATCTGTTTTTGCTTTGGGCAAAATTATTTTAAATAAAGGACAAACGACACTTGATAACTGTAATTAATTTTTTTATTTTTTTTTGCAGGTTCATAAAAAAAAGTGACAATATAGAACCTTGCATCCTCATTTTAGTAATGAAATGATTTGTCATAACATTTTACAGAAATTATAAAAGAAATAAATAAAAGGTAATAGAGAAATAAAAATCAAATCATTGTTTCGTGATTTTTAACTGAATATCAATTTTCGACGACACAATGACGAATATTGGTATAAAATTATAAAACCGTATAAGGACGATTTGTATAAAAAATAAAAAAATTTAATTTAATTTGATAAAGACTGCTTGAATAGAATTAAATAATTCTTTACTAACGAAAAATTAATCTTGATAGTATAAAAAATTATAACAAGAATAATTCTTCTGGCTGCATAAATATAAATAATTGTTGACTCAAACATTTCTAATATCTTCATTTCTTAATTCTGCACCTACAATTAGACTGATGAAACTAAATTATTGTTAAAAAGTTGCAAATATTGAAATCAGGGCTCGTCACCATATAAATGGAATATCAGTAAAAAAAATATTGTTCAGAAAAATGATGACCAATTATTATTGAAAAATAATTGTATCTTCTTTTATTACAATTATGAATAATTTCAATGAATTATTCCTTTAAAATTAATCATAATATCTCTTAGTTATAAAATAATCTACAATTATTTATTCAAAGAAATATTTAATGTACCCCAACTTGAACTTGGACACTGAAAGACTACTGAACTAACCGAATTAGTTATAGAGTTAGATATCTCGCACTTGAAAATTGAGAATTCGTGTTTGGAAGGATGAGTGCCAAGTTCTCATGCTATTATGAAGTTAAATTACAGAATAAGGACGAGTTTAGTAGACGTTGTACGTCGTACATAGTTTTAGTATATATATATATATATATACACGTCCTGATAATTCTGGACCAACAATTCCGTGTCTGCGGCATTCGGGTGAAACTTGGTACAGAACAGGGAGGAAACTTGGTCCTGCTGTCCAGAATCTCTGCGGCAGAACGGTACGAACCATGTCAGGGAGACATATCCGGTCAGCTATTATCTGCCAACGACTATTTAGGAATGTTCAAGTCTGGAAGTTCCTATCATTAGTTTTTTCTTCTACAGTCAAATCGAAGCCAAGAAAAATTGCACAAAAATAAACGAGCTCTTATGCAAATCGGTATAAACAACACGCTTTCTATCGCTGTGCGCTGACAATCAACAGCAACAAAAATCTGCCCATCGTAGAGTTACTAGTTTTTCGAAAAAATCTTTTTCATTTGATTTGTTGAAACAAGGTCGAAAAAAATAGACGGATTTGCTGGACCACTTCGACTCGGTTACGAAAAATGTATATTTTCCAAAAAAAAAAAGAAAAGGTTTTTCAGAATTTCTTTTTTTAGATTTTTAAAATGATTCCATAAATTGTTTTAGAAAATCGTAGATAATTAAAAATGTGTAGAGAAAAAAAAATAAAAATCAGTGCTTTTTGGAGTTAATCAAGAATGACCCTTAAACAAGCATTTTAGGTTGATAATCGACGGGCTACAATTTTTACATTATTGACGCTATGAAAATATGTGAAAGAAAAATCTCCTGACAGTCTTTCGAGAAACAGAATGAGCTATCTCGTTAAAAAAAACGGCGACTGCAAAGTGGAACCTTGCACATATTTTCACCTCATTTATTTTTCATCTTCCACAAAGCCCACACCGTAAAAAAAATGCGGTGTCGAATTTAACACCAAAGGAATGACCCTATTCTGCGCTCACATGTCTGCGACTGCTTGCAATGCACATTTTACAGTGCATGAACTTTTTACGGGAGGATGACACGTATTAAATATGAAAAAAAAACCAGCAAATTAATTGCAAATAATTGTGAGTTTCCTCAAAAACTGTGAAGGATTTTTTAGTTCCCAATAATTTTGTATTACCATCAAAGATTTATCATCGCATTGAATTAATTGTAAGAATAAATGAATTATTTCCTTTTCTCAAAGTATCAGGGTCAACTAAATATTCCGATATTCCCTTTTCGCTCTCCACCAGCAATCTCATTTGGCAAGTTCGAGAACAAAAAAAAAAGAAAAATCGAACACGCGAATGTCAACTTCACTGTATATTTGAGAAGTCGTATACCGAGGAAAGTCAGTTCCAAGTCGGTGGATAGTTCGATATCACCAGGGCTTGTGTCCCCTATATATATCGATCGGTGGTGACTCGGGTGCGTCCGAAGTTTGGCTGAAGGACTTACGGAGTTTGGCCAAATGGTTGGGAGGGTGCTTGTAATATCGGTAAGAGAGAGAGAGAGAGAGAGAGAGAGAGAGAGAGAGGCTGTGTGTGAGAGAGAGCGAGATAGATCGAACGGGACAGATGGAAGGTAAAGAAAAAAAAAAAAAAAAAAAGAAAAGAGAGCGAATCGAGGCGCATCGGATCCTATTGAAAATTGCTTGGACCACCCATTCATTCCTGGCCAGATTTCAAGTTTACTGGGCGAGAGGACTCTGCGACGAGCATAACGAATAAGAGTGTGTGTGTGTGTGAGAGAGAGAGAGAGAGATAAATCTTTTCAGGTTTTATCCGACATTCACTGCCGAGGATCCGAAGCAGAGGGAAGACGCGTATTTCATTCGAACAAACAAACCCATGAATTTAATCCCAAATTAATTATCTCGTCTAGCACTCCCAAGCTCGTTTACTCGTGGATTTCGCTCTTTTAATTAAACTCTCCATATCGCGCTGACCTCCCTCGAAGCAATTGGCACGATCAATTTCGACCTATTATTCTGGGTGCAGAAATCGCACCTGAAGTTTGCTGCTTTTGTGAGAAATTATATTTACTTTGGTTGCTCTAAATTATTTGATTATTATTATTATTTCGTTTTCTAAAATCGTGTGCGAGATAGTCTCGTTCTACTGTCAAATCTATATCATGTTGTGGTGTCTGTGGATTTTTTCGAATTTCGAATGCGAAGTCACGTTTGGCAATAGAGCGGTTCTGTAGATAGACTCGACACATTATTTAATTCAACACGTCGGCAACTCTGGACATGCGTTGGACTTTCGACCGGAAAATTGTCATGAGATATATTCGCCACAGGCAATGTACTCTACACAAACGCAACTCTCGACAAGAAAAGTGTAGACAGGTAAAAATCTCGACGACAATTACTCTACACGGACAAAGTTTGTTGGAGCTATAGTCTACACGGGCAGAATTCACCACGGCAATACTCTACACAAGCATAACTCTCCACGACGAATACTGTACACGGCGAAAAATTTTCCACTAGATTCTCCAATTAACAAACCAATCAAGAGTTGGTGAATGGTGAATGGTGAATGTTACCCGTGTAGAGTAGTGCCGTGCTGAATTTTGCTTGTGTAGAGTATTGCTATGGTGAATTTTACACGTGTACAGTTTTATTGTGAAGAGCTTTGCTTGTGTAGAGTGTTGCCATGGTGAAACTTGCCCGTGTAGAGTATTGCTTTGGTGAACTTTAACTGTGTACAGTTTTATTGTGGAGTGTTTCGTTTGTGTAGAGTATTGCCATGGTGAAACTTGCCCGTGTAGAGTATTTTCATGGTGAATTTCGTCCGTGTAGAGTATTGCCATGGTGAATTTTAACTGTGTACAGTTTTATTGTGGAGTATTTCGTTTGTGTAGAGTATTGCCATGGTGAAACTTGCCCGTGTAGAGTATTTCCATGGTGAATTTTGCTTGTGTAGAGTATTGCCATGGTGAATTTTAACTGTGCACAGTTTTATTGTGGAGTATTTCGTTTGTGTAGAGTATTGCCATGTTGAAACTTGCCTGTGTAGAGTATTTCCATGGTGAATTTTGTCCGTGTAGGAGTAAATATGCGTGTTGGAATATTTGCTAACAATAAGCACGAAAATGGTTATACACAGACTCGGTGGAAATAGGATCGATTCGAACAATGTATCCCACTAATTTGAGACCGAGTTGGTTCAAACTGGCTCTCAGGCGTCCGGCGTTAATAATGAGATTCACAACGACGCCCTTTTCATATCACCATTGTTATATATATATATCTATATATATAATAGGCATATATATATATGTATATACTGTCATTCAGTTTATTCGCGACGAACACCACGGGGCACCCTGAAGGCTTTTTTGCACGCTCAACCAACAATAATTCCATCTCTTCCCGCTAATTCCAATGAAGTGGTTAGATACTTTTATGGACACAGCCGGCTCTCAATGAAATCCTTACTATTAACTTCAACCGCACCTCCACCATTCTCGCGAATTGTCCCCTTTCAATGGACGGTAAACGCTTCAATGGTTATTTCAAATTAATTCTGCTAAAAATCTATCAGTTTGTTTAAAGGCGATTGGTGTGGACTTTTGACGAGTGTTGAACAATTCAATGTTAATAATCACACTTTTATAACAGTGTTAAATTTACAGAAGCAAAAGTATCGAAATTGTCCGACCCCACGACTCGAAATTTGAAGGGTTAATTTTTTATTAAATGAACTATCCAACGAAGAATTTCTTGCCATGTGGCAAAATCACGCGGGCAATGCGGGTCACTTGCAACAATTTTTTTTTTTCACAGTATTCACACTTTTGAAAGAGGACCACTAGGCCAAATATTTCCAAATAATTCTTCGTTAAGTTTAAGATAAACCGTTATAGCATGAGTATAGCTTTTTATACTTTTTTTTATTTTTTTTAAATAATTTTTATTTTTATTATAATTTATTAAAGAAATTTAACTTAATTTATTTAAGAAAATCATTTTTTTAAATAACGAAAAAGACTAACTAAGACTAACTAGAAAGACTAACCTAAAGCACTGATGAAAATTATTTGGGAATATTTGGTCAACTGATTCTCTCTCAAAAGTGTCCAGAAGGTAAAAAAAAAAAAGAAAAAAAAGTTGTTATAAACGACCTCCATTGCCCGCATGCTTTTGACACCTGGCAAGAAATTCCTTGTTGGATAGGTCAGTAGTACGTATTAAAAAAAAAAAAAAAAAAAATACTCGCGGCCAAAAGTAAGTAAGAAATTACACTCGTGCTGATTTTTATCCCATTTCGTGGACGTGCAAAATGTAAGTAGAAATGTTCGGAACGACGGAATCGCACAAGTGGTTACATACCGTGATGAACAGCCGCGAAACATGCGACGCAATTTACATAACAAACGCAACCGGTTCGATAAAATTTCACGAAGATTTATCGCATTATAGGTACAATAGATTTTATACGTAACCCGAAATCCGATCAATTCGCGCAGCTGTGTACCGCGATCTCGAAACATGAAAAAAAAAAAAAAGAAGAAAAATGAAAAAAAAAGCCCAGTGTTGGTTCGAACGCCAACGACTCTTGCAAAATTGAATTTACTGTTCCAATATAGCGAGAAACGTCGGAGCGGTGTAACTATCGGAAAATATCTGAAGCTTGTATATATATATATTTCTTCCTCGCAATAAAAAAGTCTCAAGATATTACATTTATATTTCTTCTGCGATCGTTGTAACACGATATGGAATTTTATTATATTACTCTCAAATTATCGTGGCTGACATTAATTAACGACTTTTCATTCCTCATAGAATTTTGTAAAATTAACAAAATTATTACGAAGCAATATGCAAATTTCTACTTTGCGTTCTTGTTTATTATTGTGATTATTTTTATAGTAACATTAACTATTAAAATGTTACCATAAATAATTTTAATTAATTATAAGTATTAAATGGATAATGTAACATTTAAAAATAGTTGTATACTGTTAAAAAAATGCAGTATTGAATTTTACACCAAAGGACTACGCAGTGGTGTTAAAATTGACACCAATTGTTTGTTGATTTGTAATAATTTCGGTATTGAAGAATTTAATCCCAACTGCGAGGGTGTTTAAAAGCCTATCACCGAATTATTAAAAATCATATTCGATCAATTTTTATCGTCAATATTCTTTGGTGTAAAATTTAATTTTTTTTTTTTTTCATTCTTTTATATTTCTAGTATTTTGTTAAACCTTCCAATGACATTTATTCAACAACATTATTTTTTTTTATTCAACAGTGAAAGATACGTAGCAAATAAATGAGTATTTTATGTATGATTTTATTGAAATACTTCAAAAGATTTTATTAAAATCCAGCAAAAAAAAAGAAGCACTTTGCTAAAACGTCGAGATAAATTTAATAAAGCCGCGTATTATTCTGCAATATTTCCTATCGAATTACGAGTAATGAAGTCGAACACCAATTTCGTAATCGACGTAAAAATGACAACTAGAATTCTATTCTATTTGAATTTATTATTGAAATCATAATCCAACTATCACAAATGGTTTTATTTTCCGAGTGTTTCAAGAGTGGATGGCACGACGCTGACCTGATTAATTATTTATCAGGTCAACATCGTAATTTTCATGAATCACTAGGTCAGGGATATTTTCGTCTACAAAGTATATATATACTGTCGAATCGACAATTGTGTTATACGCCAGATAAATAATTAATAGTGCTTTTTTTTTTATTTTAAATGAACTTGAAAGGCTCTTGTAAAAATCAATAACCCTGATGGGATATCCATTAATAATTCATCAACGCGTTTCAAATATTGATTGCGCTCATTCAGTGCAACTAAAAAATAAACAATTAATATTAGAACCCATTCTTTAGTTTCTACTCTGAATTATTCGTGTCGTATATTTGATCAAATTCATAATTTACGTGTAACGAAGCATACATGTCATGTGACCCAGAAATTACGAAAACGATACTGAAGAAATTCTCTGATCAGCTTTAAATTATATAAACGTTTTCTTTTTTTTTTTTTTTTGCAATTTAAAAATTATAACACTGAAGTACTGTAGGGTTTGAAAAACACTCGAGCAAACCTTTTTTTTCATTATAAAATTCTGATATTCCAACGATACAAAAAAAATCAATTGTACTTAGCTATATATAAAAAAATAGTTACAAGAAATGTTTAAACAAAATTCTCCTCATAAAAAACAATAAAAAAGTACAAACAGTTATTTAAAAAATTACCATGACCTATTTATAATAAATTTTTTTTAAAAGTGAATGAATGAAACAAATTTGACACGAATTGTGGATAAAATATGAAACCCTCTTTAGCAAATACCACCCTTATCACTATATATATGAATCACGTTCGAATAAAGGGCTCTAAAAATCCCTAATTTCCGTAATGACAATAAGGAACCGGTGCACGTGAATAGTGAAACCACCCTTTTTTCACTATAAAATTCTGAAATACCAACGACACAAAAAAAAATCAATGGTACTCAGCTATTTAAAAAAAATAGTTACAAAAAATGTTTAAACAAAATTCTCCTTATAAGCAACAATAAAAAAAAGTGCAAACAGTAATTTAAAAAATTACCATGACCTATTTATAGTAAATTAAAAAAAAAAAAAGTGAATGAATGCAAGAAATTTGAGACGAATGGTGGATAAAATATGAAAAACCACCCTTATCACTATATATATATATATGAATCACGTTCGAATGAAAGGCTCCAAAAATCCCGAATTTCTGTAATGACAATAAGGAACCGGTGCACGTGAATAGTGAAACCACCCTTTTTTTCACTATAAAATTCTGAAATACCAACGACACAAAAAAAAATCAATGGTACTCAGATATTTATCAAAAAAAAGTTACAAAAAATATTTAAACAAAATTCTCCTTATAAGCAGCAATAAAAAAAGAAGTACAAACAGTAATTAAAAAAATTACCATGACCTATTTATGATAAATTTTCCAAAAAAAAAAGTGAATGAATGCAACAAATTTGACGCTTTGATTCGACACAATGGTGGATAGACTACGAAAATGTCTTTACCAAAAAAAAAAAAAAATCCATCTTTATCTCAGAAACCAGCCCCTGATAACCGAATAATTTTCACTACCCTTACCTCGATATATATATTTTCTTCACTTCACAGTGCAAGACCCCTCGTGCATTCGCCACTCTCGCGAGCCCCTTTTTTACAAACCCGTGAATCGCGCGCGCGTGTGTGTGTGTGTGTACCAAAAAAAAAAGGAAGAAATTCTCAAAAAAACAGCCTACTTTCACACTCACGTGCCTGATAAATTTCAAATATTAAATTCCTCACCGGAGATCTTACGTGAAATATATATCTCGAAGCACCTCTTATTGCAGCGCGATAAAATTTCTCACCGAAAAACGGTAAAATACCCAGAAGCACGAAATTTTTTTTTTTTTTTTCGCTTCAGGAGAAAATCCGTGTCCGTCGGCTCTCAACGGGGTGGCGGAAGTTGAACGATCACGTGAAACTGGTACGCGGCTCCACCACGTCTGCGTGTTACTGTTATTCGGCCTGCGCACTTGGCACGTCCGGTTTTCGCGAGCGCGTATTTTCCGCCGAGTTCGAAAATCCCGTGGGTGGCGGTGATAACGGAGTAGCCGCGTATCACTATCTGTCCCGCCGAATTTTCCCTTTTTTTTTTATCTTTTCCTCTCACAATAATATTACAGAGAATTGTCATTCTGATTAAGGCATATTATTGGATTATTTCTTGTTTAATGGCTTTTAATTGTCCACAGGGATGATTATATTTCTATATATATATATATATATATATAGATATATATGTTTCATTGTGCGATGCTCGAAAGTGCCATGATAGATATATAGAATGGTAGAGGGAGAGAGATCCGTGCAGTTCGACTTACCTATGTCGTGTGTGTGTACTACCCACTAGTTCGCCGGTGAAGCAGTGAAGCTCGGGCGAGAAACGCGAGGGTGTCGCCCCGGGTGTATCCTGGTCGATAGAAGCGCGTCTGCGCCCCCGCGAGCTTTATCGCACACAGCACTATCCCTCTCTCTCTTTCTTTCTATATAGCCATCAGCGATCATAACGCGCGCGCGTTTCTTTCCAATACGAACTTGGTAACGTGGTGGGGTGAAGTTGGCCGCTGGTGAGAATGAGGGGCGAGGGTTTTGTTGAGGGGGAGAGAGAGAGAGAGAGAGAGAGAGAGTGAGAGAATGAGGGGGAAAGTAAGTGAATGAGAGAAGGGAGAGGGAATGATAAATATCCTTTACCTAAAAAAACACGCTTGTTTTCAATGTTTTCCACATTTTCGCAATTCGTAAAAAAAGAATGTTGCATTTTTTATGGCTTTGAGAAGCATATTAAATATCGTTTTTTTTTTAATGGATATTTGGTTTTGAGTGGTTTGTGGTAGGTTGATACTTTAATAATATATACGCTGCTAAAAGTTTAGCTATAAACTTCTATAGAATGGGTGGGAAGTTTTTAGTATAAAAGTTTGTAATTTTAGAGCACTTGTGCACACTTGTTTTGAATATTTTTTCACGTTTACTCAATTTGCAACGAAAAAGCTGTGTTTATTGCTTTTGAAAAGCCTAGAAAACATATTTTTTAAAAAATAAATAATACATAAAAAGCCCTTACTGATTTTTTATTTTTTAATTGGATTTTTGCTTATGACTGTTTATAATAGCTGGATGCTTTGGGAATTTAATTTTTTAGCTATAAACTTTCATAACATGTATAAAAATTTGCCATATACACACATAATTGCGTGTTTGAAATATTGGCTCTGTGTTGATTTGACATTCCGGAAAAACGATCTATTGCCTGTACATTACTTGACAAAAAGTTGCACCCTTCCTGGGCCGGTCCCTCTAACGTTAATGGTGACGAAAATCTTGACGAAGAGAAAGAGATAGCGATGATGCGAAAGAGCGAAGGGCTAGAAAAAGTGGAAAACATTCTTAGTTCGTGTGAATGAAGGGAAGGACGAGAAAGGGAAGGCCTAAATTGAAGGGTGTTGCAGTAGCAATTTTTGTCCCTGCATACCATGGGTATTCGATGGGGAGGGTTGAACAGTTGTTAGAATCATGGATAAGTAGCTTGAGGGCTGCATCCCTCCTATATGGGAACACGGGCAGAGTACGTCTGTCGCTTGCACTGTATGCGAAGAAAAAAAAAAGGGGGGTTGAAGAGCCAGGAGCGATCCTCGCATGGAACTGGCACGCTTGACCGGCCCAGCCGTAAGTCATCTCACTGTTCAGCGTGTTATATTCACTGTGCGCGCTTACCCAAGCTTTGCTTCACTCTCTGCTCTTGACTCTCACACAAGAGGGTACAAACGTCGAGCAAACTGCTTGACTTGACACTTACCAGTGTCCCTGGATAGATTACGGGATTTCTATGCAGGTCGTTTTGCGTTATATCGCTCTCTATCGCGCTCTTGAAATCGCGTTTACCCAAACGATCATAGATCTCAAAGGGCGTCAAGTTTCTAAGGGTCTTTATTTTTATTTCCTGTTAAGTTGTATTGCACGTAGATTTCAGGTCTTTTTTTTAAATACTATTTAGTAAGATATTCTAACAACAAAATAGTACATTACGACACGAGGGCGAAATTTTTGTTTCTAACGAGTTGGAAGAAGAGTTTCGCACGAGTATTGTACGAAATTTGATGAAGATGCGACAACGGGGATTTTAAGCAGGGCGTGCGGATTTTTTTCGTCATTAGGATCATCAGGTAAAAATGAATAAAATTCCGGGAAGGTACACGCGTGAATTAAAAGATGCAGTATTAAACGCGTGCACCTCGGCCTTTTCCCGACGAATTCGAGGACATTCGTGAGGGGTTCTTTCAACGCGGGGCGAGGGTTGAGTGTACGCTCTCGACGTCGAGCCTTGAGGGTTCACGGAGATCGTTCATTCATCCATTCACCGTGACATTCTCTTCCAACTCGTAGAGAATACCGTGCACTCCCCATCCGCGAACATTCACGAATACCTCGCTCTATATATC
Source organism: Perithous albicinctus (assembly GCA_964016905.1). Taxonomy (NCBI): domain Eukaryota; kingdom Metazoa; phylum Arthropoda; class Insecta; order Hymenoptera; family Ichneumonidae; genus Perithous; species Perithous albicinctus. The sequence continues at coordinate 23,040,191 of OZ024693.1, read as the reverse complement.
TCTTTATTCTTAACTCAACGTTTCACCGGAGTCTCTGCATACCAAATTCCTTGTAACTTACAGAATTATGTTACTCCTGAGCGTAAATTCACTCCAACGTCGGTCCGTTTACATTTAACTTAATATAGGATTGAAGTACAGCTTTGATTGCGAAATTTTCAGCATTTTACGTTTCTACAATACGTTTTACAAGAACCCAAAGTAGAATCGTAACCATCGCTTCCTCATTAATTCCCATTTTTCGTACAGCTTCTTCTACAAGTCAAAATTACTCAATATTCTTCCTTCTGACTTTGTAAAAAAATAAAATAAAATAAAATAGGAAAGAATGAGCAAGCAACGCGAAAGTATCTACGCTTTGCCTTCTTCTTAGTTTATCTTACAGCCCGAGAGAGAGGTTCACGAGAATTTTATCTCCGATACACTGAGAACTCAATGTACTATCTGGAAATAAAAGTTCCGAATGAAACTTTTCAGAAAAATGTGTTATTGACCAAAAAAAAAAATATATATACATATATATATTGAAAAGAATAAAATAAACTTTAACGGATGTGCTCTCTATATGGTAAATTGTAGGGTGAAGAAGGTACAACCGACGGAAAAGTTTGTTCCGAGGCGAATCCCTGAATTACGAGAAACTTTTGCACGTCCCGAAGCCCAGACTACGCTCGCGCGCTTCGTTAGAATTACAGTGAGGAAGAATCAGTTGTATCTTCTGGGCTGACGCAAAAGCCAGGCTCTCGAACTTTGAGCTTTCGAACTCAGGGACACCCAAAGTCACCAAACTCTATTCGCTTGGGTAATTATGAATTTTCTTGCGTCTCGGGTTGCTCGCGAATGCGTTCGGAGTTTATAACGCTGCGACGGGTTCGTTGAAAAGGGATACAATTTCAATCTTTTTTTTTTTTTTTTTTAAATATACAGTATTTATTCGTACATATTTTTTGCTGTTTAAAAGCGTAACGAGGTATTTATTTAAAGAAAAATGAGAGCTATAATGCTTCAATTTTATTCAGAAGCTTGCCACTCTAAACATCGATATAGAAATGTTTCCTTGCAATTTCGAGTATAATTACCCCGGGGAGTTGGACTAAGTTACATTAATTGTTCAGAACTTGGATAATTACATCGTGTAGTGCTGAAATTCATGATTCCTCCAAGGACTCGATCTCTATCAAAGCTTCCCGATTTTAAATTCGATTATATTGTCGCTCCAATAATCTGCGTAATTTTCGAATAAAGTGGAATTATGCATTTTTCCTGTTTACAGCAAAATGATAAAACTATAAGTATTTTTATGGGATTCTAAAAAAAAAAAAGGGATTACTTTTTGGAGCTCGTAATAAATTTTCATCGAATATTTAAAATTCGCTAAACGTGTCAGAAGAAGAAACGTCTGAATGAAAATAGATGGCTGTTTTTTTATTCATGATAAGCGTGTTTACAAGGGAAAGAGCGTAACTTATTAATTTTGTTAGCAGTATAATCGTATTTTAAATAGAATCTACTATCTCTCTTGGCCCATGTGCTGATCAGAGAATAATCTGTCGAGAAGCCGACTGCATGTTTGCGCTTCGTCGATGCTCTCCTCGGCCTTGGTTTCTTTGAGATGTCGGTCGAGGGTAAGTTTCAGGCACAATTCGGATCGACGACATTCCCGCAAAGCAGGTAGATAATTGTCGTTGGTTAAACCGTTGAGAATCCCAAGCAATTGTTCTCTTTAAAAAAACGAAATTAAAATTCGTACTTCAAACATTTTTTTCTTTTTTTTAAGTCTTATAAAAGAAATATTTATCGAATAAAAATCTGCAGTTTGCGAAACAGCTGTTTAAAAATAGTTGACATTGTCGGTAAAAAAAAAAGAAGCATCGTCGGATGGGGATGCAATTTTATGCCCGTTTATGCTTTTCCTTTTTCCGTAATGTATGCAATTTCTGAATAGCATTAATTACTTTTTTTTGACCAACCGAGTCGCTTTCATATCGTTTTAAAGTGCTGCTGCTCAGTCGGTAACAAAAACTGTAAAGCATTTTTCTCGGCTGAAATGTTGAAATGCCTTAAAATTCTGCAGTAAGTCGATCTCCTTTTTTTTATCCGGAAACTGAACTGTAATTTTTTTTTGCGCTCCAATCAGGAGGATTCAGCCGGTATCAAAAACTGTAATCCAATTTAATCAGATACGAAGTTGATATTTCAGAATGAAAAAAAAATATCAAATTGGATTGTACAGTCGAGTAGATTCACGAAGTGAAATCGAATTTCTTTTTGTCTGATTAAAGCTTTCTGTTACCAGAACTATGTCACATATTTTTCATACAGATGCCCTCTGACTCGCAATAAATTCTAATGAAACGTAAATCAATATGGTGTTGAAAATAAATACTTTGATTATCAACACTTTTGTGTAATATTTAAGCAGGTTGGAGCGCTACGCTCGGGGGTGAAAGCCGCGATGTGAAAGCATACCGAAACAAAAGCTGGAAACGTCGGTTTTACTCGTACTATTTCAAAAACTAAAGGGTTAATTATTTTGAAATTTCACGGTATTTTTTTTAGACAGAATTCCCTTGCCGTTAGCACATTTTTCACATAAAAATGTTTTCGCACACTTTTTGCAGTATCAATTTATGGTTTCATAACAGCAATGTTAAATAGCCCAACTAAGGTTGTCGATATCTCTGCAACTAAACGGTAAATATATTTTAATTTTTGGATACACCGAACACAAGTCTTGTTCAACGTAATATTTCTTCTTCACACTGAAATATTAAAAATGCTGTAGCGCTCCAACCTCCGTAATGAAAAAAAAAAAAAAAAGAAGTTTCTGAATGAAATTTTCGAGTTTTTTTTTACCTCGTGTCCGGCAGAAGGCTACCGCTCGTTAAGAGCGCAGCAGCCTGTTCAATGAGACCCATCTTTACAAGAGTTTCCCTCAGACTGCCAGCATTGTCTCTGTTACACAAAGCGCAGAGAAGAAACGCCGATTTTACTTGCAATTTCTCTATCGGGCTCTGTATAGCTCTGAGTAATACAGAATAGCCGTCGTTGATCTCCATGTACCGAAGCGCAAGCGGATGACCTCGAACGATACCTAAACAATCGGCAGCCAATAACGAGAATAAAAATCACGATTTGTTAGAAAACATTGGATCTCCTTAATGTATGTATCAAACGAACTTACAAGAAACTGCGTACAACGACTTTATTCTCGCTTGGTCGCATGTATCAGTGTCTACCATGCTCAGGAGTATCGGCATCAAGCCCATCTCCAATATTCTCTCCTGACAGAATGGATTGTTTTGCGCCAATTCGGCAATTATATCCGCAGCCTTCCACCTAATGCTGCTGTGAGGAGAATTAAGACACGGTCCGAATATCGCAAAACCGCCAATCTTGTAAAAATCATTGGCGATATCCATATTATCGACGGAATCGACGATCCTCTCGAGAGCCCCTTCGTAATCGGAAGGATCGTCGTCGGGCCTCAAATCGACAACATTCGACAATAGCTTTACAGCTTTTTGTAACTCTTCTATTATGTTCACTGACATCGATGATAAAGCTTCGCTCAAAAAGTTTTTTCTCTGAAAAATAGAAAAGAACATAGAACTTAAATGAAGAAAAGTCTCTGGAAAAAAAATAATAATAATAATAAACTTTTGGCTATCTGTTACTAGCGGAAAAAATGCAAGTATTTTCATTTGACTCCATTTTTTTTACTTATTTGAAATATTTTATCCATCTAAAAATATTGAAAAAAAATTAATTAGGAGCTTAAAAGAGTATAGAAATTTTATCCTAGGAATTGTAAAATGTAGTTGTTTCCACAGAGAAGGAGTTAAGTTTTATTCTGAAGCGTTTAAAGCTACAGATTTTTTTTTTAATTCATTTTTTAAAATCATTTCTAGCGTCCTTTTTTTCTGTTTTTTCTTTGTACAAGGACCAAAATTGCTGAATTGAAAATTTTCCTGCTCAAAATGAGTGCTTATTGACTTTACCTCTTCGTCAATAGGCTGAACATGAGAAGCGTGAGGAGCGTCCTCAGCAGCTGTAGCTTCCATAGCAAATCTGAGCAAGCCCTGTAAATTGGTTGGTTGTCTGGGTTGATTAGGCATTTGCTGAACAGGCTGCCTGTGTTGTCCTTCATTATTGGAACGCGGTCCTTCTATGGAAAGTGGTCTTCTGTTGCTCGCGGTGTCATCCGCCGTTCCATGGCTCGAATCTTTGCTATTACTGGAAACAGAAGGCCACGATATTTATCATTCAAGGTAACGTCGCGTTCGTAATACTACCTACACGTTACACCATACACACGGGATATATATATATTTATCAACGTGAAGCGACGAAAAATTAACAACGAAATTTTATTCACCTGTTCATATTATTGCTTTTTCTTCGCGTATGCACTCCACCCATAAATCAAAAAACAGACAATTCTGTTTTTTATTTTATTTTTTTTTTTTTTTCAATTCAATTATTGTACATTCCTCGGTTCGATGCACGAGTAAACACAAATTTCGTATTGCAGGTTAACGAAAATCTCGCACGTTCAGCAAGCTTCTAGAATGTCAGCTCACGACCAAGCGCACTGACCAACTGATGAGCAATGAAGCAAAAGAGAGCCTCGTGCTGTGCTCCTTTAGCCAAGAAATTTCATACGGCGCATGGGAATCTAGATATTCGCGCTGGTACATTGAAAATTAGAACGTTCTCGTATACGAAGGACGAATCTCGAATGTTTTCCAATTATTCCAAGTGTTTTACCAGCTACTGCAGAAAATTAGAGAATCAATTATCCTTTTGCACGATTTTTATGTCTGATTTTTGTACAGTAGGAACTCGAATGTTTCATGTTGTATTTTTTTTTTTTTTTTTTTTTTTTTTTTTTTTTTTAGGTTTTGTGAAATGTATTTTAATATGTATATGGAACGGATATTATGAAATGAAAAATATTCTTTCGCTCTATAATTAATAATTATAATTTTTGCTTCAAAATTATACAATATATAATTCTATATAAAATATATGATCATATATTTTGCAAAATTCTACTTTGCATCATTTTTTAAATTTAAACAGAATTAAAATTATAATTTAAAAAATCTATTGAATAGACAAAAGTATTATTACGTAAGAAATAATCGAGTTTCTACTGTACTGATACATTAAAAAAAATGTTTAATTATTTTTAGGCAACAAAGTAAAACTTTGCACATTGTTTCCTCGTTATTTTTCAAATTCCAAAATTCCACTTCTTATTGTTATTCATTTTGAAAATAATAAAAATTAAAAATAACATTTTTCACAATATTATTATTATTACGTAAAAAAAAAAAATCGAAGTTCTACTGTACTGATACTATCGACTGAATCGCAGCTCTTGCGTCGCAATGCTGAAAAATACTAATTATCCTGTCGTCATATACTTTTTGTTTTGATTAAATCACGCAATATTCTATGATTCCGCGACATCGCGGATAATTTTACCTTTTAATAAATGTTCTACATTTTCTCATTTGGTCCTTGATTACATAATGTATTATATACATGCTACGATTTACGAATTCACCTGCTGTGTGTGTGTTGCCCCAGCAACCAAGAGCCGCTACGAAATCCTAACACAAGAGCGATTTGCATGTTACTCTGAGTATTCTATCGTCACACTTGCTTCGCACCGTTTTGGCCCGTTTTCGCTGCACTTTCAATATTCAATTTCAAAATCGTCGGCTTATCGAAAATCGCTAAAAAAAAAAAAATAGAAAAATTCTGAGAGCAAGTATTATAAAACTTTCCAAGAGCGCGTGCAAAAGATGCCTATGGTCGAGAGTGCTTTCAACAATCGTCAAATCGACGTTCCACCAAGATTACCTATTATTCTAAAGCAATTCTGCAAAGCCGCGATAAGAACCCAACCCTACGATTTACTTAAATGGTCCAGTGCTTATTTTCGCGCGCTCGCTGAAGGCGAAGAGCCCCCGACGAAGATAAGACTCGAACATCCACTTCCGCAAACTATATCTGGATTGACGCTTGGATTCTTAAAGGTTTTACTTCGACAACTTGGAGGCAAGTATTTATATCGAGCGAAAGTCAAAAAAAAAAAAAAAAAAATAAGTGTATCAGGGTGAACATTATAATCAATATTTGATATTGATTTTTGCCAGAATCTGTGATTTGCAGTTTACACTTTTTTTTTACTTGATCATATAGAAAATTATGCTTTCATATAAAAATTTTTTTTTTCGCGGTATTCATGGACAGTTTTACTTTGTATACTTTTTCTGAAAAACTTATTTTTTGCGATAAACCATAGATTACAACAAGATACTGTCGATCGACGCAATTCTCCGGAGATGGGACGATCTGTGCTTGGATCGAAGAGATCTCAATCTCATAATGATAATCGGTAAATTTCGTCGAAAGTGTCAGGTGAAAAAATTTCTGGCTATAGCAGTGGGCCTCCTGGGTTCGAGCCTCTTCGAGACAATGCTCCTGATCTGTGAATTATTTACCCTGGAGCCTGACGGTGGATCGGCAATGATACCGGTCACTTTGTTCATTGAAATTTATGGGTACTAATTAACGACAAATAATGAAGCTAAAAGAAAAATTACCCATTTGTTCATAATGAACAATGCATTCATGACGTATTTTTTAAGATACTTGGCGGGATTGCGCTGTGACGGAAGTAAGCGAGAGTCCTTCGATGAGGATCCTTCGGAATTTTTGATTTTCGATAAAGCTGGCAATTGTCCTCGGCCATTGGAAAAACAAATTTCTGGTGGTGAATCCAACAGCGTTCCACCTGTCGAAAATATTTCAATCACAAGTCAAGACACCGAAGCTGATGCCAATGTTGAGTTAGAATCATCGTCCAAGGACGAGGCGCAGTCCGATACTAAACGTAATTATATCATTTTTCAGAATCATCTTTATTATTTTTTCAGAAATAATAGAGTGAAATAATAGAGAGACTTCAAAATGGACGTAAATTTTTTTTTTTATTGATGATACTATTGCTTTTTTTTAAAACTTACATTGAAGCTCATAAAATGCACAAGCATTGTAGATTTGAAACTGTATAGTCATATCGTGTCATATCGGTTTTTTTAAAAGCAATATTATCATCCATAAGAAAACATTGTCTTATACCTTTTTCAGGTGTTTGGTACTGTAATAATTTTTTTTTGTCTTCCAACTCAAAAAGTAGTGCCAAATAATTTTTTAAAAAATCCTCCTAAATCATCAGAACGTAGAAAAATATTTTTTTTTTTTTGGCAATTAAAATTCAAAAAATGTAGTTCAAAATGAACCACCCTAATAATCTCATTTGCTTACTATAAATTTCGTAGAAACCTTGGAAGTCACTCCAAAAAGCTCAAACGGCAACGGAAGTACATCCAGTGAAACGGAGCAACAATTATCGAAAGCGAGTTCCCGAAAATCGGAAGAATTGAGTGGTGACGTCGTGGAATCCGGTGGAAGTTTATCCAAAGAGCTCGGCAGCGAAGAATCCACGTCAAAATCTGAAAACGAAGAGTCTGGTAAAGATCGAGACGAAAGTTCCAATGAAGTTACGTTGACGAACAGTAATTTCGAGAGATCCGACAAAATCGATGGAAAAATGAGCTCGGATAAGGCGAGAAAAAAGATTCAGAAGGAAGATACGACACTGATGAGTTATTATCCTAATATACCGGGTTCGTTGAAGTCAACATTTTTTTTTCAAAAACTCATTATCAATACAGATTCGTTAAAGTACTTACAATTTTCGTCTGTTTATCATCAGGAATTGGACCACGATTACTGCCGGAAGAAGTTGCTGCCGTTGCTATTTGGATGACCGAGTGTGCCAAGCTCCAAGAGGGAATGGTGGGTCCAAGAAATCTTCGACATTTAAATTGTCCAACGTTGGATCGTTCGGATTTTTCGGAATCGTAAATCGTACGCAAATTACATCGTTTAGTCGTCATTGCACGTGATGCATTACTCGCTAAAGGATGACAATATTTTTACCTCATTTTTTTTTTAAATTCTTAAACTGACCTTATCAAAATTCCAATAAATCTTTGCCTTGAAATAATCAATAAAGCCTTACAGATGTATATCATACGCTGTTTTTTCTACACCGAATTCCTGCAAATGTGCGTAATTTCACGGACAAATATTAGTATTTATTGATCGCTCAAATAAAGCCTTTAAATATTTAATTCCCTAAAAATATATTTTCTTTATTTAAATCTCTCGCTCTCATATTTTTAATTTCAAATTCCTGAAAAACACTCTAAATGCACACTTCCAGGATTTTGTTATAGAAAAAAAAAGTGCAAAGTGAAAACTATGATAAATCACACAAATCAATTCTTAATGAATAAAAAAGGATTTATAAGAGTTTAAGTGACCTCTTAATATTTTTTAGACCGACTGAAGCTCGTGTGAGCTTAATTCTACGACAGACGAAGAATAAAATTCCCGAGTTTGAGTAAAAGTAAAAAAATAGAGGTAAAAATATTACCGCCATAGTAACTCGCGTAAACATCTTCGTTGAGAAGAAAACATTGTCTCTACGTATCGTTAACTAGCTGCATAACCACATATAGTTTATTATAGAGTTTTTACTTCGTCAATGTGATAAATTAATAAAGAAATATAAAAGATTCCAAACGTCTTTCACTTTTTTTCTGTATATAGTATATATATATATATATATATGTATATACATTCATATATTTCAACAGTAATGTATAATATACATGTACTTATCATTTCGATAAAAAAAAGGTTTCCCCGACAACATTTATCCGCGGATATGTACAGGGCGATCGCACACTCCGGCTTCACAAGTGACTAGCGATTGCAAAAGATGCACACAACCATATGAAAAAAAATTGATATAACGCTCGTTCTCACGGTTATTAAAATTATTCTCGATTATAAAAATTATTAGATATGCATATTTTTTTTTTTTTTTTTCAAAGAAATAGAAATTTATGGATTGGTGAATGAGAGAGATTCTTACGTAATGAGATTACTGTTTTCAATTGCAAGATCAAGATTTACTGGCGAAGTTTACTGCAATTTTGTTAATTATAAATTTATGGTAAAAAAAAATTCTCTGGTAATTTGCCTAGATATAATTTGTTTTCTTTTTTTTTAAGACTTTATCACTCGGTTTTGCGACAAAACGAAATAATTCACAGATCAATTAGCTGCATTAGCTATAATTTCAGTTTTTCGATCGTGAATAATTCGCTAGAGCGCTAAAAGGAACGCTTTTTTTTAAATTGCTCATCATGGTTCATCAATCTGTTATCACAAAAAACAGATTTACGGAAAAATGTCGGAGATGAAAAAAAAATGTACTAATGTCGCATGAATTTCACAAATTTTCAAAATTGCATGCAAAATTGTGCCAAAGCCACAATTTTCCGTTTTAAAAAAAATTCATGCGGCAGTAATCTTTTTTTTTAAATCTAGTCCATTTGCGTAATCTTGTTCATGGAAAGGAACAAAAATCACGATGAACAGTTGAAAGAAAAAATTAAGTATTTGTTTTAAACTAAATGATGATCCACGAATGTTATCACAAAAGATTATTTTTAGGGGTAAAGTGAACAGAAAGTATTCTGTTATACGAGCAACGTTGGCAATGAACGAGCGCGCAATAAACGTCGCATTTGATTATGAAAAAGATGATACACTGTGATAAAGAGTAACGCGGCTACGAGAAGTATCAAAAGATTCCGCGCTCTTGCGCGACTCGCTCGCCACTCAAAGAGCTCACGGCGATGAGAGAAACGATTTCTGTATTGAACGGGAAGTTCGAAGCTACTTCGCAGCGGATAAAGAGATCGGTAAAAATCGTTCAGCAACGCCCGAATCACTTCATTTTCCACACGTCTCGAGGGATCCATGTCATCGTTCAAGCATATAAATTTTCTGAAAATAATACAATTCATATTTATTTAATTTATTAATATTATATAAATATATGTATATATATATCGACAAGATTTTTGGTGGCTCACTTCGGTTCTCGGCGAATCTCGTCCAGTAGCTGCACCGTAGACGACACATTGCTCGTAAGCATTTCGAAAATCTCGCTTTTGCCGGCTTTAACGATCTCGTGGCGATAACGTCGACGATCGCCAAATTTGCCGATAAGTCGCTTAGCGATCACTTGGCACTTCAATATTAATTCTTTCGAAACAATTGGCTAAAACATAAATTGCATTATAAAAAATTACTATTTTATTTTAAACCGTTTTTACGTTACTTAGCCGCAAAAAAAAAACGATTTTGTCGTCGGGTCTTTAATTATGAGGTCGGTAGGATATTATTAATATCTTACGAGTGTCGAGTCCAGATATCGTTCTCCCGATGGTGCTTCCGGTATTTCGACCAATTCAATTTTATTGGAGCAGTTGGTTATTGCACTCTCAAAATCGACGACGAAACTGTAATCCAACGGGAGTGTGTACATTCTTGTGAGAAGAGTTCTGATTTCTCCGTCAGACCAGGTCCTTTTTACAAAAGAAATAATTAATTATTATAAAAATTGATAGAAGATATTATTATTGTTTATCCTCTGTGTGACCAACCAAAACTTGTGTCAATGTGCTTGTATTTTTTGAGAAGTAGTCTTAGGTGTTAAACCGTATAAGAACTTTTTAAAAATATTAGTAATTATGCTGATTAGCGACTTTTATCAACTTTCAAACTTCCGTTTATTTATTTTTTTTATTTGGAAATGAAAATTTGAAAGTCGCTAAACCGAATTACATTTTAAACCCAATTTATATTTTTCAAAATTTCATAAATTTAGCTATACCAAATATTGAAAAACGAGGTGAATGCGACGATAAAAAAAATATCCCAATTTTTTGTAAATCAAAAGTGTACCCACAGAGTTACAATGATAAATTTAAGTTTCCAGATTATTTAAAGATCTTATACCAAAAATTACTGAAAATTTTACCCTGATTTGTCGGTATCAAATCTATCGAAAATCTCGCCAACCGTAGCTTTTCGTCGCTCGCTCACGACATAATAAAAGTATGAGAATGCAAATTGCATATCCTCGGAATCTCGGACTCTGTGAGCCGAAGTCTTAGCAAACTCGGATTCAAATTTTTCTTGCATCTCTGCTACAATCCATTTGTCCAGGAGATGAGGCATGTGAGCCGGTACTCTCCGTCTCTCGAAACCATAAGCCGTGTTGTATATCCTGTTAACGTATAGCAGCGATTCCGCATATGTATCCAAACGTCTTGTTTTGCGTTTAAATTGATTAACAGGCTTAACTTTACGCGGTTTCGCGTCACTCACGCGCACCAAATTTATTATATCGTCATTGCGATGTCGTTTCAATTCAGCTTGCTGCTCTGTTTCAATCTCGTTCAATATCTTATCGTGATTCAATGAGCTTTTATTTTTTATATCGCGAATTTCGCTTATCGTAAAATTTCTCTCGAGAATTTTCGAGCTGGTGTATTTTTCTGTATTATTTACGAATTTTCGGATATCGGCGTTGAGATTTAAAGACTTTAGTGAACGAAAAATTCCCAAAGACGTCGTAATTTCTGTGGTGGAAAGGACAGTTTTCTTTTTTAACATTTCCAACAATCGCGCGGCTTCACGATTACGAAAAGGATCGGTTTGCAAAAGTTTGTACGGATAATCAGCCTCGTCTTCCAAGCCTTCGCTATCCGTTGGTATGTGTGTTATATCACAGTCTCCGCCTAGAATTAATTAATTAATATAAACTTTAAAATTAGAAAATTTCTTCTTAGTTTAAATCTATTTTTGGTTAAGATAACATGATTATTACCGTCGAATTCGCAAATAGTCGTATTGCAAACGGGATCACAGGCACCGTCGCCAACCCAAGCCCAGGGACAAACGTCCGAACAATCCGGAACCCACCAAGCAAGATAAACCTTCTGTCCATTGGCTTGAGTTATAAAATCTTCTGGCCATACTTCTCTACCGAGAAACACGTCGTCGTTGAAGTATAAAAATTTGTCCGAGAGACCTGGAATCCTGTGAATCCGTTAATTCTTTTTTCATCTTTGATCGTAGTAAAAAAAATACAGAAATTCAAAATTTCAAGAATTCAAAAATTCACATTTGCCAGAAAATTCCGCAAAATATTACAAGAATTTTCTATTTTTTTGCATCTTCATATTCTCCGTTTGTCTTTAATTTAATTTAAAAAAAATTAAATTAAAAAAAAAATTAAAATAAAGCTTAAATAAAAAAAAAATTATCAATTTAATATACCTATGAATATGGCTTTCTATAGCAGGACTTGAAAAACTTGGGAGATCAGCTTTGTCAGGAAATATATCACTGTGAGTAACAAGAGTCATTCTTGGATTATCCATATCGAGCCAGCTTGGAATTTGTCCATTTGTGACAATATACACGTGTCTGACCCAGGGTGCATACATTTCCAAGGATCTCAAGGAATATCTCAATTCGTCCTTATCATTGAATCTCGATACCGCGGCATTTACATCGCTCGTCGGAATGTAATTCTGTAGACTCTCTATGAATATTGGATCTGTTCCATTGACCCATGTGTAAACCACATCAATCGGCACATGCTGGCAGAGCTTTTTCTGCAGTGACGTTCCCAGGATATTGTCGTTAAAAGAATGAAACACAGCTTCGTACTTCTCTTTACTCCAAGCAAGCCAAACCTGGAAAAAAAAAATTTCAAGTTAATTCCACTTTTCAGCTATATTCGCGTAAGATGAATCTTTATAGCTTGAATGTAGGTTTTTCAATTTTTATTAGCACTAACAAATTTGTAACGAATTCATGAAAATTATTTTTTTGATTAGTGCTTGAATCTATATAACATTTCAAGAATTAAAAAAAAAGAAAAAATTGAAAAAGCTCCTGCTGTGAGGTTTCGTCTTACAGAAATTCGAGAATTTTTTTAAAAATTATTTGCATAAATTTTTCACTTGGAAATGTGTGAAAAATTATAACAACCCAAAAATGTTTGGTGAGAGATCTATGAATAGTTAGATGTTTTTGCAACAGGCCAAAATATTCTTTGCTTTAAGAGTTAAAAATATATGTGGGATGAACCTTGACCCTTCCAATTGGGTATGCAATTTTTTATATAATTTTTATATAAAAAAAATCGAAAAATCACTTCTTTTTTTTACAAATTTTTACTTATCTACGATCTTTTGGAACAAATTATGAAACACATTTAAAAAAACTGAAAAAATTCCGAAAAACCTTTCTTTGAAAATAACAAATTTCTTCTATTTTTTTTTGTTTTTTTTTTCAACAACAAAAAAATGAAAAAAATAGGATAATCATGCAAAATTAAATTTAAGCAAAAATAAGTAACAATAGATTGTCATTGTCATGCTGAAAAAAAATTATTTAAATTCTCGACGCGAATCCAAAATGAAAATACGCGGAAAAAAAATTTCTAACATTTTCCCAATAAATCGAACAATAATAAAATTATGCCGATAAAGTAAGTTTTACGAATTTTTTTTCTAAAGACTAAAACCAAAAATTCGTAATTTCTTGCTGCAAATCAATAAAACAAGAATTTCTAGTATATTGTAATTAAGTTATGGCTTAATGTCATTAAGAACGAAAAATAACCGGTTTTAATTGTATTAACTGCGGTTTGTGTCTAACCTCTCCGAAGTGTATGATGCCGACGAAGATGCAAGTGAACGCAATGAGAATAACGAGCAGTGACGATTTGTGTGACAGAAGGTCGTAACAACGACGCTGTATCAGCTTCCATGTGCTCATTATAACAAATATGATCTTTGTGGCGATTGTCATCGCTAAAGATCACTGCAAAACACCTGCCACCGTTGATCGCACATCTCGACGAGCCTCGTCGGCGCGTGTACCGGTACACGACTATTGCCAGTGTCAGAGGCGAGTACCTAAGTACTATTCCTAAAAAAACATACTTTCTCGTTATCTCGTTACTTCGGAGTAGGAGTTTGATGGACGAATCATCGCTCTCGGTTCATAGAGCAAATAGCCAATCGGCTGTCGTCAAGCTAACGGTCTGTCTATTTACACCTGTTACACCGATGATGAAAAAATATATTATTCTCAAATATTCGGAAATTGTTTTAAATTATTTTTTTTCTCTGTATCTGAAAAACTTAATTTTTTCATTTTCTGAAATACTCTTTTGTTTGAATAATAATAATATCCGAAAGTAATTATAATATTTAAATATATTTAAAAAATAGTTTTTAGCAGAACTTAAATAAAAACTAAACAATTTCTAAAAAACTGTAATCACATCTAAATATAAGATTATTGCATGATTATACAAAATTTAAAAAAAAGTGATGTATAATTTAGTTCGCCGTGAAGAGTTCGCTCTTATCGACAGGGCTGCGTGGATGCCCACTAAAAGCAATAGAAGAAAGAGGAGCAAAAAGGAAAAATACGGCATCCAGTCTTTAGTCTTCGTTGCGCAGAGCCGCAGAACTCCGTTCATTGCGCTGTTGATATTTCTCTTTTAATCGTTATCATAACCTAAATAATATGTTTCGATAAATGAAGATTTATTGCTCATCGCCGGCTCATCGATCGTATTTTAATTATATTTGTACTATCAATCTCAAGATATTGCGCATATTTGCCGTTTAGCGAGATTCCAATATTAAATAAAGGTATATAATAAAGGAAATATGTTAGAGAGGTTATGTGAATGTAATACTCCAATATTACGATAACTGCTACGTTACACAAGTGAAATGAATGCTAAATTTTGACAATGCTTCGTAAAAAGTTTAGTTCATTGACAATAGTGGATTACATCATCTGTCAGGGATTCAAAATTGTTTGAAATTTTCCTGTATAGGGAAGTCGATAATATCGCGACCTTTTAAAAGCAGCATATTGTTTAAGAGTCAAAAAATATCAAGAACAAACTGCGTTAATCTTCAGATGATACCACTACAAAAAAAAAAAATGCCACATTCATAGAGGAACTTTTGAGAAAAAAATGTATTTAATTTAAAAAAAAAAAAAAAAATTTTACCTTTGCAGAAATTTGTATTGATATTTTTGCAAATACATTTTGTCTTACGGGATCCATTAAAAATAAATGCTTTAATTAAAAGTTTTTGCTTATTGTCATTTATAATGTATTAAACACTGCATAAACAATTTTTTTTTTTTAAATTCAGCATTTATTTTACTAGTGCAAAAAACACTAGCTGACTGAAAAATTTCCAAGCTAATTAAATTTCTCTCTTTTTACATCTTCAGGATGGTTCGTTACACGGAATTTCAAGCAGTGGTGCTTGCCGGAGGAAAAGGTTCTCGTATGACGGAGCTTACCGCCGGAAAACCGAAATGTCTACTTCCAATCGGCAATATGCCGATGATCTGGTATCCTCTGAGACTGCTTGAACGCGCTGGCTTCACAGAGGCGATAGTCATCGTCACTGAGAACATAAAGAACGACGTAGCGACTTCCGTAGACAAACTAGGATTAAGCATAAAATTGGAACTCGTCGCTATACCGGGCGATGATATTGGCACTGCCGATTCTATAAGATACATTTACGACAAAATTCATCACGACTTCATTGCCGTATCTTGCGATCTAATCGCCGATATCGACATATCGAAACTCGTGGATTCCTACAGGAAGCACAATGCCAGTATAACGGCTCTTATGCTTCCTATGCCAAAGATACCTGGTGATTTTATCACACCTGGCCCTAAGAGCAAGCAAAGGCCAGAGACTGATCTTATCGGGATAGACAATAAGACCAATCGTCTCGTTTTTCTCGCTTCCGCCTCGGATTTCGAAGAAACGATAAATATATCGCGAAAGCTTCTCAAAAAACACAACAGCTTTACCATACACTCGAAATTAATGGACGCTCACTTGTATATAATAAACAAGTGGGTTTTGGACTTTTTGGAACATAATAAGTAAGTTGAATTATTGGTAGGTGTTTAAAAAAAAAAAAACATACTTTTCTCATTTCGTTTAGAAATTGCAATTTTTATAAACTTGGACTAAATAATTATCATGTGTTTAACATTTTTTTTATACAATCAATTCATAGATTTTTTTTTATCTTTTTAAAAAAATATCTCCGTCTTGAACTTTTCAATCATAATAATAATTTTCAACGTACATATCTCATAAAAAAGAAAATGAGATAATAATTGGAATTTTATTATTCAGGAATTTGAGTACTTTGAAGGGTGAATTGCTGCCATATATCGTGAGCAAACAGTTGTCTCGACCTGCGAAACAATCGACCGACGATAAAAATACGTCGGTCGTGAGACTGGACATGCGAGAGGATATTTTTCGTTTCGCGGTCGAGCGACCGTTCGCCGAACTCATCAGAAACATGTCGGCGTTCAATGATCACAATACAGATTTGGAGGAGGCCTATCATGGCGATCCGATAAGATGTTACGCGCACACGCTGAGCGGGAAATTTGGTCTCAGGGCCAATACCGTACAAATGTATACTCTCGCTAATAAAATGGTAAGCTTTATTTTAGGGTAGTTAATTTTTAACTTCAATTGTTTTTATTTTTTGGTCTCCCAACTCAAGAAATAGTGACAAATACTAACATTTTTTTAAATTTAAACAAAATTTAAAAAGTCAGAAAATAAAATAATAAGGTTTTTTGGATCACCTATTATGCATGAAAAAGGAGTCTTCGTTGAAAAATAATTTTATTGTTGGCGCTTGGTTTTTTTTAATTTAGAAAACCAGATTGCCAGATTTTAAAATCATTCACGGCAGACACACATTTTAAATTTGTTTAAAATGTAACGGATAAAAGACTTTCTTCCATAGCTTCTAAAAACTGTAGCGATCGCTACAGATTTTTTTTTTATTTGTTTAAACCTACGCTTTAGTATACAATTTTTTTTAATAATTGGATCTTTTGCATGATCTAGTGTTTTGAACACTATACAAAAAATGGAGTAAAGGATGTAAAAAAGAACCTTGAAAATTCGTGAGATTAAATAGCAAACATTACTTTTTTTTATAGGTATCCGAACTCTGGGATTCTGATGAAACGAACGGATGTTCGTCTCTGCCTCCACAAATATCATCGAGCGCCGTAGTGAAGAGTACACAAGTGCAAAATTGTCGAATCGACGAGGGTGCAACGATCGACGAAAAGACTTCGCTGAAGCAGAGCCACGTCGGTCCAGCCGCGACAATACATTCAAAAACACGAATATCCGACAGTGTGATAATGGGAAACGTGACGATAGGACAAAGGTACCTTGTAAAAGAGACTCGAAGATTAGTGCCCGTGTTTAAACGAGTTTACCCTTTTTTTCACTCTTATATCTCACCAAACGATATATCTGCGTTTGTCCACAGGTGTGTCATCAACAATTGCATATTGTGCAACGGTTGCGTAATCGAGGAAGGAACCGAACTCAAGGATTGTCTTGTCGGAGCGCAACACGTTGTCGCCGCGGACAGTCGTCACTCTCGCGAGGTTCTCACTGACGCTGATAGACTTATGGAAATATAAATTTACTAATAAACGCTTATATTCGTACCGAAAAGTTTCCTTTTTTCTTCGATTTTATTCACCTTTGTAACACATACTTCCAAGGATATTATGAAAACGTTTCTTAAAAAAGAAAGACATAAGACAATTTTTTTATAAAAATCATAAGCTCACTGTAATTATTTCCTATGGTTTTTTTAATCTACATTTACAATTTATTTTATAATTTTTTCGTCTTTTGAGAACATAATTTTAGTTTGAATTTTTTAAATATTTTTCACACGATTTTTTAGTTTTTTTTTTCTCCAGATTTTTCATTTCTGCCTAACAATATCTTAATATTAAAAAATCATAACTAAGACAAATTTACAATAACAACAAATATCCAAAAAAAATATATGTGTGCCTTTTAGAATTGGAGCAGTAATATTAAAAAAAGATGGACTAAATCTCAGAGGACAAAATCAAGATGGTACGAATTGTTCCATAAAATTTCGCATCTTTAATTAATTCTTAAATTACACTTTCTAAAATATCCCAAAAAAAAAAACAAAATTTCGAACCAATATTAGATAAACTTATTTGTAAATCCTCATTTTTTCCCGCCGCGCTATAACAACGTCCCTATCATTGGTTCTCTCCCCTCTATCCGACCGGATGTCACGTGTTCGCGCGTCCGAACATCGTTGTTTCCGTTAAGCGTGCGGTCTTTTACGAGCGACCCCTGTCGTCTCTTTTCCAAGTGCTCTTTCGTGCAAAATGGTGAGTGAGAATTATCGTTTATTAAATCCGTTTTTTAATCGACAATCCTTAAGCCAACGGCCTCGTTATTAATACGAAAAAATGTCTTATATTTTCCATTATATACAAAACGTCGTATTTACGATTATCTACCAAAATACTTAATTGTCTCAGTGATCTAATTTCGCGGTGATTTTTATAGGTTAACCCATCGGCTGTGTTTACGTGTTTTCCTATCACGTTGTTTCAATGCATAGTCTCTGTCACGTAGCCGATAAATTACAAGACACTCGTTTTTTTCGACGTATTTCATCGTTTCTTTGCTTCGTCCATTTAGAGGAAGCTTTCTTTAAATTTTTGTTTCGTATAAATACGTTTGTTTTACAAACCAACAATATTGCAGAATTGACAAGTCTTTTTTGAACATTCCCCTTTCGCTAATTCACGTAAAACAACGAATATCAGGCATGTAATCGCTCATTTTGACATTACTGAAACACCAAAAATTTTTGTCAACAGACGAAGGGTACATCGAGCTTTGGTAAGCGGCGCAATAAGACCCACACGCTGTGCAGGCGATGTGGTCGTAGCTCCTATCACATACAGAAATCGCAGTGTGCGCAATGCGGCTATCCTGCTCAGAAGATGAGGTCCTGTAAGTATAAGAAAATAAATATGCAACTCCCATATTTTTTTGAACTATTTAGTTAAGACCTAATATTAGGTTAAACTGTATTAAATGGTTTTGAGTTAAAAAAAAAAAGCATTTGTAAATATTTTGTAATTTTTTTTTTATCAAAACATGCATTTGAAAATAATGGAATAAAAAATTTGATGGAATGAATAAATTTTATGGAATAAGAAATAAGAAATTTTATCGATCACTGAAAATCTCTAATTTTTAATGTGTCGTGCGGTGAGAAAAAAAAAAATAAAACTGTTCACTTGAACATGAACAGATTTTAGCATTCAAGGTGTTTGGTATGAGAACAACATTTTTTTTGGTCTGTTTATAAGAATTTTTGTAATTTAAGAATTGTACTACAGAGCTATGAATTAAAATGTGTAAATCTTTGCTTATTTGAAATTGATTAATAATCTGGAAGTGATTCAAATCTCATTGAATTTTAGTTCCTTTCAGTCAGATGAGAAACTATTTTATCACAAATCAAATTGGATCTTCGATGCCAAAAATTTTTTTTTTTTGTGCTTTTCACAAAGTTTGGATGCAAATTTTATTTGTGGCAACAGTTTTAGCAATAAAAAAGTATTTTGTGATGCTCTGTTTTAATTGAGTTTATCCTCTTAAGGTAAAGATACAATGTTCCTCCCATCCATACTAATTCCAAGAAGTGTTGAAAAATTATAATGCAATTTTTTTTTGATACTAAGAAAATTATTTTTTTTTTCGAAAAATTAAAAATTCTATAAAACCTGTATACATGGATACATTTTGTTAAAAATCACACCAATTAAAGAGGAATTACTACTCCACTTGATCGAAACACCGTTACGAAAAATCAATCGCGTGGGATTACACGTACGATTTTTTATTTTCTTTGATTAAAAAAAAAATAAAACATTTTTTTACCCTCTAATCGTTGGTCCCTCTTTTTGAGTCGATAATTTTCTATGTCCTGCAGTCACTGGTCTAACTTATTTGTATCTGTCAAACAATCTATAGACAACTGGTCCATCAAGGCTAAGAGGAGGAAAACTACTGGAACTGGCCGTATGCGTCACCTCAAGATTGTACGCCGCAAGTTCAAGTGAGTTTTCTTTCCATCCATCCACATTAGGTCGCTCTTTAGATGATAAACGACTATTTACGTTAATACGCCTAATTTATGATTGCAGGAACGGCTTCAGGGAGGGACTTCCCAAACCCAAAGCTGTTGCCGCGAAGTAAATCATTTAAATCCGTTTTGTCTATGGCCTGTATTGCTTTAAACTTCGAATAAAGATCTTGAAGTTTGTAAAACGTTGTTTTATCGAATTTTTTTAGTATCATTTTAGTTATTTATTTATTAGTGCAGTGAACTGAATAATTACAAGCGCCGGCCAAATAGGCCATAAAAGATAATATCCAAAAATGATATAAACATATTAAATAGATTCACGGGCATCTACAAAATGAATTGTTTCACGGAATCAGTGATTTCGATCACGCCGCTGTTGTATGCATTTCCGCGACTACTTGGCGTCATCTATAATCTGTGAATGAGAGCCCGGCGAAGCCGTGGTGCACACAATGTGCCGAACGAGATCGGAGCGAGAGTAAAAGATTGTCCGCGCGGGGTATTTGACTGTTGTCTCGTGTTTGCACGTTAAAGACAAGTCGACGGTTAATGCAACTGATAAAAATAGGTAAAAGAACACGCGGTCTCTTTCCTCGGCGAGTGCGCAAACGCGAGGGGCATCCTTTTGACAGAGAACCCGAGCGCGCGCGTCTATTTATCGCGATGTCCGCTGTTATGAAATGTCAGTCAGTCACATTCAGCTTTCGAGTGACGATGGGAACATCACGAAGTAGCTTGATCGATTTTCACTGAAATATTATAAACGGGGAGAGATTCACGAGAAAAGTGAACTCGGGCTAGATAGGACGGAAAAGTATAACAATCCGTCCTGCTCTTGCTAAGGAAACCACCACCAAAATTGCGAATTGGTGGAACGTTATGCCACGCAAAGATCAACCAACATTCCGTCTGCACAAGCACCAAAAAATTAAGTTTAGAGCTGATCAGGACACTATAAAGTAGTCCAAAAACACGCGCAAATCTACGGATCGTATTTAGGAACAGAAGAAAAAAAAAACCGAATCGATCGTAAAAAGAAAAAAAAAACAGCCGACAGATCGAGATTCGTGCAGAAAGGGCCGAAGCCCCGCTGAAGAGTCCGAGCGCCACCGAGATTAAGTATTCTGAAAGATATTTACAAAATCCAAGGCACACCATGAGGTTACCGTTGAATAATTAGATCTCGGTTTAAACAATCCGCGCTTCTAAAAGCGACTCTGAATAGACCTGCGCTTGAAGCGCAAAAACGCTCCGGCGATATTATTTCTCACCATCTATACAGTAGAAGATACTAAAAGAAGCCTCGATAAATGGGTGCATTCCGTAAATTGTTTGGTAAGTTAAAAGTAAAGTTATTACTACGTTTACTTTCCTTCGTACTCGTACTTTAATCTCTTCTGATTGCTCGCACTTTTCTTCCAATCGATTATTCTTAAAAAAAAAAAATTAAAAAAAGATACATACGCTTGAACTCTATAGTCTCTGATCGATGGTAATTTAAAGATATATTCGTACATTTTACAGATTTCAAGGCAATTCAAGAAAGCTATAACAATTTTCAAACAAAGTACAAAAAGATAGTTCCTATAAATTTACATTAACAAAAATGTTCAGTAAAACGAATGAATCAATTTTCTCCATAATTATATGCAAAAAAGGCTGAACATGTATAAAAGCTAACGAACGATCAAAGACCATAAGATTGTCATTTAAAAAAAAAATGATCTTTCATATACCTCAGTAACTATGAAAACTCGACGTCTAGCTAAGAATAGATAATGAGCGTCGGGTCCTCAGCCAACTGCGCGCGAATTCCCAAGACAATCATACCTCTCTCGTCACCCAACTATAGCTAATAACATTTTCTAAGATATGACTATTTCTGTTATCTCTCAGGTAAATACCTACTCGTCACTAACACAGTAAGCTGCGGTGTGATGATGGGCTTTGGGGATGTTCTTCAGCAACGTGGAGATCACTGGAAGCGTCATCATCTCGCGCGTTACTTCGAATCAGATAGGGAAGAAATAAAAGCTGAGGATTCTGAAGTCATCGCATCCATCGCGTCCATCAACGTCGAGGATAATACAGCAGTGAGAAGCCTTGTTACCAACGTCGAGGATGAAGACACCAGCTATATTCATGATTTCGTACGAACGAAAAATATGTTTGCCGTTGGCTTGGTACAAGGCCCTTTTCATCATTATTTCTACGCTGTACTCGATCGATTTTTGCCCGGCAGAAACACGAGTTCCGTCGTAAAGAAAACCTTCATAGATCAGCTTGTCGCCAGTCCCACTTGTCTCGGCATATTCTTTTTCGGGCTGGGAGCACTCGAGCAGAGGAAGGTCGCGGAAATAAGTGGCGAGGTCAAGCTCAAGTTCTTCGACACTTACAAAGTACGTGGAGAAACCGATTGTTGCCAGGGTTCTTTTTTTATTTTTTTTTTGTTTTTTTTTTACTTTTTGTTTTCCGACTTCCGTCTACACAGTTATCTTCCTGTTTCGAACGATATGTGAAGGCGGTTGTGGCATCATTCCAACTATATTTCTACATTTTTCTCGTTTCCCACGATCCTCATTTTTTCTTCTTCTTTAATCTAACAGGTCGACTGCTGTTTTTGGCCTCCGACGCAGTTTGTCAATTTCCTGTTTGTACCGGTACAGTACCGTGTTGTTTATATCAATCTCATGACCATATTCTACGATATCTTTCTCTCCTACATGAAATACGTGAGTATCATTGCCAGTTCGATAATGATCCTTAAGATATATGTAATTATTTCGCGATTATCATTTTTCGATTTATAATCAATGCTCGTCATTATTATTTACAGGATGCTCAGTGAGAGATCAGAAACAGTGAAATCACAAAACTGGAATACCGTCAACATTTCTGATCACGTGGATCTACTCGGTTTTCTTTATCGCACCGAAAGTTGAAGGAGACTTTAGCATTACTTTTATAAATATTTAGTATGTACAAGAGAAATTTTCATAATTTCTTCATGAATTCTACAATAAATTTGGATGCATTCAAACGAATCTTTATCTCTTATCACCTGGTTCCATCCTCCCCTACTTATATCACAATTCGAGATCAAATTTGTACGCTTCAACAAGCTTTCTGGAAAATTCTACAGCGGTAAAATTTGTGCGAAAAAAATTGAACAAGCCTGTACATCAGGCATTCGTTTTGTCAATTCAATCACTTTTTTCTGACCCACTCAATTCTTCCTCGTTAGTCAGAAATAAATACTCCTTCAGAGTACTTTGTATGTTTTCTTTTCTTCTGATTTTTGCAAATCCATTTCAGAAATTTCTATATTTTTTAAAGACAATTTATCTCGAAAATTATAAGCTACAAAAAATAAATGCATTAAAATTAAAGTTGTAGTTCTGTTTTGATTTTTCAAGGAAAATATTTTATATAATTTGATCGATCTAATTACGTTGATTTTTTTTTCTATTTTTCTTCATAAAAAAAAGAATCTTGAATTCCTAGTTGTGGCTTTCATCTTTTTTTAAATTAGCAGAGTCGTGTGTCGTCCAGCGAAGAGTTCTGGAATAAATAGATGAATATCATGCGATATCTTATGAAATGATTATCTTTGATGAAAGAATTTTAATCGCGGCAAAGTATACATTATTTTGTGTTTGCTCTGAAAATATACGATTTCAATTTTAACTTATAGTTATTATCCGCGATTAAAACATTTTTTAGCAAGACAATTGCCAGAGTTTGAATTTTTCATAATTTTCGAAAACATACCAAGAATTTTTGAAAAGCCAAAATCGACTAACATACTTATATAGAGAGTTTTGTAAAATATTGGAAAATAATGAGGAAGCAATATGCAACTTTCATCCTATTTTTTTTACTTCTCTTATTCAGACGTGTTATTTTCACGTGATACAAAAAAAAAAAAAAAAATTGTCCAATTGACAGAGAATGCCTTTTAAACGTGCATCATCGAGAAGGATCAGATACCAGAGTCTCGTGATCCACTATCGGTACTGTTTGATTCTCGCTTTTTTTAAATTCTTTAAAAAATTTTTTCCACTTCAATAATATTTGTCAACTCGGTTGTCATCAGGCATTGTTTGTCGGATTAATCGGTGGAAAAAAAAAAAAAAAAAACAAATTGAGCACCGAGGCTGGTTCGCATCAGGCCCCAAGACAACAGGAAGACTCCATCGAATTGAGTCGCTCGCACGTGTGTTAGAAATAGCGTGCATGTGCATATACGCACCAGTGTTGCCGTTGTGACCGTAGTCGCATTGTTTATTCATTCGTATTGTCGTGCTCGCACGGGTGGCGCGGAGAGCTTTTGTTTGGCGTTGCGGCGACGTGCAACATCATCAGCTCTCTCTCTCTCTTTCTCTCTCTTGTGTAGGATTATAAAATTCCATATCCCGGCGGTCGCCAGCGAACAAATAGGCGCCCGCCGGTTTGTTGATACGCGGGCGAGATATACCCGTAAACACAAACAATAAATTAAAATTAAACATTGTGCAACAAGAGCGACAGTCAGAGAGAGAGAGAGAGTGACAGAGAGACACGCCGATGATATTATCTGCGATAAAGAGACGTCGAGCAGGCGCCGATCGTCACGCATCGATCATAAACGAATATTTCCACGCGATCATATGCACAAACATTGTTGTTGTTCTATTATTATTATTATTTTTTTAAATTTTATTTGTTTGTTACCAATACCGGGAAAGCTGACGTGTTCTCTTATTTAGCTACGTATACATATATCTCGGAAGGATATATCTTTCTTTTACCCCTTTCACGTGATATTATTTACCACACATTGAAAAAACGCCCAACTTCTTGTGTACGATAATCGTTATCGCAAGATGCATCAATTTCACTCGATACAAAGTTCGCTAATCGTAAACCATCGTTCTTTAGACTGAAATGCACGTATTTCGACCGGTGCAATAACATTTTAGTTATTTCTGGGTACTTTTCTAAGGCATTTTAGGTCATACTAACTATCTTCAGATTTCGTGGCTATAGGTTATTTATTTATACTTAAAATGTAGTGAGTACAATTTGCGTGTACTAACACAAATTTTATGGAAATACATCTTCAGTTTTAGGATCGAGATTTTAAGACATTTTGCATTTTTCCATCTAATTTCCAAAAAGTCGTAACGCTTCTTGCATTTTCTCACTCAATTTCCAGAAAGATCGTAACGGTTTTTTAACGACATTTTACTTTTTTTCTCTCTCGATTTCCAAAATAATGTTGTAAATCTTTTTCAGAGAACATTTTTCTTCATTTCTCCACTGAATTTTCAGAATGGTCGTAATTTTTTTTTGTTTTTAGCACATATTGCATTTTTCCACTCAATTTTCAGAATAAAAGTCGTAACGCTTTTTGAGAACATTTAGCTTTTTTCACTCAATTTAAAAAAGACTCGTAACTCTTTTTCATGACCTTGCATTTTCAAATAAAATCATTATCAATGTTTTGACCCACATGTTGCAAAAAAAAAAAAAAGTAGTATTCAGCGTAACAAGAAAGATTTATAAACAAAAAAGCAATACCAGTTAACGATAAAATCAATTCCTAACAATAAATCTACTCGCTTCAAATCTCATCCAGCAGATGTCGCGACTCCATATTCGAGAACAGCTGTTTTCTTATCGCTTTTAGCTGGCCTATAATTGAATAATAAACTCGTACGAGTTTATCATGACAGAAGACGTAGATCGCTTAGGAAAATATTTTAAGCGATCGCTTCGAACGAATTTGAAGGCGAACGTGAGTAAATATATCAAAACACGATAATACAAAAAAGAAAAAAAAAGAAAAAATAAAATCGATGCTCAAAGTTTATCATATAAAATTAAAGCAAAAGTTAGCCGCACGATTTTCTTCACTTTTGCGTATAATACAAAAGCCGTTTTAACAGGTTTTGGAATGCCGAGTCTGCGAGGAAGTTTTCTCCGTCGACGGTGCAAAAGTTCCGCGACTCTTGCAATGCGGTCACACAGTTTGTCATTCTTGTCTTCTGCGTCTTCAGCCATCGATGCTGGACCAGCAATATTTGCTTTGTCCCTTCGACAGGCAACCGACAGAAGTACGAGACGACGGCGTCTACGCATTGAAAAAGAACTTTGCGCTCATAGAGTTGCTCGAGAGGCTGGAGCAATCTAGCAGCGAAAAGACAATGACACTGGAGAGAGAGAGACTGCAGTCTACGCAGTTATGCGACGAGGACGAAGCTCATCTTGCTGTTTTGTACTGTACCGTTTGCTCCACTCATCTGTGCGAAGCCTGCGACATATTAACGCACTCTTCTAATACTCTGGGCAAACACAGACGAGTTCCTCTCTCCGAAAAGCCTAAGGAGAAACCAAAATGTCCTATACATACGACTCACATTGCTGAATTTACGTGCATTCAGGAGGGTTGTCATAATGCTCTAATGTGCTATCTTTGCAAGGATTATGGTCGTCACAGTGTTCACAAGGTACACATTTTTTTAGCAACAATGATAAACTGTTAAAGATAATTGCAATTTTTGTTTCCTGAAAGAGGAAGGTTTGTTTTTGTGGGGAAAAAAAAAAACAAAAAATTTATGGAGATTTTCATGTCAGGACACTCAGAATGGTCTAAAATGTTGAGAGAATTTTTTTTACTAGACTCAAATGTAATTTTATCATCAATAATCAATTACCAGTTTGTAGTTCGTCGAAAACAGGTGTGGAGGGTCCAGAATTGTTTGTAAAATAAAGTAATGTCGAATTTCATTGCAGCCGGCTTTGGTCGAGATTGAGGCGGAAAGCGTTAGGAAATCCATTGTTGCGGCACTGCAGAAGATGACTCAATTTATGGAAAGCATGCGGGACACAGCGCATAGAATAGGTTTGACAAATTTACTATAGAATGCAAAGAAAAAAAAATCAATTTGTTTCTGTAAATGGATTGAGAAATATTTTTTAAAAAATCTTTTTATGGTTTTGTTTAGAGACTGTTATACAAGAATTGGAGGGCTGGGCGATTGAGGACGCCAGACATAGAGTACGACAGCATTTCGAAGAATTAAGGACGTTACTCGCGGAACAGGAGAAGGCCGCGATGTGCTGCGTTGACACGGAAACCCGTGGAAGACTGTGCGCGCTTAGGCAGCAGCAAAAAGACTTGACGGCAACGAGATCCCAGGTGGCCGGTGTTTGCATCCAGTGCGAAAGTATACTGGACTCGGAAGATTGGAAATTGTTGAGCAGCGCGGAAAAGGTGAAAGAGGTGCTCGCGTCTCTCGAACAACAGCAGCTACATTACGCTCAACTTGGGCCGGATTTTCTCACTCCGGAATCCTCGATTCCAATCATTTTTAGCAGGGTCAGTGGAAATGGAAATTACAAAAACTTCATTTCGTCTTTTACCCGAAGTATCACATACGAAAATAATTTCTCATAACAATGTCAAGACATTTTCATTCAATTAAAAAGAAGGATTTTACGAAAACGCTTCGCTTTTTTAAACCAAATTATCGAAGGACATATTTTAGAAATCTGAAAAAATTAGAAAAAATAGTGTTAATTTCAATAATTCGAAATTATTTAAGCAAACGCTGATATATATATTTTATTATTATACAGGATAACAGGGTATACATCGGAACAAAGATAGACATGCGTGTCGTGATATTAGGTCTGGATGGTGCCGGAAAAACGAGTATACTGTCGGCTATGAGAGGAATGACGTTATCCGGACCACCGATTCCAACGATCGGTTTTAACGTCGAGAGTCTTGAATACAAAAATCTCATGTTCACATTATGGGACGTCGGTGGTCAGCACAAGTTCAGACCTCTGTGGAAGCATTACTACCACAATACCCAGGCGGTAATATTCGTGGTTGATGCTAGCGACAAAACGCGCTTCGAGGAGGCACAGAAGGAATTGTCGAAGATAGTCAATGAGCGCGAGCTCAAGGATGCCTGGTTCTTGATTTATGCTAATAAACAGGTTAGATTACTTTTAATTTCATTAGTACTTTTGCTTTCTCTTCATGGAAATTTTATTTCTAGCAAACTTTATTTTTTCGGAAATTTTCTTTTCGATATTTTCACGTCAGAATACTCAAAATTGTCTAAGACGTCGAGAAAAAAATGTTAAAATGCCTCAGGCATTTTTAAATTTTTGTAGCTAATTTTTTTTTCACCAATTCCGACACTTTTTATTTTGCTCTTAATTTGATATAATCTACATCGGCAGGTACAGGATCAATTGAAAAATTGGCAGAGTGGGTAAAATTTGATTTTTCTTTTTTTAGGACGTGAGCGATTGTGCGACTGTCGAAGAACTCACGGACATCCTGGCTTTGCAAAAATTGTGCTGTGGACGAGCCTGGCATATACAAGGATCTTCACCGGTTACCGATCCTGGAGGTTCGACGCAGGGTCTTGACTGGTTGACGCAACAACTCGGTGCCCACGAGGGTCTCTATTCGGTACCGGCTGTACAGCAGTAGGAATTTCATTCTGCTTTGCTAGTCTTTTTCTTTCGTTCAACGACCGAATGAATCTTTTTAAAATTGAATAATTTTTACCAAAGTATCGCAAGCTTAAGGAGATTTGTAACCCGTCGTACCCGTCAAATCACTGCTTTTCTATTAGTTTCTATGGAGGATTGAATTTTACCGGACATCGTTATTAAACTGAACAAGTTAAACTAACTTTAGGATAGTTACGAGATTCAGCTGAATAACCTTTCGAAAAAATTATGTGGCCCCACGGCTATTATTATTATTATTATTATCAAAAACTATAAAATACGAAGATAGTCAATTCTTAGAACATCTTTAAAAAATAAAATATAATTTTGTAAATTCATCGCTATGAATCTTTCTCAAATCTTTAACAAATACTTAGCAACGATTCGATTAGTGTAAAACGCTTCAATCTCCTTAATTGCTCAAAGTTTTTCGTAAATTAAATTTGGTGCTAGCCTGACGAAAAAACGTTTGTAATTAATGTCGAAATTGCAGGATTTCGACAGCTTTCTTGCGGATGGCTTTATTTTTATGTAATAAAGATTACTTCAAAAGTCACAATTATTAGAGAATTATAAAAATTATTCTTTTGGTACAAACTAATATTTGTTTTACGGCGATTCGACTGCAGCTACGTTTCGCACTAGAATATACATCGTAATATTTGGTAATTTCTTAGAGATTTTTATCGCGGCAGTTTTATGAAGAATCTTGAAATTTTAGTGTTTACTATGATCGATAGCTTCAACCATTCATTGTATAAATATTTGTTATTTTTTCTTGGACAAATACCAAATTTGTTCACTCATTATTCCCTGCCATTTCAGCCTGCGTCAATTTATAGAAACCTTGCGATAAGGTAATAGTAAACTATTCAGCGTCTTTTAAGATCTCCCTGTGATTAATTTAATTTGTAAATTATACGAATGCATTAAAATATTTGATAACCATCGTTGTTTATTCCTTTGAGAAAAAAAACCCCAACTGACGAAAAGGGATTAAAAAGATACATGTCGAGTAAGAGAATGTCTTCAAAATACCAAAAAAAAAAATCAAATGAAAAGATCTTGTGCGAAAGATCGGACGTAAAAACCAAAAAAATTCTGCTGTTTCATCGATATTAAAATATGTAAAATTATCTGTAAAAAAAAAAAAATTCATAATGAGAATGAGGGATTGAAAAAAGTACATCTCGAGCACATCTAGAAAAGTCTTATTCGTTTATTACATGGTTATTGGTGGCTTTTTTTGATATAATTATCGATCATTATCACTCAGTCAGGTTTGCACGCACATACACCCATCACTTTAACTTGATCGTCAATTATTCGTGGATAGGGAGAGTTGTTCACGCGTAGTACACGGTACGGAGAATGACGTTATAATATAATCTATATATTCATATATATAGCGGTATTAAATTACTTCTTTTTTTTTTTTCTTTCTATTACCATCATATAAAAACACTTGACAAACAAAAACGGAACAACTTATAGTCTTTTTGGAGCTGCGTCAGGTGGATCGGGACACGAATGAAGGCGAAGATGTTGGTATTCCTTCCACGTTCGCGTGCTCTTCTCACGAATTTCTTTCTTTCTTTTTCCAACACTTTTCGAGAGCTTCGCTTGATTTTCGCGGCTCACAAACACCAGATTGCCGATAATATCGCGCTACATCAAGGACTAGGATAAATGCAGCATTTTTGCCTTTTTTCTCTTTTTTTTTTTTCGTTTCACCACGAGATCTGTCTCCAATTATCTGGTTTATTGAGCGGCTATAACTCGAGATTTCACCGTAATCACGCTGATTTTTATATGTTACGTGAAATCAACTTATTGTACGTTTAAGCGAAGATTACGACGAGGATTCGCACCGGCGTTAAAAAAAGCTCTCGTTCGCCAGTTTAACTCGTTATTGCGTGGTTTACGAATTGTGTTTTTTTTCTCTTTCTTTTCTTCTTTTTTTTTTTTCATTTTTAAATTTATCATTTCGTGCCATTTTGTGTCCGTGTCGGCTGTGGTGCGTGTCTCAAAAAGCCTGACAGCTCCTGGAATACAGTCTGAACTCATTGCCTCACTTGGGGGGATACGCGTATTTACAATTCGTCGTGTTCCTGCAATCATACGAAATAAAAGAAAAACGCCGTCGATTAGTATAATGTGAAGGTAATTGTCGAAGATACGGGGCTTATGTGGGTCAAGATGTTTTCAGTAACGAGGAATTCCACTAGAAATATCGCTCATGTATATCAGAAGTGGCGTTATCATCCTTAAATAAAATATTAAGCTTACGAACATAAATTATCTTTCATATAAAAAAAAACGGTGGAGAGTTTGAATTTTTTACCTCGGCATCGGCAACAGTGTTGTCTTCTTCCTCCGCCTCATCCTCATCGTATTCGTCCTCACTTTTGTCCTCACCGCTCTCCTTCACCTCCTTCTCTCTCTCCTTCTTTTCCTCCTCATCTTGAGCTTCCTTCATCTTCCTCTCACCCTCCTGTAAAATAAAAAAAAAATTGTTTTCTCGTTAGTCAGAATCTCATAGAATTTCGGTATCATATGTTTTATTTATTGTGGTATTTCAGCAACGAGGAATTCCAGCATTTGTATCGCTCATTATAGTCGGCAAAGCTTTTGTCATCATGTAAATTAGAGAGAGTACAGTAAAATGTTACTTAATGAATTTATATATATATATAATGAAAACTTACGATCGTGGGCTTCCAGACATCATTGCCAAACTTGCTCGCGTACTCGGGCTCGTCCGTGATAAGGACATTGTCGAAAATGGTACCAGATTTGACCTGCCAGAGATCGAAACCGATAGCGCACACTTCATCCCTTTTGTAGAGTTCAGAATCAGGCGAGTACTCGGGATTAGCGATTTCAGGGTGAACCCACGCTCCCTTGTAGTTCGGATTGTCGATTTGCTTAGGTTTCCACTCGCCCTATAACAAACACAATTATTTGGTTAAAAAAAAAAAATTCTTTTGTTTTAATGCATCTAATTGCAGTACGAAATGTACGTAAAATAGTCGAAATTCGTGAGTATGACGATGTGAACGGGTAAAAATTGTGTTAAAAGCATTTGTTTGCAGTAAAAGAGTCTTGATCTCGGTCGATATGGTAGAAATTTAATTTCAATTTTTTTTTTAGACTCTTTTGACTGATATTATTACATTAAACGCTTCAGAGTCGTATTTTTTTTTTAGAGTTGAAAAATATTTTATCGTTTCTTGTTTAAATGTCTCAACACTGATTGAAGTGCGAAGCGATTTGTAAGCTAAGCCCACACCCAGTGAAGAATTGATCTCCTTCCGTTGACGACCTTCACTGCCAGGCAATAAAACAATGCAGGTGCTTTTTAGGAAGGGTGTTTCATGAATTCTTCAAAAAAATGCATTGCAACATTCTGACGATCTTTCTTTTTTAAATCCTATTTTTTTAACCCTAAAATAAGAAATAATTCGCGAACAATTATCGCTTTTCTGATAAAAAAAAAAAAAAATCTATAGTTGCTAGTGCTTCAATAAAATTTCTGTTTAATTTATTGAGTCTTTTTTTTTGCTAATCGACTTTTTGGGAAAATTAGCGATAAGTTATATTAATTCTATTCACAAATAAAATTTTTCATATTTTTGTATTAAAAAAAAAAAAAATGATTTTTTAAAAACAAGATGTCCAAAAATTGATCTGGAAATGCATTTAAAAAATTACCTTGTATTCAGGATTATCGATCATAGGTGCTTCCCACTCGCCGTCCATTTCCTCATCCCAGTCCTCAGGTTTGCTGGCTTCTGGGTCGGGAATGTGCTTGGGCTTGTCCCAGTCCTCGGGCTGTTTGTCATCGGGATCGGCGATAGTTGGTTTGTCGTCCCAGTCGTCAGGTTTGCTCTGCGACGGGTCCTTGATCGTTTTCGGTGGAAGGAATTCCCAGTCGGCTTCGAGATCGCCGGACTCGACGACTTCGTTGTCGATAAGAACCTGCACAAGAGGCAAAAGCAGATTTTAAATTAAAAAAAATAAAAAAACTTTAACAATCGCAACTGACGATATTTTATCTTATTTTAGTGACAATATTGGCCTTCGCGAAATACGTGTAACGACTGATCAAATTTCCGTCACAATAAGTAAGCGAGACAATCTTTGCTCTTCGAGTACCTGCAGCACTTGCCCTCCGAGATATTGCTGAGGGCACGTGACTCGAGGCTCGTGTTCCGTAAATGATAATTTTTTTTTTTTTAAAGCAATTTTTGTGAAAAAGTAAGAAACTTTTGAGCTCTATTTTAGAAACTTTTCTAATAAATTTCATTTTTTTAAATATATATGCACATTTTTTTACCAATAAAAAATTATTTTTATGTTTAAAAAAAATGATACTTTTTTTTGGGACTATTTGGCGAAATTTGCTGAAATTTTTTTATACCTTGTACGTGTTATCGGGATTGACGACGAGAGTGTAAAGATGAGTGTAAACATCGTCCTTGCAACGAATGTCTTTCTTGATCAGGAGATTCTTTCCCTTGTAGCTGAAGATGACATGAACTTTCTTGGTGCCTGGTCCGCAGATGTCGGGTCCTGTAGGCAGACAGAATAAAAAATTCGTTATTATACAAAAATCCATACTTAAAAAAAAAAAAACAATGAAAGG
Source organism: Perithous albicinctus (assembly GCA_964016905.1). NCBI lineage: Eukaryota > Metazoa > Arthropoda > Insecta > Hymenoptera > Ichneumonidae > Perithous > Perithous albicinctus. The sequence continues at coordinate 23,006,954 of OZ024693.1, read as the reverse complement.
AAGTGATAGGCGTGTTGCCAGACTTCCCGGTGAAATATAGTTGCTTCAAAAATGTTCGTCTACATGTGAAACACGCGAATCTCTTGTAGCGACAATGTTGGCACATATCCAAAGTGATATTGTAGCGAGAAAGAGAAAAATCTTGCGAGAGTTGGCTATTTACGTCGCAAAAATTGAATCTCTGCGAGATATCCGTTGACTTTTATGTTTATTATTTCTCGTTGAACAATGAATATATTTTTATGCCGAAATAATTGTTTCTGCACATGTACCCGGGAATAGTATATTCAGAATCAATGTTATTAATATAATTTTTTTCTGAGAGTATATATGAAGCATTCTCAATGATGATTGCATTATTTAACTGAATTGACTTAAAAATTTAGTTAAGATTAAAGGGCTTTCTTTCTGTTAGACGGTTCTCGATGAATATCTTACCGAACATAAGAAGATACGGAGTCTCGCCGTGCATGTCCTTCTGATCGAGCGAGCAGTCGAATACCTTGACGTATCCGCCGCCGCAATCGATGTTCTGTTCATGCTTTACCGTGAACTGAACGACCAGTGGTTTGTCCTTGTTGCTGAACGGCTCAAACTTTGTGCTCAGTGCGTAGAACCTCGCATCTTGCGACGTCTGGATACCTGCGAACGATTATTGTGAAAATTAATTTTTTAATTTTTTTTTAAGATTTCTTTTGTGTCTTGTTTACAACTTTATAAAAACGGGTAAAGTGTGCCTGCACTAGGTACCTGGGTTATGTATCAGTACATACTCAGGGCATAAGCCAGACCTTCTATAATCTCCGAGTTCCTGTAGCACCTACCATCCATTGTTTATAAGGAATAGCATGTGACTCTAGGCTCGAGTATAATGTCTGCTAGCATTTTTTTTTCCATTTCCAATTTTGTATTCACTTTTGTTTCCTTTTTTTTTTTTGTTTTGCTCTAAATAACTAATTTAAATTGCTTCTTCTTTATTACAATTTAAACTTTTTTTTGTTAGATATTATATTATTTGTTTACATTATTTTTTTTTTATTCAATGATTTTCGTTTCAAAAAGTAGTAACTAAATTTTAATTTGTTGCAAACTCCATTTTAAGTATTGTAATTTACTCAATTTCTTTTCTCATTGTTTTAAAAAAATTAAGTATTTCAATTTTCTTTATTTTTTTCTAAAATAAAATAAAATTATTTTATTTAATTGTAAACTTCCTTATTTTTTGTTATTCTGTTGTAAATAGCATTTAATTTGCTTCTTGTCTTTTTACAATTTAATTTAGTTTTGCAAACTTTTTTTTTTATAGACATTATTTTGTGGTTTCAATTTAATAAATTTCATTTTGATGCTCCACTTGAGGTGTTGTGAAATATTCAATTTTTTAAAACTTATTATTTAAAAAAATGAAGAACATTAAAATGCATTTAGCAGTACATACCCTTGTCATTCTCGGGGTCATTCCAAAACTTTCCGGCGCTGAGAACAAATTTTCCGAACTCCTTGCCAGGATGCTCGGAGTAGACCCAGTTCTTCTCATAGGAATCTGCATTAAAAAAATACAACAATAAGATACAATGTTTAACTCTTCCTATCCCGAAGAATTGAATCTAAGTTACGTAAATTGAAAGAAAACGAAAGAACTATCCCCCCAAGACCACGAGGCGTCGCGTCGATATAGACTTCCGGTAACGCTTCTCGACCGCGTGGAGAGTGAACTTTCTTTTATGCATTAAAATGCCCTAAATATTTATAGCGACCCACTATATTTAATAATCATAAAACAACCCGCTGGAAAATACTTAATTACTCCGATAAAGAGCACATTTCGATAAAATAATTTTTTTTTTTGTGATTTCCGAAAATGGGATGAGATAAGTAAAATCGTACCGCATGCTGGAAGGTGCGGCGAGAGAATGGACGAGGCACCGGTTAGTCTCGAGCAATGTCGCGACGATAGGGCAACAAAAAGGGAGGGGGGAGAGAGAGAGAGAGACAGGCCGGAGGTCGTTCGCAGATACGCGTCGCTCGAAGTACGAACATGAGAATGAAGTTATGTGAAACCTCGATGAGTGCGAGAGAGATAGTAACATTAATTTTGCGATCCCGATTTTTCCGCGATTATTGATCGTTTCGATTTAAAAAATCAGAAAATCACCTTTTATTCAAACGATCAACCGTGGCGGAGAAAATTCTATTACAGTTTTCGTTACCGACCGAGCAATTACACATGTCCCTAAGGCGGTGTGAAACAGTGAAGTGAATAAAAAAAAATTTGTTTCAGTAAATTTACCAGTAACGTCACTCTCAACTTATTGACGGTGATTTAAATTTAAATAATGGCCGGTAAATCTATGTGACGGAACGATCATTTTTGTAAGTCGTCGTAAACCAGTAAAAGTTCGGTAAAATTACCGGTCACGTTTACCAGTCATCTCTAGGTAATGTAACGGCTGCAATACCGATTTTAAAAAAAATTGGTTTTGTGACGAAAATGCGGAAAAATACTGTATTCCAATTAAAAAATTACCGTTTTTTTTTTGGGGGAGGAGGGAGGCAAAAATTATAAAATTAAATGTAACAAAAAAAATAACGTGAATTATACAACTATTTACGTTAAATTGACAAAAAAAAAAGTACGACCATAATTTTACAAAAAAAAAATGTTAAAAAATTTAATTACATAAAAATACAGTATATAAATGCTGGCTTTACGGTAAACCATGTCGACAATACATTTTCCAATATATTTATATCTAAGTACGCGAGAGAGAGAGAATCTTCGTATTCCAAGTTTCGTTATGCACGTTACATACATTGCGTAACTTACGCCAAGTAATTATGCGGTATTTTTTTTTACTTTGCGACAGATAACAGAATGAATTCATGATTGGCTACGTAAGTTATGCCATACGCGAGTTTCGAAATAAAAAAAAAAAAAAACTATTTTTTTATTCCCCGGAAAATAACCATAAAACTTAGATTTTTTTTTTTTTACTAATTTTAGTTTTTCCAATAAAGACAGTAAAATTACCGGTCATATATCTACGCAACGTTTTATGTAAAACCAGTCTTTCAATCACAACATTATTCATTATATTGTTCAATAAATCATCAATTTTTTTTTAAAGGTAAATAAAACGTAAATTTATTCAGTTCTGCACAATTTTTCCTGCACATTTATTACACATTAACCGTGTGTAGGACTGAAATGTGTAGAAAAGAGACGATTGGTCGGAAAATTTTACCGTGTCAGATTTTTGTTACCGACCGAGTAGTATCAAACTATCGCCTTATTGAGAATCGGCTCTAAATAAAGCAATCAGCGTCTCTCCAGCCTCCCCCCCCTTATTTATATATCAAACAACTCTCATACAGTTGTTTTATTTCTATAATATCCTGCCGTGATTATACGGCTATGGGAAATGTCGCGTGAGTCGATGATAATATCGCGATGCATTAATATAATTCAACATATTTGCGTGTACGCAGAGGCACATATAAAATATTGACTGCATATTATATATCTCAACCGATGCAGGCTGTGCCGGTTGCTATGTGAAATCACGGAAACTTCATGTATTCACCATTCATGAATAATATTTTAATAAGCTACTGGATAAAGGTAGACGTGATAACCAGCGTAAAATAAAAATATACATTAAGGCCGATAGTCATAGGGTGTGGTTTGGTACACAAACATTTTTTGGGATGTGGCAGAGAGCAAGAAAATCGTCACGCACACCCCATAAGAATCCAGACGCTGCGCGACATAACTTTCTCCGATTTTCATATAAAAAAAAAAGAAAAGGAAACTTATATCATGTCGTGAATTGACTTACCGTCGATGAACTTTTCCTCGAAATGAACTTTCGCAGATGCGATGGCGATCGCCAGAAGAACGAGAAATCCGCAAACAGACCGCATTTCAAGGGCCGGGACTAATGTTGTATGCGTTTGTGTGTGTGTGTGTGTGTTGCCCGCACTCTTAAATTACTTTGTACACGATCGTGACTGCGCGACGTACGAGCCGATAATGCTAGAAAACGAGATGCCGCTGGCAAATGTAGAGACCGCCGGGGCAGACAGATGGAGTGTGACGATTGGAGGAATATTGCTGACCAATCACAGCCGACCACGCTCGAGAACCGAAGCGCCACACACTGGTAACAACGGTAAACACTGCAAGCAACGACGATTGGTCGAAGCAAATTATTACGCGCTGGTTCATGTTTTTCTTTACTATATTTTCGATGGACGCGCCACCGTCGCCTTTGCAAACTTATCTTTCGACGATACGGCAGACAAACAATGCCACGAGTATACCTTCGTCTAGACGATGCTTGCGACGTATGTCACTTTCTTATTGGTGAACGTTAACGGAGTGCCACCGCTGGCCACGTAACAGATGCGATTGTCTTTATTGCACGGCATTAATTTTCAATTTACTAGGATTACTCATCTACGAGGTGCCTAAATGGTTTACCCATTAAATTTAATGAGCCGCTTTTGTCCCTTATTTATTCTATCCTAGGAAAATCTTCGTGAAAATAATTTTTTACTATTTCCTTCAGATATTCTCAGTTTTTTGTTTTACGAATGTTTCACGGATTTCGCAGTTTTTTTGCAGGTTTTAGGACATCGATATAAGAAAACTACGACATGTTCTTTGATTTTAATTATTACTTTGGAATTATTTCGACATTTCTTTTCTTTTAATAATAAATATATTTTTATAACTTTTGTTTTCTTTGTTTCATCTTTGATTGGAGACAAAAAATTAACAAGTGAGAATTTTTAGGTTACACAATGAAGAATTTGATATCTTTGATAATCTTAATGAAATGTTTTTATCATGTAATAAAGTCACATTATAAAATACAGTTTTACTGACATTGAATAGTTTCGTGTTACGTCAAATCTGAATGAAAATTTGATATTTTAACAGTACATTTTTCACCTTTCAACATTTTTTTCGAACTTTTTTTTTAGTCATTTTAAATATGAAAGTTTAGCATTTTTTTCGCAATATATAACTTTTCATATTGGAAAAAAGGGGAGAAAAATTATTTTGACTGAAATAATCTTAAAATTAAAAAAAAAAATGTAACATTTATAAAATGGTTTTAAAAGTCATAATGAAAAAAATGATTACACAATTATTTTAAAAAAATCTGCTTTTTCCAGAATAAAATAAAAATTTGTTTACAATTCTAAAAAAAATTGTATTAAACAATTAAAATGTCAGTTCAGAATTTCGGAAAAAATAAAAAAATAATCTGACAAATTTTCCGAGAAAAATGTAGAAAAATCAGCGAAAAATTGAGAAACAATTTTTTTTTTAAACAAATTGACAAATATTTTGTTAACTCGTCAAAGAAAAACGGCTTTTCTTGACTTCTTTTCGTCAAAATAAAAATCTTCGCTTCAAGATTTGAAGAAAACAATTTTTATTTTTGAGAGCGACATCTATAAATCATAAAATTGCATTTTTCAGAATATCATTCTGTTATATCTTTGACAAATCCCCACAAAAAATGCACGTTTCTTTGAATTACGAATACTTGACTTGGTCTATTTTATTTTATGAAAAAAACGCGAAGTGAAAATTTTCCGAAATATCATAAAATTTTATATAACACAGTAAAATTATTTCAAGGACTTTTGCATTTATGTATTTCAAGCTTTATCCACAGCGCGGTTTCGGTTGCTATGGGTTACGAAAATGTATACAATATGGCGTCCGCCGCGAATGCAGCGCGCGTTTATAATTAATAAGCACGTAACGTCAAAAATTGACGTTTTCTAAACGTATTAGCAACGAAATTCTACATGTTTACACTTGTTTTTCGTGAATTTTATCACTGACACTCTTAATTCTGACAAATATGATCAGATCGAAAGCCACGGCTGCTCTTCAGCGTTTGAAAGAAATCGACAAGAAATACAAGGCACGATACGAAGACGAAAAGCAGGAACATTCGAGCGACAACACAGAGAGCCTTATTGAACAAGCCGATGAGTATAAAAAGAAAACAGTGCCATTTTTAGTTAACGAAAAACAAGAGATTTTGAAACCTACTTTAAATATCAAGATTCCAGATACTTATACAGAGGAATTAGAATCTCAATCTACGTCGGATAGAGCTTCGCCGTCTCTCAGAGTTTCAATCGTGGACAAAACTCCTAACGTCACGCCAAGAGTCGAATCGCAAGCTGTATCTGAGATACAGGAAGAATCGGATGACGCTGAATCTATCGACGAGGTGCTCGAAGATTCGAATTCCGATGTTACTAAAAGAAGCCACGAAGAGAGGCTCGAAAAATCTGAAAGTAGAAACATCAGCTTAACAATCAAAAGTTTATCTACGGATAAGAAAGATTCTAACGATTATTCTTGTGATAGTTTTGAAAGTTATAGCTCTGTTGAAAAAAATTCCACCTCTAATTATTCTGTAAAGGAAGAAAAATTAAAAAAAGATTCAACAAAATCTAATACTCCTGAAGAGAACTATAGTATTTCTTTAGTGAGCACAGATAGAAATGTTATTTCCTCTAAAAGTGAAATTTTGGATGTAAAGAACAATTCAGAAAGTATAAATAAAGGAAATAAAATTGTAACATCCAAAGAAATTACTCATAAGAAAGATGAAATATCTGAGGAATTATCAAAAATTGTTAAAGATTCAAGTTCAACAGATTCAAAATCAGATACAAAGATAATATTTAGAGATAGAAAAATTAATGAGGAATCACAGATAATCAGAATCACAGATTCGAGCAATGAAAAATTAAATGTGAATGAGAGCAAACGAGATAAAACGAAAAATCGGAATTTTGAGACTCAAGAAGAATCCAATTCTGGGGAAAATGATAATTCGATTGATGCAACATTTGGAAAGAAAGACATATTTGCACAAAAAGATTTACAAATTATGGAAAAATGTGAAAAAGGAGAAGAACTATTGAGCGGAAATTCATCGCGGGAGGAATCGGGAGAAAATCGAAGTAAGATTTCGAAAACTACCGATGATCAACAAAATGAGGAAGATTTCAGTTCCTTGAAAAATGCGAAATCCTCGAGCGTTAATTCTGGAGAAAAAGTAAGCAGGAATCGGGAATCAGAGATTGTTAATAACGAAAAATTTGTAGTATCATCGAATTCCAATAAAGACACAAATTCATCGAGCTCAAAATCGAAGCGAAATCGAAGCAAACCCGAAGATTTAAAATTCGCTGATAAAACTGCAAACGACAAAGAATTTTCTAGCTCTTCAAGAGAGGCAAATTCTGCTTTGATAATTTCTGCAGAGACGAAAGAGTCGTTGCGAGGATCAAAAAAGCATAGAGGAAAATCCAGCGACTATTCCGATGGAGTTGGAAGCGTGCCAGAGACAGACGCTGTTGAATCGGAAACTAGTTCAAGGCGAATTAACTCGCGAGAGAGATCAGAGCATCGTTCTGTGGCCTTGAGACAACATATTTTGGAAAAGGGATTCTCTGAGAGTGTAGGTAAAACGGTAGAAAAACAGCAGAGGGTAATAGAGATAGAAGGGACGAGAAAGAAAAAGAGTCGTGCATTAATGAGAAGGAAAAATCATTATCACCGTTCTAAAGTCTATGAACACATTGAGAGTAACAACCAAAGTGTTGTAACTTCAAAATCATCCACCGTTTGTCGAGTTAACGAGAAAGATTACCATGAACGGAACGACAGGGAATTGGAGCGTCTTAAAATGCAAATGAATGAGTTACGATTAGAGCAGGAACGACAATTGATGCTCTGTTGCATTAGAGACTTTCAGGAGGATAAAGAGAGGATTTTACTATTGAATAATCGATTTTATTGTCCTGGAAAGCCCGAAGTGTCCGTCATCGAACCGTTGGACTTCCCGAATGTCATGAATTTTACAAAATCTGGTAAAATGATTTCATTGGTATTGATGTAATTACAAACGCGAAGGAATTTATAGTTTTCTCCGATTAAATATATTTTCAGCGATACTTACAGTTTCATAAAATGATTTTTATTTTTTTTTGGTCTTGAACTCTTATTGAAAATATAATTGTATTTTTATAAGGAAGTAATTGTATTCTATTTAACGCTGTAACTCTGCGTTGCCCCTGAAGAATGACAACCAGTTTAGCACACGTGTTTGATGAATTTTTTTCTTGTCAGATTCAACGTCGGTGGAACGCGGTTTGATCCTGCCAGATAATCATTTGACAATGCTGAAAGACAGAGTGGCAGAAATTCGGCAGTGGCTGAAGGATCAATTTATCCTGTATCGGGATTATAGCGATGTGGCAACCGCGATCAACAGGAAATATGTTGCCGAAGTCGAGAAGGTAGGCGAAAAAAATTATAATCAATTATCAACGCGATTATCTAGTGGCACCATTTTTTTAGTTTCAAAAAAAGGTGTTATTGGATAATTGAAAAATGGAAAAATCGACTTTGGGAAAAAATTAATTGCACGAACAGATAAAATGGTACAACTGTCCATCAGCAAAAAAATGGCTGCCAATTTTTAAAGACCATTAAAAAATAAAAAATAAAAATAGGTGCCATCACATAATCGCAAGACGCAAAAATGTACCTTGGAAAAAAATGTATTGACCGCAGCGTTACATAACAACGGTTCACCAAAGGGTGAAATTTGCAGATACAGAAAACTGCAGGATCATCTATTCTAAATACACTATTTAAAGGGTACTGGGGAAATTTTTTCGATGGAAGATTTGTTCCAGAGAAAAAATTCAAGAAAATATTTCAGAAATATTTGTACCCCAAATTTTAAAGATTCAATATATAATTTTCTTGTTACAGTCAGGGATGCATATGCTGCTTTTTTCTGTATGCTTCCTATATCAAAAGGGCCTATATCTTTCGCATCGTTCGTTGAGCACTTAACTACCAAATTATTTGGACGATGTCGGAAGTAATTCGGGACGTCGGAACGCCTTTACGATTAGCAGAATGAGGGCGTAATAAGGAACCCCTCGTGTACAAGGAAACGAATATAACTCAGTCGGTCTAAGGATTAGGAACAAAGAGAGAGATGTCGTCGCAATGCCATAACATTTTCACCGTGGTTACGTCTTTCTCGGAAGTCTATCCACCACATAATAACTGTAACGCCGCGCGGAATCTCTAGGAATTGCGTTGTCCACCGAGATTGCCTCGCGACTTCCAATACAACGCCAAGAAATGTCGTGTTCTCTCTGTGGAGTCTCTGCATTACAATAATAAATTGCATAAGTAGTAGGGTGTGTCGAAAATTAACTTTCTGTATAATTTTCCACACCCACCACTATGAACTTTAGTTTTCTACCTGATGAAAGTTCTCGTTCAAGGCGAGCGTCGTAGACATTTTTGGAGGTCTTTCAACGAGGTTTTGTCATTCCCGTATCATCCTTAATTAAGGATAATACATTCATTTTCACTTATCGATCATTTCCTTTCACTAAAGAGAATACTTCTTTTTATTAATTTAAATTTTTGAATTACGAGAGAAAAGGTTCTGTATGAAAATTCTAGCACTGATAAGGAAGAGGTATTAGTGTTTTTGGGAAAGAACTGCATTTGTACCTTGTGTCCCAATCTTCTTATATTTTATAGCCATGAGGCTCTTCCACATAAATTCCGCCACCCAAAAAAAAAAAATTCTCAAAAATGTTCTAAAAATCCGGTTTAGTGTTATCGATAGATGCACGAAATTTAAAAATTAAAAAATAAATTTGCCGGAACTAGCCAATTTTTCTATTTTCTGAAAAATTGAATCCGCTGAAAACAAAAATACTCAGTATTCCTCGAAGCCTTTAAAAACCAATTAAATATTCATCAGTATTTTATCCAGTCTTGATTGGAATTTAAATATTTTAATCAGTTTTAATTGGAAATTCTAAGCAGGGTTATTGCACTCCAATAAAAGGAGTACGTAATCCAATATTATCGGATGTTATAATAGCTCCTAACTACGTCACAAAATCGACAATCCCTCCTGCGTCATGAACGAACGTCACGATATCGGTGACGGAATAAAGCGTTGTAGCATCGAGTTGCAAAAGGGGATGCTGGGTAGGGGTGAGGATTATATGCGCAGTGTCGAATCCTGGTGCAAACCATCCCTTCCCACGCGATTTTATAATCTAACTACATCCTCGGAATACACGCACGTGTGCGCGAAGGTGCGTGCGCCGTGCCGTGAGGGAATCTCGCGTGGGGCGAATCCACGGGTTTTCATTGACGTCCCATTCTCGTGCAGTTCAACTCAGGCACTCCACGGTACCGGTTCGTTGCTTTACCGGTGTTCAGTTCTTCACACATTACACTCTCTCTCTTTTTTTCTCTTTCTCTCTCTTCACTTGCACGCCGGAAGTCACTGGGTGATATCTAGCACGAAATATTTGCTAATAATTGACTTCCCCGCCGCGCGGCCCGAGAGTTAATTATTTATCTATATATATATAATCTGCGTGATAAAGAAGGCAAAGAGATTAACGAAGATCGCCTCGATCCGGTGGATGTGTGCCAACAACAACAGTGCAAGACACTCGATTGTGGAAAGTCATCCGTGAAAGACACACATCACTCCTGTGGTAGAGAATCCCATAGACCGGAAGCCGGCAGTCCCGGTTACCTGGCAAGCCTTTGCAATCCTAGAAGCTTCTCTGGGTAAGCGCTGCTTCATATCGCATCCGTATTATAACACACCTTAGAGTCGGGTGTCTCTTACTCCGAAAGTCAATTAGCCGATAAAATGTACCATGTCGATTGCTAATGCGAAGTTGGTAGATTCCTGGAGGTCTTCCTTCACCGGAAACACTGCGATCATTCAACAGGCGAAAGTTTATACGTACTTTAGAGACGATGCTTTGGTATTACATCCCTTTTTTTGCATTTCCTTCTTTGATGAATGTAAACATTTTTTTTTAGATGGCAAAAAAATGTACAATTGGAATATGATGCTTTGGGATATTCTGAAATGTTATTAATATTATTATTATTTTCTATATTTTTTCACATTAAATGCTCGACCAGAATTATTTAGATAATTCATAAAAATATAAATCAAATTTTGTATCGATGTCGCGAAATGTCGACCCATCGCTCCATCACTTTTCGAACTGAATCACCCGACGCTACTAATAAATTAGATGAATTTTTGGTGTGGTTCTTGAATCACGAATTTTTCGATTAAAGCAGTTTTCATTAAAGGCGGATGAGCTTTGAAATGTGTCTTTTTCAGCTTTTTTTTTTTCTAATATATTTATAAGAAATTTATTGATGCTAGGATTTAATCTTTTTAAATTTAATTAATGCTAGGTATAATTAATGGAGTTGAGTCGTAATTCATATACTGATCATAAACGTTTATCGAACCATAGTTAGCTTTCATTAATCATTAACCAAGTTGATCGAATAAAAATTGTCAAATTACCGTGCTCTTGAAAATTCAAGTATGACAAGATGATCTATAATAAGATTTTTTCTGTCTAAAAACACAATTTCCCGTTATTTGTAGTGCGAAAGGCATTTTTCAATTGCAAGAATGTTTTTGCTCGTAGATTTGTCAGACATTCAATTTTTTTTAATCCTTTCAATACTGAAGATAAATTAGTTCTGATAGGCTTGCCAAGGTTTCATGCAAAACTGTGTAGTAGCGATTGAAAGGCATGACAGGAAATACAGCGATCATAGAAGAGACGAAGGTTGCCGTACTTTCGATATCTTGCTTTTGTATTACATTTTTTTTCCATTTCCTTCTTGAACAAATAGAAGTTTTTTTTTTAAATTAGATCTATTTTGATTGAGATATAATGGCAGTTTCAACAGCCCTTTGGGACTTTTTTACCTATCGCATATACATAATGATAACTCAAATGGATTTATAATGGTTCTTAAAACATTTTTTTTTGGAGCAAACCCAGTTATAATTGAAAGCGGAAATGTTTAAAACTACGTTTTGAAATCACAGAGAGAACATTTCAGTTTCATTGAAATCGTCTTGATTTCAGACTGAATATTTTTGTAGTAAAAAAAAAAATCTAAATTTCTGTTTACGAATCATAAATTGATAAATTAATGCTTCAATTTACGTTGAATTATTGCGATTCAGTTATTAATTACAAAAATTAATTTCATTCATTTTAGTGTCGAAGCACCTCTGAATTGAATGAAGTATTTTTGCCAATTCTCCTTTTTCACACATTAAGAGCGTCTTGATATCAAGTATTAATAAACAATAAAATTGAATACATTTTTTTCCTTTTATTAATGTTTAATTTTTTTTTTTTTTTGCAGTTTTGTTTCTCAATGCTGAAAGCTGCATTTAAATAGCTTTACCGCAAGGGCTTAAAACCCGTAAACCGATGATAACTAATCGTCCCACTGACCGTTAAACCTACAGTATATCGGTAATAACGAAGGTGTAATAGCTGAGGATCTTCCACATCACGCTTTTTGTCGCCTGAACTTTCAAGTACATAGACACGAAGATTGCCGATAATAATAATTACGCGTGGATGCGCGGAGACGCGACGAGAATATAATTATCGTCACGATTATGCGGTACAATCTGCGTTTGGGACCCTCTCGTGCATATATTATTAAAGCGTAACACACGTTACGTATAATTACCGGTCTCTATCGATATCCCGGCTCAGAGATATATGCATATATATATTTTTTCAAGTTTCGCGTTAACCGTCTCTTGCTTACCAAGCATCCCGATCCAGCTGCTATGCGAACACGAAGCGCACAAAAGCATATACATAAATATCTAGAGGGCATTCTCCCTCAATACGAACATTTTTTATCAGATCTTTTATCAGATATTTTTCATAATCAGCCGAATTTTACTACCTACTTAAGAGTAGTTTTTGTGCATTTTTTTAAAAGCTTTTTTTCCCATAAATTAAAATGTAAAAATTAGGCAGAAAATTTACATTTTTTTTTATCAAGCTTTTCATGCAGCAGTAGTATCGAGTAGCATTTAAAGTTTCAATTGAACTCGATACAAAAATTGATGACATTTTTTTTCACTTTGTTTTTTATATTAATTACAGTTGTTCGTTTAAAATATTGAAAATTCTTGTTGTTGTATATTATTTTGTCGTCAACGAGGCGATAATAAAATTAATTTTCTTTATTATTTTGCTTACATATTTTGTATGAGATATTTTTGGGTGTTGGGGTAACCCCATATGGGATATTTGCGCGGTTTTTTTTTTAATGAGATAAATTTGTTCGGGGGTTGTTTTTTACGGGACATTTGTAAATGAGATATTTTATTGCGAGGGACATTTTTGAGTGACTTTTTTCTTTGGGATAAAATGTGCAGTGTTGAACGTCATGAGTAGCACTAAAATCTGGCAAGCTAATGAGAAATATCTAAGACTGGGTTAGAAAAAAAATCAGCGGAATTGGCAGAGAATGCCTCGTACAAGAGTGCAACGGACAAGAGCCGTATACCCGTGACAGTTCGCAAACGGCGTGCGGTGCATATTTATTTTTAGAACAGATCTCGTGCCTCTTTTTTTTTTTACAGTCCCTTGCGGTCGTGCAAGCACGCATATATATATATATATATATATATATATGGGGCATCCCACTTATACATATGGACCCCATTATATGGGCCATCCCCCGATTGGGTCCGCAATTTTTTATATGTTGATTAACATATAAAAATTTTCAAATTTTTAAAACGCTTCGTTCGATCACGTGTTTTAAAAAATCGTAGTTAATTAAAAATGTATAATTTTTTTTTGATGCTTTTTAGAGTTATATGAATTATATGAAAAATTGCGGATCCAATCGGTCAAGGTTCAGACCCAGGTCGAAACCAGGTGGAAAGCCCCATATATATATTTACATATTTATATATCAACTTGCGTACGATCGCAGTAATACTGGAGAAGTGGTTGTCGGTCTCTAAAATTCACAACCGCGAAGCACGAACGCCCGGAATTTTAGCGTTGATGAAAAAACTCGGGCTCAAATCTACACACTCGCACTCGTTCTCATGCGTGACATTTTCACCGCACGAATTGAAACAATTGGAGCATTTCTCGATCAATACACATTGCAGTCTATTACCTGCACAGGCACCCATCTTTTTCTGTAGAATAATAGTTTTTTTATAAATACCAGGAGCTTAATATGTAGCATAGGAAATTATATACAACAGAAGAAGAAGGAGAAGAAGAAAAAAAAAAATAATAATACGCATAGGACCTTAATTTCTACATTTTATTACATATAATTAGCTTCCCTTTTCTCTATTGTAATGATAGAGATATCCTTGAACGTTACTTCGATTCCAGTGATTCCTCAATCACCAGTATTGCCACCGTTAATAACGTGAACAATAATTCGACTATTAACGTCGCATCGACTTCCGTGTATGCCACTTAAATCTTAAAGTCACTGCGACAAGACAATGTCGAAAGAGACCCTCGATTTCTCCTGATCCACGCTGTCTCTGCGCTGGAAAAGACAAAAACGTGATTTGATTTTCTGCCAAAAATACGTGGGTCGAGGAATTTGAACCGAAAGGTCGAGGTTTTATTACTTCAACACAGACACTATTATAAATATCCAACATTCTCGGTAAATTCAGTCACTCTTGTCTGAACCTTTTTAATTTTTCTCATAATTAACGATATTTAACTAGTACTTTATATGATTTATTTTCAGATTTTTTTTTACCCAAAATTTTAGGATTTGGATTTTATTAAAAAATAAAGAAATGTTCAATGACAATGATTATTGCGCTGTTTATAAATTCAATAACCGCTTTATTTTCGATTTTCGGTGGATTCTTCACACGTCTTTGTGAGATCCCAAAAAATTTAAAAGAAAGTCAAAAGGTGAATAATAATTCTATTGGAAAATATATATATTTTTTTTTGAAAATAAAATTAAGAATTCGACCTGAAAATTCCACAAAATGGAAATCGCACACATGTGTAATCAAAACGTATTTTTACGTAGCAGTAAATATCGGAATTTATGAGAAACATCTAAAAAAAAAGACAGTAACAAAAAAACTGGCTGAAATGAACTGTGAATGATTCATGAAGTCTGAAGTTCTATGAAGTCGTAATTTCTGTCGTAAACAGAAATGAGAAAAACAGGTATTAGCTTCCACGCACTGTGTCTGAACAATGTACAACGTTGTGACAAAATAATTGCCATAATGTCATAATTCTTCGTCGTTGAATCTTTCAAGGTTTCCATGAGGATATAAAGAGTTGACTAAAGATCTCCTTCGGCATGAATCAAAATCTTGACATTACCGAAAAAAAGGCAATTAGCCTCTGCTGTAAAATCCAAACGATAATCCGATAATTAACTGGCCCTGTATCTGTTGTTTAATGTAGTTAAATTTTTCAAGGTTCCGCGGGACTCTGGACCTGAAGCGCGAGGCTGACCTTTGTCAGACGAGGTATCGTCGTTGCATTGTCGTTGGATGTGTTCTTGCGGAGGTCGTGAGTAGGCGCTGAGCTGTGGCGCAAATCTCTTTGTCCTTTAACGGGCAATTAACTTCAATGATCCGTTAAGTGTCCGGCGCTTCCACTCATGTATTTATTGATCGTCCTCTCGTCTGTTTTGCTTTGGTCGCTATCGACGATGCTGATCGAATTAAGGAGGACGAGTCAGGTCAAATTTATGGATATTCAAAGAGTAATATATTATTAATAACCTGGCCGCTAGTATTTTTTGAAAAAAATATGTATGATTGACCTGTGAAATGGAGAATCCGGGTCACTTACAATAATCTTTTTTTTTTACACTCTCCAGAGTTTTGAAAAAGAACCAGTAGGCCAGATATTCGCAAATAATTTTCAATTGTGCTTAAGATTAGTCCAGTCGGCATGAGTGTAGGTGATTTGAGATAGAGGTAAAATTTAAGCAATGCTGTAGGTTTAAATGCTTATTTAAGAAATCATTTTTTTTAAAATAATTCATAACATTAATAATTTTTGCAAAAAAAAAAAAATAAGCTACATTCATATCATAAGCATTTATTTGAACCTTAACAAAAAATGATTTGGGAATATTTGGCCTACTGGTTCTCTCTCAAAAGTCTGCAGAGTAAAAAAATGAAAAAGAGATTATTGTAGCTGACCCGCATTGCCCACATGCCTTTGCTACCTGGCAAAAAAATCCTTCGTTCGATAGGTCGATAGTATCTATTTTTTCTTCTTCAAAAAACGTTAGCAGCCACGTAAAATGACTCTTTGAAGAATTTTAAATTTTACCTGTTTTCTTTCCATTAAAAAATGTTATCATGAATGATAGTCTGTCGATAGGTCTATAGATATTATAATGGTGACAGCGCATATTGCCGGAAGCGTGGTTCACTCATCTGTCGTTGATGCGCGTGTCAACCATCGATTCATAAAATGCACATGTGCGTAAAATATTTATCAGGGGAAAGGGCACTATGTATTAATAAGGTCAGCGGAAGTTCACCGAGCAGCGAACTGAAACTCATCTGTCCCTTGACTTTCTATAAATACACTTGATCAGCGAATCTGAATAAATTACACGCAATATACCGAGTGCATATAAATTTCATGAAAGTTTAATTGAATTCGATGGATTTTCATATGTGTTTTACCGCTCAACTCGGTGACTTGAAAGTGCTATTTTGCGCTAGTGGGTCATGATCACTGATGCATTAGCAATGTTTCTCTCAATGGTTTCACTTGTTTCTCGGCAGTGGGATAAATTGGTGTAGACAATTCTAAAATTGAGTGGATGCGAAAGTAAAACTTTCATTGGAAAAAATTAGGTTTACTTCAACAGATTCTAACGATAGATTATTCTTAAAATTAGTACGTATTTAGTATGATTTGTCTACAAAACATTCGTTTAAGGACATTGGTCCAATGTGATAATTGGACTAAAACCAATTTTATCGAATACATCTTTTCTTAAATCATGGAAAAAATATTTCTGAATAAAAAAATCTGAAAAAAAAGATTATTGCACTGCTAAGAATCGCAGGTATTGAAAATAAAACGTATTTCGAATATATTTTTTAATTCGACAATTGCCAATGTCTTTTGATCTCATATCATACGTTTTTAGATTGAAATCCAATCGGTAAACTCCTACCAATAACGATCCAAACTCGTGACTCTTTTTTGATTGATATACAAATATTTGTCATCCATCCACACTGGTTGGATTTCATTCCTGCTGCGCCTGCAGCTTGAAATATTGTTCAATCAATCCAGTCATTTCATTAATAAATGTAAACAAGCCAGGGAAACCCTCTGAGAGTATAAAATCCCGACGATACACGATTATTACAAACTCCACACCCAAAAATGAGTCCAATAACAAGACGAACAGCGATACGAAGCCCAGCACGGAAACCTAAACGAACCGGAAATTATACGAGGGAAACATGAGCGACGGTGAATCATCGTGAAACGATCGCGTGGTCTGGCTTCGTGAGTTTTGCAACCAGAGCAACTCAGGTGAAACGCACGCAGGGGGTTTCCATCGATTGGTCATTCTCATCCCCGAAGAGTGTCAAATTTTTAATTCGTCTTTCACCACGGTCAATAAAACCGTAAACCTAAATTAAAAAGTTCGTTCGTGTACTTCACAGTGCGTCGTCAAAGGGTCGTGAAAGGCAAAAGAAGACAGAAAAAATCGTGGAGCCCTTTTAGGCAAAAGAAGAAAAATAAAAAAAAAATGAAAAGCCAAACGGCAGAGTTGTCTCATCGCTAAAACAACCCAAGTCGCGTTTAGAACATTTGCTCACGAAAATAGCAAAAGACGATGAGAGCGAACAAGCTGAGGGAGGATCAAAGGCCAGCCGAGTTTCACGTATATATATATATAAATATATATGTGTATACACGCGCGACACGCCTTGGTTTACGAGCACGAAACCGAAAACGTGCACGAGGAAGAAAATAAGGAGCGACGAGTGCGGTGAACGCCAAGTCCAAGTGTAGAAACGCGCTTGTGTATACGGACGGCGCAAATGGAAAAGGCAGGAGAGAAGAGAGCTTGTCTCGAGTCGGTGCCTTCTCGTTTTCTGTTTCCGCTCTTCGGTGTCCTTCCTTTTTCTTTCTCTTCTACAACGCGTGCTGCGCTTCATGTATACATGGAACGCTTTTGTGTAAAATAGAGTGAGGCGGAATGGATAGTTTCTGCAACAAGCTGAATTTTTCAAAGTTCACATTACTTTGTAAAAAATTATAGGAAAAAAAAAAAAAAATACGGGATGAAAAGCGAAACCTTAATTGAATTCGTGTCAATCGGGAAAAGTGGGACCAATCATCAGTTCAAAAATATCTACTCTTTCACTACGACTCAATAAGACCCTCTCATTTCCTATACACATAACGTAGATACACAAGAGTCTCGTTTTCCACCTGTGTTTACGTACACCTCGTGTCGCTGAACTGTGTGTGCACATACTGCAGTGCTATTATGTCGTGGTACATATATACAGAAACCCGCGGTGAACGCACGCTTCTGGGAAGTACTCACCCGGGACCGGAGCGGTATCGTCGGTCGCCGGGATTCACCGGCGAGAGAGGAGTGCCGAGCTCATTACGAAGATCGGTGGTAGAAGGTGCACAAGCTTATGTGCTCGCGCCTGTCGTCTTCTTCCACAGGTCTTCTATTCGCTGGAGCATATGGTTCTGTCTTGTGTATATACTGCGGAATATATCCTGCGTGCATAGATCTAATATTGTGTTAGAACCATGGCGCAAACTCCTTCTGGTTTCTTGGCTCTCTAAGTTCGCGTTGCGTGCCGAAGCTCTTGGCGTGACAACTTGGGAGAGAGAAAGAGTGGCGATAATACTAGCCACGGTGAATGCGGCACGTATACACATTCAACGTCCACAAACGCAACGCACAGGTTGTTCGGTAATTGACAAATCTGGCGATATGTATTTTACGATATATCGTACAGACGTGTAATGCACACACTGCGATGAGGAATGAATTGGCTCTCTGCAAGAATTTTCTGTGCAATGAAACCTTTGAATTTTTCTTATGTAATGGCGCAATGAAATCGTTGATCGAAAATAACAGTTCAGAATTTCAAAAGGTGATCAAGTATTGTAAAGTCTGAGGAAGGAGTCTGAGGAGTCTGTCGAGGAATCTTGTAAGGAAGACCAGTCTCCCAAAATTAATATCACACGAATGTTGATCCTATGTCAGGATACATAAATACGTGTAAATTCAAATCGATCATCGGCTAGCAGAAAGTGCATCGTAGTATGAAGAGCAGGAATAGAAGATGGAGCTATATTTTCGAGGGAAAAGTGTCCAAATGTTGTGAGCAGTTTAATGTCCTGAAGCATTCAATGCCCTGTCAACTGTCCGATAGGTGAGAGAAGGCGATGAGCTAAATGAACGCGTGAAAGGATATATCCAGCGTGAAATATCAAGTATAGTTCTAGCTGTTGACGTTCGGCTGAGCTTCCGGCGGGGCTTTCAGAGACGATCGAGTTTTACGTACGAACCACACTTATCTCGAACCCCAAGCGCTCACAGACTTTGCCTTCCCTGTCTATGCCGGCAGCAGTTGTAGCGGAGCCTCTCACAGCTCTCACGGGTAGAGAGAGAGAGAGAGAGAGCCGCCGCAACGGCGTCATCGACCACTCTGATCCATGTTTAGACGCTCCCTCTCAACTTTGCCCGGCTTCTCTCAACTCCATCACTTCTCTCTCCTTCCATCTTCGTCATTCACACGAATTTCTACAAACCACTTTTCCCTCTCTTCACCCTTGGTTTCATGAACCGACAACGACGACGACGACGACGACGGGGGCCACCGTTTTCTCGTCTTCCCCTTGAATTCATCTCATCCGACTCCTTCCTTCTTCGCGTCTACTCCACCTCTCGCTTTCGCACCGGATCACCTTGGTTGGGATCCGCAACTCGAACGGCTACAACGATCTCCCAATCCTGCAATCTCACTCAGCCGCGCTCCTATATAAAATATATGAAGCAGAGGCAGAGAGGATAAGCGATACACAGTGATTGGTCGTTTGGAAGAATGCCAGCGTTTTTCCAATGAGATAAACAACGGAGGCATCATAAAACTGATATTATTTTAAAGAACCAATAAATTAGTTGAACTAACGAATAGGCTGGCTTGACAAATTGGTTGGGGTAATGAATATGTGTCTCTTGGTCAAACAAATTGGTTGAACTCTCGAATCAGTTGGTTGATTTCACAAATGTATGTTCGTTCACCAAATTACTATCAGCTTTTTATTTCCAACTGAAGCTTCTTCTGACAATTCGCTTTTTTTTCAGCGCTCACCTTTTGCCCAATGATTTTCAAAGTTCAAATACTCGTGTCCAATTATTTGTAATGCCTGGTACAGGTTGCAGGTAGCGGCATTGAACAACAAACCCGTAGGATGGATACGTGTTAAGACACGAGTCATCTTCGAGACGGGTTGAAACGGGATTCGTTCGGTGACCCCCGCGAGAATGACCCTGGTGGAAGCGCTTGGTCTTTGGAGTCTGTCCGTTTCGTCAAAACGTGCGTGGTAGGGTTCAGAATCAGTGATCGTGAACTGCCTACCTATCACTTTGTGAAATTGCTCACAATGGTCAACTTACATCTCCGGGGGCCTTGATTTCTACGGATGATAATCATCCTTAACAAAAGGACTGAATACCTGGTGACGTTCTATAATTCAGTGGTTTTTTAATAAGTGAAATACCTAATGGAACGTTAATATGTTTAGTGCCTTATTTCGGAGGTCCATAAATATGATTCTCGACCTTTTTTTTTTCGCAGCTCTTTTTTTTAATCACTTTTACAAAGCACACAAATTCTAATAATGTGAAAATTTTAGTTACGAATTTACGGAAAATACGTCCTCAATTTTAAATAACTTTTTTTAAAACTATGACGTCAAAACAATATTTATTACACTCTGTTGAATTCACGATTAGATTAATGTTAAAACGTTTACAAACTGGTACGTGTTATACTTACAACCTGGGTTTACATGTCTATAAAAAAAAATAGTCTACAGAACTAGTATCGACCTGTCGAAATTCTGTGAAGTTAGGATTAAGGTGAAAAAATGACGAAAACCAGATTTGCTCGGTTGTTGGTTTGGAGAGGGAAGCGTGTTTGCCGGTTGGGCCTTTGGCGCAGGTTTCCAACCAGTTGTGGGCTGTCTTATGCATATCACTTTGCTAAATTGCTTGGTCAATTTCGTGGCAATGTGAAGAAACGAAAAACAAAAATCTCAGGTACCTTGTCCCTGCGAATATATCCCTTCTATTCAATCCTCGGAGTCGAAACTCTGACCTCAAAAAGTGAACTGTAAAATATAGCGGCCGTTTCGCCTTGATCGAAAGTGATGGTAACGCTCCCAAAATTTCAATCTTCTCATTGTCCTTCTGATTATGTACACCCCTAAAATCTTAAGCGTATAATAATAGTGGTAATAGCTTCATAAGTGGATGTCATTACAGTTATCACGGTCCGAAAAATGTGAAAGCTGGTTTAACAGCGGCAACGGATAATAACCAGCGTACACCTAGTTGTGAACCTTTGCAACGTTGTATATCTTAAGTGGAACTTTTGTTCTTCTGACTAGACTAGATAAAAGAGTAATTTGGAACAAAGCGTTTAACCGCTATTATATCTTCACCACAATTAGCTTGACGGCAGTAAAATTTCATTTCATCTGACTCTTTTTTGCTTAATTAAACCTATTTTGTTTTTTCATTACAAGGAAAAGAAATCTCGATTTTTGAAAAAATGGAGGATATTTTTTTGTGTATCGTCCTGTTTTTTGTTTGTCGGTAATTTAATTAGTGGGAATCACTGAATTTTCCTTAAGGCGTTGCTGGTGTAAAAACAGGCAATTTCTTACTTCAGCTTATTTCCCACTATAACCTCAAAAGCTAAACATGTCTGAAGGCATTTATGTAAAAATGGGTACATGAAATTCATTCACTTTTTTTGCATTTCGTTCGTGCCATAATTCTGCATTGACCGCTAAAATTTTATTGATTTTCGTCCACTTATCCCGGAAATAAATATATTAAAAGTTTCGAGGTGGGCTTTGAGGTGCAACATCGACAATCGGCCACCAGGGAGCGCATTGTAGTGCATCTTTTTGAGAACAAACGCGCAAATATTGCGATTAATTTTAGTTTCCTTGCAACGTTGTATCTTAAGTAGAATTTTTTGCTGCTCTGAATAGATGGCATAAAGCGTATCCACAAGTCTAACGGAATTCACACCACGCGTTAAAAGAGTAATTTGGAACAAAGCGTTTAACCGCTATTATAGGTTGACTGGAGGGTGTAACGGCCATCCGTAAAAGTCGAGACGAGGACAGTGAACATTGAGATGAGGTTTTTTGGGGAAAGAAACAGCGTGACGACGATATACGTAAAACTGCGAGAAGGACAATGAGGAATAGAGAACATAAGTTATATATATATATATATATATTAGAGACTCAGAGACTGGAGAGAGAGAGAGAAAGAGGGCGCAGCCAGCGGAACAAAGAGAAACTACCGGACACAACGGAGATATTGGGCAACCAACATTGTATTTCGTAATGACCGCCTAGCGAATGCCTCCAAGTACCTTAGTGTAATGCTATATCTTGATTCCACGTGTATATTTATATCACAAATCTCAATGTTTCGTTTGTGTTGAATGATCGCCTATGTTCCTTCGTGTATTTGATACAAATGTCGGTTGAACCGGTGTTCCGAGGCTCCGAGAGTATAGATACAGCGCCTCGATGTGTGGGCGTCTCGTTGCAATAGGGTAAATGCGTCTGTATCTCTTCGATCGTATCTCCGTTTCTCGTTCTTGTGCATATGGGCTATTCCACGTGAGTTTAGCCATTAAAAAAAAAAAAAAAAAACATTGTTCTGAGAAAATTAGTCAAAATTAGATTATGATGAAAATTTCGAAAAAATTAGATAAATCTTTTTTTTTTTTTTAAACGAAAATTCGGATAGTATTTTTTAAATAATTTCTGTTTCAAACAAAATAGTGACATTAATTTAATTGAATTACTTAGAAAGAATTATAACATCTTAAACACAATTCGCATCATAACAAAGCTCGTGGTTATGAGCAAACGTACTTAAGTAATAAATTCGAGTTACAAAATCGTTCGAGAGCGTAATTTCGACGAGTGTTTCACGAGTCAGTTATTTTTAGTACTTTTTCCAAGTGCATGCACAATATATATATATATTATAGTGTGTACGGTATAGCGTAATTAAAGTCGAAGATAATTGGGCAAGAGTGCAAAGCGTTCAATCAGGCTGAGGTTCATTGTCTGACCATACAGTCACCGTATCTACTGAGAAGTACCCATACAGCGTGTTTCTACTACACAGTTACACACAGCTTTATGGCCGCGCGTGCCGCGACATATATGTATATCCGAGTACCAGACGCATACATTGAGCTTATGGTTGCGGGGCCAGGGCAACGGGAGTCTGCTGACGGGACCGTGGCGACGACAGTGGTGGCGGCTGTGATGTGGCATCGGCCGCACTCGCACAGGTTGCATAACGGTTCACCTCATGCACAGTATATCCAACAGCCCCCTTTGAGTACCCGATATCGTATGTCCCACAGCAACGGCAACAGTGAAAAGAGAACATATATATATATATATATATATATATATATATGCATATGCTTGATTGCTGGTCAAAGCGGTTCTCTTTTCCTTTATCTCCCATTTCGTTCCTTTTTCCTCTCTCGTCTCTGTCTTTTGATGCTCGGCTGATATTGATCCGGCAAGTCGCCTGCAGTTTACCGCGGTTAATTGCACGCCGGTGTAATAAATTAAAATGTTGAATGTAGGGAGGACCGGGGCAGGATGGCCTGAGACAAAAAAAAATTGGTTACACCCAAAATTTTGGGCACGATTGCATACTGTAATCTAAAGAAATTTTATTTTTTTAGAACTATTTATGTGTTGGAAAGACAATTTTTATTTTTTGTACACTTTTGAATGCAATAGTAATTAAATTGTGACTTAAACTTTTGTGCAAATAAAATTGTAAAAAGAATTTTTATTTCGCCCTAATGCGACAACTTCCATTTTAATCGTAATTCGATTTTTAAAAATTGACTAATATTGCTCTTAAAAATTTATCAAAAATAGATGTATATATATATATTTTTTTTCCATTTCGTATTTTTCTTTGTGCTTTCTATTATATAAATAAATTTTTAAAAAATGTGACTACGAAATTTATGGAAAAAGAATTTAAAAAAAAATGTATTAATGTACTATCTCAAGTAGTAATAAAATCCAGAAATATCTGAGAGGATCAGAGAAAATAAAAAGGGTGTCTGTATTAACAGAGAATGCCTCATACATAGAAACAAAAATTGCCAACGTCATTGCTAGTGATTACAAGAAAAAGAAATGAGGAAGTACAGTCAATTTCGTTCCAATCCTTTTTACTAACTGTGCCAACACTTTCAACCTGTTCGCTCAACCGTTAGCCGCCTTACTTGAGACCGAGTAGCCCCTATAAAGTTTAGACATCTTAAACGCTTGTAATTAAAGCCACAACGGACATAGGGAAATACGTAATTTTAACCAGAAATTACGCTACTCGTAAAAAAAAGTAGAAGAAAAAAAAAGTAAATTTCGTATACTCACTATATTGTATGAAAATATTTATAAAAACTATGTAACACGCTGAAAGTGGATGAATTAAATTATTGCAATAATTCTGCATTCACTCCTACAGTTCAATTGATTTTCATCGATTTATCTCCAACATAAATTGATTTAAAGTTTTGAAGTAGGAAACCAATAAATTCAATCCTCACACTTGTGTGATTTTAACACTGTGAAAAGTATTATTATCAACACCAAATCAGTGAATACTAATTAAAAGTCATTTAACATCCCGAATTTTTAACAACGATACTTACGAGTATTCGTAATGCGCGAAATTAAAAAATCTCCTCATGGTTCGTTACGCTTTTTCAGGACACTTTGGAGAGTAAAGCCGCGTTAATGATGTTGACACATAAAAAAAAATGTTTAAGTACTCTCTGACATTGATGACTCGAGGAAGATAATCTGCCATGGAGATAAAACTTTCTTTGGGAAGAAGCAAAAAA
Organism: Perithous albicinctus; assembly: GCA_964016905.1. Taxonomy (NCBI): domain Eukaryota; kingdom Metazoa; phylum Arthropoda; class Insecta; order Hymenoptera; family Ichneumonidae; genus Perithous; species Perithous albicinctus. Next base: position 22,981,806 of record OZ024693.1, on the reverse strand, counting down.
AGAAAAAAAAAGTGAAAATACTGAAGTTTTAAACGAAGCCTACGAATTTCTATTCACATACGGATCTCTGAACGGGTGATTCAATGAGATTATTGACTCCGATGTGCCTCGACTGGATTCTACGAGGCAAACTGGATTTTCTTACAATCGATGACTTCATGGAAAAACCGGATACGCGGTCGATGAATACCGTGGAAAAACCGGATGTGCTGGATATACCCCCGGTACACATGTACTGCGATAAAAATTTTCGCACATTCCCTTTTCCGAGCTAGAGTCGAACGTAGTGACTCTTTATGGAGAAGAGTGGCCTCTCCCTTCGTGGCCACTCATCGCGAGGGTCATTTCTTTTTTCTCGCAGACTGCTTGAATCGAGTGGCGAGGTCAGGATTTATAGATAGAATGGACATACACCATTTTTTTTTCTCCTGCATATGAGTGGAAAGATCCTCAAGAAAAAAAAGCAGAGATGAAAAAAATTGGACAAAAAAAATCAGTATTCTAAACCTTCATTTTTTACTCAACAGTAATAGAAGAAAAAAATAATAATTTTATAGGGTAAAACAAGTGATAAAAATCTGAAAAAATATAACTTCCTTTTTTTGGAATTTAAGGAAGAAAGATTCTAGACGATTAGCCTAACTATTTGCACCTGATGCATGCATTATTAAATTTACTATATACGTCGTACACTTTCGTTGGAATAATGTGCAAATATATCGTTCCACGAGAAGTTAATATTATACAAAATACTAGAATACGGGTTCTGGGAGCGCTGAGATGGGAAAGTAAAAAAAAAAAAAAAAAAGAAAATATAGTACAAAGCTGAATGTAAGTGCGAGTGATTAATTGATTACCGGTCTGTGAGGCAGGAGGGGAGGATTAACGAGGTTCCTCTGCGAACTATCTTGAACGGTGGCGTTAAGAGTCGCCTTGCGACGGGGCGTAACGGACACGACTTCGAAACTTCCTTTGGGGATAACTTATGGATATCCCTCACGCACAGACATCATCTCGATTTTTTATCTTGACCGGCGAATCTACGTGTAAATTAAAATATAATGTAATAAAGCGTTCGACAAGGACAAAGCGGTGCTAATGATTGCCCCTTGAAATATTCATTATTTATATAATTACACACGCCTAGAAATTCATGCAAAATAATTCTGCAGTTGATTTATTAAACGGTTAATAAATAACAACTTTTTTCATTTTTTTTAAAATACCAATGGCCACAAAAATGAAATATTAGTCTTTGATTATCCGTAAATTTCACCCTTAAAATTGAAATATTTTCCATGAAAATAATACTACATTTTTCATGTTCTTTTACACACATTTTGTATATTAAAAAAAAATTTAACAGCTAAAACTGTTAAGTAATAAAAATTGCTACTAAGAATGTTAACTTTAAAATCGATAAAAAAATATTGTATTACATTTTTTACCATCATACGTAACTCTGTAAGTCGATGAAACATATATTGGCTCATTCGACATACGATCGCAAGTTTATGTCCTGCGTTGCTGCATTACAGCGTTTCGAATCACACGATGAGGGAATCGTATTAAGCGCGAGATCGATAAAACCGATTAGGATACCATGCGTATAGCCGATGTAACCGGACGCCACTCGGCGAGCTCGCAATCGGCAGCTCCGCCGGGACTCCACTGGCGAAGACATGCCGAAGGTCCTTTGGTTGTATGTTTCAACGCGCTCGAACCTTCGACTCCGAATTGCGAGACGATCAGACGAGCATCTTAAGTCCTTCGAATACTTCAACCACTTTTTTTTTTTTTTTTCAAGACTTTGAATCATTAAATTTGTTGTCAATTTTCTTTTAAATGTTCAACTCATTTAGTAAATTTAATTGAGCTCTGTATTTAGATTTCAATGCTTCTCACGTAATCGGCATTATTTAGTAGGTCAATGAATGTTGAAATTATTTTATTTACTTATTTACATTCGCGGAAATTGAATTTCTTTCTCATCGCCTGAAGCAGTAGTGCAAATGATCGTTCAGCGCATGTATATATATATATATATATGGGGCATTCCATGCCGATTCAATTTTTATTAAATTTTTTATTTCAACATTTGATATGCTTATGATTATTCAAAGCCAAAATTTCGTTGGACGTCATATAAAGATCGGACAAAAATTCTAAAAAATTCTGTATCAGATATCAATATTTTGAAGCTTCGATCCAAAGTGGCTCGCACCTCGCCTCTATTTTTTTTTTTTTCAAAATTATAATTGACAAATTAAAAAAAATTGAAAATTATCACTCTGACAAAAAAATTCGAAAAAAAAGAGTTTTTAAATATTCATATCTGATTCAGGATTTTAAAAAAAAATTTACCAATTTTTAAATCGGTAAAAATGATTTATATCGGTATATCAAATGATTTTGAAAAAAACTAATAAAAATTCCGATTGCTCGTCAGAGTCAGATCTATAAAATAAAAAAATCGTAGATCAGATCGGAGAGGTCGAGTGTCAGACCCAGGTCGAATCGGTATGAAATGGCCGATATGTAACGTGAACGCAGGGCCGGTCCTCCCACCTGTGGTGCAGCGACTTCTCCTTCGACACTCCTGTGCCGCGAAGAAGTTGCTGATGACTCACGTACCCACGTACATACGTACAGTACGTGTGGCTTGAAGCATTGCGCGCGCCAAGTACTTAGTTTCCGCGCACGAGGACTGCTGAGAGTTCCGTTCGTGGGAACGTGCCCGGTACAGAAAAAAATTCTAACGCACGTACCGATGTGCAGAATTTGTCATTATATGCGTAATGTCCCTATTCGCCAGTCTGAGTCAGCCGGAAAAATGCAGATATTCCAGAAAAATGATATTTTTCTCAAAATAGTTATTTTATATTCTGCAAGTCAAAGTCAATCGATAAATTCTGTTTCACCGTCATTTTAAGAAGCGATTTAATTTAAATGGAATAAATATTTATTTAATGGTCAGCGTAGTAGGATTTATTTAATTCAATATTTTATTTCATACAATTTAATTTTCCTTTATTTAAAGAAATTTATTTTTCGCTTGAAATAAATTTTCATATTTGATTTTAAAAAAATCCACTCCTTTTTCTGGATGTCTGGTTACAACGATGACTCCATAACGATTTCTCCCTTTTTTTCCTTATGGAATAAACTTTTTTTCTCTCTTTTTTTTTTTTGTTATTGCGGTAAAAGAATAAAAGTGGTATTGACAGTTATTCGAATGGTATGAGGAAAAAGGAAGGGAATTCGTACAGAGTCGCAGTATATTATTTCAGTGATTATACGATGATTTCTCCGCACGTGTGAGACTGTATATACAGTGGAAGCATATAATTGTATATAGGAATAAAAAGGAGCGCACGCGAATGACACGTCGTCCCCGGTCGTATACAAATATAACAAACTTTCAAACTGAAAAGAAGAAGACTACAAAGCATCGGAGCTACCGAGGCTCATTTTCCCGACATAATTGCAATTATAATTTTGTTCGCATTGCTACTATTCGCGCCATTGTTCCACCGTAATAGATCGGGGCAGACTCTTGCATACTTACGTTCTAATAGAAAAGAAAATCCCGTGCAGGAAGTTTCACCCGCTTGTGCTCTTTGCTGCTGGATGTGGATTATAAGAAGCCCTAGTTACGCGTAAGTGACTGGGTTAATAAATTCTGGCGGGACGCAGTTTGCACTGTGTTTACCTACACGCGAACGACTTTTGCACCCAGAAAATAAAAGATCGAGACAAAATCAAATAGATTTCTTTATGAACTCAATGAGCGAAGTGCGACCTCTCACTTCTCTCAGCGTGCGAGAAGTCGCGCTTCACACTTTTCTCAGCGTGCGAGAAGTCGCACTTCACACATTTCTCAGCGTGCGAGAAGTTGCACTTCACACTTCGCTTAGCGTGCGAGAAGTTGCAGTTCACACTTCTCTCAGCGTGCGAGAAGTCGCGCTTCACACTTTTCTCAGCGTGCGAGAAGTCGCACTTCACACATTTCTCAGCGTGCGAGAAGTCGCACTTCTCACATTTCTCAGCGTGCGAGAAGTCGCACTTCTCACATTTCTCAGCGTGCGAGAAGTCGCACTTCTCACATTTCTCAGCGTGCGAGAAGTCGCACTTCTCACATTTCTCAGCGTGCGAGAAGTCGCACTTCTCACATTTCTCAGCGTGCGAGAAGTCGCACTTCTCTCTTTTCTCAGCGTGCGAGAAATTGCACTTCACACTTTTCTCAGCGTGCGAGAAGTCGCACTTCTCACATTTCTCAGCGTGCGAGAAGTCGCACTTCGGCACTTTTGCAAACTGGCAAAAAATTCTTTATTGGCTAGGTCGGTAGTACATATTAAAAAAAAAAAAATAGTAGCGTGCAAATGAGTGTGATTAGTCTTTGAATTTATTACACAGACTGACTTTGATAAATATTATAAATTCATTGTTGTAATAAAATTGTTAGAATTATATTTGCAACGTGAAAATAAATACAGAGATCTTCTTCGTTGACAGCTAAAAAACAAATCGGCCGCCGATTACTGCTTTAGAAATTTATTTTGAGTGGTATCGACAAGGCCTCTTAGCCAATGTGAGGTACTTATCTAATCGCCTCTCAGAGCGAAACGAGTCAACCAGGTTATTCCGAGTTGTTGTCGCTGCCTACACGTACCAGAATTAAGGGTGTAACGCATATACATTCCCAACCAAAAGTTTCACTCCATTAGGATTTCACTACTCCTGCAAAAACAAAAAACAAAAAAAAGCAACGAGAGTGCAGATAATATGAACATTGATTTTTAATAATAATAATTACGTCAGAACATTATTAATAAATTAGTTTTGTAAAAGACTTCAACTTTTTTTCTTATCAAATGAATTCGCCGATTTTTTTTTTGAGTCCATATGACTTTTTAAACAATTTATAAACACTTTTGAATTTAAAGAAAAAAATTTAAAAATCTTAAAGTACGAAATCGGACATTTTTAACGAAGAAAATCGGTTAAAAAAAATCAACTCCAACGCTCTTTCAGAATGTCTTAAATACTCAAAAAATTAGACTGTTGATAAATTCCCAGCAGCATTATTAGCTCAGTTCTAACGGAATCAAACTTTTGGTTCAGAATGTATGTGCGATACATCTTTAAGTGCGAAGATAGTTACGTCTTGTAAGTGACCGGTATGATAACGAATCGATATACAGGCATGGATTGGCTCGGTATAGATAACCCGATCAATGCCACCATCATGACAAAGTGCAACAGAGGGGTTCCAATTGCATTAACGACTACCGGGTTCTCGCGAGTTTCAGCTCTGATATTGACTCGGCAAAACGACTAAAATAAAATCCTCCGCGACGGGCTTACGAAATTGTCGTAAATAAAAATGACATTCTTTTTTGTGAGAGAAAACTTGTACGTAATTGGAACGACCTTTATTTATTTTATTTAATTTGCGATAATTGCTCTACTATACACAATAGAAAAAAAATAGACTTTTTGCTCGATATTATGAGGTCAAAATCGTTCATTGAATATCAATGCAACTTTTGCCAATAATTAAGACAAGACTTCTGGTTTATTACGTTCTCGAAGCGACAGATTTTTTTCAGACTTTTCGAATGCACATTCAGTTGACAAATTTTTTTTTTTTTGCAAATTTTGGTTAACAAAAAAAAGAGGATATTTTGCAGATTTTTATCACTTGTTTTACCGTTTGAAATAATTTTTTTTTTTTAACTTTTGAGTAACAATTAATTTCCATCAACCTTGTAATTCTGAATTTTTTTCCATAAAATCTGGGACTAAAAAGAAGTATTTTCGAGAATGGACCGAGAATAATTTATATATTTTTTTTTAATTAAAAAAAAAAAAATGTCCATATTTTGATACTTAAAAATTTCAATAATGGTTTCTTGTAGAAAAATAAAACATGTCATGATAACAAAAAATTCCCATATCTTTAATTAAAATAAAATTGAAAAAAGCTATTTCAATTAGAACAAAAATTTTTTTTTTCTTAAAATAAAAAAAAATACAAATTATTCTCGGCCCACTGTCGAACTACGTTGGAAACACTTGTTTTTTTGTTCGAGATTTTATGGAAAAAAAAATTCACAATTTTAAAACTGTTCAAAATTTATTACTGCTCAAAAATGATGGAAAAAAATTATTTTATAGCTTACAACAAGTAATAAAAATCTGAAAGAAAAATATCTTCTTTTTTTTTGCATGCCAAAAAAAAATTCGTCAACTGAATCCGAGAGGGTCAGGCCGATGACCACATTACTTGGAGTGCCCCATATATATTTTATTTCATAATGCTAGTCTTTTTATTTATAAAAAAAAATTCTCTTATTTATTTAAAAAATCCTTAGGTCCTTGGAGGACAATCCTCAAAACTACCTTTATATATATATATATATATATATATATATATATATATAAAAAGCTCCTCAAATCTGGCTTTATATATATATATATAGACATTGCGAGTGACGGGCAGGAAGAGAAGCGAGGATGAAACAACGCGGCGAGCGTTTGTATTATAACGTCGACTTATGTAACGAGGTCCGAAGTTTCCGCTCGGCCTAGCGTGGACGCTCTCGTTGGCGGTACACGATCGTGGCCCTCGAGGCTTTGCCTTCTGTCTGTGGGGGCCGTTGTCCAGCCAGCGAACTCTAGGCACAGTCCGCTGGAGGTCCATTGTCTGACCGATACAGGGGCTCATCCACTTCGTGCGCAGCAACGCACGCTCTGAGGAAATAGAGGTCGTCCCTTCAGCTGCGAACTTGCCTAGGAACTAGAGACGATTATGGTAAACGCTGAGTGAATCCAAACACAATTTTTTTTTTTTTTTTTTCAATAATTTGTTCGATATTTTTGTAAAACACGAAATTATTTGTAAACGCTGAATGAACCCACAGACATTTTTTTTTTTTTTTTAATAATTTGTTCGATATTTTTGTAAAACACGAAATTATTTGTAAACGCTTTAGAAAAAAAAAAAAAAATTAGTGTAAATTAAAAAAATAAAATGAGTCTGTATTTTAAAGAGCTCCTATTTAATGCAAAAAAAAAGAAATGAATGAATTTGCAGATAAATAACTTTACGTCAATAAATTCCCGCGCCTTTTACGCTATTTTTTCTTTTTTTTAATTTTATAATTTTAGTTCAATCTTGACGAGTGAAAGCTCATGACAAAAGTAATGTTTCTTGATGCGCAAGAAGTGTTTAGTAAGCGACGGTAAGATTACAGAATTAAATTGAAGTAAACAGAATTAGTGTATTTTTTTATTCTTTGGCATTTTGTGCCGTGGGAAAAGGCTGTGCGTGGCAGAAGACGATATAATGTTCCACGTGGTCCGAGAGTTTCTCCGTGTGTGTTTTTTTTTTTCTTTTTTTTTTCTGCAAGTTAATTAGCCTTAATTAACTTTCGAGCCCTTAATTTTTATTTTCATATCTGCTTAATATCGCAATCTTTAGCTTTCTTGACATACATACAGCGCGTTATTTTTCGTCTCTTTCTCTATATTCTCGAGCAATGCTCCAATTTCTACAATCGCATAAATCGAAATTGAGAGTCACTCGTTAATATTTATAGGCGATATGATTATTCTCACAAGCAGAGAAATCGTGGGGCTCCTGGCAAAGATTAAATGATGACTATTCATTTTTAATTCATCCTGCCATTTTTATAAAGACAAATATTTTAATGTGAAATTAACAGAAATAATTATCTCGTATTACAGAATTTGTGACGCAAAAAATGACGTTAAAATAAAAGCAAAATAAATATTTTTTCTGTAAAAAGACATTACCATTTTTTTTTTAAATTTCAAAATTGCAAAAGTTATGGATTTAGAAGAATAATTTGATGTCCACAGAAATGTTGTGTTAATCTGAAACAATTTTTTTTTGCAATTTTTAGATTCACCAGAAAAAGTAGAAAATCAAAAAAAATGAATAAACGCGAGCATCCAATCGCCAGAAAATTCCGGTGCGTCTAGCATAGCCAATTCTCACTGTACGACCAGCCGAGATGCAGTTATCCACGGCAATGTATGCATCGCTGGCGTTGATACTACGCTACTATGCGCGCTACTGCGCTATTCACAATTTCCGACGAATACGGTTCGCTTAACCGTGATCCAGTTCCCAACGCATCGGCCGCATTTATACCGTTACGCACCGCGCCATCAGCAGAGGGAACTCCCGTGGCTTTCCTGATGCCCGCCACTGCCAGGATCGCAAAACTACCACAACCAGCAGTGCACTCAGCCCCATAATTGCGTTTATTCCTAAAATGGACGCAGCGCATTAACAGAACTGCCGTTCATTGTAATTCTCCGCAATTACAGAACAATGGATATTTCGATCGCGCCGTTTATCTTAATTAAATACGCGAAAAATATTTTCCCGGAGTTCCACATTTCCACTGTTGAGTCACTGTAAATAATTGTGAAATTACGTTAGCGCATCAAACTGCGTTTTATGCCACGCGGTGCGAGAAGTGCCCACTTCTCGCACTCGTGAAATAATTGGTATGTTACGATACGATTCAAACTTTTTATTGATCAATGTCTGCAGTACGGCGAGTTTTGGAATCACACGAGTTGAGAAAAAGTTTCTTGCACTTGTTTGCTACACAAGTTTATCCCACTAGTGCGAGAAGTACGCACTTCTCGCACCGGCTGGCCAGTACATTACGATACGAGTGCGATCAAACTTTTTCTTGATCAACGTGAGTCTGCAGTACGAGTCAAAGACGAGTGTTGGAATCACACGAGTTCAGAAAAAGTTTCTCGCACTTGTTTCCTACACAAGTTTATCCCACTAGTGCGAGAAGTGGACACTTCTCGCACCGCGTGGCATAACATTTACAGTTCAAATTTCAATACTAAAAAACAATTTTGCACAGTGAGAAATAGTTTTTTTTTAAATCGTAGTGCTTAGTTCTATAAAAACAATTCTGTTGAACATTTTTTTTTCATTCCACAAAGAATTCTTCAAGTCTATAACAATAGCTTTATAATTAAAAAAAAAAAAACATAAATTCAATGAAATGACGTACGTCTTCGCAGTACGACACAAACACGAGTGGGTATTTTTTTGGGAGGTCGTTAACATCAAAAACCTGTGAAGTTTCACACGGTGTGAAATATTAAAACAAAAAAAGGAAGGAAGCATTGGATGAAACAAGTCCGGATGCCTCGTGTGTTTGGCCCCGCACTTTACCTCGGTACGTGTGAGCTCTGGTCTCGCACGTGGACTCGGTTCTCCACATCGGTAAAGAAGTCATCGCCCGAAGGGGCTTCCGTGTCCGTCAATTAGAGCATCCGGGCTAAAGAACTAACCGTGGCTGAGCGTGTCGTCGAGCCGAGGACATTATAATATACCCTCCACGCTTTTCGTTCTCTTTTCTGGTCCCAAAGCTTACGACCTCTTAAGACGAAGTCGAGAGAAGCGTACAGAGAAATGAACAAGTGTATACGCGTGTCCACGCGCTCCCGTCCAAACTCGTCAGTATCACAGCGTATATTTCGTACGTTGTATACACGATGCACCGTGTATATGTACTGTCGAGTCGACGGTCAAACCGGTACAGGACTCAATGAAAACTGGTTTCGGCGCTTCGAATCGTGCTGTAATGTCACTTTCGTCCTCCTCCTCCTCCGGGAATTTTATTCCGCACGCGCTCTGCGTGTACGCTCACTAAAATCCGCGCTTCTCGACGAGGTACACAAAAGGATACGACGAAAATCCCAAACATTAGATTTTTGTTTTTTTTTTTTGTAAAAATAAAAATTGTAGAAAAATTTGTTACAAATTAACACAACATTTCTGTGGTCATCAGATTTTTTTTATGAATTCATAAAAACTTCGCTAATTTTAATAAGAAACGAAAAAGTACTTTTTTAAAAATCTGTGCACGATTAAAAATTTGTATACAAAATCCGAACGTCACATTTCGAAATAACAAAATCCACTGTTTTGACAGAATTTCTATACATCCCACTAATTTATCTGTTAAATTTCACAAAGATTATGTTGATTTACAAAATTTACAAATATTTTTATGTAAAATTAGAAGTGAGAAAAAAATATATATCAGATTAAGAGAAATAATTCTGGAAAATCAGAAGCAACAGAAAAAATGGTGTCGAGTTAAATTGACACCAATTAATATGTAAAGGTAAAATAACTCTATTTTTTTTTTAATAACAAAATAATGTGTGAATGGAAATTACGATTTTTAAAATTTTCAAAGTCACTTAAAATATTTCGTAAAATAAAAATACACAAACTTTAGCACACTATTTTTTAACTTCGTTTTTATAAAACTAGAAAGCATAAAAAAAATTTACTTCAAATTAACACAACATTTTTTGTCGACACGTGTTATTTTCGCGTTCTGCTTTTTTCTTCTTTTTCTATCGTGTTATTTATTTTTTTGCCTCGTGTTATATGTTCTCTATGCAACCGTGTGTCTATATGATGCAGGTGAAATAGGGATTGCCTCTCTCTACGCTCCGCGAATACTTCGTCGCTTTAGTAAGCTACTCGTAGCTCAAGGTGTAGATACTAGACACAGAGTTTACTGACTCACGCGTGTCTGGTTTATAACGAAGCGATTCTCGATGGGGTAATCGACTGTCAGTAGATATACGTAGACTATAGAGGCGTATGATAGTGTATTATATATATATACATATATGTATATGGGACAAAATATGTCAAGTCGACCACTTCAATTTTTCAACAAAACGTCCTCAAATTTATTGAGCAATTGGACATTGGATTAATTAGGAAAAAAAAGTGGCAGCTTTATTTAATTGAAAAATAGGATAAAATAAAATCGTAAAATTCTGCAAAAAATGTTGTTGGAAAGTGCGTTGAAAATCCAAAATTTGATGTTCTTATGATTTTTTTTGTTCGAGCCGTAGTATTGGCGCTAAAAAATAAACAATGATTATTTTCAGATATTTTTAATAGCTCCAATATGCGATAAAAAATTCAAAAAAAAATCCTACGTTTTTTCTTCGACCAGACCAACATCCTGAATAAATTTCAGGACGTTTCGTTGACAGGAAAAATTGGGGTGGTCGACTTGACATTATTTTCCTCATATATATATATATATAGTTTCAGTATATACATGTAATATACGTATAGTACGTATAGTACTAGCAGCCAGGATCCTCGCGGGGCGAGCGGAGCGAGCCTCACCTTTCACCCCGAAGTAACTGTACAGCGTGGAAAGGCGGAGAATGGGTTGCTAACAGAAGCAAATAACACTCCCAATGCATATATGCTGGTATACACTCGCTTCTCAAACCGCTATATTAGATTACAAATGAAAAACGTATATAAAAATAGAAATAGAAAAAAAAGAAAAAAACCCCAATTTATGCTTTTACGAAATCTTTATGAAAATTGGTAATCCATTATATAAATGCAATCGGTGCAATTGGCATTTTTCTCCGGAAACAGGAGAGTGCTGATGCGAAATCATGAATGAATGGAAATAAATGTAATTTTTATTCGCGAATTTTATCGTCTGAAGAAGTTCAATATTTGATGCACACAAATTTTTCTGTGTATACAGAGTTTTCGGTCACACGTGAGAGACCTTAAAACGCGGAATCGACATAACTCATATTCATCGTGCTGGATGGAAGGTTTCTCGACCGTTATATTGCTGCGAGGGATGTCTTAACGGCTCGTTAGGAAGAACTAAGCGGGAAGGGAATCTCTCACGAGGACTCGTGAAATATATACTGTATTCAATATATTGAATATATTTATGGATATATATATGGTATACGGGCTGGTAAATGGACCAGTTCACCTGGTCTCGATCTGGGTTTCACTCTTAAAAATTGGATCCGCAATTTTTTATGTCATTAATATACCTTCTGAATGTATTTCTAAATCCACCGTCTTCGAACGTCATTTAATATCATCCTGGATAGATTTTTGAAAAAATTTTATATAATTCTTCCTCTATTTTTTATTCTTATTTAGAATAATCCATATTTTTTAAAAATCCAAACTTTTAAAAGCTACTCTAGGCTCGTCGATTTTGCTTCCTCATAGAGGTAGCTTTGTAAAAAAAAAAAGCTTTGCCTAAGCCAGAAAATTGTTTGGAAGCAATTCTCAAAATTCGACTTTCGAGATTTTTATCTCATTAATTTAATTTTTTTTCCAGGCACCCCCAAAAACGGTCCTCCATAATAAAAATCAAAATCTTGATAAAAAAATCATCGACGAGACGAAAAAATATAAAGAGACTGCGACCGAATTTTTTTATTTAAAAAAATTTTCTAGTATTTTTATTTAACAGCTCAATTTCTGGACGTGCGAAGCACAAAAAAAAATTTGCAAAAAATACACCATCCGAAGTACTCAAAATTATTAATTATTCCGAAGTATCAAAATTATTAACAATTTTTAAAAAATCACTAGATTCACGGTAACGCAATAGCCGACGGTAAACCTCGTTTACCTTGCTTTAATGGAATTAAAAAAAAAAAGAAAAAAAAAAGAAAAAGAAAAAGCATTAAAATATATTTCAGAGCTAGACAGTGGAACGGTTTCGCAGTAGAGCGCCGGCACTTAGAGTCTCGCGGTGAGAATTCGATTCCCGTGGCGAGTTCCAGCGGGCCCGCTCGGCCAGCTCACCTCTATATATATATATGTTCTCCACCCACCCACACTCCGATAGATCGGCGGTAGGCGGCTGGCGGCGGGGACGCTTGGGCCCCGTCATCCTGGTGGCTGCCGCCGCCGCCGCCGTCGACTGCCGAGAGAGGTTCTCCGTGTGGCGATCGAGTCCCTCGATTCTCGCGGCGAGTGAAAGTCTCACCGATTCCGTGGCTCGAGCCTCAACAGTCGCAACGCGACTTCTTTCCTGGTGGTACTCTCGCGTGTAAAGCGCTCACTCTGCCGATCTCATCTCTCACGACGTCGACTCGGGCGCATCCAGAGGTCCGTTGGCCTTGATACCGCAGCCACAAAAGTTGCCACGATTTTTACGTAATCGGTACTTTTTTTTTATCTCGATCGTGTTTTTTTTTTTTTTTTTTCGTTTTGGCAAGTGACAACGACAACAAATGGTGAAATTTTACCGATTTTTTTTTGTTCATAAGTATCAGCCAGCAATTGCGCTGTTTTAATTTCTCTTTTAAATCTGCGCCAGTATTGTTGTTTATTTGTACTCAAGTGTGATGTATTTTAAAACGTGTTGGTGCGATTTGTTGATCTGATGTAATTGCGGTAAACAACATCGTCGCGAAGGATTATTTTCCAAAGGCTCTTATTTCGGTAATAATTACTTTTTGTTTATTTCATTTATTGTAATAATGATTTTTTTTTTTTAAGGTGCAGGTTTTGGTATTTATTAGAAATTGAATATTTATCACTTTACTTACGGGGCGTTCTGCATGAAATGCCCTATACATAGATAATTTTTTTTTACAGGTTTTTAATTATCTACGGTTTTTAATTATCAAAAAAAATTTACAGGTTTTTGATTATCTACGATTTTTAAAAATAAATTGTCAAGGGACACATTTTAAAAACTTGAAAAATCTTTTTTTCGAAAAGAAAAATGATTGGTAATCGAGCCAAAGTGGACTTGGCGATTACTTCTATTTTTTTAGGTTTTTCTTTTTCAACAACAAAAAATAGAAATAATAATTAAGAATAATTAAGAATAATTAAGAATAAAAGGTAGTCACGTACATTTACAATTTATATTCTCTTTTTAAATTTAAACTTTATTATTATGATTAAAATTAAAAAAACCATTTTTTTCAAAATTATACTTAATTTAATGCCACGATGAAAAAAAATGGACCTAACAAAGATACTTGTTAGTTGCTTATATTAATTTTTGAATTTTTTTTTTATCTTGAAAAAGAATAAAAGCAAATTGTCCCCAACAAAAAGACGACACATGCGGTGTTACGTACTTTAGGTCCCGTCCTTGAATCAATTAATTTTAAATACATTGTGAAATGGATTTATAAAGAACGGCTATTATATTTCAACTAGTGAAAGGAGACACCATAATCTCTGGATAGCATCTTTCCTGCCTAATGTATAATGATACGATTTAAGCCTTTGCAGCCTTCAAATAGTCTGACAACTAGTAACGTCTCTACTTATCTCTATTTTTAATGATATCCATTTGATTTCATCACTGAAAAAAATAATAAAACCAATAGTCGAACCCTAAACCTAATAAAACCCTAATTTACTTTTTTTTTCAAATTTTTATGATGGCATCTCACTTTTTCGAACCACAGTTACGGTAAATTAACAAATGAGATTTTATAGCATACAATAAAATAGATGCGATAGAACATTTATTTTGAAAAATAATAATAACAACAACAAGTTATTAATAAACTAGATAGAAAATAGTTGCTTAATAAATTCGAAAGAAAACGTAATTTAAAAAAAAAATTAGTTATATAAATTTATTTGAAATAATTTTTTTGAAGTCGGGAGATGTTTCTTTTTCGCGAATCATTTTTTTAAGGCTGCTTTATGAATGCTCATTTTTATTCACATTTTTTTTATAATCTTAAAGAACATAAATTCTAATGAACATAAATTTTTTGTTACCACAAAAAAAATGTATGTTAGAAAATAGTTGCTTAACAAATTCTTCAATCAAAATTTATGTCGATAGAAAATAGTTGGATAACAAATTCGAAAGAAAACGTAATTTAATTGCTTTATGAATGCTTATTTTTATTCACATTTTTTTATAATCTCAAAGAACATAAATTCTGATTAGCAAAAAATTTTTTGTCACAAATGTATAACTATATAATTAATACTTAAATTATTATAGTTCAAAATACCATTTTTTAAATCAGTGTACATATTTTTTTATTCTTTTATTTTTTCTGACATTACATTTCATTTAATCTGCGCTAAAATTTATCAAAAAACTTACAATATTTTATACGAAATATTTCGAGCATTCGTAAAATTGATCAGGAAATTGTAATTTTAATTCGCTTGTGTATTAAATTTAATACACAAGCTTGAATTGAAATTTTCTGTTTATTTAAATTTGCAAATATTTTTAAGAGTTCACGTATAATATATCTTTTATTGCAATCGGCGTTACGATGATCCATCATTGATTCATCTGAGACTCCTAACGAGATGTACAACGCAGTATCACGATACGCTGAGAAGTTCCGTGTCCGTGAGACGTGTAATCGTTCAACTTCGTTAGTTCGAACGCTTTATATATACATTGTTAGATAATTGTTGTACCAAGGAGCGATACGACGACCGAAGGGAACGTGAAAGGTTTTCAACAGCCCGCAAAAGTCTCTCTCTCTTTCTCTCGTATAGACACAAGTGAGACCGCAGCAACCAGCGGCGTGTGTACGGTTGCCATGCAGCTTGCTCCTTCAGTTGCCTGCACGAGAATTGCAACTACCACTGCGCTTGTTGCACCGCTCTTGTATAGTTTCCTTCTTCACTGCTCACGCTACTTCTTGCCGAAGCCGTGGCTGCGTAGCTGTGTTTCCCTTTTCGACACATCTCGCAGCCCTCAAACAAACGAAATAATTGCTGTTTTTTTTTTTAATTTTTTTTTATAGTGAACGATCGTAGCTGTTTTTTTTTATTTTTTTTTTATAGTGAACGATCGTAGCTGTTTTTTTTTTAATTTTTTTTTATAGTGAACGATAGTAGCTGCTTTTTTTTTAATTTTTTTTATAGTGAACGATAGTAGCTGTTTTTTTTTATTTTTTTTTATAGTAAACGATCGTAGCTGTTTTTTTTTTATTTTTTTTTATAGTGAACGATCGTAGCTGTTTTTTTTTAATTTTTTTTTATAGTGAACGATCGTAGCTGTTTTTTTTAAATTTTTTTTATAGTGAACAATCGTAGCTACTTCCCTTTTTAATTTTTCCCCGTAGGGGATGAAAATGAAAACCGGTGATTTTCAATGGTTTTTCAAATTCACATCCTTATTTTAGTACAAAAATATACTCAACGATTGATTTTTTTTTTAATGCTTCAGCCCTTCAAGAAATTAAGGGAGGGTAACCTGAATTTAGAACACTAAGAAAAGTATAATTTTTGCCTTTTTTTTTGGCTCCAATAAAACAAATCTTTTTCAAACTTTTGGGGTGAGTTGAAGATACACAATCATTCAACTTCAAAATAAAAAAATGTAAAATTTACTGACGTAATTAATGCAAAAATTACTTGAAAATTTTTTAAAACTATAAATAATTTTTTAATTCATATAAAATTACCTTCTATTTACGTCATATTTCTAATTTTATAATCAAATATACGCAATCATTTAACTCCAAAAAAAAATGTAAACTTTACAGACGTCATTTTTACAAAAATTACTTCAAACATTTTTTAAACTAGAATGAATTTTTTAATTGCTATAAAATTATCTTCTATTTACGTCATATTTCTAATTTTATAATCAAATATACACAATCATTTAACTCCAAAAAAAAAAAATATAAAATTGACTCACGTTATTTTTCCAAAAATTACTATTTTATTACATTTTAATTACTTCTATCACTTTTCATTACTTTTTTTCAAAAAATTACTGCCATATTTTTTCCAAAAATCACTTCAGTAAATTGAACAATAAATAAACTTTAAAATCAATGTTAATGACAATACTTCCGTAATCCAATACACAACGTACAATTTTTATAACGATCTATGAAAAAAATAAAAAATAAAAAAAAAATCTCCACACGATTGATCACATCGTTGTTGAAGGGTCAAGGAGAACCTGGCTCGTTTAAATTTCGCATCATTCGAGTCATGCCTCTATTTATTATTATAATGGGATGACAAAAACGAATTGTGCGAAGGGGTGACACAATTGTCGGAGAGACGGTCGAAGAGTTCGAGGCCTCGTTTGAGTAAAAACAAGGACAGCCACTGTTGTCAGCTATAGATCTCGGTTTACCATGAACGTTGTTACTCGACTTTATTGTCCCTGAGGTTTGAGCAGGTGAAGAACGCAGTCATAAACCCACGTATGATCGTATTAGCTATGTATACAGTACATTACTACACGATGTAACGATACCAAAGCTGCCAGGAACGAGTGAGGTGTGGATGTGAATTCGAAATTGCTCTTTACATGCCCTGTTCGCGAATACGAAACACCGGTCTGCAAAAGTGCTTCGACAATTATGCGGAGAATAGAGAGTCACGGAAGAACTTGAAAAAGCCCCAATAAAAAAGATATCTTTTTAAAGTAAATGCAATGAAAGATTTTTTTTTTTTTATGATTCCGAATAAAGACATTTTTTTAATAGAGAAAACTCAATAAATAATAAAACTTTTTTTTTTAATTTCCATGTCAGGATTTTGGAAATTATACAAAACATGAAGAGCGATTTTTAGAAAAAAAAATGTTGGTTCCAATTGTGAGTAAATATTCTCGAATAATTCTCGGTTGTGCTTGAGATTAAATAAATTGTAAATTAAATTATGATTTTATTTATTTTGAAGATTAACTGAAATTAACTGAATTAGTACTATTTTAGTATTCTTTAAACGATAAAAAAAAAATTCGTCATATCCAAATACTACTTAAAAAAAATCGCCTTCAGTTTCCACAAAAACTATCAGCTGCTATCGAAGATCACACCAAACGATTCGTAGCTACGTGCTTTTTAAAAGTTACCAATTTTTACGTTTTTCGAATTTTTTACTAAATTTTCAAGCTTGGAGAGACAGTGTTAAATATTTAAAAAAAAAAAACGTCACCTTTGGGAAAATCTTTTCTCATGCCTCAAATTTCATGAATTTCAATGAGAAACAAAATAAAAAATGTCATTCACATGAAAAATTGCCTCATGAATATTTCAGTGGATAATATAAAAATAATTGGTACATGATCGATTTTCAGGTCATCCACCTCAGGTCCTGATCAATTAGCTAATCTCACAACACGAATTACTCGACACATTCTAAAAGAGATAAAAAAAAATAAGCAAAAAAAAAAAAAGACACAGGCACCTCTGGAGTCATCAACAGTTTGATTCCTCCAAGTTGTGCCTGTTAGATTTGTACCACACGGATTATAACTGATAGAGGATATTACGATGTAGCTTTGTGTGTACGAATCAATGCTCAACCGGTCTGTGACCTCGAATATCCTACGCCTATACGCCTCAGGAATACGGCTCGAAGCTGTGTTATATCATTTTTAAATTTACATCCGAACCTGAGAAGCCTCGTTCTCCAATACGTCATCGTCGGCTCAATCGATTAAATCGCGCTAACCTGGTCTCACGCTCGGACAAATCAAACGACCGAGCATGCTTGTGTACGGAAGAAGAAAATGAAGAAAAAAAAAAAATGAAGAAAAAAAAAAATGGACAAGAGTCGTGGACAACATGCGAAGATGAGAACCGAGACATACGTATATGTGTATATCTATATATGGGGTATTCCATGGTCATTCATACATTATATGAAAACCGTAGTATGAATTTTCCTGAAATTTTTTTAATTGTCGTTATTACTGAAAGGGACGACTGTGATTTTAGATTTTTTTTTCATTAAAATAGAATATTAAAGAATTAAATATTTTTTTAAAGTATTTTTTTATTATTTTGTTACAAATAAAAAATATTAAGTTTCGTTGACTACGATATATTTAGCTTAATAGAAAAATTCACCGAAATTCTGTATTGAAAATGTAATAATTTATTTTTAAGTCTTTTTCAATTTATCATACATTTTGTAGCTTTTTTTCGCGCCTTGTATTAAAAACATTTTTTTTTTTTTAACCGTAAATTATTTTATTTCGATTAATCAAGAAAGGCGCAAAAAAACAAATCTAATAAAAAAATCACCCGCGTTCTTCTCAGTAATTACAACGACACAAAAAAAAATATGTTAGGGAATTTGAAAAAAAAATGTGTGTGAATTACTACGGAATGTCCCATACATCTTTTCAGTGCCACTCATTCGATATATAACTTATGAGAGACAGTGAAGTATTTAGTGTCGTGCTTGCGGAACAGGAAAACTTCACTGCGCGCGTCAAGTCTCTTCGTTTTGCACATCCATATGCTCGTTAGACGATTGATGCTAACAAGAGAATGCACTCAGTAATATTCCATTGAAAATAAAATTCTAATTTTGAGATTAAAAAAAAAAACAATTGCTATGAGCACATTACTCGTTAATGAAATTTCTATAAAAACAGCCGAACAATTATTATTATTGCTGTTGCTGTTGCTGTTGCTGTTGCTTTTGCTGTTGCTTTTGCTGTTGCTTCTGCTTTTGCTTTTGCTTTTGCTTTTGCTTTTGCTTTTGCTTTTGCTTTTGCTTTTGCTTTTGCTTTTGCTTTTGCTTTTGCTTTTGCTTTTGCTTTTGCTTTTGCTTTTGCTTTTGCTTTTGCTTTTGCTTTTGCTTTTGCTTTTGCTTTTGCTTTTGCTTTTGCTTTTGCTTTTGCTTTTGCTGTTGCTTTTGCTGTTGCTTTTGCTGTTGCTTTTGCTGTTGCTTTTGCTTTTGCTTTTGCTTTTGCTTTTGCTTTTGCTTTTGCTTTTGCTTTTGCTTTTGCTTTTGCTTTTGCTTTTGCTTTTGCTTTTGCTTTTGCTTTTGCTTTTGCTTTTGCTTTTGCTTTTGCTTTTGCTTTTGCTTTTGCTTTTGCTTTTGCTTTTTAGAAATACTAAGAGATGATTATAGATTTCTTGGAATAATTTTCGTACATTTCTATGTGTCTCAAGAATGTATAGCTGTTTATAGATCCTTCGAGGTGAGGAACGCACAATCCACATGCAATATTTCTCGCGATTTAATCGACTCTGTGTAGGACAGATATCCCTGTACACAGTGTACAGTATAACGCGAGGTGTAACATTAATCTCGTATTTCCTCGAGATCGCATTCACAGTGCAAGAGTGAACGGCTTCGAAGGTCGTTCGATTCCGCGAGCGTTATATGTTTATGTCGTTAAGTCCTGGGCACATTGCTCAGGGTGTTATAGGTATATATATATATATATATATATATCGATAGAGTACTTACTCAGCGCCGAGAGAGTTAACGATTCTTCACGGGCACGGAATCGATTCTCCAGCGTTGACGATTACTACAAAATGGAAAATTGTCGTTGCATTAAAGCTCGCGAATTTGTACCACATACGAACGGTTTCACTTTAACATATATATATATATATATTTTTTTAATGAGAACTGTGTGATTTTATTGTCTCGAAAGAAAAGTATGAAATTAAACCGATTGACGTAGCATGTATTTGATAAATTATTAAAATTTGAAGCTAGTTGACGATGAACATGCATCTGCATCGTAGATGTTAAAATGCATTAATTTTGAATAATAATAATAATGCCAAATGAGTAAAGTATACATTTTTTTTTTTTTTTTTTTACAAATTTTTTTTACATCCCGAAAAACGCAAGTTTTTGAATTATCAAATGAATTTGCTGATACTTTCGAGTACGATGAACTTTTTTTTTTCCCTTTTTAAAGATGTTTCTAAAATTTTCGAAACTTCAGTTTTTTCTCCCGACACTCTACGTGAATATATTCAAAATACGTGATTTTTCAATCCGATACTATTTTCTTGATATTATTATATTATTTAATATAATTATTTTAAATGCAGAATAAAAATGATTTGGATGCATTTTCTGTCTGTAACTCCCCGTCGTGTTTCAAACACAATTGGCCTCGGCTTTAGTTTTAGGGACTTTCGGGAACAATATTATAAGCACAAGGTGCGAGAGACCGAGTCGCCCAGGATGTCGTCTTCCACTGGCGAACTTATAAATCCCCGGGTAAAAGTAGTCTCGGGCTGTACATTACGTGCCCACGCGCTCATGGAAATCAGAATGCTCGGCTAGTCCTCGACCGATCATGGGCGCGATCCAGGCTGGCGTCAGGATTTTATACATACATGTATATATATATATATATATATATATATATATGCCTGATGCAGGTACTAAATGCACCGGTATACAATCGAGCGTGCACTCGCTGCTCGACACGGATCTCGTGGGACGTTTCCAGCAGCAGCAGCAGCAGCAGCAACTGGAGGCTGCGCCTAAGTCTGCATCATGGACCACATCGAGATATAAATAAATAGTTTATCGCGGTATGGAGATGGCAACGATAACGTTATGGGTGTTATTTTGTGATATAAGGCGCATGTAGCCAAGATTGTGGTGCTATTTTTTTTTTATTTATTTTTTTTTTAATTTTTTTCTAAATTGATGACACTACATTGAAAATGTAGTGATTCAACTAAATATAAATCCGACAGACAGGGGCTGTAAAATAATTCTGGCGTTTCGTACAAAATAAGATAACTCTGGTATTTTTTTTTTTATTGTGATGTTCCAAAAAAAAGTTTGTAATTTTTTTTTTTGTCAGAGATATAGAATATATGGAATATGTTACGAATTATTTTCGATTTTTTGAGTCTTCTATTTTACCCCAAAATTGATTATTTTTTTTATTTTATTTTTTTTTTTCAATCATTTTACAGAATTTTCAATCATTAAGTGTAGATATTTCAATGTAGTTTCCACTAAAAAAAAAATCTCATAGCTGGACAGAATAAGTTTCATGGATTTTTGTGAAGAAATGTTTAAAAAAAAAAAATTGTTGAGAGGCTGAGAGAAATCGTCTTGATTTTGCTCTGAGATTGATAAAAATTTTGTTGCTATGTATAACAAACTACAAAAAAAAAAAATTACAAAAACTACAAAAAAAAAAATCTCTTCCTCTAGAATGCTCAACTTTGCAATTAAAATTGCTATAAAGTACATGACCGGTTTCGCTTCCATTCAATTTTTTGACTGCCTAAATATTTGCCAAAAAATCGATAACTTTGAGAAGCGAGTAACACATGTGTTATTATTCATTTTTAATTTAATAAATCCTAATATGACTGCAGAAAATTTTTTTTAACATTTTTTCATCAAGATTCACTTTGTAAAACAATGTTCGTAAAATTCACTGAATTGGCTTTCGAATAGTCTTTACGTTTATTTTATTCCGAACGTATGTTGTCCAATTTTTTTTTTTTCGTTACGATACTAAATTCGTAAATGTCGGTTCTCAAAGCTTTCACATAAAACAGTATAACAAAATAAGTGCTACCGTTGAAGCGTGTGTACTCGAGATGCGGGCGATGTTCTATAAATAAATAGATGGCGAAGTGTGAATATATATCGCCCAGAGCTAGAGATCGGTAGTACTTATATATATATATACATAAGAGCCTTGGTCTCTTTTTGCATGGCAGTTCGGTGGAGAGCAACGACGATGACAGCGTTCTCAATGCTCTCGATGGCTCTGTGGGTAGGAGCTTCCGGGTCGTGACGACTTTCTCGTGACAAAAGATACTCTTGGAGACACTTCTTCTTTTTTTTCTTTCGTATAATACTCCTGCCGCCGTTGCCTTGCCTTATTATACATAGATTGTACACGTTTCGGTGCTCCGGTGTGTGTGTACGTCGGGATTCAAGCGTGACTGCGCTTTCCTTGCCTCAACTTCTCTCGAATAATATCAAATCTGCTGTAGTAAAGGAGACCGGGGCAAAATGGCACACACAAAAAACCAATCATAATCATAATCATAATCATAATCATAATCATAATCATAATCATAATCATAATCATAATCATAATCATAATCATAATCATAATCATAATCATAATCATAATCATAATCATAATCATAATCATAATCATAATCATAATCATAATCATAATCATAATCATAATCATAATCATAATCATAATCATAATCATAATCATAATCATAATCATAATCATAATCATAATCATAATCATAATCATAATCATAATCATAATCATAATCATAATCATAATCATAATCATAATCATAATCATAATCATAATCATAATCGTAATCATAATATCATCACTAATCAATAGATTTATTATTATTATTAAATTAAAGTTTCTTGTTAATTACAATACATTTTTGTATTTGTTTCAGGTGAATCAATCAGCGACGGCTCGAACCCGGCGAGAGAAGCCGAAAATTCATCGGAGCCGTAAAACGGCGTGAAAAAAATAAACCGGAAGTAAACCGGTTCAGGGAAGAAGAAGACGACTGAGAGATCATAGAGTAAAATCAGAAGTTTTGGAATTTTTGTTGGGGGGTGGGGGTGGGGGACGGGGATTTGGTGAAAAAATGGCAAGACAACAACAGACGACGGATCGTAATATACCGCATTTGCGGGATATCTTTGGTTTTGGGAATAAATGGGAGAGCGGCAGGTCTCATCAGGCTGAGGAGAAAGCACCGGGACACGATAGCGCTATCTCAGTTGGCTCGACTTCCGGCGAGGAGGAGAGCCCCAAGAACAGCAAGAAGAAGAAATCACGTCGTCGTGACAATAGCAAAACTCTTACCGAGAGCGATGTCAAGCATCTCGAGCGTCATTTGTCAATGAAGAAGACAATAAGAAAGAAAATAATGCGCGATCTGCAGCAGGCTTTTGTCGAGGATCCGAACGAATTTCGGGTCGACGACATTCCCCACGAGCAGCTCAAAGCAGAGATCAACGTACAGAGCCTGAGCTTTGGTACACCGTCGCAGAAACAGGGACGCACGCGTGGCAATGCCGAGAGCACGTTCCTCGATATGCTTCGTGCGGGCGGTGGTAAGCTTTTTAATCAAGGCGAAAACAAACAAGGTTGTTGTACCAGTTCAATGACACACACATATTGCTTTTTTTTTTTTTTTTTTTTTTTTTCTTCTTGGATTTTTCATCTTAAATCCATCGGAATAAATCTGATATAATTCCTTTTGCCTGCTGTTTTCGTGGAAGTCGTTAAATTATGAAAGATGAATTTATCTTTTTTTCTGATAAAAGTATCATCTTAGAAAGGCTGCAAACTAAAATCTTAAACATTGCTTCCTTTTTTTTTTTTTTGTAATTTTTTACAGAGTCACCTTCATGAAAAAGTATATTAATCAGTTTGCCTTTTTCATTGAAGAAATTATGTAAAAAATGAAATATTATATAGTAGCAATGTGTAATTGTAAATTTCCACTAATTTATGCTCATTGTGTAAACTTTAAATGCAAATTTTTTTAAGACAATATTTTTATCAATACAAAATATATTCTCATGCAGTTCTTATAAAGAAGTAATATTACAAAAGCTACATAATATTTTTTTTCATTATTAACATATTTATTTATTTATTGTTTCAATACATATGGATGTATTGAAAATAATAATAGTAATAATCAATAAATGACTGGAACATCCGCATTGATAATAAATTGAAAAAACAATGAAGCTATTTATTTAATTAACATTTAACTTGATTGCTGCAGGTTTTGAGAAAGGAGCTACCGACGGCGACCGGGACTCTGGGCACGGTGGTTCTCCGACAAGAGAAGCTCCCAGTGCACAGGACACGGACGACGAGTCCAGTTATCCCTACGACAGCCACACGGCGACACCCTCGAAGAAAGGCAGCAATTTCTGGAGGCGTTTTACAATGAAGAACCGCAACAAGCGGTAAGCCGCCGGGACTCGAGACACACCCCCGTGCGGCTCACACTCGAGAGACCCGAGGCACTGAATACTTAATTAATCAAGCAACCCGACTCCCATTCCCCCCTTCTTGCCCCTACCCCACGGACTCTACCGACGTAGTTCTGGAGCAGAGCTCACGACTGTGATATACGTAAAAGAACGCCCTTCCCCCCAACCCCTCCTCACGATTATTAAACGCACGATTCTTTGCCAGGACCGGTTCCGATGTTCCATCGAAATTCGTTCCTTTCTTCGAGACAGTTCGCCGGAGTTTCCGCGTTTTCCAATTGCCACGAAAAAAATTAATTCGAAACTAGCATTTGAAATTTGAATAAAAATGACCAATTAAAAACGTACAATTAACGATATTAAAACTCAGGCAATTCTACATATCCATTTATTTACAACTTTCTCATTGGACCACAATTTTTAATCTACACGAATTTTCGACAATTTTTTGCCTTCTTCTTTGTACAACCTTTTTCGTTATTGAGATTTTTTTTTTTTTTTTTTGGCTCTTTTTTCATAGTTGTACATACAAATCGCTGGCTAAGCCAGTTTTCTTTATATACAAGGAGCAACGAGAGTTGCTTCGAAACTACCGTCGATTATCTACGAATTTTCTTTTTTTTCTTTTTTTTCTTTTTTTTTTTTTTTTTTTTTAAGCACCGGAAACTCCACGGTAACGGTAGTTTAATTACCGTGTTTTATGAAACTGATATACATCGTGCTACCCGTACTCGACCATTATTATTCGCGCCAGGTGGTATACGAATCTTATTTCACAGTCACGCAAACGCTTTATGTACGTCATGAATAAAACGGTTCAAATGCATTGGCGAGAAATAGTTAAAAAAAAAAATTTTTGTTCACTGCTGAAAATTTTTATCAATTTACTGAATCTATCAATTGTCATAATCAATTGTTCTGAAAATCTCTGATTTCTCAGCTAAATTTTAAAAAAATTAAAAATACAAAATTACTGTCAATTGCTGCGATTGCATTTGAATCGCATCGTTTTTTACGTACCTAAATAGAAAGGTATTTGGCTGTGTGAAATAAATTAGAACCCCACGCGTGCGATTTCCCACTGCTTCGGTTGTAATAGAGGTATTCCTGGCTAACTCAGTAAGGATTCAATTCTGACTTTCTCCAATTCGACCCACAATTTTTCACATTGTTCCATATGCTCGAAAAAAAAAACCTTAATTTTTGTTTCCATTTTTTCACCAAAACCTTTTTTTACACGAATTTTTTCAAACTCAACATTTTTGTGCCCGAATTTATAAATATGAAATTTAGTCTCAAAAATCCTGTATAAGATATCAAAATCTTTGAGCCTTGACTCTACATTTCATTGTTGGATTTGAGAGATTTACAAATCGAGAGTCAAAAATGATTAATTTTTTCTTCCATTTTTTCGAGAAAAAAAAATGTCTCAAAAAAATCGAGGCAAACGTTTGCTCACTTTGGGTTAAATCTCAAAAATGTGTATATCTAATACAGGATTTTTGAGAAAATTTTCAAATTTCTCAAGCGAGGGAAAAAAAATTACAAAAAATTATGAAAAAAAGTTTCAGTAAAAAAAAGATCCTAAAAAATTTTTTTACACTATTCTATAGAATAGTATACAAAATTTTTGAGCGAATTGGAAGCTGTCAGTGTCGAACGCTTACTCAATTGTCCAAGAATCCCTCAATAATAAATATACTTAATTAGCATTAGCTAGTCAACGTAAAGAGGTGTATGACACTCTAGTAGAAATGTTAAAGACGCGAAATGTGTGTACGAAGTACGTCAAGACATCAATAATGTCTCGCATCAATGTCCATGTATAAAAAAAAAAAACAATAATGCTCTTTACTCCTCGATAATATGCGCAAATTATCGGCGTTCGCTAAGACTTTTATCGTTCCTACTTTCAGAGTGCATTTCATAAATATTAAACAATAGTGTGAGTGCACCAGAGAATTAACAGTCATCACTGAATGAATGACGGTTTAAAAAAAAAAAGAAAGTTTTATTATCGGTTTTTTAATTCGTCCAATTTATTGCTGACAATTTGATGCTTATATTGTATCACGAAATAATGCCGATTAAATTCATTTTGATTCATTTCGATGTACTTTGTGACGAAAATGAGAATTAAAAAAAAAGTTTTATGATTATCATTCACATGGATTGGAATCGATTGCTTTTTATCTAAACTCACGCTAAACGAATAATTCTCCTTAACTGTTTATTTTCTGGTGACTTATACACTATTTTATAAAAGTCGAACGTTCGAAAATCCAGTCTTTGTCCCGTTTAGGTTGCAACAATTTTTCTAATTGTAAAATTAGTTTTTAAGGACTGTACTGTGTAATTATTCGATAAGTGTATCATAATTGACAATCTTCCCTATATAGAGGCAATAAACGTTGGAATAAAATAATTCTCTTCCGAAAATCGATTATTCGGAGCACACAATTTAATCGTTAACCTTTGTATTTATTTGATAAAATCAGTGATTGTATTATGATTAAATGCGATCGACGTAAAAAAATAAAATCAACATCAAGTTGACAATGACAATTTATGTACATGTAGAGATTGCTGCAGAAAATATGGGTTTCCTTTAGGTTCGATTAATTTTCATTTACTCGTTTGTAAATTTCGGAGCACGCTTCTCGCTGAAAGCGGCCATACCTTCCTTCTGGTCAGCCTGAAAGCAATTTAATGATTTTGTATATTTTAGTGAATTCGAACATCCTGGTACATGATACTACAGCTCTAATTTAAGCGAATCTGGTCACCTAAAAAAAGGCAGCAGCATTTTTTTTCTTTTTTTACAAATTTTGAGATTTTCCTTAAATAATCTCAAATTTGGGCTTTTTGCTAATCATTATTTAACGTTCATTATGAAATAAAAAATATGTAAATTGGAAAAATTTTAAGAAGAAAATTCTAAAAATAATGTGTTTCATAGAAAATTTTTCTAGCTGCTGCCCATTGTTTTACTGTTTTTTCTCATTTTTTCCATTTTAGTTTTTGTCGAAAAAAAGACTGCAAAAATAGAAAGAATTGTCAGTCCACTTCAGCTGGGTTACGAAAAAATGTTTATTCTCCAAAAAAAGGTTTTTCAGCTTTTTTTTTTCTTCAGATTTTCAAAATGTGTCGTTCGATACATTTGTTTTCAAAAAGTGTTACATAATTAATTTTTATAAATAATATTCTCATGCATTTTTAAAAATACAAATGAGCAACTTAAACACTAATATTGAGAAATGCAGAATTTTCTTACCGTTGAAAAAGTGACGTGGAATGCTCTCTTCTCGTAGCGAAGACCTTCAGCCAGGGTCGTCTCGTACGCTGTTAAGCGTTTAAAAATATATGAATAACAATCTTAGTCTAAATATCTTATTAAAAAAAAAAAAAAAAATTTATTTACCCGCGTTGACGGAATCTTTGGCCAGTGCAACGATAAGTTGGGAATGAGATGAGATTTTTTCGCCAAGTTTCACAGCTTCAGCGACAAGTTGTTCAGGTGGGAAAACCTTGCTCACCAAACCTGTAAAAAAAAAAAGAAAAAAAACCACTTTAATTGCAATTTATCTTAGTTTACAAAATCAGCCGCACGAGACAATTTAATGATAGATCTCACCAGATTTTTCTGCCTCCTGCGCAGTTATTTGATTGCCGGTTAAAACAATTTCCATGGCTTTGCTCTTGCCAATGAATCTGGTGAGTCTCTGAGTTCCACCAGCTCCGGGAATCGTTCCAATAGCGATTTCCGGTTGACCAAACTTCGCTTTCTCACCCGCGTAGATTATATCGCACATCATAGCCAATTCGCATCCACCGCCCAGCTATAAATACGAAAAATATATTGACAATTGCGGTGAGGAGACTTACTAGTATTTTTGAGAATTTCTTTTCAGAATTTCCCATTTTTTAATTTACTTAAACATTTTAATTTTGGTTTATACATTTTTTGTGGTAACCCACATTTTTCTTCCCATTTTTTTTCTACAATTTACGAAAAGTTATATATTCTGAAAAAAAGAAAATTAAATACTTTCTCACACATGAAAATGAATGAGGAAAAAAGTTCTGGAAAAATCGTGGAATATTGAAATATAAGAAATACTAAAATAATTTAGTAATTATCAGCAGGATAATTATAGCTTACAGCATAACCATTGACTGCGGCGATAACCGGCTTTCTCGCATTACTAACTCCGTTCCAGTGTTCCAAAAATTTGTTCTTTATATTTTGGGCAAATGTATTGTCCTTCATTTCCTTGATGTCAGCGCCTGAAATTGAATTTTATTACTATAAAAAAGACAAAATATATATATGGAAAAAAATGAATAAAACCTGCAGACTTTGGCAAATGAAAAAATCTTGCTTTAAATTTTTTTGTTTGAGTAAATTGAATATAAATTCAAATAGGTTGAAATAAAATTTTATTAATTTCTAAATATTTTATCATAAAATTAAATTCTTGAGTAATATGTAAGTGGAATGTGTGTAAAATTCATGTAAATTACCAGCTGCAAATGCTTTTTCACTGCCTGTTAGGACCATAGCACCGACACTGTCATCAGCATCGAATGACTTGACTGCATCGTTCACCTCAATCATTAATTTATCACAGAGTGCATTGAGGGCCTTTGGTCTGTTGAGTGTGATGAGGCCAACATTTTTTTTCTCTCCAGTCTTTTCAATCTTGATGAATTCATAGCTGGATGCCTGGGCTGTAAAATATTTACATGAAATTACTCATTTTATTTTTATTCAAGACTGATAAAAATATTTTCCTAATCATTTGTTTGAAAAGCAAGTGAAGCTTTTTTTTAATTTGCATATTTTTAATCGAAAAATATTGCATATCTTATCGAAATTTTCTGCCATTTGCAAATTTTGATAATCTGTCTAAAATTTCACGAAAATTTTCAGACAAATTACAATGATCAAAGATTTTAATTTATATTTTTTTTCGAAACCAAAAAAAAAAAAATTGTGAAATTGTAATAAATTCTATATTTAATTAATTTTATTGAATCAATCTAAAAATTAAAACATCTTATCCAGTAAATAAAATACTATCAACAGTATTTAATAATTCTCAAAGAAAAATAAAAAAAAAAAGATAAAAAAAATATTCATCGCCGGTCCCATTTATCGTTACATAACACATTAACACGCGCTCCGAAAAATATGTTTGTCTTATTATATCGATAGATCCAAAAGTAAAAATCGTATAAATTTCTTATAAAAGTATTCAGAAAAAAAAAATCTTAAACTAAAGTAGATATAAGAACTATTAATGAAAACCGATTTTATATCGAGGCTCGCAGCTCGACGAATTAATAATAATAATAATAATAATAATAATAATATTCATTAATTGATCAGAGTCCAATTGAGACCGGCTTGATCTTCTGGAGTGGCTGAGATCAATTGCATATACGAGCTCAACTAATTCATTTTTACAGCTTTTAGGTCTACGCAATTTTTTATCATAAAAAAAAAAAATGTACATAAGGCTCCTTTTACTCACAGGAGTAGAATTTAATTGTTGATGCAAATTGTCTGGTCTGTTTGGGCACACGACCGATGAGAATACGAGCGATGCGAGTGGTTGCCATGTTGCCGGGCCGGTTGTTGAACTGAAAATAAGGCCCACGGACCTCATCGCGTAGAAAAAAAAAAAAAAAGATTAGTTTGACTTTTGCGCCATCTATATTACGTCTCATTTTGCCACCGTCATCACTAAGATTTTTTACATTAATTTAAAATATATCAATCATTGTACCCTTAATATTTATAATTGCAACTGGCAGCCATTTTGGTGAACAAAAAATAGGGACCAATTGTTGCTTATTTATAAGATCAAGAATTTCGAGCTCTTAAAATAAAGCTCTGGCGCATGTCTTGAAAATTTTCGTCATCTACTTCAGTTATTCGTAAAATAACACGCAGCACTAATTTTCTTATCAGCGATAGGAAAAATCGCTTTCTACAGAATCGACGGATAATGGATGTTGGCGAGAAAATTTAAGATTGAAATTAAAATTTTTCTAGCGAGTTCGAGATTTAGTTTTCTGGATATTTGCAAATATTTGAATTTATTTATTTATTTATTTATTTATGTGAAAATTTAAATTAAATCGGAAATGCCGTTTCGGAGGGAAAAAAAAGTGGCAACTTTATTTAATTGAATAATAGCATAAAATGAAATCGGAGAATTTCACAAAAAATGTTGTTGGAAAGTATGCTGAAAATCCAAAATTTGATGTTATGATTTTTTTTTTTGCAAGCCGCAGTATTGGCGTTAAAAAATAAACAATAATATTATTTTCAGCGATTTTCAATGCCAGGAATATGCAATAAAAAAGTCGGAAAAAATTCCTACGTTTTTTCTTCAACTAGACCAACATCCTGAAGAAATGTGAGGACGTTTTGTTGACATGAAAAATTGAAGTGATCTATTTTACGTGTTTTGCCCCATTTATACAAAAAAAACGCAGCAAATTTTAAAACAAAATTTAAAAAAAACGATACCAAAACCTAAGAAGAGAAAATAAAAAAAATACAAATCCAGAGGACGAAAATAAAAATAAAAAGTGAACATCTTTTTGTTTTTTTTTTAAAGAAAAAATAGCTCTTGGACCGTTTAGGAAGCTTCAAAAAATGAACAGTTACTCGTCCACGTACGTCCATACGAGACTACAGAAAAATTTAACTGTACCCTGTGCATTCGTATGAAACGAGCGCTGCATGATGCAACAGAAATAAACGAGTTCTCACGTAGAAAATGTACAATGTATCTGATTATCGAAACGAGATAGATCCTAAAAATTAGGCAACCCGTTCGATGGCAAAAGAGAGACGGTAGGCGGAGTCGAAAGCGGGAAAGTAACTCGACCGCGAGGAAGAAGCTCTCCACGATGAAATGGTGGGAGAGAGTGAGAGAGATTCCAGGTGATCTCACTGGAAGGTGTGTGTCTGTGTTGTGACCAGGCATATGAACTTGGAATCGGCTTTCAGTTCACGGACGTTCGTACGACGACGTTTTGCGCGCCATGCAGTCGACGCGCGTTCTTCTGCTTCTTCTCATTTTCATTTTCACGAAATTCAATGGATTTCATTCCGGTAAAAATCTAAAAACTGTAACAGAATTTATAAAAAAAAAAAGAAAAAGTCTTAATTAGATATTAAAATGAATAATATATTGAAGAAATATTACATTTCTTATGCGGATTAATAAATCTTTTTTTTTTTATGTTACTCACCTCTCCGTTTGTAGAAGAAATTTGGGAGCAGGATCTTTCGAAGGAGATGAAAATAGGCGCCTCGACCGAAGGATACGATCGCGTTGGTCTGCGATGCGGCGCCGAGACCATGACCGTCGAGCTCAAAACCACCGACGATTTTTCCGGCGTCATCTACACTCAGGGCAGCTTCTACTCGAAGAAATCACCTTGCTACATGGATCCTTCGCGCGGTCGTAGCTTCACCATGAACATTCCTCTGAATAAGTGCGAGACTGCCAAGGTAAGCTGCTTCTTGACTCCCTTAAGAGTTTT
The DNA here is from genome assembly GCA_964016905.1 of Perithous albicinctus. Classification (NCBI taxonomy): domain Eukaryota; kingdom Metazoa; phylum Arthropoda; class Insecta; order Hymenoptera; family Ichneumonidae; genus Perithous; species Perithous albicinctus. The sequence goes on along the minus strand of OZ024693.1, from coordinate 22,949,636 downwards.
GTCCTATGTGATGCCAGGTTTTAGTATTTAATTTCCAGCATTCGTTTTTTCAAACCAAATTAAATACAATTATTTCGGCCGATTTATATGTTAATTATTTACATCTTGAATTGGTGGATTTTTTTTTTAATTTTTAACAATGTTTTGTTAATGTGTCTATTGTGGCCAAAGTGAACGTCTTGAAAAAAAAACGTTAGGTAATCTGAAACACAAAATTCAAACTGATTATTGTTGGCTTATTTTTTTTATTTTCACGTATAGAAGAAGCTTTTAAAAAAAGCAATGTGCAAGTTTCTATTTTTTTTTTTTAGTATTATACATTTTTTTCTAAATCTCCTTCAAGTAATAATAAACAATATATTTTTTAATTGCCCTTCAAAAAAATTAAAAATCATTTATAATTTAAACTATTTTAATGATAATTATAAAATTCACTAAAAAAAGCGAATATTTTTCTTTTACTTTGGTGCAAAATTTAAATAATATTCTTCAATTATAAAGAGGCTCTATTTTCGAATATTCTGTACGACTCAGACAATTCTAAATATCCTGACACTAAAATCGAAAAAAAAGTGTATCAAAAACAGCGATAACAATATATTATTAATATTTTATGATGTTTGAATTTTAGGACGGAGATAAGTACAGCAATGTGTTGGTGATTCAACACGATGACGAACTTGTTACTCCCGGAGACGCGGCATTCACATTAGAGTGCGATTTTTCGAAACCGAGAGATCTCACTGTTACCGCAGATTTGAATGGAAGTAAAAAGAGGTAATATTTTTTAGTACTTTCATTTCAAATGGTCGTTTGTGCAATATTTTTAAAGAAATATTATAGTGATTTTTCATCGAAGAATTCACTTCTTAAATGTTTTACAAAATATTTTTGCTTTATAGGAATATCTATCTATTAGAACTTTATCTATTAGAACAGTTTTTAGAATCTTTTTTCTGTCTATTCACATTTTCATATGAAATGAGTATTATAATATATCACAATAAAGCATTGAAACATAATTGTAAATATAATGCAGAAGAAAAATAATGCTGCAAACGACATGATTTTCCAATACAATTGTCTGCTAAAAAAATATTCACAAATATATTACCTAAAATTTGTATTACTTTTAATTAGAAAAAAAAATATATTTCTAGGTCAAATTTCTAAAATCACATGATACAAATTGTAGATTAAGATACAAAATAAATTCTCAAGCAGTCCTGAGTCGATGCAACAATACGCAGTACAAGATTTTATTTTTTTAATTTTTATTTATACCAATTTTGGCCAAATTAAATGTACGAATTTTTAGAGATAGCTAAACTCACGGATATCGCACGCTCTTTTTAATCGTAGGCCCGCAAAATCCAGCATTGCATTGGTGGACGCTGATCCTGGACGCGACAGGACAAAAAGGGCAGCCTACGTTGAGAGCGAAACTGAGGAGGTCGTCTTCACGCCGGACTCCCTTCGTAAGAAAAAGGATGAGTTGTGAAACAACATTTGGTTCCATCCCAAAAATACAAACGTAACTTAGACATTTGTAATGTAAATTAATAAACAAAAAAATTCTCGACTTTTCTTTATCGTTATTGATTAAAAAAAAAAAAAAAAAGAAAAAAAAATACAAATTTCTTTCTATTGATTATTGAGATTAAGATTTTTAACTAATATCCGACATTGCTTTTTTTGCATCCTTAAAACCTCGCTTTTTCTGCCTTAATTTTCAGGATAAACCAGCCAAGATCGTAATCGGATGATAAAACAGCTGCAAATGAAGATATTTTTTATTTAGTTCTTAATTAAGCGAATTCTATCGCGGAGGCCCGTTTCTCTGTGCTCTTGAAATTTTTAATGAACTTTGAAATAATGACACAGACATTCATCAAGATTGTCATCGATTTGATGAAGTGCATATTTTAATCTTGTAACCCGTTTAAAAACTTCAATTATTGAACTTAACGACGTTGCATAATTATAAATGACCATAGCCGATAACCCGTCTGAGAAATTCTGCAGAGGACGTCTTTTGAGTACAACAGCATTTTCTTGGACGGAACTTTCCAGGAGACAACGATAAACATCTAATAATTGTAAATAAATTGTAACATTAATCAAATTTGTACAGATATAATAAATGGATTTTTTCTTAAAGATTTATATTTATTGCCGGCTAAAAAAAAATGCATTTCTCGACGTTTTAGACTATTTTAAGTATGTTGATATTAAAATCTCGAAAAAAAAACTTTTTTCACGAAAAAGCAGCTTCCTCTATGAGGAAGCAAAATAGTTAAACTTAATTTAAAAAATAAATTTCACAGATTCAAATAGAAGAGAATTATATACCGATTGAGAATTTTTTTTTCTAATAATTGTAATTGCTCTAATTGTGCTGATAATTGTTTGCATATATTCGATCTAAAAATTCTTTAAATTCAATGCATTTTTACTTAAATCTGTTAATTCGTATCTTTGAGGGACGTTGTTCTGTATTTCAATTAAAAAGAAAATCAACAGCTAATTGTTAATGAAAAACATACAAAAAAAAAACCTAATTTTATTTACTAAACGAGAAGTTATGTAATTTATACGAAACAAGTAAGAAACAAGAAAATGGCAAAAAGTTTGTATAAAAATTGTCTACGTTATCACATTCGCGTCATCATTAGCTCAGTATTTACCACTCCCACTATTCTGTCACAATCAGCATATATATAAGAATGTAAAGATAATGCAAATGCTAGTAGTCCGATTCTCGGCAGTCTCGCTTTAAAAGTTTCATTCGAAATTGCTCAAAACCGCTAATTATGGCTACTAAAAAATTCAAGGGTACTTCACCGTACCTCAGACCACAACCGCAGCCACACCCTTCGGATTATCTATACAAAGGGTAAGCACGATTATTTAATTTTTGTTACGGATTTTTTTGTTACGGTATATTTTTTATTTTTTTTCAATAAATTTCTCACTTTAGATACCTGAACGATATAGCATTGAAATCAGATAAAGGAGATGATCCCGTTATTAAAATCGCTCTTTTTGGTCTCGGCCGAGCCGGCACGATTCACTTGGCGTCTATAAAAGAAAATCCGCGTGTTAAATTACTTTATATCGTCGACGAGGTACAGAGCCGATTTGATCAAGTTAAAAAATACTGGCATTTGGATGGAGTCACCATGCTCACCAGCAAACAAGCAGACAAGGTTTTCAAGGATACGAGGTGAGATTAAATATACAATCTTGATGGACTCTTTATCAGAGTCTAATTCTCTATAATATGCACAAAAATTGTAATCTATTGATATTTGAGACAGTTAAGACCCATTGAAAAAATTACGATTCTGACATAAAAAAGAACTAAAAATTTACAAAAAAAAATAGTAAGTATTGAGATCCCATTATCTTAAGGTGCTTAAAAATCATATTTTAAATCATAGAATCAGTGTGAAATTTTTCGAGCCTCGAGAAATTCAAATGATGGTGAAAAAGTCTGTAATAATTCCGACACAAAATGATTGTAACAAATTATCAAAATCAGAGGGATCAAGGGTCATAGAATGTAAATTTGATGTAAAATATATATTTTTTTGAGCACCAAAATCCATTCTGATGCTCTGTGTAACTGAAAAATTGCAAATTTGTAGAGCTAGATGTGCATTTCATATGGATTAAATGCCAGTTTTTATTTTTTAAAGCAATAGTGCCAATAAAAACATTTTCTAACGTCCTCTTTTTTAGTCGAGTCTTCCCTTAAGTGCATTTAATTTGCAGCTAGAATTGAAGAATCAAAGCATATTTTGCAAGAAAAAATTTCAAAAATTCTCGACTTAAAAAATATATTCGCAGAATAGAGATTCTTACGATAAATTAAATTTTAATCCAGCATCGACGCCGTCGTCGTTGCATCGCCGACATATACCCACGAAGGTATCGTCACCAAAGCGTTGGATGCCAAAAAAGCTGTCTTCTGCGAAAAGCCCATCGCCGAAAATCCAAAAGACACTCTCAAGTGTTACGACACTGCCAACAAAGTCGGAAGAGTTCTGTTTTCGGCTTTCAATCGTCGCTTTGATCCCAGCTACAGTGCCGTTCGCGACAGAGTTTTAAAAGGCGAAGTTGGCCATGTCCACACGATTAAAGTCACGTCTCGTGATTCCCCGTTGCCGACCATCGAATATCTCACTCATTCCGGCGGTGTCTTCCACGATTGCATGGTACACGACATCGACATGATTACTTGGATCCTCGGCGAATATCCTATTCAGGTATGAAATATATACATTAGAGCAGTTAAAAAAATAATTTTTTTTTCATTGTGAAAAAGTAATTTTTGAAAAATTAGGGTGGACCAAAAAAATTTTTTATTATTTTTTTAATGTTATTTTAAGTAGTTCAGTGATAATTCGATTTTTAGTCATTTTTTTTAAAAGTCTGTCTACTTAACTATGCTGAAAATCACTGCTCAATATTTCGTTTTTTTATTTCGAATTTTCAGCGTTTTACTCTTAAATTACTCTTAAATTAAAAAAAAAAAAAAAAATTATTTTAAAGGATAAAACAAGTGATTAAAATCTGAAAAATAATATCCTCTTTTCTTGGACCAAAATATGCAAAAAAAAATAAATGTTGGTTTGGCTTACCTCAGGTCACAGCGCAAGCGAGCGCGAATATTCCTGAGATCAGTGCAATCGACGATTTCGACACAGTCGTGGCGACCCTGCGATTCCCATCTGGCACTTTGGGAACAATTGATCTCTCCAGAAATTCGAGTTACGGTTATGACCAGAGACTGGAGGTCTTCGGTCCGAAGGGTATGATTCGCGCGGACAACGAGCAGCCAATTCACTGCGTAACGACGATGTGCGATCTGAACGGACCGAACAGCGCGCCTATATGGTACTCCTTTCCCAGTCGTTTCATGCGTGCTTATCGTGCCGAATTCGAGCATTTCATCGACATTGCACTTGGCAAATGTGAATCAACGGTAAAGCCTAAAGAAACCATGGCTGTGACGAAAATAGCATCGGCCATAGAGGAATCAGTGCGAAAATCCACGGTTGTTAATATTTCGTGGGGCAACGGCGAACTTCCCAATCCGCAATAAATCGTCGTACAATATTTTACGATTTTATCATACGAATTTCGACTTTGGAAGAGCAAAGAAAGAAGGTGCTTCGATGAAAAACGAAGGTGAATTTTCTTGGTTTCGTAATTTTCACGTAAAAATATTTTTTTTCTTTTGATTTTTAATACCACGTAAAATAATAGTGAAACAGAAATTTCATTTGGAATTTTCTTTTTTTAAGATGCTGACAATCTATTCTATATCAATTTCAAATGACTTTTTTTATTGTTTGATTGTCGAAATTTCACCCGAGTCTTCGTTTAATAAACACTAATAAAAATGTATGTTAAATGTAATGTTTTTTTTTTTTTTTTCTTTCTCTTTCGATAATCAAAGAAATACAGTAGAAAGCGATGAATTGTACGCTGGTAACGGTACAAAGTGTATATAACTAATTTTCATTCTTATTCACCCATTCATCTACAAAATCCATAGACGATTGTTTCACGATTACTTTCGCAAATATCCATAGAACAAAAAAAGAACCTGATAATCACACTACCAACTTCGCGTGCTGCTTGTTCTTATTTGTAACTATTTACAAAGCGTATTTCATTTTCTTCTTTCATTTTTTTCGTCACCGCGCGATTTCGAGGTCATCGGTAATGAATAATTTGTGCCTGTCTTTCGTATCGATAAAATAATGTCACATATCGTGAATTTCCAGGCCGTTGTATCACGTTTAATTTTTTTTTTTTTCCTCTCATTTGCGTTAGTACTTTTAGAGAAACGTAAATTCACAACGTATTTTATAAAAAGAAAAAAAGAATCATAGAAACCATTCGTAGTACCTTTTTGTGTGCTCTTTAAATTTCCTGCAGTCATGCTACAATCCGTGTAAAAACACAGTTACGCAGTTTTATTGAGCACTAGAGCTTTTTTTTTTTTTTTTTTAAATTACATCCCTGAATAATTTCGGTCTTCATCTCTGCGTTCCCGGAACCATTTACGAGCCGATTCAAAAACATTTGGTAAAAAATTAAGAAAGACAATTGAGTCCTCCTCACATTCTCTCTCTCTCTCTCTCTATCTCTCTCTCTCTGTTTTTCTGTCACGCGGTTGCAATTTCTCAAATTTGCACACCGTGTTATTTTACACTTGTGTAAATTAGATTAGTCTCATAGCGAGTTACGCGAAATAGCACTGTCACGTTTTCTAATCATGCTGTGCATTTCTTCCGAAGATTACTTCTCGAATCACGTTAAGAGTTAACCCATTTATTTTTGGGTATCATCCAGAAAAAAGTCTGTTTTTTTTTTTTTTTTTAGTATTTTAGCGATTTTGCGTAGAGCGCGGCTGTGGCTTGCATTCCGTCACCGTTGCATCTGCGCAATTCTGCGATTACTTTGTCACGTGGAAAACCAAGCTTCTCGATGTCTTTTACAGCAGCTTCCGTGAATGGATCGGTGCTCGATATCGTTGTTTCCGGCGGACCCGACACACTTGACAGTAAACTCGATGTGCTCGCAGCGTTAGTTGCGCCTTGGCCGTCTGCAATAATATATATTCATCAATCAATGACGATTTTTAAAGGTAAAAATTCATTGTAAAATTGGCAATAAATCGTCAATTACCCTCGACACTAAATATGGTAAAGATTGCGATATTAATGATTACCCCATTTTTTATTATACGAATTGGAAGTGTACGATGCTATTTGCGCTTGCTCATGACAACAATATGCATGAGAATGACGAATTTTTCTTTAAATCATCCAAGAATCTTTAATGTTACTCTAAAAAAAAATTCAAAATTTTTTTTTACTTCGATACATAAATAAGGGATCAAAAATGCCCGACGGATAACAAATATTAACGAACAGCTTAACCTCGCGAAGACTTCATAAATCTATTCAGATCTTTTTAGGAACATCGAAAAAAATAAAAAATTTGGAGGGCAGCCGTCAATTAATATTTGGTGGAATGATCCATAAATACGTCGCTTGTATATCAATTGATAATATATTGAAAACAAAGAAACGACGAAGATCAGAGTCCAGGCAATGAGGAAGGGATAACGATAGTGTAGGTGATGAAATTGTGTCAGTCAAGCTTAAAGGATAAATTAATGAAGGAGTGGTAAACGATAACAGTATAGGATAAGGAATGGCGGGATAGCCTGGACAGATACATACTTACCCTGCTGCTGCCTCAATTTCTTCGCTTCCCTCGCGCTGTCCTCAAGAGCACTCTGATAGTCTCTGTCGTCGAGAGATGCTTCGTTATTGCCACTAAGTCTCGCACACTCGGGTAATTCGCCTGAAAAATGCAACAAAGTAAAATGTGTGAAAAGTAGAATCGATTATCTGACTCCGATAATCGGAAAATCTCAAACAAAGTTTATAGAATTAGAGTTGTAAAAACTGTAAATCAAATTAAATCTTATTACAAGGCTATGTAAGTTTAAAGCAATTTGAAGAGCTTTTTTTTATCGCGATGTTTAAGGCATTTAAAAATGTAGAATGATGTACAAACCTTCTGTCAAAAACGATGTTTCCGTTCCGGTAGTGCCGATCGTAAGTATATTTTTTTTCAAGTCTATGCAGCACTGATGTCGCTTAAGCATGTCAAGCCCGAGAAGCATGTCCATCGGTTGTTCCTCGAGTACGCTAAAGGAGGTGGTGAGATGATCGCTACCGATTTGTATCTGCACCATGTGAATTCGTCCGATGATTCGCTGTACGCCAACACCCTTGGCGACCCCGGCCCACCTTGTGTCAACCAGTCGCATTATGTGACACCGCTCGGCACACGCGGCTGACATTATCGTCGTTTGTGCACCTAATTTTTGGTTTTCAAAATAATTACAGCGACCTCTTTGGGAATCTCTCATAAATGTTGTGACGCGAAAAAAAAAAAACAAAAGCATCGAGGAAAAGAACTCTTCCATGCATCGACGCAAATAGATTTTCCGGGATTTTTAAAATATTTTTTTTCTTATTTTACAATTACTTCGGACGAGGACAGTGCAACGACCTCGAGAGTGTCCGCGACAAACAAATTTTTACGTGTTTTTTCGGGTGCATAAATAAAAGTCTAATAATAGAGGGCTTTCTTTTAGAGCGTAAACTGCCTTGTCATACTGCTGCTAGTGTGCCGTTGAAATTGGGTTTTTAAAAATAGCGACAAAAGGAAAAACAAGGTCCGGAAACAAAAGAGCGCGTAAAACAGAGCATTGAGTCTTGAACGTATTTTTGAAACGGTGATCTATCGCCTCGAGCAAATTGAAAAATGAAATAGAATAAAGTTATCACCTGAATCGATAAATGCTTTTACTGGAAAACCGTTGACTTTGCAGTTTATGTAGAGCATAACAACAGTGCCAAAAGTCTCGGGATTGTACTCCATAGCTGCCTCCATATTCGCTTCGATGTTTTTCTGCTTAATCTCCTCGGCGATCAGCCTCTGAGCTTCCGTGTCAAAGGGATCTGCATTCATCATTCTCAATCGCTGTACCTGACGCTCTTCTCTCTCTTTTATCTGCTCCTCCAGTACGGTGGAAAACTTTTCTGCAAATTTTTCCGAAATTTTCTAACAATTACGAATTTAATTAGAATTTAAAGAGTAAAACGATTATACTTTGAATCTGGTCCGAATTTTTCTGTCGATTAAATAACAAACTTTTATATTCACAAAAAAACGTGTATTAAAAATGCGCTTGATATAATTATTGTGAAAATTAGAGTAAAATCAGAATCAGCATCAAATAATTATTATCGTTTAGATATCCTTAACTCAGAAAAATTTTCCTAAATTCCTCAATTTTACAACAAAAATTTAATTTATTCTTTGAACTGTCTGTGAAAATGTTATATTTCATTACCCAAATTTCCGGAGAGCAGTGCATCAGCCAGTCTAGGATTATTTTGTTTTAGCAACGCTAACTGATCTGGATTAGCTAGGAACATGTCCCTAATCATTGCAGGATCATCCTCGCTTCTCGGATTTTGCGCTCTCTGTGATGCTAATGAATTACCAGCTGCACTAGGCGGCGGTCTGTTGTTGTTGCTACTGGAAGGTGCTCCCGGAACTCTGATACTGCTAAAGTCTAGAAGAGGCATAGCTGGAGCAAAACAAGACACAATTTTAGAAAAAAAAAAAATGTATTTTGAACATGACACAGATGAAAAATTCTAAACATCAAGAATATTTATTTCTCAACTTTAGGCGACTGTCCCCTTAAAGAGAACGAATATTAAAAAAAAAAAAGAAAAAATCAAACGATGGACTTGAAACCAACTGCGAGTTCATATTATCGTATCAATTGCAAAGAAGGGTTTACAGTAGAGCGGACCTCCGTTGAAAGGCTGCTGTTGAGTATTTGGATCTGCGCCGCTTTGGTGCATATGCTGAAGGATAACGACATCGCCGTCGCATATTCCATGATCCCTCATTGATTTCTTGTCGTCCATGAGAGGCCTTCCATTGAAGGCAATAACAATCTCGTGTGCTGGCACGCCGCTCTCGATTTCGCAGAAGGCCTTGAAATTCTCGAGCTCGAGTTCATCGCTCACATCGAGAACGAATATATCGTCGCCCAGGGTGGTCACTGTCACTTTCATTCTGACGAGAAAAGGTCAATTTTTTTTTTTTTTTTTTTTTTTTCTCTGCTCGTATCTCTAGATTAACGAAACAACAATAACAACAACAAGAATAACAATAACAATGTACTTGAATTATAGAAGCACCTGGAGACAAGGAGACCTTTAACACAATAATAACAAGCGCTGTCGCTTGCAATAACTCAGCGCTCCTCGAGAGAGAGAGCTTCGGACAATGAACTGGAAAATGAGCGCAAAATGAGTTGTTCACACACACACTAGTTCGAGATATCTGATTCACCGGAATGGGACGGAGAGAGAGAGGGGTGCGCGCGGACAAACGGGGTGGAATGATAAACAGTTTCGTGGGATGTAAACAACAACCCAGCTCAGCAAAAAAATATTTTTCACCGTCCACACGAGAGGTACGGTCTGAAGTTTACGCGTATTGTAGCGTCACTGCTCGCGCCGCTGTTCGACGTGAAGTTTGCTGCAATTTAGCCGTTAAATCTATGAAGATCGTGATATTATTTGAACTGCGAGCGTGCGAGCATATTTCTGGATTTGAGAGCGAAAAATAAAAGACAAATGTATCCATGTTAATGAAAATGAAATAGTGCTGTGAGTCGGTAAATAACCGGTTAAATATCCGGGGTTATTTATCAGATTTTGCGGGTAAATATATTGCAGTTCGTACTGAAAAAAAAGGAACAGAATTTTTTGTAGATTTGACGAAATTTCTGCTTAAACGTATACAAAATTATTTTTATTATTTTTTTTTTTACAAAAGTTTGTACGTTTCTAGTTTTAGAAATAAAATTTAAAAAGTACAAAAATAATTTGTTGTGTATTTTTATCTAGTTTAACAAAAAAAAAAACAAATATTGTAGACCCGACAAATTTACAATTTTTTGTTGTCACTTTAGGAAACATAAAATTTCCGGTTTGTTTAAAAAATAAATAATATATTTTTTTGTGTGTTGGTAGCACCGTGATCACCAAAATTGTTGGTAAAAATGATAAATAAGGTAATTTACCGGTAAATTTACAAACACTAAACGAAACTCATGACTCTGAAATTTTCCACATCTATAAATTTAAATCGGATATTAAACATAATTTTGCACCTCCGAGATTCGCTCAAAAGTCTCGAAAGCTCATTTATTCGTTAAATATATTAAATATATTCTGACGAATTTCCGTTTTGTCGACAATTTTCGCGATATAGTAGAATTCTAACTTACCGTGATAAATTACGAAATCGGTAAAAATACCAGAATTCTTCAAAATTAACACAAAATTTACATTATATCGTCAAGTAAATCGTGTAACAAAAGTCGGAGCCGTAATTATTGAGTTTAAATGTATATTTTTGTAAGCTAGTTAAATATATTTATTAAGGTGATGTGTGAAACATATATTGGTTTTAATAATATATTTTGCAACGTCTTAAAGCTGTAATTGAATTTTTGTACTATTTAAAAGATTAGTAGAACTTTAGAACAACAGATATTATTATTTCAAATATTTCATTAATTCATCTATCACATCTATTTTGCCACTCATTTTTTTTCCTACGAACAATTGATCTTTTTTTTTGCGATTAGGAATACTTTGCAAATCTTTCAAATCTTTTTTTTTTCTTTTTTTTTTTTAATTGGCGAGCATATAACTTAAGCTGTAAAAGCCACACTCAATTAAATTTAAACTTCAATTAAGATGGATTACTGCAGTCGTATTTCAAAGCAATAAGCTGCTTCTCTATCTTTTTAATCAACGACCGATCAACGTCCTGATTGAATACGACGTCAAATTCTTCGTGCCTCATCAAAAGCTGCACCAATCGTCTTCCATTGCTCCTGAAACATGCGGTGCAAAACATCTCTATGATTTTCTTCTCAGATTCCCGATCTCTTTGTTATCAATAAATACTTTTACCACATTAAAAAAAAAAGCTAATATATATTTTCATAGAAATACGAATAATCGGATGTCTTCTTTGCCAAACCAGGCCATTTTTTTGTTGTTGGACCTCTCTGATATTTTTTTAAATTTGTTAGTTAGCAGTGTAAATTTGTGATTTTTAGAAAAAATTTCTAAATCGTATAGGAAACTCTTTTTTTTTTTGTTTAAGTTGCTTAGCAAATACAAAGCAATATAAAATGTTCAAATATTTATACACTTTATTTTTATATAACAATATTTGATCCAAATTTTTTTTTTTTCATATTGTGATTATGATTTTTTATAATTTTTTTATAAATAATTCTTTACAAAGATCACCTTGTTTCGATGCAAGGATCATTCAAAAAATCAATGCACATCACAAATGTTCTACGTCTTGAGTCTCTCAAATTGGACGCCATTAGGAAAGTCTCTAATCCAATAGCATAAACGATATTGTAGAGCAATCTACTGACTGTAGTACGAACAATCGAATTTTTGTGTCTGAAAAAGACAAACGTTTAAAAAAAAATATTATATTATTTATAGGCGATATTAATTGCTAATCATCCGTAGATTTTTTAAAAACTATACTCACCCAGCGCCGTTACACGTTGACATTGCGCTAATACAGTGCGACGGTTGTATGTACGTTCCCATAGAATCCAATGCTTTATTCGCGTCTTGTCTAACAGTTTTATTCATGTGAGCAGTTTTTTGCAGCAGTGCAGAAACCAATTCGTCAAATTCAGGTTTTTGGCTGCACTGCATAGTTTTGAATAATTCTTCGGCAATCTGGCAAGCTGTTCTTATGACTTGAGGTCTCACATTTCTCATCAAACTTCATAGACGTTAAAATTACATTATTCAAGATTTTATTCTAACTTAAAAAAAAAAAGGAGAAAAAAATCGCGACTAAAGAGATTCGAAGACTAAATTTACCTGCACAAGCTTCTTGTTATTAGAGGCATGCTACTATCTACCATTTCCGGATAAATTCGAGCCACGTGAACGACATTCAAAAGAGCAGAGACACTGCTCTCCCAATTGTTCTGCTTCAGCTTCAGGACAACGAGCCTCATTGTTTCTTGAAAATTCTCAAATTTCTCCGGATCCCTCAGAAAATCATTATCCAAACGTTCATCCTTATTTGCGATAACGGAAGAAACGCGGCACTCCAAATTCAATTCTCGTGCCTTATTAATGTACACATTGCTAACAGCTGTATTAAGATGAGCCATGTCTTCCGCTTCGTCTGTATCACGACTGTGAATTATTCCTGAGCCGTTTCCGATTTGTAATCCTATTGACGATATCGCAGTCTTCTTCACATTATTTTCTGGTACAGAATATTCGTCGAAATATCCTGAACAAAAATATCGCAAAAATTAATTTTTTAGATTCAAAGATTAATTTTTTAAAAATAAAAAAATTAATGAAATAAGATAATGTTAGTATTACCGGTTCCTCTGCAGGTTGGACACACTTTCATATTACTCGGTATCATAACTGTATAAGTTGTCAGCAATTCAGTAAGAATGACAATTCGATTTTTTGCTCTAGTCTCCGTGTGCCGATTGACATAATAAGAGAAAAGAAAATCGTGTTGTAAAACCGTTATCCCGACGATATATTCACGGCTCATGAGCGTGAATATTCAAATCCATAAAGGAGATCGCGATGTCTTTGTTCAATTTTTTTGTCGTCGTTTTAAAGTTCATGCTTTTTTTTTTCTATGTTACTTAATTCCGTCTATGTAAAACGAAGAATCGAATAAAACGAAGAAAATATGTACGAGTACTTGGAATTCATGTAATTATACAGCCAGAGTTTAAGTCTTCTTGTCGGCTTTATTAATTCAATTATTTCATGAATAATCGCGCATATAACTACACCTGTAATTCACTGAAGTAAAAAAATCAGTCAAGATGGATCAACTAGTCATATTTCAAGGCCATGAGGTGCATTTCTATCATTTTTTTATTGCACCTAAAAGCTAAGAAGGCATCTTTCTGAATTTTCTCTCAGACCTCCGATCTGTGAGGAAACTTGAACAGATATTCACAGAATATCGAACAAATATTTACAGTTTGCGGGCAAAAAAAAAATCATTAACGCGAGGTTCGTGTTTGTAGTGACGAAACAAGTGAAATGAAAAGCGCTATGCATTGTAAATAGCTACCCAATGATATATTCACGTCTCGTGAGTGTAAATAAAAAAAAAAACATTACATTTTTGTTTCTTCACAACAAAAGTTATCTTTTTTTTTTCTTCTTTTCACTCATCGTTTTGAATTCATCTTCTTACAAAAATAACTGTAATCACAATAAGATCTATGCAATGTAAAACTAATGAACGTGGGCGAGTCGACAGATATATTTTGCACGTAGTTACCGTGTCTATTAAATTCTTTGGACGAGCTTTTCAGCCTTTGTCAACGTCGCTCGATCTTTTAGGAATGCATAGGGTGAAGGCGGTTTCTTATATCGCGGATATCGAGAGAAAAAAAAAAAAAAAAAAAGAAAAAAGAAAAATATCGGCAGTCTGATAGTTCGTATGAGGACATGATCTGTGGCACTTTGTTTCATACTTTCTTAGCGCATAAACGCGTAAATATTTCGAGTATCGTGGACATGTACTCGTGGATCTTCATTCGTTTCAGCTTAATTTTAATATATGTACAAAAAAAAGAGAAAAAAAGAACTTTTTGAGACAGGAGAAGTTACTCGAACACGATGCGTCTCTTCAATAATCTCTCGGAGAGTTCGAAACATCCCTCCCCTGTTCGCTGGATACTCTTTCACTGTCGATAAATACGAAATTTCACTCGTGCGATCGTTTCCTGGTCCTTTTAACGGAATAACGAGAGTCTGTGTATCACGATGGCGCACGTTCTGGCACTATATTGTGCTCCAAGTGATCGCAGTGTATTGGACACTGATGATACGATACTGCGCTCGCGTGGCCGGATCTACCGGACGTCATTGGCTTTCCTTCCTCCCAGTGATCCGTGACCGGATCGTAAATCTCGACGATATTCAGAAACGACGATCCGTCATATCCTCCTGTGAGCACGGAAAATATTGATGTTATTACTAAGCGAATTGCAAATTAAGAGAGACAAAGAGAGAGAGGCAGAGAAGAAACTAATTGCTTAAGGCGATGTGCTAAACATTGTCTGTCTCTTTCAATTTTTATGAATACGAGAGAGAGCTAAATCTTCCTATCATAAATGTATCCGGCACGGATGATCTCTCGGATAAAAATAAAAAAACGTGTACGGCTTACTGCGTCACGATGATCTGCAGAATTGTGTGACATAGCTCGACGTTCTCGGCTTTTATCTGATAAATGAACTGCGATATGGATATTTGTAAAAACTGTAATTAACAGGGCTTTGATTGCAAAATGTTTGTATTCATAAAAAATTGTTGTAAACAAAAAAACTTTGCATATTGCTTCCTCATTGTTTTTGAATTTTTGCAAAGCTACCTCTGCGGGGAAGTATGTTGATCAATTTTGGGTCAAGTTTTATGCAAAAATGTTGGATCTGCTTTTCGAAACGTTCTCAATTTACAGCATTTAAAAAAAATGACGAAATGCAAATTTCTATAAAATCTCAACTGTTTTATCGATTTTTTTTTTCAAATTCTGTATCAAATATTGACAAACTATTTAAGTTTTTCTCGAGTTTTAGCAATCTAAAAAAGAAATGACATGAAAAATTTCGATGAGGAAGCGATGGCATGAAAAAGTTTCTGATGTTATTTTTATTAAATAGTTGTTTGTATAACAATAATTTTTTTACTGATTTTTAAAGTTGTAAATTTGCGATAGAAAAATTCAGCTATCTAACAAGTAGCACATCGTCATAAGATGATGTGTGATATATCATCGTAAACTAAAAAATATATATTCGCGCTTACCCATCGCATACAATTTTCCATCAAGCACGGTGACGCTCAAGGCGCTTCGCGCTATCGAGACGCTGTTCACAAATTCCCACTGATCTCGTTCGGTGTCATAGCGTTCAACGGAATTCAACTGCCGATTTCCGTCGTATCCTCCGACGACGTAAATGAATTGTCCGAGATTTGCAACACCCGCGCCCGATCGACTGCAGCCCATCGGCGTGACCATTGTCCATTCGTCGTTCTCCGGATGATAACATTCGACAGAACTCAGTCGATAAGTTCCGTCGAAACCGCCGATCGCATAGAGCAACCTGTTTTGAATGAAAGAACCACTTTTATTGACGTGTTCGTTGTCGTAAATCTAAATTTCGATTTATTCATTAAATAACTCAGTAATTTTGTGTTTAAACACAAATACTTCGGCAAAAAAGAGTGAATTTTTGGTCACCTGTTGACCACCGCGACTCCTACGCCCAATCTCTTAACGTGCATTGGCTTTACGTTTGTCCATTCGTCCATGTCCGGATCAAAGCACTCGACGCTGTTGTGATACTCGACGCCCGCACTCCCACCGACAGCGTATAATAATCCGTCCATTACCGCTACGCCTACTCGATTTCGCGGTACTGACATCGGACTGCAAGGCCTCCACTGATCCGTCACGGGATTGTATCTGTCCACCCAATCGCTGTCGTATCTACAGAAGAAAAAAAAAAAAGAAAAATCGTTATTACTGTTTTTTCAGGAAAAAAATGAAGAAAAGTTGCAAAGTCGAACTTTGCGCATTTTTTCCTCATACATTTACTTTTTTCACAAAACCGCTTCTATGAGGAAGTTTATTTATTATTTTTGGTTTCCTCATAGAGGAAATAATTGGGATATTTCTTTTTTGAGCTCAATTTTAATTCACTAATATTTCAAAAATCAATACTGTTTACTGAATTCGAAATTCAATAAATAGTATTGATTTATATATTCTTTTAGATTTATAAATAAATTTAGTATCCATTTAATTTCAAGCAGATTCATTTACATTTTGCCTATTGCAGGCCTATTGAAATCCTCGATTAAAAAAAAACGTACATTTTCCAAAATTCCAGACTGAGTCACTATTTTATATAATATATATTCACCTGGTATCCGGTGAATTATTTCGTCCACCAACGGCGTAGAACATTCCTTTAAGAAAAGCTCCGCCGAGGCCCGATCGTGGTACAATCAATTTAGCGTGTTGCGTCCATGTTTTGTCATCGGCATTATATCCCTCGAGTATATCCAACGAGTGTTTGAAAAAACCCCCGGCAATGTATATAACTCTCGGTGTATTCGGTGTCCTTTCTTTGACAATTGGCTTTTTGTGTAGCGTAAGATCTTTGAATATTTGCGCGAGATATTCCCGGCAAGCGGGCACTTTTTTCAATATATCACAATTCTTCATCTGTTCGCGCAAAAAATTTGGCGTAAGATATTGGCAACGTACGGCATGCAATATGTGCTCCATTTTTGGACCTCTCGCTTCCTCATTGTATTTAACCCATTTTAACACTGCATTGTAAACTTCGCGTTCCTCCTGTACGTTCAACTCGTCTTTTCTCACTAGCGATATCAATTGTATCGCCGATAACTGAAGAAACTCTTCCTCTTGGCATATACGACTGAAGTGCTGAACGATAAATTGATTCGCTTTGTGACAGAGATTGTGACAACCGTGTTGCTCCGCGAAATTCGCAATGCCAATTGCGTTCGTTGGATCCAATTGTCGTTCGAGAAATATACAGCACGCGTCGATCACATTACTGACCTGAAACGTATTTGAAACAACATTATCGTACCCTCGATTGATTTCGTCTCACCTCTCTCGTGATTCGCGTTATTCTCAACAAACCTGGAACATCGTCGCTGCCGGTAATAACGAACAGACCGTCACTTCCGTTACGCGAACCTGACCGGTATACATGAAGTACATTAGCCTTGCCATTGCCGTTGGACACACACCTTGGAGCTTTACCCTCGTCATCTCGCACTCCTTCAGTCCACCTGTGAACATTGCCTGGAATTGGAGCACTTTGTCAGTTATATTTTCAATTATTATATTATTATTCATAATTATAGGCCAGCCACTAAATAGTTTGAGAAAATAAATACAACATTGTGCGCTGAGTAAAGAATTTTAGCTAAACTTTATTCACTTCTCAGGTTGAAGTGAATAAAGCTGATAAATCAGGAAGATTCAAACGTTTTTTTACTAGTAAAAGTAGTGTTACATATTTGTCATCGAATTTGAGCAATTTATACAGCAAAAAGCTGCCTTACCTTAAAGTAGGGACTCGCCGCAGCGAGAATAACTTTGTGCGCATGAAAGAGCTCGGAGCCAACTTCTAGTATGACATCGGTGAGCATATGATGACTGCGCATCATGAACATCATTTTCATGGCTTCCTTAACATAATTTGCCATACAGAAGGTCATGTCGCCGAGATCGCCATTTTTCTCAGCTGTAAGAGCGCCCTCCAGGTCGTTGTCCTCGCCGAGTCCAAGCGACACTCCATTTCCATAGCTGTCGCTGTTTATTCCAATCTGTTCTTTCTTTTTCTGTGAATAATCCTCCTCGCCATCCATGAAAGTAAACTATGGCGATGAAGCCAGGAACTGAAATGAATATATATCGGAGAATGCCATTAAATACACTATTTTCATAACCGACAAACCATTACAACAAAAAATTTTACAAAAAACAATCAGCACTTTTTGTTTCGCTTATTTTTTTTTCTGCGAATCGTTGTTGTAAATCTAATCACGAGATAAGTTGAAGAATTAAGTGATAACGTTAATTCTGATGAAAATTGTGAATACTTTAATATTCGTATTTTTGGCATCGAAAAAAAAAAAAAAAAAAAAAAAAAAAACAAAGTTGGAATGTTATTTACCGGCAGCGAGAGAGAGACAAGAAAGGAAAAAAACCCACAATGACCCGAAGCGTGAATTTAAAGTTCCCAATCAGAAAACCTACAAAATCATATATGACACATTCTCGCGTCTTCATCGAATCGTCGTTTGTAAAAAGATATATATCCGAAAATCGATGAACTGTAGATACAGAAATAATAGAACTTTCGGTTGATTCTATTGTTTCGTGTTGAATATCACGAGAGTCGTAAATACACGAGCCCGCTTTTTGGCGTCAATCTTTAAACGATCGTGACAGCGCGATTATTTTCAACGAAAGACGAGAATTTTTTCGGGCAAAACCGGTTTTTATGTTACGCGATATATCTTAACAGTAACAAAGTAGACTAGAGTAGTGCTGCGCATTTACCTAGTGAACTCTCGGCGAGTTGGTGACACAGTAAAAAATATATATATATCCAAGAGACGAAGAGAGAGAGAGAGAGAGACAGATGGTGTGTGAAGGAGAAAGAGTGAGAGAGCGCGAGAAATTTAGGAGACGTCGTCGTTGTTTAATGACACTTTTTCACAGCGAGTATATTACTGATTGTTAATTTGAACTTCTAATACACAGCACAGTCTTTATTTCGAGTTGAAGACGGAGAGTTTAGTCTCGATATGCTATACGTCGCGACGATCATGACTTGACGGGTTATAGATTTCGTCTGCTGCACAGATTCAAGTGGAACTTTATTTCGGCGGGGACCTTGAAGCTTAACAGCAACCACAGGCGATAGTGGACGATGTGTACACTCCTCGAGTATTAGTAATTCGGTGTTTTTCCTATAGTAGAGAGTTTAACGAACGGTCACGAGAGAAGAGGAAGAAGAAAAAAAACGAAACGAAACGAAACGAAATGTGTGCGACGTCACAGAGTTTCGTTCCTTTTTCTACTATAAGCGTTTATGTGTACGTCACGTTGTATCGCCGACGTCGCTCGTCGGCCTACTGATTCACTCGCGTCGAGTCACGAACGACGAGTGTGTGTCTCTCTAACCGTGCGTTCGCCCCCGAAGCATCATTAAAAACGAGACGCTTTGCTTGATCCATCAGAAGCTCGTATCACAGATCATCCGTAAAGACGCGGGTTCTTTTTTCTCGGACAGAAGCTAAAATGGTTTCCATCAGTGCTCGCTATTCTTTTGTTGTTTACGTCTAGATCTTTTGGGCTATTGAACTTCCGGCTCGGTGTTTATTAGGTATATATATATATATATATATATGCAATTCCCTTTTATATAAGATACACTTGATAGCTTCCGGCAACGGAATTATTTGTGAAAGAGGAGGTAGTAGTATTTAGAAAGGCATTTCATTGTACGATGCGTCGAGGGAAATTACTTTGAAACGGGTTTCCCCGATTGTGAGACGATAACCAGACGCGTGCAGTGGAAATATATGTACTTTAATGGTGAATATGAGAGAGACATTTCTTTATCAATTGAGCAACGGCTTCTTGGAATTATTTGTATTATTCTGAAAATTCGGTTGAGAATACTTTTTGGGAATTCATTCAGATTTTGTTTTGGCTAAAATTTAGAAACTGTTTTTTTTTATTTGATCTATCATGGAGGAAAAAGTAGGACAATACGGGTCAACCTTTTTTTTTTTTTTTAGACGTTATTCAGAATTTTTATAGCGTGTTTTTGTTTCCGTAGAATTTTGATAGATTGAACACTTTACACGCAATTTAAAAAATAATTATTACGCTAGAATATTTGGAAAAAAATAATCTCTTACGTGAAAAAGTTTTAGCTTTCCAATAAAAATACTCGATTTAATCGAAATGAGACGAATATCTTTTTTAATTTAAATGCATAGGCACCTT
Organism: Perithous albicinctus; assembly: GCA_964016905.1. Classification (NCBI taxonomy): domain Eukaryota; kingdom Metazoa; phylum Arthropoda; class Insecta; order Hymenoptera; family Ichneumonidae; genus Perithous; species Perithous albicinctus. The sequence continues at coordinate 22,929,332 of OZ024693.1, read as the reverse complement.
TTAATAAACTAGTCTTTTTGAAATTCTTATTTATTTTTCCGAGATTATTTCACTTTACAAATAAAAAAGTATTTTTACACTAACATTTTTTTCTAAATAAATAATTACAAATTAAAAAAAAATGTTTTTGTTTACCGTCCGACTACGTAAAATTCCCCAAACTGCATAAAATAAATTTTCTGATCATTTCAGACGTTTTAAGCGTTTCGGCGTTTTTTCCATCATCACCTTCCTCTACAAGAGAGCAAATCTGCATTAAAAAACAGGTTGTAAAGTATAACCCTGCCCGTTGCTTCCTCAATAAATCGCGAACATTTTTTTTTTCATGAAAACGAAGCTTCCTCTACGAGTAATTAAAAAAATCACAAAAAAAGGTATTCAAGTATGATCAATTACGAGAAATAATATAATAAGAAAAAAAAAATTGTGACTAAACACACAGAGAATGCGTCGAACACATTCCCATTCCCACGTGCTTATAAAACGCCGAGTACACTAGTCCGTATACAACCAGATAGGATATTCATAGGATGACTTATCTGTACCTTATCTATATATATATATATATATATATATATCGCTTACTGCAATTATGTCAAGACTTACACTACAATAACAATATCCACTCGCGTGCGTTACGCTTCAAAGCTATAGTACACACATATATATATACATATATATAATATCGATAGATTGTCAATCAAACGTCTTAACGAAACTTCGAAAACAGCAGCCGTGGTTGTACATGGTGAAACGTACTTCAATCTCAATGTAACGTTGTTTTATGATGTGGTCCCCGGTTCGTCTGTACGAAAGACGCCCCCGCTCTCGACTCTCTTTCTCTCTCTATCTCTCTCTCTCTCTCGCTCTCTCTTGTTCCGAGCCGTCTGAAAAGGTTTGACCGTAAACTCGTGACAGCGAATGACTTGCAAAATCGGCGCGACCATGCCAATCGATTCTCAACGCTAATCGTCGGTCGGTGCGTTATAACACGAGATACTGCTGTGAAGTATAGAGGAAGGGGCAGGTACCACAAAGGCGAGGTATACACACTCTGCTCGTGTTTCCTTTTTCTTTTTCTTTTTTTTTTTTTTTTTTACGTCTTTTACGAGGCCACGGTAGGTGTTTAGCTGAGTGATGTCAATAGTACTTCGTGCATTACTCTTCTGATAATACATGGCTTGTATTAAAAGCGCGCTTAACTGGGCGTTTAATGCGGCTCGAAGCTGCATTAAACTGAGTCTTTTCGAGAGCATTCCGAATATCTATTTCATCCACGTCCTCCGTATTAGCTGACCTGAAAATAAATTCCGTGAAAATATATTAGAACGAAAAAACGTCTTACTTCGAAGTTACTTAATATAATATTATTCACTAGAAGAGTATTACAGAAAATATCTTATGCCTTAAATAACTTATTATCTCGTTATAAAACGATTTTTTTTTTTTTAGCTGCACCAAATCGTTTTCCGAGTGCATTAACCTACTCTAACGTACTTTCTACATTATGTATAGTTCTGAGATTACAACTTTCCTGCGCTTTCTCTTCCTCTTGTCCTTCCACGCTGCATCATTTTTTTTTCTCTCCTCCTCATATTTATATATATATTCCCCTCCTTACTCTTCTTCTCTGTCTCGTCTTTCCTTCCCAAGTTTTTTCAACCTTTTTCGTGAGTTCTCTACATCGTTCCAACGCCTCATTTGGAATGTATTTCCCGTACACTTATGATTCCACCTTCCGTCTATTTCCTATGCGTCACCAGGTGTTCCGATGTCCTCTCCCTTTCCTCGCATATATTCGTCACCTTCTCTTCTCTTCTGTCTCTCACTTATCCGTTCCCTTCCTCTTTGTTACCGTACCTTAACCTCGCCATTATCTTTTGGCTTCCTTCCTGTGCTTCCCTCTCCAGGTGGTCCGGCCTGTCGTTAAGCATTTGTTCCTAATACCTACCGGAACTTAATATAATATTATTTTAACGCTTTATTCCTTATGACTCTTTTTTTTAAATTCGAAACATCAATTGTCCACTCTGGCGTTTTTTTTCAGCAAAATGAACGTATATTTTCTTGAATAAAACAAATTATCTTTACATTTTTCACTCTACTGATTAATCTGTTGATCATATGTGTATATATATATGGGGCATTCTACGTAATCTCGACCTGGGTCTGATTTTTAGACAATCAACGTAATTCTGAAAATCGCTAATTTAAAAAAAAAATCACATCTTGAATTATCCGCGATTTTTTAAAACAAATTGTCGAACGATATATTTTTGAAATCGGAAAAAATTCTGAAAAAACTTTTTATGGAAAATAAAAAATTTTGGTAACCGAGCCGAAGTAGGCTGACGAATCCTTCTACTTTTTCCACCTTTAAAAAAAAAGAAATATTTTTCAAACATTTTTCAGATTTTTAATACGTTCGATAATTTGTTTTAAAAAATCGCAGATATTTAAAAAGAATTATGTCAATCATAAAAAAAATTACGGAGCAAATCAGGAGGGTCAAGCATCAGACCTAGGTCAAAACCGGGTGGAATGCCCCATATGCAATGTGTATTATACGCACACCTCTCTCGAGCATTCTAAATACCGTCGCAATTCGTACTCGTCTTTGTAATTGTCATTCCCCCTCTCCCCCCTCCAGCCACGATGTCCCCCACACAACCTGTGTAAAGCAACAGCTGTAGGGGCTAAAGAGCGGCCTTACTCGTACATACCTATTATATTTTTGATAAGTCATCCTTAGGCTGCACTTTCGTCGCCATACACACGACGCGCACAATCGTCACGTTTGTAATTCTTACTCATTGAACGTCATATACATTTTGAACCTAGCACTCGGTGTTCATACTCTTGCTCTTGTATCGCCGTTTATCGTGTTAAACATATTATGCCTTAAAAACAGGAATAATATTTCTTATGAGTCAATATTTTTCTTCATGCCCGTGACTCACATCGTATTTTCTGTATAACCTGTTGTTAAACGTTCGATTTACAAAGGATTCGAGCTAAAAGGGATATTTTAGGAGTGTGTGTGTAAAATAAAAGGTCCCGCGCATGCGCGGATTCACTCTTTAGGCCCTAGGTCGTAAACAGTCCTAAATAGTGAATGTGCGCATGCGTCGAAATTTTTTGTTTCGTCATTAGGTGTGAAAATCTCTCGACTATGCGAATGGTTATTTAATTGTTTCTCAATTTTTTTCTTTATCCATCTATTGCTTATCAATTAAGCACCTTTTTATGCAGTTGGGAATTTTGTAATTTTTCGTAAAATTATTTTTATCTCATCAAAGTTATTTGCCAACACTCTGCCATATGCGGTGTGAATTGAGTTGCAGAATTACGCATCAATGGCGGCCATCTTTCGATACTTCGATATATTTCAAATAGGCTATTTGAAGAATGCATTTATCAATGCGAATCAACAATTGATCACCTCAATTTGTGGGAGAAAAATCGTTGAGCGCTTGTCATAGAATCGAAGTACAAAATTTGGTTAAGTAATATTTTGACTGTTTTCGAGAATATAGGCTACAGAGAAATCGCTCAAATCAGCTGATCGCTGCTGAAATGCATAACTTCCGTTTTTTGGCTTAGAGGGGAAGTCGGAAGTTAAAAATACCGCGCGAATTTAAATCATTTTTTTAAAAGTGCAATTTTTCTACTTTGCATTCTTTTAAACAGCTTTACACATTTTTGTTAATTTCCGTGTAGATTTTAAAGATATCTTTTTAAGTTCTGCAGAATAAATATTAAAATCAGCGTTCGACAAATTAATTGTATCAATTAACTTTATGATGCGACTAAAAAAGTCACTTTACAATTTCGAAAGAAAAACAGATGATTATCGTATCCCTGCTTACGTGCGGTATGTATGATGAGAAAAATCAAGCGTAACGGATCTTCAATGTGATTATTAAGACTGATTAAGAGGATAATTAATTACATAGCAGACCATAAATAACGCTTACCATAATGTAATAATATGGTTAAAAGATCATCTACATCGGGATGATATTTAAAATACATAAAATGTACGGTACTATCTCTATCGTACACAATGTATACTTAACAATTGGTGAATCATGCATTTTTTAGATGTTGAGAACTCACTCAGATGATAACACTTCTTGCAGAGTCACGACAAACGCGTTGTTGATGGTTTACCTTTTGGAAATTAATTTCTTTTTTCTTTCTTTCTTCAATCGTATATACTCTCGCAGCGGTGTTTATGTTGATCGAGAATGTCTGGCTGCATCAACATCCGACGATACCGTCAATGAATTGCCTTTGAAAGCTATATGCATTATGGATTAATGCGATTCCACACATGTCACGAACGTAAATTATAGTTCAACGTGCTATTCTAGTCGATTAATTTCAAGGTCTGTAAAGCTATGGTATATTATATTAAAAAACATCTCACCACCGCCGCTTCCGCCGTAAACATCAATCGAAGATTATCCTGAATTCCCAAATTCTCCAGAATTCCCCGATTACTCAGAATTCCCGGAGTACCCGGAATTCTCGGATTACCCGGGATTCCCGGATTATCCAGAATTCCCGGATTACCCAGAATTCCCGGATTATCCAGAATTCCCGGATTATCCCGAATTCCCGAATTATCCCGAATTCCCGGATTATCCCGAATTCCCGGATTATCCCGAATTCCCGGATTATGCCGAATTCCCGGATTATCCCGAATTCCCGGATTATCCCGAATTCCCGAATTATCCCGAATTCCCGGATTATCCCGAATTCCCGAATTATCCCGAATTCCCGGATTATCCCGAATTCCCGGATTATCCCGAATTCCCGGATTATCCCGAATTCCCGGATTACCCCGAATTCCCGTTGAAGCGCGTAGAGGAGCGAAGCATCAACACAAAGAACTTGCTGTAAATTTAAAAAAAAAATTTGTTTGCGATTCAAAAAAATTGTATTCATTTTTTACACAAATTGTTTTTGAAAAGTCAAATTTTGGGTGTTTATGAAAACAAAAATTTTCGAAAAAATTCGAGAGTGCTTTTTCCTACTGTTCCTATTATTGTAGAGGAAAAAAAATATAAAAGTCATTTGTCGATTAGCCGTGAAATGCACTATGTATATACATATATATTCCAAAATACTTCCTACTTATCTGATAATCAATCGACTCGAACAGCACATTGAACTATAATCTATGTTCGTGACACGAGGTGGAATCGCATTAATCCATAATTCATGGCTTTTTTAAAGGCAATTCATTGACAAAATCGTCCGGTGTAGTTCCAGTCAGACATTCCCGATCAACTTAAACACTCTCCTGTGAGGGACAAACAAAATCACCAATTTCCAAAAGGTAATAAACAAGCCATGCGATTATCGTGACTCTGCAAGAAGTGTTATCAGCCACTGTATATACGTAAGTAACCGGTATAACTTTGGCTTGAGTAAGTCTCAACAAAAAAGTCATGATTCACCGATTGTTACTTTGTGTACGACACGTATACATTGGACACTGACCAAGGTCAGGGTATAACCAGGAAGTATCTTGAAAAAAAAATTGAAAGTTATATGCTCATGGAAATGAGCATTACACGGAAGTTTTAAAAGGTATTCGTAGTAATTTGTAAGAATTACGAAATTTTTATAAAAAGCTTCCTCTATGAAAGGAAGCCAAAATAAACAAACGTACTTAGAGGCAGCTTTTCTAAAAATCCAAAAATAATTTGGGAAGACGAATTGCAAAAAAAATTGAATTCGCATCTTTTTTTTTTTTATAACATTTAACAAATGTCCTCATAAAAATGACTACATGAAAATAAAAAAAAATCCATCATTCTTCTTTTTTTTTTTTTTTTGAGACAATATATTTATTTCTTAATAATGTGGAGTTTTCATCAACAATAACAGTGTAGTAGTAGGCGTAACAAGAGAGACGAGGTAGGTTGCGAGGAACCTATCCTAATTACCGTACGCCAACAAGTTACTATGGCAGGGATCCCAGAGTGGCTTTTTAAATACATCTCATCGATTTTTCTCATCTCTCATTCTCTCTCCCTCTCAATTTTTCGCCCACTCATTTATCTCTTTCACTTTTACTATATTTTATTCACATTCTGCGTGCGTGATCCATTTATTTTTTCTCGAAATGCCAGCGCGATGGTGTGTGTCGTAGCGTTATTATTTTTATTTTCATTTTTTGTTTTCCTCTATGTTCGGTGATAGTCTCGATGACTGATTATGTTCCGTAGAAAAAGAAGAAAAAAAAGAAAGAAAGAAAAAAAATAAATAATGGGTAATCAACAGCGACTTAACATTCTTGAAATATAACAGGAAAAAGGAACGAGACCATTTAATTACCCCCTTCACGTGTCACTCCTCTTCGGGATCCGTTTGGGGGGTCTCGACGTTTTAATTGCAAATACCCACTTATACAATAATTATGTATTACGTTAAAATGTTAAACGTTAAAAATGTTTGCTTTCGTAAAATGTGGAATGTGCAAGTCACGCGACCACATAGCGTATACTCGTCGGGCTATTACACAATTGCCGGTATACATAAGTAAAGTATATACATATACACGCAATGATTTACATACAACTAACTGCGGCAGGTTCTCAAAAGCAATGTAACTATAATAGTTCGAATCTCGTGGCAGTGCTTCGTAGAGAGTAGAATTAATATCTTATTGCCATTAGTGAATGGGTGACATTATTATTATTATTAGTATTATTATTATTATTATTATTATTCATCTTTTTTTTTTAATACGACACATGATGATAAAACATTCAGGGGGTACGAATCTCTGGTTACAGTACTATTGTTTAATGATAGAGTTTTTTTCCTCTTCTTCAGGAATATGATAGTGAAATTGAGATCGCAGAAAGGCATCGAAGCATTTGATTCAAGAGGGTTGCGAGTCAGTAGAGAAAAATGATTTTCAGAGATTTAAATTTTTTATTACAGTCTTCGAATAAATATGAAATATATAATTTCTTAATTGGAAATTATTTTTATGTCATTATTAAAATTAGTTTTGTTGGCTATTAATTTCAATGATGACAGAAAAAAAGTTTATTCTAATTCTGAATTAATATATTTATTTCGTATTTATTCGATGACTGGAATAAAAAATATAAGTCTCTGAAAATGATCTTTTTCTTCGCTGACTCGCATCCACCTTAAGGAAAGAATAGTAAAGAAAAATGATGAGCTATTCGCAAACTCGATTCTTCATTTTTTCGACCTACAGAAGTCTTCCTTTTAATTTCATTATTTTTCTATCGGACAGTCACATTGTTAAAAAAAGAAGAAGATCGTAACTAGAAATTACACGAGTAACGAGAATAATAAATATCTTTGGATCTTAGCGTTAAATATATATTTTTGTTTTTATATAATGTAATAAGAACAGCGCGACACTGATCGTCGTGGGCTTCACAAGAATAGTTGGGTATTTCGAAAAGGAAATCGCGGGATGTTAGTTAAATCAGTTCTGCATGTAGAAATATAGTGCTTGAGATTTTTGGGAATTCCTTTTTTTTTTCTTTCTTTTCTTTCTTTCTTTCTTTCTTTCTTTCTTTAGCTTGCAAGGATTTTAAAAGCGCGAGGTGCGTGGTAAGCACCGTTTGCATTACAGACGAGAGTTTAGTAGATTTGGGACGTTCGATTTTCGTAGGCCATGAGTAGTTTTCTTTTTAAATCGATTATAAAGAGTCCTGAGGTTGAAACTTTACATGTAATGTAATTTTTACGTAGATTTGCGAGCTTTAAACGGCCGGTGACATTGGAGAGAACATTTTAGAGATTAGTTTTATAAGAAAATCTGGTCTACGAACATCAGATCTGGTCTATGAAAAAAAAATAAATAAATTAAAAAAAAACAGATTTGGCTTTGAAATTTTTATGTTGCGAAATATAGATTTGGAATATAACTGCAAAATTCTGTTTCATGTTTATTAAATTTCAGAGTCTATGATCCGAATTAAAAGAATTAATTTCTAAAAAAGTAACAGAATTACTTAATCTTTAAACCGGCTATAAAATCCGCTCATCTTTAATCATGTGCTAAAGTTTAATCACTTCCAGTTATTTTTTAAATTCCTTTAATTGCGTTAAACTTTGTACTCAATTTTGTTGTCAATTTTGAACTCAAATTTGGTCTTAAGGTGGGTTGCAACCTACTCAATTAATAACAAAAATAGTAAACAATTATTTCAAAGATTCAATGACTTGAAAAGCTTCAAACTCGATTTTCTTCTTAAGTTTAAATTCAAAATCGTCCTTAAGTTTCAACCCAAATTGGATACCAAAGTTGCTAGGATTTCATGCAAAGCTTAGCATTGAATTTCAGTTAAAATACATTGGAATGCGATAAAAAATATTTTTAAATCGACTAGAAGTGACTAGAAGTGAATAAACCTCACAAACTATTAAAAGCTAACCGGACTTTAAAAGTTGGTTCAAAGTTGAAGCCCAAGTTAAATTTAAGTGCTATAACAGCAATAGTTTGTAGACTCTCGGAGACATGTCTTCTATTATTATTCTCGTAATCTATATTTCCGTCTAGAATTATTTCAGTTACCTCAGTAACTGAAATAATGAATAATATACATCCAATCAGTCGTAAACCAGATTTTTCACACGTGACGAGATATGAAAATTTTTCTTTTGACGTTAAAATTACAAGTTGATTTAATAATACTGCATTTCGCCTCGTTATCATCTCTCTCCGTGTCAACTATACATGCTCTTGTTGGCGCACAAAAGAGGTGGGCGATCGATCTCTGATTCAGAATCGTGGCTTTAACACGCAACTGAGGGACTCCGAACAAACGAGAATGTGTCTCTGTGTGTATAATAAGTGTGTGTGTGTGTTTGTGTGTGTCCGTTTGAATTATTTACAAGGAATATTTAAACGACTATAACTTTGCTACGGTGTTCCATCGCTAATTCTACGGGTTTCGGACAGGGAGGATTTTTCCTTCGCATCTTTCTTTTTTTTTTTTTTTTTTTCTCTCGCCTTCAATTTTCTTTATATAACTTTGTATTCTTTTTCGTAAAGGACAGGACAATACTAACACGGAACACTGCTCCAGTCGACCAAATCACAGATGGATCACTCCCGTCCGAGAATTATAGATCTAAAAGTTATTTAATTTAATAAGTCTATCTTTGATTTTCTTAGGCTCGGGTGACGCTAGACTGGCCCCCTATAATTTGTATTTTGATCACTCATCTTTAATTAATTAATCGCAATATCGATTCTCTATGTTTTTCTTTCTCATCTAATAAGAGAATTCTGTTTTTTTTTTTTTTTAAATGCGCTTTTTTTTACTTTAGACGTTAGGTACGCGACAGATTCTTATAGATTTTCATTTCCTTACACTTTTTTTTTCTTTTTTGCATTCCTCACTCCTCAGTAATACACTTTCGCCTGATCCAACTCTCTTCAGCACAGTTGCGAGATGTTGCACCGCCGAAGAGAGGATAGATTTTTGGCGACATGTATATTCTCTTTGGTTTGTAGGAGCTCGCAGATATACATACTCTCTATAATTATATAATATGTATATACCGACGAAAGTCTAGTGAGTATTTTGGTTTTTCTTTTTCATTTTTTTTATTTCTTTTTTTTTTTTTTTTCATGTGCGCTCTGCGCTCTCGCCAAGTGTTGCTTTAAACTTTTTGTCTGGGGCAGCCCTTTGTAGGCACCGTGAGTCAAGTGGGAGGCTTATTATTCGCTGTAATCGCACTAAATCCTCGGAGGTTTTACATTTTTTTTCCTCTCTTTTTCGTGCAATAGAAATTTCAAGTATCGAGATGACTACAAATGAAAAATATAAAGAGACAGTTGCCGCGGCTATCGAAATTTTATATAGGTCAATATAAGCTTTATCATTTATATCTGTGCTAAACGACGAAAAAGGTAACAAAAGTCATAGGCTTGCTTATCGTATGTGCTATAATGCAACTTAAATATACATACGATAGTAGACGCACAAGGAACCTACTCGTTTTATCGTCACTTTCTTTATTCTCTTGCTTCCGCGGTATTGCGAGATAAATCGACGAGCGCGCATCGAGAAACCCGCATTTTATCAATATTACTTTGTGATTTTTTTTTTCTTTCCGCACACTCGCAAACTTGCTTCTAGAATTCGAAATACTCGCTGCTCGTTCATTGGCTCTTCGTTTTTTTTTTTTTCCGAGCTTCAATATAATAATATATAGTCCTCTAAAGGTGTAAACTATCAAACAAAATACTTAAACGCTCTATACGAGTCATAATGTCATAAATATCCAATTACGATAATAATCATTATCAAGTAAACGTGTGTTTTTTTTTATTCTTTTGTTTTTTTTTTTTTTCTTTCATTGGGCGGATAGGACTACTGCTAAGGCCTCGCTTATGAATTATCCCAAAATTAATAATAGTTCGAATTTAGTCCCATACATTCAATGCTAACAGTCTAAATAGGGTAAATATATATATATATATATATATATATTTTTTTTTAAGTCGTTAGGAATTTTTAAACAAGTGTACTTTGTCGCATTCGTGCGACCGAAAAGACTTTTTTTTTTTTTTTTTTTGTTTTAGAGTAAAAGGACAGGACACTTGGTTACTTCTAGTGTGTTAATCAACATCGTCGTCACATCTTTCAATTCCAATTTGGTACATACGGGTTACACGTGTGCAAATTTCCGCTCGTTTTGGAATGTCACAAGGTCAGTGTAATGATTTTTTTTTTGTTTTTTTTTTTTTTTTTTTGGCAGATTGTGTTTACTTTGCGATCTCGTCTCTCGGTATCAGTCTCAGTTAAAAACGTGTCTTATTGTATGAATTATCGTCGACGCGCTCGATAATGTCGCAACTCTCGTAACGTCATGGTAACGCTTGATTTTTATCTACTATTTTAAAACCTTTGCCTCATTCATGTCGTGTCGTACCAATGTGTAGATATTGGAGTTTCCCCTTCAAACTCCCTCTCCTCCTATCACTCCAATTCGTTTAATTTTTGACGGCTCATCGACATTCTTGAAAACACGACAGAATTACCAACAATCGTTAAGGAGAATTCGATTCGGTCAATAAAATTACCGCGCTCTCGCGTATCTAATACATTTTCCCTCAATAGGCGCAGGAATATGAGATTACATGTATCCTTAGTAAGTGGTCATTCTACGCCGAAAGCATCCGGCTCGAGCCTCTCCTTCTTTTAAGTCGATTGGCGACTGCGTCTTTTTTTTTTTTTGTATGTTATTAATTAAATTTTTATTCCGTTTGTCTCTTCGTACAGTGGCAGTGTGTGGTCCAATTTAGAGGAAAAAAAAATGTACGGACGACGAAATTTTCATAAAATTCATGTCGCAGTCAACGTCGATCATTTGAAACTAAAAGGCAAAAATGATTTGCTTCTTTTTTTTGTTTCAGATCCCGCACATTCATTTTTTTATTTTTTTTATTTTTACGAAATCATTTGGCACATTGTTTACGAATAATTGATAAAAGTTAGAAGACGGAAGGTTTCAGAGAGTTTCTGTTTGGCACCTAGAATCACAGTGTGTAACAAAGCAGTGCTCACAGGAGAAAAGAAGAAAGAAGGATGAGTGACTGAATGGAAAATTAGCGAAAGTTCGTCAGTTATTAGGGAAGCAATTTTAGTTCTTTTTTTTTTGTTTTCGTTGAATAATCGGAGCACTCTATATAGCCCGGCTGGTGGATTTTATTGCAAGTTCTTTCTGATCGAAGGAGAGACTCGACCGGGCTAACAGTTTAATGTAGAGATAAAATGCCAACAAGAAAATATCTTAATATTTTGCATACGTCCTACATCACTCGGTTAAGATCTGTGTCTACTAAAAAGTTTATAGCACTTTTTTGTTTTTTTGTTTTTTGTTTTTTTTTTTTTCTTCTCTTTTTTAAATCTTCATTTTTATCGTATATCCTATGTTATTAATGTATGTAACAATATATCAACGAACCGAGAGTCCTGCCCGACGGATTTAGCTCACGCGACTCTCCCTCGTGTCTCGTCGTGTTCTTTTTGCCCTTCCCATCGTCAAGGCTGCCTATTCTTTAAATACCTCTGCTGTGGGTGATTTGTATTTTTTTTTTTTTTGTGTTCTGTTAAACTGTCAGATTTCTCTACAAATTGACCTATAAATCTGATATTGCTTAAAAATCAATCAAAGCCCCTCAGAGGCAGCGATACTTTGATCTTCTCGCTTTGAAGAAGTTTTCATCACGATTTTACGTTCTATCACGGTGGATGCAAGTCCCGATGATGCGCTCTAGCCGTTAAAATTGCTTTGAGCTCGGATTCGAGCTGTTTTTTGGTTCTTTCACTAACGGAACGACCGCCGACCGATGGCTGCGCGGTGAGTCTCGGCGACGGTAAATCCACCATTAACTTGCCACCGTGATCTCGTGTTTCGTGACTACGCGCCCGACGCACCGGTTTTTTCGCTGGCACTGTTTCCTCTTGATTTCTTTCAGGCTCAACAGGCTCCACGCTTAGCGTCGTTTCCTGATTACCCGTGTAAGTTGATAACGTGCCGATTGCCTCGGTTGAACGGCTCAGATCAATAGATCCGGAGCCCCATTCGCGCGACAATTTGCGACCAATAACGGACGTTAATTCGGCATTTGATGGCGATAAAAGGGGACTCTTTGACACCGCGTGGCTCGTCGAGTGCGGCGGTGGTCTCAGAGTTGCGAATACTGGAAATGACTGACCCCGCTTCGCCGGACTGCGAGAGTAACGCGGTGTCGGGGCACCGCCGCTCACGGAGTCCGACTTGACTGGAGCTAGAGGTCTTAATGTCGCGCTCCCGCCGAAGTTGGAGCCCAAACGTGGCGGCGGCGAGCCACCGTCACCGTGACTCAATCTTCTACCAACCGTTTCCAAGGGACTTCGCGCCCTAAGATTCGTACTGCTCAATGTGAAGTCACGGGGTTTTGGGGCGTCGAGGCTTATCGGCGCTAGACCCAATCTCGAGCCCGATAGGTTCGTCGAACTTCGACACTTCTCCGATCTCTTTGGACTTCTCGGCATCAACGGACTTTTGCTTCTACTTCTCTCTCGTCCTTTCACCGGTTTGTTGTCCTTCTTCGCGGTTCGCGATGATTCCGCCTCCTTCGCTGGTCCATCAACCTTCTCTTCCTGTTGCACTCTGTGAATGAGCCATTGTGTTTTTGAATTAATTACATTTCAGGGTCATTCTACATCAGCACACGTTTAGCAGGTGACTCGTTTTAAATGCTAATAATTGATAAATGAGTTGAGTCACGATGCCTCTTTCTTATTTATGATTTACTTGAAATTATACAGTTGAACTTCACGTAAGTTGTGAGCTTTGAATTTTCGATCTCTCTCAAGCTTTTCTTATTTTCCAGCATACTCGAAGACACTCGGAAAAGTTTTAAATTATGCAGAATTGAAAAACGAATGATGCAAGACTTTTCTTTTCAATTTTTGTTGCCGACTGAGCAGTTTTTACATCACCTTAGGGGAATGTGCTACTTCTCGTGTTACAACTTAGCAAACGTTCCACTGTCTAATCAGAGCTATGAAGCTGTTTTTTTTTTTACATAAATGAATTAACACTCAACGATTTTTCTTAGAAGCATTCATTCTCCAGTCACTTATATCGCAAAAATTCCACTAAACAGTAAAAAAGAGAACTATGAAAAATCGAGTACAAAGAAGTAAAAATTGATCTCAGGAATTTTTGTTCTACGATAAATGACAAAGAGTGAGGAGTATACGAATTCGATTTGAAATCGTTCTGTCTTACCTTCGAATCTCTTGTATCATCTCGAAGAATTGAGCTTTACTCTTGCGACGCCGACGTTGCTCATGTTCCTTCTGAAACAGGGGAACCTTGTAGAAGGTTTGATGAAATCATGTTACGCTCTCGCGAGCCACGCTAATACCAACCCGTTTGACGCTCTTCTGAAACAGCGACGTTATCTGTCCCTGTCGTACTGTGTGAACCAATTCACGGGCCGCGTGATGAGGCGACACAAGCTCAACGCAATTTATAAAGCGATAGAGCTTCTGGGAAAAGAACATGACGTTTCGGCTACGCCATATCGACGTCTTTGGCCTGTGACGTAGTCGCGGTAACGCGTACTTGTAGAATAGTAACTCTCCGATGAGTATCAATGTGCCCACCACCACGCCAGTTACCAGTAGGCAAAAAACTCCAGCTACCGATGCTACACCAAGTGGCAGAGGCTGACCATGGGTTTCCGTGTCGAGACCCGGGTTCATACCTTCGTGTCCTCTTATACAGGGCAAACCACCGTACCTTAAATAAAAAATATAAACAATCTTAAAAATCAAAAATCGCAGAATTGAGAAGATTTTAACAAAAGGATGCGAAGAATTATGCACATTTATTTCTCATTATCTTGGAATTTTTTATTTTGTCTACCTCATAGAAAAATCTATGTAAAAATTGCAAAATAATTTGAAAAATTTAAGTTGATTTCGTGTTTAAATTAAATTTTTTTTTATTTTACCATTTTTCCTGAAGAATATCCAGCATTCCGTTGCTAGTATAGTTAGCAATGACTTTGGAGATGCTCTCTTTGAGAGGATGCCCTTTTGTGAGGCCCACCGCGTACGTATCTTCGCTTATGGTGTCGCCAATTTTTTTCAAACGACAGCCGTTGTCCGTAGCTCGATAATAGTCGAGTATCGGAGTGTCGGCAATTAGAATATCGAGACTGCCGTTTAGCAGTCTCTCGACGCCTTCGGCTACGTCGGAGAGCGAAAATCTTGCCATATGTGACCAGAGTTCGTTGTGCGCGCATTGCACGTAGTACTCGACGGCAGAGGCTCGAGGTGCGCCTACCTTTTGCTGGAGAAGCTGTTGAATAAAGCGATGGATCAAATGGCTGTATTATTAATAATAGAGATTAACCTTAGGAGCGAAATATATCGATGATTTTTCTTTTCCCCTCAAGAATTGAGTATTGGTATAAAATATTAAACAAGAAAATTAAAAGACGCTCGAAGCAATAGAAATTCTCGATTTCGGTCAAAATTACTAATTTCGAAAATCGATAAATCGTCACGCTTACGTTTTCATTTTTTTTTAGTCAAACGAGAATTTTAGTCTCTTCGATTTATAATTTTTTTTTTCTTCACACAAAAATTTCAGGATTAATTTCAGGATTAAAATCATCAATTTATTAGCCACCCTTATGGAAGTACGTAATATCGATAAAGGGGAAGTTAAAGAATACTCACACTTCGATCACGATAATAACTGACCCCAGAGTGAAAAACTAGACTGGCTATGAGAGCGGCGATGTTCGCTGTATAAGAAGCTACGAAGATAACGCAAAATCCGCCCCAAATGTTAATGAGAAATTTGTTAGGCCAGGATTTCGGAGCTTTGAAGGCAACCAGATGTCCGCACAGCAAGCCCCACATAACCCATAGCGCCGAGGCTATGGAAAAGTTTTTACTGCGTTGTCGTCCCCATGGATTCAATCCAAACGGACTGAACCACTCGTAAACCGCGACGGCCATAGCCGTTATACTGAGAAACGTGAAAACGGCTATCCAAAGTTCGGGACTGAACGGCAATAGAAACGCAAAAAGTGGAATTTCCGACTTGACATTAGGCGCGGCCAAGAAGCTCAAGCCACTGAAGAAGTACGGTGTCGTGAAATCGATTACTTCAGCGCGTCGTGACGATACGCTCATTGGCGCGAATGCAAGTTGAGCTCTGCCGTAGACCAATTCACCAACGATACCGTTCCACGTGCCGTTTTGACCGTTTCGCTTGCCGAACAGTCCGTCCTCGGCAATGTAAAGCTCAAAACGAAAGCCCAACTCTTGGGCTATCAGCAACAGCAAGTCTATCGTAAGACCGTAACAGCATTTTTCTTCCTTCCCTTGTCGGCATATGAATCCACGAAGGCATACACCTTCCTGTAGACTTGTTGCCATTGTGAAAGGCGGTGCGAGTGCCGTTACTATTTTATAATTTGGCATTCCGACCTTTTCGCCACCTTGCTCCATATAAGCGGGGACAATTCCGCCACCGGGCCACGTTATCGTGTCCAGCCGCACCTCTTTGCCACCTCTGATCGTACCGACTTTGGTCCACCTGAAATAAAAATTCACCGAATATTCAAAACTAAAAATTCATCTCCGAATAAAAATACGAATAGAAGAGCCAAGATTCAAGGGACAAAAAAAGCGAAAAAAATGTCAGATGAGTCAGTGACAATGAAATTGATGAAATAGTTAATAAATCACTATTTCTTCGAAATCTTTAATCCTCATATTTTATTCTTTATTCTCTCTATTAGAAATTAAACTCACCTCAACTGCGTTTTATTACCAGGAAACTGTACAGCTTGTAAATTCAACAACTGAAACTCCGCTTTGTCGCGCGATATTTGTCGCATAGCTTCTCGCAATTTATTCGTCAAGGTTCTCGAAACATTTTCCTTGATTTCGTTCATCGATAATTTAGAATTATATTCAGCGAAGCACGTTGGGACAAAGTGTTCTTTAAGTTGCGATTCCCTAAATCGACTTAGCGAAGATTTCAAATCGATAAAAGTGTTGTCGAGGGCTTGTGAAGTTTCGCGCAACATTCTCGTGAGTATCGTGTCGCCGCCACTTATTTTCATGCTCGACGGTCTTAGAGCGAGCATTCCCACTGGCATGAAATTCTTCGAATTTAAACTCTTGTCGGTTATTCTTATTTCTTCGTCGTCGTCGAATACGAAAGATCGGTCATCCCGTTTTTTAACAATTTTCTTCTCGTGCTGCCAGCGATATTCCTGCAGTCGATGAACGTCGTTTGATAAATTTGGTAATGAATGAAGACGAGCTGTGTTCTCCAGTATAAGATTGGCACTGTGTTCCAGGACATTCTCCAACGGAGAAGACTTCTTTTCGTGCTCGTTACGCGACGACGATGCGAAAGAATTGTAAAGTACATGAGAACTTATGATACCAGGCTCGTTCGGTCTCAATTCTGCTTTGAGATCCAACCATAGCCATAGAAAACGACCGGCGGTCATATCGAATTTCGATGCTACCGCTAATATTCTACGTGCATTGTTCAAATCACACGCCATCACGAGAACACCACCGCTACCACCCTCCTCCGATATTCTTCGTATTCGCAGCCTGAGACTCTTGTCATTAGCCGGCAAATGAATGATTTTTCTTGGCGTTAAGACGTAACGATTGTGCTGCAGCAAATGATGCATCGGGAGTAACGTTGTGTCGATAAGAAGAGTAAAGGCGTGCCAGTGGGCTTTGTGCATCAACGCTGCTGCAGCGGCACCGGCTTCTTCGGATCCGGAGCCTAAGCGGGTCTCGAAACGTCCACTTTTTCCCTGAAAATAAAAATCCGTTATTTAATACACAATTACATATAATTGTCACTATTAATATTGGAAATGATTCTAAAAACTTGTCGCAAAACAAAAAATGAATCAATTTAATTCTGTTGATTTAACAAATTGTTTATTAATCTTAGAACAACAAATTGGGATCACACAATTTTTCAAGCTCATATTTTTTTAAACTGTGATGAAGCTCTTTCAGTGCAACAAAGATTTTTCTTAGCAATCTTTTTGGCAAACTTTTTTTTTTTAATTGTGAATTAAGTTGCCAATAATTCTTGTATTGTTGTTATAATGAAAATAAGATAAGGTTGATTGTCACCAGTATTTAAAAAATTAGATTTTAACACAAAAATTGTTATAATCTTTGGCAAGTCTTAAAATTTGAAATTTAAAATTTGATATATATATTTTTTGTGTCTGTTTAAAGATGATTTCGCTGCTTAAAAAATTATAAAAATTTGAGATTACTTTTTAACAACCAATATATTGATTTAACTACTGTGTCTGTTGAATTCAACAAACTTGTAGTTTGCCAATACAAACAAAAAGTATATTTAAAAAAATATATTGAAAAAACATCTAATTTTTCATGGAAATATTTTCAACATACGTGATGTATTTTTCATACATTTTCCAGAACACATTTATATCAAATATATTGCAAAATATATTTAAAATATAAACATAGTGTAAACAAACCAAAGCAAAAAATAGCTTAATTTTTGTAATACAACTTTGCAAAAGTGATTTGTTCTGCATATTAAAATAAAAGAAAAAAAAAACATTGGACAAATAAATAGTAACTGACCTGTCGAAGAAAATCTCTCTGCGTCATTGGCAGCCACAATGCTGGAAGATTCAGCGAAGCTGCTGCTGTTATCAAGAATCTTGCGGCAGATCCGCCTCCTATCACTAAAGTGAGTACTGTTTTTCCATTTTCGATGTCGGTGCAGAATTTGTTTATCAGAGAAAGCGGATACGAAAGTGAATCGGACATGGGTGTCATACGACCCTCCACATAAGAAACTTCGACTTCGCTCTGCGAAGCCTCCATTCGTACCTCCTCCCATGCTCGTTGTACATCAGTTTTAGAAGGTGTCTGCGGCTGCGACAGGCACACAGCGAGACGCCAAGGCGAATGCAAAGTCCTGAGCCTGCTTTTGGCTGCCCTCGCAGCCTTCTCGGCATCCGCATTGCAAAACACTTGTCTATCGATAAGAATTCCCAACAAAAGAACAACAGCCGCTTTCCACATCGAGCGAGCTTGCATCTTCCTGCTGTGAACTCAGCAGCTCACTCGCTCTCGCAATATTAATCTCTCAATATCGTCTCATCTTCGCACGAGTTCAATCTGTTAAATTAAAAAAAAAAAGAAAAAAAAAAAAAAAAATGTAAAATCCACAGAAAACATTGCACTTTGCTGTGATATAAAAAATAGAAAATATCATTAATTTCCGGTTGGAAAAATGTAACGCGATGTTTATTATTTCAAACGTAAATAAAGTTTCGTGTCAAAATCAGAATTCCGACACAAAAGTAAGGCGTGTTTATCCTAAATGTGTAACTAGTTAACAAAAAAAATGTAATCGTTCATGATATCGTGACGCACGAACTTTGACAAACCCGCCGAAGACAGGGTTTTTGTAAATACAACTCCTCTTTTTTTTTTCCACAATTGTCACAATTTCAAATGTCGCTTCTTCGTTGCACTTGTTATCTCCATTGTTATTATTATTATTATCTTTTTTTTTTTTCTTTAATATCGTTTTGGTGTAGTTAAAAAAAATCGTGTCTCACAAAGATAGTTCGGATAAATTTTACCTTTCAGCACGGTTGATCGAGGCTCTCGGATCCGGGGGTAGTTTCAAAAGAGCGCGGAGATTGCTTTCTAGCAGCAGCATAATACCTATCGATTGGGTTAACCGGTCTCAATTGTTGTAAAATAATGTCAATTGGTCAGTATGTGGAAGACGGGGTGGTCGGACACACCGTCACTCGGCCTCCTCCGGACGACCTGTCTCGCGGGTGACAGCCATTTTCGGGCAGCCCCTCCCTTTAAATTCCAACCCCTATAAGACGATCACCCACACACACACACACACACATGTATATATATATATATATATATAGGTAAAGAAGAAAAGATGTGGATACCCGTTCCACCGCCCCTAACTCGTGCATTTGCGCGTGTGCATCAATCCTCCCCCCCTCCCGCCCCTCCCCCCAATTTGCCCCATTCTACCCTTCACTTCGAGTTCGAACCGACGACTCTACGGATTGCGGTGAATCCCACTTTATGCGAACAATGTACCGGAGAATTGCAACTGCCGATTTAGGACGCACGAAGGTCGGTTTCCTCTCGTGACGATTTTAGATACTTGAAAATATATGTATATATACATATATACATATACATACATACATACATATATATATATATATATATATATATTTAATCCCTGAAAGATTTCAACGTTGGCTTGGGGTTTGCGATTGATTTTTTTTTTGCTCTCTGTTTCTAAAAATAAGTCCTTTTTGCTGGTGTGATATAAATAGGGGGATGTCTTTCGAAGGGATTTATTCTCCCTGTGTTTGTCCTTTTGCCCTTGCCCGATATGATCTGATGATCCCCTTATCGGGACGGTGTCTGGAACAACTACGTATAAGGGAACGAGCGAACAGAGATATAAAAAAAAATATATATATATATATATATATATGTATAAGGTTTCCCTGTAATGCAACGCATCGAGCGGTAAAATTCCTCTCGGCCAACATTTTCATGATGTTTTCAACCCAAGTTGGGGGATTTCTCAGCTTCGTCGGGAGAGCCATCGTCGTAAATTGCATTTTTGCAAAGAGAGGGAAAGAAAGTGAGGGGGTGGGGGGGTTAAATCAAGTTTAAGAATAATGTGTTGTCTTTCGCCCGGAAAATATTTTCATATATTTGGGATCTGTTTTAATTTACACTGCTTTATATACATATATTAATCGTAGATTAGGTTTCCTGGAGTTCTTTTTTTTTTTTTTTGAGGGTGGAGATGAGAGAGGGACAGTACATTAGCTTTTTAACTTTGAAATTATAATTGTCATTTAGCTAATCGTAATCTCAGCGAATTCGCAGTCTCGTCAGCTTTTTGTCATCGTTTAATCGTATTCACTTTTTTTTTTCTTATACTTTTCTTTTTCTGTTTTTTTTTTTTTAATGCGAAGCATCGCGACTACGGCTAATAGTAACATTGTCGGAATGCGATAAAGAGAGTTTCTTTCTTATATTTTACAGGTATAATAGAATATGATTAGCACATTCTATCAGCCGGAATCGACTTCGCAAAGATAGGTCGTAGTACTTTTCGAATATAATTTTGTTTGTTTGTTTATTTCTCTTTTTTTTTTTTATACTATAATTAACTAAATAAATTTTGCTGCGAAGCGTCATTCTCGAACGCGCTCCAGGCATTATTCAGTTCCATAAAGATCAGTTTTGCTATGTTTTCATTGGCGGTTCCCGTTTGCTGAAAATATGAGTAAAAATTCTGTTATTTCTCGGATTCGCCAGTTTTATTCTATTCTTAAAAAACGCATAAATTCCGGCGAGCAGAGGGGAGTTAAAAAAATTTGTTAAGGTCGGAGGAGCAACACAGCAGTCATATTAATGCTTCATTTTTTTTTTTTTTTAAAGAGTTCCGACAATTTTTTATGGTTCTATTCACTGTTTTGTAAAGTGTTTTGCAAATAATTTTAAATAATTAATTTTTCAAACTCAAATAAATGTTTTTTTCTTAAGAATTATTCACAGTTATTGAAACTGAATAGTATTTTAAAAAATGAATACTGATTTGTCTTATCCGAAGCGTTTCATCCTCCTAAAAAAAGCCTCTAGACTATTGAAGAAAGCCAAAAAAAAAAAAAAATTGTAAAGTTCGTACCTTATCAGGATGAACCGCTAAGCAGGCCTTTCGATAAGCTTTCTTAACGTCCGCAGGTGTGACCAATTGATGCATCTCGTACCTCTGCCACCGATCAGCTTCCGGCCAGAGAACGGTATGAAGCGAGCAAAGAAGTGCTCTAAGATTACCCTTCTTTCCTTCCGTCCATTCGGTGACTTTCAGTCGATCGGGATCCATTGTTTTGGCAGCCTCGACCTTGCGCATCTGATTAATCGTCTTTGGACTGTCCTTCTCGGCTTTTCGTGAACTGAAGAAATTGTAACCCTGACTGCCGAGTAAATCCTCAAAGGCATCGCCAGGTTTAGCCGGTTTGTTATTGAATACCGACGAATTATCGGTATTGTTGGGATTACCAGCGGAAGAACCGTTGGTATCGCCAGACGTGTTGGACTTGTGCATCCGAGGACTAGAATGTATAGGCGTGCCAGATGGAGCAGGACTGGCCGACTGTGGAGTATTTGAGTCCCTTGGCGTTCCGTTCCAGCTTGAATTCAATCCAGCGCCTAACGAGCTCGCCAAATTAGCAAAGGGATCTTTCTGTTGAGCAGCGAAATTCGGTACGCTCGAATTTCTCGGAAAGTTTTCTTCGGTATTTGGGCTTTTAGCCATAGTCGGCTTAGAGTTTGCCCAGTTTCCCATGAGATCATTAACACCGCCGGTACCAGCGGTACCGCTCAGCGGATCGAAAAGCAAATCGCTCGCAGGTTTCGCTGTCGATTGACCGCCACCGAAGAAATCATTTCCAGCTGTTTGTCTATTACCAAACAACAGATCATTCGCTCCAGGATTATTAATCGTTGGAGTCGGTTGTTTAGGTGTCTGTTGATTAAAAGCCGCGAAACCTCCGAGCAAATCGTTTGAATTTACGCTCGTAGACGAGAATATATCAAGACCTGGTGCAACAACGGATGGCGAAGGCGCCGGTGCATTGGGAATATTTTGAGCCGCTGGCATTCCGAGATTCAGCAAATCTGCTTCGGCAAATTGATTATCCTGCTGTTGTTGTTCCTGCTCAACGATCTCCGCATTATCCTCGGGCTCGTGAAGCGGTACTTGACACTCCGTTGGCTCCTCCGATCGAACTGGTTCCTCCACAACGTCGCTCACATTTTTCTGTGAAATATCGGAATTGCTTCGCGCGATAGTACGAAAATTATCGAGTGTCTCCTCCATCTCGAGAGTCGAGCCGAATAGCGGATCAGGTATCATTTTTTGTCCACCTTCGACTTCCCACGGTGCGGGAAGTCTCGATATCTTTGAATTTTCCTCGCCTATCATGACATTTAAAACAATACGGAATTTGCCACCAATTTCTGGTGTGTCATCGAGATCACGTTTTTCGAAGGAAAGCGTGCTCTCCGAAAGTGGAACGTATCCTGTGTGAAAGTGCAGTGACGCTATCTTTATTCCTATTACGCGTCCAAGCTGTTGACGCGCGTGCGACACGATTATCGTCACGTCGCCGCGAACAGTCGCGTCACCCAATATCATACAAGCTTTTCCTTCCATCATGTCGTACAGACGCATTTCGTCGTAATCGGGACGTTTTGTTGAGAAAACGAGAGCACCGTTGCTGTAAATCTCGACGTACGGACGGCAACCATCCTTGGCTCTAGTGAATAAGGGCACAGGCTGTAGCACCAGAGATCGAAGTACCAGCGGCTTTGTGTGCGGATGCACGCCGGAATTTAGTACGCTCATGTAATTGACACAGCGTAATTCGGAGGGCTGTAATTGCGGTGGCTGACAGCGACGCGTTGAGAAAAGCGCTATCGCCTCCTCAGGAGTCGTTAGAGCACCGGCATAGAGCAACAACGCGCAGGCAACCGTCGCACTCGAGTGGCATCCGTCCTGAAAATCAATTATTGGACGAGAGTCAAGTAATCTATCGTAGTTGCCAACGATACGGATCTAATCTATGATGTATGCGAGGTATTCCTGGCCAACTCGGTTAATCGGTGACCCTGACCCCATACAATTTATACCATGATTGTTTATGTTATTCTACCTGGACGAAAAAGAAAAGATTTTTTATTTATTCGTTCGAACAGCAAATATTTATTTTTTAATTTTCGACAAAAAAAATTAAATTTTGGCTTCGACTAAATGAAATCTGAAAAATCAGATGTGAGATAACAAATGTTTAAGTTTAGTAAAAATAGGGGCACATTTTTTTCCTGTCTATGTTTCGAAGAGAAAAAATTTAAATTCCGTGTTAAATTTTTTAAACTTTGTATCTCTATTAGCACTCCTTAGAATGTCCTCCTTGAGCAGGTGATTTCTCCCTTAAAACCATTTTTCTAAAGATTAAAAAAAAAAAAATTTCAATCACTTCATATCGTGTACTATTCCTCGGTCGGTAACAGAAACTGTAATGCAAATTTCTCCACTAATATTAATATTTCAGCTACAGAAAACGAGAACATTAAACTGCGTCTAAAAAAACTGCAGACAGCCGTTCTTATATTTTATCCGAAATCTCAACGGTGGCACAGAAATTCGCGTTCGAAAGATTGCTCTCGCTTTTGTAACAATCTGAGGGAGAAAGACGCATAATTATCTTAAGTCTCTTCAGAAAGAGAAAAATCCAAAGAATTTAAGATATCAAAAAAAAAAAAAAAAACATCTTACAAATCAACATAAAATCTTTTTTTGGACTATGTAAAAGACGTATTTTTCATCAACAACTTACCACACAATAGAGTACGACGATGTGATTAAAATCAGCGTCAAGGTATCGATAAATATCCTGACAAATCTGATACAAAGCTGAGAGAAGCGGTGCGTTGGAATCCGGCGAAGCATAAGCGAAGGTACAGTCAATATGTTTGCCCGGCAATCTCGAGACATTCGGCCGTCCTCGTGATAAATTGTATAGCTGTATTTTAGCCGGTGCCGGATGTCTCGTTTGCAGATACGCTCTTACGTCCTCGACGTGATTAGCTCGATATGCGGATTCTATGCCATCCGCTGGATACGGCATTATTAGAATACGGGAAGTTAAGTAACTCGCGTCTAGCTCGGTTCTCGCCATGCTCTGTTGAACGGTGTGCATTACTTTCGTCGAAGTGTCTTTGATATTACGAAAAATGCTGCCAGCACCGCCCTTCAACGAGCTAAAGAGACCCGAGCTGTGAGGTGCAGGTACTTTGCTCGATGCAGCAACACCCGCTTGTTGTTGTACCGGTGCAGGTCGAGGTGGCGGTACAGCTGCCGGAGGAGACGGTCGTGGCGGTGGAGCTGCAGCTACTGGAGGCGGTGCAGGTCTTGGGGGTGGCGTAGCTTTCGCGACAATTTCAATTTTAGCTGGCTCACGGGGATCAAAGTTGTTGGACTCTGCGATAGCCGCGAAACGTTCCAACAGTGCCGACGTTGTTAATCTCTTTACTGGAGAGGCCTCCAGACATCCCTTCACGAGATCATGGACACAGGACAATCGTGGATTTGGTGCCAATGCTGTGTACCTCGCGTTTGTAATTGCTAATTTGTTTCCTGGGGAAGAGAACGAAATTATAGCGTTTAATTCGAATGGTTCGATTAGCAGTTTTAGTGCTTAATTTTAGAGTGTAGTCGATTTTTTGTTATTTTTTAAGTGAATTCAGATAATTCGGAAATCATTATTTCACATGATTTCATATATCTTGTGTTCAGCAATTTTTGGGGGGAGAATACAAGGATTTTTCCAGGACTTTCAATTGAATTTCCAAGATTTTTTTAAAAGAATGCCGTTTAGAAGTACCTTCTGACATAGATATTGAAATTTTTTTTTGTTTTTTTTTTATTCCTCAGATTCTTAAAAATATTTCTATGGAACGCGAACATGCGTTTAGACCGGTTATAAATTCAGCGAATTGAGATTTCGGTAAATCGGACATAATAACCGTGTACAGTTATATGATAAGGAACAAGCTGTACAATCAATGAAATAGTGTTAAATTAATGGTAAAATGATACACGCGCGATATCCCGTGAATGCCAGAGATAGATGTTTTTTTTTTTTTTCGTAGATCCGTATTTACTCCGCCCCAGTTCAGATTCCGGAAAAAAAAGAAAGTCATCTGATGCGTAACTACCAGATATTGTGAATGACGCAGTATTTTTGTCCTAAAATCCAACGATTTCTAAGAAAATACAAAAAAAAAAGGTTTATCGATTCGATTGGAACGGTTTCACTTTAGTCGATAAATTCCAGTTGAATTCAATAAATCTTATTTAAAATCCATTTTTTAATATTAGAGGAGATTTTTTTTTAAACTAAGGTATCAAACCGTCATATTTACTCTACACGTGAATTTAAAAAAACAAAGGGCGTGGCCGCTCTAACTTGCGTAAAATTTACTATATTTGAAATAGAGTGTGTCAGTATTTGATACTGAATTCAGGAAATAATTTTCTATAAGATTTTATAAAAAATTGTATTTTCGTAATATCTAAAAAAAAGTGCTTTTTTCATTTTTTTTTACAAAGCTTCTTCTACGAGGAACCCAAAATTGATCAATATACTTCCTTGTGAAGGCAGCTTTGTCATTTTTTTTTTAAATCACGAGGAACCAATGTACAAGGCTCAACGTTGCCTCCTTCTTTTTTTTTACCTTCTGGAAACGGATGCCGCAGACTGACAAGCGCATAGAAGATACATCCGAGAGCCCAGCAATCGACTGGCGGTCCAATTGGCTCGTTGTTCCAAGTGTCCATCATCTCCGGTGATCTGTACATTGGTGTCGTGTATCTCGACATCTGATCCTCCAATGTCGAGCGTTTCTGAGCGTTCCACGAGGGATCCGGCAATATTTGTTGAGTCGAGGCGCTTCCGAAATCGCATAATTTAACAAGACCGTCGCTCCCAATCAAAAAATTCTCGAGTTTTATGTCCCAGTGTATAATAGGCTGTGGCTGTTGGCTGTGCATGTGATGCACTGCTTTTGTAGCCTGATAAGCAACACGGCATACTTGAGCCAGACTCAAGGAACTTGGATTTGTCGTTCCTCTGAGTAGATCAGCCAGAGTTCCACCTGGACATAATTCAGTCACTAAAAGATATTCACAGCCCTTGCCACCTTCTCTCTCTACTCTCTGCGCGCACAGATACTGAATTATGTTTGGATGACCGGACAGCTTCTTCAGTGTCTCTATCTCTTGAATAATACTTTTGTTTGCTTCCTCGTCCACGGCTATCAGTCTCTGTAATCATTTGGAATTACATAAATCAATTAAATTTCATCTTCGATGTAACTTTGCTATTTAGAAAAATATTCTTACCTTCAGAGCGTACTCTTTTCCAGTTGCAATGTCCTCTACCGCAAATACCAGCGCCCATCCTCCTGAATATTTTACAAGCAATTTGTTAATGATAATTATAATATGTTATTTATTGTTCATTTGTCAGAATTTTTCTTTTATATTTAAATATTTAAAGGATTGAAAGATTGAACTTAGGTAATAATTTAAAAAGACAAGCACAAGATAGTGTAGTAATCATTTTTCTGTAGAAAATATCAAGGATGATGTTACTGTTGTTATATGTTTTAAGATTTTAAATAAAAACTCATATGATCTGCATTAATATGCAACCTGCTTACAGGTACTTAAAATTATGGAAATAAAAAATATCTAAAATGTTATTATATATTATTATTGTAAAAAAGAAGAGGAGAAATAATGTATATATTCTGCACTTGAGTACCCACAATAAATTATTATTATTATATTATAAATAAAAATGCATCAAAAATTTCAAATTAAAGTTTATACCAACAATGCATTCCTATTATTCACAACTCTATTAACTAGAACATTTGAGTATCTACAAATTAAAAAAGAAATAATTTCTGAAAAATGAACTGCTTTTGCAATTTTAGGAGACTCTTGTCTTATTATCTTTATGCTCAAAATCTCAAGTGGAACATTTATAGTGAATTGCATGTTTTTTTCCTGACGTAAATATTTAAAATTCAAAACAGACGATTAATTAATAAGCTCTGTCATTCACACATGGCTCGATAAAGCTGATAATGTTGCATATGCGCATGTGATATAAGAGAGAAAAAAAAAATTAAGAAAAGCAAATTACAATTATACAAACAGATCCCTGCCTTGAAATTTAATAGTGGTTAGTTATTATTATCTTTATATATTTGCGGATAAAAAAAAAATTATGCAAAATCGAATTTTGCACAGTGCTATCAAATTAAATTTCACTTTTCTTTGAAATCTTGTAAAAAATGAATTTTGATGAGGGATGCAATCTGCAAAGTTTCACTTTGCATCATTTTTCATTTTCATACATTTTTTTCATTTCGTTGCTTCTATATTTTCGGTAGTTATGCAACAACGCCCTTTTTTTTTAACTAAAAAATCCTTCGAAATTTGCGTGTTTGTATTTTTTGCACGAAATCACGGTAATTGAAGAGGAATTAATACTTCACTTGTGGGCAAAATTTCAGCTCGATACATCGCACCGTTTGAGAGAGTTATGCGCAATTGAATATTTGTACTTACGAGCATTAGAAATGAAAAATGTGTAATACAAAAAAAAAAAACAAAAAAAAATAAACGACCTTACATACGGCTACGCAACACCGCTACAAACCCGATTGCATCACATTTTAATTGGGTACAAAGTTTTCGACTTACTTGGCTTAATTTTTGCGAAAACGTTAATTTAAAAAAAAAATTGCATAATCACGAAAATTGAAAAAACGTAAAATCCGAATCGATTTACCGATCATCATCAAATTTTTCTACGTAGCAGCGCTGTGTGTGTGTGAATGTTATTTTTAAAAACGTAAGTTTTTTGAAAAAAAAATTAAAAATCCCACAAAAAAAAAACCGAACCATTTAACCGATTTCGCTAAAATTTAATACCAAAGCTCACGATCATCTTTAATACGAAGTTTCAGTCGTCTAGCTAAAAATTTATTCGAGCTAGAATTTTTATCGAAATTTTTCAAAATCTCGAAAAACGTGTAAAAATGAAATGCGTCAAGAGATTTTAATAAAATGTGTACCAAGTGAAGATTGGCCAGTACTCTACATGCCATTAAAATTTCAGCAGATTCTGTCGAATAGTTCACGAGTTATGGCAATATGAATTTTAGGCCTTTCATCTCTCTCTCTCACACACACGGACAATTTTTTCGAACCACTTTTCTCAACGTTTCTCAATTTCACCTAAATAAATATGTATCGAAGCAAATTTTTATATTCTGTCAATTAAAGACTAGACGACTTAGAAGCATTCCTATCATTCACAACTTTATTGGCTATCACATTTGACTACATGTTGTGACATATACAAGTAATTTCTCAACAATGCACCACTTGTTCAAAGTGCCTTTCTAATTTAAAGAAAGAGAGAGAGAGAGAGAGAGAGAGAGAGAGACACGCACTTTATCTCGCAATCTTCATGCACAAAAACTCAAGTGAAACATTTACACTGAAATCTTTTGGCATAAATATCGAAAATTCAAAGCAGAGACGATTAAATTACTAAAAAGGTCTCTGTCATTACCACATGGCATGACAAAGCTGATAATATTACATATATATATATATATATACATGTAAAATTACAGAAAAAAAAGTTAAGAAAAATCGTATTACAATAATAAAAACACAAGCCTAGTAAATCAGCGAAATGCTTGATGTGCAATCGACCACGTACGTCAAAAGTCAAAAAAGCATTACGATTTTTTTTTTTTTATTTTGACACATGTCAACAAATAGCTGGGCAAAATGACAGAAAGTGTTTATTAATCATCATGACGAAAATAGAAAAAAGGGAACGACAGAATGAAAACAATTACGATTGTTTGTTTAAATTTTCTGTCAATACGACGATTTTGTTACCTCGAAATTGAACGTTGCGTGTTAATAATCTCTGGAAAAGTGGGAGGATTTTGACAGAGACTCACCCTCGGCAAGTAGCCTTGTCACCCGTAGCTTAACATTGTTGATCTCTAGCACCTGTCCAACGTATTCGTTTGAAATTCCATTGCCATTCAAATATCCAAGAGCCGATCTTAAGTAATCCGACATGATTGTCTTTTGTTAAATGTCTCACGAAAACAAAAAGCCACACACTCACTCTCACACACACACACAAAAAAAAAGCCGCGATTGAAACGTCCCTTTTTACGAGTGAAATAGAGGCAGCCGATGCCGACCATCCATATTGGTTTTTCTGTGACGTCACACACGGAATCGCCAGCAGTGCCGTAAAGATTGTACTTTGCGCCACCCACTCACGCGCTATACACGTCAAACTCTCTCTCTCGATGTTATTGAATTTTCCGTTGTATCTCAACTCCTGTGTGTTCTATTTATTTTGCGGCGAAGAACGCAAAACGATGATATATTACATTGGATTATTGTGAAAATTTTTAATGACCCAAGATTTCTTTACGTTAAATCTACACGTGTTTCGCTACAGGGCTTTTTTTTCTTTTATTACGAGAGACATTTTTCTAGCAATGGTGCTGCAAGATTCACGCTCGACGATTCTGTCTTCTGATTGGCTAAGCATCGAGGAGATGTTTTTTTTTCCCTCTCTCTCTCTCTCTCGCTCTTTCTTTTTTCTTTATTTCTCCGGTAAAGCCGCGTTTCATATACACTACTGTCAGTTTGCAGATTCAGCTCGGTTGACAGACGTCCAGCAGACACGTCGGGAGCAACAACACTCTCATTTCAGGTCTTTATTTTAACAAAATGCACGATTTATAGTTTCGTTGAAGATAATTATTTAACGAGAAATAATTATAAACCGGGGAGAGAGAGAGAGAGAGACAGAGAGATCGATTGATATTTGGATTGGTATTTTAAATGCACGGGCCCGCCTTCATTCGCTATATAATGTGTCATATATATATATATATATATATACATTTTTTTTTTTCAATAAGATTTCGAATATGCGCGTAATCGAGTAAATTTCTCGCTGTACACGCACAGAGACGACAATTGTCAGCAATTTCTGCTTTGTCAACAATATCGCTCTGCTCCAGTTTCGTTGTCCCAAGATGTTTTATCGTTACAGTCAAATAACACGTTTCGATGAGCGTATTTCTACGATTAAGTGTACCTTTTGATTTTTATACTTTCTGCATTATTTTTTAGTCTATCTTTGTTTTTACTCATATATTTAAGGTTATAATTTTCGTACCTTGGGTAAAATCACAGTAAATTTAGGTAGGTGTGGCAAAGTGACAACTATTACAATTGCTAGAGTCCATGCAAGTATTTTTATATTTATATTCAATTATTTATTATTATTTTTATTATATTTTAAACTCGAATCTACATCCACACTATAATTAAGCTCACATAGACACAATTAAATGTAGCCTTAGATCTTTCAATTTTTCGAATTATCAACAAATTTTGACATTTTTTTAGTGTATTTTTTTACTGATATATTTAAAGTTACAATTTTCGTACATTAGTCAAAATTACAGAAAATTTGGTAGGACTATTATGATTGTTAATGCACACAAGTATTTTTATATTTAAATTAACTAATTTGTTATTATTATTGTTATTATTATTATTATTATTATTATTACCATTATTAAAATCACAGACAAAAAAAAATCTATAGTTGCAAGGAAATGTCACTATCAAAAAGTAATATTTTCAATCACTAAACTTAATCCAATTAATTAATATCCTAATACGTTACAATATTTTACAACCCTCGGATATCATTATTTTCTAAGTAATAAATTGTAAATACAAAAATATTCATCAAAGACTGACAATTAAAAGTTATCAATAATTGCCAAGCCAATAGCAATTTCTCAGAGCGCTTATCTTAATTATATGCACTGTGGAGAAATGAACGATTTACTCAATCTTTCTCAGGTCTGCTAAAGCGTAGATCGCATAAAAAATGACTTTGGAAATGTTAAAATTTACAAAATTGAGGACGGCGACGGATCCAAGTTTTTGGGCAAAATTTGCGGAGCTAAAGTTGGACAAGTACAAGCTTGAGGAAAATACGCGAATAACGCTGTGGGGAAGTTACAGCAGCAACGCCAGTTACGATTCTAGAACAAATCCTACCATATTGGACTGTACATCGTTCAATGAGTAAGCTAAGAATTAAACATTGCGACGTTCGTCAGTAGATTAATATTAATGGAGTATTTGTTGCAGGTGCATCGAGACAACTTCGCACAATACGGCTGTATCGAGCTCCGGCTATCTGATTAACACAAATACTTATGAAACGTTTCGCCAGACAAATCCTGAGAAGTTTATTGACTCGATAGGTCAACAGCTGTTGGATTCGATCACAAGCGGCAAAGCTCTGGAAGAGCCATGGCGGCTTATGCTCTTTTCCATTTTGTCTTATGCAGATTTAAAGAAATACCGATTTCACTATTGGGCCGCATATCCGACTCCGTTCAATTTGCCGGAAATGTATCACGAGAAAAAAGCTCAATTTACCGGCAGCGAATTTTCGTCCGTGCAATTGGAAAAATTGAACAATTATTACAAAACATTGGATGCCAGAAATAAGAATTTTTTTGCTATTATCGCGAGCGACGACGAGAGTTCCACGATTGTTAGTCTTGCCAAAGGAGTGGAGCTGGTGAATTCGTCAGCAGTAAGTAATCAATGTGTATAATGGTATTGTCGAATTTTTTTGCGCATTTTTCTGTAAAGGAAATATTTTTTTTGCTGGCTTTCAGGACAAGGAAAAAGTGTATTTCGCTTATTACGATCCCTGCCGCAGTTCCGAGCCCGGTTGGCCAATGAGAAATTTACTCTGTTTGTTATTCTGGCACTGTGCCAAATTCGCTTTTGAGAAAGCAATAAAAATCGTCTCCGTGCGTGGAAATGACTTGGACCGCGCTGTAGTTTTTACGATTAAAGCCAAAGATTGCGAGGACGTGGAATCGACGAGAAAGGCCATTTTTACTGGTCGTTTGGTTGGCTGGGAGACAAATACAAATGGAAAAATGGGACCCAATATTGCCGATCTTTCGGACACTATGGATCCAGCTAAGTGTGTATTTTAACAAACAAGATTTTTTTTTTTAAATCGACATGAGAAATCGCTGTATTATGATTGTCTTTAATCGCTTTTTGTGGTCTTTCAGGATGGCCGAACGAGCCGTTGACTTGAATCTTAAACTGATGAAGTGGCGACTAGTCCCTGATCTTAATTTAGAAATGATCGGTAATCTTCGATGTTTGCTATTGGGCGCAGGAACGTTAGGCTGTTCCGTAGCAAGAGCACTGATTGGATGGGGTGTAAAGAACATTACATTCGTGGATAATTCCACGGTTTCACACAGTAACACTGTACGCCAGAGTTTGTACACGCACGAAGATGCGGTTAAGCGTCGTGCTAAGGCCGAAGCGGCAACGGAAGCTCTTCGCAGAATTTGTCCGACGCTGGTAGATATAATTATGCATTTAAAACACTATTTTTTTTATACCTGGCGTCAAGAAAAACGGCTTTCATTATTTTTTTTTTCGATATTCGTGCTATGTTGATAATCAGATGCGTAAACCTTTTATCAAAAGCCAAAAAAAGTCCTTTTAGATTCGTTTGACTTTGTCAGAAAAAAAAAATGACCGGAAGTTCGTGGCATTTTTTTTATCACATTTTTCTTATCATTTTGATAGGATATCCTTGAAAGAAACAGGAATAAATATGAAATAAGGTCACCATTAGAATGAAAAAGTATTTTTTATACTTTAAATAATAATAAATTATTATTCGCAGAACGTGGATGGTGTAATTATGCAAATTCCAATGCCGGGTCATGTTGTTGGCCAAAGTATGATGGAATCAACGAGAGACGCGGTCAAGACGTTGGAGGAACTCGTAGCGAGACACGACGTAGTTTTTCTGCTACTCGATTCGAGGGAAGCTCGATGGTTGCCGACTCTGATGTGCGCGACATATCACAAAATAGCAATTAACGCGGCTCTTGGTTTCGACTCGTATACCGTGCAGAGACACGGAACTCGCGACACCGTTGCCGCCACATCGCCCGATCTCGCTCTTCGCAATCCCTCAGGACGCGATCTCGGCTGTTACTTCTGTAACGACGTTACACAACCGGGTAATTCGCAAGTCGACCGAACACTCGATCAACAGTGCACCGTCAGTAGGCCGGGACTTTCGCAGATCGCGGCAGGACTGGCCGTTGAACTTTTGGTCTCGTTGACTCAACATCCTCAAGGGTGAATTTGCAAAACTTTAGTAATTTCATACTTAAGATAACGGCAATAATGCTCGAACACTCAAAGAATTCCCTAAATTGTAGCGATTGATTTTCGGTCACAAACCTTTTTTTGTAAACTTTTTGAGTTCTTAAAAAAAAAAATTTTTAATTGTCAAAAATAATCCATGTTTTTATATTAATCCATGAAAATAATTACTCACGGAGTCAATTTACGAATGAGTGCTTTTTGGCAAATCTTTATTTTCGGACATTACGTGTCTCAATTGTTGTTACCGTTACCTTATCACAATTCGCTGAATAATTGTGTTAATATTTTCTTTCTATCTTTAACCTTGTCGTAGAATTGAATCAAGGGCATTTATGGGCGACAACTGGGACCGCTACAATTCAGTAGAAAAAGAGAGTTGCACCGGTTTGCTTGGCGGCGTTCCGCACACTATTCGAGGCTCGCTCTGGAGTCACGAAATGCGTTTAACGATAACACATAGATTTCCGTCCTGTACAGCGTGCTCCGTGCCGCTTATCACCGAATATCGCTCTCGCGGATTCGCATTTATTCTCGACGCTTGCAATCAGCCAAACTATCTTGAAAAACTCGCGGGACTCGAGGATTTGCTCAAACGACCGGACCTGGATGAAGTGAGTAATTAAATGCGAAGCAACATCATTTTTTTCTATTAAATTCCGCTAATTTTCGTTTGTCGATCAACGAAACGTTTCGTTCCAGCTTTGCTACGCGCTCGACACATCGAGCGACGACGAGGACGCGACACCAGGACCATCGAAGGTTTGAAGTACTCTGGGATCCTCGATTCTCGAATCCTGCTTTAACTGTACATTATTTTTCTAACTTTTTTATCGTTCTCGAGTATGCCATAATATTGCTCCACGAATTTTTTTTTTTTTTTTTTCTATCAGTGCAAGGAACGGATACTCGTATTGCTAGACTTTTTAACTAGTTTTACTGCCGCGAAGGATATAAGTATCACTGTTAAAAATTTTCGAAAGTTTAAGATCTGATTTTTAGTCGAAGTTTTGTATTGTCTTTAAAGCAGAGATGGGCGATATTTTAATAAAATTGTATACACAATATTTTTGGGTTGGAATTAAATTGCGTATGTCTCGAAAAAAAGTCGTTATTAAGATTTTTTTAAGTGTTTAATTATCTCAAGTTTTATTTATTAAAGAAAAAAAATTATTTCGTTGTGCATTGAAAATTATTCGCTGTTATTCGAATCTAATCGAATTTTCAATACATTTTTATTCCAATATTGCTCATCTCTAAAATAAATAATAAATTTCATTTAATATTCCTACATATTTGTACATAGGATTAAATGCACAAGTGGGAGATAAAATTAATTGCATGTAAAATAGATTTTAAAAAGTTAATTTTAATATAAAAATCAATTGAACATTGCTTCGTGCTCGTACATCAAATTTCACAGTACATTGTGCGAAATAAATAGTAATATCAACAATTTTCCATCATTTTTAACAGTGTATATAAAATCATAGAATATTATAGCGAAAGATGACTGGAGACAAGACACAGTACAAAATAGAAAGAGAGTATTAACGTGTTTCCTTGCACTTTCGGGCGACCAGTCGTCAGTATTTATCCTCTCGTATCATTGATTTTATACAACTATGACCTACTAAAAATACACAAGTAAACAATACGAGTCCATAAAGTGCAAATAATCTCATCACTCACGACTCGCTTCGTAGCGTTTTTACACAATCAAAAAAAAAAAAAAGGAAAAAAAAGAAAGCAAGCTTAATTTCATTATAAAAAGCGCATTTGTCTTCGACAACTCCTCGAAGATTATGTTGACTACAAGACATAGTTTATACAAAGAAAAATCGCTACTTGTATTTCTATGTATCTGTGAAAAAAAAAAGGGACGTTTTGCGTAATTAAAAAGTGATTTATGTGCAAGTACAAAATTGCGTTCATTCGTTGGATCGCAAAAATTTGTTCGCTCGACTCCTCGACTAGAGCGTCGTCTTATTAACAGAAGCGCTGATGATGATTCACAAAAAGCCCGTAAAATCGCGTGCATATCATGTTTCCTCGCTCTCCATCCGCAGCGGAATATTCTTGATGGACGAAAAATATGCGCGTGGCCTTGCAATCCAATCCCGACCTCCTGACCCCTTAATCGGTATCGCGGGGTCCACCTATTCGACCGTTCGAAGGTGTGCAAAGTTTGCTCCATGATTTCGCGAAAGTCCCGGCCTCGTGCAAGACCCACGTGCGTGCGTCGTATACGAATAAGCGCGTATATATAACCAGTTGTAGATATATTCGCCGCGTATTTTCCTTTACACGCGAGAAATCGGCGTAGTGTATATTCGCCGGGCGCTCATCCACCGATCATTGTTATATATAGATACGTATCAGGCATTCTCAGTCAATTCAGCCAATTTTTTTTTTCTCACCAGATATTTTTTATAATAAGCCAGATTATACTTCTCAGATTTTTTTTTAATTTGCATTTAAAATTATATCTGGGAAGAGATTATTAGTAGAGAAAAAATGCGAAATTATGTTTTGTTATGAACTTTTTTTTGTATATTTTACTTTTTATTTTTTATTTGTTATTGATTTTCTACTCTTTTTAGACTTTATGAAATATCAGTTTTCAGACTTTTTAAGTTTGTCACAACAAAATTTAACTAATGCTTGTTTTAAAAATATTTAGAAAGGATCCAAAGATAAAATTCTTGTCCATGCAATTTGCAAAAAAAGAAAAAAAGTAATTTTTATTATTGAAAATAATTATATTTTTCAGTTCAAAATTTCTCAGAAAATAATTTTTTTTAATTAAGAGAAAAGTAATGATACTAAGAACAAAATATTCATCACTCATCATCATCATATTCATTCAGCAAAAAAAAAAGAACATTTTCAAAAAAAAAATTTCACACAAACTACTCAAGTCTTAAATTCAACAATAAAATCCGGCTAAATATGAGAATCTTCTAAAGAGTTTCATTTTCTAAAAGTTAAAAAATTTTAGACTTTCTGAAGCTCTAAATTTTGCAAAACTTTTTTTTTCGAACCTCAAAAAAAAAAGCCTAAATTCAAAAGTGTTAATATTTTGTAATTTTCTACGTTGTATAACTACAAAAAAGTACATTTCCACGATTTGTAAAAAATGTTCGAATTTCCAGAAAGTATGTAAATCCTACGTTAAATCGAAAAATCTGTCGAAATATAAGAAACATCTAAAGAGGAAAAAAAAAAAAAAATTTAATTGTCGGAATTGACAGAGAATGCCGCGTATAACGTAATATATCTGCGGTGTATAGAAAAGTTGTCGTACATGTGGATGAGAGATGATGAACACCAACAGCAAAGTTAAAACGTACACAGTCAGAAGGACTTTAGACCATATTCACCGGGAGTGTGGCATATGCACGCTTGGCAGTTTTGCCTGCAGAGCGCGTCGAGCCGGCCGAATGCCATGCATTCCGCTGTAACGTATAAGTGGTGGGGGACACCGTTCCTACCTCTCGTGTCAGACGGCCCGTGCCTCCGTGTGTCCGCCCGCATACCATTAGATTTTCATCGTTTTTAATGGAAACAACAGGCTCCCGTCTGCACTCCGGCAAATTCTAATAACGCGAAAGTGTCTTAGATATATTTATACACGCGAGTGTCATTTATCAAACTTGTACAGGTGAGTTTACAAATATACATTGCATTCATCGGTTTTTTTTTTTTTTTTTTTTTTTCCGTAGCGTATACAATTTTACTGTCGAGGAATGCGAGGAGGCCTTACCTTTTTAACGCTACGCCGCATTCCTCTATTGATTTGTACGGACAAGGGACGTGCCTGCAAGGATCTTAACCCGAGTCCTCGATTCTCTGTCTTTTTTATACATCATTGTCTCGTTGCAAGTCCCTAAATTGCATTGCATCTCTTTTATTTCGACGCTGAGCAGTGCGAGTAACATATATATGTATAGCAAGCATTTTTATACGTATTTTATGAAATATAGTTTTAATACTGTTGCTTTTTTTTTAAATATATTTACGATTATTCTTTATATGAACATTTTTGGTATATGAAATATATGTATGTATGTATGTATGTATAGTTATTTTACGATGCGTGTTTTAACGAAATAATTTTATAGTATTGCGTCCAAGAGAGTCTCCTCTCGAATTCCAAGACTCTGCTCTCCTTCGGGGTCTTCGGTGTGTGTGTGTCTCTCTTTTTTTACGCTACGGTATATAAAAAGTATAACGCCTTTACGTCGCATCGAGAGAAGTGATAATAAAATTCAGGACATGTAGTTAAATTTCTGCTATACAAGTTAATCGAATACTTATAACTATTAATATTTATTTAACTATAAAACCGTTGTCGCTAGCGAATTTTCTTTTTCGGTCATTTAAATGATTATATTTCAGTGAGTTTTATTCTTAAATAATCGTTCTTCTTCTTTTTTTTTTCCATTATTAAAATCGCGAGACTTCGAGTCTTTAAAGTATGTTTTATAAAACGTTCGACTATAGCGATATTAGTTTGTGTGTGTTTTCAAGATACGAGGAAATTCCTCAAGATTGTTCGAACGTAATTTACATACATTCTACATTACTTGGGAGTTTCTCGTGTTTGGTAATCAATGATACTTTTTTTCTTTCTTCTTCTTCCTTTTTTTGCTGCACTCGTGAGGAGCTTCGAGAAATTCCAAAGCCAATATTCTACAGTCCGCGTTTATTTATATGTGCAACATCCGAAAGCCGAAGAATTTACAGATTGTATGTGTCTGTGTGTAAAGTGTGCGCAAAGAAGACGGAATTTTGCTCTCTTCTGGCTGCCTGCCTCTGCTTCACTAAAGCCTTATCGTGTTCAAACAGTTCGACAAACTCGATTGCCTCTCACCTCCCTCGACGGAGGAGCGTTCACTATCTGCAAATTGGGATCGTTCGAGGTGTTGTTTCCTTTTTTTTTTTTTGTGCTCGAGGGAGAAAAGTATGCGGGCAGTTACGGTTTTCAAGTAAGTACGACTGTGTAGTCGATGAGAGTTTCACGCGTCCGGAGTCGTTCGACCCCCAGCGGTAAACCAGCGGGATGTGTTTGTGTGTGTGTGTGTGTGTGCTTTCCTTCTCTCTTCGCCGGATATCCGTGAGTCGAGAGATAACAGAGGCGACAAACGTATTACTTTGCTTCAGTTGTATTCATTCCTTCGTTGGGGGTTTTCTTTTTCTCTTCTTCACGCCTCTAAATCTAATCTCTCGAGCATGATAATTTTAACCTTCGGTTAACCGCGATAACTTTGTTTACCGTAAAATTAGGATCACTTTTTCTCCGGCATCTCGAGAAAGCGATATTTTCTTTATTTATTGCGTTTCTCCTAGGAATGTTCGAAATATTTAGAAAATAGTGGCGGTCATTGAGAATTACTTAAATTATCATTATTTGATATGAGATATATTACGATGTTATGAACTCTAGAAAATGGCGTACTTTCGGAATTACAGGTAAACATGTTGTATCATGTTAATCGTAAAGAATTTCCCATTTTTGTTCCATTATTGACGATATATCGTTATTGCTAAATTAAGTTCACAATTTTTTTTTTACGTCGAATTTGTTACAATACTCTGCATTTTTTTTATTATAAAAAAATAAACAATCAAAAATTCTGTTACGGAAGAATTTTTCATTCGCTTAGTTTTTTTTTCTTCATTAGGTAATTCGAGTGTGGAATTTGAAAGTGAAAAGGATCGCTGCCCGAAAAAGTAAGAGTATCGATAGAGGATTTCATTTAAAAAATACTGTTACAGCTAAATATTCAATTTGCAAAGTTTTGTCTCTTCGTTAAAAAATTCAAATAACAATTTGAAAGCAAAAAACAATCGCTGCGAGAAAAAATAAAATATAGCGTTTGGTTAAAAAATATTTTTTTAATCCTTCACTTCGTGACGCTTTAACGTGTGTCTCTCGATTATAGACGCACGAATTGAAAATTTCTGATTTGTTGACGCAACTAACGGCCAGTGAGTGAAATATCGGCTGCATACCAGAGATTGTATTGAGAATTTTTGGGAAGACACACGAGAGAGGAGAGTGGATAGATAGAAGGCGAAGGCACTACCGAGTTGTTTATATTGTTGTGATGAAATTGTGATGTTCGGAGCCGGAGTGGCGCGGTTGTAATGGCTGGCGGGGGGGAGTACGTTCGGCCACTCCACACAATGTCGAGAGTGGGGGCGGCGCGTTCGTCGGTAGAAGCGGCGGCACGCGGGGCGCAACCGGGGAAGCCTCTCTTGCTGGTGAGGGGTCCGCATTCCACAGACAATGTCACGTTTTTTAATCCCCGTTTTACTTTATTTGTGCGCGCAACCACGAAGGAGGTGAGAGAGAGAGAGAGAGAGAAACATAGGACGAAGAGATCTCGTTGTTGCGCGCGTCGCAGCTCTCCTTCTTTTCCGATCTTTATTCCTGTTTATCTCGTACACGCTCTTTATTGCTGCGTTGATGCTGATGTTATGAATTTGCCGATAAATTGTGTCAGAGATACAATTTTTATTGGCAAAGTAAATGGTATTTTTTTTTCTTTTTTTTTTACTACACGCTGACTTAAAATATACTTACATTTCAAATATATATATATTTGAAATGTAAGTATATATATATATATTAAATATATTTTGTATCAGTGTATTAAAATATTTTATATATTTTGATTAATTATTTACGTGAATATTAGAAAAATCAGGGCCTTAAGTCCTCATGGCGGACTTTAAAAAAATCGGGGCCTTGTGGGGGATCTTAGATAAATCAGGGCCTTATGGGGGACTTAAAAAAATCGGGGCCTTGTAGGGGGTCTTAGAAAAATTAGGCTCTGGAAGTGGGCCTTATAGGGGACTGAAAAATCGGGGCCTTGTGGTGGATCTTAGATAAATCTGGGCCTTATCGGGGACCTTATGAGGGTATTTGAAAAAATCGGGGCCTTCGAGGGGTCGTAGAAAAATTAGGCCCTGGAAGTGGGCCTTATAGGGGACTTTGAAAAATCGGGGCCTTGTGGGGGATCTTAGATAAATCTGGGCCTTATCGGGGACCTTATGAGGGTATTTGAAAAAATCGGGGCCTTCGAGGGGTCTGAGAAAAATTAGGCCCTGGAAGGGGGCCTTATAGGGGACTTTGAAAAATCGGGGCCTTGTGGAGGATCTTAGAAAAATCAGGGCCTTAGTGGAGGCCTTACGGGGGACTTTGAAAAATCGGGGCCTTGGAGGGGGGCTTAGAAAAATTAGGCTCTGGATTAATTAAAAAAAAACATGCCAAAGATTTGTAGTAAATTTCAAGGGAATATAATTAAGTAATATAATTAAGTAACCTAATCGATATTATTAACTGACTTGCATCATTAATCGGTACTTAAAGTTACTTACGATTTTTACGAAACTCTAATCAGACACCGTCGATTTTTATTTTACAGAAAAAGAGCATTGGCAACTGGAGATAAAAAAGACTCTTTCGATATTCGATAGAAAAAAAAACATTACAATTTATTTGTAAATAAGTTACGAGCTCAGGAGTGCCGTGCGTACGAAAATACGTGATTTACGCACAAGCGAAAGAAGAGAGAACGATTGGTACACGCGATTTGCGAATATATCGCGCAAGGAAACATACCAACGTTATAGACTTGAGGCGCGCCGTTTACTAGTGGGCTGCTTCACAGCTCGAGCGGGAAAAAAGAAAGCCTGATCGTCAGACGCCCCCGAGCGAGCGAGTCTCTCGAGGACACGACGAAGAGGATGTCGGCCGTCGAGAGCGCTTTGGACGTCCTCTCCAGAGCAGCCACGATGGTCCAAGGTCAGTATATATACTCTTGTTCCGCACACGATTACCATACTATTTGTACTATCTATTACATTTATTTTATCTGTATAATTCATAGGCAAGATAACACGCAATTCGCGTTGTGATGCGTAATAAATCGCTGGGAGTACAAATAATTGTCATGCACAACATTCAAGCGCAGGGTAATTTAATATCTTGAAAAGGCATTAAAAATGAATTTTTAGTATTCTGAAAAGGCATTAAAAATGAATTTTTAATATCCTGAAAAGGCATTGAAAATGAATTTTTAATATCCTGAAAAGTAATTAAAAATGAATTTTTAATATCCTGAAAAATTAGCTTGGAATTTTCAAGCAAAATTGCCATAAAATGTGACCTGAAATTACACAATTGAACCCGAATAAATTTTTTTCTTGTTGGCCATGAAAAAATCGCACGTTTTCGTTTTTTAGTGATTTCGATACGATTAATCATTTCCGAGATATTAAAGACTAAATGAAAAATGAAAAAATTGGCATATTCCAACATTTTTTTTATACTGAAATTTGGTACATCTATTGATGCCACTAAACCTGGCTCTTAAAAAAAAATTAAATTTTTTTTTTTGTTGCAAAACTCATTCCCGATCCAATTTTTTTGAGACTATTCACTTTTTATATGCTCCATACATTTCTTTTTTTCTTTCACTTAGACACTCTGGCAGAAAATAGGAAGTTGCTATAATTTGCAAGACAACATACACCTACTCTCTCGTTCCAGTAAAATGGAAAAAGAAAAAATAGAGAGACAAAAAAGAGTGTTGTGTACTACAACATAGATTTGGATCTGGCGAGTATATAATAAATCCCGCCGGTTGAGAATGCAGCGCTCCAGTTTTCCTGTTTATATTAACAACGCTCGGAAATCCACTGGTCGATCGAGACAAGAGAGTTTTGTTTCGCTGCTGAACGTGTAAAGAGAGCAGCAAAAACACCGAGCAAACGCCGGAGCACTTGGCTGACAACTCTATGTACACAAGGAGTGTTAGAAGCTTGAAGAACGAGGGGGGGTAAAAAATAGCGTAGCATAATTCGAGCCTGCTGGAATTTCAAGTTCTGCTGAGATTTCTTTGTCACGGGGTCAAAACCTCCACCGGAATTCTTGACGGTTGCCCCCCGCCGCTATTGTGCCTTTTCACTCTTGTGCCTTGGATGTGTAACGCCACTATATAAGTTTAACGCCTCGAGGCAATTCCCTTGGACAACGCATATTCTTCTTCCTCAGACTCGCGTCCCGGCTTATATTGCATATTTGCTCGAAAGATTTCTTGTTAAATTCTCCAACCGTCTCTCGCTCACTGTGAACTTTAACACTTTGGCCCCTGCAATCTACTCCCGCTCACTATATACAACACGCAAGACAATTTTAAGACGTCGTGACTTTGACTTTTAAACATTACTGTTATTATTTCTCGTTGCATAATTCAGACACGTTAATGCACTAGTGATATTCTGTTATTTTTCTTCAATTTCTTGATAATGAAAAATATGTTTGTAAGACAGATGAATCGGTTGTGTGGTCGCTTTAAGAATTTTCTCATTTTCAATTATTTTCTCGAAGCTATTGATGCACGAATTTGGATCTTATGAGATTATGAATTTAAAAAAAAAAACCAATTAAACATCTTTTTCTTCATATTTCGAGCAACCGAGCTGAATTTTTTTTACTACTTTAAATTAATATCCATGGATTTTTTGTTTTTCTTTTTTTTTCAGGAACAATGATTCCCGAGTCTTTCCCACATGGCTCCAAAAAAAAAAATCTCCAAAAAGGAAGTCAGAATTTCACTCTATCTCACAGACATAAATTTGTTCCGAGTGTTGAAAGCTAGTGAGGGAAGCGATGTGACAAAATTCGCAGAATTTTATTTACGTTTCGTTACCAACGCTCTTGGCCGTTAGGAGTGTCGAAACATATATTTTCCAGCGAACAGACGATGCGTATGTGTCGCACCACGATTAGATAACGTCGAGGATCCCTAATAGAGCGAACCTCTGGAATGCGTTTATCGGATTTTCTCTCTCTTGTTCGATCGCTTTCATGCTCTGCAACGACTATACAGATGATTATGGTCTGCTATGAAAATGATTCTGTAAGTCGTGTCATCGGTATTTAACTATCGATGCGTCTCTTACACGTTCGCTATCTTCCACGTGTGCATCTGCTTTACCTGCATTACTTCAATGCTGTAGCATCAATGAAATATCGTGCATTTGATATCATTGTGCACTACGGTGGTCTTGAAATGGGCAATTTTGAATTGGGTTTGCGATCATAGCTATGAGATCATTAATTTTTTGTTAATTTTAAATTTTTAAAAATATATATTTGCAATCGATATGTACAAAAAATATCGTTGCCATTTAATTATTTTCTGCCCTATGCGAATTGAATATAAAAATTCGAATTATTTATTAATAATTTATATTAATTCTGTAAAATGGTAATGATTAAAGACAATTCCAATAACAATAATAATAATAATAATAAAAGCGTTACTTAAACGTAAAGGACATTTCTTCGAAAAATCAGTCAAGAATCTCGGTAATTTCTATAAACAATAAAAATTCAATGAAACCAAGGTTTTAACATTTTTTTTTCTACATTTAAAAAAATTGTCTACATTAATTAAACATAGAAAATTTGTTAAATATCGCTAATTTTCTGAACCACCCGATTGTGTACATTCTCGCTCTGTTGAGCAAGATCAAATGCACGTTTTGTTTCATGGTCTAATATACACCAAATGGATTGGAGTCGAGGCGATGGGCAACACGAATGCATGCACATTGCAAGGTTCACTGGTGAGGAGAAGCCCCTCGGCATTCACCCTCGTCTCAATAGCCGCGTTAGCTCGTTAACAATTTTCACTCTCGTCGTTAACGTATTGCAGAGCTAAATGGCCCGCGTACATGGGGAGTAAGAGCGATGTTATTTTGCGTCACATATTACGAGCTCGACGACGTATTTTACAGTCAAGGTGTTTGGCTCATGTACGTCCGCAGAGACGTACGCTCGTAATTTCTATCCGAGAACCTCTCTAAATGCTCGCTAATTCGAGTCTTAGTAATTTGAAA
Source organism: Perithous albicinctus (assembly GCA_964016905.1). NCBI lineage: Eukaryota > Metazoa > Arthropoda > Insecta > Hymenoptera > Ichneumonidae > Perithous > Perithous albicinctus. Next base: position 22,884,845 of record OZ024693.1, on the reverse strand, counting down.
GAAAACGAACGAAAATTGCATTCTCTGACGCCATGAATATGTGTTTGCATATTTTTTATTTATTTTTTTTTTTTTGCGGATAGAAAGTATCTACGGTTTATTGATATTGTACGAAAAATCGTCGAAATATCAGTGGCGAATGAGGGCCAGGAGAAGTAATGTAAGACTCGTTTCGATTTCAATTCCCACGTTGGTCAAACAGAAATAGAGTTTCGAACGTTAGACGCATTCCGCGGGTTTGTACTCGTGCCCAGTTCGAAAACGCGGCAGAGGAGGCAGAGAATATCGCGAGCCAGAGCAGAGAGCTAGGTTGATGTCCATCCTCGTGTGCTCGAGAAATTTAATTCGATATATGAGGCAAAACACGTCAAGTCGACCGTCCCAATTTTTCATGTCAACTAAATGTCCTCAAATTTATTCAGGATGTTGGTCTGGTTGAAAAAAAAAAAAAAAAAAAAAAATATCGTAGGAATTTTTACAGATTTTTTATTGCATATTCCAGCTGTTAAAAATTTCTCAAAATAATCATTGTTTATTTTTCAACGCCAATACTATGGCTCACACAAAAAAAGAATCATAAGAACATGAAATTTTGAATTTTCAGCGTACTTTCCAAAAACATTTTTTTGTAAAATTCTTCGATTTTATTTTATGCTATTTCTCAATTAAATAAAGTTGAAAAAAAATATATTGGCACCGAAAAAAAAATCTAAAAATATGTTTTTAAAAATATTAATAACATTTTGGCGCCTCTAATAATTTTTCTTTTCGATTGCAATTATTATTATTTTTGTTGTAATTCTTTATTGTTTTTTTTTTTCACAATAATAACATGCATCTAAAAATTCGCGTTCACGAAAAAAAAATTATTGGTACCGAAAAAAAATGTTTAAATATTTTTTTAATTGTTATTAACATTTCGCAGCCTCTAATTGGTTTTCTTTCTGAGAGGACAATGTTTCTTTTGCATTTCACGTGCTCTCTTAACTCGATACTATTATTTCCGACTGGACATTCCCCGTTGAATATTTCTAAGTCATCGCATAGACATTGTGTGCTTGGTGCAGCGCGTGTCTCTTGGATAAATAGAGGCGGCAGTGTAATCTCGCGGTCACAATGGTATTTTCTCAGTCTTGATCTCCACTGTGTATAGTACGACAACGATGCTCGAGAAGATCGCAGCACAGACGTGACCGTTCTACCGCGCGAGAGCTCTTTCTCTCTCTCTCTCTCGTGTGGTTTGTTAAAGTGACGGCATGTCCGGAGAGTCGAACCTGTTCCGAATACCTCTAACAGTTCTTCTCGAGGATAAAGGATGGCGCCTAAATCGCGATCGAGAGAGATCTATTTAGCCCTCGATCATTAGGGATTTTTCATACCGATTTCATCAGTCTACATTTTTAAAAAAATCTTTTTAATGAGATGAGCCAATTTGGTTACGAAAATTATTATTATTATTATTATGAGTTGACTATAAATTACATAACAATTTTAACCATACGAATTAATTAAAATAATTTTAAATCTTACGATAAACGACTTGGAATAGTAATAATAATTTTACAAAAAAAGAATCATAATTAATATTGCAATAAACATATAAAAATGATTGTTTTCTTATCAATTATTATTTTCATAATGATTGTGATAATTATTGAATCGTATAAAAATAATAATCTGCATTTTATTTTTTATACTGATAAATTGGATTTCGGTGGATTATTGATAAGAGTCAATATTTTCATTTTTATTCAGAGGCTGAGTATTTAGAATGGAATTCCTGGCGTTTGAATAGTGTCATTCTTTATGCACACTCATGACTCTTCCTCGTCTTTTTATTCGTTCTTTCCGGTCGACTAGCCTTTTTTTAATAGAAAACTTGATTAAGATTTTACAGTTTTTGAGTGCACTTTGAATATCCATATATCAATTTGATTTTTGGAACCTGGTGTTTGTTTTGGTACACATTTTTAAATGAAACTGACAGAATAATGATTTATCAATTTTAAAAAATCCGATTTTAGCTGAAATCGAAAGTTGTGAATCTCTAAACATTTTTTTTTCACTTTAGAATCGATATTTCAGGCTTATACGAAATAAGTTCCTGAGGAAGAGCAAAAAATAAAATCATTGACTTATTTTGTATTCTACAAATAAATATTACAAAAAAGAAAAAGAAAAATTGAAAATGCAAATGTCTATAAAATCTGTAGAGTTTAGCTCGTCTGTTTAAAATTAAATTTAAATTCACCAGAATACACGTAGTTCTGTTGCGGCTTATATTTTCGTAAAAGAATGCAATCCCTTCGATGCCTCTGAGTGTTTAAAATGGAATTTTTCTCGCGTTTGAATATTAGCATAATTCTTTAAGGGCATGATTCTTTCTCACTTGTTACCATATGCTTTTTCAGATCGACGATGCTTCCTTCTCTGTATCTCTCATCGAGAGTTCTTAACTCATGGATAACGATACACTGTCGTAGCGGTATTAACATGACTCGAGCCATTGGAGTTTGGAATATTTAAACGACTTCCTCGTATGCTTCCTCTGCGATGAAAAAAGGCTCACGATCTCGCACGTTTTATACACACTTGCGCTCTGTAGTACTATACCGCTACTATATTACTAGAAGGTAATACCTTCCTCTGTGTACTGCGTTGAGAGAGCGTGAGTGGGCGGTGGCAATGACTATCGAGAAAGGAATGAATTCAATGCCTGCACGACGAATCATCCACGGGGTCATTTACATGGAAAGAAGCAGCTGGATTTAACGCGACTCCACTTCGAGTGTCCACTGACTCGAACGTGTTATACGAATCTTCATCGTTGACGAATATTTATCTTGCAGCACCGAGGAAGCTCGTTGTTCAGTGATTGCAATTTTTCATATATATGAGAGGAACACGTTTTGTTTCACCATACGTTTGCATTTACTTTCTTCGCTTGATTATTCCGAGTACATGACAATCAGCAGACGATTCCATGTACAGAGTAACACGTAATATAATCTATCGTGTTCTAGATTTTTGCTATTGTAAATTTAAAGTTCTCCATATAGTTTATTTATCGTAGCGCAGCGTTTCTCAAGATCTTCCTCGAAATAATCGTTTGCTTGTGTTTTACAACGGCTTCATATATTTCTTCGTAGGAGACAATTAGTAGATTTATTCTCAGTATAAGCAATGCCAGGAGGATCTAATTATTGTTTGCTACACAGTTGAAAATAATTCATAGAATTGTCGATTGTTTTTTTTTTTTTGAAGAATAGAATAAATATTTTTGTTATCCTAAAATAGCTTGCTTGTCATAATAACGAGTAAAATCACTGACTCTGTAAGGGGAGTAGAAAAATCGAAGTCTAAGACATTAAATATGTTTTATTGATTTTCCTAAAATATTTCACATGATTAGACACATTTTTATTACTTTGGCAAACGTTCTGTTTTTTTTTTTTTTTTTTTTTTTTTCAAGTTTTTAATAATCTTGAAAAAGTACTTCCATTTTTTTATTTTCTGCAAAATAAATGAATTGTTATTATAGCAATCATGAATTTACGTTTTGAATTCTTATTCGAGTCTCATTGAGAAATTATTTATTAGATCAAAGATCAAGCAAATTTTTGCATTGGAAATAAAACACAATTATTTAAGTCGCCTGATCATCACACTATAATTATTTAACGTCGATCACAAAAAAAGTCTGTGTAAATTTACACAAAGTATCCTCACTTATTAGAAAACGAAAAAAAAAAAAGTCTAATTACAAAAAATACAATATTAGCATTCCAATTACTTTCTTAAATTATAGAAAATGAAAAACAATTTTATAAATTGAAGAGTAAGAAATTTCTTTGAATCAATTTTTTTTTTTCTTCTCTTTTTCAACTGTGCGTAAGAAGTCGATAAAAATTAGCATTTCGCTCAATTCCACGGAGCTCTTAATAAATAAATCTTAGTCACCAGCTGCATTAACTGTTTCACGATTTTTTCCTCGAATCGTGCACGCACGTTGGCAAATCGAATGTTTTGACAAAAGCAGTGGCATGGTACGAGAAGACAATCGATAGAGGAATTCCTGGTAAAAAGTCACGTATATTCAAGCGCAGTTTCGCGGTGCTTTTTTTTTTTTTTTAATTCGCTTTCTCTAGTTCGCTTCGCAATAGTCGTAGATCTTGATACGAAATATATGGAGGCAAAATGGGGTTGCGTTCGAGAGAGCTCGTTTAACATTTTCCGATTAAATTTATCGCCCGCAATTCGCAGGGCTCTGGGCAACCGAGTACTCGTAATTGCAACGGAGCTGCGAATTTTTGTTGAGGAACTCAAGATGATGTTGCGTTTTACCGGTCATCATTCCTTCTGCCCCTCGTTTCTCCCTCGTCGTCATTAACTACCGAACATGCATTGCCTGGCAATACTTATTATGCCCTGTAACTGGCATTGCATTCGGCCGTTTCCACTCTGAAATAGAAATAAATGTCTTAAATGGCCTGCCGGTAGAGACACCTCGCGCTTTATTCAAGGTTCCAGGTATATACGCAGAGGCGAAACAAAAAGAAAAGAAAAAAAGTAAAAAAAAGACTCACAGAAATAATCCCGCATGCATTCATGGATAGAAGTTGCGAACACACGCGAGTGCATCTGCTGATTCCATGAGTTTCGCTTTTCTTACTCTCTCTCTCTTCCCACCAATCTCATCGTTCTTCCTCGGTCTCTCTATTCCTCGCTGTTATACCTCTGAGCAATAGAAAACATTGTCGATTTTATGTGAACGAGAGCGAGACTGCAAAACGCACACTTATTTCTTCTCTATATATTCAAGAATATTCAAGGCTCACTCGGCACCGGGTTCTGGGATCAAGGCGAATTCACGCAATACCATATTTCAATTAAAATACATTCCTTAAAGTCTTTCACGCGAATACAGCTACTCATTTGTAATTAAGGGAAAACGTTAACGATTTTTTTTTACACTGTAGTTTGAGCATGAATCACGTTAAAATAGACAACGAATGAGAAAATATGTTTAAGGAAATAAGATATGAATATGTGAAGATATCAAAAATATTTTGAATAATAATAATAATGCCAAACATGTATTGAAAACATAGTTTGACGAATTTTCAGAAAATTTGATTCTCTGTTATGCAAAATTAAGTTGCTAATTTTTCGGAGTATATACAATTTTTTATTTATTAAAGTTTGCAAAAATCTCGAATTTTCAATATGTTTTTGGCAGAGAGATATTATAAATACGAATTTTCAAAGTCAACAAATTAACGGTTACAACAAAATAGCTTTAATCGTATCACGAAGAATTTATAAATACAAAAAGAGTTGAAAATTGAATGTAACCCGCATAACCCGCATGCCTTTGCCAACTGGCAAACCATTCTTTGTTAGGTTGAATCGAGTATTTTTCCTTTTCCTTTTTTTCTCGAATAAACGACAATAATACGGCACAATTAATCATAACAAATACCAATTAATCGCCAATTCTTCTAATTTAAAATTCCAAATTATTTCGAAATACAATTTTCTTCGAATATTATTCATTGTTGGCACGTAGGATATCAGATTTTTCAAGTCGCAACCATAGCAAAGGGGGTTGTAAATCTGTGTGAGCATTTTATACGGCCAAAGCGATAAGGCAGTGGCTGCGCCCCTTGTGTGCCTGGTGAATGCACCAATACACTGGTAGGACAAGTCAGCGAGAGTAGTCAGAGGTACCATCTTCCTTCTCGCCTACCTGAGTAGGCCGCGTGGTGTAACTTTATGTACGAAAGCGCGCGCGAGAGCTCGTGTAGTATATAAAAGGGCCTGTGTTGCCTTCTGCTCCTCTCCGTTGACTTGTGTGTGTATTGTGTGTTGGTCGCGGCGCGCGGAACCTCCCGCTGGTGGGGAGGAAAGGCAGCAGATGAGAAGACGCGGCCGTGCGCGCTTCTCGAGATGTATGAATGAACGTTTAAGACAGTCGTAAGAAGGCGCATTCACGAAACCACACGCGCGGGTTGTTTCTACCCGGTTATCGACATTCGAAAAACCTTGGTCGCGTTCATTTTACACATTTCTTTTCTCACTCAATACATTGTTGATATAGTTTAGCCCTTTCTCTTCTGTTTCTTTTTCTTCAAAGAAGAAAAAAAAAGAAATTGCCTCACCGTCAACTCGACCTTTGTGCGCGAATCGTCGTCTCAATTCGGCGATACGCTTACGTGCGGACTACCCCGGATTACTACACCTCGTATACGTTGCAAGATAGTGCGGGCTGCTATATATACCTCGCGCACAATTGGCTCTGCGGTTTTCCATTCGGTTCGTCCTTCCGGAGTAACAAGTACCTGGTGTCCGAAGGGTGTCTGTGAACGTGCGAGTTTTTGAGGGCTCCTCTCTTCTTCTTTTTTTTTTACGAGAAGACTCTCTCATTGATCGGTTACTCCGATTACTCGTTGCGGCTACGACACCGGAAATCCCAGCTGTTGAACGTTGGGTTCACTGCGTCGAGTAACGCTTTGAGGGAATTCTTCGTGAATTATTACTCTGTGGTGAGGCGTGTAAGAGAGGTCTTCGTGGATACGTTGATTTTTTTTCTTGCAAAAAGCTCTCTCTCTTTCTCGACATTTGAGGGATTATGTCGACTTCAATCACACAATAATTAGCGCACGTTTCGTACTCGTAATCGCTGTTGATGACGAGAAGACACAGACGAGATGGAAGTATCTTCCAGGAGAAGGTGCCTCTGGCAACCCTGGCTTACGATCGGTTTTGAGACTCTCCGATCATCCTCCAAATCGAGAGGTACGTAAGAAGAAAAATAGTCTCCGGAAAATCACCTGAAATTTAAATATAACATTTTTATACTTCATTTTATTTTGGTTCTATCTAAAATCTCAAATTCGGGGATAAATTGCGTTCCCAAGAATATCGTGAGAGCCCCAAGAACAGCAATCACGAAATATTAGGAATAACAATAAGGGCTTGTTTCCCTATGCTCGTGATTTACACGAAAAAAAATATTTGCGGGTATTGAGATTTTGTGAGAGTCTCAACCTCGCGCGCACGAGAGTCAAAAAGTTAATTGAGACTCGGGCTCGTGGAGTCTCTCTCACACATACGAATGAAGGGAAGCGCACGCTTCTATTTCTTCTTCTTCTTCTTCTTCCTCCTCCTCTTCTTCTTCTTCGACTCTCCCGCGTCCACCTTCGTTCTTTCATTCATCTTTCCAGCTTCCAGCAGCATCGTCTTTTTCGAAACCTGTTTTCTTCCTCGGCTGTGTGTTTCGCCTCTTTCTCTCTCCCTCGTCCGCACTCCACGCCGTCCATCCTCTCACGGCTATTAGGCACTTCCTGCCCCATCCTGGGAACCGAACTCGCCTCTCTCATCCTCTAAATCCCCTCCTCGTGATCATCGCACGCACGGGGTTGCTTCTGACGTTGCTAGATCAAATTCCTTTTTTTTCTTTTTCTTTTTTTTTGGACCTCGGCATCATCTTCCTTTCCGCCTCGTGCAGGAGCCTTAAAAACAAAAATTAACTATTAGCAATTAAAGTCTATTGAACGTTTCTATATATATATAAAGGTATTATAAATCTCGAGAATGATCCACCCACTTACTTTATTAGCATTGCCGCAATGTCGTTAATTAAGAATGACGCAAGTTGTGATATTGCTTTATTTTCTCTATTTTTTTGGATGTCGAGAGGCACGTGATGAAACGTACTACTACTTAATTTTGTGGTATTGGAACATACGCTGATCATAGAATCTAATTAACACTCGGATGAGTATGATAATTTTTTTTTTTTTTTTTTTGGACTGTTTAAGATTGAGATTTCTTCATCGAGCAATCCGGTTTGGATAAAGAGAACTCCGAGTAATTTCAGTTTTTCTTTTTTTATCAGTAGCCAGATTGCTAATGAGACGTTGTACAATGAGGCGGAAGTGGGCAGATGACCACGGAAGTACGAGGGCCCTTTCTCTTTTTTTTTTTCACGCGTCTTCCGCGTTGTCCACACCACCACTTAATTTTTCGACTCGTCTCTATACCGGATGCTCCGAAAAGTCTCGTTCATCAAATAAAAACCAGTTTTTTTTTTGGACAAGTCCATTAGATGGAATCAAAATAGCTCTTCGTGAAAAGGGATTAATTTGATTACAAGAAATTTAATTCCTATGAATATATTTTTTTTTCCTGAAAATGCATTTATCAGATATGAGAAGCTATTTTTTTTATTTAATGCAAAATACATTAAAAACAATATTTGTGTACATTGAATACTAGTATTGGAATTTATGATGAAGGAATAATTTAATCTTAATTATTTCTAATCATTAGACATTAGACACATAAACATTATTCATAGTTATACATTTCTATTGAATAATTTTCTATAAATGCTTCAGCATACAAATTTGTCTCAAGAGATTTCATTATCTTTTTGTTTTTACTGCAATCTTTCTTTTTACAGATGCGAAACTGTATTTTTTAATTCCGGAAAACATTTCCACAGTATTACGATATTTATAATCCTATCACGAGACAACACTCTGATTTTTTTTATCATTTTTATTATGAAACGATTAATCCGTTAGTGCTTTATTAGATTTACAAAGTGGCAAAGATGCTTTCCGGAATTAAATCACGACGGTATCTTATTTCCAAAGAAATAATAATCAAGTAATAAATAATAATCAGCATTAAATGCTACAAAATTACTGGAGAATTAATTTTATTATTCAATTGTCATAAAACTATTATATAAAACTTAATTTACAACACTACTCTAACGAAGCGTCTTCAATTTTTTTTTTCAAATTACTATTTCATTGCTACAACAATATTTGTACTAAATAATTTTGTTCACTACAAAAAGCCCGATTATAATTATTTTATTATTTTGAAAAAATTTTCATTGAATTATATTTATGCAATGAATTAATGCCTTAGTATAATATTGAAGAAAAAAATGAGTGTCTTTGTTACAAGTATATTGAGCGTCTCGCTCCTTTTCTGTTTTTCCGATGCAGAAGAACGGCCAAAGTCAACGAGTCTTCATAGAAAGCCAAGCAGCGCGTGGCGCAGGGAGCGTAGGAGGGACCCGATTCAGAGCGAGGCATTGGACATGTCTGCAGCCAGGGTGCATCACCACACCAGGCCAAGTGTTATCGTACCAGCCGCACCTCAACCCGGTACGTTCAATGCCTTCGATACCGCCTGCGCTATGAGACCGGTACATGTCGATACGATCGTTTGTACACGGGAAAAAAAAAAAAAAAAAACGAATCTCTTGTACTCTTCCAACAGACACAGTGCTGTACCGCTATGTTCATCGCGAATATCATCTTTGCTACTGGATTACGCTCCCCCGATATCGATACCCGTCACACGATCCCGTTACGCTCAATATTTTTCATCTCAAATTAAAATAATACAAATTGGCCATTGTATGTTTTCTCCGAGTCGTATATGAGGCATTCAATACCAATTTAATTATACAAAAAAAATCTCAAAAAATGTCGAAAAATCAGGTTTGGTCGTTCCAATAGAATTCGTCGACTTGCCCTGATATTACAATTATATATATATTTTTTTTCTTTTGGTAAACGAAAGAACGCATATTTTCGTTTCGAAAAATGAAAAAAATTCCACTATATTGTAGTAGAATTATTTTTTCAATTTCCAATTTGGTGTATCTATTGGAACTGCTGAAGCTGATTTTTAGAAATTTGAGAATTTTTTTTTTCGTGTCCGAATTGGTATGGAATTCCTTATATCAGGGGCCACTAGATCTTAAAAATTCTTTTTTTACACCCCCAAATTTATTTTATCCACCCTGACAATTTTTCATATAGATTCTGTAGATATTACTGTAAATTATATAAAATTAAGAGCGAAATAAAGTGTCGGAATCACTGAAAAAAAAAAAAAATATAATTAGAAAAAAAAATACAACAAAAGGGTTTGTTTGAATAAAAAAGAAAACTTTATTTAAATCAAATGAAATTTCTTTGAGTAAAATAAATAAATAATAAATAAATTGAACTATTATTTATTTAATTTAAAGAAATTTATATTTCATTCAAATAAGCCCATTTTCTCCCTTTCGCTGAATTATATATTTGTTTCAATTAGAAAGGAGCGCTACGCGAGACTCGGTTACGGTTGTTACGACCGTGTTATATGTATTACCTTCTTCAGCTACTAAACGGATATTCTCTTCCGCTCGCGTCTCAGGTACGACGATCGAGGATACTGCAGTGACGCCCACGCCAACGGCGACGCCTTCAGCCGCGATAGGAGGCCAGAGAACTGGAATTAGAAGCCCAGGAGTCGTTAGTGATCCGGCGATAGACGAGCACTTCAAGAGGTCCTTGGGTCTCGAGGAGTACGCCGCTGTCTTCAACGCATCCTCGACCACAGACAAGGAAACTGGTCTGAGTGGTGAGTCTTCTTTTCCCATTGTTTTCTTCTTTTTCCTCCCCTTCAATTTTGTTACAATATTGTATTATCTTTTTTAATTAATCATCAACATTTTAATTTACGTCAATGCAAGAAGAATAACAAAAAGCTCTCAAAAATTTGCAAATATTACGTGTGAATTTTTAAAAATATTTCTATACACTCTTCAAAAAAATATTGCAACCTCAAATTAGAAGTGTTGGAAAAGGATTTATGCATGGCGTATTAAATTTAATGTAAAAGTGAGATGTAAAATTGTAATTGATAGCAAATATTTCGAAAATCAGGAATTTTAATGCATAATTTCTCTGTTAATGTTGATTAAATTTAATAGCTGTTGAATAAAATGTTCGGTAATGTAAATTTGCAAATATTTTTAAATGCTTGGCTATTTTTTATAGTATTTTTGAAAATGACTTTATGAAAAAAAAAAAATGATATTTAATGCATAAGCAACTTGCACAATTGTTATTTTCCAATTTTGCTTTAATTGTATTGTATGTGAATTTGAAATTAATATTTACCAAATTAATTCGCTTTTGCGTTGCTTACAGTCGACGACCACTTTGCAAAAGCGCTCGGTGAGACCTGGACGAGGCTGAAGGCGACTGGTCGAAGCAAGGACTCGACATAACCCGTGGCACGTTCGACATCCCGAGGAGACAAACGCCTCGGTCGTACGCTAATAAAATCCATTCGACAGACGACGCTACGCTCGCTACCGTCAATGCTTAAGTTACGAGTGTAGAAGAGCCGCGTTCCATTACTCGCTAATTAGTAAAGATAGGTCATCCCAATCGGTTATTATACACAAATCGCTACCAAATGGCTCGGGAATGCTCGAATTGCGCGAGGCTCTCAAAAAGAACATGAAAAACAATTAAAAAAAAAAAAAAAGAGAGAGAGAGGCTTTGAGCGAATTGGCGAGTGCCTAAACTTCCAAGTACGAATTTATTGTTCTCCTCTATTGTTTTTCTCGTTGATTTCTTTCACGATTAATTCGTGATAAATTGCCCGAATTCCTTTCGTACTGAATGGCGACAAAACGCAAAGACCATGTATATAGTGATAAGCTTCGAGATATAGACAAAAAAAAACATTTTTTTTGTTCTTCATAGTTCGAAAAAAACAAAAAAAACGCCAACCCAGAAAAGGCTGTCCCAACTTGGTAAAATAATCTTCATACCCATGAAAAACGGGGACGGACACGGACTCAGTTAATTTATTACATTTAAATTTCTACTTCCTCGCAAATTTGCAAGCGATAAAACTGTTCGCTTGCACATCTTATCATATAGGTATAGAATATTATAAATATTATATTAGATATTATATTACTATTATAAATATATAAATATGTATATTGTGATTATTCATATCGGACGCTTACCGAATGTTACAGATATCGTTGATATTGTCTGATAAAAACATTGGCGACTCTGCTATTATGCGAATAAATAAGATATTCGTAAAAACGTTGTTACATCCGGTTCGCCCGGATATTTTTCTCTCTTTTTTTTTTTTTTTTTCTTTTTTTTTTGGCAACGAGTATGTAGATCGCCTGAAGGAGCAGTACTGATTTCAAATGGTGCTAGGAAGTATTAGAGAAACCCCAGCACGCACAGAAGTCAGTACCTCTGCCTTCTCACGGGCTTATCTTCCACGTTTTTTTTTTTTGTTTCTTCGCAAATTTCGGAATATCTCTCTTTCGCCGACAACCGCTGATTATCAGCCCGCTTTGAGTTCTATACTCAAAAATTATATCGTTCTCCAATGATCACGCAACTATAAACCAGAGGATCTTACGTGTTGTAACACACAAGAATATATTACATATATGTTTTTTTTTCGACCGCAAATTGTACGTTAAAAAAAAACAGAAAAAAAAAAAAAAAAGAGCGACAAGCGCTGGAGAGTTAACTAGAACTTTGCGGTTGGCTTTCGAGAAGCAGGTTGTATACCACAGTAGTGTCTAGTGTCTATCGAGAAGCAAACGCGCCTGGCAACAACTGCGTGCTTGTATTTTCTATTAAATATATTTAAAATATCTAATTACTTCATTGTACTGTTCGCGATTCAGTGTTTCACGAAATTTGTCTTACCGCTTTGGAAAAACTGCTGGTTTTTATCCAAACTTTGCGGGCTCTTCTTCGGTACACAGGCAAACCACTCATCTCCGTGTACCTCGAATGCCGGGAGAAATATTCGCGCCAACGTTTAACAAATTGTATCGCGATTTTACAAAATGTACGCGTTTTAAAGATCCGATATCTCTCGCTTTTGTTCACTGATGAAAAGGTCGAAATTTCTTCTTTTTTTTTTTTTTTTTTTAAGTTCAGGATCTTCCTGCTGAAGAACGACGAAATTTAGTGGTGAGGGCGCGCGAAAAATACTGCAACCGGAGAGATGCTCTCTCATCGAGTTTGAAACACAGGAGTGCTCTCGCGACAACTACGTGCTCGCTGCTCTCGTGCTAACGTTGGTGGGCCCAGACGAGCAGACGACGAGGAGAGACTGTCCCAGGAGCGCTCCGATGGCTTCCTATATGCTGGCAGCCTGTTCACTTGCCGTAAAGCAAAATGGTAACTTAATATTAGACTTGAATATAAGTACGGTAATCCCACACCACAGTCCAAAGTAAGTCTACACCTACCCCGCCGCGCCACCACCCCGCACACGTTCTTCTCCCCCTTTCTCGTCGTCGTCCAACTCCCTCAAGCGTGATAATGTACTCTGCGGATACTAGATCTCCTAGGTGCAAATTGCGACGAGTTTTTCTTCTTTTATTCTGTTTTTTCTTTTTCTTTTTTTTTTCTTCTTTTTTTTTTATCTCTTCTCTTTCCTGTCTCTCGTTTGGCCTTTTGAGCGTCCTAGAGAATGAAGACGACTTAAGGAGAAGACAAAGCCACTGGTTCTCTTGTAGGAAACGATCTGTGCACTCGAGACTCATCGAGGAAGATACGCAGCTGCTTTTATCTTTTGCAACTCTAACTTGCATTACACTTGCAATTGTCTTTAGTTGAAGGTGGTCCTTTATGTACAGACGGAATACTTTGATTTTGAAAATTGTGTTTAGGGGATTCGAAACCGAAATCAGGGAAGCAAAAAGAAATAGAATTTTTTTTTTTTTTTTTTTTTAAGTTTAGTGGTTTTAGTAGATACGACAAAGTTTGAATTAAAGAGAAAAAAAAATCTGCCGGTATATGACGATTTTTTTTATTTTTCTTTTAATCTTTAAAAATATATAAAATGTGCGCTTTTTTGTGATCTTCAAGAAAAAAATTTATCCAGAATTAATTGTGTAATTTTAGGCCACATTTTCTGGCGAAATCGCCGGAAATGTATATTTTTTTTTTTTTACCGAAAGGACTTTCGATATCGCAATCGGAAAAATTGTCTAGAATTTTGTAAATGATCGCCAAATTTTCAGAGTGAATATTTGAGTCATTCTAACGATATCTCGTGAAAAAAGATACCTCAATTGAACTTTCCACAAAGATTTCGTTTGTAGAAAATTTAAATAAAGTTTCTTGCAACAAAAAAAGTATTTACTATTTAGGCTAATAAAATTCTAAAATTGAACATTTAAATTTGATGGTGTAAAATGATTAAAAAATGAAATATAGAATATCAAATCGATTTTTATTTCCGTAAAAAAAAAAGAAAACGATTTTTTTTTTCGTAAAAAATCAATTTTTCACGATTCCTACAAATTTTTTATATGAAATAAAAAAATTTAAATCAACAGATTTAAAAACAACCAAAATTCTATAATTTCCAATTTACAATTGATCGTAAAAAAACAAAAATAAAACAATTACCAAATCGACCTTTTTTTTTAAATACAAAAAAAAAATCAATTTTTCACAATTACTACAAAATTTTAATACGAAAACAGAAAATTCAAATGAAGAATAAAAAATTCAAACGCTACATTTTTCTATTTTTTTCATGCGTTAAATAAAAAAAAAAAAAATCATATCGCAATATCCGCAGAAGGCGTTCTATTTTTCCACTTACACGTCATAAACTATATTATAGAAAAAAACAAAAAAAAACATCGAGCAGGAGCAACATTGTTTGTTTGTTTCAAGTCCCAGGCGTATCCTATTTCGGAACGAGACCCAGCTGACCGCAGCCCGCGGCATCGTTTTCTCGTTTTATTTTCCTGTTACGAGGACAACGACGACAGAGTCCAAGCCGTGTTTGTTACCTATATATTAGCAAACTCCCGCTTCTTGTAGCACAACTGTACGCACCTATGACGTTTTTTTCTTCTTCTTTTCTCTCCATGTAAGTGTAAGTCTCTCCTTAAATATATATATATATATACTTAAGGTAAAATAGAGCAGAGCGTGTCGACGACGCGTTGAGACAAGTTCGAGAAAGATATGGTATTGCAATAGTGAAGCTCGCGTGCGTCCGCGATGTGCTGCAAAAATATAGCTATAGCTCTGAGGTTGTAGAGCTCGAAAGCGTCGCGACGCCGCTTGCCCTTGCATTGAAATCCCCGCGACGTAAAACCCGCCCCCTCTTCTGAGATGACGCCAAAATCAACCGTAGCCCATTGAACCCACTTAATTTACAGCTGTACGTGCAATTTTTAATCGAATTATTCGCCGGCTTACTTATGAATCCAATGGCCACAAAAAGAAAAAAAAAAAATTTTCTTTTCTATTAAATACTCTATGGCTGTAGTTTGTAGTTATAGTGGAATAAAATAGCGCATCGAAAACTCCCCCTTTTGTATAACTACCAGGAGCACGCGTGGATCGTTCGACTCCCCATTCAACTGGGAGCCATAAAGAGAAAGAGAGCAAAAGAGAGAGAGAGAGAGAGAGAGATGTATAGAGAGGGGCACCATCTGCCACCAAACGGAAGCGCCTCGTCGTTCATCGATTAGAATTTTCTCTTCTATTAGCAAAGTCATCGTACGCACAGCTTTTGTAGCGTCCCATGATAAATATACTCAAACACTTTACTGTTGTATTTAATTTTTTTTTCTGTACATGTATATATATATATATGTTCTAGGTTTGCGTGCCGATCGATTTGAATAGTTAGGTCATACCGCTGTGCGACGCATTTCTCGCATCAAGAACTCTGTAATTTATACGCTAAAAGTGCGCCCACCGTGTCCTTATTCACTTTTCGTGTGTATACAATTTTGCTGGTATATACTTACTCGTGAAGGTTTTTTTTTTGTTTTTTTTTTTGTTACGAAAATTGTTATACAAAGCGTTGGATTATCCGAGGCAGCTTCCGTTGCATCAGGCTTATGACGCAATCCGTTATTTCCGCTTTTTTCTTTTGTTTCTTTTTGTTTTTTTTTTTTCCCTCGATTCGTGTCAATTCCAAAGAGGCAATAGAGTGTGCGCAGCATCTCACTGAGCGTCTTTCCTCTCTCGTAGCTTCCGGGTGCGTCCTTCCGGTTGGCGCGTTTCTCGATGGAGGTCAAAGAGCGGCAGCGTGGCAGAGTCACGAGGGTCAGGATCGCGGAGGAGAATAATTGTCCAATGCGCGTGGTGGACTTTGGTGCCGGATGAAAACACACGACGGATAATTTCTAACTTTAATACTAAATTCCCATATTTTAATTAATTTACGACACAATGAAAAAAAAAAAAAATCTTCACAGATTTCGCGAAAGATTGTTACATAATTTTTTTAAACATTGTTTAAATTAACTTTGTAGCTAAGTTTTCAACAGTTTAGTTCCTCTAGAATTTAAAAAAAATCAAATTTGGAACTGTATTAGAAATTTTGTAGAATTGCTCTACGATTGTTAAAAAAAAAACAACTAGTTTCAAGTAACTATGTAATAAATTACGCGAGCTTAATAATTATTCTCGCCACAATGGTTTGAAAAAAAAAAGCTTGCCGACGAAATTTCGTAAATTACAACAAAAAAAAACTAGTTTGAAGAAACTTTTATGCGAGTTTAATGACAAAATGATTCGGTGAAAAAAAAAGCTTGGACGCGAACGAAGAATCGAAAGAAAGAGGAAAAAAAAAACGTGTGTGAGAATAATTAAGAATGTTAGTGAAAAGCCGGCGAAATTTAGCAACACGGATTTTGCCCGAAGGCGTTGTTTACGTTCGGTAGATCGTCCGTTTACGGATGCGCGACGTTTCACGACTGTATGGGACTCGGGACACGACTGATCGAGTGACCGAGGGGGTAGCATCGCGGGTTACCCCTCCTGCTTCTACGGCCTACGGGGCTACAGCTCTCTGTTGCTGTTGCTGCTGCTGCTGCTACTGCTCCTGCCGGCTTGTATAGAATTACGCGTGTGCTCTCCTCGACGTAGTACACACGCGGTGTGGTTGCCCGCTTTCGTCCCTGTCGCGCGCCCTCTCTTGTCCCGCGTGTTCCTCACAGCATTTGGCTGTAGGTTATAATGCGTGAGTTTGAGCGAGATAGTGTTTATTGTGTGTGTGTATATATATATATATATATATATATATATGTATGTATGGTTGAGCCAAAACGGGAACGCCGGTGGGTAAGGGGGTCCATTCTGTCCGAGGGGAGAAGTCGTCCGTCGTCCCGTTCCCCTCCGATTCTCTCCCCTACCAAAGTGCACACACAAACACACACACTACATTGCCTAACTATACTTCGCTTCCTATATGCTCGCGTGAATCATGCATATCGATTTTCTTTCGTTAGTGCCGGCCGTTTGCTTCTCTCCTCTCTGCTTCTCTCTGTCTCTCTCGTACAGCGATGCTCTCCTTTTCCTTCTCACCCCCTTCAAACTCGCTCTCTTTTCTCTTTTCTCCCCCCTTTTTTTTTGTGCCTACGAGTGTCCTCGCGTCATCGGCGACGAGCGTCATCGTCGTCGGCGGTCGTTGCGTCCACGTTACCTTAAGTTTCCAATCCCTTCCCTCTTTTGCGAAGAAGAAGCAACGTCCGGAGTGCTCGAGGTGTGGAGGACACGCGGCGAAGAGTACCGGGAACGGAACCATATCCAACAGCCACGGGGGCTTTGTTGTTGCTCTTTGCTTCTTAGTCGCTGTTTCTCGTTTTTTCCCCAAACAACGATAACACAACTTCGGAATTTTGAATGCGACGCATTTAGGCGTGTATAATTGTTTAAACAATTGAATGAGGTAATGAAAATGTTTGGCGATTATTGAAAAGGATATTTGGAAAATTCTATTCATAATATTTGAATAAAATATAATTTAAATTAAATGAAAAATAAATTTTCGAAATAATCTCAAAATTGCTGCAAATTTGCAATTTTTTGTTTAACCAGATTTCGAGTACCGATGATTTTCCGCGAATTACCTCAAACTTGGTTGATCGAAAAAGTTTTTATTTCAATTAATTAGATATTTCGTTCGTCATCGTCACAACTGCATGTTTAGTTGCCATTTTTTTTTGTTTTTTTTTTTTCTAAATTTATGTGAATTATTAAGTCCATGAATTAATACCGTTGCAAAAGAAAAATGGCTTACTTATTATTTGTGACATCTGCAAAAGCATGATAATTTTTATTTCATAACAATAATTAGTCATAATTATTTATTGAAGGATATTCCATAGTTGCGGTAGTTAAAAATTACTTATTTGCGGAATATCCTTTATGCTCTTGAATTAGAATGCTGGCAATCCCTGTTCAAAATATTGCATGCTATGTGGATACAGTCAACTCTCCCTTAAATTGCAATTTCGTAATTTCACGTTTGCCCTCAATACTCAGTAATCTCGCTTCCCCCACCTCATCTGCGTCACAGTAGCACTGCGCACACGCATGCGCACAGAGCGCATATTCTGAAGTCGGCGAATATAATTTTCCTAACCTCACAATATGCTTCTTATCGAAAATAAAATTCATCAATATGGAGCAGTAATGGTGCAAGAAAAGATCAAAGATTTGGATTATATTAGTAAAGATTTATCGATACCGAAGATCGCTGCAGATAATAATAATAGTGGTAATTTTGAATAGTTATTTATAATGGAAAAAATAGTTTAACAAATATGATAGAAAACTTATTATTTTTTATATGAAATGATTTCTGTTAAATCATCTCTTAAAATAAAAAAATATATATAATCATAAGAAAAATTCTTCTAAAAATGTCAAACGTGATTAAACGAATCCAATGAATTCATTTCACACCAAAAATACTAAAATCCTAAAGCCTACTAAAAATACTAAAGTATACTAAAATCCATCAATAACTTTTTGGCATTATTGAAATCCGCCATATTAAGTCTCGCGCATGCGCGCTCCATATCCCTGTCTCTGTCTAATAGACCTACTTATGCGATTTACAATTAGTGGGGGCATTCGATAAGATGACACTCTCCATTGATAGCGTGCGATCAAACATCCCGGTTGCCGTTATCTTATGGAGAGTTGACTGTAGTCGTACATATTCATCTTATAACTACGCCTGGTAAACGCAGAGAGTATGAACGCGTGGTCTACGCACGCGGTGTGCCCAATTCTTTTTCGCACAATGGCTCTTCTCTCGGTTCTCTGATGGTCGAGACTGCCAACACCCCTCTTCTTCCGTTGCTTCGCTTCAACTCTGGGTCTTTTTTCTCTCTCTCTCTCTCTCTTACTCGCCACCCCCTTCACCGGTTACACGTTGAGGCAGCGGTTGTACGGCGTTACTCGCGATGAGAGCCAACAGAATGTTGTACTACACGTTGCCCGATCGTGCACGGAGAGTACAGAGGCTCAGCATATAAAACGTGTAATCGTTTGTGTTGGAGAGAGAGAGAATGTAACTTAGGTAAGTTTAGGTAGTGGGAGGGAGGGGAGTATAAGAATGAAAGGGATAGTTGTGTGCCTTAGTTCCATACAATGTTGGTAGTAAACCTGGTAAGAGAGCTTCGCCCCTCCCCTCCTCGCCCCACTCTTCTCTTACTTTGTCAACCCCTCGCGGAGCTACTTGTCTGGGACGTCTCGGCGTGCGCGGCACTCCGGCGCAACCCCGATAATAAACTTCTTTTGTCCTTGCCACTACGCCTAAGTACTCCTGCGCACCGTCCGATCTGTCGCCATTATAACGTTTTGTTATGTTTTTTTTTTCTTCCTTTCTTTCTTTCTTTTTTTTTCACCCTCTCTCAACGATCACCGGGGTTTTATAACGATTTTTTTGTTCCTTCAGAATCGTTTCTTTTATAAGTTTTTCTTTTTTGTCTGAGAGCTTCTTTTGGAATGGATTTTTCGACTGGCGGGAATGATTAACACTACAGACGATGGATCATAGGATCAATATGGAGGTAGTAAAAAATGGAGAGTTTATAACGAATCTTAGATTTCAGATGATAATAAAGAAATTGGTTAAAGCAATGCTGGAGTGGATTTTATTACCGACTTTTTCGTTGATAAAAATATCGTGTTTTCGTACTTTACACTAATTCGTCGTTAATATGCTACATATATGCTTCAATTTATACAGAACTACATCGCCATAGATGCATGTCACTCTGGACTCGAATTTAGGTTAAAAAAACACGAAATATGAAGAAATATGTATTTTTCTAAATTTGCTTGATGAAAGATGAATCATGATCGATGAATCCAGCGTTTCAATAATTAAATAAATAAATAAATGAAATCTCAAAGACTAATGCAAATAATTTACTACAGTCTGGTACATTCGACGAAATTTCCACAATATTACAGCTTCTTGTTATTCCCTCAGTAAATTTGCAATAACTTACAAAATTTTATTACAGACAATTTCTTCGAAGCCTTTGTCGCAAAAAAAATGGAGGATACATCAGTGAGACAGGACAATGGATAGATGGTTTTGCAATTGAATTATATCAAAAATTTGTTGTAAAGTATTCTTCAGATTTTTTTTTTGCTTTTTTTTTTTTCAATTTAATAAGTAAACATAATAATAGCAACTATTGTTTTAACACGATAGAAATAACTCTTTATACAGGCATACGACATCAATATACAATTCAATTATTTTTTTTACATCATCATTATTATTATTATTATTATTATTATTATTATTATAATATACGTTGCCACGCGTGTTCAGCAAACTCCGCTTAGTGGCTGGAACTAACTACTCAATATCATTATTATCACCGACTCTACCAAGTCCATCCCAATAAATAAATAAAAAGATCCTAGTACTGTGACTCGTACACGCACTCGAGTGTCCGCAACACATTTTCTTTCTTTTCTTTTCGCTTTAGAGTACATCATCATTATTATGCACAATAGGTTCCAAGCCTTCGCCGACTCGAAACTCTACGTCTTGGTAGGAATTTTTATAAGTGCATATTCATGCTTTTTCTTTTTTTGTTTGTCATACAGAAGTATCGAAATATATTAGTGCATGTAGAGATTTCAGTAAAACGACCCGAATATATATATATATATACATATATATGTCTGCATATATGTTTATCAGTGTCTGAAAGACCTTAAAAATGCAAATGGAATGATTGTATGACTCAACTATATTGTATATCGTTCTTTGTTTTTCTGTTGTTTTTTTTTTTCTTCTTTTTTTTTCGTTTCTACGGATAATCACAAGAAGTTCATTATTATCTTACAATATAGTAATACCGACAATGTTAGCAGCTCGCAAAGAGCATGGTTAGACAATATCATTTTGTATATCATAATTTTTGGCCTCTATTTTACTTTTAAACCAGTTCAATTTGTTTTCGCATTGTTTTCTTTATTGTTTCTTTTTTTTTTTTTTTTTTTTTTCATCGCTCTCTCTCGTTGCCTCGTTAGAAACTACACTTGTCTCTCAATCAAGGAAAGTTGGTAAACTTTCGTGGTTTTTTTTTTTTTTTTTCTTTTCTTGTTCCCAGTCGTGTATAATATGGATTTAATGGCTTAGATATATTTTTGCTTCTATCCGCGCGTCAGCATCGCCCTCCCGGTAGCTTTAAGGATGCAGTACACGTACATTCACAGACAAAAGTATTTCTTTTAATTAGTATTTAAGTTCTTTGCAACAAGGAAAAAATTTATTTTTATTATCGTGAAATTTTCGTTTTCAAGAATTTTTTAAAGGCTGTTTTCATGAAAAAAAAAAGTAAGAAAATTCTATTAAAAAATTCAAATATATTTGGAAAAATTGGAGAATTCATTGCATAGAAAAAACAGATTTCTATTGAATTCGATAAATTAATTTTTTTAAAAATAATTAGTAATTTTTTAGCATAGTTATTATAAAACAAATCGATGTTCTTCGTATTGTCAATAGCGTAGATTTTTTTCAAATTTTTCTCTCGCTGAAAAATACTCAAATTCTTGATTCGAAAAATATTTGTAATGCATCCTTAAGGGATAGAGAACCATTCTGAAGCGGTTGAAACAGTATTGAATTTGTTACGCTAATGCTAAATGGCGATTTTCTATTTGTCACTTATATTTAGTGCAAATATAAATAAACATATCGTGTACTAATTTACTAAAATATTTGAATTCTTCCCGAAAGGTTTGTTTGAAATTTTAAAAACCATGATTGTCGCAATAATAAAATATCTATAAAGTAACATGCAATTTTTAAACACTGAATTTGTTTGTAACAAACATTTTTACTATTTTTTTTCTTGGTCAAAAAATGAATGTCAATTTCATCCTGAATAAAAATCTAAATTTTATCTCGTTATGCTGCATTGTAAATATTTAATTGCTAAATCAGAAAATCACGGCTTTTTTAATTTTCAGACAAACCTCGGCAATTTTTTTCATATTCATGTACAGTTTGTATACGAAATATTTATAAATATATGCCGTAAACACAAGTAACAGATATTATTTTTTAAATTCCATTCAATCATTGCGTAAACAAATTTTTATCAATGATGCTGCCGTTTCGACCACATCAGGGTAATGTTCGCCCTGTACAAAATATAAATAAATCACTAGTCTACGCGACTGAATCGCTCTTTAGGGAGCATCCAGTCCGAAAATTCGATCCGTTAAATGTTATTTCACGCTTTATTAATCGTACTCCGAGCTACTTGTACGAGAGATAGTCATTCCTAAATCGCCTTATAAGAAAATATATAGATTCGACCCGTTAATTCAAAGTTGTCCTGCAAAACTTTACCGTTTGTATATAAATAGGTAAAAAAATACTTCCCATCGAACGAATGATTCGTAAAGCGGCGAAACGAAAATGAAAATAGCGATGCTTGTAGAAATAGTATCGTGAGAGTTCACTGCGCGTATTCATTTTTTTTTTTTTTTTTTTACTGAAAATCGTCGAACATTTCTTTCGTTCGGCGAACGAGACTGCGATCTCGCATTTGCATTTTGTTTTTCTTTTTATACATACAATATTATTACTATTATTATAGATAGAGAATTTTTGTTTCGAAAATTATTCTAATAGCAGCATGGCAGCGGATTCCACCCGAATTTGTTGAGGGACATGAATGAGAATTATTTTAAGACGTGCGTCGCGCTTTTTCTCTAAAAATAGATAGAAAGCGCGCTTACCTTGTACATCAAGAATTGGTCTTACACTTATTCTTTATTCTGGGTGATACCGAGTACAATTTACGAAAAATTGTAACCAAATCGGTTTGGGGAAAAAGATTCTCTATTATTCCCTCTAAGAGTACGTATAGCAGTCTTCTATTCAGAACGGGTCGTTGAAAGAGCTCAAATACCCTGAGGAGTCCACGTCTCGTTGTCTCACTACCTATGATATGTTTTAATTCGTCCGAGAGGCACGAGAGCAGGGCAACCTTGGCAGCGACGCGTGTTCTGTCCTTGGTCTCTTGATCGCGCGGAGGTTTTGCTTCTGCCTTAACACCGTTTGGCCAGTGACTTTGCCTTAAAAGATAAACAATAATATATATCAGGCATTCGATTACATCCCGGTCATCATATCGTCATTTTTATATCAAATTTTCGACCTATATTATAAGGAACTTTTTTGTTCATTTTTATCCCAAAAATGCATTCAAATATTTTATTTTTCAAATTTATCTTTAGCAGTTATGAAATCTCCATCTTCGCAATAGGGTTCAAAAATTTCGTTATGTTTTATAAGATTTTTCAGAATTTTTTCAGATTTTTAAAAACGTAGGTTTTTAAAAATTTCCAAAAATTATATCACCGGTAAAAAGTGTTTAAAAAATCTAAAAAAAATTTAGTTCGTGTTTCTCGACAAGTACTTTTGTATAAAAATTTTAATTTATTTAATAGTACTAAAAAATAAAATGTAAATTCAAGCTTACTTGAAAAGGCGCAAATACGTCGCTACGTTCTTCGGACTTGTTAACAGTGAGACGTACTCCACGATTCTACGATTCACAATATCGCCGAACATAGTTCGAATAATTTGTCTTAATAGCGTAATTATCCTACGTCTCAACCATTGATTTCTGACTTTCAGATCGAACACCTCGTCCATCAGCAACAGTATTATCCTCAGTGGGATATTATCATCAGTCTGTAAGTCGGACAAATATCTCAATTTAATCCACGAGTTATTAATTCAATGTACCGGCAAACGTGAGTATTTGTTGATATTTACCTCTGTGTCTAGACTCGCGCCTACTTTAACACTCTCGTAAAACATGCTGGTTTTTCGGGGATTACCGAAAAATTTACTAATATTATCCATAACACCGTCAACGGTGCTCAACATATTGTCGGGCATTGTTTTCACCGCTTGTGTCACGGTTTTCATTGAAGTCTTCAAGGGATTCACTAACGTATCGATCTGAAAATATTGAAGTATTGTTATTACTATTTTTTGTCAAAATTTTCAATTCGCCTGTAAATTTGTGTATTTCTCCAATTCTATTCTAGCAGAATAGAAATAAAAATAGCATACCGTTCTCGATATTTGTCCACCCGTGACGCCCTTGTCATAATCGCCTTGTTCAAGAAACGCGAGTAGCATGTTCTGAAGTCCCATGTGACCATCGACGATGCCGGGTTTCGTGAGTTGCTGAAGCCACGAATTGAGCATAATCATGCGTTTCTCGAGTACCGCGCGTTCCATATTGTGAAACGCTTTTTTCGCGGGAAATTGTATTTTCGCGAGATCATAATACTTTTCCTTGATCTTCTGATGTAGATCATGAAAATCCGAGTATCTTCTGTATATATGCCACTTTTCGTGATACCCCGAGTCATAATTTTTCTTTACAGCAACCGCGTAAATGCCGTAAGTTTTACCTCGATCATTGACGACACCGGTCTCGATTATTTCCGCTGTGATTTCGAATCGACCCTGTTGCAATTTTTTAATAGCATTTTGATCGCAGCTGCCATCGTCGAGTTTCATGTACTGTTCGGGGCTTGATTCGAGATAAAAAGTCGCGTCTTTACCCTCGCTTATTCGATCAGAATCTATGCTCGAAGCGCTACGCATGCGTTTTATATTTTTACGTGGTATCATGAGATCCGCATCAGTCTCGTCGTATCCAACACTGGGTTCTCTTTCGGTCATGCTTGTCAGACTGGCCGATGAATTTGCGTTAGATTTTAGTTCCTCTTTAGAATTACGTCTTTGTTCAAGATTCTGTAATTCGGACATCTCTTCAAGAGTGTCCAATTCGTTATTCATACTCGAGACACTTATGCCGTCCAACGATTTCATATCGTCCTCCGACGCTGGATCCTTGAGCAGATCTAATTCCGCGAGTAGTTTAACGTAAGAGAATGATCTCTTGAAAGACGGCAAAAATCTGTCTTCGCTCTGAAGTTTCTCGTAACAGCAAGCCTGTAGCTCGTCGAACCAGGTCTCGCGCACCACTTCGCTTTTCATTCTCGTCAATAAATTCTTCACAAGCGTATCGTCGAGCAACAATTTCGCGGCTGCTTTTTCGCTCAGGTACTGCTGATATATCTTCACCGCGGCTTCTTTAAGATTCTCGAGATTAATGTTTTTTCGTTTGGTACTCCCGGAATTAACGGTAAGCTGATTGCTCTGTAATTTTTGTAATTCAATGTCGGATATTTGTTGCTCCGCGGAAACCTTCCAGCCGTATATGTTTAGATAGAAAAAGAGATAAGCCTCGGCGTTTACGCATGTCATATAATCGATAAAGTAACTCAACGCAATGTTGTTCTTCAGCAATTCGTCCAATGGTAAATTCACTAATTTGTAACCTGGCACGAGATATCTGTTCCAATTTGGATGGGTGTCCATGCCGTCAACCTCGGTCTTTGAGCCTTTTTGCATTGCCACTATTCGTGACTCAAGATTCTCCTTAACGTACAATAAACTCTTTAACTGTTGTTTCACCGGGAGATCGTCCTCGCCGCCTGAATCCTTCGAACGTAAATGAGCGATCTCTTTACAGACTATATTCTTCGTCGCGTTAAGTTCTTCTAAACTATCGGTTAGTCGCATCACCGTTAAGAATACATCACTGGGTAAACTAGCTTCTTTAGTACACTGAAAAATAATGAAAATTGCATTAATTATCTAGCAATGATTTATGACTCATGGCCTATAATTTTAGCCACTTTTTTTTAATGATTCCCTCAGATATTTCACTTAATTGGCCAGATTTTTTCAAACAAAATAATTCAAATTAAATTTTTTCGCTGGAAAAAAGTAGCTGAATTCACGGGCGATATACCGCATTTATAAAATATAATTATAGCCTTGAACACTCACCAGCCATATACACGTTTGATTAATGTAATCAGGATCCGATAATAAGTTCAACAACGGTGTGATAATAACGTTAACGAGAAGTTCCCTCAGGATAAATCTCACGGTGAGACAATCAAAGTCAGCCTTGGGTAACAAAAGATACAGTAGAATCTCGGCGACTTCACCCAGGAAAGCCAGCTCCTGTTCCTCGTTCGTACACACGAGATCTCGGCATATTAAGTTATTTTCCATTTGCACCTCGAGATCAAAGAATATCTTCTCAAGCGTGATATCCTCCTTCTCGCGTTCCCCGTTGCTGCATTCCACGGGTTCCGGGATATTATTCGGAATGTAAAATTTCGACTGCGAGTACCATGATATATCGGTCTCGCTTTTGTTTCGTCGATGTGACGGAGTTCTCTTGGGCGTACCACCCGAAGTACTCGAGCTGCTGCTGCTGCCCTTGTGCATTTTATTGCTCTGCAATTGTTTCATTTTAGCACGCGCCTGACGGTACAGACGCATGTGGGAGGCGGCATCGTCTACGAGCCGCGTTGTTAGATATGGTATCCAATCGACATCCTTCACTCTGCGCGCAGTAGAAAAGTAATACCGTTTAGAGATAGCGATAACTTAACTGACAACATGTTTCATCTAATGGTGTGAGTTTAATTACACTCGATTATATACGTGGGGCAAAACACACGTCATGTCGGTCACCCCAATTTTTCATGTCAACAAAACGTCCTCACATTTCTTCGGGATGTTGGTCTAGTTGAAGAAAAAACGTAGGAATTTTTTTAGAATATATTTGAGGACGTTTTGTTGACATGAAAAATTGGGATGGCCGACTTGACGCGTTTTGCCTCACGCGTATGTCGTAGCTATTTGAGTTTCGTTTTATCCCACCTGTTTGCTACATTGATCGCGATCTTTTGAGCAGTGTCTCTCACGGATCTCGTGAATTCTTCATCGTCCGTAACCACGCTGTACCATGGCTCCACGTAATCTCTCAATACAAAGTCTAATATTTCCTGAAAGTTAAGGATTTACGTTATATCCGACAAATCAATATAATAACATAATATAATTAATTTAAAAAAATAGAAGTAGACTAAGTTCAACTCGTTATATCGAAATTTTAGATATCTTGGAGCGTTCTAATTTCAATGCTTCCTTATAGCTTTCTTCTGTCCAATTTTTTTTTTTCTTTTTTTAAAGAAAAAAAAACGGGTATTGCTTATTTTGTGGCGACTTACTTGTAAGGATTCATCAATAATATGACTACCGGTTACCCTCCTATCCAGAGTGAACGTCACCTTTTTCTTTGACAATTCTTCCATAAACTAAAAGCAGTCCACGAATAAACAAATTAGACTTTTAAACATTTCTGGTGGTAGCAAATACAGAGATCATATACCTGTCGCAATTTCTCAGTCTTCTTGTGTAAGTTTTGTTTGCCAGAATTAATTTCATTTTCAAGGCCTGGTGCATACTTTCTATATATACAAGTCAGAATTCTGAAAGAAAAAGAATAGAGATGAGATTCATGGGTTTTTGGATAAAAAAAGAAAAAGAAACGCTTGCCGATTGATCAATTGCGTTATCTTACCCTAGAGCTAGTACCAGTAGACACACAAAGATCTTTAAAATGATTCCTAAGCCAAAGAGGGCAACGAGTAGGATAACACATGCCCCGATACTTCCATACAATGGAACGTTCATCTGCAAATAATTACAAAAAAATATGATGAGTAACCATTCACATATATATATTAAAAATTTAAATATGTGTGATTACTTATATATTATTTAATTGACCTTCAAACCTTATTTTTTATAAAATTCTGATACATTTAAATAAAAAAAAAATCTCTACATCTATAATAACGTAATTAATATTAATAAAATATAAATTAATAAGGACATTTTTTTCAATATTGTAAAAACATGCATTCAGGATGATTTTCAAACCGTTTCACGAATAAGATAATTAATGATAAAGTTTGAAACACAGTAGATACAAAAAAAAAAAAAAAAAAAAAACATTCATTGACGTATCAACATCACCGAGAGTTCTGGAAAAGTTTTATTGATATTAGTATCAACGCACAAAAAAGATGTCTAAAAATAGCAGATATCAATACAGCATTTTATCCGCTGTTTATTTAAATAATCTCGGAATAATCAATCAACAGTGTAAAATTGTCAGAATGCACAATATTGTTACAAATTAAAAAAAAAAAACAAAAAACATATTTATAGTTTCTAGAAATCAAAGAGTACTTTTCTGTCTATAATGTAATGTAAAAAGGAAAAAAAATAAATAAAAATTAATCCATTTTTTCGATATTGCGAAAAATGCATTCAGTGTATTTAAAAACTTTTTGACTGTTCGGCAAATAAAAAAAATCAATAAGTCTGAATCGCCGCAGATACAAAAGAAGAAAACATATTCATTCGCGTATCTGCAGCGCCAAGAGACAAAAGTAATCTTTTATTGGCATTAGTGTCAAACACAGAAAGCTGTACAACAGTAACAGAATCAATGCACCGGTTTCATCTATTGTTTTAGTTAAATAATACACTTGGAATAGCCAATCAACAGTTATCAAGTTGTCGGAATGTACAAGCTGACACAAACTAACTAAAAAAAAAAAAAAAAATACATTGTTTATAGATGGCAGAAATCCGAGGGAGCGCTTATCGCGTTTGAGTAAACATTCGAGTGGGTGGAGGACCTGTAGACACACACGTACTGTGTTTGATAACACGGTACATTCCGTCGTCACGAGTTTCTTTAAATCGTTCTACCGAATAATTTCAAAAGTTTTTCGGCAGTGACAAAAAAACCGCCGATATCACTGAAACTGGGCATTTTTTTCGAAACGTCCACCACCTATAATGCCGAGAAATATGGAAAAAAAAAAATAATAAAAAATGTAAAGTACGCTCTGCGCCTTATCAGAGCGAAAGTTCGAGCGCCGACGGCGTTCGGTGCATAACTGACGCGAAAGTTGTATTGGGAGGTGTCAGGGACATTCGCTCCATAAAACCTGTCTGCCGAAAAAAGAACTTTTGATGCGTGCGATGCATATATTTTTTTTTTTTTTTTTTTTTTTGCGCACCTCGAATTCAGCCCTAATAATAATAAACATGTAGGTGGTTAAAATGCGCGGCGTTGCGTCTGCTGTAAAATAGCTTGTCTATACTTTAGCGTCGCGCTAGTACGATTCGTCAGTATGAGTAACAAAAAAAGAAAGAAAAAAAAAATGCTTTGTTTTTAGTCACGTGTTTTGTACGTTACCTTTGGATTCTCGTGTAGGAGTAAAAAAAGATAGTCACTTGCATATTGCAAATATTGATGTTAACTTCGTATATTCACAAGGCGTATTTTAGTCAGCTTGTCGATATGTTATTGACATTATTAATCCGTCTCGAACGATTAACCAACAACACACGTTCTTCCGACAAATATATTTTTCTTACGATTCTGCGTACGGTGAACCCTAAAAAAAGTCGCGCTTTTTTCACGGTTTTGACGGCTGACGAAAATTCGCAATTTCTCGCACACAACACAACAATCTGCGGCTATATTTGTTAGAGCGTTTTTTTTTCATCGAAAACAGAGCTTCGCGCGTGCTTTTCGTGTAATATTTTTTTTTTTTGCGCAATTCGAGTTGGACCTAAATAATGATAAACATAAGAGTAACATACGCGAGTTGGCGTTGCGAATGCTCTGTCATAAAAATTACTTGCGTACTTTAGCGCCGCGCTAAGAGCAATGCAGCAGTGTGAGTAACAAAAAAAGAAAAAAAAAAAGGGGGAAGAAAGTTCTTTTATAAGTCACGTGTTTCGTACGTACCTTTGGATTCTCGTGTAAGTGTCGAAAAAAATAGCCACATGCATATTGCAATTATCGTCGTTAACTACTTCACAGGCTTGTTAGTCAGCTTGTCGATATATTATTTACATCAATCCGTCGGACGATTAACCAACAACACACGTTCGCCGACATATTTTTCTTACGATTCTGCGTACGTCAACCAACAGAGGCGCTTTTTCACGTTTTCACGAATGACGAAGACATCCCTCTATTGCTCGCGATGTTACACGAACCATCGGGCCAACCAATTTGTGGCTTTTCTGTATTTAATGTGCGACCGAACGTGTACGTGTCAACCTTATCTTGAGGCCACTAACGAGGGCGCCGTGTGGGCTTTAAACTCGTTCATTTTTCCTTTTTTTTTTAATGGACAACCTCCGAGATCCAAAGTCCAGTCACTTCGGCGGACAATCAATTAAAACTTGATGTTCCTTTTTTTTGCGACTGTACCGGGATAGGATAGCGGGAAATCTGCTGTATCGACTGGCGGTAAAGCGATGCGGCTAGACGCGAATTGATACTTTTTCGGCGTTCTTTTTTTTCCTTTTTTTCATAAATTTATGCCCGTTTACCAACGTTCCACGTTTTCAGTGTTACGAGACGCGTTTTTATATTTTACACCGGGAAATTTTCATTTCAACGGTTAATGCTGCAGTGCATGCATCTGGTTGTAAATAAAATTGTAGTAATTGTGTGTATGAGAGTGCTCAGTGTGTTTATGATAGATGGCGCTCCGACAGACTTTTCGACGCGGGAGGGCGCGTTTATTTGAATTTGCAATAAGCGATTCAAAAGCTTTGAGATATTTGTGTGAGACATATGCTTTTCGAATAATGTACTCGGTAACAGAAACTGTACAGTTCAATTAATTAGAGATGATTAATTTGTTTATAAAAAAAAAGAACCTTGCAAATTGCTTTCTCACAATTTTTTATCTTTGACAAAGTTTTTTTTTACAAAGCAATATGTTAATAAAATTTGGTTTCCTTTCCATTTCTTTGTTTATTTTAATAACTACGGATCAGAGCGACAAACCTATAGAACAATAATCAGCTTGGATTTTGTTTTTCAGATGCTGTAATCAACATGACCAGCCTCTTATCAAGACTTCCACTTTGGCCACAAAAAACATTAACGAATTGTAAAATTATATTAAAAAAAAAAAAAGGTACAATTTAAGATGTAAATAATAAAATATAAAACAGCCGAAATGATTGTATTTTATTTTGTTAGAAAAAAAAAAAAAAATGCAATTGGCTTCTAAAATGGACTATAATCCGATTAAAACCTTTTAAAACCAATGAACTATTATACGGAATTTTGTCCATTTAATCGATTTCTATTTTAATTGAAAATTCAAAACAGGGCAAAAAAAAACAACGACTCACGATAGATGGCGCTGAGACGGAATTTTTTTTACGCGCTCGCGCGTTTATTTGAACGCCCTCTCACGTCGGGGATCTCGTAGGACTTACCCTCGCAGTGTGTTATCGAATCTACGTGGTCGCGGAGCCCTTTTTTTCTATTTCTCGGAACAACAATAAGAAATGAAATATTTAAGTATCACTCGCGAAATGATAGTAAGCAAATTTCTATTTTACAAGTTTGTTAAATCAATCCGAAACTAAAAAAAAAAAAAAAAAAAAAGATAAATAAATAAATTAAAAAAAATAACGATGTGTTCAATGAAACGCCTAAAAAATACGTGCAAAATGTAATAATCATAATATCGAAAAATCGCGCTCATGTAAAAAAGTGTTTGAAAATTTAAAAAAAAATATCATAAAAATGGCAAAGTTCATAGCAACTGTGAAAGCGATAATCACACGTTTGGTATTCGCGACTCATGGTTTCATCGCAATTTGGCAAGTTACGACCTTCGAAAGAAGTCCATTCTACTGGTACCTAAGCTGCCCAATTCTCTTTCTATTCTTCGAGGGAATATTCACCCTGACGATAAAAGCTAATCAGGAATGGAAATGGTGAGAAACAAAATTGAGCAGAGTCAATTTCATGTGAAATTCTTAAAATGTACTTTTTTTTTTGGAGCTAAAACAATGAGAGGTGAGAAAGGAGGAGGAGGAGATAAGAGTTCATCGTAACGAAGCCGAGCTAACAAGACGATTTTCCGGAGGATAAAGCTTTACGGGGTCAAACGAGGGGGATATTGTTTGTCACTGTGCGAAAAGCACACACCTTCTCCACTATCTATCTATATATCTTTTTCGGCGCTTCTACATTTGACAGACGGAAATTGAGCATTAGTTACTGCCGGGCAGTCTACCTGCTGGTGTATACTTTGTATCGCTTCTTTCGCCCCCTCCTCCCCGCTTTGCACGACGCCGATGAAAGGAGGTCGAAAAATATTGACCTCGTAAGGTCTGTCTGAGTGACCCTGTTAGACTTTTTTTTTTCTTTTTTTTTTAAGGATAGGCAACGGCTTTGCTCACTTCCAAATATATTAATGTATTAAGATTCTTTATTTCTAATAAAAAATAAAAATAAAAATTTTAAGCTGAGACTTTTTTCAAGATACAGATTTAGACTTACGAACGATATGTAAAATTTCAATTGCACGTATCGTATAGTTTTTAAAATATAAAATCGTAAAGATGATTTTTGTGTTGAAGTTTTTTGATTTTTATGTGCCAAATTTAGTCCGACAATAAAATTTGGGCCGATAGAAGCTCAAGAATACATGTATTTTTTAAATAATTCGACAAAGTGGGCTGGAAATCGATTTTTAAATTTTTTTTATTTTGTTCGAAATGAAAATTGAAAAAAATAAAAAATTTCTTTTATGACCATCATTATGAATTTTTTAAATTCTCAAAAGTTCTTACGCAACTAATTTTATTTTTCTTTTCGAAAAAAAAATAAAAAAAAATCGGTAGTTTGGATCGAAGCTTGATTGAACGATATTTTGATTTTACATAATCACAAGTAAATCAAATGTTGAATAAAAAAAATCTGATAAAAATTCTGGTTCGTCTCTTAGAGTTGGAGCAATAAGTCAAAAAATGGGTATTACATCCGAGAGATCGAGTTTCAATCTCAGATCGAATCGACAGAATTACAAAAAAAAAATTACATTAATTTAAAAATGCATAAAAAATCCTTATTCTTTGAAAACATGTTCAAACTGACTTATTTATGCCATGTCCTTAACAACGAAGAGGGATTAATTTGCAGGTTTTGCCCATCGGTCTTCCTGTATCTGAGCAGTGTTGTACCGGCTATATGGCTTCTGGAACTGGACAAAGTGGACAGAAGGATGCGAAGTCGTGGGGCAAACATCGATATCACCGAAACGTTCGATCTCACAAATCTCGCTGCCGAGGATTTGAAACATTTGGAGAAAGCTTTTGGGGTAGGTCTCATTACTTAAATTAAGGCTCAAGCCGATTGTGTTATTCAGACACCGAAGTGAGAAAAATAAGTGTGTAAGAATTTTGCTTTGATTACTCGCACACATCTTTCCAAACTATCAGAAGATTGTTTTTCAAGTCTTATTGAAATCCTAGAGAAAAAAATGTTTGCAATTTTTTCCTTCGTTGGTGATGCAACGTAAGCCACCAAAATCGAAAAACCTTCTTCATCTCTTCTGTACAATATAACAATATTGCGCCATTGGAACCTAAACAAAAAAAAATGTTAATTAGAACAAAAAATGTAATGTAATCAAAGTTTCTTTTCTTTGTTGAAAAACGAACCCAAAGTCGGCTGCACCTTTTCCATTTTTCTCCAAACTTCTAATCGCCCAAGATCAACAAAAGCTCCAATTAAAATAGTCAATTGTCTCTTCCAAAGGTAAATTTTCGTCTGCCGGATATTCAAATATCGACGGAAACATGGGTGACCCTGATCGAGCAGTTTCTCATGCTGATTCTGATAATTGGCCGATGGATGTTACCAAAGGGTGATCTGACTCGTGATCAGTTGAGTCAATTGCTCCTCGTCTACATTGGCACCGCCGCTGATATTATCGAATTTTTCGATTCCTTTAAAGAGGACAAAATCGCTCGTGAGACTGTTCTCGTGTATTTGACCCTGGGCATTTGGTCCTGGTCATTAATGCAATTTACTGTGGTTCTCACAGCAACGAAATCCCGAAAATCGAGGCTTTCATCGGGCACAGCGATAAAGAAAAAAGTTGCGACGGAAACGAGCTGCTGCAGCATCGACGTATGGGGCATAGCGCTCAATATGCTTCTTCAGGATGGTCCTTTCCTCGCGTTTCGTCTCATACTCATTATTCACTATCAGATTGTCAGCTACATGAACATATTCTTCACTTGCAAGAACACTCTGGTGATACTGCTTCAATTGTACCGCTTGTACGTTGTACAGAGCGAGAGCAAACACAGAAGGGACAAGAGAAAGCAGAGGCGCGAACGTTACGATATGCCAAGTATAAGTATCGTTTCTCGGGGCGATATGTACAAGGATACTCGTGGAAAAAATTATTCGGACGATAGACGACGAAAGCACAGACGGATTCGTGACATTGAGGCAAATGCGACTGAGACTGAGGACTCTACCGAAGAATTGGACAGATATGAACTTTCGCCGAAGAATCTTGAACGGAGCAAAAGGTTCGCGTGAGTCATGAAAAAAAATTAATTCGCTCCTTTTCTTTTAGCGAGACGCGTCAGAATATTTATGCATTAAGAACCAATGAATGTAGAAATTTTGTACAGAAACGAAAAAAAAAAATGTAGCAGTGAAAGATAGAAAAATTTCCAAGCTTCATAATAATTGAACTATTGCAGAAAAACAAGACAGGACACAGGATACTCGACCTCGAGTTCGCGAAATTCCTCGAGGCAGGATAAGATACAGAAGCGCGAGAACAAGAGGAATTCATCGCGTCGCGAGGAGTCGAAGAGAGAAGTTTCGAGCGAAGACGAGCAGCGTAAAAAGAGATCGGAAAGAAAAACGTCCGGTAAAAGAGAGAAAAAGAGTAGCGACGGTGTGAAGAACAGTGTGAGAATACGAAGTGAGGAGAGTGGCAAGATTTCGGGAAAGAGAATAAAAATCGAGACCGAGGATGATGAATCGTCCACAGAAGCGTCGATCGATGATAACGAGAGCCGCAGCGAGTGCAGCGCATCGGAGCCCGAAAGAATGAAGTATCAGAGTCAATAATTTCTCCTAATTCTTACAATTTTTCTTGAATTTTAACGATATCATAACGAATCACTATTTTTTAAAGGCACGTACGTCGCAAACGAAGATCCAGCAAAGATTGACAAAGGAGTCTCGGTATAGTGGCGATGATGTTCCTCTACTTGGCGATCCTCGTCGTCTGCATGCTCTTCATTCACGCCGGCATAAACGACGGCTTGGTACTCGTGACGAAGAAACACAAGACTTAAGAAAATCCGAAAAAAAAAGATCATCTGGATTTCATATTCACCATCATTATTGTATCTTTAAAGTTCATATTATAAGCGTTATAAATTAGAAATAATTCTTTACTTAATGTACTGACAGAAAAAAAAAAATATATAGAAATTAAGTGAAAAATCAGAAGAGTACGAAGTTGATGATACTTTCGAAGATAATATAAACAAATAAACAAATTTCTTTAATCCGAGTTGATGATTAAATAGTTTAACTAAAAGTCTTAATCTCTTGATTGATAGTTTTTGCATTATAAGCCTTTTCTTTTCTTTTCTTTTTTTCTTTTTTAATTGTTGCGATTGTAAAGGTTCACGACTAATAATGCACGTTAGGTGTACCATCACGAACCCAACCACTCTATACTCTCTGTCGGATCTAAAGTATCGAGATAATTGACAACGTCGTCTTGCCGAACGCCCGCTGCTGCGCAATACAAGATCGCAGTGTCCTCGATTAATTCTTGAAGCCACTGTCGATTCATCGGTTCGTCCGGTTTGCTTTGGGCTTGTCGTTGAATTTCTCTCGATTTAACAGTCGACAAGTCCACGGCTCGATTATTGTCATCTAAGTTTTTTCGAGGTTCCTCGGTGTTGGATGAAATATTAGTTTTAACGGCGTTGTCCGCAATTGTCGAAAGATTGGCGCTAATCTCTTGGTTGGGAATAACGTTGCATACGCGATAAGTCTTCTTTCCGATATCGTCGTCTCTTTTAATTCTCTTCGGTTGTTCTACAACCGACAGAAATGTCGTCCGATTGGCCTGGTTGTTGCCACATTCTTTTTCCGATATTCCCGATTTCGCGGAAGTTTCTCTCGCGTTCAACACACTTGTCGACGCAAAACAGGCGCTTTTCGTTCCCAAATTCATCGCAGCTTTTTCATTGTATTCAGCGAGGATCTTGGCAATTTCGGCAGCTTGATTCGCGTTCGAGGCACGCGAAACTCGCGCTATGTCTATGTTTTTCGATCCACTGTAATCTTGACTTCGGGACAGTGTATGGGTAGTCCGAATACCGTTGGGAATACGATGTTCCTTTGATTCAGCGCTTGGAGATTTCTCAGTGGATTTTGTAGAGTCGACAGTGATTTTTGGAAGTTTAACTTCCATAGCTGTTTTCCCGGTGGACTCGATCTCGTCGTTTGGCAAGATTTTATTGTACATTGACGATATTTCCATGAGTGCCTCGTCGCTTATGGCATTATCGTCGAGCCTCGCGAGATTCAACTCCTCCGTCACATGTTCAACGCTATTTTTCGTGCTCGTTGTGATTGATTTTGTGGATGTTGGTTTCACCGTTGAGATCATTTTCTCTGACTTAACGGGCGGATCGGTTGGTTTTAAAAAAATCAAAGTATTCTTTGAGGCGCGACCGAAAACTTCTTGCAATATATTGCCCTGTATATTTCGTACGTTCGTGAAGCTTATCGTTCTTCTCGGTGTTGTCAAACACTTTGCGACTTCGGTAGACGACGAACTCGTACTTGGCGGATGCGATGATCCCGAGATTTTGGTCGATGAAGTAGCCAGCGTCTGCAGTGACTGTATACCGATTTTACTCTCGATCTGCAAATGTTTTGTAATATCGGGCAACGTTTTTGTTGAACCTGTGGGTTTAACGTTCTCTGGAATATCGCGTGATTGGGTCATCTTTCTAATTTTCGTGTCGACAGTGTTTTTATAAATTGGCGTTACAACTCTCGCGCAATAAGCCAAAACGGAATGCAAACTCCCGTGCATACAAGCTTCAAATGACTTTTCATGAGAGATTCCTGTGGATATTTTATCATCGCACATTTCGAGACAATCCAAGGTATTCACGGATTCTACGTTTTCGAACTTTCGCTTACCGCCCGAAAGATGTACGCGCTCGGGATGTGGATCGACCGAGACAACCTCGATTGCCGGATCGTCGATAATCTCGCGATATGTGCGATCGTCCAGGCTGAGAAAGTGACGGTCGTTGTAACCGTAAGCCAGGCCAAAGAGAGGATGCCAAACTGGCCTCTCGTGCATCCCGTGAGCCGGCCAATCTTTCCACTCGGTCGCATCGTGAATCGTTGGCGCTTGATAAGTCGCACCAACCGTGTACATCTTTCTCGTTACCGATCTCGTGTTCATATACGGCACGGGCGCGATCTTTGCCCGTTTTCGCGTTATCGGATCAACGGCAAATCCTACTTTTCTCTTCACCGACAGGAGACGCTGCCTCGGGCGTGGAAAGTCCTCGTCGATAGGCTTTTTCTTCTTGTTACGGACTGGATTCCGCCGTACCTCGACGATCCTGGAAAGAAAAATTTATGTTTCACATATGTTCCTCGAAGAACTTAAGTAGCATAGAAATGTGGCAGAAATATTTTCAATATTTCATCAAAATTTTAACATTGTCACAATTTTTTGGTGGGACATTGAAAATTTTTTTTGAAATTTTTTTTTTTGAAAATTTAAAAAAAATTTTTAAATTAAAGTCACTTCAGAATTTTTTGTCACATTTTTAAAAATCATTTTTTAAAACTTTTCACCTGAGATTTAATTTTTCAACATTTTTTTTTGTCTCAAATGAAAAGTGTAAAAAAAAAATCTACCGATTTCCTGGTGTTTTTCCATTTTTTTCCGTTCAGTATTTATTTTTAGTATACTTTACGATGAAAAATACGATGTTTAAAAAAAATCTACCGATTTCCTGATCTTTTTGCATTTTTTCCGTTCAGTATTTATTTTTACTATATTTTACGATGAAAAATACATAAAAAAAAAAATTCCATTCGCACAATTCAACATTCTGGATATCCGTTAAAATTTTCAACAGACATTTTCTGAAAATATTACTTTATACAAAACCTTAATATATAAGACATTGCATCACATAAATCCAACATTCTGGATACCCGTTAAAATGTTCGACGTACAGTCTGAAAATATGAGTCAATAATACAAAATCCATGATTATCAAATCGTGCTCTGCTTGACTATAAATTTACTAATTTTTTCTTTATTTTTTCGTACTTTTTACACCTCACACCGCGATGCTGCATCCTTTTGACCTTGGCAGTCACGGCGTACGAATTAGCGCTGCTGCTTCCGCTGCTATTTGTTTCATTCGAGTCTTTTGACGAGTCGTGCACGTAATCACTGTCCTGTGTTCCGGAGGCTCTCGTTGTGGTGTTGCTCGTGCTCTGTTTTATAAGAATGGTTCCCGGTGGCAGTCTCGAAAATATTTCCGCGTTTCCATCGTCGTCGTCGTCGTCGTCGTCTTCGTAATAGTCTTTGTTGTTGTCGAGAAGATTCCTTGGGAAGTCGTTGGAGGCGCTAGCAGCGCCCTCTCGACTCGCGACGTCCACTTTGAACTGTCGTCGAAGCTCCATCTTGGATATCTTGTCACTGAGCTCGATAACACGTCGATTTTCGGAGGTTTTCACGGTTTTTCCGGCAGTGACATTTGCAGCCGGTGCTTCGTCCAACAGTATCACTTCCGTTTTCACATTGCAATTCGAATTGTTTGCATAATTGACGATTCCTTCGATCTTTTTTGTCCGACTCGTGTGATTCTTCTCGATGACATTTATCACACTTAAATCGCAGTCGTTGTCTTCTCTGCGCGTGATCGTCGATCCTTTAGATACTGGATATGAAGTATTCTGTCGCTCCTCGGCCATTTACCTTCCAGTTTTTATTTTTTTTTTTCAGAATATCTGTGATTTTGTCGGCAGAGATGAAAAGAAAGAAAAAAAAAAGCGTTGAATTGTCGATCGACAGAAAAAGTCTTCGGTTAAAGAAGACTTGTTCTCTTAAAGTACATTCGGTGAATTGCGATGAGTGTTTAATCCGCAGTATGGATATGCTCTCCGGCAGGTAAGTCGATGAATTCTCGAATTGTGATTATAACAACGGGATTCGTGTTGACTGTTGAAAAAAAAACGGTAGGTGCGTGTATATATATGTTTTACCTCGCGATCTTTTGGCACACGTATGTTTTAAAACCTGCTGTACACAGTCTACGAAGATATGGGAACTTGTATAGAAGAGGTGATCAGCGCACGTAAAATATGAGGGTGATACTGGGAGTGGCAACGAGAAATTCGGTGGAACCTGTGGCTGACTTCTTTTGTTTGCTATTCTGCGATATCAGGTGATTTTCAAATGTTTTATTTTCTGTCCTTTTTCTGACTGATTGAAGTTTCGCAGAACCACCTGTCGGACGATTTGGCATTTAATATTCTTTTTACATCGTGCGACTTCATCGAGCTCAGTTCGTGACATTTTTTCGAGATTTTCATGTCAGGATACTCAATCATCTAAAATTTCAAGAAAAATGGAAAAATGCGTAGCTATTTTTCCATTTAAAAAAAGAAAAAAAAATATGAAATAAAAATCTCGAAAAAAATTAAATTTCACAAAAACAAAATTTCCTTTTTTAGGAAGCAAAATAAACATCAGCAAAAACGCTATTGGGTCCTGATCGCATTGAATATAAAAAAAAAAAAATCGCCGTCGGAATCAAGAGCTGCGAAAAGGGCTCAACAAAAATCTATTAAATTATGTATTGTAGGAACTTACCTGATTGTCGCCGACGTAGCAAAGTGCGAGGGTTGTGAAAACGAAGGTAAGTAAAATATATATTTATATGCATCATTTTTATTTAAACGTTATTCCAAATGAAAACCTACTTACTCTAGAATAAAGCTTAACGCTTCGCGTTACACATTCGTGTAAATTTAATTATATATATATATATAGATATATATATATATATGTACGTACGAAATACAACTCGTTCATTATATTGCACGTAGACTAGGGTTGTACAGAGCTATTTTTCGCACTATTACCGCGCATGGTACGAAAGTACATTATTTACAAAGAAAATTATATTATTATTATTATTATTATTATTATAGTTTTGGTGAATGTTTTCAGGCCACGTGAGAGAATTATTAATTTAGTTCATATTGTCCGTTGTGAGGGTGAGAGTCGTCAGGATTGATCGTCTGTTTGGATTCACGCCGAGATTTGCCCAATTTATCCAGGACAGTCGAGCCGTAAGGTCTGCATTAGTGAATTACATTTGTTTTAACAAATTATTATTTTGATAAACGAGCAATTAGTAATCGTCCTAGTTATATCTTTGTCGTTTATCAATCACAGACAAATTCTTTTTTTCCTACTCGGGGTAATCATTGAACTTGTAAAGAAAAAAATTGTTTATCAGAAAACTTACCACTCGTATTCCATTCAGCGCGGACGCCGCTTATCTGGCCTTTGAGGTACCTCTCGATAAAGGTCAACGGATCGAGTCCAGCTGCTAGAACTTCCTGAAGAAGAGCTATGTAAGCTATCGCAAGCCTGAGGGTGTCGATTTTCGATAAACGCTTCTCGTAAGGGAACGTCGGCACGTGTCCCCTCAGTGCGTCGAAAGCCGAGTTGATGCTGCTAAAAATCGGAATCACACTTACAACCCGCGCACTCGTTTAATCGAGCAACCTTCCAGCTAACAATGTGACACTAGTTTTTTTTTCGTTTTTAACTTAACGAAGAGGACAATAATCCTTACCTTAGCATACGTCTACGTTCTCGGATATTCGCGGCGTGTCTCTGAGCTCTGAAGGGACTGCCGTTCGGATAATAACTTTCCTCAACGCCGTTCATGTCGACGTCGTTGTGATCTAGGAACAGACAAATCAGCTATGATCGTCGGGATTTTTATTCTAGTTAGATTTTATAAGTAAAATCCACCAACAAAATTACAACCGTTATTTCGGGCAAAAAAATGAACCCGTAAACAAAATCGAGTTTAACAAAAATGTTTACCATAACAAAGCTTCAACTATGATCTGGCATCTGTTCGTAACTCGGAGAAGTGATGGATTTACAAATAAATTAACTGATGACATAAAAAAAAAATGGCTGAGAGTGCCAAACTTAGAGAGAAAAGTAATAAATTAATGTTTAACTACCGTGTTTACAATTTTGTGAGATTTTTAAAAAATTAAATGCGACTGAGAATTACGTAGTTTAACTTTCTCATTCAATTGTCAAGAGCCAGATAGACGTTTGCGGTTGCAATATGTCCTCCTCCGGTCATGAGCAAATTTCTGCGGGTTTACGACAGGTGCTACGGGATATATGAAACAAGCAGATTTACCTGACGTCGATATCGGCATGTGATAGTGTAAGGGTGAGTGAGTGTGCGGAGACGCATGAGCCACGTGTTGCGTCTGTCTTCCTGCGTAAACGCAAGAAGGCAATTCCGCGAGATCTTCGCCGCTAATGTCGCTGCTTTGGTCCACGTAATATTGAGCGCTAAAATAATCCAATATAATTATAATATACACACACTAGCTCTTGAAAAAAAAATATGCTGCACGTGATCCGACAATCGGGTGCTTGAATTTCTACTTCATTTAAATAATTGTTATTATTATTTTTTTTTTAGAATCTCACTTCGTACAGGCGACGGTGGAATCGGCGGGCCTGGATGCGGCGCCAACGCGATCCCTTCCAAGACGTTGCCCTCGCTCCTCGTAATCGTAGGCGGGGTGAGACGCCATGTCGAAAATCGCGCACGAAGCCACGACGAATATTCGATTTTTCACGGATCAACAGAAAAACAAAACGAACTATAAACTTTTCTCCCGCCGATCAATTTACCAGCATTAGTCCGATGACACGAGGTGATCGTTAAAACTTTTTTTCGCCGTTTTTCCGTTTTATTAGAGTTTTTATTTTACAAAATGTTTCGATGATTTGTCAAATTTATTTTGTTTTTACAGGAAAGGACGACTCGATTTTTCTGCTGGAGCTTACGTAGGAGTAGCCAGTTTCCTGGTGAAGATTCGCACACGGACTATCAGAGCGATCCCTGGGGAACTCGGCTTTTATATATATACCGGTGCAGAGCGCCGTTCGAGGAGGGTGAATCGATACCAACCCCTGGGCGGAGTCACCGACCAATCGGCTAGCAGCGGGGGTGAAATTATTATCAGGCGACGGTGCTATTGGTGAAAACTTAATAGCACCCACGTTTATCTATTCGGTTGTATTTAACGGCGGGGGTGGACGAAAGGACAGGGAGGATGGTGGCTCGCGCGACCAAAAGCCGAAGGAGGATTCTGCAGTTTATCGTTACGGCCCGTTTAGAATTTTATTTTCTCGGTGTCGCATAAACGAGAGAGAGAGCGAGAGAGAGGAAACTGGAGGTAAAACTGTTTATTTATGAGAGCAGGAGAGAAGGACCGAATATGGGCGAGTTCGTTTTATCGAACTTTTGCAGAGGGATAGTGAAGTTGCGGACGAATTCTCGTCGTTTCAGTTTTTTCAATAACCAAGTTCGATGGAACATTTTTAATGCTGATTCGTATTAAAATCCATAGGTATATTTTTTTTTCCACTATTTACCAACATTTAAAACGATTGTACAACGAAAATTAAAAATGCATAACCAAACGACCAAGAAAAAAAAAAATGAATTACGAAAACTGGATATCCAACTTACGAAACACATGCTAAACAATAGCTATAAATACCTCGGGCTGAAAATTGATAAATAATGGATCTTCATTAGAAACACATCCTACATTCTGATTTAATTGGAAAAATATTTAGGCGATTGAAAGATATTTAAAGTTAATTTTTCAAGAGTGCAATTTTTTCAAACTGTTTTGATTCAGGAAAGTGTCCAGTAGTTGAACAATTATTTTTTTTTTCTTCAGAAAGGGGCTTGTCTGTTAAAAGCTTAAAATTGATTGAAAATAGAATGCCAACAAACAGAGCATAATCAATATATCTTCTAATCGAGAAATTTAATACAATTTTTACTAAAATATCACCAATACTGTTGCCCAATACTACAGTACTGGTCGATACGCATTCCCATCGATTAACAAATCAAAGTTACCATAAAAACAGAATTAAAAAAAAGTTCAAGAAACCGCAGACAGAGTTGAAGGACAAAAGTTACTGCAAAAATTAAATTAAAAAAAAAACTCGATTAAGAGAAAGAAGAAAATTCAATATATTTCAGTCTCGTTGATTGAACAATGTAGAGATGCCTATGGCTGATAAGTTTTCGCGCATTCCTATAATTCGCAGATAATATCGAAATATGCAAATTGTCCATGACCCACAGAATCGACGATTAATCCTGTGAATAGACGAGTACACGAGTATATCCGTGTTGACAAATACACGCCTAGAGAGTGTTGAAATTGGCGAAGAGAGAGAGCTAATCCCAATTATCAGCGGGTGTCGTACGTTGCCAATAATAATCCGGCTTGGCTCGTTCTCGGATCTTACAATACTGCTCCGGGTTGAGCGAAAGTCCCGAGTCTCTTTGGTGCGAGGGACTTATATTCCAAGGTTTTGCGGTGAAAACGGAGCATCCGCCCATCCGACTA
This sequence comes from Perithous albicinctus, assembly GCA_964016905.1. Taxonomy (NCBI): domain Eukaryota; kingdom Metazoa; phylum Arthropoda; class Insecta; order Hymenoptera; family Ichneumonidae; genus Perithous; species Perithous albicinctus. Next base: position 22,841,125 of record OZ024693.1, on the reverse strand, counting down.
TACTTTCCCCTCTGTGTACCTACAACCCTACCGAACTATTGTGGCCGCATTAACACCTTGCATAATTGGTTCTGAGCTGCATTTCATTGTGTGTCACCGGCAAACATAGCTCATTTGAATATTGGCCTATTCATATCACTCTTCTCTGAGCGCGCGCGCGCGGGCGCCGTCGGCCGTCGGGCTAATATTTGACCCGAGAGTTTTGCTGACTATCAAACGCATGCAATATACACAGTCTCCACGAGTTTCTCAGGCTGTCAGACTGATAATCGTCGGTCCATTATCAAAAACTATTTATTTTTTGCTGTTGTGGGAAAAATGATTGAAAACATTATTTTTTTTTACAATACGTTTCGGTCCAGAATTTGGATCCTCTTCAATAGTACATTTTTTTTATTTTTAATATATTAATTTAATATACTAGTTTACGAATAAAAACTTTCCAGTTTTGTACTGCAAATTTCTAGATTCTGCCTCTTCGCTTCTAGAGCTTGAATCACCGCCTCTTCACTGCCCAAAAACATAACCGAGCCGTGGGATAAAGTTTGATACAAGAGATATACGTATCCATGTTAGCGTCTCTAGTGTCTCTTCTCTCGTTTAGCGAAAGTAAATTCTCAGATGAGAGCCCGTGTGTATGTTTTCGAGTGGTAAAGCCATGACCGATTTCGAGTGTTCGCATTGTATGCCCGACGCACCGACAAACGATTATTTATCTCAATTTGTCACGTTGACGAGGGGAGAGATGAACTCTTGTGACCGCAATGGAGACCGCGATCGCGCTATACCATTTCTGGATTTTATTGTCTCATTCACACATTTGTAATTTGTATTTTTACTGATAAAATGCTTCTTTCTTTTTGTTTCAGGGATAATCGATCAATTTGGAGACAAGAATTAAGGTCGAGTGGCTTGGACAGGCGACTCTCAGATTCGTCTACTCAATTTCCGTGCAAACATTCAATTCGCGATTATACTCTTGGAACGAGGATAAAAGGGGGGCCCGCGTTATGCTGTAACAGGCTCGGCCCCCCTGTCAGCACCAGCAACGAGCGTCGGCACGACAAGGGGGTATGCAGAGAAAGTTCCAAGAGAGAGCTTCACCCTCTTCGCCCCCCCATAATAGAGATTTCACGCCACGGGCCCTCGACGCTTCGGTTCTCACAGTAGGGGTCTCATCCTGCTCGAATTCCAATTGTCCATTACACACAACATTTGTACCCTTCGAATGTGCCCTAATATCACCAACGAACTACATTCGTGGACATAACTTTGGCCCCTTTTTCAAGCTAACCGGACGGGCGCGTGCCCCTAAGTATCTGTTTATAGTCCCGAGGGATCAATTCGTTTGCTAAATTATTTATTGGTCAAATATGCTTACGAGGTTTCACGAGTGATCGGACACGGTTTACCGTAAATCTGTTTGATATTTGGATATTGGTGGTAGATACGCGGTTGGGAAAAACAAACCACCCTGTGAAGTGTACGATTGTATCCTGTTATGCACTGGACAAGGATAAGGGACAGGGCTTGTTGCACTTCGTGCTTTCAAAAGCTTTAATCGAATTTGCGCATTCAACGACGTATTCGTGTCTGCTTTTGTGGCTTTTCTTTTATTTTATTTTTTGCTCTTTTTATTTATTTATTCGACCGTCAGTTTGGGCTTTAAATTTGAGGAGAGAAAAATAATAATAATAGGAGTAATAATAGTATCGATTATTCAGTTGCGTAACCCTTTGTTTTATATTCTTTTAATCTCTGTGCACAATTAATACTTCTCTATAAAAGCGTTCGCGCTGCTATGCTTCCACCAAACCGCAATTTTTCTATTAACAAAATAATTTACCTTTTTTTTCGTGATAAACGTGATTGCCTTCACACGTAGCCGAACTGGTACGCACAACTTAATTCAAGTGCCCAATTTCTACGCACTAAAAACGCAAGTACATTTTTGTATATTTAACAAATAATTTTTCTTACGTTTTTGACAAAATTGTTTTATATATAATTATAGACAGGTACTTTTTTTTTTTTTTAAACACTTACATCCTTGTTATTACTTATTTAACGAAAGTTTTTTTTTACAAAACTTCATGATGTGATTTTAAAAAATATTCTATTCTATGTATCTCTCGTTTGGCACTCACGGTTGTTGAATCTTTTTTCGTCCTCACGACTGAAATTCTTGTCTACCATTCGTGAATGAATACGATTCGTTCGACCCTCATTATCATTAATATAACTTGATAGAATTGCTCTTGCTGTCGGCAATCATTATGTCGAAGTTGTTCTTGATTAACAGACCGGATATCCACTCGAATTTGTTGGTTTTTGAGCCCCGTCCGCCTACCATCCTCAATAGATCGCCTTGGGCGGAAAAAATCTGTACTCGTGTGTTACCCGAGTCGCCGACTATAATGTTACCCTTTTTGTCCACCTCAACGGCTTCTGGAGACCTGAAGAATCGTCTCTGAGTCCCGGATCCACCAATCGTGTGAACCAGCACTCCTTCCAAATTAAATATCTATAACATTTTTTTTTAAATAGTACAGAAAAATATAAATAATTATTGAAAATTTTTTTTTTTTCAGAGTACACAGCTTATCCGTGCGGTTTCTCACCTTGACTTTGTGATTACCGCAGTCAGCGACGACGACGCAGTGATCAGTGACAGCAACGTCAGTCGGTTGATTCAGATGATTAACAACTATACCCTGGATTTTGCCGGATTTCGTGATGCCATTTGCGTGTCTCTCGGTTGGTCCGATGTAGCCACGACAAGTACCATCTAGCTGAAGAATCTGAATTCTGTCGTTGCCCGTGTCAGCCACGTAGAGGAGATTTTGGGAAGCGCGAATAGCCAGACCTTCGGGACACGATAATTGCGACTCTCCTTGACCTTTTTTGCACAATTGCCTTAGAATTTCGCCTCTCCGATTGAATACGAAGATACAGTGTTTCCACTTGTCTGGTGAAAATAATAGCTTGCGTAAATTTGAATAATCTACATGATAATAAAATACACAGGTGTGTGGGATAAAATACATTTTTTTAAATCTAATATAACTGATGTGATAAATTATAACGACAACGAAATAACTCATAAATATGCTAGTTAAGTTCTTATGAATAGGTCTAGAAAAAAATGTAATCTTTTATAACAGGAAAATTAATTGTATAAAATATGTTGCGAAGAAAGAATTTTTGAAACCGAATGAAAAAAAATCGAAACAACTGGGCTCACTGTGAAGACAATATCTAGAAGGTTCATAATATAAACTCTACCATTCCTGGTGAGCGATATTGCGATTCCGATAATTCCATTCTCAGGAATTGTTGAAAAAAAAAGCAGTCCACTTGATGGAATATCAAAATATTTTAGAAGCCACAAAAACCAGTTCAAAACATATAATCGGAAGAAAGAAATTAAGTTATTGTGAAATTATTATACCAGTAACGTAAAGCTCTTCTGTGCTTTCCAGATACGCTAGACCTTGAGGAGCCATCATTTCTGGATTCTGGTATCTTTTAAACAGCTTGTATTTCCTGTCGAGGACGACAATTTGTCGGGCTCCTGGACACGCGACGAATACGTGATCCCTCCAAGGATCGTGAGCCATTCCGGAAGGTCGTTGTACCAGCTCACGACTCACCGTCAACTTTGGTGTGAAAACCTTGCGCCTATTTAAACATTTCATTAGGACACATAAAATTATTTTTTTTATACCAAGTGCTACTTGTTTTGAAAACATGTGCGGCCTGGAAGGGTGAGACAAATCATTATTTTTTTTTTGCGTGTAGATGAAAATTTGGAAATCTTGTAATTTCATTTCACGAGTACCTGTAGAAGAGATTAACGTCGCCTCTCAAAGTCACCAGATCAATTTGACTTTGCTTCGAGTTGCCATTTGCACAATCAGTCTCACAGATTTCGGGGCTCCAAGAACTTTCCAGAAGCATCAGTTCTGTCGCTTCACGGTGTAGTGACATAAACATCTTCACCTACGACAAAAAGAAATACTTCAATAAATAAGTATTTATTAAAAATTAATTAATACTGCTTTGGTTCATTTTAGTGACTCGGTTCCCTCAATAAAATTCTTATCAATCATTCATTTTCTTTTTCCAGAATAATATCCAGCCGAACAAGAACAAGGAATCAACCCCGTGAGCAGAGGAAGCGAATGCCTAATTTATAATCGATCGACTGTTTCGCAACTCTCGGCTGAATACCATTCAATTTGCTTGGTTGTACAATCGAAACAACTGGCCCGTGAAATATGCGGAGCTATGCGTTTGACGTCGTAACCCACAAAATTGTGTGTGCATCGATGCGACGCTAAGTTGCGGCCAATTGGGAAGGACATGAAGATAAGCATGGAGGATTCTATCGCAACACCAGAATCGCAGTGGTGGATCGGCGGTAGTGCGGCAACGGACATATACGCACTTTTGTAGCCCCCTTTTGCTTTCTGGCACTTAGCTACAAGCGAAAGGTCCGGATCCAGAGCGAGTGCACGCTTTGGTCCCGAAACGCTCCAGCCGAGCCACGTGCCGAAGCGTGTGGCTCTTTTGTCGCTCTTCGTCTTCGTCTCTCGCTCGCGAGCCAAAGGGCGGATTCGCTGGGTATATTCAACGCGCAAAGACACGTGTACCAAATAGGCTTGGTGGCCTGCGTTCTGTTTGCACCACTGCCGCTTCCAGAACAAACTCTCTTCATCGCCCCTGGGGTACTCGAGCGGTATCCTCTCCTCATCTTATTTATAACTTCTCTCCGCAACAAACACGAGTGAGTGAAACAAATTTTCTACATCATCGAAGTTCGAACAGATTTTTTTCTAATTTTGACAGGGACATGTACTTTGGTAATTTGGACAATGGCAAACCCTTCTTTTTTGGTTTTGTTGCAATTTATTGGCGGTCCTTTTCTTGCTATTTTTTTCTATCAGGCATTCAAAAACTGTTCTGTATGAAGAAAAATAAATTCAACTCACCATAAGTTGTAAAATCAAAATTCATTGTATAATTTCCATATCATAAATCGCTCATCATATTGACTTTTGCTTCTATTTTTATGCATTCAACTTCAGGCACAAAGTGCGAGCGATTTGTAAAACAGAGCTTTTATTTCCAGGCAATCACCAGCACTGATCCCTCGCGTTACAATCGCAGAGGGCATCGACGTGGGATGTCGATAACCTGGTGCAAAAACCGCGACTGGGGAAACCTGTCCTTCTGTCTGTTGTCGCGGTTACCTTTGTTATGGTCGCGGGGGAGTGAAAAAGACGCGATGAGTGTCTGGCATCAGAAGTATAGAAATAACATTAAAAAAAAAGAAAAATAAAAAAAGAGAACAAAGCTGCAGCAAAAAAGGTAAAGGAGGCCAATTCCCGGTCCACTTCTGTCACATACGCTTCCCTCGATAAATTGGCCTCATCCGTGTAACGCGAGAATAACGTATGTACCTCCTACTAGACTACTAATATATAACCATAGCGATATAAACATACATGTTACAGAATTAATGATACACCAGTTAGTTACAGGTCAGTTGATTTTCCCAGGCTCGAAGTAGGGCTCCGAATTCGGCTTCTGTGTATCGCAAGGGTGTGCGTACTCTACGTTCGTCAGCCCCCGTTGTCACTGTGGCTAATTTTAGGGACAGTCCCCGTCGCCCGACGCGTGCTACATACAGCCATTCTTTCATACCCGTGCAATCGCGCGTACACCACATATACACGGGTGAAATACAGAAAAACTTAAGTACGCAAAGTTGTGGTTGACGATAGCGATTACACAGCGTCATCTTGTGGAGTCTCTCTCGGCTCGTTAAGCAAATCTTTCACGACTCGATAAACGCAAATCGTATTACATTCTCTATTTCTTTGGTAATCCTGTCGATGGCTATTTTTCTTTTTTTTTCTTTTTTAGTTGAGCATAGCGTCGAATTTTCAATTCACGAGATCACAATGATGTCGGGTTTTAAAAAAAAGTACAAAAAAAAAATACAACTTTTTTTCTTAGACAATTTGAGGACAAAAATAGAGTTGCAAAAATACAAGTTAAAATTTAATTTATTGCTAACAATTCATGTATCCTTTTTTTTAAATCCTTTTTAACGAATTCCACGGTTGGTAATCTATATAAAAGCCCACAAGAGGCGACCTTTCAGTGCTCATAGAAGTGTGCTCCGCTTCACGACTAATTATATCGTAATGGCATTAGAGTTGGATGTAATTGACGCAAATGGAGTTGTCTATAGGCGACATGTGAAATTTGGGAAGTAATCAAAATCAGCAGATAAAATTACAGGATATTCGTTCGGTGTGACAATAACGTCGATACATTTGACACCGCGGAATGCTGGTGTCTCTGTCGATGCATCGGTCCAGTTGTCCAGCACACATATTCCAGCTGTCGTACTCTCAACCGAACCGTGCGAAAGGCGCTTTACATTACATTATTAACTGCGTAATAGATCATTTGTCATTCTCTGAATTACATCAGATAGTATATAGAATTGATATTCAAGTTTTGGAATTACAGATAAAAAATCAGAGGCTGTAATGAATGAATGAAAATTAAATCAAAAAACTAAAAAAATAAAAATAGTTTTTAAAATTAGTGTTCAAATTTATGGGTTTATATAAATTTAAATTTTTTAAAATGAAAAGCCTACATACGATAAGTATGTATCTTACGCAAATTTGAGAATTTTCGCTGCAATTTTGCTTGAATTTTTAAGAATCGCTCCAATGAATCTATAGAAAATGTAATTGCATGGAGACTTAGTGGAGGCGAATTCTATGATTAGTGTTCTCAAAAAATTATTCGGGTGTATCCTAAAAGGACAGAATTACTTCAAATTTTTTCGTCGGTAAGGAAAAAAACTAGGGCTTGTATAACAAAACGAAACTTTTTTTGATTGATTTACTTGGCCCTCTTAAGTTCGAACTTATATACGAAAAATGAATTTTTTCTTTTTTGGATCCCTCGATGGCGATTTAAAAAAAAAAAATAAAAAAATGTGAAATGAAGATTTCTGCAAATTGAAAACTTTGTCAGGCTGTATCTTTGTAGTTTTGACTCTGAGAGAAAAACCTGTACATCTTTTCTCATTTTAAAGTGGCGTTTATTTTTTTACTTAAAAAAAATTTCAAGACTCATGCTTACAATTGGAAAATTGAAACGTCCCGAGGTATATAGCTCTCAAAAAAATTTTGTGGCCATTTCGATGATGTAATTCAGAGAAAAAAAAAGAGTTTGCTCCGAGAATTAGATATATTAGTACATCAGTTAGGATATACTAGTTCGTGCATACCAAAGTACAGAGAAACGGACCTGAGGACCCGCGTTGTCGACTCTTTATGGTGGAGTGTGTCCGTGACGTGAATTATTAGCCCTCGCCGGGTATACGTAGTTCCCGGCTCGCGGGGGTTTTCGCGACGGAGTTGTAGCGTGGGCGCCGGGCGTGGCTTACGGGCTTCGGGAGGGTGGCAACAGGCGTGGTTCACCCCTCGAAGCTTTCGAGCTCACGGTATACCTTGGCCACGATCGCCGTCCGATATCAAGACAAGACCAGGGAAATTGATTCCGTTATGAGAGCTCTCCTAGCTTTTCCGAATATGTCCGACGGTTTAAACCTCGTTCGCGTTTTACTACTCTTGCAGGCGTAGCTTTAATTGCTGTCGTAACTTAAAGAGCACATTTATTTGCACGCCCGTTTCAAGGATCCGTGATTTAATTTTCAATCGATTTTTAAAGGGGTAGATAAAGCGAAATGTTAGGTGCATTACGTTGCATTATTTTATTTCCATTAATTTTATTTTTTTTTTGGTTCCTCATTGGGCAAAGTTTTGTTTTAGATTTAAGAGTCTTTTCATAAATATACTGATATCGATCAATGATCGGTATTGAGTTAATGAACAATCGAACGACTCCTTTTAAATTCTGACATTTTGAATTTTTTGAAAAATAGACATTGCAACTCTCATTTGCGTCAGTTTTGATCAGGTGTATTGATTTTTTTTTTTTTCAGAAATAAACTGTCAGACAGCGAATATTCCATTTGGTTGAAATTTACAGAATTTTTTTTACTGTAATTCAGGAAATTAATGAAATCTAGTATTTTTTAACAGCTGAGACTTTTCTAAATAAATCTTCCAAATTTTTCTAATAATTTTCGTGAAAATTGATGGAGGCATTTGAATTGTTAGGAATGTTGAATTTCTTAGATTTTTGAACAGTTGTGACTTTTCTAAATAAATTTTCTAATTTTTTAAAATAATTTTCGTGAAAATTGATGGAGGCATTTCAATCGTTTGGAATGTTGAATTTCTCGTATTCACCATTCTTGAGGCTTGTCAAGAAAAATGCCTGTAACTTGAGCAATTCATCTAAAATTCGTCTCACAAGTTGGAACATTAATCAATTGATTAATAAATAAATAAATAAATAAATAAATAAATTATTCTCATAAAATCTCAGTAGGGAATAAATCAACAGTAGAGAATCTTGTAATTCAACGTTCGCGTGGCAAAACACGTGATCCACAATACCCAACGGAGTTTCATATCAACAAAGCTATAAATGGACAAATCGATTACACAATAATCTCCTCCTCGATTGAAATATATCTTCATCGCAATAATACATTATACACAATATATACTCCCCAATAAATTCACACAATATCTCAAATATTAAAAAGCCCTTTTTTTTCGAAATGAAAATTCGTAATTCCAAAGCTTCAAGTAATTATTTGCGTATCAGCAGCTCCAAGCTCGTTACAAAAATTATTGTAAGAAAAGCATTTCATTTTTCAAGATAAAAAATTTCAAGGCCTTGAAGAAGAAGAACAATGTCAAGCCCTACACATTCTTTTCTCAGCCCTGTCACAGAGAGAGATTCGCGATTTTTCTCAGCCAAGCTATATCGCATTTGCACAAACGATATATATATATATATATGGGGCATTCCATGAGACCTCGATAAAGTGCATTCTAATCTTTTACTTCACATTTCAAATTATTTTTCAAATTTATCCTCGATAGTTATAAAATCTCCATCTTCGTATAATGCTCAAAAATGTTGTCCCGTTTTTAAAAGATAATTCCAAATTTTTTTCAGATTCTTAAAAACAAAAAAAAATTCAAAAAATTATATCTCAAGTAGAAAGTGTCGAAAAAATCTACAAAAAATTTGTCGCGTGTTTTTCGACAAGTACTTTTGTATTAAAAATTACGGAGTCGATCTGAGACGTCATCGCCAGATCATCATCGTGATGGAATGACCCATATATACATATATATCCCTATAGGGTTGCCAAACTCTGGTCGGCCCTCGGGAGAGCGCGTTTGTACAGTGGTAATGGGCTGTCAGGAACAGACGTTCGTTGCTCGTGTGCCTTATAGTCCACCAACACCATTACATTCGATGCGGTATTCTGGTATCCTCGTGGTTTTAACAGTAGTACGAGTCAGTATAAAGTCATCCCTAATACAGTCAAGTTGTCCTTTTCCCCCTCACCCTCATCTCTCTCTCGCTCCCTCTCTGTCTGTCTCGGTGATATTACCGATGTACCAGGTAGACATTCTTTCTTCCTCCAACGAATTGCTCCTTCTCTGTTTTCGCTCGATCGCGTCAGAGACGGCGAAGGTACTCGAGCCGTAGCAATAGCTCTGGCAACCAGCAGCATCTCCTCCTCTCGGGAAAGGCAACTCCCTGCGTTCTCCAGGATCGCGCAGACCAACCCTCCGACCGTTCCCGATGCCCACAGCTTCACTTCCCTCTCCCTAATCTCTTCCTTCCATTCCCCACGCTACTCTAATACTATATAACTATATAACGCACACACTCTCTTACTCCTCCGCAATTTCCAGTTGAACCGGCGCGGCCCAACCACCCCGGAATGATCAATACTGCGCGAGATTCTGCAGGGGACAGGTGCAGAGAGGAGGAGGAGGAGGAGGGCTGGTCCAGATTTTATTTGGATAAAGGAGCTACTTTTAAACGATTTTTCACGCGCTCGAGTTTCGCGCTTTCTGCGATATACAAAACCGACTAACTACCCTGAAGAGGTTTTACAGAGAGGGAAGTAACGATCGTATATAATATTCCACTTTTTTCGAGTCGGCTTTTCTGAGGCTTTTTTTTTCTTATTTATGCAAAGTAACGGCTTTTTAATCCCTTTCACTCGCGACATGTAGGATTTTTCGAGATGGCTCTGAATAATTTTTTATGGCTTTGTAGGTAATCATTTTTAGGGCATGATTATTTAGATTGCAAATTCAAAGAGTTTCGCTCGTCAAGAATCAATTCTTTCTTTGAAGACTAAGATTTTTTTTCAAGTGGCTCTATTTACAATTCGCTTTGAATAATCTTAATACTTTTTGAAGTAATAATCTATCGTCTAGTTATAATATAATAGTCTATAATTTAATAGTCTAATTAAATTACTGTTAATTAATTTTTCAATATGCACATGGGTTTTTGATTGACTTTGAATTCATTCGAATTTTCCTTAACATTAAATTTATCATTAATATTATCCAGATGAATTACCTTAGCATTATTGTCGGTTAATGCGTCGTATGATCCATTTTTCTGTTCCTTTAACTCATCCGCGACAATTTTCAATCTACGTTTCACCTCCTCTCCAGATTCTTCACCTCGCTCCGATCGGAACGTCAATCTCTTAATTCTCTCTTCTCGTTCCTGCTTCAATTCAGCTATCCTCGCTTCTATGTTCTTCTCAATCGAATTTTTCTCTTCCTCCACTTTTGCCTGTGAATACATTTTTTAATTACTGCTCAATGATTGTAAGAGACGAAAAAAAAAAGAAAATTTTAAATTCAACAGTACCCGAAAATCCTCGACCCTGTTTGCAAAACGACTTGACGTTGTTTCCAACTGAGTGATTATTTTCTCAAACTGATTCTTCAATTCGTCCACGTGCGGTATCAAACACGTACTGCAGAAAATCTGTCGGGCAGCCGGAAAGAATTCCGTAAGCTCAGATTAATATTTTATGTATTGAAAATATTTCGCGAGTCTAATGCATTTTTTTTTATTCATCGCAATCATTTATTTGATATTAATTGTTTTAATTAAAAATGAGATATTAGATAATAAGAGTGAATTTTTTTTTTTCAGTTTACTTAATTTTTTTTTCTTCAAAATTCGATATCGACTTTAAAATTTTTTTTATGTTCTAATGATTTAGGAGATTTTTATTTCTCAATTTTTGACACTATTTTTTGAGTTGGGGGACCAAAAGAAAAAAAATTTATGTTAAAAATGATCCACCCAACTTTACATAAACGAACTTTTTTTTTCTAAAAAGAGTAATTGAAACCAAAAAAAAAAGCTATAATCTTTTAAAATTCATGTCATCAATCAAAACCTGTTTGCAATGTTTGCATTTGTTGTCTTTGCTACAGGCGACCGAGCATTTGAAGCATTGACACGGCAAATCCGAAGATTTGAAAGGAGAACTTGGTGGCTCGGAGTCCAAAGTCTGATCTGTCAAAGGAGCAAAACTGACGACAGGATTTCTCGAGGCGAGTCGAAGCAAACCTTCACCCGGATTTTCCATGACATGAATCAGACTCTCGATGTACAAGTTCGTTGGCAGAAGCTCCGGAGTACGATCGGATACAGTCAACTTGCACAATGGACAGGTCAACATTGCATCGGCTGTAAAAAAAGAAAAAAACTTAGCATATGGGGCAAAACAGGTCAAGTCGGTCACCCCATTTTTTCGTTAAACTTCTTCAGAATGTTGGTCTTATTGAAGAAAAAAATGTAGGAATTTTTTCAGATTTTTTTGATTGCATATTCGAGCCATTGAAAATCGCTGAAAATAATTATTGTTTATTTTTTAACGCCAATACTACGGCTCGGAAAAAAAATCTAAACAACATGAAATTTTGGAGTTTCAGCGTACTTTCCAACAGCATTTTTTGTAAAATTCTCCGATTTCATTTTATGCTATTTTTCAATTAAACAAAGTTGCCACTTTTTTCCGCTCCGAAACGACATTTCCGATTTTTCGATTCCCGAGCTTTATTTAATCGAAAAATGGCATAAAATAAAATCGGAGAATTTTACAAAAAATATTGTTGCAAAGTACGCTGAAGATCCAAAATTTCATGTCCTCACGATTTTTTTCGTGTGAGCCGTAGTATTGGCGTTAAAAAATAAACAATGATTATTTTCAGAAACTTTTAATAGCTGAAATATGCGATAAAAAATCAGAAAAAATTCCTACGTTTTTTTCTTTAAAAAATTGAAAAATCGAAAATGAAAAATTGGGGTGGCTTGACGTATTTTGGCTCGTATATAAAAATTGCAGGTGTTTCATTAGTGACACAATTGCAGAATCTTTTGTTCCGATTAAAGATTACGACGTATGACTCTTATTATAGAGTCTTCTGTAATCCATACGAATACATATATATATAATGCGTCGATATCAAAGTTTATCACATTGTACTGATATTGTCCGTAGCTTTGTTGCGCTCTGTTAATCATTCCTGTCTTTTTCCGTGATCATTATCAAAGATCAATTGAAATTTTTTTCGCTAAATTCGCCATGAAAAACTCACCCTTGTTCATTCTCGACTCTTCCAGTTGTCTGTGCAAGCACATTTCGCAAAATGTATGTTGACATGGCAGCATTCTCGGTGATTTTAATCGAGCTTTGCATATCGGACATTGCAATAAATCTTCTATTGCTCCCAATGACGTGCTGCAATTAAAAAGAAATTTTTTTTAAAAAAGTTACAGAATTAAAAATATCGGTACATTATATTTTTGATAAAAAAAAAAAAAAGAAAATATATTTATCACTTGTGTCGTCTGATTCCAGTTTTCCGACGGAGAACGACTGATTTATCATTGCCGGAGTTATCTTCAGCGTACGATGACATGGATTTTTCGTAACGCCTTGACTGAAGAAATTCCACTGGTACACTTTTCATTTCCTGCATAATTGCACTGGACTCCTCGTTATTTTCGACGACTGAACGATTCACTGTCTGCGACACTTGTCGCTTGAACATTGACTTTATTTTCGAAGTCATGCTACGACCGAGTAAGAAATATAACGAATATTGATTTATAGCAATTATTGTATCGATCTATACGATTTTAAATAATTTTTTTGTTTTTTTTTTTTAAGTATATTTAGTACCTGATTGATCTTGAAATCTTGTAACTTTCAGCTTCCGAAAACATTTTGGCTTTTCATATACATTTAAAATTCAGTTTTTGATACTATTTAAATTATGAGACCATGAATGGATTGCAAAAAAAAAAAACGAGTTTTATAGGCGCCGTTATAAATTACGCGTTAATTTATTGTGTAAGGTACAAGAGAGACAATCTTCGCAGCGCAATCCATCGATAATTACTAATGAAAATACCTCAACCGCGACGACACGTTATCTGCTCGCGACTACTATCGATAAAGGCATTCGATATAATGAAATATCACAGTGATAAGATAAAAAATATTAGAATCGATCGAACTAGAACAATTTAAGGGATCAGTACAGTGCGACGAGCCGAAGAATAGCTGATTTTTGCGATTTTTTATTTCTTCTTTTTTTTTTACATTTTTTTTTGATTGTTGAAAATGTAAAAAAAAAATCTTCGTATTTTTTAAAACGACAATCTGTCGAAAGAATAGAACAAATTCAATACTTTTTTTTTTCTCTTCGCCATTTTGTCAATTTTTATTTTTAAAAAATCAATAAAAATCTCTAATTTGAGATTATTTAAGAAAAATGTCAACATTTATTTTGAAAAAATCTGAAAAAATGCTCAGAAATCATTTGTTGCATACACATTTTTTTAGCTGCTGTCCATAGTAAATTAAGTGTTTTTTCGATTTGTAAAAAAAATTTTTGTTGAAAAAAGGCCGAAAAAAATTACAAAAAAAAATTTCGAAAAAATGATTATTTTTCGTTATTTTCGAAAAAAGGTTTTTCGGATTTTTAAAATGTCTCGATCGATAATTTTGTTTAAAAAATAATAATAATAAAATTGTGTAAAAAAATATGTATCAGAAAAAATGAGTGCTTTTTTGAATTTTAGAGTAAACAGGCTCGTTGTCGTTTTTTTTTTATTAACGATATGCTTGAACAAGATGCCCAGTAAATTTCCGATTTTATGTATTAAATTAGTCTGTCATTAAAATTTATAGAGAAAAAAGATGAAAAACGTATTTAAAATTTTTTTTTTATTATTATTTGAAACCGATTTAAGAAGCGAAGCGATTAAAGTGCCATTTAATCGCGTAACATTGGTAATGTTTATTTATTTATTTATATATAATACAAATAAATAAACATTACCAATTTTTACAAAAAAAAAATGAAAATAAAAAGCTACAATCGTGTCATAATGGGTTAAGTTAAGCCTAAATAAGAAATGGAGAAAAAAAACAAAACAAGAAATGTTTCATCTGACCCGCATTGCCCGCACGCTTTTGCCACCTGGCCAAAATTTTTCTTCGTTTCGTAGGTCGATAGTACATATTTTTTTCTTTTTTTTTTTAAATTCTAGATTCCATGTAAATAAAATATTATTCTTTAAATATTCATAAATTTGGCCTGACTGCCTCCTCTTAAAAAATCGAAAGCCTCTTTTTCTCTTCTCGTCTCTGGCTTTTTCTTTGCCTCGTATTTTGTATTTCATCTCTTCACACTGTCAGCTTCCACATCGCACCACCGGAACGCTCAGTCACGTGTGTGAGTTATCCTTCTGGCGCTGAGTAGTTCATTAGTGTGGAATTGCAAATGGCGGCTGCCTGATGCTGGATATTTACGACTTGTCGAAATTCTCCAGTTGTTCATTATTATATTTACAAACAAGAAAAAAAAAACAAGTATATCGATAAAAATGAAATGTGTACATGACAAATTATTCGAGAATAAGCCGAGTGTGTTTACAGACGAATGTCAAAAAACGACGATAACATCATCGACGTAGAGTGAAAGAAAATGATGAACGAGTAGAGTTAAATGCGTTTGTTACGCAAGATTTTGCTGAATCTTACAGTTATCGCGATTATTTTGGTACTCTTGTATTGCTTTCAAACGTCGAATGGTGCCTACTGGAGCGATCATTATTTTGGCCAGCAAAATGCAACCGAAAAAATTAATGTATCAACCGCCTTAGTTGTGGTTAGTGATAAGAACAAAAATCTCGAGGCGATTATTCGAAAAAGCACGAATCTCATTGGTTCATCCAATTCACTCAATAATTATTATAACGTATGGTGCATATTTACAAAAGTCACGACGAATTCTCCGATGAGACGGAAATTTCGAATATTTACCGATTCACTGCTTCGACTCGCGACAGTCGATGTAGCTTTTCATGTTATTACCGACGAGGAAAGTCGGTCTATCGCCGAGGGAGTTATCGCGGGTGTTATGACTTTGAACGGAAAGTCTATGAAGGTATTTTTATAGAACTAATGACAAAATTTAATTTTTACATTTGATTTTGTATTATGGATTTTTTTTCGTATTTTTTTTATTTTTTTATTTTTTTATTCATTTTTTTTTTACAGGTGCAATATTACAATGTACACAAATTGGCGTCTGAGCTTGAGTACATTGTCTCCGTGATGTCTCCGCATTTCAGCAGCAAGCCTGGAACTTATTATTCCGATGCTCTGTTCTTTCTGTCGCTTGGACTGCATCAGATAGCGCCGCCGGACCAAAAGTTAGCTGTAATGTTTGACGCGGATACCAAATTTCGAAGTGACATTAAGGATCTCTTCGAGGAGTTTGAGAATTTTGGCTCCGAAGCCATGTTCGGTTTGGCGCCAGAATTAACACCGGTTTATCGCCACGTGCTCTATTTATTCAGGAGTAAGAATCCTAAAACACGGTTCGGCGAACCTGGCTCTTCGGGTGGCTATCCTGGCTATAATAGCGGCATGGTGCTCTTTCATTTGGAAAGACTAAGGAATTCGCTCGAGTGGGATCAGATCATTAGCGAGGATATGGTTAAACATATGACTGACAAATACAGTTTTAAGGTTTGTGAATTTTTTGCTATTTTCATATAATAGGGGCAAAATACATCAATTTTTCATTTCAACAAAACGTCCTCACATTTCTTCAGGATGTTGCTCTAGTTGAAGAAAAAAAACGTAGGAATTTTTTTCGATTTTTTTATTGCATTTTTCAGCTATTAAACATTTTTTACTGTTAAAAATGAATTCATCGCATCAAACAAAACAAAGAAGCGCAAAAAAAATTGTATCTTTTTTTATCCATTTAACAAAAACGTTGATTCGCTACTACTCGGTCGGTAACAAAAACTGTATTGCAATTTTCTCCATCCCGGTTGATCTTTTGAGCAAAAGATGAAAAAGTGAGCCTTCGTATGACTATAATACAAAGCGACATTTTTGATTTTTTATCCAAAAGATCAACGATGGCGTAGAAATTTGGATTACAGTTTTTGTTACCGATCGAGTTGTTTCACATCGTCTTAAGGTGAAGTGAAACACATTAAAAAAAAAATAAGTTGGTTAAAAAACTGTAAAAAATGTATTTAAAAAAATCTAAGAAAATTGGCAAAGAGTTTTTGTTGCTGACTGAATTAAAAAAAAAAGTACCAAAAAAAAGTAGACCAAAGTCGGTAGAAAAATGTAGATATACTCCGTAAACGGCGATATTCTAAGAAAAGAATAATACTCGAAAATTATTTCAGGGTCATTTGGGTGATCAGGACTTTTATACTCTTCTGGGAATGGAACGTCCCGAGTTAATCCACAGCGTCGATTGCGGCTGGAACAGACAATTGTGCACATGGTGGCGCGATCGCGGCTACGCCGATGTATTCGCGAATTATTCCCGTTGCGATTCGGAGGTAAAGTTGTGGCACGGTAACTGCAATACGCCAATACCCGATGACTGATATTCGTTTATCCAAACGCAATCAACAGTTCAAACTACACGCATAAAATGCCTTGTAGATATATTTAAATACGTACAATATTTCTTCATGATATGCTCCGAACTGTGATTTTTGGAAAGCACAAAAAAAAAAAAAGACAATGAAAATCCGCGTTAACTTTTGTAATAACGATGCAATGTCGAAGTCTGAACACTTTTTTTTTTTTAATTTTCGTCTATTAATAGTAGTTTATTTTAATCGTAGAATTAATTTATTGACCGTGACATTTCTATGGCGATTTGATCAGTATTTTTACGATATCACCGCATTGCGATATTATTTATCGATGATCCATGATCATTAAATTGGTGCTCTAGAATAGTGATCAGTTCGATAATTCTAAAGTCGCTTGGTAGACTTGTTAAAAAAAAATGCAAATATTTTTCAATTTTCTTGTTCATATAGATTCTCGAAATTTGATGCAAATAAAAATTATTCGACAAAGACGTCAGTAAAAAAAAATAGTACTGCCTCTGTAAGCATGAAATAAAAAAAAAAGTTTTTTTTTAACTTCGAGACAATGCAATTTTTTAAAGTATTTTTTCAGAACTATGTTAGTACTTTTTACACGATTTTAAAGAACAAAAATTCATCGTATCAAAACCTTCCATAAAAAATGTGCTACGAGCAATCGTTTCGTTAAATAATTTTTTTTACAGACGTGGCTTTTGGCAAAATCTTGACTCTTGCATCAAATTACAGAATCTCGATGAGCAACAAAGTTTTAAAAACATTGCCATTTTTTAAAAACAATTCTAGTGTTTGGTAAGAAAAACGAATTAAGATCAATGGTGCTATTATAAAACAAAAACCACTGTATGAAATAAAACGAAATTATCGGTTTCTGAATCTGTCTTAAAATTCCATTCCATCATATACGATAATTGAAGAGAAACATTGGACCAGAAGAGGAAAAGACAAAAAGTGGCCCAGCCATTTTTTTCATAAACTTTTAATCCAAGCATAAGTTATAACGTATATAAATAGATTACAGTTCCGTCTTATCATATACTTGCTTATGTTATTGAATTAAATACAGTATTGACATACGTGCTTATTTACATTAAGTTTCGTTCACGTATGGTGGAAACCCCTAATATGCAGCGTACCATTACCTCATGTTGTAGACGAATATATAAATAATATGGGAGCGTTATTTCGAACGGCCGGACGTTTTTCCGTCAAATGCCAGCGCATATATATGTCGCCGATGTTGATTGCAACGCGAGGCAAATATTTTATACTCGTGATTTCACTTAAGGCACAATGGAAATGGAATACCCAAGTCCAACAAATATGCATTTGTAAAAAATAAAGTAATTTTTTTTTCTTCACTTTTTTTTTTTTTTAATTTGTCTTAATAATTCGACTGACCAGCTTCACTTTAAGCCTGCGCTTTCTTTCATTTATTTTTCGTCGACAAACATATGAACTCGTTGTACAATATATATGTATATATATATATATATACTATATATATATATATATATATATATAAAATAAAAAGAGTTGTTTTATTACCTTTGGTCCCGTTGATAGAAAACTTAAGAAGTTTATACTTTGCGATAATTAGCACGCGTTAGTCGTTATTGCTTTGTTTAATTAGTTTACACATCCATCGTATCCGTTCGGCAACCAACTTTGGTATTTCTATTAATGTATAATTGTGACCCCAAAGCTAGCATTGTAGAACGGTCTTTCGTGAGCTTAAAAATAACCTTAATTAGGGCTTAATGTCTCAACTCCCGTAAACACAAAATGAGCAATGTTGAACACTATATATCATCTACAATGTAATAATAATAAACGTTTTTTTATTTATTTATTTATTAATTTTTTACACTGATGGACGAAAGCGCAAGTACGATTATCGTTTTTTGAAAAAACAACAAAAAAAGAAAAAAATATATATATATATAATTCCACGGGTCCATCATTATGTACAAACGAATTCAATTTTCTTTTTTTTTTTTTGGGGTAAGCTACTCTCAACAATGACTAAACCGACTCCTACTACGGCATCTTACATTCCGCGATATATTCGACCAAGCTTGGATTTCGATAACTTGAACATAATTCGAACCAATATGGCAGAGGACCTTCGATTAATCATAAGGAATCACCGTTTTTTTTACGAATGTTTTATACAAGGCTTAGATCGACACTCCTCGTTTAACGAAGCATATTGCAGAAATTCGCGAAGGAAATAAACGCGTGTGACTGAAGAATATGTTTCGAATTCCGCGATATTTTAGCTTAATTCCAAGACTACGCTACGAAAAAAAACTGTCAATCAATAAACTCGTTGTTTCCTACGTTATCGATTACGACTTATGCATACACAATTATATCCGACTTTTCGATAATAACAGTCTGTAAACGTTAGATCAAATCATATCAGAAAAGTTGAATAAAATAATGATAATCGGTAACCGCATAACTTCGGAATAGTTATCGATAATTAAATACGACTGGAGCACCCGATTAAGATATTGATACTTGAGTGCTTTGCGGAGCACTCAAAATCATATTAAATTAAAAAAAAAAAAAAAAAAAAAAAAAAAAAAAAACAACCGGTGACTAATATTTTGCTTTCGGGAATGATGCGAGATGTGGACTATTACAATTCTAAATTCTAGCAGCTACTATATACATTTTCGAATATTCGTAATCTACTAAATACATCATCGCGACTTTTAGGGCGATACGAAAAAAAAAAATCTCCTTTTTTTTTTCTTTTTTTAGGAGTTTGTTTCGCGGGATCAATCAATGATCGATATCTCTGTAATTTCCAATTCTTTTGCGCACTCTCATATCTCAACGATCTCCCTCCCTCAAGATGACCAATATGCATTTAGGAGATTACACTCTTCAACTTATCGCGTCCACCGAAACTTCTGATGGAGTCTAGTAACTGATCCCTTGTATCGACGTTGCTTATTGGCATTGATTTCGGTCTCGCTGTGCTGTTTTTCAGTGTAACACCTGTTATAATCGGCATGGTTGGTGGTGGAGGTGGTACGCTTGAATTTTTCTTCGAAACATCCACGACGGTAATGCCATTCTGGGGTATCGAGAAATTCGTATTTTTCGTTTCGCTCTTATCCATTTGTATCTTGAAGCCTTTAACAACGGGCATTAGACCGTTGATTTTCATAGTCGTTTTGTGATTCTTTGTCGTTGAATCACCGTTCTCCGTTCCATAGTGATTATTATTGTTATTATGGGACTGAATACCGACGACCGAGGTGTACCTTTTGATTGGTGCGTTAATTGTATCTCTTTGCACTCCGTTAGAGACGGAATTTTTCGTTGTATCGACAGATCTCGAAGATGCGTTCTTATTGCCGTTATCCATAAAGTTCGTGTGTGCGTTATTCGTATTCGTGAAATTCGATATAACATCGGGCCTCGTGCCATAATAATCGGAGTGCCTGTTTTGAATAACGCGTTTTGGTTTTGCTCTTAGGCAGACTTCTTGGCCAAAAGTCTTTGTCAGTTCTTTGAAATTCACTGGCTTTGTGTCGATCTTAACGTCGTCGTCAGTTTCCTCTAGTTGCCGTTGACCGTTAACACGGCAATCCATTTTCTCGACTTGGGTTTTCTTCAGTGCCACGCTCGTGACGATTGGCTTGTCCTCAGTTCGCGGCAAGTTCTTCGTTTCCGGAAACCCGACTCTGTTTAACGTTGGTTTTTTGAAACCCGACGCGGTTGTGTGTGTTATCAATTTTTTCGCTAACAATTCCTCGGTATCGCGTCTTTCGAGACGCGCCGCCGCTGATGTTTCGTGATGCGACGCAACGCCGTTATTCGTTGATGTGCCACTCTTCGGCAATGCTTTCACTGTATTGTCCTTTGATTGATCATCGGCGTTTCCGTTGCAGCTCGTACGATTCAAGTTCACCAAGGTCTTCGCTCCCGATGTGTTATTCGCTCCGAACTTGTAATCCGTGTCCATTTTCAGCTGAACATTGACCCGCGGTCTCTCTGACCAACTGCCCAGACTAATAGCCGGGGGACCGGCGTACTTGTAACGCTTCGTTGTCGCGTCTTCGACTGTCTTTTGCGGCTTAGCTTCGGCTTCTGTCGTTGCGCTTGACTTTGGCTCGTTCGAATCTGTTTGCGGCAGAGTCTTCGATCTGAAGAGGAAGCAATAGAAGAACTGTGTTAGTTGGTGTAAAACTTTGTACTTAAAACATTAGCTAGCACAGCCAAACTTGTTATATATATAGCCATATAAAAACCCGTTTTTTCTTCAAAGAGGAAAATAAAAAAGGCTTTATTACGTGTAAAATACTTACTGCTGCATATCCTGAGAATGTTCTTTTTCGTTTGACGAATCCAGGACATTTTCTTCCGTCTGTTGAGTGCTCTTCAACCGCGGTAAAATGTTCTTGAGGACCTACAAGTCATTGAGTTAGAGTTGATATATCATCAATAAAGTGTTTCATAAGAATTCATAAGAATCATTTTTTTTTTTCTAGTTTAGTTTAGAAATTTTTACCTGCAGCGATTGCAGCTGTTTTTCTTTGGACGGCTCCTCTTGCCTCTTTAGTATATTCTCCCTCCACTGTGAGAATTTCTCGTTGCTTCTGTGCGCTTCCTGATTCAAATTGGTGACGCTGGTAGATTTCACGATACGACCATCGTCGTGTTCGTCCCTCGAGCACGCGTCTCGTTTTTCTCCATCCGTGTCCTCTCGGTATTTAGCGTTATTCGCAAGAGTAATGTAACTCTTCGATCTGTGTACGACGTTTGATTTTTCGTGTCCATTGCTCATGGACTGTCGTCTGAATAACGAATCGTGTTGATTAAAGTGTGATTTTGGCTCGGGTCTCTTAAACTCCACTTCGGGAGTTATAATATGCTCGACGCTTTGCGCTCTGGTAATAACGGATTTTCTCTCCAACGGAATATCGTCCTCCGTTCTGTCCAACGTATTTCTCGAACCGTGGCTTCCTTCGTTGTTTTCGACAGACGATTTATTTCTCGTAAGAGTCGCGAACGTTCTAACGACTTTGTCATCCGAATTCGTGAATTGCGACACGTTGCGCCTCTCCTCGGCAGCCTCTTCGAATATATTCAAGCTCTTCTGTCTCGAATACGTGGTGATCGTGAAATTGGACAAGGTATTGTCCACCGGAGCGATTTTGGGTGCTGCGCACTCATCGGTAGTTCTACGGAATTCTTGATCCGTAATTCTTCCATTCGATTGTGGCAAACCGCCGTTTTCGATCTTGTTAGCTAGTTCGTTGATTATTTCCTTCTTCAACTCGGAGCTCGCATCGCTGTTTCGGCTTTCGCTAGACGTTTGTGGAGTTAGCTTTGATTTTTCAGGTCGCGCTTCTTCTCGAGGCTGATCAATGTTTACCTTCGGAGCGTCAGCGGCTCTCGAAATTTCCTTGATTTCTTTAGCAACAGGAAGAGGAACCGGCGACTCGCGTATTGCCAAATCAACGATTGGAGCTTCCGTTGCTTCGCGATTTTCAACGGCGTTCGGTTCTTTAAAAGCCTCGACGGAACGAAGAGTTATCGTGTCGTAACCATCGAAATCAGGCGAAATATTGTCTCTGAAAGCACTCGGTGGCGCTGGTAACTGATACTCCCAATCGGTGATTGAAAGATCATCACCCGTAGCCGAAACATAGTCCGACGTATCCTGCTGCGAGTTCATCGTCGCGTTTGGCGTGCTCGAGTTTACAAGATTATTTTCTGATAAAAGTGATTCGCGACTCTTCGTCACGATTCTCTCGCTTGGCTTCCACTCTTCCGTTAGATTCACGTCGCTGGACTTTGACGAAATCTCGTGCTTCACCTGAAGACCATCGGACTCGTCGTTAGCATTCGTGACACCGGATAACTCTTCGTTCAACTTCTCTCGTGGCGCAATAATCATATCCTCATCTTCAGCCGACGATTTCACAACGAGAGGAGGAAGTGGTGGTGAAGGCGACGGCAAAGAATTGGACAGCGTATCCGAGACTTTTTGCAGCAGGATGTCGGTCTCTGTCGTGCGATCTCCGCTTGCTGAAGAAATATTACATAAGTTATTAAATAAAAAATAGAAACACATGAACATATTGATTATGATTTTATTACTGTACGAGACTTTTTTGTTGTTGTCTCGACAAACATGATTACGCAGCAGGCGAATTTTTTAGAGTGTTTAAAAAGTATGGTTTTGAAAAAAAATGTTAATTTTATCATAAACAATTTGGCAAAAATCACACTTAAGAAAAAAGAACAAAATATAAAAAAAGAAACCTTTTAATAAAAAAAAAATATGCAACATAAGAATATAGAGGCAGTGCTGAAAAGAAACGATTGAAACCTCCACCAAGATTCACAAGAATGTATATGCGATTGATATATTAGTTGATGTGCACGAATTTCTAGATTTTTCGTCAAACGACTAAATTTCTACAGTGTTAGTAATCTATTAGCATGCACCTGATTCCTCTATAACTTGTGGCGTCCAAGTATCGTCATTCTCGGCAACTGGAAAGTCCTCTCGGCTCCTCCAATTCGTTCCGTGTATGACGAACGGCGGATAATCTTCAACAGTATATTTCAGTCTTTCCTCTGACTCTTTATTCATCCGACTGAATTCCAATTCTGCGTCCTTGTTATACGACACCTCAGTCTCGTGATTTACAATGCTTCGTGAAAAATTTGGATTTAAAGCGAATGTAAAGTTTTCAGGATGCGACGTTAAATATCTCGTGTGCTTGTCGAATGAATTAACGTCAAAGTCATTGGTCGCTGATTGACTCCTGAAGACCTTAATTCGTTTTGGTGCCTCAAATCTATTTTTCGACCACTCCAGATCATCCGAATCATTTGATGATGTTTCTGTTTTGGCAAGACTCGAGTTTTTCGCTGATTTTGTAGACTTCTCGTTATTGATCCTCCCACCAGTGTCATCGATCTTCGGCGTTAGATGAGCGCATTTTGGAATAGTCGAAATCACAGCACAGGACAAACCTCTCGAGAGAGAATTATCATCATCGACAATATCTTCGTCAGTGAATTCCAACGATAATCCGTAAATATCATCCATACTCTTTACATGCTTTAGAGCACGCGCTTGAAAACTTTTTCTTTTACTCTGAGTTTTGGTGTGTGTCTTCATGGATCTTGGCTCTTGTTCTGTGTTATTGGAATTTTCAGGACTTTGAACTTTGTTCTCTTGCAAATTCGCGGACAACGCTGAATCATTATTTTCCAAATTTTTCGACATATCGATTTCTGCATTGAATCCATCATCTCCATCCGTCGATGTTTCAGTGAGATAAGTTTCTACCTCATTTGGATCCAGCAAGCTTAGAGTCGTGGCGTCATTGGCTGTACGCGCAAAAACTTTGCGTCGGGCTGGTATTGGAAGCTGAGGCTCGCGAGGAAGCGGCGTGATACCAACACTACGGGGTTTGGGAATTGGTGGACTGGCTCCAGCCTCTGTGATGGAAAAAAAAAACAAAAAAAAAACACATTCACCACCACCGAGTTAGTAATGCAAAGTGAACAAAAAACAGTGCAAAATATTCTATACAATTCTATACGATAGTAAGTGAATGAAAGTTAAATATAAAGAGTAGAAGGTCACAATGCAAATGTGTAAAAATGGGTCAGGCAAAGATACGGAATATGAGATAACTGATAGATATAGATGCACAGTACCAGGGAAATGCGTAAAACTATGTCAACGCAAAAGAATGTTCGTAAAAATAAAAAAAAAATAAAAAACAATATAAACGGTGAACGAAGGTATAATTTCGCAAGCGTCTTGCGCAACAGAAGTGGGTGAAGCAACTGTTCCAGAGAGAAAGAGAGAGAGGGAGAGCAGGCAATGCACGCGGGTCTTGTCAATTCGTTCAGGCAGACCAGAGAATGAAGTTGTAACGGCGGAGTTTCAAACGAATTCACCGACCCTACTCTCGAGTATTGAGTTGAGCTGATTCAAGAAACGATTCCAATTCTCATTTGATTCCTGCCGACTAACAAGTCCCGGTGGCGGGGGTTCCAGTATACTGAGCTTCTTGTCGAAACCAGTTTTCGAGCCTGATCGGCTAAGAATCGGTAATGACGGTAGCTTATCGATTTCGTTGGGTATAGATTTTATCGGTGAAACCTGAATATCGATCGGTTTCTTCGAAAACGCGAATATCTGAAGAGTGCTAAGCGGTGGCGGTGACAAATTTTTCATCTCATCGGAAAACTCATCCGGACAATCGATAATACATTCGGAAAGATAACTCGATATCACAGAATCCCCGTAATAATTGGTCGTTCTAAGATCACCTAATTTCGGGATATTTTCGCGATTGCGCGTATATTGATTGTCGATGATCGGTGAGCTCGTGAATTTATTGATTCTCGCGGAAAAACTCTGTGAAGTCGGAAGGACGTTGAAATTTTCGAAGCTACTCACGATCTTCGTGTCTTTGAGAGCGCAACGACCCTGAAAGCTCAAACTGTGCTTGAGCATTCGCGTCTTGCATCTCTCGTCGCAAATATAATTGTCGCAGTGTGGCTTTTTGCTCGGGCTAAATCTACTTTCGAGTATACCGCAGCGCGGCATTGCGTCGTTATTAAAATCAATGCCATCCAAATTCGCGATAGTCGGCACTTTCTCCAGTGTCTTTGACAAGAGTCTATTGTTTCTACGATTGCGATAATCTAACGTGAAATTCTTGTCAATAGCTTCGAGGGAATTGTCAAATTCATGATTCTCTTGTAGACTCGTGGGTTTCGAGATATTTCCAAACGATTTTTCGTACATTTTTTCGGCGTTTGCGTTGCACACGAGACTCTGTGATTTTTGTAATTTACTATAAAAAACTTCGGTCTCCGGTGTGTAACCATAAGATCCAATGACACGTCTTTCAACAGCGAGCTCTGAATTCGATTTGGATCTCGTGCAATTCGGCGAATTCTCAACAAGACAACTTTTCGAGCTTCGATTCTCTTTGCGATCTGCCGCTTCACCCAATTCCAGCACATTCTCGAGACTACTCTGCGATATGAAACTGTACGCTGGCACATTATTATCCATGCAACTAGGGCTACGAACTAGCTTACCTCTCTTAACAACTCTAGCGGTAGATTCTACTTTCTTGGATTCCTCAACCGACGACGCGATCATTGTTTCCGATATTGGAATATCGGTTTGCAAGTCCAACGACAATTTTGTTCTCGCCAGTGGTGGAGCCGGTGCGACACGTCTCTCCGTGTCCACAATTTGATCCTCGTGACCCGCGAGAGCGGCTCTGAACTCCGAGTCTATTTTGTAACCAATTTCCGAGGATGGTTTTGAGCCCAGTGAGTGTACACCGATATCGGAATTGGCCTTTGAATCGACGCCGATATCGGAATTGGCTTTTGACGAGGCTGCAATGTCCGACGGTGATTTTGAAATGTCAATGTCGGATGTTAACGATTCCTCGGAGTCGATAATACGCTCGAGAGCCTGGGTCGATATTGCCGAGGACAGTGGCCTTGCAATTGGCGGCGGTGGCGCTGCCCTCTTCTTTCGTATGCCTGTTGAAATCGAACAAAAAGAAACATATAAGATAAAGGTTTTAATACGCGGCATAATTACTTTTTATTTTCTCTTGCGACAATGTTGAAACTTACTTGAATTCGCGATAGTGATTAATTCACTTGAGTTTGAATCTGTGGCAGCGATCACGCAACAGAATAAATAATCAGCAATTCATGCATTAATCTCACAAAAGCGAAAAAAATATATAATTTTATTGATTTTTATGTGAATGACATAAGTCTAAAAAAACATTTTTATTTTTTTTACATTTTTAAAAATTATCTACGATTTAAAAAAAAAACATGATCAAACGACACATTTTAAAAATCTAAAAAAGTTCTAAGTTTTCGCGGAAAATCGCCGGTCCACTTCGGCTCGGTTAACAAAAAATTTTATTTTCGAAAAAAGGTGTTTTTAGAATTTTTCCGAATTTTAAAAATGTGTCGTTCGTTCATTCATAGATAATTAAAAATATGTAAAAATAAAAAAGGGAATTACTGCTTTTTAGAGTTATATTAATCATATAAAAAATTGCGAACCCAATCGAAAGCGTCAAACCCAGATCGAAATCAGTTGGAATGAGCTCCATATTCTATTGCAGCACGGCTCTTGAATTCCAATGTGTCAAGTCAGTAATCACGAGTAATCCAAGAATGCTGTATTTCCGTTAAATGAATGTAATTTTTGATAATTGGCGACCCAATTGCGCGCAGAAAACCCGAGTGATTTTTATCCCTCACCAATTTCCAACAATGAACACCGGAATTATATTTCAACACACCTGTCGAGCTTATCGACGTGCTGCTAATTCCATGACTGAGTCCTCCGGAGGCCATAGCGAGATTGCCCAAGCTTTTGCTCGCCTGCGATGTTTGCGCGAGTTTCCTCGACGTTTCCAATTTGCAAGGTGGTTTACTGCGTCTCGGTAGTGTCTCGGGTATTCGAGCGTTTGAATCAGGATTATCACTGAGTACGGATGCCTCGTGATATCCGGAGCTGTCGCTGCTGTTACGACTGTGACTGATGACGAGCTTTTCCTTCGACTCATCATCGCCGTTCTCGTCGCCCACTGACACGGTTGTCTGTACCGGTGGCTTTGGTGCCGGTCTCCTTTTTCTCTGTGGCCTTGCCGGTGGTGCTAAAGGACTGACGCTTCTTCCGGTCTCGTCGCTTCTCGCCGGTGAAACGCTTCTCCCACCGAGACTGTCGATGCTCAACGAGCTTTCCTTTGACTTTCTGAACATAAAGCCGAAGACACTTTGCTTAGCCTGCTGTCTCCTTCGTTCCTCCTGTCTCTGGAGTGCCATTATATCCTGCGAGCTAAGATCCGCGCCCAGTGTCCTTCCTTGCTTCGCGTAAAGCGTCACTTCTTGAAGATGATAATCTTGGAGTGATAACGAGAGATCCAGCGTTTCCTCGAGATTGGCTGAAAAAAAAAGGAAAATAAATGAAATTAACGATTTATAAATAGAAAGCTATAAGGCGATTTGAAACGTATAACGTTGGGTTAAACGGCAATATAACATAAGTCTCTCTCTCTCTCTTATTTTTTTTTTTTTTAATACGATAAACGAACTCGTATTTCGTTTCGCAAAAGCAATCAGCCGAGGGAGAGAGCCACACGAGCGCTATCAACTCTCTTCGGATAGCAATAAAGTCTGTCCTAACGTAGATGGAAAGCTATTGGCGGTTATAAAGCTTTGCAGAAGTTCGACGAACGACCCTGTGCATCCCAACAGGCTGGAGACCGTCGCCGCAGATGCCCAACCAGGCATCGCGTACACCAGCGAGAAGATTTAATGACCGGACTGTATAACAACAGCCAGAGAGCCAATCCTGAAGATAGCGATCTTTAAAAGCAACTCCTTCCAACGACTAACTAACTTAAATGCCTTACGCGAACCAGGCCTTGGTTACAACGCCCCGCGCTCTGTAGTCAAGAATAATACAAGTATACGAACGTTGAGGATGTTGCAGGCTTTGGACGCATGTAAATTCAATGGAAGCAGACAACTTCTTTGGGCAACATAAAAACATCAATGGAGCACCTTTTGGCAATTTAAATTCAACCTGTCCGACTGGAATTCTTAGCTTCAAGACTCTTCTGTTTTGCTCTCTCATAGAGGAAGCTTTGTTTTTGTGAAAACATTTTTTTTTTTTCGAGCTTTTCATGTCAGAATACTCAGAATGGTTTAAGACGTCGAGAAAAGTGGAAAATAAGTGTACTGATGTATGTATTTGAAAAATTGCTGTCATGAAAAAAGACAATTTTGATTTTTTTTGCAGTGATAAATTTTAGATTTAGACTGACTTCCACAATATTGTTACTTCCCTCCAATTTCCATTTTTGTAATTTTTTGGAAAGGCTATAACTCGAAAATGGAGTAATCGATTGATCTGAAATTTTGCATAATTCTTAAAAAGAACGTTTGAAAATTTGATACTTGATGATTTTACAGAAATTTGAATTTTCGTAATAATCAGAACATACATTTTAGTTTTAATTGTCATAAATTAATGAACACTAGTAATATTCTGATACTGATTTTTCTTAAATATTGTAGCTTTCGCTTTGATACTAAAAATACTGCTCAGTTTAAAGGAGAAAAAAAAGTCAGTGAAATCTATTGATCCTTAACGCAGTAATTATTATCAGATTATCTCAAGAATCTCACACCGACTGCATTTACACACATAGAGTCATCGTGCAATTAGAGTAAACCGTATATTTGCATCGTCGTCTACCGTGTTTTTTCTCAAAGATAAAAGTCAATCAATGTCACGTGTAAGTTCCAGCAAGTCACACTACCAGAGTTGAATCATTAATTTACTCGGATGACTCGAGAAAGAGCGAGAGATCAATGTTAATAGAGGCAAAATATCAGACATTCATCGATCATCAAAAAGCTCTACTTCAGAAAATCTATTTTTCCATCGTGCTGAAATTTAGTTCACAGAATATATTGTACGAAGATCCGTGACAAGAATTTCCACAAAATTGGATTTGGTCGTGCGTAGATATACGCGACCATTGTGCATAGACACGCTAATAATTTCATGTGGCTTCCGAAGCCCCGCGAATATCCTCTGGTGCTGTGCTGTGATTAAAGTCACGAGGCCAGAGCCGCTCTCTTCTAGATATTCCTGAGGAAATGGAACGCGTATAGTAGGAATTTGCGTGGAATATCGTTGATGACTCGTCGTATGAATATTGAAAAAAAAAAATATAACTCTGATTGAAGATCAGTGAACATTGCGGGCTGCCGTCGAACATGTGTCTTTGTAATTTACATTCTATGTTAATTCTAACGATTACATATATGAAATTCAAACATTAACACATTTTCTTACAATTTTTTTTTTTTACATTAATTTTTGACGACGACTTTTATGTCAATGGCAGCCCGCAATGATCACTTGCTCTTGAATCAACGATGTATTTTTTTTTCTCCAGTGAGGAAGAGGAACGATATAACCGACTCGTACATCGTTTGAGAAGGTATTCTCACTCCGGGATATATGACGAAACTATGGAGCAGTGGCACCATGTTAACGAGCGTGTATTCTGTCAGGTGATCCATGTCGAAAACGAAGCGTCGACGTCCGCACGCGTCTGATGAGACTTATCTTCCAGACGTAATCTCTTTCACTGCAGACAGTAAAAGAAAATATCTTTGTAAAATTTGAATGGTGTTATGTAAAGAAAAAAAAAGTTCCCATGGGTTCAAATAATTGACATTTTTCACGTTGATCAAACAGGATCATCGAATGTGTAGTACTAAAAGGAAACTAAGGAGGATTGCTTCTTATAAAATTTTTATGATACATAAAAAATGGTCCACAAAGCTTTTTCTATGAGGAATCCAAAATTGATAATTCCTCATAGAGGTGGCTTTGTGAAAAATCGAAATTAAATTCACAACCTGTTATTTCGTTATTGATTTTTTTTGCAATCTTACACTTCTCTTCATGACTTTCATAAGAAATGTGTCGAGTAAAATTCTTCATGAGGGAAAACTCGAACTGACGGACCAAAGCTTATTACACACGTTGATGACTCGGAACAGTGTGGAACGAAAATGCAATAAACTTTTATTCGCCAAAGCCCTCCTACGGTAGTATACGTGATTAGAATTCTCCGCTCTTCATTCCACGGCGAGCTCGAAACTCGCAGTGTAACATAAATAAACCTATCGATAATTCATACCTCTGGAGCGGGCGCGCGTACTTATACAGATGGTAAATCATAGCGTGTGCGGTTGGCTGAAAAGAGGCAGCGGGCTCGCGAGAACGAATTAACCGCGAGAGAGGCCTTTGCCGCACATTCACACACATATTCATATATGCATTTACCGGGCATTTCTCTCCTCTTCGAACGCGCGCCCGCGACAAGCTGGTACATCCAAACGAGCGCACGATCTCGTTGGGTAAACAGTCTGGTCTTATTCATCGTCCTCGCTTTCCCCGACCCCGTTACACAGCCAAAAGGAATATATATCCCAAAAAAAATTAAATATAGAGAGAGAGAAAAAAAAAATGTGTCTTTTCAACACCTCAATTATGATGATTTGTGTAAAATAATATTCTGATATACAATCATTATACGCGCGTGTGTGTTCACAGGCGTCTCGTTCACAAGCGATGAAAATTGAAACAATGAGACCAACGTTCAACTGAGCGGCAATTATAAGAAATTAAATTATGCCTTGTTTTTCAGTCTCTTTGCAATGAGAATATGTGGCATTTTTTTTTTTTTTTTTTTTTTACGAGTGAGACGAAGGAATTATAGAAACGGCATATTATCGAAGACTGCCTGAGCAGTGAAATTCGAAACTCATCGCTGCCCATCCACCGTGTGTGTGCCTTCTTAACGGTAGTTTTCTTTATTCGAGAATGACGAGACGTAAAATACACAAGTCTATTAGTGGTTGGGATGAGAGTGGGATTTTTTTCTCTCTTTCTTTTCTTTTTTTTTTTTTTTTTTTTTTTTTTTTGTTAAACGCTTATCGTCCTTATCCTTTGCTTTCGGCTTTTGGTAACGAATGGAATATGCGCTACTGGGGTAAGCAGTAAAAATGTCTAAACCGGTGCAATAAAACTTTTCTCGCTTCATTCGTATCTTGCTCAGCTATAAGGAAACTGTAAATTCGTAACAGGTGCAAAGTGCTTTTTTTCTTTCTTTTTTTTTTCTTTCTATTTCATAAGTGATCTTTAGATGGCTTTGCAAATAATTTTTTAGCGTTTGATCTAACGAATTGGTAGCGATAAATGTAAGATCGTTGATGCACGATTGTTTGTTGTAGCGAGGAAAAATGTAATGCTTCCTCATTATTTTTCTTCCTTTCGCAAAGCAATTTTTTTGATAAACTCTGTTGATTCATTCGTGGCTTCCTAGTGGATGAATTTTTGTGTTAGGTGAAAAATAACGTCGAACCAATGTGCAAAATTTAACTCAGTATCCTTGTGCAAATATTACATAAACGAGAGTTTTTTAAAATAATTGAGTGATAAAGAAATGAAAAAGATGAAAGCGCTCTCAACTCTCATTGCTTAATTATATTTTAACGAACGTTGTCCGCAATAAAGTGAACTCACTCCGTAACTCGTGTAACTAATTTCAGATCAATTGCTCAAGTTAGTTACGAGTTACAGGTTTTTTACTTTCTTCATTTTTAGCAAGCCTCGGCTGTCGTGTATATAAAGATGCAATGTTATATAAACGCCAGTCGACTTCTGATACATTTTCTACCAAATTATTTGAAATATTTTTAGTTTTCACATGGAGAATTTTTTGGTACCCAAGAAAGTCATGATTCCATTAAAAAAAAAAAAACATGAACCTCGAAATTCTACCATAAATGTTGGACCAATTCATTTTTTTTAACGTCCCCCATCGAACCCTAAAAGTTTCATTGCACTGAAAACTTGAACTTGCCAGTATTTTTCAAGACAAATCAAGTGAAATATTAGAATTGGATACCCTGCATTTTACAGTCACGTTTTCATTGACGTAAAATCCGAGTTACAAAAGTATTCAATGAAATGATCCTATCGAAAGTTAGGAAGTTTAAATTCCAGTCGCTTAGAAGAAAGAAGCCATTGACCGCTATTATCGCGAAGAACGCTTATTCACCAAGCATACGTCACAATAAAATCGACTGTCTAGAATGAGACGTGGCCGTCTCGGTAATAATTACCAAAGAAAAACAATAAGAAAGGAGGAACAAAAAAAAAGAAAAAAGTTCGAGGATTCGCGTTGTCTTAATTCACGGTTACCGATCCGGCGTCTCGGGGTCGTCAACAGTGGAAACAGCTGCGGCATTCGCGACGAGGCCGGATTCGGTAACCGGTCCTTGAACCTCGGATTGTGTGACTGCCGCGTATATAGCTGTTTGTTCGAGACGTTATTCCTCCTGCGTTCCCCTTGCGCCCCCCCTTGTCTTCCCTGCTTTTTATTTTTATTTTGTGCGCGAAATTACTCTCACAATTCCCTTTCTCATCAACTTCACGTATATTAACGAGTTATATTTTTATGGACCAATTTTATGCCAGTGCTAAATGTCCCTGCGACGATATGTCTCAAATTACAAATCTTTAACTCCGGCGCGCATACCATTTCAGTCCAATATTCGAAGCTCTCGAATATACACGTGTTTGAACGTTACGCTCCGTTCCAGTTTCAATGTCGTTAACGAGTACCGTTTACTCAAATATCCTCGGTTTAATGGCTTGCCATGAAATAAAATATTGCAATCGAAAAAAAGAATCGCTCCGATCGTGTCTCGGACGCGTAATAGACGCTTACACGTCTAGTTTCACGAGTTTAATTTTACAGGATACATTTGGCTTCCAAATCGGGTTACAAAATAATATCGAAACATTATTTTTCTTTTCAAGATTAAAATCTTGGTGTATTTTCAGCTGGTTTTAATACTGCTTCGAGAGTTGCTTTATTTTGCTGAAGGGCACTTTGCGAAATCAATGAGTCACTTTGGATAATGATTTATTGTATTTTATAGTCAAGTTATTTAATTCAATAAATATTTGTTAATTTCTCTTTTGATAAATATTTTTGTAATGCTTTTGAAAATTCTATAACTCGAGAGCGAAATAAGCAACTGATCAAAAATTTTGTATAAATCTTAAAAGGAGCGTTTCAATATTTGATACTGAATTTGGGCAGCATCGATGTTAAGATTTTACAGAAATTCGCATTTTCATCGTTTGTTTCAAAACATTTGCAAAGTCGAACCTTGTTTCATAATTTTTTTATCCGTCACCCACAAAGCTTCCTCTATGAGGAAGCCAAATTAAACAACGTACTTAAATTAAAAAAAAAAAAAAATGAGGAAACAATGTGCAAGGTTCGACTTTGCCTTTTTTAAATTCGTCTAAAAAAATTAATCACGTGCAAAAAAATTCTTAATTAATCTCAATAAAGTTTTGACAATAAAAAATGCACTTCCGTCGTTAAAAAGTAGGTGATATAAATTTGTATACCTATCGCTGAAAATCGAATTCCGAGTCTCTACACGGTTTACCTACACGACGAAGCTCGATATCTTCGTCGATAGGACAACAAGCCCAAGGAAATTGCGAAAATTTGCGCGTTACTTTCGAGCATCACGAATAGATATGCACGCCACGAAAAAGCATCAGCTATTCGGTAGACTCGAAGTCCTAGATCGACCAGTCTGGCAGTCCTGAAGTATATCAACGCATACAGAGACTCTCACAGATCCACCACGAGCCGCCCAAAGATTGCAAAATTCACGACTCGTTTCCGTAGCACGATTTTCTGGGCTCCGATGAGCAAGCGTTGCAACGACAGCGGCGAAAATTTCTACCAGAATAATTTTCAATCAAGAGTATAACTTCAAGATAGGAGATGCGGTTCCTCGTCGAAATTTTGCGTTCTCCGGAAGTGCGACCTCCTTTTATTAACCACTGTATTATGAATTAAGAACGATATGCGACCCAAACCGCGCTGGTTCACTGTACGTCGATCCACCGTTGATATCGCTGCGCCAGAATTTCTCCGGATAAATTTCTTTAGTTCCTTAAGCCGGCCTCGGCGGCTTCTTAATCGCCGTGTGGAATTTCCGTTGCTTTCGTTTCGTGCGAGATCCTCTATTAAATAGCCCCACTAATTAGCTTCAAGCTCGGGACATGGTGTCGCAATAGCTCATGAACGAACGCGCGCGCGCGAGCGAGCGATTACGTACACGTACAGCATGTGTACGAGAGACTCTGCCACCAGACTTAGAGACCATAGACACGTTTGCAGGATGTAGACACGTAGACGATTGTGATGCACACGCCGGTAATTTCGCTTCACGACGTCGCAACCACCGATTCCGAGAGGGTGCTTGAGAACCGTGACTCATCATGAGACGAGATGATGAGATTATAAACCATGAATCTATCGCTTGGAATTTATAATAACAAAAAAAAAAAAAAATCCTAAGCCACTTATCGTCGATCGGTAGTTTAAGGTAATGCAACTCCGTGACAACTTCAAACACAAAGTTTCGTTCGATGCGCGTGTGTTGAATATCGAGAATTTAAACGCGTTGTTGTAGAATAAAACAATAAAATATGGGGCATTTCACGTGAATTTTACAACCTATGTCCTATCAACCCCTCGGATTTTCATAATTTGTTGGAATAATGTTCTTTCAAACCCAAAATGGGTATCGGAATTTTTTTTTTCAAATTTTTTTTAGCAACATTTTTTCAAGGGCCGAAAAGCAGATTCTGAAAAAGCGGTTTTTTTAGATCTAAAAAAATTCACGCAGATTGTATGATTTCAAATAAAATTTACTATTTTTTGTTCGTAAGTTTTTAATTTTTCTTTCATGTCGGAATTTGGATTTTTGTTCTCTTCTAACGGTCATCATTTTCTCAGATATCGTTTAGATTTCAATTTTTGGGCAGAGACAAATATTATTGAAAGATATAGGAATAAGTTCCATTCTATAATTATTTTCAACAGAATTTGATTTTTTTTTTTTTTAATTCTTTTAGAAATAAATTTTTGTC
The DNA here is from genome assembly GCA_964016905.1 of Perithous albicinctus. Classification (NCBI taxonomy): domain Eukaryota; kingdom Metazoa; phylum Arthropoda; class Insecta; order Hymenoptera; family Ichneumonidae; genus Perithous; species Perithous albicinctus. The sequence goes on along the minus strand of OZ024693.1, from coordinate 22,805,559 downwards.
TTTTAGACAAAATTTTTCTTTCAATCCTTCTAAAATCATTTTATGACCTTACAAATTTTATATACTCAAGAATTTTAGTGACCCCCTCTGCTTAAGCACCCATAAAAAGCACGCCTCCGCGCTCGTAATACCGAAGGAAGTAGTGGAACCCTCAAAGGGTATCATCATCGCTGTTGATGATCTGTAATATATGCCAACTGATTACTTTACGATCGGGGCAGCTCACCTGGATGACGCAGCTCGTACTTATTCTTGTCGAGATTCTTCTCTCGACAGACTTCCTCGAGAATTTTTCCAAGATTCATTTTTGGACTGACCCTCGACACGTAGAGCTGATTCCTCGGTAGAAGTACCTACGAATAAAATCATTGTTGACATTTGATGCAAGTTTAAAAAAAAAATTATATTTGCAGAGAGAGAGAGAGAGTACAATGAATCTCAACCATGATTAGGAGTAATCACAGTGACATGTTATTATTATAATTTACCTGCAACCTGAAAGTCGTTTCGAAAGGTTGATTAGCCTGCTTCGCTTTCCTCGGTACGAAGGTACCCTGCTTTGGCAGTAGTTTTACCTACGGAAAATGCAAAAAGGATAGAAGATATAGACGTTGATCTCAGTTTAAGTGAAGACGGAGGATCAAGGATCGATTCGACGAATCGAGTCAGCTTCGAAAAAACCGCACGGGCCTTTGTCTCTCGTCACTGTAACTCTCCAAATGTATATATATACATATATATGGGCCATTCCAAGTCAATTCACTTGGCCATCTCGGATTCAGTTGATGATTTTTTTTTTGGCTTATTTTGGTCCAAAAAGAGAGGGTTTTTTTTCAGATTTTTATCACTTTATCCTTTAAAATAATTTGTTTTCATAACTTTTGAGTAAAAATTCATTTCGACCAAGTTTAAAATTCTGAATTTTTTTTTAATTTAAGAAAAAAAAAACAATTTCCATATATATTTTGAAACTCAAAAATTTCAATAATGTTTTCTTGTAGGAAAATAAATGAAAAATAAAACATGTCACGGTTAAAAAAAATGTCCCATATTTTGAGAGTAAAAAAAAAGATATAAATTATTCTCGAACTACGGAAATACTTGTTTTTTGTCCTAGATTTTATAGAAAAAAAATTCAGAATTTTAAAATTGTTCGAAATTTATTTTTACCCAAAAATTATGGAAAAAAATTATTTTATAGGATAAAACAAGTCATAACAAATCTGAAAAAAAATATCCTCCTTTTTTGGACTGAAATATGCCAAAAAAAAAATTCGTCAACTAAATCCGAGAGGGTCAGGCCGACGACCACGTGAATTGACCCGGAATGCCCCATATAGTAAATATATATACACTCGGAAGCAAGATGGTATATCAGGCTGCGTAAGAGGTATCCACGATGCTGGCTCCGATCGTCGTTAAAATACCTGAAGAGCATCCAGCGCTCCAATGGGAGTGTTCGGTTGATGAGGTAGAATCAGACCTCGCTCTCCGATCGCCTGAAGAGTGTAGCTCGAGGCCGCCAATTTGTGGGCCGTTGCGATTTGCACGAGAAGATCCATCATCGGTGTACTGCGAACAGAGATTCGCGTAAATTATTTTTATGTATTATCGTAGAATTTTGCAGGTAAAAATAATAGAGGGAAGGAAAGAAAGAGTATTGAGACATCACGACCAATTTTTACTTCCTCATCAGAAGAAGAAGCATTGTCACGACGAAAAATAATTAGATTAATTAAAAAAAAATTATTTAAACACTTTTTTAAATAAAGTGAATTTTATCACGTCTAATTAACCACGCAATGATAATTGTTGCCAATAACGAGAATTTATTCCGTAACAGTTTTCGATCAATTGCTCAATTACAGGAAAATTAAAAATGTTACTCAGCATTTGCAGGTGGCACGAAAAAAAACTTCAAGTCATAGAATTATGCTTCGACCTATTAGGTTCTGTGAAGTGAGGCAAGATTTTAGAGCCTCCTGCTTTGAGTCTCCGGAAGTGGCATATTTAATCCATATATTTAAAGACCCACAAAATTGGTGGGTCCAAATTTCAACTTAGATTCAGTTTCTACATTCTTCTTTTCGATAAGAAAAAATATTAGATCTTTCACACTTTACTTCCTAATTATTTTTCCATTTCTCAGATTCAGCTTGCCCTCTATGAGACCGACAAAATTGGTCAACATATTTCTTCATAATAGGGTGGCTTTAAAAAAAAAAAAAAAAAAAAAAAAATGGGAAATAATGAGGAAGCAATTTGCAAGGTTCTATACTTTCCATTTTTTTTTCTTTTTTTGTACATCAACGATTTAGTATATTTATGAATCGAGAGTATACGATGTAATTTCGGTAGAATGCATTTAGAGCGTGACGACCAACGGTCCATTCACAATTGCTTCGTGGAACGGTATCGAACCCATGGTACCATCATATATATATATATATATATATATATTTATTTATTTTTTTTTCATTTTCAACTTTTTATCCAACGAAAATAATAATACCGATCTCATTTATTGGAAACATGTATCGTAATAGATTAAAGTGGAATCTGTCTGGAAATGGATTTACGAATAGTGGATTTCTACACGTGATACATGGTTGCATAGCCGCACGTACGTCACGACGATCGTGTGTGCCCAATCGAATGAGATATCTTGTATATATCGGGCATTCCAAGTCAAGTCACTTTGTCATCGGCCTGACCCCCTCGGATTCAATCGACGAATTTTTTTTTTCGACATATTTTGGTCCCAAAAAAAGGAACTTTTTTTTTCAGATTTGCATGACTTGTTTTAAACTATAAAATAATTTTTTTTTATAACTTTTGACTAAATATTAATTTCGACAAAGATTTTTTTTCCAAAAAATCTAGGACTAAAAACAAGTATTTCCATCGTAGTTCGAGAGTCGGCTGAGTATAATTTCTATTTTTTTTAATTTAAATTATTTTTTCTCAAAAGTTATGCAAAAAAAATTATTTTATGGAATAAAACAGGTGACAAAATTCTGAAAAAAAAATATCCTCTTTTTTTGGATCAAAATATGCCAAAAAAAATTCGTCAACCGAATCCGAGGAGATCAGGCGGATGACCAAGTGAGTTGACTTGGAATGCCCCATATATAGTGCGATCGGTGATACATTTGAGGAAAGTGCGCTCACAGCTGCTTAATGTGGAAGGTAGTCGGGTATGTAATAGTAATAGCGACGACTGCATATATATATATATATATATATACAATCGGTCCCGCAGGTCGGCCGAGTTTTTGAACGTGATCGGTGTGAACTGCTCTCTGCGGTGGTCAGCAACAGCAACAGCAAAAGCAGCAGCAGCAGCAGCTCCGCTGTGTATTACGTAAACGCATTTCGAGACGGCCGCGTGCGCGCGCGGTCTTGCAGTTTATACCCAACCGGACGGCCACGAATTGAACGAAAACGATCGTCGTTGCTGCGGAGAGCTTCGATTGCCCCTTTTGCCTTTTGCCGACTTTTGCGGCCGCGCCGAGAGCTCACACCGCACAAGACTCTCGTTAAATTCGATTTCCTCGAACGGTGTGCGCGAGCGCGTGCGTGCGCTCCTTCGAGATTCTTAAACTATATGCGATTTCCTTGCCGATTTCGATTGCGCGCTTTTGCGAGATGCATATCAGCGTATCGTGAATAAGATATTCGTGGGCAAATTAAATTTCCGGTCGCAATTAGACGGAAGATCGGTATTGAATTTCGCGGCAAAATCCATACCGATCTTTTGTATTATTTTAGAAAAGGATATTACGCAGAGCCGAAGAGTGAAAATTCATTCGGCAAAAGTGAAGATAACTGTAAAATGATGAAAAAAAAAAAAGCGCGCACCTTCGCGGCACGGTGACTCTCTGCGTGTGAACATGATGATCCCTCGGTAGCTGCACCAGAAGCTCCATACTTCCGGCGAGCATGTCCGCTGGCGTGTCTTCCGTGACGGTGAGAACCATACCGCCGGCGGAGCTTCGCTCCTCTCTGCTCCTGAAACAAGAGCCAATAAAAGTTCTTTAAGAAAAATATTCGCAAGTTCATCGAAGCATCGAACGTTAAAATAATACATCTAGCAGTTATTCCGCACGATCGTTCCGGATACATTTCAATCGATGTATATTACTGACCGATCATATACAGAAAACAATGTCGTGTATCAAATATATATATATATACACACGTGACATTGTCGAGTCACGAAACCATGTCAATGCTATGACCGATAAGTGAAATACCTGTCCCGCGAGCGGCGCACGACCGGATGTAACCGATTTTTTTTAATAAGTGTGCGACGATTTCCGAGCACGCGTCCCTCGACATTGAGACTCGTCGCCGTTTATTCGTAACATCCTCGCAAAGCTATTGCGCAAAATTAAACGATATTTGTATTTTATTAAAATTCCAAAACATTTGCAATTTCATGTTTCTACGACACTGGCGAACGGCTGCGGAGAAATTGCATCGCAGATTTCATCTACCAGAGGATAAATACTTTGCAGCGCGAATTCAAAGTATGTTATATGCGGCGAGGCCGATCAAGCAAACCGATAGAAACTGAAGCTGCTGCGGATCGAGTATACGCGTGTTATATATGTTATAAGATTGCGAGATTCATGGATACCGATAAAGCCCGCATGAACTGATCGGCATATAGCGAAGGAAAGCAAAGAGGCGTTGGAAATTTATGGGGTAATATTTTCGCGCCTCGATTTACGCTTTTCAAATGTATTATCATTGAAAGTGGAACTATCAACGTGTGGAATATTATTAATTGCAACTGAAAATTCATTGGAACGCAGCGTTGAAAGACTTTGTCATGAATATTTTCATCGATTTGAATTATCCGCTTGCACTCTTGACATCTACTCGAATCGTTACGAATATACGTTTGGGTTTTGTATAATTCTGTCGTACCCTGACTGGCAACCTTCGACAGGAGCAATATTATGGAAAAGTCAACATCGTTAGACCGGCAATACCGATCGTCTCGTGCATATTATTGCCAAGAATATATCTGTGTAACGGGTGTTGAGTGAGTGAGAGAGGTACGTTATTTTTATTATTATAAAGTATGGAAATTTCAGTGCGAAGAGCTCTCTGAAAGAGGGATCCTGAAACTCGTACAGTGGAACGAGGATCAAGAATCTCGTCGGAGGTGGCGCGGCCTGTAAGAGTGTGAGGAAATAGTACAGATTTAACTATGTCTGGTATAATGTATTAGCGTGTGCAAGAGACCATTTGCAACACTCCGGAGATGGCAAGAGTGCAAGCCAACGGAAGTTCGCCTCGTTGATATAATGGAAGGACGAACGATAAACGTGAATATTTGCTTCGAGAAATCACAGGGAACGAGGTAATTTTGTAAGAATTTTTTTTTCTTCATTTTCACTTTCCGTTTTTGTCATGACTCGATGCACTGAGAAAAATGATTTGGTGACATCGACTACAGATATTTAGTCGAGACAATCTAGTTTCAACCTAATTTTCACACCGAACAAATGTCTCAGATTTTCACAATGAAGAATTTTTTTTTCTTCATTTCAAAGTACCCTTCAAATTTTGGCTGATCTAATAAACAGCTGAAATTGCATGGAACGTCCCATACGCAGGGTACGCTTCCATCCTTCTGTCCAATTTGTCCGCGTCTCTTGAATCTTGAATAAAAATAGATTTATCGCTGGCTAAACCGTTAAGTGTTAAATCTCGATGTGCATAATAGCCTCTAAAGACTCCTTAAATGAGTGAAAGCCCAAGTAAAATGAATTATATTGAATGGCGGATTAAAAAAAAATATTTATTAGGAAGGAGAAATGAGCTGCTTGGAGTGGCGTCAGTGAGAGAGAGAGAGAACCTGGGACGGTCTATCGACGTGTATAAAACAACCGCTGAATTTAACAGCATACCAAATCAAGCGTGACTATTCGAATTGGCAGGGCGTGACAAGTTCTGTCGAACTCTCATAGCACAGTATATCACTTGGACGTTCAATGGATTCTCGTCGAGCATCGTCGGCCGTCTTCCATTCTTCGCAATGAATTGTAAACAGCTTATTGACTCTGTCGAGATGACCCTCGTCTACGAATACATCTTTCAGCAAGATCACACTGACTCAGTTTGTTGAGAATTTAAGCTGGCAGATTTATTTGCTGTTTCGGACGAGGATTGGGTCCGCAATTTTTTAATATGATTTACATGACTCTATAAAGCACTGATTAAAGAAAAAAAATTGCGGATCCAATTGGAAGTGTCAAAGTTCAGACCCAGGTGGAACGCCCCATATATACAGGGCGTCTCGCAATTATGTGATGATATTTATATATTCGAATAGGGGAGATTCCGCTGAACAAAAAAGTCTTCGGTCATAATTTTCTACGACCAAAACTGATCAAGTTACGAGCAATTAAAGTTAGCCAATCACAGACCGTTAGTGTCTGCCCGGAATTCAAGTTTCCGGGCAGACACTAACGGCTGAAAACGCCGTTTTCGACCGTCAGTGTCCGCGCGGAATTCAACTTTCCGGGCGGACGCTGACGACTGAAAACGCCTTCTTGCCGCTTTCGACCGTCAGTGTCCACGCGGAATTAAAGTTTCCGGACGGACACTAACGGTTGTAAACGCCTTTTTCGCCGTTTTCGACCGTCAGTGTCCGCGCGGAATTCTACTTTCCGGGCGGACACTAACGGTCTGTGATTGGCTCTAACTCTAATTGCTAATAACTTGGTCAATTTTGGTCGTAGAAAATTTTGGTCGCACACTTTTTTGTTCAGCGCGATCTGCTCTATTCGAATATGTAAATATCATCACATAGTTGCGACACACTTTGTATATATATATATATATATTACACTTATGTATATGTTTATATACATCTGACTCTGTTTGCACCTTAAGAAAAATATACTCTTGTGAACTATTCTCGTTCCGCCTCAACAATTCGTCGTGTCCATGCGCTGAGAGAAGATTTTGATCACTTTAATAGGTGCCTTTGTAACACGACACCAGCCACTCATATGGAACGCGTTCTTGATATTCTATACACGATATCTACTGGAGATTTCTGTGCGTGAGAGGCCGACGAAATCATAGAATCATTTCCTATAACTCAATCTGGCTAGACGATACTCTATATCCTTGTCGCGTGAGAAGATCGATTACCCTTAAGTCCTTAGTCCGGAGTAACTTTTGTATTGCTTGCCACTGATGATTGTAAATATATTCTGGAATGGATTTTGCTTGGGTTGGAGGAGAGAAGCTGTATAGCTGGATGTTTATTCGCAATCAAAAAATTTGATTTCACTAGAATTTCAGTAATTCGAGATTAGACAAATTTAATAAATAAATCAATATCATTGAAAATATTAGGAACATTGATTTTGAATAATAAGAATAATAATATAATTTTTTTAAATTCTTTAACAAATTCGATGGAATTTTTTTTTCATCTATTGACACGAAATTAATTTTACGATTTTTCATGCAATTGTGAAATTGACATTTTCAAGGATTTTTATGTAATTGAAATGATCTGGAAACTGAATCTTCAATAATCACTAAAAAAAAAGTCTTAACTATAAGAAAACTTTTCTCTAGATTTTAATATTCTCGACATTCTCGAAGAAGAAAAAAACAATAAAAATATCTTTCTTGCATAACTGTGTCCACAAAATTATTGAAACATATTATAAAAACAGGGTTTCCAAAATTTTTGAAAATTCAACAAAAAATGTTGTCAAAAACGAGTTAAAAAAATCTAATCACAATTTTCTATAAATAGAAGACTCTGGGGACCAACTTTAAGGGCTGCTTTAATTAAATAAATGTAAATTTGTCTTTACTTCAATAAGGCACCCTTTTGTAGAGTGAAACAAGGTTTTAAAACGATATATCAAACAGGTCCTACAGTATATATATCACTATTTGTGAAACTTGTGTTTCACTTCTCCTTAAAATATTTCGTTAAAACTCCAGTGTAAAAGTGAAATATTTCATGCAATTGAAGTCAACGGAGCGTATTAGCTCACATTTAAACTTTTGTCCGGCGACGTCGCTGAGCATTCTTAAAAATTCCTTGTTCATCAGCCTGGCAAATGAGTATTTAGTAAAAATATATTTTTTTTTCCTTCCGGATATGCATTCGCTGATTACAAACCGGAGAAACGACAGAGTTGTATCATTTGTTCACATTGTACACACACCGATACACTCGGTACTATATATATATATATATATATATATCTATAATTTCTTGACTTGTTGCTTTCGCCTCCGTAAAATTCTTCTCTGCTCGTTAACTCGACAAGTATAGCCGGACCACTAAAGTCTCTTGTGAAGTGTCGCGCTGCCAAGTTTACGACGCGTGAATCTTAACGAATACCATAGTTAACAGCAATTTTGATGTGGCATGCAACATTTTTTTCTGACAGACCGCAAACTCAGAACGTACGATTTTAGCGCCATAAAGGAAACACATATAAGCTTACAAACAATAATTACTATTATTAGTAGTAAGATCTTACGACTGTTACCTTATGTGCATTGTTATCAATCTTTTTGTTTTATATATTTAAAAAATGTTGCAGCTGCGTTTTTTTTTTTGTATATCTTGAAAGGCTAAAATACAAAGTAAATGTTTGATACATTTTTTTTAATGCAATATTAGATCAATTTTCACTTCTACTTTGCACGAAAAAAAATTAGGATTTTCACCAGAAAATCTTTTTTTTTTAATTATAATCGTTCCTGAAAATTCGGAATTTTTTTTCAGAATTTTCAGAAGCTTTTTTTTAAAATCCTAATCGTTTATAAAAATTACTAATTTTTTTCACTTTTTCTTTTTTCGGAAAAAGCTTGGAAAAAAATAAAGGAAGCGAGCACGTCGTCCCACTCTGCGTCTAGGTTTAATTTTTAATATTTAAAAGAGAATTTTTTTAACACTTTTTCCAAAATTTTCCCAACGACATGCTCGTTTCGAAAAATCATAAAAACGTGAAATTTAGAAGAAAAAAAATCATTCTTTTTGGAGATGAAAGAAAAGTGTAAAAAATCATGGACCAAATCCGAGGGTTCGAGGATCTGACCCAAGTCGAAATAGTGTGCCCCGTATATATAGGAACCTCATCGAAGAGGATCAGTAGCGCAGCCGTAGATGAAAAAAAAAAAAAAAAAACAAAAAAAAAACAGAGATCTCATCGGGTTTCGTAAGCGGCACGACCTCAATCGCGCCCAAGCGTCTCTCGAGAATTTCTTCAATGAACGAACTTACGTATTTACACGTGTGTATGTATGTGTGTTACTCCTCGTGATACACTTCGTGAGTGCGGTGGTCGCAGAGTCTGAGCAGCGGATTATTCAAGGCGTTGGCCGTCGACCCGATGAACAGACCAGATATATCATATACAAATTATACAGTAACGGCGAAAGCACGCTATACATAATTTTTTTTTTTTTTTTTTTCAAATTTTTTTGTAATAAAGAAATGTATATCCAAGTATTATAACGAGGCAATTCAATCGATGGCAATTAAAACATAGATCAGATTTAATCGGGGAAGAAAAAAAAAAAAAAAAAAATTGTATATCGACTGTATTGCGAAGTGCTTTTCCGGCAGACTTCAATAAACGAGAATGGGAGATATGCAAGTGAAAATTATAGTTTGTACAGCGCAAAAAAGGCATTGCGAATTTTAATCGTGCGAATTTCGTAGCAACTGTATATATGGGCAATTCCACGCTGATTCGAACTGGTTCTGATCCCCCCTCGACATGTAGGATTTTGCTTGCAATTTTTTGGTGACATTCTCCCAACTCTAAGAAGCCATAAAAAAAATTTACATTTTTTTTTGTAATTGATTAGAATTTTTTTTTATAGATTTGAAAATGAAGCTCGAATTGAAGATAATGAAAAAATGTATTTTAAAAAAAAAGATTGTTAATTATTTTTTTTTTCGAGCAAAACTCCGAAAAAAAATTTTTCGGAGCATTTTTTCATTCATTTTTCAATTCGAGCCAACAATATTTTCATACATAAAATCGTAATTAATTAAAAAAAAAAATAAATAAAGAATTTTTGTTTTCGATTCAGCGTAGAATTGCCCGTATATATAAGAACGTCCTGAACTGTGTGTCCCTGCAGTAGCAGCAGCCAGGTTTCTTTCATACGTGCATGAGAATAAACTGCGACGGAACCGTGTATATAAATTGTGCACCTGTTACGTAAATCCGTTCCCGCAACGAGAGAAGAGTAGAGATTATGCAATTGTGGAAGAGACGAGAAGGGATATAGGAGAGGTCCGCGAAATACCGAGTGTATTAATGCTGTTTTATTGCACTGCACAGCGCCAGAGAGATATATACGCCATGAGAGAAAAAAACGTTTTTCATTGATTCAAAGAAATCTCTTTAAAATCTCGAATTACGAAACACTTCTTTATCGTCAATTAAAGAATACTATTTAAGTTAATAATGCTTGAATTTTAATGCCAATTATTCTTTCTTGCTCCGAGATTTTTACAATCTCCAGTTTATTATTTATCGTCAGAGTAATGCGACATAATGAGAGATTTATTTTAATTAAATAAATTCCTGAAATTTTTTAATTACCTTTTTTCGAATAAACTAAAATAGGTTTTATAAAAATATATTCAGGCTTTCAAAAATGGCAAAAATTGAAAATTTTCACCCAAAAATTGATGAAAAATTGCTTGAATGTTCGAACAAAAATTTCGACATTTTTAAAATTTTCTCGACGTTTTCAACCATTTTACACCCTTTTTCGAAAAATTTTCAAGCAATAAAAAAATGTATGAAAAAAAAATAAAAATTCGTAACTTTTCCGCAATTTTTTCCGTTTACATAATTTTATTTGTACGCAAGACTTTCAGCATGACATATAATTATATGTCAATCTGAAAGTGTTTGTATTTTTTTTTTTTCCAATATTCCATAAAAATTACAAACGCATATTTAGCGCAGCTACTGGAAAGCAGCATCTATGCGGTTTGGTACAAAAATCGTTAATTACGTTAATTTGCGTTTTTTTTTGCTGCAGACAAACTCGTAGGTACGAATAGAATATTAAGCTGTGTGATATGTAGTGTACGTACAAATTCGTTGTGCCTGTATATGTGTACCGAGAGCGGGAGAATACGGATATAACTAAATAAGCGCGTTTTCTTGCGGTTGAGCGAGCAAACCGTGGCAAAACCAGAGAGACTGGAACTTCCTGCCTGCCTGTCTGTCGGTATAGAGTATGAAAACACCGAGTGCATCCCAAAGCATCGCCACAAGTAGAGTGCTCGTTGCGAGTTTGACAATGAGAGAGTGTGCAAGAGGATGAATTAAACTTCCGAGACAAATCGCGTGACTCGTCTTTGCTCGATGGTCGCATGGAAGTGCCATTCTTCGGTTACGGGAACATTTAATTTTTTTTTTTTTTTTTTTTTTTTTTTTTTCGTCATTCTTCCTCGTTTATTACAGGAGGCATACTTGCAACGAGGTCACGGCTGCGAACAATAAGTCACGAATCGTGCATTTTTTTAAAAATATTTTTATATCTACAAGAGCAGTGCTCCGATTTCGTTAAATTGGTTAAAATAATTTTTTTTTATTTCTTTAACCAATAATGTAGTCATTTTAAGGATATTTTGTTGTCCCAATTTTGATTTTTACAGAAATTCTACGATAATTTTAATTTTAATTTTGATTTTGATTTTAATTTTAATTTTAATTTTAATTTTAATTTTAATTTTAATTTTAATTTTAATTTTAATTTTGATTTTAATTTTAATTTTAATTTTAATTTTGATTTTAATTTTAATTTTAATTTTAATTTTAATTTTAATTTTAATTTTGATTTTAATTTTAATTTTAATTTTAATTTTAATTTTAATTTTAATTTTAATTTTAATTTTGATTTTAATTTTAATTTTAATTTTAATTTTAATTTTAATTTTGATTTTAATTTTAATTTTAATTTTAATTTTAATTTTAATTTTAATTTTAATTTTAATTTCAATTTTATCGTTGCTGTCGAATTGACGACGACAATAAAACAATCATAATGCTTCAATTCAATGTAGGGCGAAGTTGTTTTACTACTTTACTTGAAAGTTAGCAAAAAGTATAGCCACGATTTTACAGAAACAAAGGTTACAGTTGGTCGACCGAATAACTACAGAGCGTCATGAATGATTATAAAATATTTGTCCTACTTCGTGTCGAAGCACCGAAAAAAAAAAAAAATAATTATGTTTGAACTGTCTACAGCGAGAACGATTTAAAAAATTCTGAGAGAATACTTTCGTCGGTCGAGATGTGGAATATGGAATCTGGCAATCCTGATCAATCATTTTTCAGTTGATTGACAATGTGATGTATTTTTTTTTTTCAATCTCACTGAGTCTGTTTCCCTCATAATCGTAAAAAAATTCTTGGACAAGCAATTAAATTGTGATTATAAAGTTTATAATTGATGTACAGAGAAGCCATAAATTATGAATACTGCCGGACGAGCACGTGATTTCATATTGAATGAGAAAGTTTCGTATAAACTCTACGACTCATTAGGATTCATATAGAAATAGGAAATTAAGGGATTTAATTGAAATATTAATTCTCAAGCATATAAATGAATAAGCATTCAATTTCTATTCACCTGTTTGACCCAATATTAAATTGTACTTCGAGGTTTCATTGAATTTAACTTAAAAAAAAAATCTCTGTGGCGAAAGAATTTTCATTTTATAGAATTTTTGCTATTTTTACAAAAAAAAAAAAAATTTCACATCAGGTTGAAATTCTTGAATTCTCAAAACAATCTCCTCTCGATATAAATACAAAAACCGATTACAATTTTTTTTCTTCTCTTATCAATTCCATATTTTACATTCACGAGAATGTTACGTAGCAATTATAACGCGCAGTGAAATATTTACTAATACAAAGTCACGACGTGTGTAAACGTCTGAGCGAACGAGTCGTGTGTTACATATTTGTGGGATTATAAATACGATTCCCTCGAGGCGTTTTTAAATGTATAAATATGTTGTGGTTGTTTTAATTTGATTCACGCTGTGACGGGTAATATAATAAAACTCGAGAGTCCTCAGGCTTGAAAACTGCCAAACTAGAATTGGCGCACTGGCTGGTTAAACGATTTAGCGATTGCGTTATTTACTTTCCCATTCGAATCATTCGGCACGTCAGTGTCTGCAATTTCGATCTTGTAACAAGAAGCTTGTTTTTTTTTTTTGGGTTTCTCTGCAATTCACTAATTAGCTCTACGAAGCATATAAATTGCAAAACTATTTCGACCTCACTGCGTTAAATAAATGAACTGCAGTTTATCGCGAGGGCAAGCGGTTAATTAAAATCGATAAACATTGGAGTGAGTCGATGAGATCGGGTTAGCTCACCAGGATTGACGAGTATTTACACTTGACACGCTCACACTCTATAAGGAACATTTAATTGAAAACCATTAATGGGGATGCTGGAGTCGATTTTGTCACCGACATTGCTTGTCAAAAATGGGTGACTTGGTACTTTACGAATTTTCTATTTTACAATACAAATGGTGTTTACATTTTTGGCGGCCATATTGGTTTTTCGGAAATTCAGTGAAATACATATTTCTTCTTTTCTCGTGAGTTTTCGATGGAAATTCGAAATTTCAGGACCATCTGTTTGTATGTTGATATTGAAAATCAATACGGAATTGCCGATTTTTACCGATCGCTGTCGTTAACAGAATTGCCGATTTTTACCGATCGCAGTCGTTAACGATATTGCCGATTTTTACCGATCGCAGTCGTTAACGATATTGCCGATTTTTACCAATCGCATTCGTTAACAAAATTGCCGATTTTTACCGATCGCAGTCGTTAACGAAATTGCCGATTTTTACCGATCGCAGTCGTTAACGATATTGCCGATTTTTGCCGATCGCAGTCGTTAACGATATTGCCGATTTTTACCGATCGCAGTCGTTAACGAAATCTACTCGATATTGGTATCGAGCTTCTGTCTGTTGGGCCTGTGATCAATCTGAATTATGCCACAAGCCACTACTCTTAACCGGTTACATAAATTTCTATAAAGAAAGCTTCATTGAGATTGATAGTAATAGATCAGTGATCCGACGCAGAGGCGACGATTTATACTGTTCAATTACACGTTTACTAATCATTGGAACTCGGTGCAACGATCTCATAAATATGTATTTTTTTCTGTCTCTCTCGCTCTCTCTCTCTTTCTTTCTTTGATATGTCTTGATGTTGTTTCCCTATTTTGCTGCTGGATTAATATCTCGATGATGCACTACAACCGGAGAAAGGGACTGCGGAAAGAAAAACGGAAAGTAGGCTAACGACCGAGAGAGTTCTCTTCACCGTGTTGAAGCTCTTCTGAATTAGATTTCTTAACACTGTTTTACCACTGTCCTCAACACGTTGTTAAATCTGGCACACGAAAAAAATCGAGAAACTAATTAAAGAGATTTAAATGTGTTTATCAAGAAAGATTCGGGACAAGCGCTGAGATTTTTCTCAATCGGGAAAACGAATTGAGGGCAACTTGGGCAGAGATGTCAACATTTCTAGTTAGTTTGTTGAAACCAAATTGAAAATTCTGTAGTTTAAAAAAAAAAAATAATGTGTCCAGATAAATTCACAGAACTTTTGTGTTAATGTAACACCTTTTTTCTGATCGTATCTACTTGGATGGAAAAAAATGCATAATGTGTTAAAAAATAATTGTGTATTTTTACACAAATTTTGTATAATTTTTTACATGAAGGATGTGTAATTTTCTTTTTACACAATATTTTATCATTTTTACACAATCATTAGTTTAAAAAAAAGCAATTATCGTGTCATTTATAATTTAATATTACAACAATTTGACACACTTTTTCTGCAACTTCTAATAATAATCCACGATAATTTGTGTATAAAGTAAATTTTCCGGTGTCCGATAGAAAGTGCAAATTACGAGTTATCTATATTACGTATGTCTACAATATTCATCTACTCTCAGACGCGCAGCTAATATATATATATATATGTTTCGTTAAGAATTTGTGGTCAAACGACCAAATTGAAAATTTCACGACGAGTCGAAATGAGATATGGACGGTATTCGGTGGGGATTCCGGGAAAAAAAATAACGAAATCTAGAAATGCCAATGCTGTTGATTAATATTGAGCGGTTATAACATACGCTCATTACGCAAGTTTACGACTCGCGCGAGCGACCACTTATGGATGCGGCCCATATCGACCCGAGTCTGTGGCGATCGTGCACACACGAGCTCGTCCACACACTGACAGCACCACGCGGGATTGTAAAATTGCGAAAGGAGAAAATGACTGCAGCTCGAACAGCAGCGACAGTGGCAAAAGCATTTCTCGCACAGCCAACACACATGACGTTTATTAAACATATGAATATATAGATGAAAATGTGAAAAAAAGAATCCTACTTTTTTTCGACCAAAATATGCCAAAAAAAAAAAAAAAAAATGCGTCAACTGAATCCAAGAGGGTCAGACCGATGACCATGTGAATTGACTTGGAATGGCCCATACGTTAAACGTCCTGCTGAACGATGAAGTGCACTTGTGTATCTGCAAATCGAAAATCGAATGACAGCTTTCGCGAAAATAATGTTTTCCATCGAGTGGATAATAGGATGCATAGTGAAGATGACGATTTCTCTTTGTCATTTATTTTATTTTATTTTTTCTTCGAGCCTCTTGTGCTTCAGAAACTGTAAATCTCTGGATCTAGCGAGTGATATATGTGTGTCGAATAGACATGTCTATAGAAATATATTCACGTATAACAGTTGTAAAAGAGATACTTATAAATTCATTGGGTAGGCTCTACCCACTGTCACCGGTATAAAATTATTGATACGTCGAGCACGCCTCTTGTCAGTGCTAGATGCACCTGTCCACACGATGTTCCTGTATATGGGTATCGACGTGTGTGACAAGTTTATATTTTCAAATTGATTAATTGAAAACTGTGTTTATGTTTTGACAGAAATTATTGTGTCAGGCGTTCACAGAATTTTTTTTTTTATTCAATTTCTTACAGTGTTAGAAAATTCTGTATTTTCATTGTTGCAATTCAACAAAAGATTTTCTATATTTGGTACGTGATTTTCAGTCCTCTTCAAGCAAGAATTAAAAAAAAAAATAAAATAAAACAGAAAAGCCTTGAGGACAATAATGAAAAAAAAAAAGATAAATAAATAAAATTAAGCGGATGAGATTGTAAATAAACATCACAACGAGATTGGAGAATTCTAGTCGACACATTTTCTGATTGCAGTAATGTGTACCACTCGAATTCCCTCGATGACGAATTCTCAATTGAAAATGCCCCACACCGGTTAGTGTCCGCGAGTGTCTTTCTCCTTGGTCTAGTCACTTGAAATGAGAAATACAAATTCTCGAGGCTTGTATTAAGAAGGAGGTATAAATTACGCGTTCGATCACGAGGGTGTGGTTACCCGATGTGGCTACCGTGACTCTGCGAAACGATCACGGTTATATGTACTCTGTACAGGCTGAGGTGCCGCCTGGTTAAGTTCCACGACCGCGTCCACTTAATCGTAATTCGGTGAAGTCCAGGATAAAGACAAAGCAAAATCTCTCGAAGTCAAACAACCTGGCATACATATATAAATATATGTATATTTATATTAGTACGACAGAGAGACACTCTGTCACTTGTCATCCCACTCGTCACGTTTCTCTACGATTACCGGTGTTCGCGATCCCGAGGGCGTGGTACTCATAATACTATTGGCATGGCACATCGGACTCACTTATTTTCTCCTTTCCTCACGTTGCAGTCACCTCTGATCGCACGTAGTAAAAATTGAAAGAAAATAAAAAGCTCAACTCAGAAGCAACGACATTAGGGGACTCGAGTAAAGCCAATATCATGAAAGTAATATTAATAAGCATGTAGAATCAGAAAAGAAACATTGATGCTACGAGAAGCGTGCGAGAAATGCCTACTTCTCACACGCATCGGATCGTTTAGCGTGCGAGAAGTGCCTACTTCTCGAACGCATCGGATCGTTTAGCGTGCGAGAAATGCCTACTTCTCGAACGCATCGGATCGTTTAGCGTGCGAGAAATGTCTACTTCTCGCACGCTTCGGATCGCAGAGCGTGCAAGAAATGCCTACTTCTCGCACGCTTCGGATCGTTTAGGGTGCGAGAAGTGCCTACTTCTCGCACGGTAAAAAAAAGGCTTTTCCATGCCAGTGAAGTATTATCTCACGAGTGCGAGAAGTCGCACTTCTCGTACTCGTGAAATAAAGTTGTATAACGAAACTCGTGCGAGAAATTTTTTCTCGTCTCGTGTGATAGCAAAATTCGACATGAGCTCGTAGAGGAGAAAGGAGTATACAATATGCAGTGTACATAACAAGATCGATTTATTTTGTCGATGCGACAGATCAAAAATCAGAAAATGAAAAAAAAAAAAAATTCCACGTCCAGCCAGTTGGAATCAACGTGAATAAAACTTTCCTAACAATTATCCGAACTATGTACGCCTTGTTATACACACTTTGGCATTATGCATACCGCATAAAATTACGTAAATAAATGCAGTATGCGCATACAGTCGTAATCTTGTAACGCAAAAGGTAATTTTATTATATTGCATTTGCGTGCATGTGCTAGACACGATGTTGAAGTACCGTAATAAAATAATTGACGATGATGCATCGCTGCTACGGAAAGTCAACTCTCTAATCGAAACTGTCGAAAATCAAATAATTTCTCGATATTCAATCATGAATAAGTGTGCGTGAGAATTGAATGATTTTACAGACAGAGAAATGAGAGAGAGAGACGAGTGTTTTGAGACTCGAATATTCACACCAAAGACTCGAGTTAGACTCTTGGCTGTTAAGACAAAATCGCAAAAAAAATGCTGTATATGTAGCCTCTCCTCGTCCTCCGTAATCCTCTCGTTACACTTGGATTTATTCGTCCTCGATTGGATTTCACATGCGCCGCGAGAGCTCACAACAGGCCACCGTTCGGCGCCGTTCCTTTTGCTCGGGAAACGCGCGTGAGCTACATGGCAATTCAATAGCATCGATTTCGCTGCGGCGAGAGCCTTGACGCCCCGATGGCTTTGCCAATTCGCAAACCAGTAGCCGGTGAAGTGTACATACCGATTGCCGTATGTCTCTTTGCCCAGTGCTGGATGCTATTCGCCTCTCTCGGTATCGATTACACAGGCTCCGTATCGCTTACATGTATAGCTTACACTTACACGCGCTTCAGCTGCTCTATACTCATCGAATTCTCACCGCGAGTAAACGCACTTACCACTGTTTTACAGTCCTCAACTCATGACTACATACAGCCTTCCCTCTGCTGCGGGGAAATCTGTCTCAGCGTGTCCCAGATTCCAATCGGGTCCTGGTCGGGTTTTGGCGCTGTTGCTTACCAATCCGGGTAATCCTAATTGGAATCCGAATGGATCCTAAATATTGCTCTGGCTTTGCACTGACCAGCACATTCTTCATTGGTTGACATTTGCTCTGGGATTTTTTTCCGCAAATTGGTAATCCAATTTGGTATCCGAAGGGATCCCAGATATTGTTTCCAATTTTGTTCTGATCGCCAGATTTTCATGGGTCGGGATTTGCTCCGGGATTTTTTTTCCACAAATTGGTAATTCAATTCGGAATCCGAAGGGATCCCAGATATTGTTTCCAATTTTGTTCTGATCGCCAGATTTTCATGGGTCGGGATTTGCTCCGGGATTTTTTTTCCACAAATTGGTAATCCAATTTGGTATACGAAGGGATCCCAGATATGGTTTCTAATTTTGTTCTGATCGTCAGATTTTCATGGATCGGGATTCGCTCGGGTTTTTGTTTTCCACAAATTGGTAATCCGATTTGGAATCCGAAGGTATCCCAGATATTGTTTCCAATTTTCTTCTCTTCACCAGACTTTCATTAATCGGGATTTCCTCGATTCCCTAAAACGATTGGCCAGTCGTAAACCCAATGAATATCTGAAATGAAAAACTCTTAATTTATAACAAAAATAAGCCAAATCAGTGCTTTCCAAATCCATTCAATAGTTTCAAAAATACAAAATATAAACCTGCAAAAAAAATTGCAAGCCTGTTTTTATTCTACTCCAACGAGAATGAAAGTAAATCTCTTGATGTTTATATTTCAGTGTACTCAATGAAAATACCATTCGTTTGCATTTCCGTATACAAGAAACCTTCGAGTTTTGCGCTGGTCAGTTTCTGTTACACTCGTGCAATATGAATGTGTCCTCGCTCTGTACGGGTTTCACAATGGAATTTCGCAAAAATTAGAATTCCAGAGAAGTTCGTCCCACGGCGATGTGACGAGGGCGATGCCGATGCGACTGGTGAGGCCACGGAGAGTCGTCGATCTCGAGAAAGTTTTGTCCATTATTGTGTATGAAAGCCTCTCGGTGTATATGTAACTTATCCGCACCATTCACCGAAGCAGACAGAGCCGAGACGCACACACGACGAGTGAAGCTGTGTTTCATAGAACCCGGCGTTTCAGCTTCACCGCAGGCTCAGCTCGCAGGTCAGCGTTCTTCGTGTGTAGGAAGTTCTCTCGTAATTTACGAGGCACCTGTTGACTTCGTCGATCTCATCGTAAGGCTGTAACAATGTTTCTGCCACACTCCTGTGTGGGCCCACGGATTGTGATATGTTTATTTTATTTCTCTCTTTTTTTTTTTTCTTATTTCTTATTAATTGATTCATCAAATTCGTTTTCGGAAGGACCGTCATATGATAATTTACAACTCTGCCTCGGGTGTTTTTTTAAAATGATAGACGCCCAGCAATGAAAGTTTCTTTCATCCGTCCCTTTAACAGCGTTTTCGACCGACTTTCCCAGCTGGAAACTATCGTCTCACGCTCACAAATCTCAAATTTCTCTTTCACAAGTCGTGGCTCTTATCGTATACAGCGGAATTAGACTAATCTGCCTTCGACACGCTGTCAATGGACTTGCGAATAAAGAAAAATATCGTTGCTTAAAAAAAATTCAAAGTCGAAATATGAAAAGAAAAGAAGAAATGGCTACGTCAATTGAATTGCTCAAAAGAAGCTGTTGCTATTTTGTCATGAAAAAGTGATGGCAAGATAATGATATGTGTGAGATAATTTTATGACAGAAAATTGAGTGAGAAGCTATTTCCCGAATCCTTTGAATTTCAACGAGTCGTGAGGGCGAAATAAAAAAAAATTAGTATATAAACGCTTCTACACGACTACTCATGAATCAGTATGTGCAATCGAGGCTCGAGCTCGCCTCGACAATTTCAATTCAAGGCACGTTACCGCATCCGCGTTAGAAAAAAAAAAAAAATTGAATAAATAAAAGTACAACGTCACACTACGTGCCTGAAAATTAAAATGGCCAGATTCGAAAATACCAAATAACGAGGAATTTCTTTCGAATTCCAAGCAAAAAAAATTCACATACTTTCGTATCTATCTCGAAAAAGTAAAACACCAAAAAGATTTTGAATTTAATTTCACTGCTGCGCACAAATCAAGTGCACATGATAGGCCATAAATTTCACAAGTTGATAACGACCCTCACGTGCACAGTCAATTGTTGTACATTTTAACATGTTAACAGACGTCAGGAGAATATATTTTACGCTGACATATTCCTTATCAGCTCCTCCAAAAAGCATTTACAGGTGAAAGGAGCTTTTAAATATATACAACCTTCGTTTGTTTATCGTTCTGTGAACAAATAAATGACCTCTAAATCCGAGAATTGCGTTGCCAATAGTTCAATTAACACGCCGGGACTCGGAATATTTTTACCATTATATTGACTGTTAGGATTTGCGCAACGTTTTTGGTGCTCTTGTAACACATATATGGGGCATTCCATGATTTTTTTGACGAATTTTTTTAACACTTTTTACCTGAGATATAATTTTTGGAATTAAAAAAAATATCGACGTTTTTAAAAATCTGAAAAAAATTCGGAAACATCTTATAAAATGTAACAAAATTTTTGAGCCTTGTGCGAAGATTATTAATGGATAATTTTTTTTCGTTTTTTTTTAACACTTTTCACCTGAGATTTAATTTTTCAAAAGTTTTTTTGTCTAAAACTCGACTTGCAAAAAATTGAAAGAAAAATCTATTAATCATCTTCTCATAAGATTGAGAAATGTTGTTATATTTTATAAGATTTTTTCGATTTTTTTTCAGATTTTTAAAAACGTAGGTTTTTGAAAAAAAATTCCAAAAATTATATCTCAGGTAAAAATTGTTAAAAAAATCGAAAAAAAATTTCGCACTTGTTTTTCAACAAGTAATTTTGTATAAAAAATATAATAAATAAATAAGGCTGAAAAATGTTGTTACATTCTATAAAATTTTTTCGATTTTTTTTCAGATTTTTAAAAACGTAGGTTTTAAAAAAAAAAATCCAAAAATTATATCTCAGGTAAAAATTGTTAAAAAAATGGAAAAAAAATATTGTCACGTATTTTTTGGCAAGTACTTTTGTATAAAAAAATTTCGTTACCGAGACATGATGGAATGCCCCATATATTTATTTATTTATACGAGATACGCCTTTCCCGGTGATTTCGTGACTCAAAACATCTCGACAGTCGCACACCTATGCATTAGAAATTTTATTTCTCTCCGTGACAAAACTCTCGAAGCTATAAAAGACTTAGCAGTCTCGTTAGAAAAATTTTGAGAAGCTACCGCGCGCCGACGATCGACTCTGTCAATGTTTACCGTTACAGTAGCACGAGACCGGGAAATCGATCGAGCACACGTAACGTACCAACTATGCCATTATACAGAAGGCAGTAAACGGAATTCACGGCGACGTGTATTAAATGTTGTATTTGACGTGCCGAAAGTGATTCGGTGCACGCGACATTTCTACATCGTTGATCTCGAAATATTTTCAGTTATTTCCACGGTAAGGTAACTGAGTGAACGTGAAAGAAAAAGGGATTTAGAAATTATTTTTTGTCAAGGCGAACGAGTCACATAATATTTAAAATTCGAATTTTTTTTTTTTCAATTTCAAGCATTTGAACGATTTTATGAACGTAAAAGCATATTTCGATGCTTCAAGGTCAACAACGGAGCTCACGAATTTTCAAAATTTTTTTTTTTTATACACCAAATTATAGAGAAAAATTATTTTTTAATTTTTGAAACAATTATATGTTTCGAATTGTATGTTTTAATAAGCTTGAGGAAAACCAACTCTTAGACAATATAACTGATTTAATGCAATTTAGAGTAATAATAATAATAATAATCATTTATTGGAACCTCATTTGCATGAAAAAATCGTACAACATGTTTATGTATATTTTCATATTCAAAGATTCATTTTCTTTTTTTCAATAGTTATATATATATTAATTAATAATCTTACTATATTAAAAAAAAATAATAAAATATAAAGAATCAAGAAATTGGTTGCTAAAATAATAGAGTTGTGAAATCGTAAATTTACTGTAAAAATTTTAAACAAATCGATGCAATTTTCGATGATTATTAAAAAGAAATATTTTCGAAAGAAAAAAATGTACAGTGCTTTTTCATATTGGCACCCAAAAAAAAAAAATAAAATATAAAGAATCAAGAAATTGGTTGTTAAAATATTAGAGTTGTAAAATCGTAAATTTACTGTAAAAATTTTAAACAAATCGACGCAATTTTCGATGATTATTAAAAAGAAATATTTTCGAATGAAAAAAATCTACAGTGCTTTTTCATATTGGCCGCCAAAAAAAAAAAAATAAAATATAAAAAATCAAGAAATTGGTTGTTAAAATATTAGAGTTGTAAAATCGTAAATTTACTGTAAAAATTTTAAACAAATCGACGCAATTTTCGATGATTATTAAAAAGAAATATTTTCGAAAGAAAAAAATGTACAGTGCTTTTTCATATTGGCACCCAAAAAAAATAAATAAATAAATTATAATCTTGAGGACTCTGTCGATGAGAAGTGGAATGCCTCATATAATAATCGAAACTGCTGTCCAACCTCATTTCCCTCCCACTCCAAATCTCTTATCTAATAAACGCTTAATATTTTCAATAAAATAGACAGATCAATCAGTCTTCCCTACCTCGACGACATTAAAATGAAAACCACCCGCGGGTGATCGTCGATTTCAATGACACAGAGGCAACTGCTAAAGCAGACAGAACGACCTTTCAGACACAAACGCTTGTGCGTGATGGTTTGTCGTGGACGTAACAGCGCATAAAAAACGTATTACATAATGTGCAGCCATTTGTTAAACTGGACATTTGTCGACACGAATGACTTAATGGTCGTTTAATAAATAGAATGATGGCATGAAAAAAAAATAAATAAAAAAAAATAAAAAAGCTGAGTGAACATGCGGGTACACGGACGATCTCGTCAGACGCTCACGTGTGGCCGCTGTTACAACGATGAGCTATTAGTAGTGAAGGTGTTACAGAGAATCATTACCAGAGATTCTATCATGAACGCTGCAAGGTTCAAGATACACAGTCGCTCATTATTACGGATGCTATATTATCGCACTGCCTTAAAAAAAAATGAAATACAAAAAAAAATTAAAAACTAGTTCAGCCTGATCGTGTTGATTAGTCTGCATAAATTTTATGTTAAAAAAATGGTAACAGTCACAATTGTTGATTCTCCTTATGAGCAATATTTGAATTAATTTTTAAATTTTTTTTTTAATAGGAAATTTCATTTTAATTTTTAAAAATTTCTTTTTTAGTCTTAATAGAAAAATGTTGGTCTTTTTTTAAATTTAAAACTGTGTTAATTGTGAAATTATAAATATTCTAATTAATTTTTTTGTGTAAAGAAATTTTTTTGAAGGACTTTAAAAAGAAATGTAAAAATTCTTTTACTTGTTAAAAAAAAAATTACCTTCATCAGCTTTCTGTTAATTGTGGAATAATAAATATTGCAATTAATTTTCTTGAAATACATTTTTTCTAATATTTAAAAAAATGATCTAAAAATAGTTTTACTTATTAAAAAAAAATTACTTCTATCAGCTTTAAAAATTGAACTCAATGCTATTCGAAATTGAAAAGTATACATTTAGTTATTAATACATATATATATGTAAAAAAAAATTTAATTAGAATATTGGCCATTCCTGTTCCCACTAGCGTGCAATTTAACCGAGCTTAACTCACGAATATATTTGTCTTATTTATCCGTGAAAATAATTCGATAATACATGCGTTTTTATGCACGTGCGTGACTTTCGCCGTATTACCCGCATATATATATATACATATATATACATACGCTAAGAATTTTCTTTCGTGTTCGCTTCCTCATCACACTGGACGATTGAATTACGTAACGGCGAGTCTTCTCTGTCTCGTTTGTGTGAG
The DNA here is from genome assembly GCA_964016905.1 of Perithous albicinctus. Classification (NCBI taxonomy): domain Eukaryota; kingdom Metazoa; phylum Arthropoda; class Insecta; order Hymenoptera; family Ichneumonidae; genus Perithous; species Perithous albicinctus. The sequence continues at coordinate 22,781,082 of OZ024693.1, read as the reverse complement.
GCCTGCGTGCTTCAATGCTGTGTATACACGAGAGTGCTTTTTATGTATATATATATTTATATGTGTATATATATATATATATATATATATGTTCACTGTGTTGCATAACCCCACGTACGAGTTGTGTTCTTCGATACAAACGCGATGTTGCAGGTCTCTCGTAAACGTGAATCCGCGTGAGCTCGTACCACAGCTATGTATATGGGGCATTCCATGTCGATACGATCTGGGTCTGATCCTCGATGTCTCGAATTTGATCCATATTTTTTTTTTTAATCTTATTACTCCAACTCTAAGAGACAATCAGAATTTTTACTATTTTTTCTTTCAACATTTGACATGTTATGATTCTTTAAAACGAACATATCGTTCGACGTGATTTATAGATCTGAACAAAAATCTCAGAAATCTTGTATCGGATATCAATTTTTTTTTTAACAAAAGTGAGACTTGCTTCGATTTTTTTTTTTTCAAAAATAAAATTGAATAAAATTAAATGCGTAATTTTGACATTTCTGTATATATATATATGTCAGAACTTTTGACAAATTCTTCAGATTTTTCGAAAACGATTTTTTTTTACTTAACAAATGATGTCACGAAAGAATTTTCAAAAAAAAATATAAGGCAGGAGAAAAATGTGTAAAAAAAAAATACGAAAAAAAAACAGAATCGAGGTTCGAGGTTCAAAGTCTTCAGAAGCGAAGGTCCACTTTGGGTTCAAGCTTAAAAAAAAATTGGGTACCTCATACAGGAATTTTGATAATTTTTACAGATTTTTAAAAATGTCGTCGATGACAAGTATATCAAATGATTAAAAAAAAAAACGGTGGCTGCATTTAAGAGTTGAAGCCACAACATTTAAAAAATCGTGATATGGAATGCCCCATATACACAAGACTGTATCGATCCTAGAAGAACGAATACGTCGCTGCTGTTGCTTTCTACACGATCGGACGAATCGATTTGACGTGTTTAAAATCTGTACAGACACCGAATCCCAGCACTATCAACACACCATTCACAGATTTTACGCAACAAAAGACTCATCGAGATAGAAAAAATTAAAGCTGTTATTGCGAAATCGTGTACGCGCGAATTATCGTAAATTTAGTTTTCGACCATTGAACGAACGCATTTTGTCTATATTTAAATAAAAATGTACATTTATGTTAATTTTTTTTAAATTCACTTACGAAATTTTTCAATCTGGAGGCCATTGTTATTATTATTTTTAAAAAAACACATCATGTTTACTGTACTAAAGTAAGTAAATAAATAAATGTTCTTTAAGAATTTGTTTAGCCATTGTTGCAATATAACATGAAATTGTAAAAGTTGGAAGTGGAGAAAAAAAAAGTACAATATACGTTGTAATAAAATTGTGATTAAATCACTTCAATTTTCAGTGCAGATGTAAAAAAAATTGAGACTTTAAAATTAAACATAATTAATGTGAAATTAAGAAATAAATTACAGACAAATTTCCGTAACAATACATTGTTAAGTATCACTTAAATTTCAAATTTCCACCGAGCTGCATATTTTGCAACCGATTACCCAACATATTTGCATACATTTTCGCAGAAGCATTTTTATCATTTTCCGTCGCAGAAAAAAAAAAAAAAAAAAAAAGTGGAAGTGTGTCCCTGAAAATAAAATGACAGGCTTTTCGTCATCGTGTTATTCGCCTTTTTCACTGAAAAATATTCACGTGAGCAATGAGCCAGCGCAAGTTGCACTGTGACGAAATAAAATGATCGTTTTACTCGGTTAATTGACTATAAAAAAGAAGATATAATTTTACAGGCCCGTAAAATCTGCAAAGCATTCGTAATTCTCCAAGAAGAAAGAACGTTGAAAAAAAATAAAAAAATAAATAAATAAATAAATAAATAAATAAATAAATAAATAAATAAATAAATAAATAAATAAATAAATAAATAAATAAATAAATAAATAAATAAATAAATAAATAAATAAATAAATAAATAAATAAATAAATAAATAAATAAATAAATAAATAAATAAATAAATAAATAAATAAATAAATAAATAAATAAATAAATAAATAAATAAATAAATAAATAAATAAATAAATAAATAAATAAATAAATAAATAAATAAATAAATAAATAAATAAATAAATAAATAAATAAATAAATAAATAAATAAATAAATAAATAAATAAATAAATAAATAAATAAATAAATAAATAAATAAATAAATAAATAAATAAATAAATAAATAAATAAATAAATAAATAAATAAATAAATAAATAAATAAATAAATAAATAAATAAATAAATAAATAAATAAATAAATAAATAAATAAATAAATAAATAAATAAATAAATAAATAAATAAATAAATAAATAAATAAATAAATAAATAAATAAATAAATAAATAAATAAATAAATAAATAAATAAATAAATAAATAAATAAATAAATAAATAAATAAATAAATAAATAAATAAATAAATAAATAAATAAATAAATAAATAAATAAATAAATAAATAAATAAATAAATAAATAAATAAATAAATAAATAAATAAATAAATAAATAAATAAATAAATAAATAAATAAATAAATAAATAAAAATTATGTCAAGCTGCGGTTGGCGCTTCGTTAAGTACTGAGGACATTGTCGAACGCTGTAGCTATACCTTCTTTTTATACTTCGTGACAATTTAAATAAACGGAAGTTAATCGCACACGGATAAACTTGCATCGTTTGTTTTTTTTTTTTTTTTTTTAAATCGTCATTTGTGCAGCGGATTGAATGATTGCCAAATTGCGAGGCTAATTCACAGCACGTTTGCGACTGTCAACATCATCATCATCATCAGAGTACTCAGCTCAGTGTGGCTGATCGTCCCAAAGTATGCTCTGCTCCATTGCTCAGCAATTCCACTATAATAGCAATTACAGATCCTCTCTTATCTCGATCGTAGAGCGAATCTTTGAGTATGGAATCGCGAGCAAGCAGAGTGGAATTGGTTATACACCACTGGTGTTTATTCAACGTCGGCGCCGTGTCGCATTTCCTAGAGGCTTCGCGGCGAGCGCGAGATAGCTCGTCGCGGTGCGCAACCATAATTACGCGAGCACAAAACTCGAGTGTACACCCGATCGAGTGCGCGCGGCAGCAACGGCATTGAAACGACATTCTTGCGGCTGGCTTTTATCGCGGTTTCTCGTTCCTCTCCTGGTAGGTATCCTTTACGCTATAACGACAGGTGCTCGAGTTTATAGTGCCTCCTTGTTTAATATATGGCCTTCTATACATGGAGTATTCCATACGAAATCGGTATCTTGATACGGTCCTCGATCTTTCGGATTTGGCCGATTTTTCAATTTTTTTAAATTAAAAAAACAAATTTTGCTAATTTTTTGTTGCAATTGAAATTTTATTTTAATTATTCGTCGAATTTTCAGAATTTTATTCTCAAAATATGGGGGAAGAAAATTGATTACCACATGTTTTATTTTTCTTTTTTTTTCGACAAGAAATCATTTAATTTCGAAAGTTTGGAAATTTTTGATTGACGATCCACGATTTTTCATATTATTGTTCCATTGTTTCTTTTTAATTAAAAAAAAATAGAACAATAATATGGATTTTTAATTAATATTTTTAATTTAAAAAAAACATGGAACAATAATATGAAAAATCGTGGATCGTCAATGAAAATTTCCAAATTTTCGAAACTAAATGATTTCTTGTAGAAAAAAAAAGAAAAATAAAACATGTGGTAAACAATTTTTTTCCCCCCCATATTTTGAGAGTAAAATTCTGAAAATTCGACCAATAATTAAAAAAAAAATAAAAAAAAAAGTAATTTCAATTAGAAAAAAAACTAGGACATTTTTTTTCTTGAATTAAAAAAAATACTTGTCTTTAGTCGTAAATTTTATGAAATCAAAAATTTCAGAATTTTGAACCAGGTCGAAAATAATTTTTCCTCAAAAGTTATGGAAAAAAAAAAATTATTCTAAATTAGATAAAAGAAGTGATAAAAATCTGAAACAAAAGTAGCCTCTTTTCCGGACCGAAATGTGGCCAAAGAAAATCGTCATCTGATCTCGACTCCCGAATCCCGTCGATTCCCAAGTGAATTGACATGGAATGCCCTATACATCGATTATCGGCTACCTTTATGCCGGTCGTGATATAGATGCATCCCATCTCACGAGAATAATTGGCTAAACGGGGCTAAAAAAAGAGGGGATTGACCATGGAATCGAAGAGTCCGTTAAATCGAGGTTTGACTGTATAGTCGTTGCCACAGGACGAGAAAGCGTATCGGAGTGTCGATCGGGGAGAATTATTTTGCTGCTCGGGCTTTTCTCGCACAGTGTGCAATGGTCAATGTCTCTTGACTTTTATAGACGGCTAGGGTTTATATATATATATATATATATATATATATATATATAATATACTACTAGAGAGTGTGATGGTTAGGCACGTGAGAGCAATTCAATTGCCCTCCGGTAAGAGGCTGCGATCTCTCTCGACGCGTCAATGAATTGTATGTGAGCGAGAGACTCGAAGACAGTATTATTATATATGTGCGTTTGGATCGGTAGCATATATGTGTACTGCACTTGGGTGTACGAAGGGCAGGGGGGGGGGGGGAGGCATTACACGCGGCTAAGGAAACTAATCGCTAGACTTTCACGAATTATTGCTGACCATCGCAATAGAAAACACTTGACTATTATTCGACCCACAAAATTCACCATGGGAAGTAGGACACACAGTTTCCACGTAATGCAAAACATGGTTTAGTATTTAGTCTGGTAATAAATCGAACTTATAATTGACTTCTCGACTTCGAGGAACAAAAAATAATATGAAGTTTCTATAAGGATTAATATTAGGGCTGTGCAAATAGTGATCGAATCGAATATTCGAGGGTTTCGAATATTCGAAAAATTATCGAATATTCAAAAAGGCATTAAATACCCAAAAAGTCATCGAATATTTCGGAAGTTCCAAAAATATTCGAGATTGTCGAATATTCGATTCGAACTTCAATTTGAATAATTGAATTCGATTCGATTCAAATAATTCAATTCCATTCGATTCGAACTTTAAATGGAATAATTCGATAGGATTTGATTCGAACTTCAAATCGAATAATTCGATTCGAACTTCAAATGGAATAATTCGATACGAACTTCAAATGGAATAATTCGATACAAACTTCAAATGGAATAATTCGATACAAACTTCAAATCGAATTATTCGATTCGAACTTCAAATCGAATTATTCTATTCGAACTTCAAATCGAATTATTCTATTCGAACTTCAAATCGAATTATTCTATTCGAACTTCAAATCGAATAATTCGAAACGAACTTCAAATGGAATAATTCGATACGAACTTCAAATGGAATAATTCGATACGAACTTCAAATGGAATAATTCGATACGATTCGATGCGAACTTCAACTCGAATAATTCGATTCGATGCGAACTTCAAATCGAATAATTTAATTAATTTCACAATAATTTGTAGTTCGAATATTACAAATTATACATACTTTTAATAGAACTCAAATTTTTCTCCAATTCTACAGAATTAGTTACGTAGAATTATGTTCAATTTAAAAAAAAAAAAAAAAATTATACAAAATCTCTATACTACATTTTCACGAAAATGTGTAGCCAAAAATTCGTTGAACAAGTCGAAAATGCGCCATAAAATAAATTGCGTCGTTACCGATCTCCAACGCTAGTAAATCGCATTTGAATAATAAATTATCCATCTTTTCTATTCGCTGTGTAAAAAATATAATGTTTCTTTATTTTAATGAGCTTGAAGTGGATGCTGAGAATGTTTCTTCCTCGGTTAATCTCAAGGTCGTCGAATAATGGCAGATGCAACGACGCGAATAATCGCAACCATTGTAGCACTTTGAAGGATCGACGCTGTGTAATAGGAGAAAAAGAAAAAAAATGGCATCGTTTTGGTTGCTCTCACCGAGGCTCCGCATTGGCCACTTCTGCGACACCTCGACTCACTTGGATCTCGAGTCACGTATCTCATGTACAAGACATATATTTATTTATATATATATATATATATATATATCAATCAGAGTAAAAGAGAAACGTTGAGTAGAATCGAATAAAATATATAAACACTTTTTGCGACGAAACTCGTCGATATTCAGTAGCCGCAAAGCTCCGCCGACTTTCGTTGCATCGAGTTTTCTTGATCCCCGAGAAAATAAGGAAAGAAAGAGTTTCTTTTTTCTCGTGGCGGTGAGCCGAGCTCTGGCTTGTATTATTTTTATTCGCAACGGGAATAGCAGCGCATACAAATACTTGACTTTCGCTCCTCTCGACTGACTGATGAGTGAAACGTCAGTGGACTTGGTCGTCGTCGACGACGACCCGTTCGCTACCGCAATTGAAAAGAAACCCAACGCACTAACGCAATGAAAGAAAAGAGAGAGAGAAAAAAAAAAAGAACACCGAGGGAAACCACGCGCGTCTTGAGGATTTTGCTGTAATGATGCAGTCGTTGTATACCTGTGCACAAACATAGTTGAAGGTGCTGTATGGGCGCCAACGGCTCTGTTCGATTTTCACACGGCTAAATTACTATTCTAATGAAGCTTTTCCTGCTGGCAACACGTCTGCGCCCTCGTCTGCAGCATGAAAACGACGCCGAGACTCTGCTGTGAAGAAAAAATACGTTCTCGCGATCATGGAAACAAAAAATTTAAATCTTGACCTTGAAAACCAGGAGAGCTCTCAGGATATTGCCGGTAAAGCGTGAATATTTTTCTTTCAGAAAATTAGGAGAATTTCCAACGACCTTTTTAAGCAGAAAATTTAATTACGGATTAAACATGTAGGAGGTAAAAAATTTTTTTATTGAAGAATAGAAATTTTCGTGAAATTAAAAGTGATTTTGTTATTTTATTGCAAAAAAGAAAATTTTTACATTTGTACTTGGAGAGTTTGTGAAATCTGTCAAAAAGCACTTTTGGGAAAGAGTGAGTTTGAACAAAATATCTTCAATAAGAATTTCGGTCCTTTTGAAAAAAAAAAAAAGGGAATTTTGACAAGAGTCCTTAAAAAGCGTTACGACTCTTCTGAAAAAAAAAATTAATTCTGACAAAATGTCCTCAAAAAGCGTTACAGCCCTTCTGGAAAAAAATGAATTTGGACAAAATGTCCTCAAAAAGCATTTCGGCCCTTTGAAAAAAATAAATCTGAAGAAAAGTCCTCAAGAAGCGTTACGGCCCTTCTGGAAAAAATTGAATTTTGACAAAATGTCCTCAAAAAGCATTTGGGTTTATTTTTGAAAAAATTGAATTTGGACAAAATGTCCTCAAAAACCCTTACGGCCCTTCGTACATCTCTACTTCCAATTTTTCTTTACTTCAGGATCATTCTTGTGCGCCTGTATAAATTCAATTCCCAAAAGTGGAGTGAAAAGAAGGAGTCATCGATTTATTTTCAATGAAAGGGCCAAGGGATTCGAAATGCACTTTCTTGATACAAATTCCCGCTAGCCTGGGTCAACTGACTGCGAGTGGCGCGGAGCTGAGCCGCTCGTTAAAACTCTGCCGCAGTTGAATGCAGCGTAGAACACAACAGCCCATAACAGTGTATAGGAGAGCCCATATTATACACCTGGTAGAACGAACGAAAATAATACCAAAGGAGAAACCGGTTTGCTCGACCCGACTCTCCTAATCGCTCTTCCCTCCGCGTCCCAAGGTCATCACCGTCAGCAATATGGGAACTGACCCGACTGCATCTTGTGTGCGCCACTATATAGCGCCTTTAATGTGTGTGTGTGTGTGTGTGAAGGTGTGTGTCGTGTCCAAACCGGCAAAATGTGTGTCGCGAGGGATGCTCGCGTGTCCTCATTTCCACGGAGTCATATCTCTCGGCATTTTATATCTGTAATATTACGCTCAATGTGTGCAGAAGTGAAAATCCCAATCTGATCATTGAAACTCCTTCGTGGTATGTGTCATTTTCACGAAAGTCTGTTAAACAGGGTATATTCGTCTGATGTCTATTTTTTGTTATTTTTTTTTGTTTTTATTTTTAAATATTGATATGAATTGGATGACGCCTTTAATTAAAAAAAAAATAATCGAGGTTATTCGATTTTTTGTTTATTGATCATTTTCGCTGCAGTGAAGACATTTCGGAATTGCGTAATATGTTTAAGTATATTTTTTAAGCTCGATATATGAGAACTGGATTTTGATATATCTTGACGGTATGCTGACGATTCATTTTAAATGTTGAAAAGGTAGTGGCGATGAATTTGGTCGAACGAATTCTATACATTGATCACCGTGTCGTTTATCATTTATATTCATTTAAAAATTAATGATCCTTCAAATTCGATTGCACGAAATTTGGATTTATTTCATAGAGAATTCATTCGAAGCACCGATAAATAAAAACGATATTTAGAAATCGCTACCAGATTCAAATTTTCAAAAAAAAGGGTGTATAATCATTTTTGTAATCTACGTAAATGCCCAAAATTTACTCTGGACGAACATGAAAAAAAGAAATTGTATCAAAAACCGGAGCCTAAAAACTTAGACTTTATTTTGAAAAAAAAATAAATAAAAAACATTACATAAAAAAAATCGGGATTGTGATAGATTTTGCCAGCAAACAGGGACGAAATCTATGCGAGAAGAGGGCAAAGAGCGATGAGCGAACAAGACTATTACAGCAGGTAGCGTATACGTGAGAAAGCGTGGTGTGCGAATCGCCACAGAGTATACAGGTATATAAGTATATTACAAGTACGTAGAGCGCTATAATGGTCTGAGGGGTGCATAGGAGGATCGAGCGCAAAAGGGCAACGCCCGAGGTGGCCTTGCTCGCGACCTCCTCTCCTCGTAGTGCCTCTTCCTCTGAGCGAGAAGGACGTCACGTGCGTCTCTCTCGTAGCTCGCGGTGCGCTTTAACAGGGACCAAAGGAGAGTTAAGAGCAGGATGCCAGCCACTACTGGCGAGCCCACGGTTGACGACTTGCAAGGACTGCTGGGAGAGCTCCGGAAGACGAAGGATATTAACCGCAAAGAAATAACGCGAGGTGAAGAAGAGGAAAAGAGGTGGAAATTCTAGACTGCGTCGAGGATGGAGTATACAATTCTAAATGGCAGATGATAGGCGGGTGCGAGAAGTGACCACTTCTCGCACTAGTGCGATAAATATTTTTTCCTCAACTCGTGGGATTGCCAACACTCGTCTTCAAGTCGTGCTGCAATCTCACAGTCGTCTGGAAAAAGTTCGATCGCACTCGTATCGTAATATACTGTTATGCGACATTATCGCACTAGTGCGAGAAATGGGCACTTCTCGCACTAGTGCGATAATAGTATATTACGGTACGAGTGCGACTAAACGTTTTTCTTGACGAGTGTTGCAATCACACGCACTCGTATCGTAATATACTACTGTGCCACATTATCGCACTAGTGCGAGAAGTGCCTACTTCTCGCACTCTTCGCTTCGCTTAGCGTGCATAAAATTGTATACGAAACTCGTGCGAGAAACTTTTTCAGATCTCGTGTGATTGCGCGTGGTATAGACTATTATTTCACGAGTGCGAGAAGTGGGCACTTCTCGCACCGCGTGGCATAAAACAATATTATACCATTTGTGAATTCTTTATAACCAGAATAAGTTCAGTGATCCCCACTACTCAGATCTCCCTTTTATTGCAACCGAGTGTACGAGAAATGCAGTCTTTACGTGCAGAAAGGCACCGACACACAGAAACAAAACTAAAGGCAATTGGGAATAAATAATGGACTAGAAGAAAGAGAGAGAGAGAAAAGAGGGGAAACGAGAGTATAGCTCGATTTTCTGGACCCTGTTTAAGATAGAGCCTTCCTTTTCCTCCGTCTTGGTTCGAATCGCGAGCTGAACCCCACGAGGTAGAAAAATAAAAAGAAGGTACGACAAGGACGAAGAGGAAGACGGATGAGGGTACGAAAAATCGAGATTCCCTCCCCACTTTGTCGTTGGAAAGGAGCAAGCTGAGAGAGAGAGAGAGAGAGGAACAGAGGACTCTTTAACAGCATCCAAAGGCAGCACTTGTCTCGATGCACCTTTTCCTTTAAATATATATATATATACACTAAAGCACTCTCAGCTGTGATGATAGATAGATAGATATCTGCGTCTCTCGCGCACGAATAACTTCCTCATTCGTTTTTATTATTTCTCTTCTGTCCGCAGCCGAGTGCGCTGCCCCTGACTGACTCTCTGTCGAGCGCTCTCGTAGAGAGAGAGGCTCCACTCGCTCGCGTTTCGTTGCCACTGAGATTCTTACCGGTGTAATAACCTCGCTGGCACGGAATTCCCTCTAATTTTCCTACAAGTCCACTGCACTCTCAATTATCTGTAGTGCTTTTTTTCCTCTCGCTTCCACATAGACTTTATGGTTTTATAGAATTTTTCCTTTTCCAGATTTTTCATGTTAGTATACCTTAAAAAAAAAAAAAAAATTGTGCATTGCTCATAGCTTCGTGATAATTTTTTTTTCCCCCAAAGTCTCCTCTGTGAGAAAATATGTACCCTCCTCTCCATTCCTCCAAAATAATGAGGAAAGCCACATGCAAGATTCCCCAATTTTTTTTTCTTCGTTTTTTTTTGGTGAATCAAATTTCCACGATTACCGATCGTCCGGTCATGCTGTCGATCGTTTACACGCCAGTAAAATCGACGGCACGCGTCCCGCAAGAATTGCTACACACGAGGCTCGCTACGAATAATTATTGTTATTATCATATCGACACGCACATTGCTGTAACTTTTGTTTCGATAAATATTCCTCACGCACTCGATATACATTTGCTCACACATGTTCGCTCGCTCGCTGCTCCACCTGACCAATATATATACATACATTTTTTTTTTTGGAACGATTTTTTTTTCATCCATTGATCGTCAATTATTTACACGCAAAATTGTGCAGGCATGCATTAAACATTTATATATATATATACACCAGGAGTGTGGCGTATATATAATAAATCGTCGATCAGAGTCGATCATTTTCGGCGAAAGTGGGACATTGGCTTCCATAATTCTCCTCGCGACTTTCGCGATAAATTCGAGAAGAAGAAGAAAAAAAAAATTGGCCCGACTGCATGAAATTCCGACCGTCGCCCATGGCGATATTCAACCTACTGATGGTCAACGCTAATTTGCAATTTTTTTCTCTCAAACTTATGTGACGAAATGAAAAAAATGAAAGGTTGAACAAAATTCAGAATAATTGAAAAAAAAAACGATACGTTTAAAAAAAATTGAGCCAAACTATAATTTTTTTTTTACGATGCACATTGAAGACTGCGAATCGAATTAGAACGTTATTTTCAGTGTGCATACTTTCCAAACGATGAATTTCCTGAAGTTTTAGATCGTTTGTTAGGATAAAATTGCACGAGCCCAGTGGGCTTTGATCGGCGAATTATCGAGGCAAGCGTGAAACGCATCCAGCCGAAGGTGCGAGGATTTTGCAAATATGGAAAACCAAGGCTTTGTAACAGCAGTTACGCAATATCTCGTGTATATACGTTCGACAGGTGCGATCATACGACGTAGTGAAAATTGAGCGTGCTACGTAGAGGAGCTATGCGTACAATTTAAATTGGACGTTCTCTTCCGCCCTTTCTTTCTGGCTGCTCGATTAAAGGTGCCAATTTGCGATGGGCCATCGCGTACATCTTACGTCAGGAATTACGAGGCATTCACTCTGTCACGTTTCAGTCAGTCTCATTGCGAAAAATATTTTTTGAAAGAATAATCTGTGAGCTTCAGAAAGAGAGAGAAATATGTGAGAGGGTCCGAAGAAAAGGTGTCTAAATTGACGGAGAATTCTTCATAATTTGCATAATACGATTATGTAATAATAGATTCACCGATAGACATATTAGACACGCCCATTGTTTTCTCTCGTCGAAGTTATAAAACAGACGAGTATTACGATGGCTATCTGTCGTCTACGCTGATTTCAGTATTTATCTATTGACCCAATCGCATTTACGAGCGCGCAAGACATCGCACAGGTGTGTGTGTGTGTGTGTGTGGAGACACTTGAGAGTATTTAATTAAGTGCTCAGAAATGTCGAAGGGAAAAGGGAGAAAGGATTTTTCAACAATTCGTGGAGAAAGGTGATGTACGAAAACTTTCTTTAGAGTATACATGATGGAATTTCCTCTATCGCAAGTGTATCTTTTGGTTTTACATTAAGCATTTCCAATATACAGCAAGTTGGAGGATTCGTTTTTACTCGTGACCCATAAACCTTGGCATCAATAAGCCATCTTCTTTAGAATCTTAGGCCAAAGCGAGATAACAATAGATACCGATTGCTATGAATCTTTTTATAACATCCTTTTACGTCTCTCGAGAGTCTCTCGTCGTTAAACTACGAGAGAGTCATCGTTTTCCATTTTTGCCAATTGTTTGCCTGGTTTAATGACAATGCCAGTGCGAATTTGTTGCACACGCAATTATATCCTTAAAGGTAAGTAACACAATTAAACACGTCCTCGAGATACTTTTCTGTGTTATAAAAATATCTCGAATTCGCTGAATACGACTGTCAAGGATTATTCAGAATTCTCTGGTTAATACGGAATTACCGGATTATCCAGAATTTCTGGATTATCCGGAATTCCCGGATTACCCAGGATTCCTGGATTAACCAGAATTCCTGGATTATCCAGAACTGCTGGATTACCCAGAATTCCTGGATTACTCAAAATTCCCGGATTACCCAGAATTCCTGGATTACTCAAAATTCCCGGATTACCCAGAATTCCTGGATTACTCAGAATTCCCGGATTACTCTGAATTCCCGGATTACCCAGAATTCCCGGATTACCCAGAATTCCCGGATTATCCAAAATTCCTGGATTACTCAAAATTCCCGGATTATCCAGAATTCCTGGATTAACCAGAATTCCCGGATTATCCAGAAATCCTGGATTAACCAGAATTCCCGGATTATCCAAAATTCCTGGATTACTCAGAATTCCCGGATTATCCAGAATTCCTGGATTATCCAGAATTCCCGGATTATCCAGAATTCCTGGATTACCCAGAATTCCTGGATTACCCAGAATTCCTGGATTACTCAGAATTCCCGGATTACCCAGAATTCCCAGATTATCCAGAATTCCTGGATTACCCAGAATTCCTGGATTATCCAGAATTCCTGGATTACCCAGCATTCCTGGATTACCCAGAATTCCTGGATTAACGAGAGTTCCCGGATTATCCAGAATTCCTGGATTACCCAAAATTCCTGGATTACCCCGAATTCCTGGATTACCCTGAATTCCCAAATTACCCTGAATTCCCGGATAACCCCGAATCCCTAGATTACCCAGAATTCCCAAATGACCCTGAATTCCCAAATTACCCTGAATTTCTGGATTACCCTGAATTCCCGGATTACCGAGAAATCCTCCCCATCCTTCTAATGAAAAGAACGAATTTACAAAACAAGTATATATGTATATTTATTCGTGTCTGTGTGTGTACTGCTTGCACTTCTCTTGACATCGTGAATCACGGAATTTCCCATTCGGGCGAAAGCTCCGACGATTTCGATGTGAGTTTATGGCGCTCTCGACACGATCGCGATCGTTCGATTCAAGAGATTTCAAGGCTATTGCACGCTGGAATCGAGCTCGAGATCCCAAACGATTCTATCGCGACATTCAAGCGCGGGAACACGATCTCGCGCGCCATACTCTTGTCTGCAGTCGATATTATTAAGGCTGCATTACATTCCCAGCCAAAAGTATGATTTCATTCGATTATAAATATTTTTAGACGGAAGAAAAAAAATCATTTAACAAACAACCTCATGAAAGCAAAAATACTTCGACACTGAAATAAATAAATAAATAAATAAATAAATAATAATAATAAAGCCAAGCACTGACGAATAAATAAATTAGTAAAAAAAATTCTTTCACAAATTCAACAGAATTATCTTTCTAATATAAAATCAATTCTCCGAGTTCTTTAAAAACTTGGAAAAGATTAACAAAATAACAGCCACAAATTCTTAGAGTAGAAAATTTAACAATTACAACAGATTTCTAAAAAAAAAATAACGAAATGTGTATTCAGAAAATTCATCAAATCAATTTCATCTAACATTTTTTTTTTTTTTTTTTAATTGCCTAATAAACTTATTAAACAGATTTATTAAAAACTGATATATCAATAAATATATATTTTTTCTTATCACATATCAAATGATAAAAATAAATAATAAAATCAAACTTTTGTTTGGAAATGTATGTGTAATGCATCCTTAACCTGCGCTGCTCGTGAACGATGAGAGGATTTATTTCAGAGAGAAGACACGCGGGACAGCGAGATGAACCGGTCGATGATCGCCGTTGGGCCGTTCCACTTTCTCTCTAATTAATGACCGAACAGTCGCATGTTCGGCGTTCATTTTGAATTTCACAATTTTTCCATTTTTTCCATTCTGATTCGATTTTGTACATTTTTTTTTTTTTGGTTAAATAATAACGTGTCCTTCGTAAACGTTATTACGGAGCTATGAAATTGTGTTGAAGGAGATAAGATCGATTCGCAATCGCTCGGCTTATCGATTGATAACTATTAGCAAAGTAGATGGCAGCTAAGCGATAAAAGCAGACGCGAATCATTGATAAAATGGCTTGGTCGTCGAATCTGTCGATGATCGAGTGGATCCAGTGATCCATCGGTAGATCATTTTTTATTTTTACATTCCTGTGGATATATATATATGTGTCGTCATCGCGCAGTCCTTCTTTCAGATTAGAAAATAGGAACTGCGTCATTCGAAACGATTGTTTTTTTTTTTTTTTTTTTTTTTTTTTTTCTTATGCATCAGGGCTATGGGAATTAGGCTCTTTGGGAATCTCGAGGATGAGTCACAAGCCTCGAATGCTGGAACTATTAATTCGTTTCGGGAAACGAAACGCAGGGAAAGGAGAAATAATAATCGATGGAACATGATGACGCAAAGTTGGAAATCATTTTTTTTAAATATTTCGAAGTAAAATGTTTTTTTTTTTTTAATTTACAAGCTTGCAATTTAGTGCAGCTGACTGAGACTTCGTTCTTTGAATTTATGTTGAATAAATAAATAAATAAATTAAATTAATTTATTAATAAATTAATAAATTAATGATTAATTATTGAAAAATCATAAATTTCATTAAATTCAAATTCTTTTATGTTAAAAAAAAAAAAAAATGATTTGTCTTTTCTTAAGAAAATTCATGAATTAATAATAATAATAATAATAATAAATGTGTAATAATAAAATGATATTATTTTGCTACTTTTAAAAAATATAAATCTTCCTCCCCTGATAGTATCGAATTGCGAGATGACCCCTTGTCGTAAATTTATTCGTGCTCTGATTGGCTGTCATTCGAAAGCGACTAACAACAAAAATTCATACGATTTGTGGCGCTGAAGCGAGCATTCGTAAATGGTGGCTCGCTGCAACGCCGTCTGGTATGACAATTGTGTTAAAAAGCTTCAAATTAGCTGCTAAATTAACGAAACCATTATCTGTCGTTATTTTTTAACTGTCCGCGAAAGAGACAATACGGGAATATGTTTGCTCCACTTTCTAGATAATTAAAACGAGGACAGATTAGAGGTAAAAAATATAAGAATTTTTAGATATATAAAATACAGCTGTATATAAAATACAGTCGCATATAAATAAAATTCGGTTTTAATAAGCTATAAAAAAAAAAAAAAAAAAAAAAAAACTCCAATACGTTAATTTTTCTGTCTTTACAATCAAAAGTACAACAAATATATTGTAAATTTATACGTTAGACATACAACGAGACACTTGTATATTAATTTTACAATATATTTATCGTCATTTCTACAACAAGAGAAAATAAAATTTCTTTCGTTGTTATCAGGACAATTCTCGTTCGTCAATTTAACAAATATTTCGTGTTAAAATTCCATCGAATATGTTTAATTAAAATTAATTTAATAATAAAAATAAATGTAAAATAAAATTTAACCAAAAATCTTTAGTCTTAAACATTAAATTTACTTTATTTCATTACTTTAACAAAAAAAAATCGTAAATAACAAACGAACATTTGTTAAATTAACTAAAAGATTTGTATCTTGCTTAAAAAAATATTCTTCGACAAAACGAACTTCGAAATTGCCAAAAAAAAAAAAATTACAGCGTCATGAAAAGCAATTCTACATCGTTGCGTTTAATAAGCTTCTATCTACCAGATTCAGGTTCACGTAGCAAAAAAAAAATTCATTCAGATTTAGTGATTAAATTCTTCGCTACAAACCATCTAAAATACACAGACGAACATCGCATAAACGCATCACGTATAGACAATGTGACAATGAACGAGATGACAGAAGCTGCGAGGAATTTATCAATACGATCGATGATCGATTTAATATTAAAGCAATCTTCCTGTATAGAATCCGCATTCTAGGACACAGAAATGCTCGCTAATCCTGACACCGTAAACCAGGCCAAGTTATTTGTAAAAAAAAAAAAAAAAAAAAGAAAAAAAAAAATAGTGAGCTGATCCGGAAAAGTCCAGAGTAAAATTACAGAAAATTATTTGATTATCGATGGAAACAAATCCGTCGATCCGTGATGTGCGTACGTGCAATTGGAAAATATGCAGGACGATTCTCTCAATGCGCGCTCTACTTTCCCCGCGAATTAAACATCACATCGAGGGACGAGAAAAAAAGAAGAAAAAAAAAAAAAAAAAAATGTAATTCAACTCCGGTATAAAAATTACGCCGAAGTCTCTTGGACGCTCGTGCAAGAACCGCAAAAAAAATTAAAGAAAAAAAAAAAAAAAAGGGGGCTTAGGTTAAATTACACTAGAAAATCTAAGTACCTAAGGATTTCTGCACAGAGAGAAAGAGTGAGAGAGAGAGAGATGCAGTTTAAAATAACATGATCAGCAGCTGCATTTCCGCACGCATTCTCGACGGCTCGCGAGGAAACCGCATATTTACGTGTGTACAGCTGCGACGAAGAAAATCCTCTCAAGCCAGCTATTTATTACGATAAAAATAAATAGAAAAAAAAAGAATAATAATAATACATATCCCGGAGATCCGGGATTAGAGTCATCTTTTTTTTTTTTTTTTTTTCTTTCTTTTTTTCTTGTTCCTGTTGTGCAGCACTTTCTGGCACGCTGATCTCTCTGATACGTGATGATAAATACATTCGGCTTAGGGCGATCAGAAAATGAGAAAATTTGAAAAAAAAAAAAAATTTCTCAACTATGACGCGATTCGTGTAAGTGGACACGCGAGATTCAGTGTGCAACTACGAATGGAATTGTCCTGTATTGGTCAACGAATCGTACGAGGACAAATCACAGGAAATCCACGCGCGCTCTCGAGAGGATCGCGAGAGAAAGGTCGGCCTATCTGCTTTCCGGTGTGTCTCTCTCTCTCTCTGTCTCTCGTCGTGCTCCAAGAAATTCGCACGGATCCGCGTGCCTTTGGGACCACTCGATATCCGGTCGATAGTCACACCACGAGTGGAGAAAGTTTTTCCGACGATATGTACTAATAATGGAACGTATGAGCTCAGCAGGTGCCCAATAAATTTTTAGAACACCATATATATGTTAGTAGAGTTGGGCAGCAACAATTATTTCAGCCAAATATTACTGCTTTTATTACGATTAATTCGAGTAAATGTAATTTTTTTCTAAATTTATTAAAATGTCTTTTTTCTGAAAATTACTGGAAGTAATTGTAATTTTTTTTTTTTAAATTAACTACAATTACTGGAGATTATAGTGATTATAAAATTTAATTACGATTAATCCGAGTAAATGTAATTTTTTTTAAATTTATTAAAATGTTTTCTTTTTTTTGGTCACGATTACTCAATTTTTGTTACATTTTTTTTTGCTGGTTAATTAAAATTACTCGAAGTAATTGTAATTAAAAAAAAATTAACTACTATAACTGGAGATTTTATTGTGATTTTTATAGATTATTATTTACGTAATAGATTCCCTATCAATTCTTTTTTTTTCAATTTTATTACAATTATTAAAACTATCTGCAAATTCTTCTGCTCACAATTGCTCAATTTTTCTAACAGTTACATATTTTTTTGCTATTCGATTAAAATTACTTCCAACAATTGTAATTTTTTTAAAAATCACCTACAATTACTGACGAATATTTCCTGTTATTAAAATTAATTACTCACAAGATTATAAATTACAAAATGGATTCCCTATTAAATAAATGTACTTCTAATCGACACCAAATCAATTTACTCGAATTAATTCGTAGATTCGAATAAAAATACAGAAATATTGAAATAGAAAAGTCCTCTCTTTTCCAAAAAAAAAAAAAAGTGCTTTTCGATAAAAAAAATAAAATCGTAAAAAATAATGACTAAGCTGAAAATTTGCACCTCTGAAAAAATCCACAAATACAGAAATACAAACAGAGAATAAAGCAGAATACTTTTTAACCGAACGAAATCACGTTACATCACATTCTCGCGGATATGCCAGGAGCGCAAACCGTTAGGTGTTCATGAATTCCCGCGAGGTGAGTTGAACTCAGTGCGTGGGCGATATAACAGGTACCTTAATTTAATTTCCTGGTATTCTGCATACCAGTGTACTACACATACACTGCTATATATATATATATATATATATATATATATATGCACATATAGCGTCGAATGTTTGTGTATTATGCAAACGGTTTATAGCGGAGGTTTGGTTTTATATATATATATATATTTATATATATATATATAGTAATAATATACTCACGACATAGTCCAGAGGAGAGAAGTGAACGAGAGGATATCGGGTTTCCTGTGCGGGATTTAACGACTAACTAACTGCAAGCCAAGAGGCGGACGTGTAAAAGACGTGTACCTTCTTCTGTCGTGCTGTACACGCGGAACTTGCTCGTAAGATCGTCGCGATTCTTGCACACACGAACGCGTTACTTGTACATATATGGGGCATTCCATGACATCTGGATGAGGATGTGGCGATGATGTCTCAGATCGACTGCGTGAATTTTTTTATACGAAATTAATTGTCGAAAAATACGTACGAAATTTTGCGTCGATTTTTTCAACACTTTTCACCTGGAATATGATTTTTTGAATTTTTATTTTTTAAAACCTACGTTTTTAAAAATCTGGGAAAATTCCGGAAAAATCTTGTAAAATATAACAAAATTTTTGAGACCGTAAAATGATTGGCTCCGTAATTTTTTATAACAAAGTACTTGTCGAAAAATAACGTGTCGAATTTTTTTTCGATTTTTTTAACACTTTTCACCTGAGATATGATTTTTTGAATTTTTTTAAAACACCTACGTTCATAAAAATCTGAAAAAATTCGGAAAAATCTTTAAAAATACAACAAAATTTTTGAGCCCGTAAAACGATCAGCTCCGTAATTTTTTTATACCAAAGTACTTGTCGAAAAACACGTGCCAAATTTTTTTTCGATTTTTTTTTCACAAATCAAGAATGATGCTAAATAAAGAACCAATTAAAATCATAGATCTCGCTTTCAATGATAACAAAAATGCAAAAAAAAAAAAAAAAAAAAAAAAAAAAAGCGATACTGAAGACGAGATCTATTTTTCATTCTGTGTGAATTACCATGGAATGCCCCATACACAGGTATATTCTGCCACAGATGATTCTTAAAGCACAACGACGAGAGTGAGCGACTCATATATATATATATATATATATATATATATATATACACACACAGGAATTACACTGCAGAGTCTGCTGCACACCGGGGCCTCGAGCAACGCTCGGTTGCATCAGGATTGCGACATCGGGACAACCTTGCAATGTCGTGGCAACCTGTTGCGCGTTCGTTTCCTTTTTCTTTTTTCTTTTCTTTTTATTTTCAAATATATTCCTCAGCTACGTCTACACATCAAGGCAACATAAATCTTTGGCTCTTTTATTGTACTAAAAAAAAAAAAATTGCCTGATAGCAACTAATATATTTGCAAAATAATAATAATAATAATAATAATAATAATATTGGAGCAGTTTGGAGCATCGAAAAAATTTCGGCAGATGAATGTGAATTTGAAAAATGAGACTGAGATTTAAAGACATTTCGGAGGCATTTTAAATCGTGTTTTTCGGTTAAAAAAAATTTTTTATCGCAAATATGGAAACGTGTTTCGATGAATTAGGTTTATAAACTTCTCCCACGAAATCCAGGTGTCATGATACCTGTACACACGCAGCCATCTCGTATTTTTTTTTTTTACATTTTTTTTTAATTTTTCACGCTATCGAGATACGTAATTGGGCTTTTAATTGGCCACCCGCCGAGTGGCGTCACGACACATCATACACGACGATGAGTTAAAAATTTAAAAAATGACTGTTAATAAATATCTGCAATTTTTAATTGTCAAATAATTTTATTTATCCGGCGTATTAAATTTAATGAACACAAGTGAGATGAAATTGCAAACCTTTTTATATTAAATTTCATAATTATCGTTGAAAATTATTCTGTAATTTTACGTCTCACTTAGATATTATTATTATTATTACACAAAAATGTGTGTAAAAAAAAACGCTTCCCATATTTTATACATAATTTTTACGTGCATTTATAATTCCGCCGAATATTATTATTATTCTTTGTATTTCTTATTTCGTCGAGCAAAAAGTGTATTAAAAAAATTATAAATATTATAAAAAAAATAAAATAAAATATTAAAAAAATATTGTTACATTCACAAAAATTCATTATTAATTTTCATTTCTTCTCCAAAAAAGACAATATTTTTGTTTACTTTGGTTTATAAAGCTAAAAGTCACAAACCTTTTTTTTTCGCAAACTAAAAATTGGTAAAAATCTTTAATCTGAAATAATAAATAATTTATTTGACAGTAAAATTAATCGACTCGGTGATTCCCAATAAATCTGAAAAAGCATAAATAAATGCCTCGTTTCTATCGAGTTTACGCCATCGTCTCAAAGCAACGCCTTTCCAGTGGTTTAGGCGACAAGAGTGTATCTTGTGAATCGATTTTATACAAGCTTGGAATTGGGACTTGAAACTCTGTACACGCCTATCGTGTCTTGTAATACGACGAGTTTTCCCAAGGTGACGAGGAGTGTCATCACTCGTTTTATCTGGCATGAGGAGAATAATTAAATCCGCGGAGGATAATTAGGTGCTCTCGGTGCGGGTGTTGGAATACCATAACTCGACTGTTTACTCGACTCGTACTTTTTATAGCTTCAACGATCATTCTTTGCATTTATCTTTAGAATATTATTTTACGTGACAAAAATACAATCCTTAAAGCCTTAAAATTAATGGTAATTCTCAATTTCTTCATAATTAATAATAATTATTATATAAAAATTAAAAATTGCAATGTAGAACCTTGGCTCATAGCTTCCTCATAATTTTTTTATACTGCACAGAGATCTCCTCTACGAGGAAGCAATAAATTTTTCGAAAAATTTATTGCTTTTGGAAACTTTTTTTTTGTAAAATAAATATTTTTGCTAACCGAGCCGAAGCTCATCAGCGATTGCTTCTATTTTTTCAGTCTTCTTTCAGAAGCAAAAAGGAAATACTAAAAAATTTTTTTTTTAGATTTTCGTCAATGTATATATTTTATTTCATAGAAACACCTAATTTGCGATTACTCAAGAAAAATCCCAAAATTTATTTGCAAAAATGTGACGAAAAAAAATTCTAATTACACTGTCATGAAAATCCCGATTCTAATATTCTGCTGTAATGAAAATTAATTGTTCATAAAAAAAAAAAAAAAAATTCTCCTCCACGAGGAAGCAAAAATATTTCAAATCCAACTTCTACACTGAAATGACGCCCAACCCTGTTATGAAGACTGCTCTATACCAAAGTAAACACAATGTCTGAAGCGTAGTTTCATGCTCAACGATCATACTAATGTAATGCAAACCATAATTGTCGCGGTGAGTGTCGAGGTCGTTTTTTTTTTCTTTTTTTTTTTTCTTGCGCTCCGGATAATTGATCGTTTGACACGTAACATCACTTCACCGTTCTAACAACGCCTAACAATAATCTTACAGCCACTACAAACCACACACATATATATATATATATATATACCGCAGCAATAATTCGCTGTAAGGAAACATCTAATCATCGAATGGGTTTTAACCGGGGATGCAATGCACACACGTGCAATCCTCCTCTCACCTACATCCGAGCTACTAATTCATCCTTCGATAATAATACACAAAATTTTTAATGCTAGTATTTAATTCGTTCCTCATACACAGCACAGATTAATAATATGAGTAATAATATCATGAACCGTGACAAAGCTTCCACCGTCAGTGTCAAGTTCGTAATTCCTATGACCGTGACAAATATTCCTTTTGTTTTTTTTTTTTTTTTTTTTTTTCCTCCTCTCATTGTCAATCGATAAACGTACGTACAAATAAATGTCCGTAGAGTGGGTCTCGCTGAGAATCGAGAATCAACGATGGCTGATAGAGCGTTTCATCGTCTGTGGCACGTAGCATGGAATGCATATATATATGACGTTATACGAACGAGGATAGGAGAGACTCCCTCATCGATTCTACGACGCACGAATTAGCGAATAATATTTCGTAATCGAATATATATATATAAAGCTTCTGATCACTCGCTGAGTCTGTCTACGAGGCTCAAAAGACGAGGGCAAAACGAGGGTGATATCGCATACATAAATGTATACCACGTGCAACGAACAACAGAGATGCACACGTATCATGCATCCCGAGTATCTATCGCAGACGGAGACGTATTTTTTTTTGTTTTAAGGATTTTTTTGTTTTTTTTTTCTTCTTTATTGCACCTCGAAGAGAGCTTGTCTGACGACAGAGTGGCAAGAAACGCGCACTTGTTCTTTTATATCGCGTCTTATATCATCGGTCACAACACCTTTTTCCCACAGAGCGTTATATTATAGCTCCGAGACACATTGCAGTTGCAACTGTGTGCACCGGTTTGTCGAAAGTTCTCAAAGTGAGGGCCGATTAACGTCAGACATGTATGGGGTTTACATTGAGAAAAAAAAAAAAAAATGTATGTTGGAGTGAAAAATGTAGCGATGATTCCTAGATTCTTATAGAAATCGAAAGGGAGTTTTAAAGTCTCCACCAAATTTGCACAGTTTTTATTTCTATAGGCTCTTTTTCACTTAGAATTACTGGAATTTAATTCATCTCATGAATTATTTTCTGGAAATATCCAAGAAAAAAGAAAAAAAATGTACATTGGAGTGAAAAATGTAGCAATGATTCCTAGATTCTTATAGAAATCGAAAGGGACTTTTAAAGTCTCCACCAAATTTGCACAGTTTTTTTTTCTATAAGTTCTTTTTCACTTAGAATTACTGGAATTTAATTCATTTCATGAATTATTTTCTAAAATATCCAAGAAAAAAAAAAAATGTACATTGGAGAGAAAAATGTAGCAATGATTTCTAGATTGGTATATTCGTTATCACGACAAAAGTACAAGAGTATGTACACGTGAGTAGAACACAGTGGAAACACTGTCCGCGGGGCTAATGATCGGCTCACGAATCGACGGATCGAGAGTTCATATTGCGATCGATTTAGCATTGAGGATTCTTGAACGCATGTGAAATAAACTTTCAGGAAGACATCGTACGTGTACATCGTATACACGCTAGAAGAAGAAGAAGAAGAAGAAGAAGAAGAAGAAGATTACATACGATTGTCGAACACACGGTAGGTGTATCGATTGAGTTTAACGGGTTGCTCCGAGAGTTTGCTGCCGTGCACACAAACGCTGGTATCGCGGACACCTCACGATTTGCGAATCGAGTGTCTTGAACGTAACGATCGTACATACGTGGGCAATAAATCCAACCCATGGATCTCGTTGAGAGCGATCTATGTTGCTTTAAGAAGGCTACATTTATTTATTTTTCTCTCTGGATAAAGTTCGAACTTTAAGGTTACTAAGCTACGTGTTCTCGACTGAAGAAAAAAATCAAATTAAAACTACGTTTGATCAAATTTTTTAAATTTGTCCTCTAAAAACGATGTCCCAATCCAAAATTAACTCCACAATTTCGACAATAAATAGAATTAAAAAGCAAAAACTTTCAGCAATTCGTCACAGAGATTTCCATGTGCAGCCAAAAAAAAAAAAAAAGCCTATCATTTAACGCCAACAAAAACGACAATGCATCCACATAGACTGGTACCACTGGTTGCATACCTATCCTCCAATTTCACCAGATTGCCAGATTATTCCTCACGAAAGAAACATACAGTCAAATGCATTACGTTGCATCTCTATACACACATCTGTTACGTGGACGTCTCTCGAATATTACGTGAGTCGTGGCGTCCCCGTTGATGATGTTCGTACAAACGTGGTATCAAAGACTCGGGTACGTCACTCATGTACAATATTTCAGAAAGACAACCTGTACACTAAATCAAGAAAGAATCCAATTGTTGGATAAAGACTTGGAGGAGCATCCAGGCCAACACTCCAGTACAGGAAGATCCATTGACGAGGAAAAGAGGAGACGTCATGAAAATATGTAACACAGTGGAACGCTCGAAAGTAACGTAATATGATGTTCAGTAGAGCTTCGGTACGTAAACAGGATGTGCTCGGTGGATAATCTTCAACCGAGCACTGATATACAGGTCCAGTGTACTTTTAAACTTGTGTAATGGTAAGTGCACGACACGGTGCGCGCGGTACAACGCGCCGGGCATGTCGTGCGATGAGCAACAAGGTCATTGCCACCGGAGAGAGAGATTCCTGTGGGCTGCGACTGCAACATTTTTGCCATAGATAAACGCTCGCTGATGCTGATGCTGATGATGATGATGATGCTGCTGCTGGTGGTTTTCATGCTGAAGCTTAAGGGCCTCGTACCCTGTCCCACTCTATTTTGCAGTGGAGAGCCAACAGGTAGTCATCAAACGCGTGCGGCAGCAGAGCTCGATCGAAAACCAGATATCTATGGGGCAAAACACGTCAAGTCGGTCAGCCAAATTTTTTCATTTCAACAAAACGTCCGCAAATTAATTGAGGATGTTGGTCCGGTTGAAGAAAAAAATGTAGGAATTTTTTTTTCCGATTTTTTTTATCGCATATTCGAGCTGTGAAAAAATTCTCAAAATAATCATTGTTTATTCTTTAACGTCAATACTACGGCTTTTTTTTTTTTCTATGAGGAAGCAAAAAAATGCAACTCCCTAGTTTTTGAAAAAAAAATCTGAAAGATCTCGCAAAAAGTACTATAAACTAGTAGTAAAATCAGTTAACAAGGAGAAATGTCTGAGTGACTCAGAAAAGCAGTGGCCGAATTGACAGAGAATGCCTCATGTAGCAACATATATATATATAAATTTATATATGTAGAAAACGCCGGAGGGCATAAGCGTGGATGTTAGGAGGCGCTTCGGTTAGAAACCGCGTTCTCTCAGGGAAAAGTGGAAGATCCCACTTCGGGGGCACTTCTTCGTTTGATATCTGAACGTGCCTATCTTGTACATAAGGCAATAATATTTGAATAAGTCTAAACAGGAACGTCTAAACGACGTTCGAGATGCCAGTCTGAGACAGGCTCTCGCGACCTTGTTGTTCAATAGTTAAAAGAGAATAAATAATTTAAAAAAAAAAAGACAATATAGAAATAATAATCAAATTGAATAAGAGAAAGATTTGGCGAGTTTGATCGGCATAGATGAATACATAATGAAGATATGGGCGTCGTGATCTGGCATAAACCGATCACGATATATACAACAGATAGACAGACCCTCCATATCGATCTATGTTCATTGAAATTAGGTTCAAGCAAGTCGACAGTGTTATGGAGATTTTTTTTAATTTTTTTTATGATCTCGTTTGAGAGAGTCGCGCGTGCTGCAGCCCCGCGCGCCTTTTGCGATTATTTTTAGCACTGATTTTATATATATATTTTTTTTTTGGTACTGTGAAATGACGAGGAAAATAAAAATAATTCACGACAAACGCAGAAAAAATAAAAATAAATAAATGGTGAGAAAAATTTCATCGTCGTTTTACATAGAATATCAAAAATAAAGAGAAGTCTAAAAAAAAAAAAAGAAAAATCCTCTAAAAATAAAAAGAAATCTAAAAGGACAAAAAAAAAATAACTGAAAAGACCAAAAAAAAATTTGTTGTATGCTTTTTCTTCTAGATCATCAAAATATTCTCCCTTTCATGAGTCAACACCAATGAAATTATTCTGCATTGGATATACCGCGATTTTCATCAAACATCGCTCCGCTTAAATAAACAAAAAGAAAAAAATATTTGACAATGGTGTGCTTTATTTAATGTCCACTTCGTGAGCCATCGCGTTTCCCACCGAAAAGGCAATATGCCTCGCTCCAAGTAGAGGTTTCTCGCAGTGCTTTTAGACTCCACTAATGCCCGGGGGGGGCGACTTGTTCGCGAGTAGCGCGCGGCGCTTGCGTTCGCTTTATAAAGAAGCGGTCGCGCGAGCCCGCAACAACGAGCGGAAAAACTGGTCCGTCATTCGCGTGTGTGTACTTTCATCTCTCGAAGCAAAGATCGCTCGTTCCCTCGTGTCGTTACAGTGTGCAAGTTAGATGCACATATATATATATACACATGTGTGTCCAGCTGGCAAGTAGACGTCCTCCTCCACGTAGCGCGCTTTTATTTCTATTTCTATATTATATGTAGCATAGGCAAAAGCCCTCAAAGTGTATATAGGTATTTTGCGTGAGTTGCAAACTTGCGAGATGCAGGATAAACTCGCGATGAACGAGTATATATAAGTGAAGGAGAAGGGCGAGATGTCGAGAGAGGTAAAGAGAGTCGGACGCGCGCGCGCGCCTGTCTGCACGCTCTTCCTTTTTCTCTCCGCACGTTCCTATCTCCCTCTCTCTCGCTCTCGTGTGCCGAGAGATCAGCTAGCACAGCCGAAGCCAATTATGAGCATCGATTCTGGTTCGGTGGCTTTCGTCTCCAGCGAGGAACTCGCGCCTCCGGTTTCGTATATATATATATATATCTCTCGCGATTCCTGTCGTTTTATTATTATTATCTATATATATATATATATATATATATATATATATATATATATATATATATATATGTATGCGAGAGATCGACCTCGACGTCTTCGAGGCCGGTATTCGCGCACCGATCTTGCCTCTTCGGCGTATTTTATATATATATATATATGTATATATATGTACACGCGTTGACACTCGTTTCACTGCTATCTCTCGGTTCCACCTCAGTTCCTTTGCTCGTTCTCCCATCATTAATCCGCGTATTAATGAACCCCTGACTCCCAAGAAATATATCGTCGCAGCATCTTCATATCCTAAACCCGCGCAAAATTTCACCTTCAGTGAATCGAAACTTGCATGTCTTTTGCGCTATCAATTTTTGTTTTTTTCTTTTTTTTTCTTTTTCACCGTTTACAGGAGTATCGGAATGATACGGGGAAGGCCGTAAAATTGCGAGTGGCGTTGGAGAACACGTGAAAGTTTTCGCCACAGGCCGCAACGTCGACGCGGGTCGTCTTCGCATATTTGGATTCACTCGGGCTACACGTGTGTATGTGTGTGTGTGTGTTGTATGTGTGTGCGATGCTGTGACCGCAGGGACGTAAATCAAGATGAGATCTAATGGAAACTCGAGTGAGAGAGCCCAGAGAGAGAGAACGTCCTTTTTTTGCATTATTATTCACCGACAACAAAAAATTGACAGGCCATATTTGAATTTTGGGACAATCTCGATTTCGCCTTGACGATTCGCTTTCGCCGCACTTCCAAGGAAAGCGAGTGAGGCAAATTGTATTCAGAGTTCGAGGAACATGAGACAGCGTGCTTTGAGGAACTTCCTCCAGAGCAGCAACGTTTCCTCTCCCTCTCCACTCATTGTTTCTCTCTCTCTCTCTCTCTCTGTCTCTATTTCTCAGTCCTGCGCCACAAGTTTTTTCCTCTCAACCCTCAGCCTGAAATTACTCGTCGCCGGGCCCAATTTGGCGGTAATTTCCGACCACTCTCGTCTTCGAACTCCAGGCCGTATCTCTCATTTATTTTATATCGTTTCCTTGGTGGCCTCCAAGGAGCAATGAAACGTGCTCAAAAGTAGCGCTAAAATTTCTGTCCAACGTTCGTTAGCGCCGCAAGGCTATCATTTCATTTCGCTTCCTGTAGTTTGAGATTTTTCACGACGAGAGAGAGAGAGAAAGAGAGAGAGAGAGAAAAAAAAAATAGTTGGATGACATAACTTATGGAACGGCCTAACTTATCAGTTCGCTACACCAACTAATCTGGTTGTTGCATGAAGTCATGTTGGAGGATTAGACCAACAAATCAAGCCGTTGTATCGAAACAATTTAGTTGCTTGTTCCGTCAAATTAGACGACTATTTCAATAGTCAGCTGGTTGTTCCAATCAAATAAGTCGGCGATACCGTCAAATCAGTTGAATGCATCACAAAAACAGTTGGTTTTTCCGTCAAAATTACACGGTTGTTTCAGTTGGCAGTTGGTTGTTGCAATCTATTAGTTGGTTGAACCATCAAATAAGTGGGATGTATCGACAATATTTGGTTGTTGCGCCCAATCAGTTGGTTGTTGCGCTCAATCAGTTGGTTGTTGCGCTCAATCAGTTGGTTGTTGCACACAACCAGTCGGCTGTTACGCCCAATCAGTTGGTTATCTCAGTCAATGATTAAATTTTCCCAACCATCAGTCGGTTGTTTCAGCTATTCGGTTCGTTAACTCATAGAAGTAATTTCGTAGGATATTTAATAATTTTTTTTCGTACAAGTAAATTTTCGGATAAAAGAGAGGACGAGCAAAAGACAATCGTTTACGATCGTTTATGACATCGTGACGAGACCAACGTCCGCGTTCATCACGCCAGCTCGATCGCGCTTCCCCCTTGCGCACGGTAGACCTGTACAGTTATCCTGAATCCGTTGGGAATATCATTAAACACATAGGTATAGACCCCGAGCTTATAGAACGTGTAGTAGAGAGTCTCAATTTCCGATATTCACCCGTTTGCTATTTGCCGCGCGCGGCTGACTCGACTAGCAGCGCTACGGGTACTCTAAGTCGCGGTATATAACCAACCCTCACCGTGTTATTTAGCCTAAGTACATGTTACGTGCGATGGAACTGCCGCTCAATGTATCAAGCACCAATGCGGTTAGCTGTAATAAGTAAATTACCTTATCGAGCATATACATATCGCGTGTTTTACGAAGGAATAAAGTTTAAAAAAAAAAAAAGAAAAAGAAAAAAAAAACGTCAAATGTGAGAACGTGCGAAAAAACGTGAAATCTGTGTAGAGAATCAACGGCATGTTGGGCGTGGAAAAGATTACGTATAGTTTCGACGAACGGAGATGACCTAGTCATCCAACCTGCAGCAGATAAATCGGAGAGCTGAATTCTAATATTAACGTATATAGCTTGTGCTTACGAACATCCCATACGTCTTTCCAGCACGGGAAGGTAGAAGATAGAACGTTTAATGGCGCATTCACACGATTATGTGTTATATTCAGGTTTACACAACACGAAAATCGTGCATTTTTATTTTCGCATCCGATAAAACGATATTGCGAGCAATGCGAACTAATCGCGGAAGTGCGATCGCGCGACACACGCGCGTGCCAACGATAAAGACACGGACATAGTGGATTGCACTCCTTCCGGAAATTTAAATTAATGCGTCTGGAATATTGGGCGGACGTGCTTTGGCGATTCGATAATCGTTTTGCGAGCGACGATGTATAATGTATGAGGCATTCTGTTTTAATTCAATCAATTTTGTTTTCTTTTTTTTCTGAATTGATCCTCTAAAATATTTCTCATTAGCAGCCAGATTTAATTGACCTGAATGTACTTGGATGTGCATTCTTTTCAGTTCATCTTTTTTTCAAATTTTGTTTTCATCCCAGATGGAAAGGAAAAATTTGCAAAACTACAAGATTTTGTCTTTTGAAATAAAGTATTTAAACACAGCTACTATTTCACCGAAAAATACACAAGAATTCTAAGTTATTTCGCTCCTATTTACCTTGTGCAAGTTTACAATTCAAAGATAAAACAGTTCGAAAAAATAACACGACTCCTAAATTGTAAGAAAAAAAAAAAGAAAAATCTGTGTAAATACAGTGAAACTAGTCTCAACTACTAAAATCAGGCTAATCGTAAGAAATGATTTTGAGCTAAAGAAAAACGGTGGCTAGACAGAGGCTGCCGACTACATTAGGCGTAACACGCATATGTAAGTGAGGCCGATGAACGAGCCCAATCAGTATCTCGTTCGGAGGGGCCTGTTGACGCAAATTATATACATAAGTAAAACGGTGGCAGTCAATCCAGTGGAACCACTGCGAATGTACCAAATTACATTGTATATAAGTGGAAGAAAAGAAAAAAAAAAGAAAAAAAAGAAAAAAAAATAGCTAATAATATAATTGAGAGAAAACCGCGGAAGTTTACGAGAATTCTACTCAAGACTGTGTACGTTATTTTCTCTGTTCAATGAAATGCAACAGTGTTGTTGAGGTAACTGTGATTGAGCGTGTAATGTCGTGCTACTGCAAGTTTCTGTTGTATTATATTAGACAGAGGCGCCGCAGACTGAGGCCACGATTTTATATACTCGACTGGAGAGGTTGAAGCGTCGCTAACGAGGTTGACGACGAGAAAAGCCGCGAGCTATATTTCTGTATAGCATCAACGTGTTTCTGATACAGAGACTCCCTCTAAAACACACACACACACACATACTGGGCTTCTCATTCTTTTTCCTCAGCGACGTTTGCTCCGTGCAAACTGGAATGATACCAGTAGAAAACGAGCTTGTTTGTTCCTACCTCCTCTCTTTCTCTCTCTCTACAGATACGAGAAAAGAGGAGATTCAATAGAAGCAAAAAAGGAACAATAAGAGCTTCTGTTTGCAAATCGTAAAACAAAAGTTGTCTGGGTAGCTGGCGTTGGTACGTAAGCTGGCAGCGGAGTGCGATCAAACGCGACGCAACTGCACACCGTGGCGCCATATCTGATAACTCTATCAAGATTTCAGATAAGAGCCAAGAGAGCGTCCTCTCTTCTGGAATACAGCGGTCCGTGTGTTCGTATATGCTGCGGCGTTGTTTTCACGAGGCAAAAAGGAAATCTACCTGTTCCTCTCAAACGTGTGTTACGTATTTTCACGACGGGCATCTGTGTCCCTCAAGGGCGGTGGGGTTTGTCAAAATGGTAAATGACTTCATGCGCGATTCATTCATCTTCGAACCTGCAAAACGATCAAAATTATTAGTACACCTTTTTTCATCTTAATTCTTAGCTTAAATTCAATTTTAATCCATTACAAGGTAAGACTCACGACCGAAAAATCTATCCTCCAATTTGCAGGCATCGAGAGGCATGGGAATTTCAAATAACAACCCTAAATCCATTGAAACAACTTCACCAGGACCTGCGGCTGAAACTCATTGGAAAAATAGAAAAAATTTTTTTAAAAAAATAGAACTAGAGCGCGCATTTGCGCTGGACAGTTGAAAATCGCTTCAGCGATTCATCTCAACGCATCCGACTCACAATATTCTCTCCGCTAACTGTAAAA
Source organism: Perithous albicinctus (assembly GCA_964016905.1). NCBI lineage: Eukaryota > Metazoa > Arthropoda > Insecta > Hymenoptera > Ichneumonidae > Perithous > Perithous albicinctus. The sequence continues at coordinate 22,749,312 of OZ024693.1, read as the reverse complement.
TTTAAGTGCTTCGCCCGTGGGTTTTCTGCATACCTAGGCACGCATCATCGAGATCGGAATGAACAGTCTTCTCTCCCTCAGCGTTGGTCACGGGCGAGGCTCTCGGGCTCAAGACTCTCAGGTATTATTCGATATTGTGTATTGTACAGCTCAGCGTATATATATATAATACTATACATATATATATATATAGGAAGAAGAAGAAAAGTCCGCGAGGCATAGAAGCAAAGCCAGAAGAACGAAGCAGAGCACCGGTATCGAAAGTACACGTTTCCAAGTTGAGCGCGTTCCTTCCCCAACCGAAGGAACGTCGATGCTCTTCGTCAATGCCACATCTTTATTCCTACGGTTTTGTACGAAGGAGCCTATGAGCAAAGGAAAAGCTACGAGCCAACAAAATAGGAAGAGGAAAACAGAGAGAAAGAGAGAAAGAGAGAGAGAGAGAGAAATAGAGTGCTCGTGAAGTAAAGCTGTACATTAGGGCGGTAACGGGCGACGTAGACAGCCCTCAACGAGAAGAGAGCACGTTTCCCGCGCGAGACAAGCGAACCGTGAAAGCCCGGGCAGAGAAATGATTTTATAATTATTGTTCGAGCAAGTATTTCGCTCGATCCTCCAGTGAAATAATACATAGAGGCTGGAGAGATGAGCGAGGCGGTTCACTGGTGGTGCATCTCGCCCGACCGATCCTCTGAGGATGTATAACGGCACGATTCTTCCTCCTCTTCTCTTCGCTCTGTTATGTTCTCGTAGCGCAACTGTCTGTCTTAAGATTCGCATTTTACATTATTTTTTTTTTTTTTTTTTGCTTGTATCCATTTATTTTAATTTCTCTCTTGTCAATCACGGATGATGGCGGTAATTGAATTTTTGAGTGCTTACCGGAGAGTTACTGACAAGATGACTTTTGCATGATGTTGAAGCAGAGATTTTTTTGCAGTCATGTATTTTTTATTTTATTTTGAGACTTTTTGTGAATTTATATTTCATGATCTTGAATGGGAGATTTATTTTGAATTTTTTAAGATGATAAATCAATGTTAATTTTAAAGTGTTGATTTGAAAATATGTTACTTATAGATTTGTGCCTGTTTTTAAGGATCAATAATTATTACATTACTATTACAATCCAAAAATAACAGTCTGAGATTTGTTTTTTGTTTAAATGTTTTTAAATTTACTTATTTATATTGTTTTTACATTTCGACTTCACGCTTATTGCTGTCTCAAAATTTCTACAAAATTACAAAAGAATTTCTATTGCATTCATTTCGACCCCCCCCCCCCCCCCTCTCCCCCATTTTTTAAATAGTTCAACTATCTCCTGTTGCAATTTCTCGTCCACTGTCTTCTCGAATTCTTGGCAATGACGAATATGTTCGACGAGTCTAAAAATTTCTCACCATATAATATTAAAATTTGATAAAATATAATATTTTTTTGTAATTCTATTAATATTCCTTTAATTCTAAAAACGCCTTTAATAAATAAATTCATATGATATTTTAATTAAATATCTCTAGTGATTATAAATTGTTTATTAACGTCTAATCTGGCAATTAAATAATCGTCATAGGCTATTATTTAATAAAAAAAAACCATTCCATTGTTAAATAACTTTAATTAGTCAGAGCTGTTTATAAAAACAAATGCAACTCTAAAAATAGTCGTATGATTTTTCTGACTGTAGGCTCACTTCATTGATTGCAGTATTAACAAAAAGCATTGCCAAGTCCGTTATCGCGACACAATCTATTCTGCTAGCTTTAAAAAAAAAAAAAAAAAATCTGATCTGAGTCGTAAATCGTAAGCGACACGACGGATCGATAAACCAATCATCATCAACAGTGATATAGTAATTGCACATACGAGACTTAAAAATCGTGCAACCTGTCTCACAATTATATTTATAGAGTCGTAATCGCGCTCGATCAAAAGCAAACACCAATCGTGGATGAGCGAAAAAAAAAAAAAAGAGAACAAAACTGTGTAAACGAAATTTACGTCAATGGGGTTTACAATGGACGATTTGATGCTGCAACGTGAATGATAGTAAAATTACACTTTGCTGCACAAAAATAATTATCAAACGTGTGTGGAAATAATTTCATTCTACGTCTAACGGATCAAATACAAAAGATCATAAATAATAATAATAATTATAATTATAATTATATAAATAATAATTATAGTAACGATCGAGTGAATCATTCGAAAAGAATGGATCCTCGTTTATTCATAACACATATGCTGGAAAAAAAAAAAATAAAAAAATGAAATAAAATTTTTAAAAAATGAAAAAAATGTTGTTATTTTGAAAATTATTGTTATTATTTTGTTATATAACAGAGAAGACAAGTATCAATTATCGAATGAATTATCGTACTAATATTGCATATTTACATTGCCACTGCGTAATCGCTCTGTTACGCAATGGAGATGCGACAAAGAAATAAAATAAAGAGATGATCGTTTTCGCGTGTGAAGCTGCAGACCTGTTTTTTTTTTTTTTTTTTTTTTTTCAGGTGCTTGTCGTGTTTCGCGTAGGGCACGCACGCGCTCGTGCTAATTTCACGAATATAATATAAATTAATGCGAATTCTTTGCATCGCGATATACGCTGTGTATTTTTTTTTTTTTTTTTTTGTATTTTATTCAAGCGACACACATTGCACCTGCATAATAAGGCACAATTGCTTCGGCCTCAATTCAGGCGTTATCTCGCGACAGTTGGGACGACTTTATGTACACCTTGAGCTTACTGCGCTTGCAATTAAAATGCACTAAGGCAACGTAAGACCCATCGAGGATTTTACCTGGAGATTTTATATGAGTGATAAATATTTATTAATCGTAATGATAATTATTGGATTTGAATAGTGTGTGTATTTTTTTTTTTAAATCTGTTAATTCAAACAAATTGCTATTTATCAATGTTATGGAAAATGTAATTGGTAAAAAAAAAAGCTAACTCAAATAAAATATAATAATAATTGGAGATTGATGCAGAATTAATTAAAATGAATGAACTTTTTTTTCCAAATAATAAAATAATACGAAAATGACGGAAAATTGAGAAAAAAAAAAAATGGTCGATTAAAAATAAATCAATTAACTACCATTTTATGATATCTTTATATTTTTTTAGGTAAATGAAAAGAACAAATAATATTGCATATAAAATAAAGGCAACTTATAGCAAAACATATCTTATATTCAATGCAATATTACAAAAATCAATTTTGGAAAAAAAAAAAAAAGCTGACTCAAAATATAGTAGCTATAGTTACACCAACAAAATCCAATTTTCAAAGTACAGCTAGCAAAAAAAAATTAATCAAAGAGACCAATAATTTTTTCTCAAATTAGTTCTCAAACAAAACAAAAAATTGTTTAAAATGTACAAATAGAAAAAAAATCGACTTAAAAAAATGCAATCATCCACCATTGTATCGTATCTTAATTTTTTTTTTTCTTGGTTATTAAATTACAAAATAATACCAATCATATTGCAAACAAAGGCAAAGCATACAAATCTCAATTACACCCAGACCCGAATAAAATTTGCTTTACTACCAATAAACTTTTTTTTTTTTTTTTTTTTCATTTTTATCGCTGTATGCACAGCGATCGAATATATGCTCTGATCGCATTTAGAAGCTGGTAAGAGAACACACAAGTGAGCTCGATTCACGTGTCGCGATATCTCAATGTCTCGCGGCTCGAGCGGCCTTGATCGAATCTCTTTGACATATAATGCCGAAAGTTCAATACCGAGTTCAATAGCAATTCGATGCGCCCCCTTATCCCCCCCCTCCACCGATCAAATGAAATAACAGCAGTCGATACACCTTTGAAACTTTAGATTTCAGCCAATCGCTCTGTTACAATTGCTACGGCGACGAGATAAGTGCACAGCTTTGGAAGGAAAATTGCACATACGAAACCGTTATCGAAAGCTTTGCCGATATTCATCGGCAATCAATACTGACGGTCGGTTCATCCGACTCAAACGATAAACTACACTTGCCAGTATAGAGAGACGAAGATATATGTACATTGCATGAAAATCCTTCAAGATATTTGTCGTTGAATACATAACTGAATTTTCAGGACTGTTCAGACATGTTATCAGACAATGTTAATTTATTTAACAAGGTCTTTATTAAATTTATTTATTTTATTTTTATTTTATTATTATTTTATTTTATTTTTTTATTTATTTATTTATTTAACATACACTTTGAGAAAATGCTAGAGAGTTCACTAGAGTTCAACTACTAACTCTATTTTTATTGGTTTTGTTTATAATTCCCAAAAAAAAAAAAAAATTGAAGATTTAATAGAGTAATAAAAAATGTGCATAGCAACGAATGAAATTTTATGATAAAGTAGTTGATGTGATAGCCTAGTAAGTTTTTTCATAAATTTTTATTAGTTCTACAAATCCATGTACGTCCAATTTTTAAGCATCTAATACATTTATAACTCTGCAAAAAAAAAAAAAATCAACCGCCTCTTAATTTTTTTTTTTGTAATATTACATTACAATTCTTTACACGTGAATTCTGAAGAGAGTAAAAAAAAAAGTGGTAAATAGATTAATAGTAAATTTCTAAATGTACCAAACATTTTTGTGGCTTTAAATAAAAATGTTACTCATAGAATAATTCTTGCATTTTTCTCGTGTTAGAGTTATAATCCACAAGTGTTGTAATATGGTAAATAAATAAATGCCAACTGGCTAAAAGTACCAAATATTTGTGTGGCTTTAAAGTTAGAATCTTCATTCCTTGAATATTTCTATTTCAATTGGTGTTACATAGGTTTTAAGACCGATTTTTTAACTTAAACAACAGCCAATATCAAATAGGGTCGTTTATCAAAACAGTTCAATGATTATCAATTTCAATGTGTATAGATAGCGGGCTATTGTAAACCCGGAAACTGTTGCGAAAGCGATTTTTTTTTTTTTGTCGATTTAGACACTCTGACCGAGTCATGGCCAATGTCAAGAGACTTGTTTACCTTGATTATTACGAAATATATAATCGAGCATTTTTTTTTTTTTCAATCCATTACAAAATTATTCAAAATTTCGTGTGTTTGAGATAAAATTCGACTTGTTTATTTCGTAATGTCCAATAAACGTAATGTCGATTAGCATATTAGAAATATATATATATATATATATATATAAACTACGACTTAACTTCTAGTCCCATACCTGATTAAATTCTGGCTGTTTATTAAAATCAAACGAAAGAAATATAAAACAACGCACGCAGTTGAAGATAAAACAATCTCGCAATTGTTTTCGAGTCATTACGACACTTCGAAATCATTGTTGCCACAATAACGCGATGATGACACTTCAGGTGGAAAAAAAATTAATTTTTTTTTTTTCAATACTCACTTTTCGATCAAATCCACTCAACCATTTCCAGTCCACGTAATTCCCGAAAGTAACTTTTCTGTGTCTGTGTATCTTGGCGTCTCTTATCACGTTAATTAATCAGACGAAAAAAAAAAAAAAAAAAAAAAAAAAAAAAAGATAATGTTTCACTTATCTCACGTACGAAAAATTATCACGCAAAAATCATTCCAACTCGTTTATCTATATTATTCGATGAATAATAAGCGAATTTCACGTTTCCACGAAACAGACAAGAAACTGATATTTTTCTGATATTTCTGAAGACGGATAATCGATCGCAAATTGCAAATTTTCTCGACACGTTCTATTTTTTTTTTTTTTCTTTCTTTTCTTCTTTTATAGCAATGCGGCTCTAACAGTTCACGTGAACCGTCGGCTCGCGACTGAACTGACTCGTACCTGAGACACACGAGAGCGGCGGCTTCGAGTAACGGGCCCCGGTAAAGCCCCGATATCGTTCGGCTACTTTCGCGCTCTCCGTTCGGCCCTTCTCGTATTCGCTCGTTTGCGCGCGAGCGCCCACTCTGCAATCATCAAAACGATCTCCTTTCTGCTACGAGTCCCGTCTTATCAACGAATTCTCAAGAGCTCCTATCTTTATCAACATCTGTTATTCTTTTACGTGATCTTGACCATTTTTGGATTCGGTGCATGGCGTTCGAAATAATTGATTCGTTGTCATATATCGAGAGAGAGATTTTTATTTCAATGGTCGTAAAATTCATTTGAAAATTATTATTATTATTATTATTATTATTATTATTATTATTATTATTATTATTATTATTATTATTATTATTATTATTATTATTATTATTATTATTATTATTATTATTATTATTATTATTATTATTATTATTATTATTATTATTATTATTATTATTATTATTATTATTATTATTATTATTATTATTATTATTATTATTATTATTATTATTATTATTATTATTATTATTATTATTATTGTTATTGTTATTGTTATTAATTTTTTTTTTTTACTTCTTTGATATCAATGCAATTTTTTTTTTTCTCGTTGTAAATACAAGCATAATTTCCTAAACGGCCCTCTACAGGAGTTGACTAACTATCGAATATGAATGACGAGAAAAAAAAAAAAAGCGTAAGTGCTTACTTACATCGATACCCGAATAACAAATCGTACGATCACTAAAATTTGTCAACAAGCAGTACTTTGTGTCGTTGATACTCGGCGGCTACTACCTGAATTGAAATTCGATTCCTCTTGTGTGAGTTACCGATGTGAATTCACAAAACCATTATAGTTATCAAACACACACGGAGCCACATCTGGGAGAATAACTTTAGCCCGGAGGGCCTCAACTCTCTATAGAATTTAGTAGCCGGTGCGAGCGCGCCTCTAGTCCCTTGTAGTATATTATAACCATCGCTGGTGAGGTGCCCTGTGAGCTCGACCGTGTGCGTTGCCACGCTCTTCCGCGTCTCTACTCCTCAAAAGAACCAACCGGTTGCTCTCACTCTCTCTCTCCCTCTCTCTTTCTCTCTCTCTCTCGAAACGTGAGGCCGTAACGTACTTAACAACGTTGGAGAAAGAGAGAACTCGTGCGCGTTGACTCTGTTGATGGCGTGTGTGCGCCAGGTGTATGTAGCAACAAGCACCGCGTACTATAGGACACCGGGTACAACGACGTTGCCGCGGCAACGCGCAAAGCGCTAAGAAGCATTTTGTGAAACACGATTCTATTACCCCGATTGATCGATCAAACCGAAATTTGATTATAAACCGGCGTGACAAAAGTACCGATCCTGTCTTATTCAAGAATTAGCCTTCAATAACCACGCATTGACCACACAACTGAGAATACAATTGAGCGCGAATTGAGATAATAGCGTTGACACTATTGTTTCGGTGTAACCGATAAATTCCCGACAACATACATTTGTTGTTTTCTTTCTAGGGTTGGTTGTGTCAACCTACCAGTTGGTTGTATCGATCCAACAGGCTACCAGTTGGTTGTATCAACCTACCAGTTGTTTGTGTCAGCCTACCAGTTGGTTGTGCAAACCTACCAGTTGGTTGTGCAAACCTACCAGTTGGATGTGTAAACTTACTAATTGGTTGTTTCAGTCTGTCTGTTGCTCTTGTAAGCATGCCAATTGGTTGTGCAAACCTATCAGTTTGGATGTGTAAACCTACCAATTGGTTGTGTCAAACTACCAGTTAGTTGTGTAAACTTTCCAGTTGGTTTTTCCAACCAGTTAATTATGCCTGAACTAACCAGCTATGTCAAACAACCAGTTGACTGCAGTAAAGAACCAATTGACTCTAGTCAACAACCAGTTGATCGTAGTGAACAACCAAATGACTGTAGTGATCAACCAGTTGACTGTAGTGAACAACCAGTTAGGTACGTTAATCAAACAGCTGACTGTTTTAATCAGTCGATTATACTCCAGCTAACTGGTTGTGTCAAACGATTATTTTTGACACTGGTAAACAACCAGCTGGTTGTTTCATCCAGGAATATAAGCGAACCAATTGATATGTTGATATCATTTATTCACTGACAAACTTGGTTAATAAATCTTAAAAAATTTCTCTATACAAACTGTTTATCAACCAACTATTTTACTTTGAATAGTCAACGTTTTTCCACAATGGAGCCTCGTGTAAAGTGGGCTTTGCGTACAGGCCGTTATGCGTGACGGCTCGCACGTCCTTCCGCTTGTTCCGCGATCACATGTGCGAACGCCTAACGTCTGAAATCGTGAGGTTATGTTATTTATATCTCGATTACAATATTCATGTTTTTCACAAATTCGAAATTACGTAACATGTCGATAGTTATATGCTCGGCAAATCTATCCAGATCATCCGAAATCCATCAAACCCGATTAGATACAACGTTTTCCATGAATTCAATTAGATAGCGATATTGAACTCATCACGAACGTTTATCGTGTGAAACAATTGTTGATTAGAACTGGCTTATCGTGGAAGCCAAACGTCGTTGCATTCCTTTTTTTTTTTTTTTTACCCCCGCCCTTCAAATTTTATCAAACTCCGCAATAAAACGAGAGAAAAAAAAAAATAATACCGTTCATCGTAAATGAGAGAATAAAAAATTCTCTTTAACGCTAATTATACTTGCATGGCCGTGACGATGAATACCGTTGAGTTGTATAAAAGATAAGAAAAGACGACGGCTGGATGATTCGCATATACGGTTATTTTCGTAGCGAACACTTTTCGTCGTGTTTTTATGATCGCCGTGTTGATCGAGAAACACCGGCGACGTGTCTATCGACGTTTTATCAAATCTTGACCGGCGTGTTTATCGCTTGTGGGAGAGCTCGGAGAATCGAGAACCCGATCGCGCTCTATTGAGCTGAGTCAACCGAAAGACTCGACGTGATCGAGGGAACGAAAAAGAAAAAGAAACAGTTTGCCCGAATGAATTAGAAACGCTAGGGTGTTTATCATTTGGTTGGCAACACTTTCCCTTTATCGACGTTTCGGCAATTCGTGTTCTTCCGAAATTTCATCACACGGCAAAAAAAGTGTATTTATCACAGCGGGATGAATAAACAAACACGAGGGATCGAAGTGCCGATCATAAACACGCCTTTATGAAATTATCGTAAATGAGTTGTGTATAACGTCGAATATGATATATATGTTTGTGCGCACGTTTAATTGCACAGTAATTTGTAAATTCGAGATAAAAAAAAAATATATGCATATACAGCAAATTATGAACTGAGTCATATTTGTTAACTTTGAGGGAGAACATTCTGTTATATTATATTGTTGCCTTCCTATTGTGATTATGAATTTTTTTTTTTTTTATTTTGACTACTAAAACATTAACGATAATTTCCTTCATAGCTCCACTTTTGCCAATCATTGTATTTAGCATAAAACATTGTAAAAATCTTGCACTCATTTGATTAATGCGAAGCGCAGTAGCGACCTTAAGCAAAATACGACAAAACCAAAACACACGTTAGTCCATCGTGTTTGTGATTCGTATAACGGTTACAATCGTTTTCTATCAGAATTCATAAATAGGGCAATGACTCAAGGTCACATTAGAAACCGGCATCCGATTAAAGAGATTAGCATAAATTTACAAATTAAAAAAGACACGCTGCTCTCCTTGACTTCCAAAATATCTCGATGAATAAATTTCCATTAAATGTCCTCATGTATATATACAAAGGACGTGATAGAACGGACTTGCTAAACGTTAATTTCGGTTAACGTGGGCGAGATGAATAGCGATCGGTCCTGTTTCACAAGTCTCGTTTGAGAAATCTACAAAAGGTCGCGGAAATTAAGGAGGCTCCGCGAGGAGGAGGAGGAGGAGGAGGAGGAGGAGGAGGAGGAGGAGGAGGAGGAGGAGGAGGAGGAGGAGGAGGAGGAGGAGGAGGAGGAGGAGGAGGAGGAGGAGGAGGAGGAGGAGGAGGAGGAGGAGGAGGAGGAGGAGGAGGAGGAGGAGGAGGAGGAGGAGGAGGAGGAGGAGGAGGAGGAGGAGGAGGAGGAGGAGGAGGAGGAGGAGGAGGAGGAGGAGGAGGAGGAGGAGGAGGAGGAGGAGGAGGAGGAGGAGGAGGAGGAGGAGGAGGAGGAGGAGGAGGAGGAGGAGGAGGAGGAGGAGGAGGAGGAGGAGGAGGAGGAGGAGGAGGAGGAGGAGGAGGAGGAGGAGGAGGAGGAGGAGGAGGAGGAGGAGGAGGAGGAGGAGGAGGAGGAGGAGGAGGAGGAGGAGGAGGAGGAGGAGGAGGAGGAGGAGGAGGAGGAGGAGGAGGAGGAGGAGGAGGAGGAGGAGGAGGAGGAGGAGGAGGAGGATTGAAAAACAAAATTAATTTTGGCTTCCTCACAGACAAAACAAATATACAAGATTCTATTTTTCAACCTTGTTTTTTAATATTTGAATAATGCACCATTTTAAGTGTACTGACATAAAAATCTCGAAAATAAAAAAGAAATTTCATTGAACCAAACCTTTGTGAGGAAGCAAAAAATAAAAATTGGTCGCTCTTTCACTCATATTCTATCGATCTACGATTCACAGACAAAATTGTCGCTGTGAAATTGATAAGAAAGCGTAATTTTCTAAGAATAAGCGTAACTTTCAGGAATCCCCGTAATTTTAACCCAATCGCGTTTTAAGCTTGCAAATATTTCTGTAATACAGAAAAAATATGTGCGTACGATTGTATGGTAAAACCGTTGTGGTTCACGACTCTCCGCAGCGATATATATATATAAATCGCACGACACGACTGTGGATCAATATTTTTCCACTGAGTCCGGCTACCTCTCTGAGGGTACGACAAATCGAGTTGACCTCTGCGCCACGAATAGTGTGGGATAATGTTAGTAAACACCGGACTGGTTCTGGTCTCTTTTCTACTTTTATGTAGAATCTTTTCTGCTTGTAATATTCATTGAAATTATGCCTTCCACATAATAATAAAAAAAAAAAAAAAAGGCGCAAAGAATTAATAATAAAAATGAATTACATTGCATTAAAAATTAGTTTTTTTTTTAACCTACAGCTTACTTCATCTGGTAGATTTTTTCTAACGTCTTTCGAATTGCTATCGCCAAAATATTGACTGTCTCAAATTTTTTGACCATCTCAAAAATGGGTTAAATTTAAAAAACAAAAAAACGCATTCACCACAGTTAGCTCAACTAATTTCTTAAAAAATTAAGCCATTCCATTCCATGTAAAAGAATAAAAAAATATTTAATGAAATCAGTACTCGAAAGTTATACATCTCGAACTTAAGTAATTAATTCGTTGTCTGTACGAAGCTTACCGGCGAATTCCCAAAAAACTTCTCAGCTTGAGTCCCATTTTAATCCAAAGAGATAGGCGCGAATTTATTTTTCTTCCTCCTGCAAAATTTTAACACTCAAATATCCTTAAATAACACAGCGCGGTTATACTAACTACGTTTAAACACAACGGAGAACCTCACAACATAACTCGCGGCCGTTTGAAAACAAACTGTTGTGCGCTCGGCGGATATCTCGAGCGAACCGTTGTAACGTAGCAGCTGAATTTCACGCACGAGCCGCCATGACCGTTGGCTCATTGTCACGTGCCAAAACACCGGCCAATTAGACGGCGATCGGGGTTGAAAGCCGCTCACGCTATTGGCCCGATATTAAGACAATACTTGAGGTACAGTCAAGTCAATCGAGTACTAAGGTTGAAAAATTGGTTTAGGTTTGACTACCTTAAGGGATCATCTCAGTGTAACGGGCTGAATAATTGTTGATTTTCGAAATCTTTTTTTTTTCGATGGTAAAATCAGTCTGATTTTAGTCGAAAATAATTTTTTTTTACATTTTTTTACATTTTTTTTACATTTTTTTACATTTTTTTTACATTTTTTTACATTTTTTTTACATTTTTTTACATTTTTTTAAACATTTTTTTTACATTTTTTTTTTACCGTTGAAAATGTCTTCGAAAAAAAGGAGTCCTCACGGTGTACATGATTGCGGCTGAAAATATTATTTCAGACAAAAATTGTTTGAAATAATATTTTTCTTAATCTTCATATTTTTATTTCAACGAAAAAGAGTCGAAAAAAATAGTCTAAATTCGATACTCTTTTTTTTTCAAACTATTTTGTCAATTTTGATTTTCAAAAAAAAATCTTTCATATTGATTAATAATTTTTTTACAAATTTTGTTTCAGATAACATTTACTGCCTAAACGATATTTATCCTTTTTTTTTTCGAAGGCATTTTCGACCATTAAAAAAAATATAAATAAACATTAAAAAATGTATTTTCTGTTCTCCATGAGTGCTTTGATTTGACAAAAAAAAATTGGACTGTTTGGCGAATTTTAACCATCGAAAAAAAAAATCCGGAAATTCATCTATTTTTCGGCGCTGAAATACCGAAATCGGGCAAACGGTAATTAGACACGTACGTGTAATACCGATATTTACCGCTTGATACCCAAGTTTCTTTTCTCAACCGTTAGAATAGAAATCTTTTGAATTTGATTTACCGCAATCGGTTATGATAATTCATTATAGCGAATAGATCATCATTCACGTGTACGCGATCGAATAATAATTGAGATTAAGAAGCGGCGTGGATCTATAACGATCAAAGGCAAAATATAGATTAAACTGGTGTCCGTTTTTTTTTCTCCCTCTCTCTCTCTCTCTCACTCTCTCTGTCTTTATATTATTGAATTAACGGGACGGCTCGGTAGATCCATTGATGATTTAATTTTACAACATAGATTAATTTTAAATAATCACGAGCATACTCGGCAATTTGATTTATTGTTATTGTCAATCATTTTAATTTGGGGAATATATTTATAGAGGATATGTGAACTGTTTCGTTTTCTTCTATAATAGTTACAATTATTCTACACCCAAAAAATGAGTAACAAATATTTATTTGAATTTAATTTAGATGAAATTTGGAAAACGGAACATATTTAATAATCGATAGAAACTAGTTATTTATTTTTATTTATTTTTATTTATTTTTATTTATTTTTATTTATTTTTATTTATTTTTATTTATTTTTGTTTATTTTTATTTATTTTTATTTATTTTTATTTATTTTTGTTTATTTTTATTTATTTTTATTTATTTTTATTTATTTTTTATTTATTTTTATTTATTTTTCTTTATTTTTATTTGTTTTTATTTATTTATATTTATTTATTTTTATTTTCTATTTTATTTTTATATTTTTATATACACGCTCATATTTTTGTTTTAATAAATACAACTAATTAGGCTGACATTAAAATAAGAAATTTTCTTTTTACGTGACCAGATTCCAAATATATTTTTGAAATATTTTGCATTAAGATCTTGAAGAAAAAAATGGATAAAAACAGTCCTCAAAGAAAAGATGAAAAATTGAAAGAGTGCACATTAAAAAGTACTGTCAAGAAGTAATACAATACTGGCTAATTATAAGTCATATCTACTTAAAAAAAAAAAAAAAAAACGAAAAGAAGCAGTCATAATTGACAGAGAATGCTTTGCATATCAAATATTGCTATTAATTTTTATGACTGCCAATTAATTGCAACTACGATATTACAGGACTAAAACATGCAAGTATTTTCTTTACTGCAGCAAGCATCCCACGATCGTATTTGTTTGTTTGTTTGTTTTTTTTCTTTTTTTCTCCGCGTGACAAAATTTATTAACCCGTTGGACCGGCGAGAGCGCGAGAACTAAGAAGGTGCGCGCTCCCCCGGTTAGGTAACATATATATCGGGAGCTGGTTATGGAAATGAGAATCTCGTCGCGATCGCTCGACTCGTTTGGTAAACGTCGCCACAGCGAGTGATGCATATTATAACCGATGCATTAAACTCTTTTCTTCATGACAATAACTATCGTGGAATATGGCGCTTGGAGCTTGTTTCCTATAATAAGTACTCTGTGTTACTTTTGTCTCTATATGAGCCATGCTCATGATATGTATTGCGTTATAGAGTTAAATAGGCGAGTGCTGCGCACCGGCTAACCACGCGCTCATGCGTGTGCCGCCATACTACCGGCGCATGCGCCGATGCAACCAGCAAGGCCACGATACGTCGGCGTACGCGTGGTTGCATAGCTTCAGGCGCTACCTGATTTTTTATTAAATAGCGTTAAATTGCTTGAGGTCCGTTTTTTTCGCACTTCTGGGATAATTCTTTGTGTTTTGAGGGCTAAAATTTTCGATCAGATAGCGTAAAATTGCCAGACTTGGAACAATTGATTACTAATTTTGTTATTTCAATATATATCTATTACTTGGAATGATTTGCTTTCAGAACTAGCTACTTTTTTCAAGATTGGTCCTATGAAATCCGGAAATACAATTTTGATATTAAAAAAAAAAATTATTGTGACTAAATATTGAGGGGAAATAAAAATGTTCACTTTTTGTCATGATTGTGAATAAATATATAGTAACTATTTTATGATTTAGTAAAAATAATTCTATTTAAAATATATACTGTTACAAAATATTGTAACTGTAGATTTTTTAAAGAGAACTAGTAGACCAAATATTCCCAAATAATTTTCATTTGTGCTTGAAACTAGTCCTTCCAAAATGAGTGTAGCAATTTCAGATAGAGATGAAATTGAAGCAAGAACGTAGCTTTGAATGCTTGCATAAAAAATAATTTTCTTAAATAAATAGCTTTCCTAATTTTTACAAAAAAAAAACTGTATATAATTATGAAAATTATAAAAATAATTATCTTAAGCTCAGAATATTGTGCAATTATCACAAGCCTATGCATTCATTTTAGACCTTGCAATGTAATTTGATAAGATTACTGAAGAAACCCTAAGCTGAAATAAATCTAACTGTAACTGTAGAATATTAACATGTAAATAAAGAATGACAGGAGCCTGTTAAGCCGGAGGGTTAATCAAACAGCGATAACTATCCAATAAAGAGAAAACAAAAAGAAAGAAGAAAGAATGATTTACATCCCAGCGCTAGTACACCAGTTGGCTGACGGCCGGCTATAAATAATAAATCACAATTTCACAGTTTCGTTTGTGCATTTCTCTCTCGAGCTATTTCAAGTTCGTTCGATGAGTCACACCATCAGATATACATGGAGTGCACCGTAAACTAGCGGAATAGCGAAAAGCGTTTTATCCTGAGCAAACGATGTTCGTCAAGTCCGAGGATATATATATACAGCACATATAATTGACCATGACAATCCAGCGTGTGCATCGTTCCTGACTTGACTGACTTGGTGCGTTCCGCCAAGGGAGACATTCCTCGCTTCGTGTTTTCTCTTCCATGCTAATAACGACCAATATCCATCCAGCAAGAAAATTACAACAGCTCAAGTAGAGTAGCAAATGAGTGCTCCAATACTCTCCCACAAGTAGATTGCATGATTGGCAGTTTGCACCTGTGACGTTTTTTATACCGAGCACATATATGTACATATATGTCTTCCAGCTATTATAGACTCTAAACGCACTTGACGTCGTAAATGTACATAAACACGACTCGGACAACACTCTCTGTGTACCGTAAACGCTATAGACACACACATACACACGCCTATAGCCGCAGGTGTGTTTCGTGAAAATTTAGAAAGCATCGCATCCGCAAGGCACACCCGAAACGATTCATTTTTTTCCCCTCTCGTGTCCCGGATTCTCGTTAAATTACATCCAACCCGTTTTTTTTGTAGAATTAGTTAGACCCTCAAATGCACTTTTTTTTCTATGGTTTTTTTTTTTTGAATATTTTTTTTATGTGACATATCGAATGCCATAATTTTTTTTATAAATCGGAAAAAATTCTGAAAAATACTTTGTACGGTATAAAAAATTTCTAGCTTATAGCCAAAGTGAGCAAGATTTTTCTTTTTTTAGTTTTTACGCTTTTTTGATTAAGAAAATTATTTTAAAATAGAAAAAAAAATTAATCTACTACGGGCGATTGGTTAAATGCTTATCTATGTAAAATCGGATTTTTTAGAATTTTTAAAGATTTTTAGAATGTTTTTCCGATTTTTCCGAACTATGCACATTTTTTTTAAATACTTCAAAAAAAAAAAAATTAATTTTTTTTTTAAAAGCCATCATTTAAAAATCTGAAAAAATTCTGAAAAATATTTTGTTCAATATCAAAATTTTCCAGCTTATAGCCAAAGTGGACAAGATTTTTCTCCTTTAGGATCTTAAGCTTTTTTGATTTAAAAAATGATTTAAAAAAATGGATGAAAAGCTTAAGAACTATAGGAAGAAAAATCTTGCCCAATTTGGCTATAAGCTAGAAAATTTTGATTGCCATAGCTGTTCTAATTAAAATGAAGAGCGAGAGGCGTTAAATAGTCGTAACGACAATCTACGGGACTCTTTACGCGCCACGGCGACAAAATCTCAATCTAAACGAGTCAGCTCACCGAGGTTCTAATTCTTAATGAGTTTCTTGAACAAGCACGCGGGCAACGCGTCGAGTAATAAGGCCACTGCTGTATTTTACACTGTATGTATTTGTATATGTACTTGTATGGGGCGTTTCATGTCAGTTTTTCTTTACTACTTTAGTTGATTTAGTGTCTTCAGAGAAGTTTTAATGTGAAAACATCTTTAGCGAGGCTCTGGAATGGAAAATGTGTCCTAAGGCATTATGGGCACTTTTAGAAATTGAGTGAAAAGAATGCAGAAAATTACATTTACTGCATTCTCTAAAATATGAAATAAAAACCGATCCCATTGAGCGAAAAAAAAAACTCCAATTATTTGATAATTCCAATCAGTAAATTTATTTCTTTAACTAAAAATGAAGGTTTTAATGTACCAACTTAAAAATGCATGAAAAATAAAGATTTCCTGCTAATTATTTTACCTACACAATTTTTCTCCACCCAATATACATATTAAAAAAAGCACACCTAATATATTTTTCAGAAAAAGCTGACAAAAAAAATCAGAAAAAATATTGCCAATAGCAAAATTCTACTAATTCAGCAAAACACCTCATCAGGTAAAAAAACAAAAAGTTGTCGAATTGACAGAGAACTCCAAATACACAATATGCCATATGTGCTGAAATACGCAGCTACGTGAATTGTCGGAGATGCGATTTCGTGTCTTGTGCTTGACAACAAATTGTCTGAGAACATTGAGACAATCGCATAGCGCTCGAGAGTTTCGCGTTATAGCTGCACAGTGTCAACCCGGCTGTAAGCGTTGCGCATAATTAACGGTAATTATAAATAATTGAGAAATCTCGGTGAAATAATGGCGTGGTGTGGTTTTGCCGGTTGTTAGGAATCTGCACGTGTGATCAAGCGAAATTTTCATAACAATTGAGAGCCTGAAGAGTCAGCAAACGACGGGAAGTTAATTAACAGATACGATCATCAAACGTTTAACATTGATATATTACACGTGGTTTGAAATATTATTATTGCACCTTCGACACTTGGCATCACTCGAATAAGTTGGTGCATGTCTCGAAGCGGAAACGTATAGTGTCGCGTACGGAATAATTCAACGATTGGAAACTACGCCTTCGCCTTATTCGTCCACTATAAAGAGGCAACGCGACGTCGACTCGACGTCGAGAGCGAGACTTCCGAGAGACGTCTATTCGCAACCAAGAAGTCAGGATTTCTCAGCGGGGTAAAAGACGAGGATTCCCCGTATTATCTTTTCCGCAGCTGGCGGTTAATGTACTCTTGCTGTATTTCTTGAGTGACTTGTGAGCAAGCTTTGGATGAAATGCCATGCTCACAAGTGTTCTATTATAGCCATAGATGAAAATGTTGTTGAGGAGGCCGAGTCTGCAAAAAAAAAAGAATTTTCAGAGAGTTGTCATTTTTATTCTAGAATTTTTCTGTCAGTGTTAAAAGACATTTGGTTAACCGGTTCCATTGTAAACCACGATTTGTGTTTTTTTTTTTTTTCGATTCTGCGTATGATTCAGAATTGATCACTCAAAGGATTTTGCTCATTGATGTCTCATTTTGCTTGTAACAACATTCTACACCGACTAAGAGGAGGGATTTTTTTTTAAACGTCCCCAGGCCAAAGGGTGATGGGTGATCGTTTGAAAAAGAAAATTCTAACGTAAGAAAATTTTTTATTCAATTTCGAATTATTAGACAAATTTCTGTGTGTTCTCTACCTTTCGCAAATTTGTGGCTAACGAGCTGAATAATTTTTTACAAATAAATCTATGTTAAATGCGGATCGGTATTGAATTTGGAATGTATCGACAGATAGGTTCGAAAACAGAAAAATTCCTGAAAACAAAGCTTCCTTTTTTGATGAAACAAAAAATGGCTAAAAGTTCAAGCTCATTTCAACGAGCAGAGAGAATCATATTTTTCTCTCGTCCATCGTATTTTTTTTAATTTCGATAAGAGCGTCGTTGTTCACAATTTACCGTTGTCAATGTACTTGACAGAATACATACACAGCGTAGGCTCCTCCTACGACAAGTAGACTCCTCGGTGCTTGTGATGCACACACTCGATATACCCCACAAATGTCCTGTGTACATAGAAAGTGCTCATGCGGCATCACAGGAGAGAGAGAGAGAGAGAGAGAGAGAGACCACCTCGCGCACAGCGACCACACCGTTTTCTCTCTATTACACTACTCCCAGTGAAGTTCGGAAGTAGGGGCCTGATTAGAGCGTACACGCGGGGGCCTGGCCAGTCCCGCGACGGGAGTTATCTCGCTTATATCTCGCGACTCGTTAACCGGGCATGTACGACGTTGAATATATATATATATATATACACGTTTGTATTATACATACCAACGGGATCCCATGGAAATCGAAACGCAACCAGTTACCCTGCGACTTTATCTATGTAGCATAATATACGCTTGGGCTATAATTCCAGAGCGCTTCGAATCCTCGTATTCAACTGCCACGCATATGCAGAGATTACACCGTGTGCATTCCAATGCCGAGTGAGTGGAGAGAAAGAGAGGGGGGGGGGGGGGGGGGCAGAGAGAGAGAGAGAGAGAGAGAGGTGCGGGGGATGCGACTTGACTCTGCTTACTCGACTCCATTCCATTGAAACGCAAAACGAGAATAAATCAACGTTTGAATTACGATTTAGAATCAATTGCAATGTTTGTGTTGCAGTTGATTCTTGAATAAATAAATAGAATAAATAAAATGAATAAAATAAATAGAATAAATGAAATAAATATAATAAATAAAATAAATAAAATAAAT
The DNA here is from genome assembly GCA_964016905.1 of Perithous albicinctus. Lineage (NCBI taxonomy): Eukaryota > Metazoa > Arthropoda > Insecta > Hymenoptera > Ichneumonidae > Perithous > Perithous albicinctus. Next base: position 22,730,156 of record OZ024693.1, on the reverse strand, counting down.
AAAATAAATAAAATAAATAAAATAAATAAAATAAATAAAATAAATAAAATAAATAAAATAAATAAAATAAATAAAATAAATAAAATAAATAAATAAAATAAATAAAATAAATAAAATAAATAAAATAAATAAAATAAATAAAATAAATAAAATAAATAAAATAAATAAAATAAATAAAATAAATAAAATAAATAAAATAAATAAAATAAATAAAATAAATAAAATAAATAAAATAAATAAAATAAATAAAATAAATAAAATAAATAAAATAAATAAAATAAATAAAATAAATAAAATAAATAAAATAAATAAAATAAATAAAATAAATAAAATAAATAAAATAAATAAAATAAATAAAATAAATAAAATAAATAAAATAAATAAAATAAATAAAATAAATAAAATAAATAAAATAAATAAAATAAATAAAATAAATAAAATAAATAAAATAAATAAAATAAATAAAATAAATAAAATAAATAAAATAAATAAAATAAATAAAATAAATAAAATAAATAAAATAAATAAAATAAATAAAATAAATAAAATAAATAAAATAAATAAAATAAATAAAATAAATAAAATAAATAAAATAAATAAAATAAATAAAATAAATAAAATAAATAAAATAAATAAAATAAATAAAATAAATAAAATAAATAAAATAAATAAAATAAATAAAATAAATAAAATAAATAAAATAAATAAAATAAATAAAATAAATAAAATAAATAAAATAAATAAAATAAATAACATTTTTTTTTTGCAAATCCACATCTCAGAAAATAATTCATAAGAATAAATTGCTTCGAAAAAAAGTTGAAAAAAATGTCAAAAGTCCCTGAAAACACCTGGCCAAGAAAAAAAATTCTCTCCCAGTAGATGGTAAATCGACGCCAATGTGCTTAAACCGAGAATCCCTTATCTCCGATCAGCAAGAGACGTTGTCGTTGTCCACTCCAGAACTTGTGGATACAATCCCAAAGGTGTACGTTGGAAAACAACGACAACTGGAGGCTGTTGGAAGGGTAAGGTGAGGGGAATCAGGAATTACTTACCGCCTGGACAATCGCGCAATTCATCTTCTCGGGCTTCTCGCCCCTCGCCGCAGCTAGGATTTCCCATTATGGTGAAACACGCGTGCACACACGCTCTATCCATCTCTCTCTCTCTCTCTCTCTCTCTCTCTTTGCATTCGTATACAAACTGGGCGATTCACCATCAGCTCCAGAGAAGCTAGAATACAACCAACCTCATATCGTGCACTACGTACCTACGTATATATAATAAAGGCGGTCGTGAACGCGAGCGCGCCTCCGAAGCTTACAACAATAGTTAATTGGAGAAAGAAAGACCGTTCTGTTTGTGAATTCTGTGGGCGCGGGTGTTCGGGTGTCTGTGGACTATATTCACAATATGTGGACTGTACAAGTATAAGCAAATCTCTATATGCATACTCTCTTCAGCCACGATATTATTATTATTATTATTATTATTATTATTGTTGTTGTTATTAGCAAGCGCAGCATGCTCTCTGCGGAGATGAGGCTATTAAACGTGCGAAATAATGCATGTGTTCCATTAACGATGAGTACTGGCTTGCACGCCAGGTGATGAAAGCCATTATATAGCGAAGAGCGTGCAACAACTCGAAGAGCACGTAATACTAAATAAACGGGGGGGGGGGGGGGGTTGACGATCGTGAAATGCATTATAGTGCATGAGGTCAAGTTCGTCGATTGCGAGGTGTACATTGATAGAAATCGAGGGACTATTTTCGTTTTGAATTTTGGTGCAGTAATGATTTCAGTGAACTCCTGGATTTGACACAATGAGTTCGGTGATTTGGTCATGAATTCATGTAGTTTTCACGATTTTGGTATCGTTTCATGTGATCTTCATGATTTGACATTGTTTCCATGATTTTTATTTGACTTTACGTAATTTTCAGAATTTCATCATAATTTCCATGATTTTGCTATGATTTTTGCATGATTCCTAATACTTCGTGATTTCCAAGATTTTTTTTATTTCACTTCACGTAATTTCCATGACTTCGATATGATTTTACGTAATTTTCATGATTTCTCTATGGTTTCACGTGATTTTTCGAATTTCACGATAATTTCGCTACGATTTTATATGATTCCTAAGATTTCGTTACGATTTCACGTGATTTCCAAGATTCTTATTTCATTTCACGTGATTTCCAAGAATTTTATTTCATTTCACGAAATTTCCATGACTTCGACATGATTTTACGTAATTTCTATGATTTCGCTATGGTTTCACGTGACTTTTACAATTTCACCATCATTTCCATGATTTCCCTATGATTTCACATGATTCCTTAACATTTCGTTAGGATTTCACGTGATTTCCAAGTTTTTTATTTTATTTCACGTAATTTCCATGACTTCGCTATAATTTCACATGATTTCCATGATTTCGCTATAATTTCACATGATTTCCATGATTCCACTATGATTTTCATGATTTCGCCATCATTTCACGTTATTTCCATGATTTCACGTGATTAATCAAATCTCCACAAAGCATATTTTTATTTCTGTAAAAAAAACAAAAAAAAAATAAGTGATTTCATAAATCCAAAAATGATAAAGATTAATTAGTAATTACTTCGAAGGTGTGTTTCAATAAATTCGAGAACGAGCAGTGCGTCCATTCAAACGGTTAATTGACCAGAGGTCGCACCAACAATCTGTGCACTCTTCGTGCAATAAAATCCCAACCGTGAATGGTCACCGCATTTAATTCGGAAAAGAGAACGCGATCTAGTTTTGATGTGCGTGATTCATATGGGAAGAGAATTACAACGTTTCTTCGTGGGTTTTAGGTGTTTTCGCTGCTTCGCAACTGTACTAATTCGGTCAGCCTGTATACCTACTTATACGTATTAATGTTAAGCCGCATTCCTATGAAGAGTCGTAAATATAAATATATATATATATGTACTATATGATATGGTAGTATAAAACATTTCTGTTGCTATGCATGGAAAACATTGTTCTCCATTCCGGTTGTTCCTGATGTCTATGCTCTCTATGTTTCTCTCTCTCTCACTCTCTCTGCCTCCCGTGTCTTTCTCCTCTCGACTAAACTGTCCTCATGAGCTTCTTATTCGGTTTCTTTTTCTTCTGGTAACTTCCTCTATCCATCTCTTTTACGTGCAACCCGTAAAAACGGTACCGAGCGCTTGTGTAGATCGTACTTTAGCAAGTGTCATAGAGTGATGTCTTAAAATGTGTTAATCACACACTAAAAATGTGTTAAAATGTACTACAATGTTAAGGATAAAAAATAACACACTTAAAATGTGTTAAAACGTGCCTACAATGTTAAGGATAGAAAATAACACACTTAAAATGTGTTAAAACGTGCCTATAATGTCAAGAATAAAAAATAACACACTTAAAATGTGTTAAAATGTACTATAATGTTAAGGATAAAAAATAACACACTTAAAATGTGTTAAAACGTGCCTATAATGTCAAGGATAAAAAATAACACACTTAAAATGTGTTAAAATGTACTACAATGTTAAGGATAGAAAATAACACATTTAAAATGTGTTAAAAAGTACGGCAATGTAGGAAATAACACACTTAAAGTGTGTTAAGACGTGCCTATAATGTTAAGGATAAAAAATAACACACTTAACATGTGTTAAAATGTACTATAATGTTAAGGATAGAAAATAACACACTTAAAATGTGTTAAAAAGTACTGCAATGTAGGAAATAACACACTTAAAGTGTGTTAAAACGTACTACAATGTTGAAGATAGAAAATAACACACTTAAAATGTGTTAAAACGTACTACAATGTTGAAGATAGAAAATAACACACTTAAAATGTGTTAAAACGTTCTACAATGTTAAGGATAGAAAATAACACACTTAAAATGTGTTAAAACGTTCTACAATGTTAAGGATAGAAAATAACACACTTAAAATGTGTTAAAAAGTACTGCAATGTAGGAAATAACACACTTAAAGTGTGTTAAAACGTACTGCAATGTTAAGGATAAAAAATAACACACTTAAAATGTGTTGAAACGTGCCTACAATATTAAGGATAAAAAATGACACACTTAACATGTGTTAAAACGTACTACAATGTTGAAGATAGAAAATAACACACTTAAAATGTGTTTAAACGTTCTACAATGTTAAGGATAAAAAATAACACACTTAAAATGTGTTAAAACGTTCTACAATTTTAAGGATAGAAAATAACACACTTAAAATGTGTTAAAAAGTACTGCAATGTAGGAAATAACACACTTAAAGTGTGTTAAAACGTACTACAATGTTAACGATAGAAAATAACACACTTAAAATGTGTTAAAACGTACTACAATGTTAAGGATTGAAAATAACACACTTAAAATGTGTTAAAATGTACTACAATATTAAGGATAGAGAATAACACACTTCATATATTCAAGCACATATGCGAAACCGTGTCGCACATGAACCACATCTTCGTCGAGCAGACGAGAATCTCTACACCGTTAAGAATAAGTCTCTCGTCGTGATCTCGTGATTCGTGCTTGTATACCAGAAGGAGATGGACCACTGTACTTGTGCACATCTCTTCCTTACTTCCCGCTAAGCCACGTAACACAATATACCCGCGAAACCCTCTTTTCCCGTTTTAGCGGCGTAACTTCCCAAGTCTTCCCATCTCATCTCACTGCACTACATCCTCTTTATACTTCCTTCGCGCTACTCTCGACGTATACAAATAGCATCTTTCGGTTACGGTTATGCGTCGCAAAACTCCTTCCTCAACTTGCATGTCCTCTGTACGGGACTAGAAGTAGATGTGTGTATATATATGTAGAGAGAGAGAGAGAGGGAGAGAGAGAAGACCGAAGCAAAACAGCATGCCGGGGCAAAATGGAACACTCAAAAAAATCGAATATTTCTGACGTCAGATAAATCTGTTCATTAATTTATTTATTTACAATAGACACCAGTGTAACCATCTCAATTTGATAGTGTATGTGTCTTTTGTATCTAAACAAGTTTAAAGATCGAATAAAAAAATTCTTAGCTTTCTTTTGAGTACAAGTGACCCTACTTTTTTTTTTCGCGGATCCATAATTTGTGTTTTATAATTAATGCGAGTAATATTGACAATGTTAATATTGATCTTTATGGAGTATTTTTCTATTCTATTTTTTACATTGTCATTTTCGAAGATTCATAAACTAATAATAATAATAATAATAATAATAATTGAAATTTAAGAATATCCCGTTTTGCCCGATAAATCATTTTTTTTCGATCTTACAAAATCGACTATATTTTTTTTTCGCTACTTTATCCCGTTTATCTTGAAGTAGTTGAAGCAGAATTGTCGATATTAGTGAGAAGGAAAAAAATGCGGACACCCGGTAAAAATGATATGCCATCGTGCCCCAGATTTTGTTTTTTTTTCTTTTTTTTTTAAACTTCATTTTTGAATTAAACTGCAATTGAATGACTCTGTTGGTAACTATTAGCAGAATTATTAGCTCAGGGATGTCCATTTCGCCCCGGTCTCTATATTACACACGAGTGACTGACTATAGAACACATGTAACCGTGTAAAATGTACCGTCCGTCACACAGTTTTGCCATCGGCCTACACCGCGACCACGCTAATTTATTCAGTGACACATTCTTTCGCGTCGTCGTAATTTTACCTCATTTCATACATGGATAACCGCCTATATACTATTTTTAGATGACGATGACCATGGACGCGAAATTCATTTGCACTTCACCTGTCCGAGGATTCGACAGATGCATCCAAAATTTCAGTGCTACTAGAAAAAAAAAAAATTAAAAAAAAAAAAAACACACACACACACACAACTTTTAGCCAGGTGACGAGACGCTGACGAAGCGCACACGTCCTTCATCCAATGAATTGTCTTTCGTTTTGTGCCCACCCGTTGAAAATGTATTACCCTCTTAACGCCTCGCGAGAGAACGAAATCGCATTCGTTGTTTCGTGACGGGAATCGTGCACACGCGGATTTCCACTCTCCGCGATTTCACTCGAGGTCGTTGCCAATTTTATTGGCACTCTGGAGAAGGGAGGGAAAAAAAAGAAATAGAAAAAAAAAAAAAAGGACGGGGGAGCGGATATGCATCGAACGGTGGACTCGATCTTGAAGGCTCTCTTGTTAACGATAAATTTTACTATTAAATGGAGTTAATTATTGTATTATCACTACGAGACTAATGAACTATTGATAGCCACCGGTGATTTCATTCCGGATGGAAAGGAAAATGTAGTTTTGTCTTTGTATACATAAATTAGCGATAGTCATTCAAGTCAATACCACTTTATAAGTTCTTGAAGCTGTGTGCTATTAAGTATTTTTAATTCTTGTATTTTATTCGAGAAAAAAAAAATATGAGAAACTATAACGACGATTATTTCACTAAGAATGAAAACGATATTGTGGCCAGAGATAGCAATGTTTGTTTAAAAAAAAAATGTTTCTAATACATTTGAGTTCGAAAGCTGAGGTAAATTTACTTTGAGCCAAATAATTGAAGAGTTGCATTAAAATTTTTAGTCCTGGTTAATAATAATCATTAATTATTCGTATTTATAAAATGATAAATATTTTCTTAAATAAATTTAAAATATTGCCACAATTAAATTTTATAAAATAAACTTTTTTTTTTCTGTAACTATTAGCTTAAAAAATTAATTTCGCTTTATAACTTTCTCGTGATTTTGAAGATTTTTAAAAATTAAATTTTCCAGCCCGTCGTAACTCCATTAATTGTCATCGTACGAAAAATCGCGAGAGTGTATTTTGTTCGTCTTGAAATTCTCTAGAATCAGTATTTTCCAGATTTTTTCTATCGATGCTTTTTTTTTCGAAATAACAGGCAAAAGAATGACAAAAATTAGTCACGCTGTAGCTCTCTCAATAAACAGACACATATAAATATATTTTCTAAACCCCTTTTCCTGACACGAAAATCTGAAAAAAAAAAATAAAATTTCCATCAAAAATCTATTCCTCATATGCGGAAGCAACAGCTCCAAGTCCCTTCCGCATATATTAAAACTCTCGCTCACTCGTAATAACAGGCAATATAGGAAAATTAAATAGTGCAAAAAAAAAAAAAAAAAAAAAGAGCCATGAAAATCCCGTTTAAAATTAAGGATAATATATAAACTATGAGAATTAAAATCACGTGAACGCGCATTTTATTCCTTCGCTGTATCTACACAGCACAGTTGTTGCAACGATAGACTGTGTTATTAATGTGTATACTTCTTAATGCTCTTATTCATCACAATGAGACCAACGAACTATCTATAATCACGATAAATTCATTCTTGTTGGAAAGGATATTGCAGTTTCGTATTTATGTACATACATACATACATACATACATACATACATATATATATATATATAGTAATCGATTATAATCTATAGCTCACCTGTGCTTTCGCGGAAGTGTCGTAACAGCCATGTTCAAGGCCTCGTTGTAGCCGTTTTTCTCCTTCGTCGAGCGCCTCGGTAGATCTTTGCACGCACCCTGCGTGAAGCTGTAGGTGCGCCGTTTCTTCAAGCACAACATTTTCACTTTTCTGGCTTTTACTTATCCGTGTAATGCTATCTCTCTCCCTTTTTTTCTTTTCTTCTCTTTTAATTCGCTCTTCTCTTCAATCCTCTCGCACTTCACTTCATATTAATTGCGCAACGTGTACGAAGCTTTCGGACACTCAGTAACCCCAGAGACTTGTGTCTCGATTACTTCTTTTCGGATTTTTATTTATTTTTTTTTTGTCACTCACGGTCAGTACTCCTCATGGACGGTGTCATTATCGCCAACCAGCCGAGAGGGCGACTCGGATCGATCGACGAATACCTCAGCAATGGATGTTTATATTCCCGCGGAAAATCCTATTCCCGCTCCATTGATTACACTTTCGTCCGTCCTGGTGAAAACCTGCAAAATTTTAAAATAGAGAATCAATTTTTTTTTTTTTTCTAGGGATTGCGGTTTGGATTGGGTGCAATTATTATCAATTAAATTTGCTGCTTATCAAAAGTTACCCTTATTTTAAAAAATTAAAATTAAAACTTGTTTCTCAATTTATTTGCGGATCGGGAAAAGAAAAAATTAATTTTTAAGAAAAAATGTATTTCTCAGAAGTTGATAAAGATTGAAGTTTTTTTTTTTTAAGGAAAAAAAGATTTATCAATGATTTATAAAAAGAAACATGAAAATTAAATGGTGCAGTAATTGCAAATGAAAGAAATGTTTACATTGATTAAAGATTGCTACTGGAAAAGCACAAAAAATGAAAATAAATGTTGCAAGTAACTTTTTTTCCATATTCTCCAGGATTAATTCTTTTTTTCTTTTTTTGCAAGGACAAATCTCTGTATAGGAGAACTGTTTTCAGTCTAGTAATTTTAATTCGAAGATCTTTCACAGAAAATATTTTTCAAAAAATATTTGCATCAATCTCAGCTGTACGCAAAAATTGCAAAAACGAAAAAAAAAAAATTTCATTTTTATTTTGCTAGCGCACTATTAATTATTTATTGACGTAACATATATATGAGGCATTATTTATCAACCAGGAAACTTTCCTTTCTAATTATATATTTTTCACCATTTCCGCTTTTTACATTCCTATTATTTAACCCACAGCAATATGTTCTGTAAAAAAAGTTGTCAGAGTGAACAAAATTTTTTTGGGTGGGCAAAAAAAAGAATGATTAAGAGAAGAAGAAAAAAATGCTTTCATCAGCATTTCTAGCAAACTGAGTTTATCAATAAAATTCCCTACAATCACAATTTTTTTAATTATTATTTTTTTTACCTAATAATAAAAATCGAAAATTTAATTCACCGGCTTAAAACGTAAAAAAAAAAATGTCACGTTGCCCGGTAAAATTTTAAAAACAAATATTTATACAATTGACTAAAGAGAAAAAAAAATTGCACGTTTGTCACTATCGTCTTCGCGAAGAACCGTCGACCCCCGACGGAGGAGGACCGACAAGGAGGAACCAGAGACGTCAGGCTCACACCGAAGTTATAACTGTACTGAAGACTGCGCCCAGAATGTAACCAGCGGGTACCAGTCGCAGCCACCAGCATAGCAGCAACAGCAACAGCAGCAGCAGCATAGCAGAGTAGCAGGCAGAAAAGCTTCGCACCGGCAAATGTGCACGATGAACGTGTGCGGTAACGATCCTCGCGAAATTTGCGATCTTAATTCCACCAACGGCAACGCTAGGACGTGAGAAACTGCTGCTGCTTTGCAGTCGGACAGACGGTGGAGCAGTTAAAAGACTGCATAATTACGAGGAGTGAGGAATTTTCATGGTATTATGAAAATATACTTCCTTGCAAACCACTTTACGAAGATTGGTACCACTCAATGAGAAACGATTAGTATCAGTATTATGATAAAAAAAGATACAAATTTTTTGTTTATGGGACTCAACAGTGGATACATTTTAACGAATTTTAATTTCGCATCTGTTGGGCAAATATTAATTAAATTTCAACGTTAAAGAAACACATTTCACAATTCAGTTTACATATTACGATTTTTTTTTTTTTAATTCTATAGTCACTCTACGTTGGGGTTCTTGATTTAATTTATATTTAGCTGATAAATTGTGAGATGAATATTTAATTTTCACTGTGTTTCATTGAAAGTGCAGTTTTTAATTAAAATTGTATTTAGCTGAGAAAATAAATGACGAATGTGAAATATATTTTTTCAATTTTGTTTTTTGCCTTTTTTTTCAATAAAATTCAAAGAAGATAATTGTTGTAATATTATTTTTTTAAAATATAGAAATTTATTTATAATTTTTGGAGCTTAGAGAATAAACGTGAGATCCTGTACAGAGGGATTTCCTCGAGAGTAGAGGACTTTATCTCGATAAGCTAAATCAAGGTCGCAAGAATAAACGATCCGCAGTGTGTTCTCACTGCGGAGGATCAATGGATCGACATGGAATTTTAACGAGAGCTTTGGACTTGAACTATAGCGTCTCAATGTATCGGCGGTGTTGTAAATTTGCTCGAGTTAAAGACGTATAGATAGATGCACGTGGTTATTGTAGAGTCGGAGCACACTCGATTAAACAAGGCAGAAATCTCTCTCTCTCCTCAGTCGGATCTACGACCATGTGCTCCGCGAGGATCTTCTGTACAGTGCACAGTGGGCTTGCTCCTTGATCGTTAAAAGTATGGTAATGCGGCGAGTAGTCAATCCATTCGGAAATGAATGGTGCAACCGAGGCATTAAATAGCTACAATGCTTGTCGTTATTTTCAGAGACTATAATGTAACTTTACTTGGCTACTAGTGTTATTTTTGCTTCCTCATAGAGGAAGTCTTACATTGGAAAAAGAAAAAATCCGAATAAAGTACCAAAAGTGCTGCTCAATTTGTGGTTTACAAATTAGCATATATTATGAGAAATATTTTTAAAGGGTATACAAAAAAAAAAAAAAAAAAAAAAAAAAGGTAAGCTGAATAATCTGAATCACCATAGAATATATTAAAAAGAAGGCGTTGCGTTGAAGCATTCCTCGCTATAAAAATCAAAATCTTGATTGATTCTCCTTAGTCCAGTAATTTATACCACCAGTTGTTGGTGAAGGCTCATCGTAAAATTACCAAACAGTGTACATATACTTTCCCGTCAGTACCGCGTTGTTATTACGTTATATTTTCCAACCGAGTGCGGTTAAAGGGTTTTTCAAATATGATAATGCAGAATGAAGACAGAGCGATCCGGAAACGAGGAGCCTGGCCCTGCTGACGGCACTTTTCTGTGAGGTTTCAACAATAAAGCGCACACGCACACAATTCTCGCTGCTCCGAGATGCATCTGCTTTTACTCCTATGCTGCAATTCATAGCTACAGGATGAGAATGAGCCTGTGAGCAGCGGAGATGCAACAGGTTGCCGGACACGCCGGTCTCTGTGGGATATACGGTAATGCTTGACTGTAAACTTGCAGCAAGTGCATCGCTCGCGCGAGCGCGAGAGAGTGCGCGCGGACTCTCGCGCGAGATGCAGTTATGTTGGACTGACCGCTAGGACGCGGCGCTCCGGCTGCACCGTCACTTCCAGCAGCAACAGCAGCAGCAGCAGCAACAGCAGCAGCAGCAGCAGCACGCGGGGACCACCATAATACACCCTGTGCTGTTGCCATGCAACCTTGCGCGATTTTTATATAGTACTACTACTACTACTACTACTACTGTGCAAGGTTGACGCACCAGTCATTGACACATTAAGCAGATCCGACGTGATAAAATTGCAAGTCCTCGGTGATTTAACCCTTCGACACCACTCTGGATCATTTTAACCTCGACATTGACGTTTTTACGACGAAATAAATTATACTTTACTATAGAAACTTATTTTTTTTTATCCTTGAAAAAGAGTCCACGACATTCTGGGGAATAATTAACCTTTTCGAAAGCTGCACTGTGAAGCTATTTTTTTTTTTTCCATCAAGTAGATGATATATTTCAAGAGTCGCTTAAATTATTAGCTTGGTATATAAAAAAATGAAAAAATAGAATTTTGTTTATTTCGAAGCGCGTTTAAAAAAAGAATCTATTTTTTTCAAGCGCACAAATATCTCCGAAACTTCAAGTTACGGGAAAAAAATGTCGCCACATAAAATTTGTCGTTTTTTCTTAGCTTTCGAGGAAAACATTTCAAGTAATTTTCACATTCTGATGAGACTGAATTTTTTTTTTTTTACCCAAAAACTAAGGAATTATTTTTTGATTAAAAAACGGACATTTTTTTGGCTGAATAAATTACAGAGTATTTCTGCACGAATGTCGAAGTGGTAAAAAAAAAATCACCAGAGTGGCGCCGATCGATGTTCCGGTATTTAAAAAAATGTATTTGTGTTGAAATTCCAAAAAACGGGGCAATTGTATACAAAATTATTTGTATACAAAACCCGATATTTCCTTTTTGGCTGAAGAAATTACAGGGTATTCCTGCTCGAATGTCGATGTCGTAAAAAAATCACCAGTGTTGCACTGATCGAGGTTCCACTGTAAAAAAAAAAAATGTAATAAGTTAATAATAATTGACAAAACATTGAAATATTTTACATTAATATTATTATATCGAATAAAACGTTAATTCAATGACTTTCGTGTCAGGGATGTCTGCGTCCGCGTAATATCATACATGTACTCGGTACACCGAATAAAAGGTGCAAAAAAAGAGGGCGAAGAAAAAGTACAGGGACGACCGGCTCGGTGTTTTAATTGCGCAATCGAGATCTCGCGCCCAGCGTCAAGACAAATGGAACACGCGTGCAGAGGCCTTTCAAGGCTCTTCGCTAAATTGAGGTTCACGAATTAGCTGCCTATCAATATATCAACCTGATAGGTCGTTGTGGGACAAAAAAGAAAAACGAAGGAAAAACAAGAAAAAAAAAAAAAAAAAAAAAAAACAGAAGAATAACAATAAAAATATAAATACTCACTTGTTGCACAGCACGCGCGAGAGCGCGTTTTATCCGGACGTTCTCTTCAACCGAGTTCTCTGCAACCGACGCTGCTGCTGTTGCTGCTGCTGCTGTGTTGCTGGAAAGGTATCTCAAGGATACACTCGAGCCTCTGCGTTCATTACGTATATGTACCTAAGGGTATACACATCCATTAGCGAGTGGCAATCAGCCTCCGCACCAGTTTCTCAAGTTCTGTGCCCTTTTTGTCAAAAATCTTTTTTTTTCATTTTTTTTTAATCAAATATGGAAATTTATTATGTTTATAAAATACAAGATTATTAAAATCAAATAAAATGTTAATATTTTAATTGTAATAAAATATTGGGAATGTTACTGCAATATTCTGTGCATTAAAATTATAAACTTCCATAAATAATAAAATATAATAATAATAATAATAATAATAATAATAATAATAATAAAAATAAAAATAAAAATAAAAATAAAAATAAAAATAAAAATAAAAATAAAAATAAAAATAAAAATAAAAATAAAAATAAAAATAAAAATAAAAATAAAAATAAAAATAAAAATAAAAATAAAAATAAAAATAAAAATAAAAATAAAAATAAAAATAAAAATAAAAATAAAAATAAAAATAAATAAAAAAATAAAAATATTTGCAAAAAATGTTTAACAGCGGCATCTCTTCTACATCTTCGTAAAATCGCTTGGCTCTGAGTCTGAATGAACCGCTTGACTGATAGCCAGCCACACGTATACAAAGTCTTATATACAGAGAGGTGTCTATAAGCAATATAGACGATGGTATAATAAAACGTGAAGTCGACATTCCGATCGGGCAGCATAAACGTGCCGGGCCACATTCAACAACCCAACACACGGTGTTTGTTATAAAGGCTCGGGTTGGGTTACAGATAGACGTAGAGGTAGGTAGCAGTTACACGGACAGTGTCGAGAGCATTCTCTCTCGTGGCTTGTTTTCAGTGATCCCGGTATAGTGTATAGCCGATGGGTGCATAAGCGCGACAAAAAATCCATCTCTTCTTCTCTACTAACGATTTCCCTCGTCAGACAAGCTGGTAAAGTTATAAGCCGCTTGGACCCGTTATTAAGAATAAAACGACGTCACGGGCATTACGTATAAATATGACCGCACGCTGCGCGGCTGCCCCTTCCAGTTGTACGCTCATCTCTCAAGAGCATCTCTCCCCCCTCCCTTTCTTTCCACGTTCTTCACACCGCCGCGAAAAACCCGTTTACTCTCGATCCTCAGATTTTTTTTTTTTTATAGAGATACCATCTTTCCCTTTTTTTTTTTTTTTTCATTCCTTCGGGGGATTTTTTTTCGATTCTTCAGAAGAATTATTCAGATTAATTAAATGGCGAGGTGTTAAGAATTTAATTTACGATAATTTTTTCGAGACCTCCTGTGTATTTTCTCAAGATTGCGAAAAAATTTGTTCAAATCATCGTTTTAAGGGCGTATAAAAACGAGGAGAAATTTGTTGCGACCGATATGAGGGCCTCATCGGGATTTTCATCATTACAAATCCGGGCCGTGATCAGGGTACTGATCCGAACCACATTTGGGATCGTGTCAGACCCTGATCAGAGCGTGATTATCGAATCTTGTAAAATCGTCAAATGTAGATAATCTTTGTGTTGATTTTCTGATTAAATAGAAAAATCCGTGAAACGCTAAAAAAATTAACAAACGAAATAACATTTAGTGATACTGAGCGTTAAATTTGGTGTTAAATCGATAGAATTTAGAGATTTAATAGAAATTCGATTTTTTTATTTTTTTTACACCTTATGGCACAAAATTCTGCACATTTTATCGAAATTTGCAAAAATAACAAATAAATAACAAAAATGCCACACCAAGTTATTATTATTATTATTAATATCAAAATATATGAATGCAATATTAAATAGCTTAGGATTAATATTTTTTTTCTTGACGAATAAAATTTCCTTAAAAAAATTAAATTCTCACGACTCCTTTTTGCATTAATGATAAAAAAAAATACATCAGCTACCCCTTCCATTCATTCGTACACGCTCATCTCTCAAGAGCATCTCTTCCCCTCGTCCTTCACACCGCCGCGAAAAACCCGTTTACTCTCGATCCTCAGTTTTTTTTTTAAAAGAGATACAACCTTTCCTCGTTTTTCTCTCTCTCTCTCTTTTCCTTTTTTTTTGTTTCCTTCTTCATTCCATCAAGGAAGTCTGGCGAGAAACGATTACACTGCGTGCCATGCGACCAATAAACGAATGAAATATAGAGGAAGAGGGAAAGAAAAGAAGAAAAAAAACAACGTTATTCGTGTATAGCTATACACTACGATAATTTAGCCAAATTGGATTCCACCGGGTGTTGCGGATTATCCTTCGCGTGAGACTAGAAGTAACGTTACCAGCGTGAGCCGTTTATTGTGTAACGTAGAGGCGCGGGCTTTGCTCGCTCGAGCGGATCTTAATTAACTCAAAACAATAACAACCATCTCTTTCACCGTGACCTTCTCTTTCTCCATCGCCTTGTTTTCCTTCTTTCTTTTTCTTTCGAACTCTCGCACTTTTCCCCGAGCGTGTGTTTAACGCGCATTTTCATTACGATTTGTATCGCTTTGGTGAGAAAGAAAAAAAAATATATGATGCGTAAAATATAACGCGATCATTAGGTGTAATGTGCTTTTATCGTGGATACACTCTGCCTTGTGCCTCCTATACTTTTTATGCGTTATGAGTCTAACGTGACCCTTCCATATCCCAACGAAACACTTGTTAAGACAAGCTACTGCACCTCGTAATAATAGACAAACGACTGCTTAACTCTTACAATGATGTAAGTAAAATGTAATTAACTACTTAATTATTTCTATTGCAGCATTGTACTTTACATAGATAAGGATTATATGATTGGATTTTCTAAAAGATTGGTTGATAAATGCAAATTTTCATGCAGGTACGGTTTCGTGGAATTTTTTTTTTTTTTTTAAGATTAATTTGTAAGCTTTTAGCGATTTTATTTTTGTATTGTCTAGTGTTGACTGTTTAAAAATGACGGCAATTTTTTTTTATGAGAAAAAATTATCGATTCAATCTAGTAAAAAAAAATGTATAAAAATTAATTAAAAAAAAAAATAGCATAGATTACGTAAATTAAGTTCACAGGCATATTTTCCCGGAAATTTTGTGAAGGTTGTATTTTTACTTCGATCCTGAGAAACTTTTGTTTTTGTTTTTCTTTTTTTTTAATTCTCAGTAATGAAACTTTGTTTATTAGAAATGAATTACCAAACTGGATCGAGATTCAATCCCAGATGCATCGTGCAGATTCCCTCCAAAATGATTAGCTCGATGGAAGCACTTGCACAAAAACACAAAAACACACACACACACACACACACGCACACTCGGCTTCAAGTCCAAGGCCCTCGACTGCTACTCTCAAACTGTTTGTCCGAGCGTTTGATTCACATTTTGTCGTCTTCTTTTGTTCCTTTTCGTTAGACTTGCGAAATGAAACTTTAGGATTAAAGACACGACAGTCTGTACAATGTATTAATAAAAAAACTGAGACACTGTTGGCTTTTATGCATCTACTTGACTTTAGGAAGAAAAACAATTTTATTTAAACAAAGTTATACGAAACGCCTTATAATTGTGATGGATAAATAAATACCCGTGGGAGTACCAAAAATTTCCTTTCAAATGGTTTGCGAAACGACTTTAGGAAATTAACGGAAACGCGACAATTTTTTTTCTCCAGAAATTTAGTGCCTCAAAATCGCACTGTTTACAGTAAAAGTCATTTTCTTTTTTTTTTTTTTAACAGGCAAATTACAGAAATGTCGTTGAGTGTCGAAAAAAATGGCGATAACTAAATACGCGTTAGCGACAAAATGTCATAGACACGCACTGTACAGAATTATTTCTGCCGTGTATCACGTTCGACGTATCTGTGTACACTATCCGGACCGAACGTAAACTGTCGCGAGTGAGCGCGGTCGACCGGCTGCTGACTACTTTACCTCTGGTGCTGCAGCAGCAACTCGCCAGGACTCCGGTACGTTTACTCAATCGTTCTTTCGCTCCAGCTGGCCGCTGCTGCTGCTGCTGCTGCTGCTGCTGCTCGAACGTTCGCTCACTGTGGCTTGGCCGTGTTGTAAAAATCCTGACACGCATTACTTACTCCTAGTGCTGAGTAGTACGAGTGTTTCTTGCATTATGCAGGATAATGGACGGAGTTTAGCTTACAGGGAGTAATTTTGAATTACCAGAAAAAAAGAAAAGTCGTTATGCTTCTGTAGGGAGTGAAAAAACTTTTTAGCAGCAAAGACTTCCCCATTCGATAATGAACGTTACTCGTTTTTTTTTTTTGTTTTTTTTTAAATATTAATATCTACAAATTTTTATTGATGTAATGAATTATTTTTTGTTTTTGAATTAAAAAAAAAAAATCAACACTTTATTTGAAAAGACGGTTTTTGAAACGTGCAATTGCCAAAATTTTGAAAATCAAAATGGCGGATGGAAATTTGAAAATATGCTTGAATTAGTTTTGTGAAAATGGGTACTCTTAAGTTTTTGACTTGACTGGATAGGAATATTACATCGGAATTTCGAAATTCAAAATGGCGGATCCAACATGGCGGATCGAAATTTGGAAAAATTATGGAATTTTTATGATGATGGGCACTTTTAAGTTTTTGACTTGACTGCATAGGAATATGACATCGGAATTTCGAAATTCAAAATGGCGGATCCAACATGGCGGATCGAAATTTGGAAAAATTATGGAATTTTTATGAAAATGGGTACTTTTAAGTTTCTGACTTGACTGAATACAAATATGACATCAGAGTTTCAAAATTGTAAAAAATATTTGGATTCAGCGATCTCGAAAATCATAAAATAATAGTTTCACAGAAGTCCAACGTTTTTTTAAACTTTCAGTCCATAACATTGGATCCGCCATGTTGAATTTCTAAATTATATCATATTTGAATTCAGCGACCTCAAAAACCATGGATTATCAATTTTCACAAATATCCGCCATTTTGTTAAATTTTCCATCCGCCATTTTGAATTTTGAAAATTCTCATGACTTTTGAATTCGGCGACCTCAAAAACCGTGGATTATCAATTTCCACAAATATCCGCCATTTTTTTAAATTTCCCGTCCGCCATTTTGAATCCGCCATTTTGGATTTTTAAATTCTGATGACATTTGAATTCGAAGACCTTGACCCAAATATTAACACGTAGATAAAAAAAAATCTCACCCTGTTGACCCTAAAAGCCCTTAAAAAATCGTAATCGGAAAAGCAAAGGAAATACAAAAAAAAAATAAAAGGAGGGACCTCATATCGAGCAATAAAATATAATGCATACACACATATATATATGTTTTCAATTTTCATGTTGTATATATTATCGTAAATACAGCGTATATAAAACATCTCCGGGTACTTCATCATCGTATAATAATATAGAGACGTATAAATATGTTATACTTTATTATTTTTTAAATATATGTACTCGTTATAGTCATGTATCAAAAGGGAAGTTGATTTTTCTTTTTTTTTTTTTGGATTGCGTTGGTGGGTTCACGTTTCTTTTTTTTGTATTTTTTCTTTTTTTTTAATATAATAGCCTCACGCTCTCATCTTAATCTGGATTGTTTCACGCGACGATCGTCGGACTCACTTTTATGAAGATAAACGAGCTGAGAGGTATATATATATAATTCACGCTTTCTCAGTCACTCAACGACAATTTATAGTCATAGCGCTCTTCTTTTTATTTTTCGGATTCGTGCGATTCTGTCTGTTGAGTGAAGGAGAGGAGGTGCTGGGAAAGTCGGAGCGAATATTCTCTGCATGCGTGTAATAATGTGTGTGTGTGTGTGTGTGTGTATGTGTACCACGTAGGAATATTTTTGCGCCGGTATACGCGTTAATAATATACACAAGTATATATCGAAGAATCGACGGGTCTCGGTCGTCACGATCCACAGAAACTTGACCACACGACTCCGTGGCTTTCTCGAATGTGCGACGAAACAAGCGAGACCTAAGTACATTGGCTTTCGAAGAAGATTAAAAAAAAAAAAAAAAAAAGGATTTATAATAGCTCGTAAGCATTCTCTACGAAGCTCGAAATATATTTATTGCTGCTACTCGAATTTTTCTTCTTTTTTTTTTTCGCTTTAATTTTATTCTTACTTCGATTAATAACTATACGAGACAACGATGAGCAATTTTCATCGGTATTATATTTTTCATACCGAGAGAGCAACGTCGTATTTTCGTCAATTTTAGTTTGAAACTTTTAACACCAATTTGCTCGCTCTCCTGAGATTCATTAGGATTCAACGTTGACTGAAGACTTTGTCTTGACGATGTACCCGAGGAACAAGGTTTTTGTGTTCTTTCTTTTTTTAATACTCTATGTAAAGGATACAAAAAAAAAAAAAAAAGTTTCGCTGCTTTGATTTTACGCTTGGCCTCCAATATTTATCAAGCTTCACCCTCGAAGGTTTCAACGACGCAATCTCCGGACACAAATTATATTACGCTCTATTTTAATATTTGAAAAATATATGTCATTCTACCGGGTTTTACAGCAGGAATATATACTTCGGTTGAAATTTCGAAGTACGAATTATTACCTCGCGTCTCGCGATACTCTAAAAAAAAAAAATGCCCCAGTTTTGAGATAAAAAACAGGGTGGTTTTCGGTATTGTCACAAACTATAGTACATCGCGTATCGAACGCGGTTTTTTTTTTATTCGATATCAGATTTTTCTTTTTTTTTTTTGCGCGCGTGTAATATGGATGTCTTCGTATCACTTAAATGTGTAATAATATAGTGTTTTTTTTTGTTTTGTTTTTTTTTTTTTATTCTCGTTGCTGTTGCGAATTATAAATAATCTAATTAGCGTGAACACAAAGAATTATTCTGGATTATTTGGTGATGATCGTCGAGAAAACGATGCAAACACACATATCTCCGCTGTCTTCGATACGAATTATTTAATCGCTTCCAAGTAGGGAACGAAATTGACGAGAAGTTATTCGACCAATGATTAAATATAGCGTCGATAGGAGTTTCAATAATTCTCTTGGATCACGACGAAGTTTCGTATCAAAGCTATACATAGTACATAGTGAGCATTCCTTTTTTTTCCTCCCTTCTGTGCGTTTTTTTTTTTTTCTTTTTTTTTCGTCGATTTTGTGCATGCTTCAACGAATAGTAAATCGCTAATTACGCTGTAGCATCTTTCGAACTTTCGCCAATTATTTACACACTGCTTCTGACTACCCATTTCGCTTTTTTTTTTTCAGGTTGTCGATCGAAACTTCAATTAACATAATTACAGAGCTCTAAATATACTCGAAAGTCGCGCGTCGTAAGGAAAAAATGTATATGTCGACGCTGCATAATCCCTTAAATGGAGAGAATTGAAATTTCGCATATTAGGCATTCTCCGCGAATTCAGACACTTTTTTCAATCTGAGCCTCTGCAATATTTCTTCAAACTCGCTAGAATTCAGTCTGTCAATTATTTCGTATCTTTAAATTTAACATTTAAGAATATGCCGAATTTCTTAAGTCAATTTAACTCAAAAAGTACAAGACGAAGAATAGAAAAAAATTGTCATGTTAAAATTTGTATTTTAATATCAGCTTGTGAACGAAATTTTCGAAATTACTATATTAATCGAATATCGTTCATTTTTCACTGAAGACACTTTTTTTTCTTCCAAGAAAATTCTATTATTTGTTGTTGCAAAATTTTAAGATTGTAACTGATTGAGATATCGGAGTTGAAAAAAAAAAATCATGTGAAATCTTATGAAACTGTGACCAATATCTTATGAAAAATAATTGATATTATTGATTTATTTTTTCACTGAAAATATACGGCTTAAAATGATGAGTAAAGATCGTTTACGTTTATTGATGAAACATAAACATTCTCAGATCGACAAACTCATTTGAAAATTTTCATCGACAAGCTGACACAAAACTACAACTTTTATAGTGACAAATTTTTTTTAGTCACAGAATTTTCGAGATGCTTTGACTTAAAAAAAAGAACTTTGTATAAGAATATAAAATCTGTCATTCTGAGTCAGAAAAAAGTGGCTAAATTGACGGAAATGCCCAGGATTCCCATCAGTGAGTGATTGTGGGATGATATTTTACCAATTGACAAATTGTCTCGTCAAATTGAATAATGCTGCCGAGCCAATTTCTCTCCATTTAGGAGATCCCTTCGATCTGCAAGTCGCAGTTATCTACAAAACAAAAATGCGATTCGGTATTCGAAACAACGACTGCCAACTGAAGCCAAAGTGCGTGACTTGTTGTATGTCGGTTAACCGCAAGCTATATGGATTGATCGATCATTGGTATTCGGAGATTGGCAGTTGGTATTTAGAACGATCGCTGGCTAAACATTTCAAATAGGCTCGAATAAATTAAACTCCTGGCTAATTTCACCAAAGACAAAAACGCTCTCTTCGACTACGCATTCATGGCCGATCATTTCATTATTGTAAATGCTTTCGCATTACATAGAATACACATTAATGTAAAAGCTATTTAAAAAAAAAAAAAAAAAGAATAGAAAAAGAAAAAAAAACCACCCAAGTCTCACAATCTCCGCTCGACAGCCGATATAATTTATTAATATTTCTCCTCTCTCGTTTATATCTGTCACACAGAAAGCTAGATCCTTTTCGTTCAGCTCCATTTCTTAAATAAATCGATAAATCTTAACACACGAAAACTTTGATCGCTACGTGACTATTAATAAAAATAATAAATAAACGTTGTATTTGTAGACCGCACTAACATTCCACTTGTTATGGAAAAACCCTTACGATTGGTTTCTAATGTTTTGTTTTCTTGTTTTTTATTTTATTTACTTTTTTTTTTATATCATTATTCAAGAATAACTTCGATTCTTAGTAAAAGTATGAGAAACATCTGACCGTTAAGATAGAGCTCCGAGAATCTCGTAAAACTTTGCCGGAAGTTGATGCGCGGAGCGATTGTTTTTTTTTTTTTTTTTTTTTTTCCTTCTCTTTTTTTACTTCATGATTTCTCCGTCAACGTATTCTTTCTCTCGCTTTTCTCAGATAATCCCACAGATGCCGTTGACTCGGCGTTGTTGCGAGCGCAAAGATGTATGCAATTTATACGGCTGCCGTGTCCTCTGTGTTTCTAAGCAGCGCAGCGGCTTTGACAACGTCACCTCCGCACTGACTAAGCATGACTTTGCAATCCTCAAGACCGACAAAGTTGTTTTCTTTCTTGAGAAGTCCTTGGAGACGCTCGAGCTTTATAGCCGCGAGAACGTCCCAGTCGGTGACATTGAGAGCGGCTACGCACGATTCCGGGGTCGATTGTTCGTGCAACACCTTCAGCATTATCCTGACTTCGTCCGATTGTTCGCCGTTTCGCGGTCCTCTCGTTCTACGAACGTTTGGGCCGTCGCAAGCGAATTCTAGAAGATCCTCGCAAGACACGTGATCGGATTGTCGTGAAAGATCGCTCGTGCGTGCGACTCTCTCGTTTGGCAAACGATTGCCCGACGAATTTCCGGCATTTGTCGAATTTGAGTCCTCGTTGCAATTGCCAATTTTCGCGACGTTTACGTTACACATTTCAACTTGTGCGCTTGTGCCATTTGGACCGTGATTCTCGTTGATCGCCGCTTCCGCCGGTGATACAAAATTTCCCGGTCTGTTGTGTATTGTCGTGGAAACGAAGTTGGTACGCCCGATCGAAGTCTGAGATCTTCCGGATATCCCGGAATTCGTTATTTCGTTAATACTCGCGACGTTCGTTTCTTCTGAACGGTTGAAACTCGTTGGCGTTGAATTTCTGCTTGCGTCACCGGTCTCCGAACTCTCATGAACGATCTTAGAGCTTGAAATCTTGACGGATGTCTTTGATTCCACGCTTATCTTTCTCTGCAGATGACTGGAAGACACGGGAGAGTTAGACGCGCTGTTCTTACTGCAATTGCTTTCCGGCGCTGTCTCCGGCGGCTCGGGGCTACTGCACTCGATCAAATTGTCGGAAAATTCTAACAGGTCCTCGGATATTACGCTGCAACGATGCAACCGATTGTTCTCAATGTGAAGGGAATCCAGTGCAGCCAACTCCGAGTCGATCCTTTGCTCGAATTCTTCTGGGCTAAAATATCGAAACAAAAAAAAATGAGAAATTTAGCACAAAAATTACATTATTTAATTATATCCAATATTATCAAAATTTTTAAATATTTTAATGCGACTTTGATATCAAATTAAAAAAAAAAATAGAGAAAATAATGATGTTTTGATTGGAGTGAAATTTGACTGATTAATTTAAATTATTGCGTAAACTTTATGTATTTTTATTTACCGTTTGATTACAAAAATTAAAGAAATTATTTTATTTTTATGTGAAACAAAAGAGTTTCTCGTATTCTATTTTTTATTATATAATATTTTATATTATATATATAAAAAAAAATAACAACATTTAGGTTGCTAATTTTATTTTAACGAAACGAGAGAAATAAAAATTACCTGTTCGCAGCAATTTCCGAATTGCAAGCCTCATCCGCGTTGTCCGCTTTTCGCGAATTAACGCTCGAGCTTGGATCGTGAATATCAAAATTAGGTTGTCCGTCGACTTGATCTTCGATCGGCGGCGTTGTCACGGTCATTTTCGCTAAAGTTCTCGTAACACCGCCACCGGGTATGATCAACGGGTGTTTACGTTGATGCCTTGGCAAGCTAGATTTTGGTTGTAGTGTCTTGGATCTGTCCCTCGGCGGAAGTGGAATTGGATTCTCGTCGATGTTATTTTGATTCTGATTATTCTCGATTCCAAGCGCAGAATTGTGCCTCTCGAGATTCCTCGTGGTTGGTATCGGCGGCGGGGCATTTGGCGGCGGTGGTGCACGAAGTTTTGGCAATGTTTTTGCGCCACTGTGATGAAGATCGTACGAGAAGGAGGCGTGATCGCTCGACGAAATATCCTCTGGATGTGAGACCGTATGACCCAGAGTCGCGTGCCTGTTACCACGTACACGGGGCCTGACCATTGGAAGACCGGAACGCAACATTCGCAATGGATTCGTCTCCGTGGCACTTTCAATGACTTGACTCTCGACTAGACTGTTGTACACTTCCTTAGCCTCGTCCGACAATGTTGCCTAAACAATTCGTGGGATCGGGATAGATTTGTCGGGGGAAACAAGACAACGGAATTAAAAAACAAAAGAAACGATAAATAAAACGATAAAAAATAAAGATAAAGAGAAGATAGAAAAGAAAGAAAGAAAGAAAAAGACAAAGAAATTACGAGATTGATTCAAATGCGGTTGTACGTTTTGAACCTTTGCTACCCCAAAAACTTTTCTTACGATCAACGTCCCGTCGCGTGCAAATTGCGTGTCTGTGTCTGTGTCTCTGTGTATATAAAAATAAACGTTCGAGGGACGTGCTAGCGAAAACAAATACTCGCGCATTTAAATCACACTCCAAGAGGTAACAGACAAGGATAGTTCTGACTTTTTTCAAGAAACAAAATATTTATAAAAAAAAAAAAAAGAATAAATAAATGAATAAATTAAGAAAGTACGCAAGGTGTGACTAGTGCAACAATTACGAGTAGTTAAATTATAACACGTATGTTTCGTTCGTGTAAAAAACACATTTCTATTCTAACGTTTCATCGTCGTTATGCCCACACCGAGTGTCAGGGCACTCACGTTCAATGATTATATCCAATAAGTACATTATACAAACGGTATAAATTTGTAAATATATCAAAAGTGTTCGACGCTTATTAGTTACAAGAAAGAAAGAAAGAAAAAACACTAAGTGTTTAGTAGTACAGTTATAGTAATAATAGTATCATCATGCAGGCATGCTAAGCGTAACCGGGTGTGGGGTAATGAGACAGCGCTCACGATAACACCAGCACCATCCTTTCGATCGAGTTTCAAAAAAAAAAAGGCAGTAACGATCCCGAGGACTCGTTTTTTTTTTTTTTTTTTTTTTTTTTTTCGATTGCAATACTTTGACATGGCAATTCGTATTTAAAATTAAAACGATCTCTCTCTCTCTCTCTCCCTCGATGCGTGCAAGGTGCGTGCTGTGTGCGATTGTGTCACGCACAATGATTTTCGTTCTGTCGAAGGGACCTCGCGACGTGATTTCACAATCCGAAGGCCAAAATGAATGATGATCGATCCATCATGCTTCGCCACAGAAAAAAAAAAGACATACCGCTTTTTTTTTCTCGCGTTCGCTTTTTTCGACGCGCGTTATCACGTTATTCTAAGGAGCGGGGGAGGGCGGAAAGGTCAATATGTCGTTCGTGAATTCGGGATATTCCGAGCTCGTGTCCGAATCCAGCTCGGAATTACTGGTGAACGTTAGGCTCGAGCTTGGCGCGCTCTCCGGCCACGAGAGTAAATTGTTACGCGAGGAAAAGGGCGGCGATAGCGAATTGAGGAAGCTCGTTGACGGCGGCGGCGATTTTCCGCATAGTTCAACAGCGGAGAATCCACGAGCTGTGTCGGGATGTAAAAATTGTGATTTGTTTTTTAGATTTAATCGTAGACTGTGCGGCACTTTTTTGTGCCGGCGTTTGTAACGCAAACGGCTTCTTATGTCGGTCTCGGAGTGTGACACCGAGTCGGAATCCTCGCTCGACTCGTTTCCCGGATGAAACGAGCGTCGTACACTCTTGAGCGGTGGTTTTCGGTTCTCCGATAACGAGGACGTACGGTGACGATAAACACTGGGCGTAGCCTGTAACTTTTCCGTTATTATATCCGGCTTTATCAGCTCCTTTCGCGCGGTGTTCTCGTTTTGATAGAGCTTCGGTGGCTCGAGGATATGTTGATGCATTGTTGGATTGACCGTTGGTGCGTTAGGCCTTTGCGTTAGATTGAGCTTCATATTCTTTTGCGGTTTAGGCTGTAGCGGTATGTTTAAATCCAGATGATTTGGCTTTTGAATCGGTAAATTGAGACTCCTAAGTGGTGTCGAAGGCGTGCCATCCAGATTTTTAATCGTTGTACCCAACGAATTTCCCGTTGCGGATGTTTCCAAATTTCGCGAATTTTGAGCTATATTCTTGCCAAGTTGTATCATATTTTGTGTCAATTTACCGAGACCGAGATTGAAGCCCTGTCCCTTCTTCGAGTCGAGATAATTCTTCACGCTCTCAAGACCCGACACCTCGCGCTGATACTTCTCAGCGAATATCTTGCTGCTCAATTCCACCTGATTGTTCGTTTCTGCGTCGGATTTTCGTCGTAGACGCTGAAAATTCACCCGTAAACTCTCGCTACTGCTGTAGATCGGTGATTCTTTTTTTTCTGGCTCGGCGATGAAGAGTGGATTGTTCGATATTACGAACGGAAAATTGTCGTGGCCGTTTTTATTAGCCTCGACTTTACGGAAGCTCTGTATGTTTATTCTCACGGCCTCGAGATTACCCCGTGGACTGTCCGGCACGGTGACGCTCTTTAAATTTGTTTTTATACTCTCCGCAGCGTTGTAAACGGTTTTACCCTCTTGACTTGGATTTCTCGGTACAAACGGCACTTTACCGCCTCGCGATTTTTGCAAATCGAATTTCTTCGTCAATTCCGTAATACCAAATTTCGGGGTATCGACCAGCGAGCCCGGTATCTTAGGCCTTGTGCCAAGATCGAAGTTCGACATTTTTTCGTTAGGCGAGTCAAACTTCAAACTCTTGTTTCTCGGGCTCTCGTAACTCGTTGTCTTTTCCTTGCCTGTATCGAGATTCGTCAGATCGTCCGTTTGCACATCGACGCTCGCGTCCTTCGTCGTTTGATCGTTTGTTATTTTATTCTGTGCCAAAGAACCTCCGAGACGCTCGGTGAGCGTTGGACTGCGATCCTGAAAATTGGACCAAAATTTAGTACGACTCGTTTGCTCGAAATTATTTATTTTCTCGAATTTCTCCAGTGTGTCGTCGTCAAAGTACGTAGATTTCTCCGTTGTCGAACAGTCGAGACTGATGTCGTCGTCGAAGTACTTGGGTTGCTCGAAATATCGATCAACGTAACTCGTCGAGACGCGCTTGGGCTCGCGTGGAAAGTCAAAATTAGTATTTACGCTAAAAGACACTTTCCCGTTCTTCGTTGGTATCATCTGCGTATCCATGTCAGCGATGCTCTTGCAATTCACCGAATTCTTACGCGCATTGCCATTCTCAAGAAACTCCGTTGACTTCACGAGATTCTGCTTCATCGCGGCATTGTCAAGTAGATGAGCGTCAAACTCCACGTCCATGTACGACGTCCAGGCGCTTGGCTTCGTCAGAAGTTCCCGAGACTTTGCAAAGCAAAATTCAGCGGACGCTTTGTCCCACAGTGGCAATTTCAAAGTTGACGGAGCACCGAGAGACTCTATGCTAGATACCGTGGACGACAATGACTGCAAACTCGAGCATAACCACTGCTTTCGTGTTATCGAGTACAAGGTGCAAAATGGTGTTTCAAACGCATGCCCAACATATCGACACGTGCACAACATCGGTATCCAAATTTAAACGACCACGAAAATGTTATGTTCATTTGTCATTATTATTTTTTTTTAAATATTATTATAAATATTTTAATTTTTTTTCGTTCGATATCAACCGTGCAGAAACAAAAATCATATATTTGGAACACAACGAAACGTCATAACGTAATGCCAGTTGCGTAAATAAATAAAATAAACGTAATATGCGGAGGGGAAAGGATGGAATTGGAATTTGGGGGTTGGAATCGGTTTGTTACCGTTAGTAAATGCTGTACGAACTTGTGGGGCAAATAGATGTCACAAGATTGCGATATTAGTACAGAAGGCTGCAGCGATATATATATATATATGTATATATATTTACGTGAATATATATGATTAGATGCATGTATATATATATATTGCTGCAACGATCGAAATGGGATTCTAATCGGCATCAGGAATTAACGATGTTCCACAACGATTAGCGACCAATGCTACAAGCACTCGCAATTCAACGCGTTGCTTGATGTTTTTTTTTTTTTTTTTTTTTTTTTCCTTTTTTTTGTATCACCAATAGAACAAACAGCAACTCCCTTCACCTCAAAAAAACAAATAACAATTTATGTTAGATGACTCTCAGAGTCGAGTGATGATGGTTATAATGGGTTAGTGTATACATGACGTGTTAGTATAATGCATGTATGAGTAGTGCCTCTATATCTACGAGAAGATCGCGAAGACTGGTTATTAGAAAGCTGAGTTATCGGACAGATGGAATGAGAGCGACCGGGAGTCTCGGCACGATCTAAGACACTTAGCAAAAGAGCTATAAATTCTAACAGTATATTTGCAAATATG
Source organism: Perithous albicinctus (assembly GCA_964016905.1). Lineage (NCBI taxonomy): Eukaryota > Metazoa > Arthropoda > Insecta > Hymenoptera > Ichneumonidae > Perithous > Perithous albicinctus. The sequence goes on along the minus strand of OZ024693.1, from coordinate 22,702,193 downwards.
TGGCAAACTTTGTACTTTTTTAAGCGAGACAAATAACTCGTTATTATGAAATTCGAAGTTAACTCCTTCGAGATCTTCGTCGTAAAGAATAATGTCATGAAAACAAAAAAAGAAGACTGTGATTGACGATGATTTTGTCGCGTTAAAATGTGAAACTGAAGAGAAAATAATATGAAAAAAAAAAAAAAAAAAAAAAAAAACATAAATGTTTAATGTACCTGGATGTCAGGTATACTGGCAGCTTCCTCTGAAAAGTGTCGTCTGTCGGGTTTTGGACTGTGTTGATGTGGCAACTTAAAAGAGAACTTTCTGCGCCTCGAAGGACTCGCAGGCGTGCGAGGCGACTCCGGCGGATGCTCGAGATCTGTCATGGAACGCGCCGTCAATTCCTGCGCCATTGCAATAGCCGAGTAGAGGGTTTTCTGATCGGCTGCCGAGATGGGCTTCACCTAAACGCAGGAAAAATGTTTACCGCCACTGGTTCATCGATAAATCGATTTTGGTTTTTTTTTTTCTTCTTTTTTTTCTTTTTCTTTTTTACTCTCCTCTATTTTCCTTTTCTATCGGATGGCCGTTGTTAAATTTTGAATGAGCGCTCAACGTGTTCGCAGGATTGATGTATTTTTTTCTAATGCAATATATATATATATCTATGCGCAGATCCTAAGATCATTCGCTCTATTAGTTCGCAGCTAATCGAAACACGTCCAGTCGACGGCAAAACAATCGGTTATGCTATAGCAGTATTGTATCATCGTGGAAAAGAAAAACAGTATTAATCACACGCAAACGTAAACCAACGATTCGTCATTAACGATTTACAAGGAATGGTTAACATAAAAAGCAACGTAAAAATAGATGCGATACAGTGATCAAGACGATTTCTAAACACGGTGGTGGTGAATGTAAAAAAACGAAAGGAAAAAATGAAAAAAGGAAAAAAAAAGAAGAAAAAAAAAAAGGGAACAAAAAAACGTAAACGAAATGAGTATCACTGTACATTTATTGGACTCACGGTGGCTTGTTTCTTTTTGCTGCATTGCTTAGCTTGTATCTCGCGTAGCTCGTTTCGAGCGTTACTCGACTCGTGTTCCGTGGGCGCTGGATGACCCGGTGGCGGTGGCGGTGGTGGCGAAGTCCCTGCAAAAACCGCAAGTGATTTTATCATTAGCAACGTCATTCTTTTATTTTTTTTTTTTTGTTACTTTTAATTATGGAGCTTCAATTGAATTTGGCGCTTACCCAACGATCTAAACATTTGATCCATCTCGTCCAAAAGACTTGGACCGTATTCGAAATTCAATGGTTTGTCGAACCTCAGAGGACTGTCCTGATTCTCCTCGTCGCTTATCTCGTGATATTCGTGATCCGCTCCAACCGTGTCTATACTGCCTGTTATACTTGATGTCATAGATTGCTTGCTCGCGTTTCCCATAGTACCCAAATGTGATATTTCCGAACTCGTGTCCGACCACAAACTCTCTGTAATGTAAATTTTTGGGCTGTTTTTTTTTCCAATGATTTGCTTTGCAGGCTACTTGGATAGGTCTAAAGTCGAATCGGAGGTCAGTGATAAGAAGACAAAAAAAAATTATCCGATTTTCATTAAAATTTGGGTATCAGACTTTTTTATATCGCTAATTTGGAGTAAAAATTTCGCTAGAAAATTGTTTATGGAAGAAAGAGACGCCTGTGTATTTAAAAAGAAAAGAATGGCTCATAAATTTTGTAATTTTGTTGAATCTTCCATTAGCGAGATTTTTTAATCAAGTTCAGAAAAGGCTTGATATATATATTTTTATTTTTTTTTTTTTACTACATCAATGTCGACAATTTCGTAAATTTTATTTTTCGACTTTTAAAAACTTTAACTATCTGACTCTTCGTTGATTTTGAAATTTCATTATACTGAATAATAATTCAAAATAAATTTGGAACATTTACGATGCAATTTTTAATATTTCTATCGTTTTTAAAAGATTTTTTATGAATTAATTTTGAATTTAATTATTTGGTAGACGCGTTATCGAATACGTCGAACTCTGCGCATTGTTTCCTCATTATTTTCCACCCATCGCCATGTCACCTCTATCAGGAAGCAATGCATATTATTGATTTTAGTTTCCTCGTGGCGGAAGCTTTGTGAAAGGCGGAAAATAATGAGGAAGCAATATGCGAGTATCCGGTTTTCTGGCGTGATAATATTAATACGGTATAAAAAGTTTTCAACTCCATTATCGATTCGCGTCAAACTTATTACCAAACAATCTTCTTCGTAATTGCGTATAATTATTATTTATTAGTTACAGAGGAAAATAAATTCGTAACTAGTTTCAAATACTGGAGAATCCTATTTTTAAATTTTTTGAAAAAAGGGCGTAGTCGCTTTAACTTTCGTAAAAGTTCGATGATTTAGCTAAATACTTCTTAAAAACCTCAATGTTGTTTGGTATTGAATTCCGAAAAAAATCGGTAGAACGAATTCGGGTTTTATGGAGTCTTGAAATTTTCATATTATTTTTGAAAATGCTGTAACTCGTGGAAGGTTCAAGTAACTAATATAAATTTTAGCATAAAACTGAAAATAGAATGTGTTAATGTAGTAGTTTTGTAAAAAATTTTTAAAAAATGCGGAAGTAATGTGCAAAGTTCTACTTAACAGCCTTTTTTTTAAATCCACCCTAGTTACACATATTCATGATCATTTCGTAATTACCGTGTTTGCTCGAAGGGTCGTGCTGCAAATGTTGCATGTTTCTGCTGTCCCTTATCGATTCGTTAGTGGCCTCCCCACCGCTTCTTCCGTCCTGACTCAGAACCTGACTAGAATTGTCGGTAACGTCTTCCTGGGGCTTGTACGGCGTGACTATCTGTCTCGGTAAATGGGGATACTTTCCACCGAGAAAGCTGATATCACCGAAGTAAGCACCGTCGAGGCCTACGTGACCGGTGTGTTTGAAATCCCCTTGGGGCGAGGATATCATGTCGGTGCGTATTTTTCTTCTCTGCGAGGAGTACGCATTTTTGCCATCGCCACGTGAGAATTCGCCGGGTTTGTTGCTCGGTAAATTAGACCCGAGATACGCTATCGTGTGTGCGGGATTGAAAAATCCAGTTTTACCATTATTCAATACGCCCTTCCATAGTACATTGTTGCTGCCCTTATCGAGTACGGTTATAACATCGCCCTGACGATACGCCAGTTGGCCCAATTCCGCGCTATCCTGCACGGCCTGTACCTGTTCCGGTTTCAGGTCCGGCAGATGATTTATCAGTTCCGAGAATTTGGGACGTTTGCCAGGCTCGTGCTGCCAACACTGTTGCATAAGTGTGAAATAGTCCTTGGGACAGCAGTCGGGTTGCTCGAGACGCTGAAAATTCGGCTCGTCTATAGCCTCGAGTATTTGATGCCCGGTTAGTGCGGCCCAAGGCTGAAAACCATAACTGAACATCTCCCATAGTGTCACGCCATAGGCCCACACGTCACTCGCCGACGTGAATTTTAAATATGATATACACTCGGGTGCGCACCAGGCAATTGGCAATTTGAGATTAACGTTGAAATTCGTTTGATAATAATCCTTGCCGACGCCCAATGCTCGTGACAAGCCGAAATCCGATATTTTCACTTTGTTCTTTGAGAATACTAGGATATTGCGAGCCGCTAAATCACGATGTATGAGCCTCTTAGCCTCGAGATACTGCATACCGTCGGCTATCTGTACGGCAAAGTCACAGAGAGATAATACGGGAAAGCTCGCCCTTAGACTCGGCTCTTTTAGACACTCGAGCAACGACCTCAGTGGTGCCAATTCAGTCACGAGCATCAATGAATTTGTGTCCAATACGACACCGTACAATCTCACGATATGTTCATGATCGATCGCGTGCATTATTGCAGCTTCCTTTAGAAATTCTATTGGATTGTTCTGCATACGCTCGCGTGACAGGCACTTTATCGCCACTTGTATTCTCTCGCCGTCATTCGTCCAGACACCCTGCTGTACTACACCGAACTCACCGGTACCCAACTCCTTATTGACTATTATCGCGTCAGCGGGGATCATGTGCTTGTTTGGCACTCGTATCGGCGGCCTGTCCTGCTTCTCCTCCGGCAACATTCCAAGTGCCCCCGGTGGTTGTTCCTCACGCTTTGGTAATAACATCTTCTTGAATTTCGACAGATAATTCTGCGGAAAATGCTTCTGAAAGTACTTCTTCAGACGACGCATTTCCGGCTTGCTCATTCCAATCGCGTTCAGATCCTCCTCCGTTACATACTTTAGCTGCGCCGTGTTCTGCACCTTCAAGTCCCCTGAAAAGAAAAAAAAAATTCAAGATTTTTCGTCAAGAGCTTTGGCGTGATAAAAATAAAAATTCATGTACATTTTTTTTTCAGGACTTTTATCGGAATTCCCGAGGATTTTCATTGGAATTTTCAGGCATTCTATTGTAATTACTTCGATGTTTCGAAGAATAGTTTTGAGCGGTATATTCTCGTTCGAATATCGAACAATAGTTTGAAAAGAAACTTTTTCGTTCGAGTTCTACATTTTCGTAAAAAGAGAAAAAGTGCTTTTTAGAATGCAAGTAAAATAAAAAATTTTACGCCACGAATGAATATTGATTTCTACTTTTTGTCCAGAACATTCCTGCCCTATTTTTCTCTCACCGACTATTTTATATCGAAAATTATCGACAATGATATTAAAATATTTGTATAAAGTTCCGTCGAATGCGGCTCGAAAGTCGATACGTACGAGAAATTAAGGAAAGAAAGAAAAATAATAAACCGATGTCTAATATTGCAAAAATGTGGGGAGTCAATTTAAAACGTTCCACATATGGATAAGCCGCGCCGTGCGTCACTAATTATCCCGGCTAAAGACTAAATTATAGGCACACTCTGACATAGATAATACGAGGAAACCTCGAAGGTCAGATATTTGAACGAGTTAAGAAGCATCGGAGGACACGAGTGGTCATAACGTTGAAAATTCTTATCCATAATTCATGTGTCGTCCCGTTGAGTCTTTTTTTTTTTTTTTTCTTCTATTTTATATAGCTTCTGTTCCCTCTACCGGGAATTCAAGAAATCTTTGAAACTCCCGTCTTGCAATACAAACCATGAATGCCAGCATAGTATTGCTGAAGTTCTGCCTCCATAAGGAATTCGTATAGGCCAGGGCCTGTATTCCGAGCCATGCCCCCTTGAGTATCTGAAAAAAAAGAAATCAGATTATTCAGCAGCGCTCTCCTTTCCACCAGGAGCAGATGACTCTCGGTGGCTATGAATCATTTGTTATTCCTTAGGGAAAAACTTATTTCAGCAGACATATCAATTCTAATAATACCCTCGAGTTAAACTATAAGCGCAAGACATGTGCGAATTATTTAATGAGTCTGACCAACGTGACCGTCTAAGAAAAAAATTCATAAGCTTGAAAGTATTGAACGCGATTTTTTTTCTTCATTTTTATAACTTCCGTTTTATAACTTGAGGTATGTTGAGCACACAATGTAATATTTGGAAAAAAAATTGTTGCAATTTTGAAGATTTTTTTGTTAGGTGACAAAAGCATGCTGGCAATACGGGTCATCCACATTTTTTTTTCGGTTTTATAATCCGCTTACGCTTGAAAGAGAACCTGTAATTTTTTTTTTTTGTTAAAATTGGTAAAGTTTTAATTTATTTAAGACTGTTTTTTAAATAACCATTAAAATCTACGGTTCTGCTTCAATTTTTTGAGGCCCTCATTAGCCACATGGTATTTCTACCTGGCGAAAAATTCTTCGTTGAATAGGTCAATTGTAAGTATTAAAAAAAAAAATACTAGCGTTGAAGTAATTGAAATATTAGTCAGCATTACAAAAAAAAATCCTGAAATTAGGTATTATTTTAGGGCTTCAGGGGTGCTCTTACCCCTTAATGCAAAAATCGTACATCATTTAAAGATATTTTCGTACAATCTTTGTACTCAACATATTTCAAACCATGAACTGTAAGTTTTTTTTTTAATTCGTTTGATTCTTTTGAGTTTTTAAATTGTTTACAATAAAACATTTTTACAGGTGGTCAGGATAGTCAGATGACTTAAAAAAAAAAATTATGTTGAAGCCAATATTCCTATCTGACAATGACCTAGAATACAAATAGCACGACTCTATTATATGTAGTATCAAGGATAGTGTAACAATGAGAGTCAGCTGTGAAAAAAAAAGAAAGAATCTTAAAAGGAGAAAAGAGAAAGGCGATATATGGTAATACGAGAGGCAGTGAGGATTGCCAAGAAAAGGTTTCCAACAGTTAACAGTTAAATGTGGTCACATATATATTTATACATATATAAATATGGGGCATTCCACTTGGTTTCAACCTGGATCTGATCCGTGACCCTTTTGATCGGATCCCCAATTTTTTATATGATTGCCGTAACTCTGAAAAGCACTAATTTTTTAAATTTCGTTTTACACATTTTTTAGTTATTTACGATTTTTTGAAACAAATTATCAAACGACGCATTTTAAAAATCTGAAAAAATTCTGAAAAATCTTTTATTTTTTTATTTTTTTTTTAAATTCATTATGAAATAATACATATATATATATAAATTCAAAACCATATGAAAAAAAAATTCTAAAAATCATATGTAGCATAAAAAATAATTCTAAAAATTTTTTTCAGAATTTTTTCAGATTTTTAAAAATGTGTCGTTCGATAATTTTTATTTAATTTTAATTTTTTTTTTAATTAGTGCTTTTTAGAGTTATGTCAATGTTATAAAAAATTGTGGAACCAATTGGAAAGGTCAAGAGTCAATATATATATATATTGTATATGGGGAATTTTTTTTCGGCACAATTTGGTCCAAAAATGAAGGGGATATTTTTTATTCAGATTTTTATCACTTGTTTTACCCTGTGAAATAATTTTTTTCCATAACTATTGAGTAAAAATAAATTTCGACCAGGTTTAAAATTCTGAAATTTTATCAATAAAATCTAGGACCAAAAACAAGTATTTCCATCGTAGTTCGAGAGTGGGCCGAGAATAATTCCTTTTTTTTTATTTAAGAAAGGAAAAATTCCATATTTCGAAATTAAAAAATTTCAATAATGATTTCTTGTAGGAAAAAAAATAAAAAATAAAACATGTAATGGTAAAAAAATTCAGAATTTTAAACCTGGTGAAAATTAATTTTTACTCAAAAGTAATGGAAAAAAAATTATCTTAAACGATAAAAGTGATAAGAATCAGCAAAAAAAAAAAATCATTACTTTTTGGACCAAAATATGGCAAAAAAAAATTCCACAACTGAATCCGAGAGACTCAGGCCGACGGCCAAGTGAATTGACATGGAATGCCCTATATATACTGGCTACTGGCTACACAAAATGAATAATAAAAAAGCGTGCACATAGACGTACGTCAATGCAACGCGTTATTCAACTTTGACTGAATTGTGGAAAAGAGCATGCATTTGTTATAACAAATATCATTGGCATTGCTCTCTTATTAGAAGCAACAAATTCTAGTGAACAAATGAAAGTAAGTTACAAAAAAAAAAATCAGGCTCTATGCTGTAATACGCTCTCGTTATGAAATAACAAAAAAAAAAAATTTTAACGAGCTCTTGCTTGCCATTGTCTCGTTCCGCAACAGCGTATAACGTAACTAATTCAATCAAAGTATAATACAATGAAACAATCAGCGCATAATATATACGTACACGTGTACAACGTCCTCGAGCATAATGCACCGCAAGAAAAAGTCATCGTCGATTAAGATCGATGCGCCGATGCGAGACGATACTACTGAATACAAAACGAGAAAAAAATATCGTTCGCTTTGTCGATAACAGTGTCTGTACTATCGCACATTTTTGTGTGTGTGTGTGTTTCTTTTGTTTTCTTTTTCTATCGTCCTAAGCGATAATGGCAGCGCGCGCCAACGAACCACTGACAACTAACAAAACGCCGCGACAGGAGCGCTCTTGTAACCGTCAAGAACGTCGAGAGACGTCGTCCTTCCGTGAGAGACACCGGCGCACCTCTAAAACGCATCTCTCTCGCTCTCTCTCTCACTCTCTCCTCTATCGTGTAGAGGAGGAAGGAAAGCAGAGTGTACACAAGTCAAACGACTATAGCGCTGCCAGGCAAGGGACGATAGAAAACAGTGAAGGAGTCTCTAAAAAAAAAGAAGAAAAAAAAAAAAAAAAAGAAAGAAAGAGCTTGTCGCTCGTGAAGCATGTGTGCCTCGACGAACTTATATCAACTCCTCACTGCGCGAAGAATCGAGCGAGCGAGGAATGGAGAACAAGAGTGAGAGAGAAAGACAGAGGGAGGGAGTGTGCGAGAGAAAGACACAACGAGAACTAGTAGGGGAAACTCTACTACTGGTCTGACACCCGATAGCGCTACCAGATACTTATTTCTTCCCGTACGCGCGTATGTACCTTCTCGTCCTGCAAGTACGTGTATATGTACGTCGTGGGACAACCTTCCCAACAGAAATATTATCTCACGAGTGCATGTCGTAACTATCACCGAGATAATAGTGAATTATAGATTCCACTCTTGGCGACCTACGACAAAACGCCACAGATTGCCATTTACGTTGGATTTAGGGTATACTGGACAGGAAACAAAAAAAGTGTGTTGAGCAATTTTGGATTCTACGTAAAGGAAGTTTTGTAAAAAAAAAAAAAGAAAAGGGGCCTGTAAAAAAATGAGGAAGCAAGGTTCTACTTATTTTCTCCATTGATTTTATTTTCATTGCTTTCTTAAATAAAATTTAGCAGTCAATACTTTTTTTTTTATCTGTAATTCAAAATTGAAGTATATGGGGCATTCCAACCGGTCTTCTACCTATGCAAACATTTTTTTTAATAATTTTTTACACATTTTTTATTATCTTCGATTTTTTTTTAACAAATTGTCGCATTTTTTAAATCTGAAAATTGAAAAAAAGCTGCTTTTTTAATTAAACATTTTTTTTGTAGCCGAGCCGTAAAAATAGAGAAAATGGTAATTTTTCGATGGGCAGCAGGCTAGATATTTTTTTTATGCAACACATGATTTTTGAATTTTTTTTTTTTCACGTTTTTCTAAATAAAATTGTAGATAATTAAAAATGTGATCGCGCTCTCAAGAAATCTTCGATTATTTCCAAGACGAGAGTCGAAGTGTTAAACGAATTAATAATTTAATTATTTCTCCCATCATTTGTATTACTTATGTTGCACACAAAACCGTCGTCATACATAAACATCAGTCAGAATGTAACTCAACTGATACATCCAAGGCCAGTTCCAAGGCCACACGTGAAAACCTCAGAAATACAAAATAAATAATACACGAGTAATTGAGTATTTTGAGATTTCATAAGAAATTTTGGTGACTTATCTCAACATAAAATCTTGAATTTTTATTTTTTTTAGCTATCTACTGTAATTATTTTGTTGCTGTACTAAAAATACTATACTTTGCTTCCTCGTAGAGGATGCTTTGTTTTCGTGAAAATTTGTTCTTTTCCAAAACGACGAGAAAAGTGTTTTAAAAAAATCAAACTTGGATATCTAAAGAACGGCTTTATCAATCGAGCTGAAATTTGTCACACACGTGGAGCAGGCAGGCACCATTGTTTGTGATAATTTAAAAAAAAAATTCGAATATAAAATTATTTTTTACTCAATTTTGAATTTTTAGAAAAATGTCTCTATGTTCTCTATTTTCCAAAAATTTGTAGATATCGAGTTAAGTCTTTTTTTTACAAATAAAGCAATGTTAAAAAAGGATAGATATATCGAATTTGTAACGAATCGACAAATAGGTTCGAATTTGAGATTTTGAATTTTTCGAAAAAAAAAATTCATTCTCCTCTAACTTACGTAAAATCCCACAAAATCAACTGAAATTTTCTACAAATGAAAAACAATATTAAGCGCGTTCGAATTTCACGTGAGTCTGAATTTTTCAGAAAAATTTACATTTTTTTATAACTCACAAATTTCACTTAGGAACCAATGTGAAAAAATCTACTTTGCAGCCCTTTTTTTCCAAATTACATCACATAATTCAACATTCGGACTGTCAAAATTTTCACAAACTCAGAAAATGTTACTCAGAAAATGTTACAAAAAAAAAATCCCCAACGAATCTCAACTAAAGTCGCATAGCAATCTCGTGAACCCCACAAAAAAAAAAAAAAAAAAAAAAAAAAAAAAAAGTGCATATTCTACGACCCGAGGAATCGCAAAAGAGAGTGATCTCTGGTAACATCGATGAGTTCACGAGATGAGTCTCCCGGTGTTCGCGGTGTTTCCCCAAGCCGAGAGACGCACTCTCTTCAGGTCGTGGAACCCCGGAGTAGTTCGTATATCGAGAGAGAATGTACATATAAAACCCCCTCGTTCTCCTTCATCGCTGTATCTCTCTCTCTCTTTCTCTTTTTCTCTCCTTTCTCGCTCACTTGGTCTGTCTGTCTCGCGAAGGGGGACGTGGATGGAGGGAGGGAGGGAGGGAGGGGGAGGGGAGCGAATGAGGATCGCAGGAGGCGGGGGAGGGGCACGCCCCGCGCTCCTCCGGCAACGAGGCCCTTAAATAGAATATTATCTATAAATAGCAAAGGGTTTTATATTTTTTTCGTGTTTTGTTTTCTTTTTTATCTCTCTCTCTCTCTCTCCCTCTCTCTCTCCTTGAAAGAGACGCTCTCTCCTCGGGAAACTCACCCATTCTAGCGGGCAACCGTTCGAGGTGCAGATTAACGTCGAAGGTACAGCGATATTCCAGTTACGCTCTGACATGGGACGCTCGCGTCCGCGCCTGTCCCACGTCGGTGACACCAAACGCACAGTCGACCGAGACGAGATATATATACATACATATATGTATGTATATATATATACACATATACATATATAGGTATATATATATCTCTGTCTGTTTCCCACCGTCGATCACTCTTGTAAGGAGAGCTCCCGACAGTGTCGCGAACTCCGATCTATCCCTTTTTGTTCGTTCCACGTCTTGTATCTCAGCTTCACTCTCTGTCTCTGGTTGGAGCTTAATATCGCTCGTTTCCCTCACATCTTCGATGTTTCATCCCCGTAAAAACGTCGTTGTCTCGTTGCACTCGTTGTCATTCCACCCCCCCTTTCTTTCTCTGTCTCTCTCTCTTATTCTCTGTTGTTCTATATATCTCTTTTCCTGGCACCCCTGTCGCCGTGTGCCGGCTTTGGAGATTCTCGCTTCAAACACCAAAAACGATTGAGACTTTCTATGTGTGTGCGTGTGCGTCTATCTCTCTCTGTCTCTTTGTACGGGAGAGATACTTTAAATACCAAACACGCGAAATTCACTTTGTCGAGGTTCCGTAACAACGCGAAAATCGTCGAATCGACACGAAATAACACAGCACTAGCGGCTTTTTTTCTCTTTCTTTTCTTTCTTAAAGCACTTATTACTATACACACAGGAGTATTTTGACGTAGTGTGAGTGATCAACTCACACACACACACACATGTACACAGATAAACGGGCAGAGAGACACACGCCTGACAACGATGACGATGATGATGCTGCTGCTGCTGCTGGTAAACTCGCTTGTGCCCTCTTTGCGTGTTTCTCGGTCTTCTTTCGTCTCCGCTATCCCGCTGCGCTCTTAACTTACAACAGCAGGGTACGAGTGTGCCGCTGACACTGTCAGTGTATTCAGTCTGTGCGACAGTCGTCGGATATTGGCTGCGAGAGAAGCTGGCAAACCGGGCAAAGAAGTGCCTTGTACAATGGTGCCAAATTAATGAGAGTGAAAAGAGGTTTCTTCATGCGCGACAGTGGCTCCATTGATTATTCTCGGTTATTGTCAATTCTGTGACGCGGCTAGCTTCAGTCGGTAGCCTTCTTATTACGATAGTGGGTAACGAGTTTCACGTATTTCATTCTTTTATTTTTAACAATTTTAACAGTTATACGATTATTGATAGGTGAATGTAAGGTGATTATGATTATTTAACCGATATATTTGGTCGTTTTACAGTAATATGGCGTCGGTGTTGCGCACCGGCCTCGTTAATCTCAATCCGACTGGATTGCTCGGTGGATTATGTAAGGTTAGTGTTTACCTTGAATATTTTCGAGTCAAGATATTTTTTTTTTTTGTAAAGTTACATTATTTATTAGACGACGGTGTAGTAGATCACAAATATAATGGAAATGAAAAATGACGTCTATCGTAATGCAACTCTACTGAATTTAAGTCAGCACTCTACCAGATGGAATAATAGTGTATAGATGTATCACGACTCTACCATATAGAACAGCAGTTTAAAAATCTACCATGTTACAATTCTACCGAAAAATATGCTTCTCTACAAAGTCTAAAAAATTCTACTCTAAGGATATTTTTACATAAAAATTTCCACCATAAAAATTCTTGAATTTTTGTGCTTGTCAAGTAAATTTTAAATATAAAATTGCAAGACAATTCTCATTTTCATTATCTTTGTATTAAAATTAATTCAAACCCTTTAAATCATGTACAATTTGAGCAGGGAATTGTTTTCCGATAGACTTGCGATTTGTTAGAGTTACATATCTGATAGAGATACAAATGTGCGTTTTTGGAGATGATTGGTATGAGTGTGTTTTTTAAACGAAATATTAAGATTTTGATTTCTTTCAGATAGCGCCAAAACACCGGAATGCGGCTATCACCCAGGTTTCCTTTATCTCGGGGAAAGAGCTGCGAAAGGACCGACCGCCACGACCACCGCCATTCGATTGGAAACACAAGACTTACAACAGATGGTGGTATATAATGGATCCAATGGAGGAGCGCTTCGACGAAAATACCAAAGTCGTTGTCGTCGAGGGTTTGCCCGGTGTGGGAAAGGATAAATTTGCGAGAAAATTGGCGGAGGAACTCGAAATGATGTACATTAAGCCACCGAGTTTTGACGACGTTTGGATAAATCCCTATGGCTTCGATCTTCGAAGTCTCAATCGGAAATTGCCCGAAGAGGCTCATTTCTTCGACATTGAATCGTTTCTGAAAGATCCCAAAGGCCAAAATTCCGCGGCCATGCAACTGGGGATGTTTCAAATGAGATGCAATCAGTATATCGTGGCTTTGTGCGAATTACTTTCCACCGGGCAGGGTGTCGTTATTCAACGTTCCGCATATTCCGATCCAATATTCATGGAGGCCATGTATAAGAATAAATACGTCTCGAAGGGCGCTTTCAATTACTATAAGAACTCGGTTATTGGCACTATTCCGGACCTTATGCGACCGCACTTGATCTTGTATTTGGACGCTCCAATCTCGACTATCAAGGTAACAACAAACCCTCGAAATTGAATTCACTGCGTCGACGATGGAGCTGTGAATCCAATTTTGAACCCTCGTGCATGAATACGTGAAGCAAAACACGTCAAGTCGGCCAATCTAATTTTTCATCTCAACAAAACGTCCGCAAATTTATTTACGTTGTTGGTCTGGATGAAGATAAAACGTAGGAATTTTTTCACATTTTTTTTATGCATATCCCAGCTATTGAAAATTTTTGAAAATAATCGTTGTCTATTTTTTAACGCCAACTACTACGGCTCACACAAAAAAAAATCGTAAGAACATCAAATTTCGAATTTTCAGCGTATTTTCCAACTACATTTTTTTGTAAAATTCTTCGATTTTGAAATGAGAATTTTTTTGATGAAATCGGAGAATTTTACAAAAAATGTTATACAAATATTTTTTTCCAGTTTTTTTTTTTCCAAAATAATTCATCCTTTTTCCCATTAGAATTAGACGTCAATCATTTTATTCGTCCTAAAACGATGCGGAAATTTGATTCGCGGGATTCTTGCAGGACAACATAAAGAAGCGCAATATTCCATACGAAGTAAACTCGCCAGCGCTAACAGACCAGTACCTCCAGACCCTGGAGGACATATACAAGGAGCATTATTTGCGAGACGCGTCTAAGCACTCTCATTTACTAATCTACGACTGGAGTAAAGAGGGCGATATACAAGTAGTGGTGGAGGATATCGAGCGTTTGGACTTCGACACCGATAATCGCAAAGACGAGAAGTTTTTCGATTGGAAATACGATCACATATATCACCTCAAGCTCCGTAGAGGCGATTACACTAGATACAAAGATGCAATATTGTTAAACATACCGCTTGCAAATTTCGACGTACCCGAGATGTGGAGGTCTGCCGAGTCCGAAATAATACTTGGAAATCTATTGGAGGATGTAAGTAAACACGATATTGTTTTTAAGTACAGAATCACGGATTTTCATTTGTCTTCCTACACTTAATTTTTTGACTGCTGGTATTCGAAGAAAAAATTAAATTGTCGATTCATAAAACGAAGAATATTTTAGCAAAAAAAAAAAAATGCAAATTTGGAATTGGCGAATTTAAATCTACGATATTTCATCAATTTAAAGAGAAAACGAAAAAACTTTTATGAGAAAGAACAAAAGCAGCTCAAACAAAAAAAAACTATAAGTGTTTTTGTAATTTAATTATGTTTCTGTCTTGTTTATTTAGATTCCTGGAGAGAAATACGAGCCGGGCTTTAATCCAGAAGTAGATAAGATTTTATTCAAACTTAACCAAAAGTACGAGGATTTTTTGCCTCGGGAAAAAGTAACGAAGCAAGAGTAAGTTTACTTGATACCGTATACATATATATATATATATAAATAAATAGAGAAAATAATTTGGAGCGTAGTCGACTTTTGAATACCAAGGCGATCGCGAGGCGCTAAGTCATCCATGATGTACCCTAAGCATCGATGTATATTAAAATAGTAACTTTTAAATGACTTGTGTTATTGCAAAAAGAAACCCCTCCTTTTGCATCGTATTCCTCGTATGAATATAAATGCAGTTAGAGAATTGCATTTTATTAATTTCTTTCAAGCATACAGATTGAGGATTGTTGTAATATCCAAGTTTTTAAATTTTTATTACTTTTTTTTTAATACCATTTAAAGCAAGCAAATGCTATTTAAAAAAAATCGTTTTTTTTGACGACTTAAACTTAATCGAACCCGTCGATAAGACTAAAAAATCGTTGTCCAAATTTCGGCGTACAGATAAGTTGGTTCCTGAAGTAAAAAAAAAAAGTATTTTAGCTGTAGAAAGGTTAATCGTAATAATTACAAACAGTAATTCCTCGTTCTTTCAATATATAATATAAACGGTTACAAGTATTTCAGGTATTGTACACATAAGATGACATTATTATACATATAATAATTAAATAGACATTTCACATACGGTCTAAGTCCCATTGTATCGAAGTCGTTGCCGATACAGCCGAGAACCGCGTCAGTTATCTCTCTGTTTTCTTTTTTTCTCCATTTTTTGTTTTCCTCTCAATTACGGAACATCCATTCACCGTCAATCATCAGAGATGTTTTACGTTGAAATATAAACACCGATTCCAGATATTTGTAACATTGTAAATCTGTTAGCAACAATCAATATAGCGTTCGCGTTTTATTCTCTTTTTCTTCTCATCCTTTTTTCTTTTTGTAATTAATAGTTAATGTAAGTGACACAGATCGTCCCGTAGAATCTGGGCAATTGTTATAATAACTTGTGCGGTCGTGTTTATAATTCGCGAACTCCCGAGGAGCTTCTCGTTCGAAGCTATTGTGGGAAACGTGGGCAAGAGAAAATTGCCCGACGATCAGAGAGGGCTCTGCAACAATGCCGGAGAGCAATCGATGGCGAACTAATGCGCGCATCCAATCGGAAGATTCAACGGATAACACGAGAAGAATAAGATCTTTCGCACGTACATGTTCATTACGGGATATAATCCTCGAGCGATTTAATGGAAACTGGGAAAGTTGCTTTTGGAATGTAATGCCGCGGTTACAGCGATTTTTCTTTTTTTTTTCTTCTTCCTTTCTTTTCTTCTCTTTTTTTCTTTTCTTTATAGTCACTTCACAAATACTCGTAACAACAACAACAAGAATAATTAACCGTCGACAGAAAACTGCCATGTTCGCGGCAACAGAGAACTGCATTCGATGAGAACGCGATTAGGACCGTTGTAGAAAGATATATATATCTACAATTCACCGCGAGTAGCGCGAATTTTTTCAGCCGAGAAAAGAAATAAATAAATTGGGTCTTTCGGGCGAAAACCTTTTGAGAGAATACTTTTTGTTACACTTTTCTTTTCTTTTCTTTTTTTTTTTTGTCTTTTTTGGCAGTGATGTTATCTGACAAATAAGCGGCATGCACGTCACAATTGACTCGCGTCAGGTATCACACAGACAATCATATAGAGACGAAGACAAGTAATATTGCGGTACACGTTTAATTGCAACCTGAGAATTCAACCGACGCTTGCAATATATAGATTCGACTTGAACGTTCTTATCGTGTACACACTGAAAAATAGTCGCGAAAAATTGGCAACGCGCCAATTTTTCGCGTTCACGTTCCGCGCGCTTATCGCAGCGAATTAGCGAATCTCCAAAAAATTTGAAAAAAAAAAATTTAGAAACGGCTGAATTTGACGAAAGTTCACAGGACCATCGAGTCGCGTAATTCGGGCACGTAACTTCGTTACAGGAATGAGTAAAATAAAATTTTCTCTTCAAAATTCGCACACTTAATTTTTCTACGATGAATTGCGTCGTTCAATTTGCAATTTTGTAATTACGATTGCACACCACACGACCGCGTAATCATACATTTTAATTACCAGCCAATTTAAAGTAAAATTTCGTATATTAAATACAATAATTATAATTTTATCCAATGTCATTAGGAAAATTATCTCTTTTTTTTTTTCTTTTTCTCATTCCTGACTGGACGACGCATCACGGTAATTTAACGACACAAAACCCGGGAATTAAAAGGCATGAGATGGAAACAGGCTGAATGACAATGACGGATTATTCAATTTACGTTATGCGTGATCTGCACGATCATTAAGCGGTCAAGCTGCAGCACGAGTTGGTTTTTCTCGCTGTTTTGTAAAAAGCCTTTGACTGAACGCTCAGACCCTCGGATTTGGAAACAAGGTCGTCCAGTTTTTCGCCTCTTTGGAGCACAGCCTCAAGTGTGTTGTGCTGGAAAATCATAAATTATTATTATTATTATTAATATTTTTTTTTTTCATTTTTACAATCATGTTATTGTATCGATAATGAATTTTATAAAGTATTCAAGGATATCCAACGATTACCAGAATTATCTTTGTCTCGTCCAGATCGTTCTGCATCTTTGTTAACGAGTCCGCTTCCTGCGGATTTTGGTATTTCGCGAGGTACGTATTGACCTGCGGAAAATCGGCGCTCGACTCGTTGAGTGTCGGCCACGTGTTTGCCGGGTATCGCGCTGCGAATTCGTCTAATACTTTGGTAATTAGAGTGTGTGACACTCTGTTCGGATACTCGTGATCCGAGATAAGAACACCAGCGAGACTGTCGCCTCGCACGTAGACGTGACACATGTACTCTACAAAGAGAGGAAGATTTTCAGTGTGTTAGATTAATGACAAAAAATGGTCATTGTTGTGCACAGGGCAAACTGATTTCACCTATTTCGTTATCACTAATTTCCAATCTCTTGTTTTGTGTCTTAAACTTTATACATAATTTTTTTTCTTATAAATATCAGAAACTTTATAAAAAAATTTTTATTAAAAATTGATTAAATTTGATTTACCGACCAAAATTAGTGCTTAATTTTTGTAATCATTTTGGAATATCAGATTTTTTTTTCATTTCTCATGTAATGAAAAAAAAAAAAAATGAAAATGTGCGTTTTTTTTCATGTCTTATAAAAAAAAAAATTTGTTCAGCATTAATTGTTTAATGTCAGGCTACTTTTAATGAGAAAATTAACGAAAATATATATATTTTTTACGGCAATTTTTCCGATAATGAAAAAAAAATATTTTTGTTGATTTTGACATAAAATGTCTTCCAAAATTACACAATTAATTCCGAATAAATTTTATTATTCAGGGCCATGAAAAAAAGTTTATTTTCTTTTTTTACATATGCCAATAAATCGTACCTGAGCTTCAAATAATCATAAAAACATAGTAACATTTTTATTTTATTAAAAAAAAATTTTTTAATCGTTCTATCTAATGTTGGAGAATAAAAATAATAATTTTTCAAATTTCAATAAGACACACAATGCAATTTCTTATCAATTGTTAAGGCAACAAAATTACCTCCTTCTTTGACGCTCTGTCTGGCGGCTATTTGCGTTCTCTCCGTAATAGTTTTACTGACAAAAGCCATAAATTCTCTGACGCTTCCTCTCTGGAAGTAGGAAAAGGACTCTACGTCGTAAGCGCACTTTATAGCAGTCGCAGATGTTGGACCCTTGTACAGGACTGTTAGAGCGTACAGCTTGACCATCTTGAGCTAAAAAGTAATATATATATGTTATTATTGTTTATAAATGGAAAAGGGTCTAAAGGTCTCTCATTTCCGCATGGCTTATTAATACATGAGCTGAACGATGTGCACGTTATACGATCTCCATAAATATACATTATTATGTTAATATTCTGCAGCAAATAGCAATACGACGTATTTCGTGACAACGAATCGGAGCGCCGAAGAAATTGATGGAATAATCAATGTGGCAACGGAGGTATCGAAGAGTGTAGCATCTCTCTCTCTCTCTCTTACTCTTTCTCTCTTTCTCTCTCTCTCTCTCCCGCTCTCTCTCTCTCTCACTCCCAATAGTAAAAAATTATCGAATGAAGTGATCCGCGCGGGGTTGTAACGCGGCAAAAAGAGTAAAAAAAGAAAAGGCGGAGATCCACGACATCAAACCGTATATTTATCTGTCAAACTTACCTCGAAAAATTCACGCGCGTTACACGAGATAGACGAAAAAAAACTTGAGCGCACGAACGCAAGCGCATGTAACACGCTTTTCTTCCTCCAACGAATTATTAAAGCCAACAGATGCAAATATCCACGAATACGCTTTATATTATCACGAGCAATTTGATGACCACCTTTTGCCAGCTACGGACACATCACTAACTAAATTCTGACACACGTACGACAAGCAGCGTAAAGCTTTTGAGGGCGAACTAGTGTGTACAGTCGTTGTGAGACGAGGGTTCTCAAATTGAGCTAGCGCCCACGGAAAAGAGGCTTGAAGAGAGAGGCTTTCACCATGTGTACAGTGACGGGCAAAAGTACTGACTGACCGTATTAATAATAATAATAATAATAATAATAATAATAATAAAATGTAATAATAAAGTAGAATTTTCCACGCTTTTTCATTAATTTTTATATTTCACAAAGTTTTGCAAAATATGCGACTTTCTACTTTGCAACTTTTTCCGTTATTTTACCAAATAACACAAGAAATATGTGTGAATAAAATGTTATGTTCGCATCCAATTAGACAATATGTACAATTTTTTTTTTTACCTTCTCAATCGTTTATAATCGATCTTTTTTTTTAGTGTAACAAAGTATAAGATACGCAAGTTTTATTACGCTGAATAAAAAAGACTTGCACTATATATTCATCACTAAACAATATTTGAATTCTGATTGCCAATATTTTTGTTCTTCACTGTGTTTTTTCTCATGATGAGAGAGACGCGAAAACGTCGATTTTCATCACCATGCGGTTGGTCATCCTGTTTGACAAGTGTTTTTTACGCGCGCGTTAATCTGTTGCATTTCCGTGATAATGGAGTTTTTTTGTTACCTTATCAACTTTATACTAAGATAACCAAAGAAACATAAACATCGAACAATATTGTTTTTGATAATTATTGCTTTAGAGGAAATTCCACGCGAGTTTGAAATACAAATTATGATACGCGAAACTTTTGAGTTCACTCGGTGACACAAAATCTCGCGCCCGTTGAACCGTTGTTGGCTAGCATGTAACTGTGTATGTGTGTGTTGTACACCTCTTTCAGGTCATATGTAGCGCGGGTAACGTTTCTTACAAGCCGCCATCGATCGTGTGCGTATTGTAGCAACATTACCAATTTAACCCGAGCGCTTATATTGATATTACAACAATGTTACGTCAAAAAATCGTGCTTCCCGTGTTATATTGACGCTCTCGTCGACGAATTATTTGTTATGAGCCTGCAAATGAGGCTTTGTTGAAAATTCTCGAGCGGCGCATATTATCGAGATACAAAACTTGTTGGAAAAAAAGAAAAAAAAAAAAAGAAAAAAAAATGACTACTGCGTTGTATCTGGAACATTATTTAGACAGTAAGTGACACGGGCATATGCATCGAGTGGATTGCATTTTATTTTTTTTTTATTATCGCGTACAGGCTATGTTGATCGACAAAAAAAAAAAAAGAAAAAAAAACGTTGATCAACGTTTTATGAGATGCATTTTTTTTCTTTTTTCTTCGTTTTTTCAGGTTTGGAGCATCTGCCCATTGAGCTGCAAAGAAATTTCACGTTGATGCGTGATTTAGACGCGAGGGCCCAATCGCTAATGAAAGATATTGACAAGCTCGCCGACGATTATCTCAAAAACATGAAGAAAGAGTCGACGGACAAGAAAAAAGAACAATTGGGTCATATACAGAGTCTCTTCAACAAGGCTAAAGAGTACGGCGACGATAAAGTACAACTCGCTATACAGACTTACGAGCTTGTGGATAAACATATCAGGAGATTGGACTCAGACCTCGCGAGGTTCGAGGCCGAGATTCAGGACAAAGCGCTGAGCAGTAGCAGAGCTCAGGAGGAAAGCGGAGCTAGTAAAAAGGGTAGAAAGAAACTGAAGGAAAAGGAGAAACGCAAGAAAGGGACTACGGGAGCAAGTAGCGAAGATGAGTCAAAGAGCGCGAGAAAGAAACAGAAGAAAGGTAACTTTCTTGTCGGTAGAAACTTTGTTTTCATCTTTCGTTGTGGAGGCAACTTTGTTTTTATGAATTTTCTGTTTTTGGTTTTTTTTTTTAGTCTGGGAATGGTTAAAATTATTGAGAAAATGTGTGATTAAAATTTGAGATTTTCTTTTTTTTTTTTATTCTGGGAATGGTTAAAATTGTTGAGAAAATGTGTGATTAAAATTTGAAATTTCCTTTTTTTTTATTCTGGGAATAGTTAAAATTATTGAGAAAATGTGTGATTAAAATATGATATTTATTTTTTTTTTTAATTACAGGAGGTTCTGTGGCGTCGGCAACTTCCACTGGAGCAGTTGGCAGCGGGGCTCAGACTGATGCTAGCACATTGGGACATCCTGCTGATGTTTTGGACATGCCTGTAGATCCTAACGAGCCGACGTACTGCTTGTGTCACCAGGTTTCCTACGGAGAGATGATTGGCTGTGATAATCCTGATGTAAGTTTCTTCGAA
Source organism: Perithous albicinctus (assembly GCA_964016905.1). Lineage (NCBI taxonomy): Eukaryota > Metazoa > Arthropoda > Insecta > Hymenoptera > Ichneumonidae > Perithous > Perithous albicinctus. The sequence continues at coordinate 22,680,821 of OZ024693.1, read as the reverse complement.
CATTACTCTGAACCGCTGATGGGTAACATTAGCACAAAAATGTATGTGAAGCATTTTTTGCTTCAAATTATTATGAGAAATACGAGTGATGAAATTATCAATTGCTTCTTGAATAACGAAATTTTATTTGAGATAATTGCAAAAAGAAAAATATTGTTTCTTGGGGTTAAGAAATATTTGCAATTACTCAAACTGAAAGGTAATTTAAATACTTTTAAAAAAAATAATATTGCGCATTTCTGCTTTAAATACATAGTTGTAGATATATGACTTTTTTAATTCTTTTTCTGTTAAGAAGGTTGCACAACTTCACAGTAGTCAAATTGGTAAACATTTTTTTTAAACCAGTTTCTACAATTTTTGATAATTTTTTTGGCATATTTCAGACGATAAATTGCATAGCAATTTTTATTTACTGCAAATCCTGAATAAAGGATCCCATTAAAACCAATTAAAAGGACAAAAATCCGATTGAAATCTTTTGAAAAAAAAATCGCGTCGATAAATCGATAGACGATATTCATTAAAAAAAAGCCGGCTAATTACTCGTCACAATTGGACCTGAATTAAAAGACACAAAACATGATTTTTTTTCTTCAATTAACAAGCAAAAAATATATATTTTATTTTCTTAATTAATAAGAATCTTTGTTCCAATTCTTTGCGCAATTAATATATAAACATGTTCATTATTATCACTGCACTGTTTTGCAGTGTCCGATCGAGTGGTTCCATTTTGCCTGTGTCGGATTAACCACCAAGCCCAAGGGTAAGTGGTACTGTCCAAAGTGCACGCAGGACCGAAAGAAGAAGTAATGATTAATCTACGATGATGAGACGACGAGCACGACGACGACGGATAGGTGCAAAGCACTTTTTTCCCTCCGATCACTGTATCGTACACACTAATTGCTAAAAAAAGAAGAAAAAAAAAAAAAAAAAAAACTGGCTCGTGATATATTTTTCATAGTCAAACATGAAATTTATCTCAAGCCGTTTTTAAGGATATAGGAAATTTAACGAAATGGCCCCTTGCAACTGCATTTTACATTGCATCTAACGTAGACAAGTGTTTGCGATTTATCTTTGTTACCATCTTACGCATCGGTCTAAAACACTGTCTATTTTGTATGTAATGAAAACACAGTTCGCGTCGGTTTGTCACAGCGATTTTAACGTTTTGAGAATCGGCCGCTACTTCCTGTTTCTACGTTTTTGTTCCTTTTTTTTTTTATATATTTTTTTTTTTCTATTGCTTTTTCACACGTTTTTCATTTAGACGAATGAGCTTAGTAATTTATTGAACGTAAACATTGTTGTCTAAGAACAGAATTGACATTTTGATTGATAACTGTTCGTTTGGCCGATTCTTGAACGTCTGTGACTTGCCACTGCCCCCCCCCCCCCCCCCCTTCGCCCCTTGTAGTTATGAAAATAATGAAAATGACACAAAATCCATTGAATAGTATTAAACAATGAACTATACTCGTATATTATATATTATATTATTATATACTAGTTAATTACTGTTTTTATATTTTATGATTGTACATTGTTAGGATAGTGGAAAAAAAACAACAACAAAAACTCTCATCTGAACCTTTAGGTTCAGTGTGTAATATAAACATTACGAGTAACATACGATTCATAAAAAGATATATATATGGGGCATTCCTAGTGAATTCACGTGGTCATCGGTCTGACCCTCTCTGATTCAGTTGACGATTTTTTTTTTTTTGGCAACTGAATCCGAGAGGGCCAAGCCGATGAACACGTGAATTGACATGGAATGCCCCATATATATATACACACATTTCATTTACCGAAGAGTATATATATATATATATATTGTAGAGACAGTAAATTATCTTATCTCCAGAGCTGTAGACGGCGATACGAACTATTAGGTAAAAAAATATCTAATTTTAAAGCTAAACAGTTGCACACATGGTAAAAAAAAAAAAAAGATTTAATTAACAATTAAAACTCTTCTTCCACGTTTATCGTCTATCGTTTCCGTACCACTTGTCAATTTTTAAATTAAATTATTGCGATATTATTACGAGGTGTATTATACACGTTAAAAGGATTTAAACTACGAGAATGAAAGTGACAAGATTTATTAAAAGCGTTTTTGGACGCTATACGTCGAGTATAAGAAATAAAAGAAAAAAGAAAAAAACAAAAAAAAATTATTCGTAAAGCGTTTTGTTATACGACGATTTTAAAGTTACAATTATTGTTCCATGAAAGTCGCAAAATTCTGCGACGCGTAAAATTACGTCGATGAAATTGACTAGAATAGGAGTCGAAAGTTTTTTGCGGAGCCTAATATTGTCAAGGAATGCCGAGTTGACGAGTGCAGCATTGACTCGGCGGTACCGTCCAGTTGTAATGATAGCTCATCCGGTTTCTCGATTCTTGTACGCACAACGCACCGCTCGTACGATAATGCTCGTACATGTTTTTCATACTCTCGCTCGTCTGCTTGTGAGTTATCACGTAGTCGTTTGAGCAACCGCGCGAACGATACTCCGTATCGAAACGCACGTCGTGCTTACGCTCGATATTCGCCAAGGGTGCCAGCCACAGACCTACCGAAACGTCCTCCGAATTGTACAGCCTAAAAAAAAAGAGATGGAAAAAAAAAGTATCAAGAAGTGTGAAGGAACGCTGGAAACGAAGCAGCAGTGCTGAAATCACGATTGGAGAAAGTCTCCAATTGAAAAATCATTTGATTAACTGTTTCTGGACATAATGAGTATCAACGATTCTTTGAAAAAAAAAAAAATTAATAAATCAATTGATTACATAATTCGTGTTATTTTCATATTTTTTCATTCTTTCCCTTTTCGATTCTTTGAAAAAAATTTAATAAATCAATTGATTACACAATTCGTCTTATTTGCATATTTTTGCATTCTTTACTAGACTAAAATACTAGAAATTATTTAATTCTTTTTATTTACTGTTTTCTGTAATCATGTGTTAAAAAAAAATTAATTTATTTAAGTTTCATGCTTTTTTAACTTCTGCGTTTTATCAATTTGACGTAAATTCGTGGATAGTTGTCTCTAATGTTTAAATAAACTATCTTTATTTTTTATTTTTTTTTACTTTTTACAGCATTTTAAAAAATAATAAAATTGTTTTTTTTTTTATTCCACAATAGATTGTTAATAAATAATGTAATAAAAATCAAAATTAATGAAAAACTTGTTTTAAAAATCGTTAGGTAACAACTGCAGTAACAACATTAATACTGTGAGCACTTTGTCAATATCACAGCAAACAACTTAACAGAATGGGTAAGTACATATTTTTTCTACTGGCAAAGGTAGAAAAAATATGTCTCAGTAGAAAAATCATCCGTCTTGCACAATGTGCATAAAATTTCTTTTGATAAATTTCTTAATCTTCAGAAATTAATATTGTCAGAAAAATAAATGTTCTCTATGAGCATGCAATTATTCTTCAAAAAAAAAAATTGATACAACTGTCTTATCAAAATAACATTTTAATCAATATTTTCTAAAATTGTTATTATAGAACAGAATACTTTGAATGATTTTTCATTTCGAATTTCAATGTCCATTTTTTTTTCTTCTTTTTTTTTCTAATTAACAATTTTTCAGTACAGCACAAATACAAAAATCTTTCTGATCATCCAAACAATTATTATTGAAAAAAATGATTGTCTATGAGAAAATCATAGATTCTTTAATAAAAAAAAAAAAAATTCATATAACTGCAACATAAAAAATTTTAATCAATATTTTCTAAAATTCTTTCACTTTAAAATGTTATTTATTTATTTTTTTAATTAAAATTCCCCACGTGACATTATGGCCTACCTTAGAATCTCCGAATTAGTGGCAATGAATTTAACAAGATTGTAAGACAATACGTAACCGCCGCCCACCGCGTAAGGTAGATAGTAGTCGCATAAATTCCAATCGTGCTCTTTCCACGGTCCCCTTCTCTTCACCTGTGCTTTACCATTGAAGAAACCCCAATATAGCTCCTTTCTGGTGCCCTTCATTTCCCACTTGTCGAGTTCCTTCAAGATCTGATGTACCAATACGAGACTGTCGTCGTCGGATTTAATCAGAAAGTCAAATTCATAATTTTCATAAACATGCTCCAACGACAGTAAAACCTTTTTCGTCAGAGTCCCATAAGAGTCCTGGAGTCTGGAGTGCAACAGTAAATCGTTGTATTTGTGCATCTCAGACTGGAGAGTCTCGATCTGCTCGGGCTGCAGATGAGAGGTGCCTATTGCGAAATAATGCTTGACATTGCTGTGCTTCTCGGAGAGCCAAGTTTTTCTTATTGTGTCCCGTATACGCATTGCATCCGGATGAGTGAGTACAATGACAATTAATCGGTATTTTGGCTTTAGCTTTGACGTACGATCGGCATTCGCGCATCCACGAAAACCTCCGAGATACATCACGATTGTCACGATTATTAACAGCAACAGTGTCGATGCCACGCTTAAACGTAGATAAAGCTTTTTCTGCATAAACCGGCTTACTTTGTAAAACATCTTCAATCGTTCGAATATTTTTTCGCGGTGTCCGCTGTCATCACACACGGCGAAACAACATTCTCGCGCAAATATGCCTGTTTTTTTCCTTCTCACCGCTGTAAAATCAGCTGTTCGATATATATGTGTATTAGCTGCGCGCGCAACTCCGTTATTTTTACCGCGAAATTTCAATCGAACGAAGAATTACTTCTTTTTTTGTATCTGTAAATTAGGGACGTAATTTTTGCGTTATTTTTTTTTTTCTTCTACAGTTGAGCAATGTATTTAAGATTGATTAAGATTGATAAGATTGATAAAGAAAGTATGAGAATAAATTTATAGAAAAATGAATCAATGTAGGCTAGTAATTGGTGGGACTTATTTTTACACTACTTTTTGTGAAGTCAAATACGTAACTTTTTTTTCTTTTTTTTTCATAAATACTCTATTAAATTGTCGAAAAATTACCATATAAAATATACATATTTTACAAATTACAAGTCAATTGTTTTGTGAAAAATAAATAATACTATTAAGCTAAAATTTTGTTGTAATTTTTAAGTAAAAAATGGGGCAATTTGATGAATTTTTTGAAGAATCTTCTGGGAAATAAAGTGAATTTGATAAAATTACAAATTTGACTTCCCAAAAAATGTGTAAAACTGACCGAAATCGATTTTTAGTTCTCAGTCCAAATTTTATTTTAAAGCGTTTTGGAAATTTTGGAAATTTAAATACTCAATTAATTGGAGAGTCAAACAAGGACTATCTTAAAATACAAAGTATTTAATTGTACTCATAAAAATATGAGTACTTGAATTATAGAGTATTTAAAATACCGAGTACATGCAGTATAAGTTATTAATCGTGTTAAGGAAATTCATACTTGGAAGAATGCACAGAAAATCTCAAATTTTAATCACACATGTTCCCAAATACTGTAGAAATATGCCTGAATTTTTTTCTCGCTATTTTAATCTACAGGATTCGCACGAAATTGGAGTGTCTTGTGAGACTCTTTTAGCATGCCCTTAATTATACATTTTATTTATTTATTTATTTATTTATTTATTTATTTATTTATTTATTTATTTATTTATTTATTTATTTATTTATTTATTTATTTATTTATTTATTTATTTATTTATTTATTTATTTATTTATTTATTTATTTATTTATTTATTTATTTATTTATTTATTTATTTATTTATTTATTTATTTATTTATTTATTTATTTATTTATTTATTTATTTATTTATTTATTTATTTATTTATTTATTTATTTATTTATTTATTTATTTATTTATTTATTTATTTATTTATTTATTTATTTATTTATTTATTTATTTATTTATTTATTTATTTATTTATTTATTTATTTATTTATTTATTTATTTATTTATTATTAAAAATCAGATTGATTGTGTTTTTAGTTTATTAATAATATTGATATAACTACAGCACTCGCTGTCGTTTTGAGTAAAAGCGTCTGTTGATTACACCTGCCTGCTTCCTTCGAGCCTCTTTTAACTCAGCTCAAACTCTTTATAATTGACCTCAAACAATTTAAAGAGATTCAACTTTTGTAGTTTAAATTAACAAAAAAAATTGTTACATTATTTCCGTAAGCATGTGTAAACAAAAAAATACCAAATAGACCAACTGAAAAATAAAAAAAAAATAAAAAAGAGTGTATTTAATAAATTAAAATTGGCGAGAAACAAAGTTTCAAAAATTTGTCACAGCCTGTTTGTCAAATCGCTTGTTTAATTTTTCTTTTTCTTTTCTGCATAAATTTTAGACAGATCAACAATTTACAAAAAACTCCGCTGTAACTTTTTTGTTTTTAGGTTTTTTCGCTAATGTTTCGTTAATAAATCGACGCGAAAATCAATTATATTACCGAAGGGATTTTCCGGGTGGAGAAAATTTGCTTACACTCCCCGTCCAGAGAATTAAAAAAAAAAAAAACGTTCTATTCTTCGACGAAGAATATTTTCAGTGTGCATACAAAATTTCCCAAAATGTAATTTACAGATAAATCAACACTTTATTGCGACGTAATCGTTGGATAGTTTTTTTTTAGCAGTAATAATTAGAAGCAAGAAATAAAAGGGTCTTGCGAATAACGATATTTTGTATAAAAAAGAATTCGTATATTGCTACACAGTAAGACAAATGCAATTAAAATTAAGTACTAGCCGTGCATTTGTTTTCTTTTTTCTTCTTTTTTCATAAAACACAATTGCAGCTGTATCTTCTTTCATTCGTTTTCCTTTTTTTTTGTTTAATCAACGATCGACGTTCGTGGCCATCGCGTTGTGAATTGGAATAAAGGACAATTATTTTCTTGCTGATGTCGTTTGATATTAATACAAATAAATTATTGTTTTTTTTCGGTACATAATTAATTGCTACGTACGGCATAGTATTCTTGTTTTTTTTTTTGTTTTTTTGTTTTTTTTTTTAATTTTTTTTTTTGGCACTGCAACAGTGATGCTCTAATTAATCGTTTAAATTTTCTTTTTATTGACATAAGTGGCCTCTGGTTGATAATTTAATGAGAAGCTAAAAACGTTTTTTAAAATGACTTTTTTCTTTTCTTTTCTTTTTTTTTTCTAAGGGGGAAACAGCAGTATTGTAAACGGGATAAGGCACATACATTACGGCGACGTATCTGCATGAGTAAATGGTCGAAAATTTGTTCGTCTCTGCGTTTCGTTTTTTTGTCTACGGTTATTATAAACTAGGGAGTAGTGCCATTTACGATATAAATAAGCTTTGTTTTTTCTTTTTTCTTTTCTTTTTTTTTCTCTTTTTTTTTCCACCTCGTTACGCTAGATTATTAAACGATTATTACCATTGCAGCTTAATCAACAATCATGCTCACATTGCCTATATCCGATAGCGATTATAAGCATAATAAAAAGAAAAAGAAAAAAAAATATATATATATATATATATATATATATATATATATATATATGATAAAAGGTTTATCTGCCGATGCGGCAACTAAACACAAAATTGTTCGGCTTTCTGTATAGTACTTTGAAAACACAGACCCTGCATATTTACAATTGAACTTGCGTAGTTTTTATATATATATATATATATATATATATATATATATGAAAAATTTCTAAGGTCCGCTTTCGTTTCGCAACTCTCATCAGCGCTTAACTAATTTGCTTATTACAACAAACAACGCTATGTAAAACGGATATGACGTTGAAACCAGAGTTTCGTATCGTAAAGGAATAAAGTGAGGCAGAGAGAGAGAGAAGGAGGGCATTATTTTGGCAAACACACATTTTTATCAAAACCCCTGCTGACGCAACGCGCATTGATTTTTTTCAATTCGCGGGGGGTGGAAGATAAACAGACAGTCGTTATCGAATGATTTTATTTTTCGAAATTCAAGTGATATTTGATTCTTGCGATTTAAAATTATGGAAAAAATATGATTTGACCATTTCCTTTTTTTAATGACGAGCAGTTAACGGAGTGATGAACAACAAGTGTTGCAAACCAATTCGCCCAAAATTTTGCTTGGTGTTTATTCGCTTTTCGAAATTTGCCTTTTGTTGTTGTTTTAAACTTGAACAAGGCTGCGGGGAGGAAAAGATAAAAATTCTATTACGAACAGCTGCGTATCTTGTAAGCCGTGACGAACACGCTACATTTATAAACTATCGTTCGATTAAGTACAAAAGAATTTTTTTTAGTACTCTCGTGTCTTCTAAGCCTAAGGCGTGTGTGTGAAGCATGATGATATATATAAATATACATATATTTATATATATATTTATATATGGGGCATTCCAAGTCAATTCGCGTGGTCATTGGCCGGACCCTCTCGGAATCGGACGAAGCTTTTTTTTTGCTTCGGTCCAAAAAAAGAGGATATTTTTTTTCGGATTTTTAACGCTTGTTTGAACGCATAAAACTTTTTTTTTCCGTAATTTCGATCAGTTTTAAAATTCGCAATTTTTTTCCATAAAATCTAGGACTAGAAACAAGTATTTCCATCGTAGTTCGAGAGTGGGCCGAGAATAATTTAGGTTTTTTTTTATTTTAAGAAAAAAAAAAAAAATTTCTTTATTTCGTTTCGAATTGAAATAACTTTTGTCAATTTTATTTTAATTATTGGACGAATTTTCAGCATTTTCTTACTCTCAAGATATGGAACATTTTTTTTTTTCCAACAAGAAACCGTTATTGACATTTTTAAGTTTCAAAATGTGGACATTTTTTTTTTCTTAAATTAAAAAAAACAAGAAATTATTCTAGATTTTATGGAAAAAATTTCCGAATTTTAAACCTGGTTGAAATTAATTTTTTTCTTTTTTCAAAGCTTGTGGAAAACAATAGTTTTAAAGGATAAAACAAGTGATAAAAATCTGAAGAAAAATGTCCTCTTTTTTTTGGACCAAAATAGGCCAAAAAGAATTCGCCAACTGAATCCGAGATGGTCAGTTCGATGGCCAAGTGAATTCGCCTGAAATGCCCCATATATACTTCCAAGTAATCCGTATTTTGTACCAGACGAATATCGGTGGAGGCTAAGATGATTCTACGAATTTAAAAAATACGGTATCTGACTCATTGGAGAGAATCATCGTGTTCGCAAAGCAAGCCAAGCACCTCGAATAAGTAAATTAGGGACAGTACAACAGCGTTGACCTCGTCGTGGCCTCGTTTCTTTTTTTCGTTCTTTTTTTTTTTCATCTCATTATTTGTCGATTGCGTACGATAATCACGAAAAAGAAAAAAAAAAAAAAAAAAAAAAAAAAAATAACGCGCGGCACTTCGAACTGTTCCTTTTCGCTCGCTTCGCTCTTCTCTTTAAACATTCGAAGAATTAATAAACTGAACAACTAAATTGCTAATATTTACATAAATTAACGTAATATACGAATGTTTACAAGTCGATAATGTTTAACTACAGCCATTATTCGCGAACAATGAGTCCGAAGAAACAAAACACAGCTCCTGACGCGGGAGTGATTAACGCACAAGAGGGGAGGATGATAATGCGCGCACGTGTGTTATCTCCTCTTCTTTTTTTTTTTTTTGTTTAATTTAAATGATCCCAACACACACACAAACACACAGTCACGCATCGCGAATTTCACACGTGAACTCTGATGAATAATACAGTAAGATACATTTCTGAGCAGTTTCATTGTTTTTTTTGTTTTTTGTTTTTTTTTTTTTGTTTTACTGATACACGCAGTAATTCTCGAGTCTTGGATACGTTTTTTGTAGTTTTTCCCTCTTTTTTATTTTCTTTTTTAGCCCTGTGATTAATAGTATATTATTTCATGATACTTTTATTAGAACGTCAAGTAATTGGGAAAATATCGAAAAGCCGTGTGCGGTACAATGTAGCTTGCGTTTCAAAGTTCCGCAATGGATCGTCGTTTCCGGTCGACAAGAAAAAAAAAAAAAAAAAAAAAAAAAAACCGCGCAACCTGCCGTTTTACGATAACTCATAATACTTAAAAAAAAAAAAATAAAAAAAAAAAATATCGATAACGATATCGAGTTAATGAAACTAAAGTTTTTTCGTACGCTTTCCGTATCTCCGTGTTTAGTACCAATTTAAGAGCGTTATATCCTGACTAATGTATTCAGAATAATTTCAAGACGAAACGAATAAAGCGGCCTAATCCGTGATGGAGATCTGAGCAAAACCGATTAACGCCTTATCGTCCGGAACTTCGTTGGCGGCGTAGCCCGAATTCTGGAAATAAACCAAAAATATCACATAAATTCGGTAAATTTTATCGAATTTTCTTCTTCTTCTTTTTTTTTTTTTCTTTTTTTTTTACATCGAGATTGTAAGTTTGTTATTTAATCGTGGATAATTTTTCACTTACCAAGGAGAAAGTAACGGTGCGTAATTGTCCGGCGCTGTCGATGAGTTTTTGCAGATTCGCTGCTATTACGACGATATCTTTACCGTCTACGAGACCCGCACCGACAAGCTCAGCTGCGATACCCTCCGCAGAATCGATCCCAACCGCAAATTCGAATCTAATGTCGTTGAGCTCTCGCTTTTGATTACTGCGGAATAGATAAAGTTTTGTTAAAGCGTGATTTTGAGCTTAAGACTTAAGAGAAAACGATGAGAAAAATGTATTTACTGTTTTGACTAGTATAAAGAAATTTCTTTAAAAGCGGGTTACAATATCTACAAATAGGATAAAAGGAAAAGGGATCGTACTGTGATTCTTCTTCAAGGGTGAACGGTGTATAAGGACGCCTGGAAAGCAAAGAAAAGAAAAGAAAACGAAGGATCCTCAGCGATAAATCATAAATCTCACTAATGTCGCTGCTACATAAATAAATACTTAAATAAAACTCACCGCAGTCTGAGTACAAGGTTTATCGGAACGTTCTGTTCCGCGGTTGGTATAGCGACTCGACTCGCCGCGGACTTTACTTGACCGTAGGATTCATCAGCATCAGGAGCCTCCTCCTCGCTGCTAACATTGTCGATTGTATTAACCGGCAATGCTTCCTTGCCCTCTTCGCCACTCGAGGCACCGCTGTCCTCCTCTTCCGACGACCAAACCCACTCACCGGTTACTGTTCTATGTAACCGGCCCGAAGTGCCCGGCTGTCTCTTCGATGCCTATGCAAAAACACGTAGAGATGCGAGTAAAGTAACCATAATCGCCTAGCGGATCTTTCACCACTGTGTGAAATTAATTCGATTTTTTCTTTCTTTCACTAGTTCGGGTTTTAGACAATTCTAAGCTTTTTGTCGAAAATTCATTTTTTTTTTTTACAATTCTATCAGTGATTCCATGAATTCATTTTTGTAGGTGAACAAAAATCGTATAAAAAATTCAAACAAAAGTCTTACACATTTTTTATATTTTGGAAAAGGGGCTTTTTTGCTCGATTTGAATATATGATTTATGATTGTTGTAATGGTAAAATACATTTTTATACCATTTTTTTCAAAAACATACCTTTTGCACTCGCGTTTCAAGACTCGGTCCAATCGCGACTAACGTCTGTTGCAAGTACTTCTTATCCTTCGCTTTTTTGAAAAACGGATGTTTCAACAACTCCGTGGCAGTCGGTCTGTAACAACATCGTAGTTAAAGGTTTTATTTTTTTTTCGATTTCTCGAAAGCGTAAAAAACATTTTTTTTTCGCATTTACCGCTTCGTGGGATCCTTCTGCAAACAGTCGACGATCATCTTGCGAAACGTTTTGCCGTAAGCTTTGTACTGATCTTTGTCGTCCGCAGCGGTGTCCAATGTAGGTGGATCGTTTTGTAATGTAAGCATTAGTACCTTCATAGGCGGATATTTGTGATAAGGGGCAGTGCCGCTCGCCATTTCGATCGCTGTGATACCCAACGACCATATATCAGCCTTGAAGTCGTATCCATGATCCTACGCGAACGAATCACACTCGGATTATCGTAACATTCACGATTATTGGTTTTTTTGTTTAAAAAACCTGCCTTCCAACGAGTGCGTCGGCGAGTGAATTTCGTGAATTTAATAATCGACATTAAAGTTGAAAGAAAAAAAAAAGAAAAAATTTTCAGACTCTTGATTCGAAAATATTTCAATTTTCTTGCTTGGTCAATAGTAATTTGACATTGACACAATTGAACATGAAGATAATTCCAAAATTCGTTATCGAACAGTAACTGCAACGTCACAAATTTAGTCAGACATTCGCGGTTTATATTTCAGCATTACGTCACGTCTCTTACGACGCATCTATGATTTACTTGTGTAAAATTAAAACTATCTGTATTTAGTGCTTTATCTCGAAATTATCAAATGCCATGCCCAACGCAGATCGATCATCGTATGCGCTTATATTATTATTATTATTATTATTTTCTTCATTATTTTTCATCAAGTCATAAGCTCGGTCAATTATTGCATTACAATAAATAAATAAAAAAATGAAAGCAACTGTCTTAGCGCATCAAGCGAAAAATATATGTAAATAAAAGACAGTGAGAGATATAAAGAGAAAAGAGAAAGAGCGATACATATATATGTATATATATATATGTTTTTGTTACGTTCATTTAGCAAATAACATTTTGAACAATCACAGAACTCGCAGGCTAAGAAATTGTAGTGTAACTTTCCTCTCTCACCTGCTCCATGACCTCAGGGGCCATCCAACACGGCGTACCGACAAAGGTATGCCTGACTTTTTGTCTGCTGAGATCTCGGCCAGTTGCGAGCCAAGCGCTAACACCGAAATCCGCTATTTGAACAGTTCCATCCTCGCCAAGTAGAATATTACCGGCTTTTATATCCCTGCGTGAACAAATTTAAATCTGTAAATTTATTCTTTTTTTTTTTCAAATATTATTTACAATATTTCCTTTTTATTTATTGTGAAAAATGCGGCGTTAAATTTGACACCGATAGGTTGGCATTAAAAAAATATATAGAATGGCAGAAATTTAACAGAAAACTTACAATTTTACGCAGAAAAAAATATCTGCATCAAATGTAAAAAAAATCATCGGTGAATAAGGCCCAACTAGTAAATTAACAGTTTTCATAGATTTTCTGTAATTATTCGAATGCAACACGCGATTACCTGTGGATTTGGCCATTACTGTGGAAATACTCAAGACCTTTGAGTACCTCTCGAAGTACCGTGGCTATTGTAGCTTCGTCAAAGACGCCGTGTTTGCAATTCGTCGTTCTCGTTTTATGTTTTATAATGTCGAGTAAAGATCCTCCTTCCAGCAGTCTGAGAACGAGCCATAGCTCTTCCTTTACCACGAACGACGTGTAATACGTAACCACGTTTTCGTGGTTGCACGACGACATTGCTTGAATTTCTTTCTGCAATACGAAATAACGAATTATTAAACGTTTATTATTTCCTACAGAAAAATGGGAAGAGAAGTCCATCGCCGGATTTTTTGGTTTAACTCTTCAGATAATTATTGAAAATATGTGTATATAATTTTATAAAAAATAATATTGTTTTCCCAACAACAAAAATCCCTATTTTCATTTTCTTTAATTTAAAGAAAAATGTGTTGAATGAAAAGAAGATTTTTAAGTCCTCTTTTAACTCCAATCAACGAATTTTCGTACGCAAATTTTCGGCAATCTCAAGCTTTGATCAACGTACCAATAATTCGTCCATACTCGTGTTCCATTTTTCCAAGTTTATGCGTTTTATGGCACATTTTTCCTGGCGCGGAATACAAAAGGCCGCGTGCACTACGGCGGTAGCACCGACACCTGCAATAAAACAAATTTACAAAATTCATAGTCTTCACTCGTATTCAAAATTATCGATAAAACTCACTTCAATACGTTTGATTAATTTTTATCTATGCACATATTACTCGCATGTATCAAAGCCTCATTTCAAGGCAAATCAGAGTATCAAAATAAATTTGCTTGATAAAATCTGCAGTTTACGTCTCACATGCATCTATCTCCGAGATATCTGGCCAAGCAATGCAGATAAAGCCACTGTCGCTATATCGCGTTATTATTGCTAAAATGTGTAAACAAGACGAAATGCATACAAGATAAAAAGAAAAAATTTCTGTGCTAACTGTCTCGTTTATTTAATCATCAAAATTCTCGATACCATTTGATCATCGCTTCAAGAAACTGCTATTAATTATTCCATATAATTTACTCCTAAGTTGTTGTATATGGGGCATTCTATGCCGATTCGAACTAGGCCTGATCCTCTCGGATTTAGCACACAATTTTTTGTATTATTGTATCAAACGTAAAAAAGCTCGAAAATTGTTTTCCAATCTTTTTATTCCAAATTTGCGGTAGCTACAATTTTATGAAAAAAGTTCGATGACATGAAAAACAAATGAATTTTTCCAATTTCTTTTTTACTCGTTTTATTATATGTATTACATTTTTATACATTCTTTTGTGATCTCTTTTCATATTTTTAAAAGTTCTTTAGCAATTAAAAAAAGTTTTTATTTTTCTTCAAGAAAAACTAAAAAAAAAAAAAAAATTTGATATCTTATGCGAGATTTTTTAGAGGTTTTTAAATTCGGACTAATATTTTCATTTTGAAAAATTGTAACACAAATTAAAAAAAAAAAAAGAAACAAATTTCTAGCTTTTTTTAAGACTTGGGACAAAAATACAAAAAATCGTAGGCGGAATTCGAGAGGTCGAGGATTAAATCGAGGTTCGAATCGGTATGAAATGCTCCATATATATATATCATGCCTTTGCACATATTACATATGCAATAAAATTAAAATTCCTCAAGTATCTTGGTTTTTTTATAGCCCAAAACAACAAGAGACCACCTCCATGAGTTCCGGTCAAGGACTAATTAACTTTTTGGAACTCATCCAAGACATTTGTAGACTTTCTGGGTTCAGTTGGAATACCCTAGATTTCCTTCTTTTTTTTTTTTTAGCGACTATGTTGAGAGCAAGTTTTGCATAAAGCAGTTTAGAAGTAAAATCCGAAAAAATGTTGTTAAGGTGCAATGGAAAATGAAGCTATTTTTTGTAAACAGACTGTAAATCATTCGGTTAATCATCGAGCAATAAAACAGTAAAAATAAGAAAAAAAATGAATAAAAAAAATTAGTTAAAAATTCGCGATAATTACAACAACAAAAAGTTACGTGTTCGTGACGTTTCTGCTCACGGGGATGTTTGAGTTTATTCACGTGCGGGTATCGCTCACGCACACATCGTAACGTGCATTAAAAAAAAAAAAAAAGAAAAAAGGGGTTAGAGCAGGTGTATCAGTAGTTGAAACATCTGATAGGTAAGAAATATGTGTGTGCGTGATCGTTTGAGTAGAATCGCAAAATTTTCCGTTTCCACATTCTGCGCAAGCGACTTAATAAGTGCAAAGCGTTAATCGTCATAAATTACTAACGAAGCAACGAAAAAAAATATATATTTTATTTCTCGAAAGTAAATTAAAGTAATTTTACGAGTGAGAATATTATTGGCTCTCTGGTATGCACCGCCATAGCTCGTTGCAACTGCACTCAAGGATATTCCATAAATTAATCATTTTTAATGATTGCAACTGAAAATTGCTGATGTTTTAAAAAAATGCGAATAAAGATTTTTTTTTTTAAAGAATTTTTAATTATTTTCTCGTCTGAAATAATATTTCTGGTAAACTCGGAAGATACTTAAAAATATTTCATAAATATTTTAATTAAAAAGAAAATCCCTATTCATATTTTTGTAAGATCTATGATTTTCAGTTGCAACAGTTAAAAATTACTTATTACTGGAATATTTCATAAATATTTAAATATTGCAACTGAAAATTGTAGATTATAAATAAGAAGGTTTTTTCAAAGAATTCCCAATTAATTTTTGTCCACACAAAAATTCAGTGAAAAATTTTGTAACAAACTGAATTGTGAACAAATAATATGTTTTTTTAATGCAGATGCAATAAAAGATTTCACCTAAGTTTGTATCTGCAATACAAAATTCTGTATATTTATCTTGTTCGGTTTGTACCAGGTTTTTTGAATGTGGAAAAGGGTAATTTATTTAGGAAAGAAAAAAAATATTATCGTACGGTCTATAGAAGGTTTTTTAAAAAATGAGATAAGATTGAATATTTTGTTAAAAAATAAAATAAATTTAATTAAAAAATTTGAAAAATTAATTGTTTTTCCCCAAAATAATTTACTTTGTTTATTATTTTGGGGAAAAATTCGGGGATAAATTATTTTGTAAATAGAATAAGAAAAAAAGATTTATATTTTTCTGATAATTCGAGAGTTTTTAAAAGCGGAAAAAGGTCAATAATTTTGATAATTTTGTAGTCAGAACATGAACATTCGGATATTGTTGTAAAAAAAAAAGAACAAAAATGAAAAATTCCAGAACAAAATCAAGGATATTCCGGAACATTTCGAGTACAGCCTAAATTTAAGGACATTTCTAGGACATCAATGATTTCCAAGACATCGTGTCTACAGATATACATAGTTGGGAGTCTGCCGAGTGTGCTACTTGCAACATTTTTAAATATTGTAAGGTTACGTACGACATTTTCCTAAAAATTCCCACAATTATCGACGATTAACATTTTCATCAATCACACATATGTTATCATACATTTAATACGACAAAATAATCATTCCAAACCCTTTTATTTTAATTACAAAAATTGTTATTTTTTCGTTTCTGCAAGTTCTCGTTGAGAAAACCATACACATCAAATCAGCAACTATAAACCAATAGAAAAAAGAAAAATCGAAAAATCTCATTTCTGTACATTTCCAAAAGTGTGTTTTTTGATTTTTCAACACCCACGAAAATGATACTTATTTTCATAATCCAATAAATGCAATTTAGTTCGATATTGTACGTTGAGTCGTGAAATGACTTAACAAATAACCCCTATTGGAATATCCTTTAATGCAGTACAACTGTAAGGGAAAAAAAGGAAAAAGAAAAAAAAAAAAAAACGAGGTTAGGAGGATCAAGTGCGACCGGTTTTGAGAAAAAGTTAAGAGAGACCGGGATTCGTAGAAGAAATCGTGAATAATGCCGATCGTCGAAACTTCCATAAACGCTGAATAAACGACAGAATCGTGCTGATTTAACGTGAATATAACACGTTTTTTTATGTAACAATTGAAGGAGGTGCGCGCACGTCAGAGAAACAGGGAAGGTCTCCGGGTACCGGCCCCGATAAGAATATTTTCGAGCAAGCGCATCAAACGTGAATTCTTAATAATCGCCCGTTTTACGATAAATCACGTGATTCTGGCTTGTAAGCTCGCGAGGAGCTTGTTTCTTTCAACGGCAATTATATTGATATATATTTACCGATAACCTCTTTGAGATCGTAGTCGTCTTTGGTGTTGGGCCAGCCCTGCACGACCGCGGTAGAGCTCGCTGACGCCATTTTGTTTGCCAGTACCGTGCCGAGCCGCGAGTGCTTAGCGGTGCCGGCAATCCGGGGCCCTCTTGTTGTCAGACCAGCCGGTCCGCCGCTCTTCGTTCTCGACTGTTGATTGTAATTGTTGTTCTCGTTTCTCGCGCTAGTTTTACCGTGTATAGCGTTAGTGGCGGTGTTGCTGCTGGTGCTCGTCGCTTTTCCCGCACCTGTATTCGTCACTCTGTTCGTTAACGTTCCGCTCGACGATGTCGTTCTCGCTGTTGTTGTTGTTGTTGTCGTCGTTGTCGTCGTCGTTGTCGTCGTCGTCCGTTTCGTTGTCGGTACGCGGACGCACTGGTTCCCGGTGGTCGCGACGCCCGCGCTCAACGTCGAGCTCGTCGAGCGAAACGACTTTTGACGGAATATCCCAGGCGAACAGGAAGGCAACACGTCCGGAGAGATTATTCTGCGATTTTAGAATTTTTTCACATTTATAATGTCAGACGCTTTTGGAAGCGGAGAATTTTTCGAGGGTTAGAGTGTGAAGAGACTTAAAAAATTGTGAGGGTTCTCAGCGAGAACGAGAGAGAGAAAGAGAGAGAGAGAGAGGGGAATGAAAATTAAAAAATACGGGAGCTCGAGTTTGCAAGAGGAACCCAACTGCGCGATAAACTCTTTCGTAGAACCGTACGGAACCTGAAACGATACTGTACCTACTCGGTCGTTCAACTTGAGAACACGCTAAACAACGAGAACACGGGCGGGAGGTGAAGAACACCGGCGACTATAGAGATATATATATATATATATGTATGTATGTATGTATATATATATACATTCTACTACTTGCGTTCCACAAGAGCCTCTTTTGATACAAATGCGCCACGAGTTTTTTTGGACCTTTGTAACACTGAGGCGCCGATATACCGCGCTGCTCTTTATATTTAAACGACTACGCACGCCGAATCGCTTCGTCTGTGTTACTCTTTGCTTACAGTCTCTACAAACAGCTGGCCTGCTTTGCTCTCTGTGGCGTATTATCTCTCTCTGTTTGGTTTAACGTAGTCCTTTTGCGGTTATACAGTCAAGTCAATTGGATACTATATGGTTTTAAGAAATTCTTCATACACGCTTTCAAGGAGAGAAATGGTGTAAATTAAAATCAATTTGGGTTAAAGACTAACTACTTGATGTAAAACAAAAGTTGTGTAAGCTATATAAATTTATAGAAATTAAGTCAATTTAGGCCAACAAAATGACAGGCATATTCTCTTTTTATACAGCTTTTGTGAAGTGGAAATTGTCATTTTAGTTCGATCTTAGCAAGTAACATTTTTTTTTTAACTTTAATTCTCATCGAGGAAGTAAAACGAAGCAAATTACTCGGTAATTTTGAGAAACATGTTTAAAAAAAAAATAGCGAAATAAGCTTTCGTCAAAGTCGAACGAAAATGACTGATTTATTTTTAAAAAATTTTGTTTCCTGGAATATTTTTATTCGGAATATTAAACAAAAAAATACTGTATAAAAATAATTAAATTCGAAAAGCGTCGATGTATATGGGGCATTCCATATCGAATTGTGATAACCAAAGTTTCTGTGGTTCCAGAATTACGTGTTGCCTGGTATTAACAAAATTGTCAAAAATATTAAGAAAATTGTCGTAAACCGTAATAATATTTGCTAGCAAATAGGTATTATTACGCTTGGCAATAATATTGGAATGCGTTGCGAAGATCGTCTTTCGCCGATGTTACGTGTACAGGCAAAAACCTTTATAACGTAGCTCGCGCTCGCAGGTGTTATTAGCTCGTGAGATAAGAGATTGAGCCTGCCGACGTGCTGCGTTAATAATCGTCATTACACGCCAGCAGCGTGTACATATAAAATTACATGTATAAGACGCGTTTTGTCACTAATATACGTTTGAGCATATGGAAAAAAGAAATAAATGGAAATGCACATGTATATTCCGGTTCTACAGTTACTTTCACGTTTACCGGTACACACGTATGTTAAAAAAAAAAAAAAAAAAAAAACGGTGCGATAACGATTGACTATATGACAATCGCAGTGGCGCCTGGCGATTTATCAATTTCCCTTTTAAATTCGTCATCGTCACTCGGCGCCGCGTAATTGCTATTGCGTCCTCTCACTCCCGATTATCCGAGAACATCTGTGCGGCACATTATACATTGCACGCCCAATGTTAAAGTATACAGGGCATTCCATGTCAACTCGCTCGCTCATCGGCCTGATCCTCTTGGGATCAGCTCACACATTTTTTTCCCCCCATATTTTGGCCCAAAAAAAGAGAGATTATTTTTTTCTCAGATTTTTATCACTTGTTTTATCCTATTAAATAATTCCTTTTTTTTCGCCCATAACTTTTGAGTAAAGAAATAAATTTCGACCTGGTTGAAATTTCTGGAAAAAAAAAAAAGAAATTTCCCCATTTTTACATCATTCGAGAGTAGCTCGAAAATAATTTCTAATTTTTTTTTATTTTGAGAAATGTTTGTTTCAATTTTTAAAAAATAACAATTTTTTTTTTAATTTTGAAAATTCTTGGAGGTGGTTTTTTTTTTTACCACGACATGTTATATTTTATTTTTACCTCCAAGAATTTTCAAAATTAAAAAAAAAATGGAAGATTAAAAAAATATATAAATTATTCTCGGCCCACTTTCGAACTGCGATGGAAATACTTGTTTTTCGTCCCAGATTTTTTGGAAAAAATTTCAAAATTTTAAACCTCCTCGAATTTCATTTTTTACTAAAAAGTTGTGCAAAAAAAAATTATCTCATAGAATAAAACAGGTGTTAAAAATCTTAAAAAAAAAAAAAAAAAATAGAAATTTCTTTTTTTTTAGTAAAATATGCAAAAAAAAATCGTCAATTGAATCTGAGAGGGTCAGGCTGATGACCAAGTCAGTCGACTTGGAATGCCCCAGATATATATATATATACGGACTTCCATGTATACACACAAAACTTATCGCAATCGCATCGTTACTACAGTGATATATATATATATATATATATATATATATATATAAATCGCCCTGTTAACTCTAAAGCAATGTGCGAATTAAAAAAAAATGCGATATCAAACTTTCTGTCGATGACGAAAGAAAAATACGATATTGCAGCTACAACAATATACAGCATCGCGAAGAAGCATTGTACAGAACTCTGGAGAGTATACCTGTTGGTTTTGCACACATGTATAGTTTGTACCTAGTACTAAATGGACGGAAAATAACCGGAAAGAAACGTGATCTCTCCGGGCTGCTAATACACCGAGCTTCTTCGAACGGTAAATGAAAATAAATTCTTTGCTACATAGGCACAGTGTAGCATTATTTATCATTGAATAATTGAGAGTACTTTCGGTGACCCAAAAACTTCGGCCGATATTTCAAAATCTTCAATTACCAGCTGAATCCATATTTTTAATCTGGAAAAATGAAAATTAAAGAAATACAATTTTTATGTCAAGACACGTTTTTTTTTTTAAGACAAAATTTTCAAAAAATAGTGGATTTCAAGTTTTAAAAAAAAATGCAGAAAGACTATCAAGAATTAATAAAAATTTGGACAATTATAAAAAATATCTCAGAGGGTCAAAAAAAAAAAGAGCGCCTGTTTTGGCGGAGAATGCTTCATATTTAATACAATAGTTGTATCAGCCAATTTTTTGCGAAGCACACGAGAGAAAATATTGTATGCACGAATGAACAATTAGCACTTCGCAATCGCTGAAATTTAATTAACGATCGCCGGTACAGCGACGATGGACTCGGCGATATTACATGCAACCGATTGCCCGCTGATATCGTTAAATACTGTGTCGCATTTACGGTTTTGCGATTCTCGTGTCCCGAACCTCCACACCTCTTTGTATGTATTACACATTTATTTAGGTAGACAACCACGAGTATATTGTCTCTGTGTAACGTGTTTTTTTGCTTAAACGTGTGTAACAGATCTAGAAAACTCGTCGACCAAATAGAGGCGTTAAATTGTTAGCCGGTTTGAGTCTGCGGAGGAAAAACTTCATTTTTAAGTAGGAATATTCCTCGGGTCGAAATTTTAGGCATTCTTTTAAATGTATATTTTTTTATTTTTTTTTATATTCCTCTTGTAATTATTTTAACTGTGTTTCATTAATTGGGTACCATTCTGTATATGATATTTTGTACAAGATGAAATCCATGAAATAAATAAATCATGTAAAATACTCTATTATTTAAAAAAAAAAACATAAAAAAATTCTCCTACTTCCAATTTTTTCTCCGAAAGTGGGACGATTTTTTACCGAAATTTCATGAGATTTTTCATTTTTTCTTTATTATTCAAAATCTCATTTAAAAAATCGAAAAAAAAGGTTGGTCCCAGTTCTTATCTAAGCCAAAAATGTTCGTCTTTATTAGTAGTGATTTAGACCTTTTTTTTGGAATAAAAAAAATGTCCAAGATTTTTAGAAAAAAAAAACGATTTTTATGTTTATTAATTAAAAATCAATTCTTCGAGTTGGAAAATTTGAAAAAAAAAAAATTTGCATAAAATTATATTTATAAAATTTATTTATTTTTAGAAATTCACAAGTGTGTGAAATATGCGATGAAAAATTTGAAAAAAAAAAAGAAAATTAAGCATGGTTCGTGAAAGGTGTATAATGCCCCATTTATCCTGTTGATTTCTCCAGCTCTCCAGACTCTCTGACTTGCTTGCCAATTAAAAAAAAAAAAAAAAAAAAGATTGGAATGAATACCTGAAAGAAATGTTCGTTCTCGAGAACGTCCCGAGGGGTGGTATCTTGTGCAAAGAATCAGGTTCGATAGATGCTATATATCGCTGGGAATCAATTGCCCACGCTCTGAGTGGCGCATGGTCTCAAGGTCTGTCTACTCGTGGACCTGCATCGATGGGCATTCCTCCAATATATACACGTATATATATAAGTTTTTTTTTTTTGTATCTTTCAGTTTCGCTCGAAAATTCTGGCCAATATAAATATATCTCTGTTTTTTTTCCTGCGTTTATATTTAGGGATTGGATCCGCAATTTTCTAGATGATTGATGAAGCATTAATATTTTTTTTCTACACATTTTTGATCATCTACGATTTTTTTTCAAAAATATATATTATCGAATGAGAGATTTTTGAAATCTGAAAAAAAAGTTGAAAGACCTTTTTTTCGAAAATAAATATTTTTGGCAACCAAGCCGAAGTGGGTTTCCCCCTTTTTTTTTGGCTTTTTTTTTAAATAACAGTAAAATTGGAAAAATTTCGAAAAAATAATAACTTAACAATTGGGAACAGCTAGAAAAATTTTGTATGCCACACACGACTTTTGAGAATTTTTTTTCAAATTCTTTGAAATAATTTTAAAGATTTTTATTGATGATTATTTAAAGTTCATTATGAAATTAAATATTAACTATATTTTAATTGGAAAAATCTGAAAAAAAAAACAAAAATTCTAATAACGATAAAATTGGAAAAATTTCGAAAAATTTTAACTTAACAATTGGGAACAGCTAGAAAAATTTTGTATGCCACACACGACTTTTGAGAATTTTTTTTCAAATTCTTTGAAATAATTTTTAAGACTTTTATTGATGATTATTTAAAGTTCATTATGAAATAAAATATTAACTATATTTTAATTGAAAAAATCTGAAAAAAAAACAAAAATTCTAAAAATCATGAAGAAATTTTTTAATAAGACTCGTATTTTTAAATTTCTCTAAGGAGCGTATCGCGATCGGTACCAGGAAGATATTACCGAATGTTTCTATTTATTTTGTATTAGAATTGGCTTGCGCTCAGTTTTCCCGGTGCTCTCACGGCTCCACATATCATTTAATTTTAATCGTTATTTCGTTTCGCCGCAGTACCAAGGTCTGCAGCTTTGCGGTACCGCATACTTTTAACTGCATATAGGTATAACGTCCCTAGTATAAATCATATTTTTATATATATATATATATATACGAAAAGTTCGTACGCAGGCACGAAACGCAACTGCGAGTGTCACGAGAGTGGCTAATATATAGGGGTCATTCCACGTCAAATAAAAAAATCGAAAATTTAAAAAAAAAAAATTATAATTATCATTATCTTTTTATATTTTATATGTAAATTTTCTTTTTGTAAATAATAATAATAATAATAAATTTCAAGAATAAGTCGTGCTAGGCATGTCGACTATAAAAGTGATATTTATATATATAGGGGTCATTCCACGTCAAATAAAAAATCGAAAATTTCACAAGAAAAATTTACAATTATCATTATCTTTATATTTTATATGTAAATTTTCTTTTTGTAAATAATAATAATAATAATAATTATAATAAATTTCAACAATAAATCGTGCTAGGCATGTCGACTATAAAAATGATATTTAAAGGATTAAAAATTGTTTAAAAATTATTTGTACGCGTTTTGAATGGGATATTAGTGTGAATTAAGGTAGAAAGGATCATAGAGTCCTTACTTAATATAATTAAAATTCTGAATAATTCTACGACAAAAATCAGCAAAAATTCTCAGATATCATGTGTTGCATAGAAGAAAAAAAAAAGTATAACTGTTGCCCATCATAAAATTAGTACTTTTACCAATTTTTTTTTTTCATTTTTGTTTTGTTGAAAAAAGGCCAAAAAAAAAAAGATGGTCTCGCCGGTCCACTTCAATTCGGCTGCCAAAAAAAAGTTTAATTTTCGAAAAATTTCGATTTTTAAAATGTGTCGTTCTATAATTTGTTTTAAAAAATCGTGGATAATTAAAAATGTGTAAATTTTTGTTTATTCGTGCTTTTTTAGAGTTACGTCAGTAATATAAAAAAAAGGATGAAACTCAGGTTTGAAACCAGTTGTCCCACCCATAGAATGCCCCATATAGGTCGATACGATTGAACTATGCAATATATACTCATTTCCGATTCTAATAAAAAAAAAAAAAAAAAAAAACAATCACATCCACGCCCAACGGAAACTGCGCCTGGTATCTCCTGTGTACGTTTTTATCATTACTTTTTTTTTTTTACCTTCGCCCACAGGTTCTAATGTCGCTTTTGGCCCAGCCTCGTTATTCTTGCCATTAAATAACACGGAAATTCACGGATTTCTGATTTCGAGATTACACTTTTTTTTTTTTTTTTTTTTTTTTTTTTTACTTCTCACAGTCGAGCACTCACGCGTCAACTAGATCAATGAGAGTCGGGCAACCGATCGCCGAGAGCAGTCGTTTGTCACTATGCGAGTCGCGTGGCCCATTATCGTCACAGCGACGGCCGAATATCGTCGCGGGGCTTCTCAGTCCCGCATCTTGCATCTTTCTTTTAACCGATGCGTATCTACAAAATACGTACATGTATACTGTGTACATATATGGGGCATTCCAAGTCAATTCACGTGGTCGTCGGCCGGACCCTCTCGGATTCAGATGATTTTTTTTTTCAATTTTTTTTTTTTTAATGTTTTTATCACTTTTTTTACCGTATGAAATAAATTTTTTTTTCCACAATTTTTGAGTAAAAATAAATTCCGACCGGTTTGAAAAAATCGGAATTTTTGTTCCATAAAATTTAGGACTAAAAAAGCAAGTATTTTTTATTTACTTTAAGACATTTTTTAAATATTCCATTTATAAATATTTTTTTTGATTTTAAGAAAAAAGAAAAAAAAATTTCCACAATTTTTGAGTAAAAATAAATTTCGACCGGTTTGAAAAAATCGGAATTTTTGTTCCATAAAATTTAGGACTAAAAAAACAAGGATTTTTTATTTATGTTAAGACATTTTTTTAATATTCTATTTCTAAATATATTTTTTTTTATTTTAAGAAAAAAGAAAAAAAATGTTCCCTAATTTTTGTTCCAATTGAAATAGCTTTTTTCAATTTTATCTCAATTATCGGCCGAATTTTCAGCGTTTTGCTCTCAAAATATGGGAGCATTTTTTTCATCACATGTTTTATTTTTCTTTTTTTTCCTACAAGGAACTATTGTTGAAATTTTGAAGTTTCAAAGTATTGAAAAAAATGTTTTTTCCTTAAATTTAAAAAAAAAAAAAAAAATAGAAATTATTCTTGACCCACTCTCGAAGTACGATGGAAATACTTGTTTTTAGTTCCAGATTTAATGAAAAAAATTACAGAATTTTAAACCTTGTCGAAATTAATTTTTACTCAAAAGTAATGGAAACAAAAAAATATTTTAAAGGCTAAAACGAGTGATAAAAATCAGAAAAAAATATCCTCTTTTTTTGGACCAAAATATGGCAAAAAAAAACCGATGGCCAAGTGAATTGCCTTGGAATGCCCCATATATGCGTATATGCCTACACTACGAAACATTTGGGACGACGCGACACCCGACAATCTGATGTCGGGGTTAATCGCACAGCGACGAAATACAAAACTGTTAAATCCAAGGGGAGCAATGGGTTTTCATTTATAAGAACCAATACAATCACTTCTCTTCATTACGTTTAATTTAAAAGACGCTACGTGCGTATATCGTTCGTTCCGAGAGACAGGGGCTTTTAAATGGAATAGAGGCAAATATATATATAGAGTGACGCTCGTTTCAAAATCTGGGATTGCATGATTTATCTTGGCCATAATAGTCGCTATATTTATATTGACAATCTAAAAACCTAAAAAACCTATAAATTGACAAAAAAAAAAATTAGAAAATAAATCTAAAAATCACTATTTAAAAAAAAAAAAAGAAATGTCCAGGTAAGGAATCCCGCAATAAAATGACATTGATTATAATCTCATTTACCAAAAAAAAGGTTTAAAAAAAAATTAAAAAAAAAAGTGACCCAGCTAGCCCCGGTCTCCCAAATACCATAAATATTTTAATTTTTTTATAACTTTTTATATATATATAAAAGGTTAAAAAAAAATAAAAATAAAAAAGTGACCCAACTATTTATGGTATTTGGGAGACCGGGGCTAGTTGGGTCAGTTTTTGGTTTTTTATTTTTTTTTTAAACCTTTTTTTATTTTTATATATATATATATATATAAATAAAAAAAAAATATATATATATATGTATGCAGTGGCAGTGAAAAGCACGTGAGTCCGAACGGCTGCGAAAGAGGGACGGAGAAAGTGCTTTTCGATCGGAGAAAGGGAAGGAGTGAATCGAAGCACCGACGTGTGGGAGTGAAGAAATTAATGCGCGCACACATTGTGAAAGGGGCGCCCTATCGTCGCGCGGGGAATAATGTAGCGTGGACGCGTTCCAATTAGCACGATTACGGAATTCATTTAAGCTCGACGCATATATATATATATATATATGGGGCAAAACACGTCAAGTCGGCCAGCCGAATTTTCATGTCAACAAAACGTCCCCAAATTTCTTCAGGATGTTGGTCTGGTTGAAGAAAAAAATTTTTAACGTCAATACTACGGCTCGGAAAAAAAAATCATAAGAACATGAAATTTTGGATTTTCAGCGTACTTTCCAACAAAATTTTTTGTAAAATTTTCCGATTTCATTTTACGCTATTTTTCAATTAAATAACGCAATTAAAAAATTTTAAAAAGTGGTAACTTTGTTTAATTGAAAAATGGCATAAAATAAAATCGAAGAATTTTACAAAAAATGCTGTTGAAAAGTACGTTGAAAATCGAAAGTTTCATGTTTTTATGATTTTTCTGTGTGACCCGTAGTATTGGCGTTAAAAAATAAATAATGATTATTTTCAGAAATATTTAATAGCTGAAATGTGAAATAAAAAATCGGAAAAAATTCCTACGTTTTTAATTCGACCACATCAACATCCTGAATAAATTTGGGGACGTTTTGATGACATGAAAAATTCGGGTGGTCGACTTGACGTGCTTTGCCTCATATATATACTATAAATAAGAGCGGCAAGCAGGTTTTATAGAGCTCGTGGAAAATCTAATAAAATCGATCCCTCCAATAACACAGTCTCTCTTATCGCATTTCACTGTGTTTGCACACTGTAATCCCAGAAGATTATCACAGATTTACAATTCTCGAACAAATTTAATTCCCTTTTTTTTTTTTCTTTCTTTTTCATATTCTGATCCACTCGAGCTTCCGGTATAAAAACGTTCTTGGTTCTGACCAATTTCATATGCAGTTCTGGCTGCTACTGGACTGTTAAGAGTTCTTGTATTTTTTTCTATTTTTTTTTCTCCGGCAAGAAATAAACGTGTAACACATCGAGATGCATCTACCGATAGTGAGTACAGTAAAGAATCAAGAGTTCATTGTTTTATTGTGAAAAATAAATTCTGTTGCAATTTATTTATTTTTTTTAATTTGTGTTTGTTGCATTAAAGAGGGAAGAGAAAGAAATAGGAGACTAATTTTTGAAATTGATTTACATAGGAAAAGATGTACAAAAGATGTTCAGAAAATCAATAAATGAAGAATCAGATTTTTGAATCAGAATTCAGAAATTGTTTCATGAAAAAATGTAGGTGAGACAACAAAAATTCTCAGATTGATACATATTTGTATTTAAAATTTGGAAGTGAGATAAAGAATGGTGTGAAATTGTCGAACTTGTAGAGAAAGAATGTGTTAAATAAAAATGAAATAAAATGTGTAAAATTTGAGTAACACATTTTTAGCGTAGAAAATGTAATACAATATTGTGCCAAAGGAAACTATACATTTTTTATGTCAATGTGACAATGAAAATATCCAATTTTGAGCAAATTAACTTTTATTTTTACAGAGAAAAAAAAAACACGAAAATGATGTGTCAAATGAATTTAATTATTGTGTCTGATTTCACAGAATTATTTCAATCAATTTGTTAAATTCTATTGTGTCACTTTTAATTAAACTACTTTTTTTTTTTTCTATGTATTTCACAAAATATTGTCTAAATTTATTTTCATTTTGAAAAAGAAAAAAAAAATTGAACTAATAATAATTATTATAAATTAAAACTTTAAATAATCTTTTACATGTCAAATTCTAAGCGTTACAAAAAAAAAATATGTAAATTTGTCGAGTTGTTTGTTACTTCAAAATTTATCACTTTGTCAATACACATAAATTTATTTATGGATAATTGTTAAGAATTTAAAAGCCACGATCTTCCTACCAAAATAATTTATGTTATTCTATCCCCAAAAAAAAAAAAAAAAAAAATTCTCTCAAATTACCTTAATTACTGTCACTTTTAATTTAACATTTTTTTTGTTTTCCATAATTTTGACAAAATATTCTCTAAATTAGTCGACCAAAAAAGCGAGACAAAAATGTATCAACCGAAAATGATGTTTTAAATTCGTCGAATATTTTGTTGCTCCGAAATTCATCGCTCTGTCATTGCACATAAATTGAGTGCGCGTCTAAAATTGTTAATAATTTTTGAAAACGACAACTCACCTACTCCTGCCGAGTACAAGTGTGGTCAAGAACCTCGTGTCTTGAAATTTGAGTTGTTCCTCCGGTAAGGAAGCTACTGGGTCTTTGGCACCGATGGGCCCGCCGTTTTTTCGTTGCCTCATACTGCCAACAGTCCTGAAATTAAAGCATCAAGCATGTACAGTGGGTCGCATAAAACAGGCGCTTTTTATTGTCGATTCCTCGTCTCGTAATTTGCAACATTCATTTACATATCATTTAAAAAAAAAAAAAAAAAAAAGAAAAAAAAAATCTCTCTCGTGCTCTTATCTTTTAATTTTTATTCATTCGACATAAATAGAATTAGGAAACAATAATTCCGTCAATATTATCAATTCTCAGGCGCCGTTCTTCCGATATTTATTCCGTATATACGAAGAGAGTAATTTGCATTAAATATATATTTATATATATATATCATGAAAGAGCCTCTTTCATTAAAATTAATAAGAGCGATAAGGAGGAGCAGGAGTCGTCGCAATTAAATTCACTATAGAGCATTTAAACAAATTCTTTAATTTTAATAACTTCTCGACGTCTGTTGGTATATCGTTAATCTTGTCGTTTAATCAAGAAATTATGTCTCACGCCTTATCATATCTTCGTGCAGCCGCAGACCTTGAAGCTTCGCGCAGAAACCTCGTTACGAAGTCCATTAAACGATTTTTTTTTTTTTTTACATCGCGTTTCTGCAAATAGCAAGCTTTTTTTTTTTTTTTTGCTCTTTCGATTATTGATTAGCATAATGAGCTTAATTTGTGTATTTAATTTCTGCCGTTGCGATGATAATATATTTTGTTATAAATTAAATCGATTAGTTGTATTTTTATTTCATTTCTGAAAGAATTTTTTTCTCGAAGTTTGCTTGCAACAATATGTAAAGAAAATATTTTATACTATTTTCAATATATTTTTTTGCACTTTTCTTTCCTCAGAGAAAGCTCTGGTTTGGTGAATTTTTTTTTTCGTGTTTTTCATGTGAGCACACTCAGAATGGTCGAGAAAAGTGGTTCAGGAAAAATGTATATATATGTGTGTGTGTTTTGTAATAATTTAAAAAAAAAATTAAACAAAAGATTATTTTTTATTCAATTTTGAATTTTTATAAAAAAAAATCTATGTTAAAGGACGATCGCTATTGAGTTTGGAATGAATTAATTAGGTTCCATTTTGATGAGATTTTGAATTTTTTCGAAAAAAATTCATTTTTTTTTTAACTCACGTAAAAATCACACAAAATTAACTGAAACTTTCTACAGATGAAAAACAATATTAAGCACCAGATTTGGTGATGATCGGTAAAGCAGTTCGAATTTTACGTGAGTTTCGAATTTTTCCAAAGCTTCCTCCAACGAGGAAGGCAAAATTGAAATCAACGAGGAAGCAATGTGCAAACTTCTACTTTCCAGACTTTTTTTCATCTAATTTTTAACAGATTTTATAAATAATTTTGTAAAAACAATTTGAGTTCTATTCACCGTAAACAATCATTGTAAAAAAAAAAAAAAGAAAAAAAAGCCACTCCCAACAAAAACAAAAAAAATCATTTTCTTTAATGAAAATCTCGGAAAAATTAAAAAAAAAATAAAACCAGTCTCAACAAAAACCAAAAAAATCATATTTCAAGAAATGATGCGTTTTCCATTCGAGTCTCCTGGAAAATTCATTTTCTTTAATGAAAATCTCGGAAAAATAAAAAAAAAAGAAAAACAAATTTTCGTTAATTTGTAGAATATTTAATATGCAAGCTAAAACGAAGCTACAGAGTTGAGTTGAAATGCAGCAATTAGTAATTACCAAATTGCCATCGACCTTCGATGAAAAGAATCAAATTTATTCCTCTACTTATCAATTTTGTTTCGAACATTTCTATTTTTTTTTTTATTATAAATATATGTAACTTATATATAAAAAAAAAAAAAAAAAAAAAAAAAAAGAATTGTTGGAAACAAAATTGAAAAGTAGAGGAATAAATTTGATTCTTTCCATCGAAGGAAGTCCCTTCTATCGTTGACAATTTGGTATATATATATATATATTATATATTATATTATATTATATTATATATATATATATTCTCGAATGCAAAGGATCAAGCAAAGCGTGGTGGCTGGAGCTCTGGCCGAGTCCCTGGGTTTTAAACGTATGGAATATTTCTAAATTGTCGCTCGGTCGATTGTCACCTAAATACCTAAATGGAATAATTGGAGCTGGATTGGCCTTACTTGCTATTTTTAGCGCACTATCAAGGGGCAGACCCCATCCTGTAATCTAAAAATAATCCGATACACCGTCTCTCGGGAGCACCAAGCACAGAGAGCACCAACGTTAGGTATGTTGGGTGGTTTAGCTTCGTTCATGACCGAGCTCTCGCAGCAATGCCTTTTCATTCATCGTCTCTCCTCGACCTCACAGAGCTCTCGTCGGACTCGTCACGCGTGTCTTGTTTTGTCAATGAAAAGTTGATGCCATGCACGATGAAATAGCGATGACAATGGTTGATTTTTTAATATTTTTCAAAATATTGCAAATATTTGAAATTTATGTTGGTTGAAATATTTGCAAATTTTTTTAATGAGTTTTTATTTTATTTCTCTGGCATATTTAATTTATTATTGAATTTTGTGTAAAAAAAGAAAAGCTTCTTCACTGTTTAAAAATATTTGCAAATTTTTGTTACGAATTTTTTTTATTTCTGTGGCATTTTTAATTTAATATTGAATTTTGTGTAAAAAAGAAAAGCTTCCTCACTGTTTAAAAATATTTGTAAATTTTTGTTACGAATTTTTTTTATTTCTGTGGCATTTTTAATTTATTATTGAATTTTGTGTAAACAAAGAAAAGCTTCCTCACTGTTTAAAAATATTTGCAAATTTTTGTTACGAATTTTTTTTATTTCTGTGGCATTTTTAATTTATTATTGAATTTTGTGTAAACAAAGAAAAGCTTCTTCACTGTTTAAAAATATTTGCAAATTTTTGTTGTGAATTTTTTTTTATTTCTGTGGCATTTTTAATTTATTATTGAATTTTGTGTAAAAAAAGAAAAGCTTCCTCACTGTTTAAAAATATTTGCAAATTTTTGTTATGAATTTTTTTTTATTTCTGTGGCATATTTAATTTAATATTAAATTTTGTGTAAAAAAAGAAAAGCTTCCTCACTGTTTAAAAATATTTGCAAATTTTTGTTATGAATTTTTTTAAATTTCTGTGGCATATTTAATTTAATATTAAATTTTGTGTAAAAAAAACAGCTTCCTCACTGTTTAAAAATATTTGTAAATTGTAAATTATATACAACTCGAAAAGATTTACAGACGTAACAAAAAAAAAAAAAAAAAATTGACGCTGATATATCTAAACATAGAATTTCGCACGCGCTCCCTCGTTTATACTTATCTCAGTGGCCCTAATTGCTCTTTCAACACGCGGAAAGAAACACACACACGTGATTGCGAGCGACCTCACCCGTGATACACGCACCGTCTGTCTACGTTTAATATCCGTATTAGTTGAGTTTTCACGTTAGAGGCCACGACGCGGTATTCTGCCACCTTTCACATCGACATTTATTTTTAGAATGTGCTAATTCGTGTTTTGCTAATTTAAATGTTGTACGTCTCACTGAACTCTACGTTCTTTCCGTCAAGTAGGAACAAAACAAAAAGATACATTTTACATTTACAAAAATGCAAAGAAAAAACTTTGCACCTTCCTCGTTCGTGTCTTGCAACTTTGGCAAAAAGCTGCAGGACACTTTTTTTTTAGCAACCAAATGTCAAACACTCGAAAAAGATATTTTTATTTTTAAATTAATATTCAATTATTAAGATTTTTTTACAAATTTTATATTCAATTATTAAGATTTTTTCTACAAAGATTTTTCAATGAGAAGGAAAAATCAAAATGAACGTTTGTGGAAAAGTCTTTTGGAAAAGTTTCTTTAGAAGAGTTTTTTTTTAATACTCATGCATGAAATGATACTTTTTTTTTACTATACGACTTGTATCGTAGAAGAATTTAAAAATGGGGGTTTTTTTTTTTAGAATTCTTAAGATTTTCAAGTGATTAACATTTTTTTTTAGTTGAGCATGTTTTCGACATTTTGGACCATTCTCAGTGTCCCGAGATGAAAATCTGGAAAAAAAAACCAAAAATCATCATGAAAACAGGGCAAAATCTGTCGAATCATTTAAATTAATTATTCATCTTTGCCAAAAATCTTCCGATCGATAATGTCGATCATTCCACCTTTGCCACATAAACATGCAACTATTAAACAACATAATGCAAATTATCTGCAATTCCCCGAAGAAAATGTAACGTCGACGAAAGAACTCCACCCCAATTGTTGCTCATCGTTCGCAACATAAGAAATTATTTTTTTTGGTTCCACACATGTGACCTAAGTTGAGGCGTCCTCGGTTAATATTTGGGTTAAAAGTTTAATGTGGCCGGACAGAACGACTTTGATGTTGAGCGTGGCAGAGTGCCGATTCTAATTCAACTCTGGGCAACAGACGTATAGACGCGAAACGTAGATGCGGCTGTTCGAAGAGTGAAGGAGTTGAAGAAGGATAGATGAGGAGAGTGATAGACTGAGAGAAGAAGGTTCGCCCACGGTCAATTTGAATTGTCGCGTTCCCCATCTCGATGATGAAGAACCCCTCCGCGTGCGCTCGCACGCTTTTAATCCAGATCAGCTTAACAGCATTTTCTCCTCTTCAAGGTAGATAGCTCGTTATTTAAGCAAATCCCAACGTGGATTAACGTATTTCGTGAAGTGAAATTAAGTCGTTTCTTAATCAGTTACGATAAGAGGACCAAAAAAAAAAAAAGAGGCTTTTTTCGTTATCCAGGAGAAACGCAATCGGGTCGATAATGTTTTTGTCACGACTCGAGATGAGACGTTGTGGCTCCTCCACTCGGTGAACATGGCTTGGATGTATTATTAACGTGGGATGAATTAAATTAGCCGGTAGAATGGTTTCATCTACACTGATGCTGACGGGATCTACTTTGCTCTCGGATCGGAACTTCTCGTTGATTCGAGCAGCTTAATTAGTTAAGCGTTGAATTAACTATTTTACGTTATATCAATTAATCGTCTCTACATTAATTATGCTCAATTTTTTTTCTTTTTATTTCTTCACAGAGAAATCTTTGGTTTCATGAATTTTTTTTCTCCAGATTCTCATGTCAAGGCTCTCAGAAATTGTTCCAAAAAGATCCGAATTTTTTTGTTGAGATCAACAGAAATGTAGTGCTGCTT
Source organism: Perithous albicinctus (assembly GCA_964016905.1). NCBI lineage: Eukaryota > Metazoa > Arthropoda > Insecta > Hymenoptera > Ichneumonidae > Perithous > Perithous albicinctus. The sequence continues at coordinate 22,646,709 of OZ024693.1, read as the reverse complement.
TATGCAACAAATACCTTTTTTACTTAAAAATTTGGGCATATCTGTAGCTCTAAGAATTTTTTTTCCACCATGAAAGATTCGCAAAGCAAATATGTTGAAAAGTAACAAGTCGTACTTGATACTAATTTATGTATTTCATACACATTTCAACATATCTTATTTGAGCAATTAAATTTTATTCATCCGCTCAAGCATCTTTTTAGATTTTTCTTTTCCCCGCTGTTTTTTTGGTGTTCGTTTGACAATAAATTTTAATAATTCATTAAAATGTTAATAATTCATTAAAATTTTAATAATTCATTAAAATTTGACAATAAATTTTAATAATTCATTAAAATTTGACAATAAATTTTATTAATTCATTAAAATTGCGAGTCAATATTTTCCGCAACTAAGAGAACAACCAGTGACATTGGTCTGCATCAGCGAGCCGTTCCTGAATGAACGACGAGCATTCCACTATTTTCTCATTGAATGAATAAACGGTTGAAATGAGAGAACAATGAGCGATGAAAACATATATATGTGTAATATATGTATGCACATGATACGAGAAGAACGGTGTAGAGCATACATCTATCGTGTCATGTGCCTCTAATTGAAACATTGGAGTGTCGATAATGGCTCGATTTATGATTCTTAACTCTGTTTGTCCAGCTTGCTGGGTGGTACAAAAAGAGCCAAAGTGCATTTGTCACTAGCAAACTTGTTTATCGTACTTCGGTTGTCACTGTTGCTGCTACGAATTCATCATGAAGAATTATACGAAGTACAAACTGGCAATATAACAATTATTAACAAAACAAAAAACAATAATATTAATAGATGGATTGATGACCATCAGTTTACCTATTGAGTTGCAACATAATTGTTGAAACAGCTGAGAATTTTAGGTATGCGTCTCGACTTTTTTTTTTTGTATTTACTTTTTCTACAGAAGATATTTATATTTTCTAAAAAAATTTTTGGGCAATTTTAATGAATATTTGTATAATGTTTTTTTTTTTACTTGTGTCATAATAGTTATATTACGATACGAGTGCGATAAAACTTTTTCTTATGATTGCAACTTGACGAGTGTCGCAATCACAACGAGTTGAGAAAAAGTGTCTCGCACGAGTTTCGCATCCAGCTTTATCGCACTAGTGCGAGAAATGCCTACTTCTCGCACTCTCGCACAAAAAAAAAAGAAAAAAAAGATTAATTTGAAAAATGGCTCAATACCAGGGCGAGAAATTAGTATATTATGCCACAAGCAATTTAAAAACAAAAAATTGTATTTTAATAAAAATGTCTTTTACGCCACGCGGTGCGAGAAGTGCCTACTTCTCGCACTCGCGTGGCATAATAGTGTATTACGATACGAGTGCGATAAAACTTGTTGAGAAAAAATTTCTCGCACGAATTTTGTATACAACTTTATCGCACCAGTGCGAGAAGTAGACACTTTATTGCACTAGTGCGAGAAGTAGGCACTTCTCGCACCGCGTGGCGTAAAAGACATTTTTTAAAAAATACAATTTCTCTTTTTTTTTTTTTAAATTGCTTGTGGCATAATATACTAATTTCTCGCCCTGGTATTGAGCCATTTTTCAAATTAATCTTTTTTTTTTTTTTTTTTTTTTGTCATTCCAACATTTACGCTCGGTGATACTCTTGAACTTTTGACAATATGCGGAATCAGGAAAGCTCTCTCGATCTTCGCAGTTTTTCGCATACGACGGTGAAACGCTTAAATGACCGTTATACTGCGGTACGAGTTAATAAGCAATTGACCCTCGACCGCGTACACCGCCGCCGGAGGTTCAATTAAGCGCGAACGATTGCCGTAAAGCAAAATTGGATTGCGGAGGATCCTGAATACATATACGATGACGAGAGGACGAGGGCGCGGTGACAGAGCGACGGACATTAGGTGTAACGAAATATTTCTCCAAAATCATTTTTCACCGGTTTTACAGATTTTACGATTTTTCTTCAGGTTTTTTCAAAGCATATTTATTTTATTCAATAAACGAACGTTAAATAAACGTTAATAAAAAAAATTCTCAAAATTTATTTCGAAAAAAATTCTCAAAAATCATGTGATTTTGCGTACACAAATTGTTTAGCTGCTGCTCATCGTAGAGTTACTATTTTTTCCAACTTTTTCATTTTGTTTAAATGAAATAAGGCCGAAAAAAAATAGATTAAATCGCCGGGCCACTTCGGTTCGGTTACCAAAAAATGTTTATTTTCGAAAAAAACGCGTTTTTCAGAACTTCTTTTAGGTTTAAAAAATGTGTCGTTCGATAATATGTTTAAAAAAAATTGTAGATAATTAAAAATGCGCGAAAAGAATGTTTTTCTTTAATATAAAAAATTGCGGGTTCAACGGAGAAATTTGGCAAAAAGAAATACACATTAAAAATTTTTTTAAATAAATTAGATTTAGATCTTAAATTGATAATCAGACGATTGAACTAAAATTCGTCACGCAAAATATTTAAAAAAACGATCTAGTTTTAAGCGATTTTCAATTTTCCAAATTGTCTCTACTGACGTTAGTAGAAAATACATAAAAACAAAAATTTCTCTTTCAAATATAGAGGAACGTGCAAAGTACAAACTTGCGTATAATAAACGAGAAAATAGCGTGCAAAGCTCTACTTTGCAATTTTTTTCCCGACCAAATAATGCATGCAATACAATTTAAAGCAATGCATTTTCTTTTTTTCGATTTTATCAGAATGTAATAAATATTTTCATGATCACAAATCGACATTTTTTAAAATTTAAGCAACAACAGTCAAAAAATCATATCAAACCACCAATTCATTAAATTGAAGTCATGTCTTTACGACTGTTTTTTTTTTCTTTTAATTCCAACAGGATGTAACATACTACTCGAAGGCACTCGTGAAGATATCATGGATTTTTATCAATTTTAATTTTCGCCATTATCTGATAGCCTTATCGTCGTCCTTTCTTTACAGATTCTTTCACAATATTTCTCTCACTTTCGTTATCGAACATGTTTCACGTTGCACGACTAACTTGATCGATAATTGAACGATTGAAGAATTTCCTTTTTTTTTTTTCAGTATCAATACCTGTTGGATGCTGCACTCAGTGTTCCATTTCTACATAGATCAGCCGCCATAATTTCTCTCGAGTTTATTCACTTGGTCGTGATCATATCACGTGTTGGTTCACAAAAAAAAAAAAAAAAACAAAAAAAAATATTTCAAAATGATAACAATTGGACACTGTGTCTTAGAGTCTTAAAAAAAAATCCAGCAGTAGCGTTAGAGAACAAAAAGAAACCGCACAAAAGTACCTCAATATAAACAAACGTATAAAACGCGAAAAGTTGAAAGAAACGTCCAAGATTAATTCACCAGAAAGTAATAATAACGCTCAACTTAGCGACAAACAATGAATATACTTTAAAAAAATTGAAATTAAAAAGAAGAAAAAAATTCTTTTCTTCGTCCTGCTTCTGAGGTTCACAAAAGCGTGTATCGCATTTGCGGAAGAGGCGAAAAAAATAGGTTTCTCTGCAACAAGTCACTGAGAGACTGCACGTTCAACGCACGAGTTTAGCGCAATATATATATATATATATATATGCACACACAGGCGTAGTACAAGTAGTTGAAGACCGGCAATTGATGAAGAGCAACCGGATAGCTCTCCGCGAACGAGTTACAAATTTTAAATATCAAGTAAAGAGCGCGTGTGACGCTTAAACTGGCGATTTTTCATCACGATGACGAATTGATGACGTGGACTATTTTCCGACGAAGATTCGTCGGTGACGTTAATAATCGAGACGATGTAACGATTGAAAAATCGTCGCCCAATCGTCATGTCACCATTCTCAATCCAAACCAGTGATTCTGTTTTTTTTTCTTTTTTTCTTCTTTCTTCAATCGTTGCACAAACGATCTTTAAGATTAATTTGTTTGTTGCACAGGTGAGAAAAAAACGATGTGAGCGAGAGAGACAGAGAGAGCTTATTTCTGCCGTAGTAGGATCATCCTAAGTTCGCCATCGACTGAACTATGTCAGACTGGGGGGGCATTCTCGTCAATTGGATAACTACCTACGAGGCTCCACTCGACCACGCACTCCTGGAATATATACACTCATTTAAAACATACCCGCAATACGTACAGACACGCAACGAACGTACATACGAACCTATGTGTCATGTACACTTTGCGTGTACTTTAATAACGCGCGTGTAATATACCAACACGCACGTACCATCATCATACTTTACGTTTCTTTCCGCACGCGGTGACCGAGAGCTCTCTGGACGTACGACAAAATGCTGGCCCACACCACCGCTCCTCTCTCTATCAGGCCTCTGGGACGATCTCTCGACGATGCTGGACCAGACGACCAATTCGTCTGCTGAATATAATTTCAATTATTTTTGCAATTAATCATTTAATGACATTTCATCTGTTTTGATTTAGTGAGACTTGTTTTCATGCTTTTATTTTTTTTATTTTTGCGCTCTCACAGAGGAAAGCTCTCTGTTTTCGTGAATTTTGTTTTTTTGGGTTTTTGAAAAATCGGAGTTCACGAGGAAGGAATTTTTGATAATATTTAATAAATTCTAATTGCAACCGCTAAAATGTATTTTGTTGAATTCATGAAATGTGACTCACGATTGGGCACCCAATTTTTTTTGTATTATTGACATTAAGTCTAAGAAGCACAGGAAATTTTACACATTTTTTTATTACCTATCTTTTTTTTTAAACAAATTATCGACGGATTTGAGAAATCTGGAAAAAATGCTGAGAATGCCTTTTTTGGAAAATAACTCATTTCTATCGATTTTTTTTTTCGGTTATCTTCAACAGCAAAGAAGATGGAAAAAAAATTCTGTGAAACACATGATTTTTGGAATTTTTTTTTTTTTCAGTTTTCTATTTAATAAAAAAAAATTAAGTTATTCAATGTATTTTTTTGAATCGTTTTTACAACATTTTACTATCTACTGCTTTTCACACTAAAAACTAAACTAAAATGTTTGTACTTTTAGCAAAAAAAAGAAAAAAAATTGTTTACACAGAAAAATTCTGTTAATTTTACAACAGAAAAATGTATCTTTTCTTTTTTTTAGAAAATCCCTTTGATCGTTGAAAAAAAATAAAACATATTGGTTAATATATCGATAAAATTTAAAAATGCAATGTTACAAATCGAGACTCATTTTTCTAAATTAAAAAGTACGATTAATTACAGTGAAATTCGGTGAAAATTTTTATCAATTTACTTTTATGCATTCACGTTTAGAACCAATAAATTCCAAATATTTTACATCCACGCATTAATGCAAAAAATATATTTAAAAAAAAAAAACGGAATCACTATTCACGTATAACGCGACTATTAATAAAATCTGTCGAGTTATGCGAAATATTTGTGAATCGAGTCGACGATTAAATATTTTTATTTCAATTAGCTTGGCTATCGAAGAAAATTCCTTCTGAATTACTGAAGGAGAGAGTCACAGAGAGAGAGAGAGAGAGAGAGAGAGAGAGAGAGACAATTTGTCGTCGTCATGCGTAATGACATAATAAGAAGATAAACTCTTTGATGAATCGACGGCGAACATTGCGCGTTATATCAGGGCCGATATAAGAGCGACATTAAATACCGTCGACTTGCTCATGACGTACTTTCGTGCGCGTTCTTCCAGCTACGCGATTACTCCAAAATAGCGTAGCAATTGGCTGAAAAAAACACACAAAAATTAAACGCAATATACGTTGTATACTCACTTTCGTATGCCGGTCTTGCGATAAGTTTTCGTCACCATCGTGATGGGTAGCCACGTTTCAAGAAATCTCAAGATTTCTTCACCAGTACAAGCTCTTCCGCCTCTTCCGCGAAATCCAATGAGTAAACGAGCCAAAACTACTTTTCACAGACAACGAAATATCTCAATTAACATTAGCATTTACAGTTTGTGACGTTATCGTTATTAAACGAGAGCCATTGTCAACTACTTCCTATGACGCTCGACGTATTTTTCTCCTCGACAATTATTCAAACTTATTTAAAGGCTCTCGAATTATATTCGATGAGCTTTATTAATAAATATTTTTTTTTTAATTATTTCAACTTTTCATTTCATTATTTAATAGGTCACTGACAATTTTATTATTATTATTTTATTTAGGTATATAATATTAATAATTATTTTTATTATTTTATTTAGGTATATAATAATAATTATTATTATTATTATTGCATACCTAAAAAATCTTCTAATTTATTTTTTTAGGATTATATTAAACAATTATTATTATTATTATTATTATTATTATTATTATTATTATTATTATATACCGAAAAAAAATGAACATTAAATGTAATTAAAAACAAATTAAAAAAATATCTTGTCTCACATCATCACGTTTTATTATCATTATTATTATCAATACAATTAAAACGAATTTTATTATTATTATTTTTAACAACAAATTTAAGTTTTTTTAGGTACATAAAAATAATAAGAATTATTATTATTATTATGTAACTAAAAAAATCTTCAAATTTGTTCTTAAATATAATAATAATAATACGTGATTGTGAGAGAAAATTTTTAAAAAAATTTGTTTTAAATTACATTTTTTGTTGAATTTTCCAAAATGTGTGAAACACGTTATTGTCGCATCGTAAAAGCACATTCGCTCTAGCTCGACAATTCATCATATTATGAAAAAAAAAAAAAGAAAAATATTAAACTTTTTAAATAAAATCACATTTACCTTATTTAACAGCGATCACTAAACAATATATTTATATATATTTTTTGCGCGTGTTTAAAATCCTGCTGGATTAATTCATATAGCAAGTCCATGCAGAATCCTTTATAAATTATAATATAGCTCGAGTTCACCGCTTGCGGTTAGTATATATATATATTAATCTAAGCGTTAGTAGTCAGAGTAATAGTAGACTATATTTATGTCGTGCGACACGCTCGCACGTATATACTTCTATGGCTCAATAAAATCCGACCTTGCGAACCGGCCGACACTGATTTTCACGGGAAACTCGACAGCTTCCCAGACACTCTCGATTCATTGACTCGACGCACGCTTCGCCGTATATTGCATGATGTATCTATATATATATATGTAATAATCACCTCCTACTCCTCAGCCATCTACTCGAGGCTTCAATCTCTTCGCCTCGTTGACAATAATCGTCTATCAGAGAAATCGTTAAGCGATAAAAAAAAAAAAGAAGAGAAAAAAAAAAACGAAAGACAAAAGCTCGTTGATTCGAAAGAAACACGATTCCCCAGAACTCGACGACACACGTTCTCGCGTCACGTTGCACTCTCTTGACTCGTAATCGCTTTGTGTACACTCGCACAAAATCACTTCTTTTAATATTGTAAATGCAGGACAGCGAACCGCATCACGGGACTTTGAGAATATGTTCTTAGGACATATATTTAGTATGTCGAAACTCATCTGTCTAAACAAACGCGAAGTTCACTAAATTCTAAGGCGTTAAACATTTTTTTTTAATTTTTTGCAAATTTTTTATTATCGAACTTTATTTATCTTAATTAATATACGAAAGAGATAAAATCACAAAATTTTATATTGAACTTTCCAATTATTGAAAGAAATAGACGTTTATCTAAAAAAAAAAAAAATTATATATCTGTAATTGAGACTTACAGAAAAAAAAATGTCAATATATTTTTTGTATTTTTTTTTTTTAACAAAATCAGAATTAATTATGCATTTAAAAAAAAATGTAACGCAGACTGTGTATCAATTTTGTAAAGACAGTTTGAACTCTAGACTGTTAAAAAATATTTGCAAACTTTTTGTAAACCGACAATTGTTTTTTTTTTTTGCTCCAGTGCCGATTTTATTAGAAATCGCCGCGAGATCAGTAGAGACAAATTTTTTGGATTTTTGTCATCCATACGTATAATATGCGATTGCGAGACGAGAACGAAGGCTTCGATGTGTTACACTGATTTGATCTCTATTCGATGAGACAGCGCCACTGAGATTAGGTACAAGGTCGAGTATTTGTTTTTGCTCAATGTCAACCTCAATTAAATAGGAAATAAAGGCTGTTCGAGTGTCTCGAAATGATCATCAAATTTCGGCTTCATCGTATTACGCGGAAGATGCGTAAAAAATATTTTTATTGCAAAAACTGAAATTTAGGTAAATTTCAATAAACCAGATAAAAAGAAATTTAGTGAAAAATGTAAAGTTTCTCCAAAATCACGATTGCCAAAGATTTGCGAAAATAACTCAAGTTATCCTCCCTAATTGAGAAGTCGAAACGAAGCAAATAAAACTCGTTGACTTCGAAAAATATGTTTAAAAAAATAAAATCCGCGAAATCTCCGACAAAATCGAAGGAAAAAAAAGTCTGACTTCACGAAAACTGCATTTTTTTTTTTATTTTTATTTTTACAAAGTAAACCTCATTTTTGTCTGAAAAATGACGTTATTTATATTTAGCAATGACCTTTTAGTGTCCCAAGGTCAAACTCGAAAAGGTCGATATGTTAAACTTACAAAAGTGAGAACGACGATTAAAGATGCTCTCTGTAATTCTGTCCAACAGATTGCCTGTGTTGTCCTACTAACGTGTCAACTACCGCACGCATACGCAACAGGCAAGAGAGTTAATTTCACTAGACTGTTGGAGGAAGCTCTTTTAGGCTCTGAATATCGTGAAAGCATCAACGACCGTCACGAAACACCGATAATAACAACACGAGATGCTTCGTACCTGCCGGAGAGCGATTACTTGGAGGACTACGAGATCGAACAGCCGGATAAGTCGCGGCAACTGGACAGGCAGGACAGAAATTTGTTGCCGGTCAGTGAACTAAATCACCACAACGATCCCCTCCGTAAAATTTTCACAAGCACATACATATATATAACGACAAAGCATCTCTTCCTGTTGGCAAACAAACCGACGATAAATATACGAAGTAGGAACACGGACGAGAGATGGTACTGATCCGTTTGACCCCCACCTTTACGAAATTACATGTGAAGGCAAAACACGTCAAGTCGGCCAGCCCGATTTTTCTCATGTCAACAAAACGTGCTCACATTTTTTCAGGATGTTGGTCCAGTTGAAGAAAAAGCGTAGGAATTTTTTTCAGATCTTTTTTATCGCATTTTCCAACGATTGCAAAAATCGCTTAATAGCTCGAATATGCAATAAAAAATCGTTGAAAATTCCTACATTTTTTCTTCAACCGGACTAACATCCTGAATAAATTTGAGGACGTTTTGTTGACATGAAAAATTGGGAGTGGCCGACTTTACGCGTTTTGCCTCATGTACAAAAGCCCGGAATTCGACGAATTTTCATTGTATTCTTTTCTGTTTCTTTTATACCTTTACACTTCCGCCAGGAATACCGCAGTCTATGCGAGATAATGACCCGGAAGGTACTGATGACCGACACGGAATTCGAATACCAGCCGCCGCACTATCACGAGGTTTTCTGCAAAAGCTATTCTCTCTTCGATCAGACGCAGAGAAATCATGTGAAACCTGCAAAACAGGTAGATTATTTTCATACAAGCTCATTTGTCGCGATAATATCGAAAAAACGTGGCAAGCGTCATGACGCTGAGTATTTAAAAAAAATGAATTAATGAAACTCCTCTTTTTGAAAAAAAAAAAAAAAAAAAAAAAAAACAAAAATTCTTTGCATTCTTTTGTAAAAATAGTCGGGTTTTTTTAAAATATTTTAGAGATGCGCTCATCCTGGATTTCATTGCGTTCAGCGAAGTAAGACGCTCTTCATGGTGAGACGTCGATGGGACGGCGACTGTTGGGAACCCTTCACCAAGGAAGTTGCCAGCGGATGCGATTGCATGTGGCCTGTATCCAGTCTCGGCGAAATATCGGCGCATTATTAACGACCTATGACAACTTAGATTTGTTTAAAAGATATTCTCTACGACGTTTGAATCAAATTTCACAAGGCTCCTTGTGTTCGTTCCCTGTTTGGCTTTTTTTTTTTTTTTTTTTTTTTATTCGTAACATCATTATTAACTATTATTTGTATCTTTCTGTAGTCGAGTTTTTAATAAAAATAGATGGAATAAGTTCAGCGTATATTGCCAACTCGAAATATCACTTCCACGAGTTGGCCTTGTGTTTCGGCAAAAAGTGGAATCCCTCCGGTACTTTGCCGAGCAACATTTCGCTGTAACAACAAAAAAGATTTTATAGGTTCTGCAGGTGAAATCTTATAATTTTCTCTCATCAAAGTAGACCAATTTTTTTTTTTTTTCAAGAAGAAAAAAAAACAAAAAGTGTAAATTCTGATAAAATTTTAACTGCTCGAAAAAAAACGCCAAAATAATTGTTGTGGAGAAACTTTTTACAAAAAAATGTATTTACAAATTATTGTCACGAATATTGATGAACAAAATTGTAGTATCGGCTTGCAAATTTTCTAACTAAAAAAAAAAAAAATCACTGAAATTTGTCTAATTCCGGATTTATCGAAATTTCTGAATATCAGAGATTCTTCTACATTTCCGGTATGAAATTTCGTTGTAAATATGTTAAACTTACGATATTTTAATCCAATCGGCGCAATTCGAACTGGCCATCATAGTTTCCATGTCGTCGCGACCCTTGTAATACGGTGGTCTCTCGTTTATTCTCTGGGGTGGTTTTTCCAAAATGCCAACGGGGATATATCTGTGCAGGAATGATATCCATTCGAGCATGAATCGTCTGGTGGTTTCGACGCCTCGCGTGTCCGATCCCCAATGATCGAGGCCGTAGTACGCGTACTTTTTCAATATATCGAATCTCTCGTTACTTCCTACGTCCAGAAGTTTCTTTTCCTTTATTTCCTTGAATATCCAAGGCTTGATAAGCGCACCGCGGCCAATCGTCACGCCCTGAATCGTCTTGTAGGTGTTTCGAACTCTTTCGTAATCGTCGTAAGACAAAATATCCCCGTTTCCGAATACCGATATGGGATCAGCGGCCTTGGCGCATTTCTCGATGTAATCCCAATCTGCTGACTTTGTATACCTCTGCTCTCGAGAACGGCCGTGTACCTGCAGTAAAATATTACTGTTATTTATAGATATTCCAACAATTTTTACAATTAAAATTTTTTTAACAAATTCTATATGAGGAAGCGATGTGCAAAGTTCTACTTTCTTTGAGTGTTCTGACATAAAAATCCAAAAAAAAAAAAAAAAATCATGAGTTTACTCAACTCACAGTTATCATAGAAGCTCCCCAATCCCTAAACTTCGGCACTAAATTGTGAGCCACCGGTTTGTCTATATAAACGCCCATTCGCGTTTTTATCGTCAGCGGTATATCCAGCACATCGTTGACAGACTTAATAACGGTTTCGAGTACGTTAAGTCGATTGAGCATACCGCTACCGCCGCCTTGTCTGTAAATAAGATCAATGGGACATCCGAGATTGAGATCGATATAATCCACGTCCGCCTCCTGATTCAACAATTGAGCGCATCTAGCGAGAACCCCAGGATTGTTGCCGCAAACTTGAACACCAAAAATATCCTCGGATTCGTGTCTCTTGACGAGGGCCCATTCCTCGGGCGCTCCTTTCAGTATTTTCGGGGCCAGTGCCATTTCACCGCAAGTTATGTCAGCGCCGTATTCCTTGCAAATCCTCCTGAAGGGAAGATTCCCGACAGTGGTCAAGGGACTCAAAAGAATCTTATCCCTCCAATCGATCCTCCTCTTTTCCGAAGATCTCAGAGCTATTAAATCGTGATCCGGTGCAGGACCTATCCTCGACTCTTTTTCAATATCCTCCACTCTCTTTTCTCTATTCTCCAAAGAATTTTTCTCAATTTTGCCTTCGGACTCGGAACAGGTTTCGTTTGATTTTTTTATCTCCGAAATGTCGTTGATTTTCGCCTCATTGGTGGAGGGACAATCCTCCTTTTTCGGACAATCATGCGACTCCCTTTTCACTCCATTAGCAGCGATTGGAGTGGATTTATTGTTCGCCTCATTTTTCTCATCATTAGCCTTCTTCTTGAAGGCATCGTTTGCCTTGACAATTTTCTCTGCTCTGTGAAAGTTGTACTTGTGCTTTCTCAGTTTGTCTTGAAGCTCCTTAGGTATTTGATTTTTCGTCGCCGGTGGTTTCTTTTGGTACTGCTCGAATTTTTCCTTGTCCACGATATTGAAACCATCTTCGGTCAAATGTTTTCTTCCCACTCTGCAGGCTACACCTCTCGGGCATCTACCGGATAACGTGAACAGGTAGCATTCTGCTCCAATGTCTTCGGCTTTTATCTTCAAGTAGGCCGCTCTATCGTGCATAAATGTACAACGTTTATTCTGGCACTGTTTCTCAGGCTCGTCCTTCGCCTGATCCACAATCCACGGGCATAGATTTTGCTCCCGTGGAGCTTTGAACGGCGGTGGTCGCGCTTTGTTTTGGCCCCTAAGCTTGTTGTCTCGCCTCTCGTCATTCTTGCTCTTCTTTACCGGCGGCTCGTCGGATGCTTCGGTTACTTCAGCGATTTCGGACTTTGTCAGCACCTTTAGTTTGTCGTCCGCGGTTAAACATTGATCGCTCAATTGCCTCACATGATCGCTGATGATGAACCTGACAATAGAAAATAGAAAGATTTGTTTCAATTTTTTTTTAATTATCTAAAGCAAATGTTATAGTTTTCAATGTGTTTTAAGTAAATTAATGTGTTTGTTTTAGCTCATTAATAATTTCTTGTAATGCTGTTTTTTTTTACAACTTTTTATTATTATATTTTTTACAATTCTAAGAAAAAATAATTATTGAAAAGTAAGAAATTATTTTTCTGAGTTTTTCTTACTTTTTAAAACACAAAAACAAAAAGCCAAATGTTTATTAAATGATTTCAGTTGCTTAAAAATTAAAAAAAAAAAAAAAAACCCTTGTAGAAAACCTCAATTTATTGAAATCAACCAAACATATGTAAATTCGATATTCTAATCATTTTTTTGTGCGAGCCGTAGTACTGGCGTTAAAAATAAAAAATGATTTTCAGAAATTCTTAATAGCTGGAACACGCGATAAAAAATCTGAAAAAATTCCTACGTTTTTTGTTTTCAACCAGACCAACATTTCGTATAAATTTGAGGACATGTCGCTGACATGAAAAATAGAGGTGGCCGACTTGACGTATTTTGCCTCGTATATAAGCAATGAAATAACCTAGAAATAATATTTCGACAATTGTGTCGTTGGTTTAAATATTGACCGCGATATGATTACGATCTGGATTTGCATTTATTTGATAAATTTTCTCGATAAAAAGGAATTAAATAGACGAGGCACTGAATTAAAAACTATTTTTGAGGTTATGATAAGAGAGCTTTGCGGGTCGAAAAATGCGGTCAAGATTGCGATAAACATGATTTAACACGTTGACGAAAAAATCGACAATTATTTAATACTCACTCGGGCTTTATTCTACATATTCCCTTTTGTTTATCTTCACTGTAATCGAACGAACACTCTGTCGCGCATTCATCACCGCAATCCGCCATGTTTTAGCTGTTTCATTGGTAAAAGTACCGGCGTGGCTCTACCGGCGCCCCGTGTAAATATAACGAATGATTTGTCAACTATAATAATTAATACGACTCAAGCGATGAATGTCCGACTTTACCTACATAATTCAATAGACGCGGGCAACTTAAGCACCTGTAGAAGAATAATTTTCAATACACACACGTATAACAATTTTTCTGAATCACTTTTTTCGTCGATCCGACTATTTTGAGTGTTGTCTGAAATGAAAAAAAAAGAAAAAGTGTTCATGAAATAAATAAATAAAGCAAAAAGGGGGTCGTTAATAAAAATGCCACGTTATAATATTTTGATAAAAAAAAAAAAATAATCTGAAAAATGCAATTGAATGTCAACGATAAAAACTAGAAGTTCACTTTATTATCTCGTTTACGCCGATTGGATTTTATTCCCCAGCAATTCACTGTGATAACGAAAGTCTTGAGTTATTTTTTTAAATAACTAATCATTCAAAGATATAAACTCTTTATTTAGTAATAAAAGTGAAGATAACAAAAATATATACGTGTCGTCGAGGTGTTATCGCGTCTCTTGCGAGTTCTCCATGAATTACATATTTTTACATTATTCTGATAAAGAATACATAAAATATTGTATAGATAATATATAATGTTTCAAGCCTTGACAATGGCCTTTCCGATATTTTCACCGCGTAGCATTCCGGTAAAAGCATCGAACATTTTGTCAAAGCCTTCGGTCACAGTTTCCGGATGTTTGAGCTTTCCATCGCGAATCAAATCAAGATTTTTCTCAATTCCTTGGAACCATCGATCGTACCAACGAGCCACGATGAATCCTTCAATTTTCAATTGTTGAAAAACAACAGCTGGCTGTATTATCGCAACTTTTGGCAATTTTTTAACGTCCGCATTGTAGGACGAGATGCTCCCGCATACCGAGACTCTTCCGTATAAATTCATTTGATAGATTACAGAACTTGAGATCTCTCCACCCACCTGTAATAAATCAGTTATTTTAATTAAATGAAATTTTCTCAACAGATTGCACAATTGTTAGAAAAATTAATTTAATTTTTTGGCATACATTGTCAAAGTAACAGTCCACTCCGTTTGGAGCTGCTTCTTTGAGGGCCTTTGCAACATCCTGAGTCTTGTAGTTGATAGCACTGTCGAAACCAAGTTCGTTCTTCAACCAGTTGCACTTGGCATCGGAGCCAGCGATACCGATAACTTTTAGGCCCAAACTTTTTCCAATCTGTCCAACGTGTGATCCCACTGCACCTGCAGCTCCACTGACAACCAAAGTTTCGCCTTTCTTGGGCTTGCAAATCTCCAAAAAACCAAAGTGTGCTGTATTCCTGTAAAAATTCAGACTTGTGTTATATTATTCTTATTTCTAAAACATTGTTGTTTCCATATAATAAAGCTTGAAATAAAGCTTAGGACTTGTAGCAATCAAAGAGGCAAAAAACATATAGCACCTTGTCTTTGAGAGACGTGTGAAACAGTCTTAAGTATATTAGTGTCAATTATGCGATTGAAAAACGGGGTTACGTTGAATGCATTTAAATTAGCGTGTAAGAGAAAAATTAAACCGCGTGACAAAGCTATAGAAACAAAAAAGAGTCCAACGTTCATCGAATAATATTTATTTTAATCCATATAGCTATATGAATGATTCTCCGAGTTATGTATACACGTTGTAATAATACAAATAATCCTTCATTGTATCATTACATAAAAGCGCTTAAAAAATGATTTTAACACTGATTTGAATAGTATGAATAAGTGCTTAAAAATATGAAAAAAAAAAATTCGAAATTAGTATTCGAAGTGATAAAAACTTACCCTGGCATTCCCAAGACACCCAGAGCGAGGGAAACCGGCAAATCACCAAAATCTGGTATAATGTATGGTTTTTGTTGAAGTGGCGACAAGTCCTCCGCGTTTAGATTGACGATTGTGTGTGATCTCCAGCCAAGATATCCAACGACCCTCTCGCCGACAGGAAATTTCGGATTCTTCGATTCAATGATCTTGGCCACTTGCGAACCAATCATAGTGATACCAGTGGGGTATCTTAGAATGTAGGGTCTCATGTAGGGATCCACTGAAAGGTATTCCGCTTGGACCAAGAATTCTGGTGCCAATGAAATAGATACAATTATTCACCAATTAAATTAGCCATTCATAAACTGCGCGCATACACGATAATTGTAGATTTTCCTTTTTGAGTTTTGTAAATTTCGTCTATTTGGGACTTAGAAAAATCAGATGGTGAAAGGGGGCCTTTGAAAAATGAGGTCCTAGAAGCGGTTTTATGGGGAACTTAAAAAAACAAGGCCCAGAAAGGAGGCCTTAGAATAATCAGGCCCTGAAACGGGGCCTTAAAGAAATCAGACCCTGAAGGGGGTTGTCATGGGGGAACTTGGAAAAATAAAGCACTGAAAGAGAGGACCTTAGAAAAATAAGGCCCTGGAACAGGGCCTTATAAAAATCAGGCCCTGAAAGGGGGCCTTAGAAAAATCAAATCCTGAAAGCGGTTTTATGGGGAACTTTAAAAAATGATGGACTGAAAGAGGACCTTAGAAAAATAAGGCCCTGTGGAACGGGGCCTTATAAAAATAAGGCCCTGAACGGGGGCCTTATAAAAATCAAACCCCGAAAGGGGTTTTATGGGAAACTTTGAAGAATGAAGCACTGAAAGAGGGCCTTAAAAAAATAAGACCCCGGAACGGGGCCTTATTTTAAAAACTTAAAAAAATTTGCGCTTTGTGAGGCTCTTTTGGGGGTCTTAGAAAAATTATAGTCAGCTCTATTGTTTTACACGGCGAAGGTGAGTTATTCTTATTATGTAGAGAGCAATAAAATTACCCATTTATTCAATCTACGCATTAATATATATATCACATACCGCCATCCTTTATAGCCGGCAATTCTTCTTCAACGAGCTGTAGATCCGAACGTTTTGGCTCCCCTTCGAAGTGTTTAGCCACAATGTATTTCTTAGCTGTAACCATGACTGTTAATGTTGTGCTAAACGTTCGTAAGAATGAGATCGTTGCACACTTTCTCAACTGCTCTGAAATTAATGTCGATACAATGGACATAGCAGTCGTGTTTATAAGAGGGAATCCGCGGCATCCATAATGATGCGTTACAGAGGGGACGAATGCCGAGAGGTGGAAGATAACACCTTCTTGTTTTCACTCATCATCGCACCGAAGATTGTGCTGCCTCACTGTATTTGTACTCTGGAACTGTTATCAAGGCCATTCGGATGGATAAGACTGAATAATACTGCCGATCTTATTGCAAGCATGTATATTAAAAATGATGACATGAGAGACGTAAGAATATACAGCAATTGTTGATTGGATTTAATATGCCAGCTGATATGAATCAAATTTGTGGTGATAAAAATTTGAAAGTATTTTGAATAATGAAGAGTTCCTTTTTAAAATTTACGAAAATATTTTTAGGTGGATTCCAAATCATTTTAGGGTAATTACAAATTATTATTATTATTTTATTAATTATTACCATTTTCAGCCAAAAATCTCAAAATCTAGGATTTATTAGACTTCAAAAAAATATTGTTGTTGTGCAAAGTCTATTTTTAAAAAACACTCACTGTTTTCTTCAAGGTGGTCCGCTAAAAATCTTTTTTCTTTTCCAAAATAAAAATCACACGTTTTTTTTTTTTTTTTGTAAGGTCAAGTTTTATTTTATTTTCAGTCTGTTTATTTATTTTCTTGTCTGCTTTCACGTTAGTCTGTGCAAACGATATTCCGGTACTCGTGAGTTCTTATGCTGCTGTAAAAACTCACAAAAAAATAGAAGCAAAAGCTCTCTGGATCGGAGAAAAAAAAATCTGCACTTTTTGTCTACGAAGCAATCACAAAATGCTTTTTTTCACGCATACCATAAACAGCCCAACGACATCTTAACAATAATAATAATATTACTAAAAGAAAAAAAAATCGATTTCCCCTTCTTTTATTGTTATCAATTGGATGTTTCACAAAATTACTAAAGCGAGAAAAAATTATCATATTTAATTTGATTGTAAACAGGATAAAAAAAATTCGAGTTGAATCTTAATTTTTATCAATGAGCTGCTTCCTCAATTTTGTTTTCGTGAATTTTATCAACTGTATATTCGATCCAAAATTACAATAGTAATACAATTTTTACTTGTACTTTGAAATATTTATTCGCTACAATGCAGCTATCTTTTTTTTTTTTTTTTTCAAAGCAGTATGTTTGAAAATTACTCACTTAGATTTTCGCGTCAAGATCGGTTGATGTGGGCGAACTAGACGCAGGGATGAAAATGTTGATTGAAAGTTATCCACCAAAAAGTTGAATTATAAGCTTCGACTTTGCAGCATGGCGCTCAGGGTGCGAATTTCGATTCATGAATTTCAGAAAAGACAAGAAATCAATACCGACTATATAGAATGAAGCAAAATTGCGATTTGCCTAAACGTTCCTAAAAAAATGATTTACCTTCTATTTTTTCTGTGCCCATTTTTTTTCTTCCAAATAAAAAGTCTTTCAATAATTAGAAAAAAATCGACTCTTGAATTTTTGTGAAAAAAAAGGAACCTAAAAAAAATTAATGAAATATCCTTAAGCAGTATCAGCAGAGATGGTATTAGTATTTCGTGTATTCCAGCGTTATACCCTTTCAGATTTTCATAAACCATCTTAACATCTTTCTGAGCTCTCGGTGCTAATATTATACAAAACAAAATAGTGGCAAATCGAACAAACGACATCACACGAAAAGTCTGGCAGTGTATCTTTTTATTTCATTTTTTTTCATCTCTCCCCCTCTCTCTCTCTCTCTCTCTCTCTTTCTCTCTCTCTCTTCCTATTGCATTATTATTTTAAAATAAAATATGTACAGATAATTAAGAGTCAAGGATTACTAATCAAGGCTGATGGCAGTGTTTGTACCTGTTACTTTTAATAACTTATCGGAACTCTTCGATATTTGTAACCTCTCGGCTGGCTTCAATATTTCAGCTATTATCTTCTCGTCGCTTAGTCTCTCCTTTTTCTCCGAAAGATGCTGAGCCTCTAGACAGGACTTTGTTGTTCGTTGATTATCAACCGCACCCTCAACGACATTAGTTGAGGCAAATGCCGCCTGTTGCTGTTGCGGCATTGCCGTTTCCGCGATTGTCAGCCTCCCGTTTATCTTTCGACCCGACAGACTGATCTCCGCTGGTCGAAGCTTATCCGCGAGTCGAGCGGGACCCGCGGCTTGCGGTGGATTCTCCTCGGTGCCGATTGGCATTTTCAGTATGATCATCGGTTCTTTGTACAACTGTCGAGATAAAATGAACATTTCTACAGCCACATTGGAAAATTGAATTACAAAAAAAGGGGTAGTATCGCATAAGTGCGAACTTACGGCGTCAAATGGAGAATCGAGAAACAATTCTTGAAGAAATCGTCGTGCTGGCAGTCTGTAAGTGCCACTACCGAGTCGTGCCGCTACCTCCGAAAAAAGGCAGGTGTCCTATTGTCAAAAGAAGAAAGAAAAGAAAAAAAAAAACTTTTATCGTTATTTCTCGCTCAATATTCGTTACTTTGTGCAATCACTAGGCCGTGAATTACCTGAAACTTTTCGGGATATCTCTGCCGTAACCTGAGCAATGTTTGACGACTGTGTCGATACCAAACGGGATTGGAGAGGCGTTGGGCGTGCCTCAATATTTCTCTGCAACACGAAAGGAATTTTTGATAAATGTCTATTATTTTCTGAAACAGATCTTCAAAATCGGTGATCGAAGGTGTTAGAACTGTCCAATAGAAAAAAAAAAAAATTATCATCTTTATGTGTAAATTATTATCATGCATTTAAAAAAAATTGATCGCGTTCCTTTTTTAAAAGTAATGAAATAAAAATCCTTGCCTTCGAAGTTTCGCATCCGCTTCGTCGACCGGTTCTACACTACCGACGGCTTTACCCTGATAACAAATGAGACAAACACGGGTGTGTTCGCCGTCAGTGTCGCATTCCGATTCGGATTCATCGTCAAGATTCGTGGAGTCGGCATCCGCCGGTTTGCCGTAATCATCGGACAATATCGGTGGTGGTACACGCGGTAAATCCGGAAAGATCATTGTCAGCTTTCTCGGCAGACATATTCCCATGTATTGCTGATTACCGGTGTCCTCTTCCGCGGGTGGTGGAGGCGGTGGTGTCTGTCCAAGCATACTGTCCGTAGGCCAACTACGCGAGGATTCTATTTCCGAAAGACTCTGTACCGACATTCGACCGTCCGAGCTATACGTCTGTGAATTGACATTGCCAAGCATAGAAGTTTAAGTTGCGGGTTCAATTGCTATTAGGACAAACGTGTAATATTACAAGACGCTGTACGTACGTCGAAGCTACTGTGAGAGTAGTAACTCGGTCGACGATGTTGTCGGAAAATTCGCATACGAGCATATCCATCAGCATCTTGTTGGCTGAGCCTCTGAACACTCGACACAGGACTCGGAGTGTCGCCTCGTTCACTAAAAAAAAAAATAGAGTATTAAAACAAAAATTGTGGCATCAAAATAAGGTATCTACTTTGAAGATCCATATAAGAAAAGCCGTAAACGAATGAAATATCACTCACGGAAGAGCATACCGTCTTGCTTCGATATCCGTGGCCGCGCTTTCCGATCGATTTCTCGTTCTACGAGCTATAGGCTCGGTTACTTCGGGTTTCCCATCGCTGAGGCTTCGATGATGTCTTTGTATAGGAACGGGACTTGCTACGGGATAAGGATTGCTAGGTGGAACAATGGGCCAATGATCGCCCCGTTTGTACCTAACACACGGCCAATCAAAGTTCATAAGTGCATCCGCGCCAGCGCGGGTTGTACCGATGATACTTAGGGCGTACATCGCCGTGGCTCGTACCGTATAATGCTGGCAGGTTTCCGCCATTGATGTTATCATTTCAAGTATACCTAAATTGCTCAATTGTTGAACACCCGGTGAGGATGTGCCAGCGTGTCCAAGAGCCCAAAGTGCCGCCTTTACCTTCAATATTCTATCGTCCAAGCTCAAGCTAGACGTTTCGCGTGACGCTCCGTCGTCTCTCGCGAAACGTTCCGGTGTCGTGCGCTGCGAATCATCGAGACTCGATTTTCTTTGCATTTCCATCAAAGACTCGGTCTTACGTGGGGTACGTATCTCCACAGTTTCCATTACTTCCGCGTCTATTATTGTCTCAAGTCGATTAGACTCAACGGTATCCTCGGCGCCCGACTCCTCGGACATCATGTGTGACTCGTCGAAACCCGAGCGGCTGCTTCTCGTACCCTTTGAGTTCAAATCAGCGGCCTCGGATGACGCGAATTCCATGCGAAATCTGTGAATTATACGAGCGAATCGTTGGAGAACGTTTCGTCGCAATAAAAGTTGTACACCGAGCTCGTGTTGTACCAATTGACCGATAAGATGGGGCGCCACGTAAACGTCCTTTGGCAGTATCAGCATGTTTGTCGATCTTCGCAAATAACTGCCGTTTTCGCCACGCTGTCGACGCGTCAACGAATCGTGAATCTCTCCTTCTATGAGATCGACGTAACGCTCCGCGAAACCGTCAGATTTAATCCACTTCTCGAGCTCTTCGGCCGGCGACGATAGATTCGTGAAACCCGAGCGCAACGAGTACATTCTCACTTTAAGCAGATAGCCACGATCGCCGAGATGCTCAAGCCAACGATCCCAGTCTCTGGTGCGTCCGCCTTGCTGAAAGAATACCTCGAGATACTCGGGATCCTCGCAAGCCTCGTGAAGCGCGTCGAGCGCCGCGAGCGCGACAATTTTGCTGCTGTCGGTTAACCTGCCGGACAGCAGTGTCAGTGCCCACTTAAATGCATCAGTCATTTTGGCTCTAAGTACCAGACGTAAAAATTGCGTTGCGTAAAGTCTTGTATTCTCAAGGGATGCCTCCGAGATAATGGTGCTCATGACTTTACGATTGGGTCCCTCTCTCGAGTAATCGAGGCTCGACGTTATGAGCTTTGCGTAACAATCATGATTGGTGGCTATTGCCAAGTCTTGAAGTTTCTCGAGAAGATTGAAGCCCTTTAGGATAACGGTGCCTTTGGCCGATTGGCTCAACTGGCCGAGGAACAGAAAATACTTTTGGCAACATGTTGTCGCCATATGACGAGGTGAAAATAGGCAGTCGTGAGCAGAAGGCAATGTTCTTATGGCGGCAATCTGTTCGGCAATATCGCCAATCAGTTCGTTAAGGAGTCTACCGCCCTCGGGCTCGTGTATCTCTAACAGACAATTGACTAAATCGCAACCAGCCAGGGTCGCTTCGCGCGCCAGTGTCGCGTTTGTTACTAATTCTACTCTACTGTATCTATTGGACGAGGGCTTGAAGTAACGAACTAGTCGTTTTATAAATAATCTGTGATCGGAGTCGTGGAGTATTCTTAGGGAGTCCTCGCGGGAGCGTAATATCGATCGTATTATCGGCCAATTCCAGGCGAGCGCGTCCTTTGAGCTTAGTACTTGAGCGTCTTTGAGGAGCGGTGTTGTCGGTGACTCGCGGCGAAGCCACGTACGCGACGATGTTCTCTGGCGTCGCGGCTGTGTTGGACGTAACCAGGCGCCTGCTTGTAGTATCCTATCGAGAAAGAGACTCGCGGGTGCGGGTCTACGTCGCATTATCGCGTGTATTCTACCGAGTATAGCGACTGCCGCGAGTGCCTGATGTCTACCGACGCTCGCGTGCTCCAAAAGATTGGGCAACGGTGGCGTGAGATCGCAAACATCTGGCGGAAGAAGCGAGTGCGCGAGGTGCAATAGGACACCGAGAAGTACCGCGGCACGCACCGATATAAACGTGTCGGAAGAGACAATTGTTTCGGCGAGTGCACGATGAAGCCCGCACTCGAGTAAAACGTAAACCAATAGGGCCAGATGTAGTTCCATTATGTTGGGGCAGTGTGACGAGAGCGACGGTAATATCGATCTTCCCTCGGCGGCTACGAAACCATCGGTCAACTTCCAATTCTCGCGTGCTCGGCTCGGATCAACCGCAGCCAATGCAACGTCCGGCTCGTCGGTCCACATTGGCAATGGCAGACCCAGCAGTTCGTAAAGTAATTCTAAAACAGCGCCTCGCACCTCAAGCTGCTCGACGTACAAAATATCTGCGATGGCTTTCAGTCCCGAATTGTCGTTCGGATGACAAAAGTGAATGACACCGGAGTAGGAACGTAATACACTTAAGAGGGCTTGTTTACTAGCGGCGAATCTCATCTCGCGACCCTCTCTCGTACGCTCTTGCACGAACGAGTGTAACTCGCAGTACGGAGCTGCCAGACAGAGAAGCGAGACGCTACCACGGGTTTCTGGATTACCAAGGAGCCGAAGTAAAACACCAACGACTGCCTCGATTATCGCGGGACTTTGATCCGTCATCGCTGATCTTGTTAGGGCTCCTACACCACCGCAACTTATAAGCAAACTCGAATTTAGCACCCCGAGCTCGCATACAGTCGCTAGAAATACACGGAAAGTCCGGTCTCGCTCCTCGATACCACCGTTCGTCAGACTTATCAGCGATCTCGCTAACACCGGACTAAAGTGCTTCGGCGATAAGACCAATATCCTTCGAACGAGCCTCAATGCTTGCATTCTCTCCATGTCGTTACGAAGATTGATGTCCATACTTCGTGCCACGAAATACGGGTACTGTAGCTTGTTTATCGTCACTACATCCTGTTCGTTCTTTAGCATGTAACGGATCGCACGTAACGCCGCCGCACGCACCTGCGTCGCCTCGTGAACGAGACTAACACGCAAGCTGCAACAATAAAGCATACATTTGTCAGGATCTTAGATATGCTGTTAAAATTCTATGCTGTACATTTTTTTTACATAAACTTGTATATTGAATTTAATATGTAAGATGTAAAGTTACAGTACTTTATACTAAATTTTTCGAAAATTAGAAAGTTTAATATACATTTTTGTAATTTTACTAACATTTTTTAGAATCCTTTGCAAATAGTGAATAAAAGCTTCCTGTATCAGCAAACAAAACTACAATTTTAAAGTAATTGCTAGAAAAAACAATAAACTATCAATCTATTGCCATAAAAAAATTCTTAGCCAGAGTATCAATCGAAAGAACCTTACCAGCAGAATACCTCTTCCGTACAGTAGCCATAGTCGGGAGTGTCATTTTCATCGACGAGTCTGACGATGGCATTCAAGTAGGACAGCTTTTTAACGCTGGAAACTCCCTGACGCTGACAGATATTATACAAGACCTCTTTAATGTTCACCCTCAATTCTGCAAAAAAAAAAAAAAAGAAAATGTGCAACGCTTATAAGTTCTAACCAAATTGTACCCCAAACTCTGAATTATTCTCAGAAATTGGGAGAAAAAAAAAAAATTAATTCCTTCATCCGCAAACACAGTGCCTGTGTATAACCGTAATACAAAAACATGCGAGAACATCAGGTATTCCATCAGTCTCTGTTTTACATGTCCTGTTCGGACTAAAATAACAAGATTTTTGGTGTAGCACATAAAAGTGCGTCGAAGATAAAGAAGAAGAAAAAAAGGGTGAAATTATGGAAAAAAACCTCGAGAATTTAAGAAAAGACGCAATTGTGTTAGAAACATAGAGGTTAGGTCACTAACCCTTTGACAGATCAAGCTGCACGCAGCTGCTCTCGGTTTCTTGTCGGCCTGAAAAAAACACACAGGACAAGTGAATAATGAATAAACGGTGTGTTTAGTGTGTCGAATAACTCGTGAAAATAGTCGAACGTACTTCGGTGTGGTCTGTTGGTGCGGAGGCTCCTACCCCAAATCATCCAACTAGAAATTGCCATATTTGCGCCGGTTGCTATCCTCGCTCACAATTAACGCATTTAGTCCGTTTTTCGCACGTCATTCGTACCGAATATGTCATCCTCGCGAGCGAAGCACCACAAATGCTTAAATTATTGATAAATCAAGGGTAACTCCACTTCAAGTGTCACACGGTTATAACCCAAGGGTTTTTTTTTTGATTGTATGCGTGCGTCTTGTATCAATGCAGCACGAACTACTCTCTTGTTGTGTGTTCTATGTTGTGTATGTAGTACCACCAGAGATAAGTAGGGAGATGCACAACGCTCGGGTTTTTCGTGGTACCAATTCGATGGCGCTGAATCGTAGCGGCGAGCTCGAAAGCTCGATTTTGTGATGATCGTCTCTGGCGATATTACAGATTCCTGTGTAGCCGGGATGAATGTGATCACCGTTTCGGCTGGTATTACAGGCTGGATAATCACGAATACTTGATCGGCAAGCGAGCGCGCAACTTTTGTACGACTTTCGTACATTGTATGCACACTGACTATCCCTACATTAGTTTCTAAGGGAATTTGTAGTTTTTTTTTAACATAGAAATTGCTCCAATTCGGGGCAGTCTTATAACAACAAAGATTATGCTTATCGTGTATGAATACTGACGAAAAAAAATGCCGAAACGATGAAGATCTCAAAGTTTCATTTTGAGATTTTCTTGATCAATATGCGAAACTCCATAATTGTTCATCACTCTGTTTTGTATCTTTGTATCTTAGCTTTTGTGTGTATACACAACTATTTCAAGGGCTTGTCCCGTCCAAGTAACAATAAATAAATAAAAATAAATGATTTTTTAAAATCTTTGAATGTTCCCCAAATATAAATAAAAAAGTTTATTGTCGTAAAAAAAACGTCATCTTTCACATACGGAAAGGCGAATAAATAACAAATAGTGGTACAATCAGTCGATACATAACTAACAAGTGAGACGCCGCCCTCTTACACTTTCAAATTAAAATATACGGATTTTGGATAAATCCTTGTTAGCTCGTAAGTATAAATGTTAAAGTCTAGGCTAAACGAATATATATACGATGGAAAAGTAATAATTTCTCCATTGGCAAGGAGGCCCCTCCGTTGATATTATTAGATAACAACCGTCGTGTCCGCATCCCACTGGATTCCATTGGGTTTTGTCTTGGAGATGAATCTGTCGGTGTGCGGCGGTGTGTTTTCCTGATGAATTGTCCTTGCCGAAAGGCCCTTATTTCGCAGTATTTGTTGCGGCGATTTCGCCGTGCTGAGTTGCTTGTGATTATTCGATCGGTTGGCGAATGGCGTACGATTCTGCTAAAATAAAGAATTATTACGTTTTTCGAGCTATGAAAGTATGAACTGTAGGGTGTTAAAAAGAGAGATAAAATAGATAAATTTTACTTTAATTCCTGAAATCTTTTCAAATTATTTTTTTTTGTGCACATTTTTTGTGCAGAATAATATTCTGTATCCAAAAACGGCTGATATTACAATAATTACGATGACACCCTGTATATAATTAATATAAAAAAAAATAATTTATACTATGAAAAAAAAAGAGTATACAATCCGTTATCGTACCTTAGCGGCGTCAACTGGATTCTTTCCATCGTTATTAAAGACTTTCTTCTCATCTGAAACAAGCTTATTTTCGCCTTTGAGTAACTGCTGCTGTTGCGGCTTTTTCTTCTTCGTTTGACTCTTAGTTTTATCGTCCTCGATTTTCACTGGCAGCTTTGCAATGTTGACGATCTTCGGAATTTTCGTAATAATCTCATCATCGAATTCGATGATTATCTCTTCTGAAGCCTTGTTACCAACGTTCTCGGCTTCTTCGGGAATATCCGGCGATACAGAGTCTCGCCAAACCTTAATTTTATCGTTAATCGAAATTGTTTTCATTTCAGCGACTGAATTCTTCATGACTGTGTTTATTATATCGCTGATATTGTCGTCTATTGTCTTGACCATCGGTTCATCGTGTTCTGTATTTTTATCGGAGAGCTCGCCGTCCGCGTCATCCGGTTTATATTCTGTCCATGTGGAAAGAGCGTCAGACCACGGTGATAAAACTTTGGGATTACGTATTACCGTGACTTGTTCCTCCGTCTCGCTGCCCTCGGATATTTCCTCGACGCTCGAGGAACGACTCGAGTTCGAATTTCCAGAAGAACCATCGCACAAGTCGATACGATTCTGCAGACTCAGAGACTCATCCAGAATTGGCGTGATCTCGGAAACAGCCTGTATCTCGGGAATACTGTAATCCGTTGTTGTCTCACAGAATGATAGTCTCGTGTTTACTACGTTACTTTCCATTATTCCAGTGTCAATATACTCAGTGCCAGTAGCTATGCGCTCTATGGATCTCGGTTTGAGAATCGGAGTTCTATCGAAATCGATAGCTGGAGATCTCGGGTCCAAAGCTGATACACTTACTTGTCTTTGCACTGGTGTTTCCATAGTAGGCCCTTCGACCACAGTAACAATAGGCGAAATATAGCTTGACAATGACTTTACCTGTAACATTAAAATTGATTTATCATATGTTGCCTAAATAAATCAGGATTTTAGAGCATTTTCTTCAAATTTTTTCTAATACAACAATTTTTTTTTATTCTTTCAAGTAAAAAAAAAATTGTTTTCGAAAGATCGGAAAAAAATCTCAAAAGTCCTCACTTGTACATAAAAATATTCATGCAGTCTTGATTTTTTTTTCCCTGAAAAACAAATTAATACAACCAAAATTTCACAAAATACATATAACTTTGCAATATTAGTTAAAATAAAAGGATAATTTTATAGCTTATTTTATTATCAACCACAACTCAAAAAAGAAAGTTATAATAGACCAGACAGTTAACTAACAAAAATATAATATGCACTCCAAAATAAAGCCTTTATCTAAGAAATGTAGTGAAAAGGATCTTACAATAATCGGAGTACGCTGTTGAGTGATATTTGGTGATCTAGGATCCGGTAAGCATTTGTCCGGCGTTGTCACAGGTGTTACAGCATCAAAATCAGTTTCCAAGTAGCGTTTGCCCTGCAAGTACTTTGGAAGGGCACTGGCAACGCGACGTGTAAGACCCGGTGGTGTGCTGGCAATCTGAAAAATTAATTTATGCACATAAATCAATGTGCAATAAAAAAGATTTAAGAATTTATTTTTTTTTTTCTTTTTACAAAATCACTTCTGACAATTCTCAAAAAGTTCCCAAAGTCCTGTGTCATATATAAAAATGTTTGAACAATAACACATGCAGTATAATAATTTTATTTACCAAATTATTGTTGCCATTATTTTTCAGAAATATCTTCACAAAAATAGATTTTTGAGATTTCTTTTCCAATTTTTCAATTCTGGGTATCGATATGTTTGTTTTAAAAAACCATAAGTGAAATTTCGGGAAGGTTTTTTTTTTTTTTTTTTTTAAATGTGAGTGCTCTTTAGAGGCCGAACAGTAATATAAAAAAAAGATGGATTAGATTTGAGACGGTTGGGGCTCAGACCCAAAATGGTGTGGATTGAACCATAGATTTTTTTAAACTTTATTTATAACCACATTAGTACTCGTACCCATAGATTAATTAAAAAAAACTATTGTAATGAAATACGGTGGAAATGGTACTTTAATTTAACAGAAATAAATCTAAATATATAAATAAATAAATATATATATATATATTTGCTCACCTCAATGGGCGTCCTGTTAATGCCCATCGTCGCCGATCTCGGATCTGTCGTTAGCTTTCGCTTCGATATCGGTGGTGTGCACAATTTGAGCTTTTCCAAACCGCACGTAGTCGTATGAGATTGATTCTTCGATTTTGCCTCGTGTTCCGAATGATGAGGAAATAATTTGCTGGCATAGTTACCCATCGTAAATTTTGTATTAAAAGAAAAAAGTATTTAAACGAGTACCGTCTGTCAGAAGCTTAACGAACTTTCGACGTGGGAGTTACAAGTGAAAAGAGTCTCGTTTATTCGCAGCGTCTGTTTGGGCTGCGTCTTTGTTAAGAATCGTTAGAAGCTGAGAGTCTTTCAGATCATTTCACTCGAGAACGGCGTAAGTAACGCTTGGAAGAGAGAGCGTTGTGCCCAAAGACCCTCGAAAAACTGTTGGACGCAGGATTATTTTGAAAATCGAACAACCAACAACAAACGAGCGTGTGTGTGCTAAGGGGGAGGCGAAGCCAGGCATACCAACTTAGAGATGAAAAACCGAGGCGAACGCTCAGCTGTTTACGCAGCAAACCGATTTTTCCTCGTCCATAGTTGGCAATGATTTTGTTTAATTTCATAATTTACTACTCTGATTGTTATTGCAAGTTCATAACAACTGAAAATTCTATGAATAAATAAAACTTTTCCAAAAGAATGCAAAGTCGAATCCTTGCAGATTGCTTTTTTTTTTTCGCCTTTCATAAAGACTTGTTAGGCAATATTTGAATAACTTTGACTTCCGCTCAGGAGAGGGAGCTTTGTGAATGGTGTAAAATAATTTTTTCGACTGTAGGAAAAATGAAAGATTTCAAATTGCTCTGAAATCTTATTTGATATATCATTTTTTAAGTCTTGTAATGACTATGGAAATAATTTTCGTTGTAATATTGAGTCGCGTAAATTTCACTAAATTTCATGTCACTGATGAAATTTGCATAAAAAAAAAAGTAAAAAATTTGTATCTTTATCAACTTTTTATTTTGTTTTTAATTTTATGTTTTTCAAACTTCTAATCAATTTTTCTCTATCAACTATATCTCGCAGACTGTTAATTATAGGAACATCAATAAAAAAACAAAAATTCATGTTTTTTGTAATTGCCTTTGAGAAAAAAAATTAATTTGTTTTATTTGTTAAATAACAATTTTTGAATACATATTTTTTGTGGGATCTGTCTCATAAAAAAAGGGCGGTCGTGATTTTTTGTAAAATTTTCCGATTTTTCAGACTACCGACTGCTCACTCGGTATTTTATCTTATAATTGTAATAATCACGATTTTTCAGAACCGAATCCAAACAAAAAAAAACTAAAGAATTATATAATTTAGGAGTGAAAGAATAGAATGCATTTCTCTTTCTTTTTATTCAGTATATTATCATAGAAATGATTTTCTAAAACAGTTTGTTACAGGCTGTTGAGCGTATAAATTGCGATATACTTCATAACTTAGCTGATGTGACAAATGCGATGAAAAAAAAAAAAAAAAAAAAAAAGAAAAAAAAACGAGAAAAAAGCAAACAACAATGTTTCACTTTTGTGTTATATTTAAAATGCACATGTAGTTGAAGTACAGCTTCCAGAGTCTTGTGCTTGAAACAGAATACAGTTTTTTTTTTTTTTTTTCCATAACCGACTTCAAGCTCCAAACGCAAACACCCCAAATAAAAATTCATTGGCATGTAAATCACAGTCAAGCGAGTATCATGCTTTCCAGAAATTTGGATTTTGTTGCAATCGTCTCTCGAAAGTTTCGTACCAGCTTTGAACCGACGACAGTGGAACAAAGTTTTCCGTTGGATTTGGAGTCATTTGCGACTGAGTGACTGAGAAACTTGAGATGTAATTCAAGAAACTTGTTATCATCTTCTGAGTGAATTCAATAAAGCTATTTGTCGTATTAGCAGCCACAACAGCGGCTTGCTGTTCCAGAACTGGCAGAGGCTCGACGGATACACCGATCTGGGCGACGTGCGAAATCTTTCCTATGCCAAACATTCCTAAATTTCTATTCTCAAATTCGTGATTCTTCTTTAAAGTCGAGATCTTGAAGATCGCCGATGGCTTGGCATTCGAGATATATCCAAGGAATTGCCAGTTTGGCGGTGCGTTTGAATCTGGCCAGCTAAAATACACTGTAAGAAAAAAAAAATTAAATTTTTTTTTTTTTTCTTTTTCGATGCTACTTATTTTCATATTCCTTGATTACCTGCACCTCCCATTCCCTCGGGAAACGGCACAGTGCCCGTGAGAAAAACAACTATATGATTGATATTATCGGCGTCATTAACCGTGATGACAAATTGTGTTTCTCCGATTTGCTGAAAGTCTGTTTGGACCTGTAAATCAATTGTGATTATTGAGTCAAGCGTTTAATAATCGCGTGACTCGTCGAATACTCGGAAGGCCTTATCTGTTAAGATCGAAAAATCCGGCTAACAAAACAACACGGGATTACTTGCGTTGACAGCCGGTTTGAGCGTTGGCAAAGTGCACGCGACGAGCCTTTAATGCGCGAAAAAAGAACAAAAAATACAAAGATTCTTACCAGTCGACCGGCAACTATAATACCAAGCATCTTCGTGTAGCATTTACAGCATATTCCGCGTAATTAATAAACAGTCCTTTCGGCTACACAACAATAATGATTACACACGTGGGTTTAACGTGTAGTTAAACGAAAAAGCGAACAACCCTGATAACAACTGACTTCAGTGTCGCGGCGAGCCGCGAACTATTCGGGCATCGACAGACTGGATGCCGACGACGATCATCTCGAATATTCTACAGCGTTTTTTCGTCTGACGCAAGTTGCCATCTTGCGGCGACTAATATTACGAACGAAAATTTCTGCGATTACAAAAACACAGTCTTGTATGGGGCATTCCATGGTAATTCATACAGGATCAACGATCAAACCAAAACAACCTTCAATTTAACTCAAAAGAGCATCTATGATTTTTTATTAGATTTTTGGTTTGTGCTACTCTTGATTTAAAAAAGAAATTAAATTAAAAAAAAATCAATAATCTCTGGCCAATTGTTTTCCAAATTGTTTTTGTTTTCGGGTATAATGCAGTTTAATAGGGAAATAGTCCAAAAAACTTGATAAGCATCATATTGAG
Source organism: Perithous albicinctus (assembly GCA_964016905.1). Classification (NCBI taxonomy): domain Eukaryota; kingdom Metazoa; phylum Arthropoda; class Insecta; order Hymenoptera; family Ichneumonidae; genus Perithous; species Perithous albicinctus. The sequence goes on along the minus strand of OZ024693.1, from coordinate 22,615,407 downwards.
CTTTGCTTTTCTAGTTGAGAATTTTTGAAAATATTAAGTTTCACTAATTACGCCTCCTCTATATTATTTAAAAAAATTCTAAACTCTGCAATGAAAAAAATCAAAATTTTCTCTGATGCCATGATGAAAATAGTCAATACTTCATTTTTTAATTAGTTATTTTTGTACCTGAAAATATAAACCATTAGCAAGTTTAGAAATTTCTTAAACTGCGGCAAAAAGCTGTTTTATCCCTCTGAAAACACACGTACTTTAATGGCAAACGTTAAAGTTTGAATTTTGTAATGCACTAGCTGCCTTAGCTGGGGATGCTGAAGTAGATTTTGTTACCGACTACACGGTCGGTAAGAATCGGCAATTTTGTTTTTTACACATATTCGTCATATCGTACAAATTTCGGTTGAAATCGCGAGAGAAACAAAGAAATCGATAATTTTCCGAGCTTTCGAAAAACCAATATGGCCGCCTGAAACATAAACACCAGCCGCTTTGTAAAAATACAAAAGTTTCTTGAGAACTCACATATGTACATAGGTCGAGAAAAGAGTGCACGACAGTTCTCGAAGGTATTCCGAATATTCCAAGAGCTCCCGGAAAGAGATTACACAAAAAATGAAATTCAGAGAGTGCGCTTTGTACTCAACACTTTTGCATGGATTTCTTTTGCGCAATCGATTTTCTCGAGCTCTCGGAATATTCGGAGTAATTCCAATAATGGACGTGCACGCTCTTTTGTCCGTACGTGAGTTCAAACGACTTTTACGTCTTTTACAAAACAGATGTTGTTTACATTTCCGGCGGCCATATTGGTTTTTGGGGAATTCAGGCAAATAAAATATTTCTTCATATCACGTGAGTTTTCAACTGAAATCCGAGTGCAGGCTCATGCATCTATGATGGCATATTGTAATACAAATTGAAGAAATTCTGTAGCATAAACGACGAACAGTGTAATCGCCAATTTTTACCGATCAAAGTCGGTAAAAAAAAATCTATTCCAACGTTCCCTTAACTATTTCTCTGGTGCATATATGCAAATTAGAGAGAGAGAGATGCACTCAACTCGACCGACACTAGTGCAACGGTCAAAAGTGGATACATTTGAAACGCATTTTCTATTTCTTCTTCTTCTTCAATTCCATCGAACCCGTATCATCACGAAACGTGCGACCCGACCTGTACACTGGCTATACATAAAATAGTTTCTTCCATAATACATTTATTGTGCATATATGTGCGATTGGGTATGGAAGCTAAGAGACAATGGCGCCATCTTTCGGGCATCGTACGAAACGAACCGATTAATCGGTTATTGCCAATTAATTATTTTCTCAGGAACAAGCCCGAAGAAGTATCCTCTAGAGGACCTAAAATTGTAGGTGGCTTCTGACCACCAGAAATAGCGGAAAAAGCACATAGAAAAATCGCTGCTGGCCGTAAATCAAATCCAGACCCCCCTCCCCCCCTCCCCCACTGTATAATAAGATCGTGATACAAAAGAACAGATGCAGAGGTGACACACGGGTAAATCGATTTATTCGCTCATTGGATAGTCGAGAAAGATATATATTCGCAGTCCCGAACCGTACGATTCTCAAGGCTTCTCGAGACGTTTTTTCACCTTGATCACTCGTACCGGATTCGGACGAAAAAAAAAAAAAACATACGGAACACAATGTACGATGCTATAGTCACGGGGTTTACAGTACGCTACTACAATCGCGCCTAGCTGCTGCTGCTGCTGCTGCTGCTGCTGCGATAGGAGAACCCGCATGACAAGCGTCGTAGTAAAATGTTCATTGGAGATATCTCGAGGTCGTGTTTCGCATACATGTATATATATCGCGATTCCGTAGGCGCTATTCGAAAGGCCGGTTCGGCCAATTAAACATTCTGATTTTCTATGACAAAATAATATCGACTGACCGTGCTTCCTAATATAGAAATAGGAAACTGGACGGTAAGAGCGGGAATGAAGCAACAAACACAGAGGGCTGCTAACACAGCTTCCCACTTTCGTGTTTGAGTTTGCTTCAGCCGCTTCGTCCTTCTATACGATCGGATAGAAGAGACGAGGCGAAAGATATATAATCAACTAAATAGTATATTTACGTATATTCGAGATACATATATATATATATGTGTATATATATATATATATATGTCTAATATACGACTGAAATAATATTGCGAAAATTCATTTTGATCCATCGCGTACGCGTACAACGAACCGCCGCGAATCATTGAAAGTCGTTATTTTTAAGATTTTGGAGTGTGTAGTAGTCGAAAGAGCAGCCACAGAGGAGGAGGGCACGGTTGTAAAAGCTCTGTCGTTGAGAGGAGACGCAGTTGACTCCGCGCTACCGCAGGGGTCTCCTAGAGATGAATCCGCAACTTCATCACACATGAACGTCTTCGTCTTCTTCTGTCTTTAAAAAAAAAAAAATTAAAAAAAAATGATATTATCTTGACAGGTATATAAGATTCTTTACTAAATCTTAGATGCGCTAATTATGAAGGAAACTAATATGATAAGGAAGTGTGTTATGTTCATAAAATCGAGCGTGTATACTTTTGATTTCGCGATAATGCATTGAAAATTGTAACAGAAAACAATAGTCCTCTTCTTCCGTTGCTCAGTGACTTCTGTTTCTACGCTTTCCTCCATCAACAATATATATATATACACTCTACCTGTATAAAACACAGACACACACACACACGCAATGAAGTTCAACGAATTAAAGTGACGGTTTTCAATTCTTTGTGTATATACATGAACGCAAAGAAAAGAAAAAAAAAAAAAAAAAAAGAAGCGTAGTGAGTTTGCGCGGCAATATGTGCGCGAAATAAAAGTGACGAATTAAAAGAAGGTTCGGCCGTTCGAGCCTCTCGTTTATAAATTTAGTGTTTCGGTCACGCAGGTAGGATACATCGCGTACGTCGAGTTTTACCAACACGTTGGAATGCCACGAAATCGGTGTATACTTTTTTTTTCTTAAAGACTAAACAATCCGCAAACGACCAAGTGCGCTCGGGAAACGAACTCCTTTCGTTTTCTCCTTTTTCTTTTCTTTTATTCGTTCGTTTGTTATTGAGAGTTCCAAAATCTCGTTGTTGCAAAAAAAAAAAAAGAAAAAGACTTTTGTAAGACGAGCAAAAGTGCGTTATATCGAAAAGTGTTGAATTTCGGGTATAAAAGAGGGCTCTCGTATAATTTCGCAAACGTTGATTTTGTACGGTAAGTGCCGAAAGATACTTTTGCCTCCAAACTACCATACCATATTTGATCAAGGAGCCGCGCGTTCGACGTTTCGCGGCGCATTGGTTCCCTCTTCAGCAAGCACACACGATGGTGTGGAGAGAGAGCGAGGGAGAGAGTGATAGAGCATGGTGCGACGGTAGCGCGGGGAAATATATAATGCCTCTGTGTGAACTTCACCGTGTGTGACATCACGCTTCATTGTTGGAGGTTTACGTCATTCTTGAGTCGGTGCGCGGCGCGACGGCTTGCGGAGTCCGACGCACACGCAAAAGCCAACAAGCTTAAAAATCCCCCCCCCCACCACCGTCACCACCACCACCGCCAACAGAGCGCGCACGATCGCAGAGCTCGCAGCAGCCGCGAAACTCGTGAAAAATGTCGCGACGCTGACCTAAAATTTATGGAACAATAAGAGAATTAAAAAAAAGAATAACAAAAGTACGGGAATTAAGATACAAAAAGGCTTGCATGATATAGAGAACGTTAAACAATATTGTTTTGCTTACCGGACATATTTCGCCGATATTTCAGTGCGGTAAATAGAAAAAAAAAAATTAAACAAAATTAAAAAACGAAGAAAAATTGGTGGAGCGGCGGTTGTTACTTTAGCGGCAGAGAGAAGAAGAGTGGGGACATTGAGAGAGGAAGAGAGAGAGAGAGAGAGAGAGAGAGAGAGAGAGTCTTGTCAACGGCAACGACGTTTCACGGTAGCGCCAGCGCAGCTTCTAGTCCCCGTGCGCCAATAGGCGAACGCACACACTTCTTGTTTCTCCGGCTTTTGTATATCACACGGGGGAAAGTGTACTTATAGTACTATTATATATATATACATATATAAATATATATATATATATATATATTCTAATCTATCGACTCGGCTACGTTCCGTGTAACGCGCGTTCGTCGCGTTCGATATCATATGAAAATAAAAAAAGCACGTCCCTACTTTATCCCCGTTACCGAGGCAACCCCTCGTTCATTATAACTTAAACCCCCGCTTCTATATATTCGTATCTATCGATCATTATTTCCACCAAATTCCGTTTTCGTATACGTCTTCGTTTTTTCTTTTATTTTTTTTTTTCCCGCGAAACGGCAGTTTTCCCGCGGGGCATGCCACACTGCGCCGCGTTCTCGACTACCGACTTCTTTCATTTTAAATATAACGGTGTATAAATAAGTATGAGCAATAGCGGGAGTACGCGAGGCTGTCGCCGATGATTTTGCGGGGCCAGCCGACAGAGAGAGAGAGAGAGATAGAGCAGCCACTATACGATTGCCCGTTTATCGCGCTTGAGCTCTCGTGAATTTTGTGAAACACAAAAAAAGCGAAAAGGAAAGAAAATAAAAAAAAGAAACACGAAACGGTCTATCAAATGCGGCCGACACTGGCGACTACTAGTCGGATGCTGAAATCGGCTGCATACGTTGTTCTTTGTGCGTGGACATGCAGCGTTCAGACTCTGCCACCAAGGTTAGTGATCCTATATCACGGTCGTGTGTGTTTTCTGTGTTCTGTGTGCTCTCTCTGATGTGTGTGTGTGTCGTGTGGTAGTTTACCAAACGTCGTGTGTACGGTCAGGGCCGGTAGCCACTCCACTGTTATTGTCACGCTGCTAAACCGTCATCCTCACATCAGTCAGTCTCGCTTGCTTCGTTCTCCAGAATATCGAGCGTCTCTGTCGTGGCGCTAACTTTACGTTTTCTTTTTGCTTATTTCTCCAGTTAATTTGTGTCTTTTATTATTAAAAACATTGTGAAAACGTAGTCAACAAAAATTCAACTGTCAAATTGTGTTTTGTGGGATTTCTGCCGCAAAAAAGTTATTTCACGATATGTTGTTACGAGAAAATTAAGGACTCTGACAGCAAAGAATATTTTGTTAGAGATATTTCAAATAACGAGGGCAAGGTTTTTAATGCCAAATTTACGTTTGTCTATTTTTCCAGTAAATTTGTGTCTTACAACTGAAAAGCATGAAAGTGTAGTAAAAAATTCAACTGTCAAATCGTGTTTTGTACAATTTCTGTACCTGCACATGAAAAGTTATTTGACGATATGTTGATAACAGAAAATTAAGGAGTCTGTCGGTAAAGAATATTTTGTTAAAATATATATTTTAAATAACGCGGGCAAGGTTGTCTATTTTTTCAGTAAATTTGTGTCTTATAACTGAAAAGCATGAAAGTGTAGTAAAAAATTCAACTGCCAAATCGTGTTGTTTTTTGTTACGATTTTGTGTCTTTGCGCAGGAAAGCTACTTGAGGATTTGCTGCGCTGAAAAATCAGGGCGACAAGGAAAACTCGGATAGCAAAGAATATTTTGTCACAAGAGAGATTACTTTGAATAATGTGGGCAAGGTTTTACCTGGCATTCTTCAAGGCTACTCCGAATTGCCAGACTCCGTGTCTGTGTAAGTAAATATATTTGGAGACTCGGACCCCCTGTTTGTACACAAGTTTCATTATCCGAAGCTGTTTTTCTTTTTTTTTTTTTTTGCGAATCTACGAATTGCACAATTTGCACCAAATGTTCGCAGGCAAATCGGATATACGTGATGCAGTTGTTTCCAATTTGGTATCGGCCGCGCGAGATGCTGCACTGCACTAAGGACTGCTCGTTAATCAGTCCCGACACCTGTATAATGTTTGGAGATTTCTGCGTGTTTGCTACTAGACTTGCACATCTGTGCGAGCGAGGGTAAGAATGCGCTTCGCTCAGATCTGTAAACTTGTAGTCTTTAAGGGGAAGACCGATTTCAGCAAAAGAAAAAAAAATGTATTTTTTTTTTGTTAGTAAAAAAGAAAAAACAATAAATCATTTATTATTATTATTATTCTTATAGATTTTTTATTTGATCATATAAAAAAAATCCAGATGCAAATTAAAATAATTGTAGGAAGAATTCCAAATGAAAGAAATTATTCTCTATAAAATGTTACATTTGGATCTGGAGATATTTTCTTTTTTATCGTTTTCAGGAAGATACAATTAATCGTATGGGATTTTTTAAATACAATAAAAAAAAAAAAAAAAACATGCTTTTTGACCTGAAATCGGTGAGCATCCCCTTAAGAGACGATAATTTTTGCGCTCGTCGATAAAAGAGTGCCTGTGAGGGTAAAAAAAAATCAAAATTTGTTCCAGGCGATTGTCCCAACGCGTTCCATTGTGATTTATAATTGGGCCTGTAATAACCGACGATGAAGCGTGGAGCTCTGATACCCATTGCAAAAGGATTTGATATTTGGAAGTATGCTCATTTTGCGTTTAACACAATTAATTTTCCAAATTTTTGCTTCGACTTCTTCCCTGGCCGTACCAACCGTGAAATATCGTATTTTGTGAATATCAAATCCCTCTGCAAAACTTATCGCACGACTTAATTTTATATTTATGCTTCAAAAAAAGTGCGCGCGTCACTTTGATGATAATGTTAAGCTAAATGTTGTTTATTGAATTTCAGAGCAGCCGTTCCTATGAGCGCCTCTCACTCGTTACACTGTGATGGAAAGGATACTAATTACCGTATTGGTACAAGTAAGCACGATAACGTTTGTTTCACTCACGCACGATATATTATACTTCACCTATCACTGTGAGAACGGTCACTCAATTCAAATGAAAAACCATTAAAAAATTACAATTCTGATATAATCGTGAATACTATAGAAAAAAAAACAAAGTGAGAAAACACAATTTGGATCAATGATCATTTTAGAAAGATTATTACTTTTTTTTTTGAGTATTCTTCAAAATAGTTTCGTCGGAATAATAATTTTTATAATTTCACATTCAAGTGACGAGTAATTGAGAATTTTAACAAATGTTATTTTGTTGTCATTTTGCAGAGAGGATGGCATATGAAGTATTTTTGGGTGGATCCTGTAATCCCACCACCTGGAGGTCAGAAATAGCGATACCGACGCTCCAAAGTCTTGGAATTACTTACTACAATCCTGTAACTATGACAATTAATAAAATTCCATATTGAGCTTAAAGCAAAAAAAAAAAAAAAAAAAAAAAGTTCATCGAATTTAACATTGGTATATATAAAAATATTTTCAGCAAGTTTCGCAATGGGGTCCGGAGCTAATAGCTCAGGAGTACGAGGCAAAGCAGACGGCGCGCGTATTGCTCTTTGTAATAGACAATCAAACGCGAAATACCGCTGGAATAATCGAGGCGGCTCAGCTGGCAGCTACACGGGGCGATTCGTTGGTACTCGTGATATATCCGTACAGGCAAGGTCAAGCGATTCTCGGGGAGACCGTCTCCGCTCAGTGAGTATTATTCGATTAATCACCTTTTTACCAATTAAACATTTCTATCGAGAGTTCGACGGGAAACGAAAGACTTTACGTTAGTTTTTCTTTCCTTCAGGGAATATTACGATTTAATGAATGGACTACTGGTACTTGAGTACTTTGTGGAGAAACAGAGGATACCCATATTCGAAAGTGTATCCGTGGCACTAAACGGCACGTCCAAGGTAGTCGAGATTTATCACGGCCGGTGATGAATAATCCACGTTTTTACGTTGTGATGAGACATTTTTTTAATTAACGTTTTGTGATTCAGATTCTCCGTGAGGCGATTAACGTTCAGGATCTGAATCAGGAGGAGGGAATGAGGGCAGCGCGAATTTCACTGAGTCAGAATGGAACAGATATAATGTATGTACGATGTTTTTTTTTTTTTTTTTTTTTTCTTCTTTTTTTGATCGCGCATAATCAATCTAAGATCTTAAGCGCGATAGCCTAGATTACGCGCGCCAAAACCGGTATTCTTAATAATATAATCTGTTTATTCTTCCGGTTTGCAGAACGTTGCGGGATGTTTTCAAGTCGATAGACACAAACGATACCGGTGCAATACGTTTGAGCGAGGTGAGTGTGCTTGCTTTAAAAAAAAAAAAAAAAGAAGAAAAAAAGGCACACGACTCTTTCCTCGTGTCCGGTGAATTTTAAAGGCTTTTTGCAATTGATTTAAACAGGCATTGGTGACGTTACAGTCGAGCGCGAAGAGCAACATGTCGGTGCCCGAACTGCTCAATGCCGTGAATAAATCAGGTAATGCGAAAGAGCGGTTAAAGCTCGTCATCGATGAAATAAAACGGTAACCAAGTCATTTCTATAAATGAACACACAGAGAGATACGCGTCTCGCTTTTGCATTATACAATTTGCGAGAGACGTATCTCTGGAGCGAAGAAGGCGCTTGCCCAAACAACATGTTTTTGTGCTTAACGATCAAATGATTTCATCGCTCCTTTTTCTCCTTTTTTTTTTTTTTTTAATTTTTGCACAGAAACGCACGAGACTCTGATTAAGAATGTCACGACAAAGGATGATCCCGCCGAGCAGAGAATAAACTTTGATCAATTTTGCGCTATTGCGAGCGAATGGACGAGACGCACGAAAATCAACGGCACTAACTGCGAAAGTGAGATACCTTCAATTTGGAGTATATTATGTAGGAAGGCCTCAAAGTTCATACGACGAGCTTTCGTACACCCCCTTAATCGTTTTCTAGGTATTTTTCTCAAACTTTTCTCTCGCTCTCTCTCTCTCTCTCTCTCTCTTTCTCTCTCTCCTCGCCTTAGCTCAAATATGTCACACTCTACTTTTATGCCTTGACGCACTAAAATCCCCGAAGACACAAATATTTTGCATTCCGTGTTTCGGATACGAAAAAAAAAAAAAAAAAAGAAAATTCTAGAACGCTAGAGAAATAACATCCTCGTGCGTCCACTCATCTGTCACAGCTTATCGCTGCACTCGATCACCTATTTCGTCACCCGATAGAGTTCAAAAGGTCCGAGGAAGCGGCGAGACGCTGCTGGCCGAGCCTGATTGAAAAAAAAAAATGGAAAATATCGACGATATCGACTTTTCAGATTGGACGCATTCGCTCATACCGGAGTCGGAGAAGAGAGATATTTATATCGGGGTGATTGGCAAAGATCTGTTTTGGTTGGAGTCTTCGGCGGTGCCGCTTATCGAGTGAGTAGATATTGTTAACAATAGCGGTGCATTGAAGAAAAAAAAGAAGAAAAAAGAAAATGAAAAAAAGAGGGCAAAACGCCCTCGGACTTGTTAATAAATAAGAGAAGCTCGTAATCATCGGGTTCATTGTACTTCTTTTAAGCATATATATGCGCCGATTACTTCACAGATCGATGGGCCTGTCGCTGCACCGGCCGAGCACCAATGAGTACAACGTGCGGGTACTACCGCAGGAGGTGCAACGCATGAAGAGTTCACGACTTATCCTGTTGATAGTGCCGGAGCATTCGCGCGGTATCGCACTCATGACACTGGCAGCACACTTGATAGGATTGCGGGCTAAGCTTGTGCTCTGCGTTCAGACAATGCCGGAAGGCAATAGCGTCTCAGGTGAAAAGGTACGCTATTTTGCAATCTTTTAACCAACGTTAATTCCCATACTTGATTTCAATTACCGGGAATTAATCGTGATGCGATTATCTGTTGTTACCGAGCAAACGGTACCGGTCGCGTCATCATCGTTCATCCCAGTAGCGCTAGTCATTTGATAGTCGGAAAGCAAAATTATTATTAATTAATTGGCTTACTGCGACGGCGACTCATCATAATTCCAAGGTATTAAAGCGTCATCTCTTCTTTTTTTTTTTTTTTTCTACGTTTTACAGCTGACCGAGCAAGCCACGAAAGACTACAATCGCGGTAGGATGTACCTGTCGGACTATGCAACGCGCGAAGGTGTACCTGTTTTTCAGAATATCGCCGATGCACTACAGCACGCGATAGAGCTAGTTCAAAGTCCCTGTTGACTCTACGCCTTGTCTCTATTCTGTTTTATCTGTCTATCTCATTTTTCTATTTTTTTTTCTTCTTTTTTCTCGTATGGTTAGACACAACGATTCGACGACTAATTTATTTTTACGCGAACTTAACTTTTCTTTTTTTTTTCTTTTTTCTTTTTTTACGAATGCCCGTCTATCATTCGAGACTTCTTGAAAAAATTGGATGAGAATGGCAACGACGAGAAGACGCTGAAACGCGATCGTGTACTTTAGATATTGTTGTTAATTAGTCTCTATCTCACCAATGCGCCACTATTTCTGCTAAAACTACCGCTACTACTTGGTACTAAGACGCCGAAGACTACTTGGTACTATTTTAAGATCAGATACGGGCAATATTCGAATGAACGTGTATACGAAATACTTGTCAGTTTGAATAATTGTGGAGTTCACTGGGAGTAATAATAAGATTCTTAAAGATAAATTAATATTAAAGTACTTATCTTCATTTAAGAAACAAAAAAAAAAAAAAAAAAAGCAAAAAAAAGATGCATAATTTCAGCGCTCTCTTATTATTTCTCACAGTTATTAGAACCGAAAAGTACGTTTGAATATATTTTTATTCGAATGTTGTACCTGGTTAAGAATTTAATAGGATAAATAACGGTTATCGCGATGCGTGACGCGGAACGCGTGAAATTCGCGAGAACGACTTCTGCGGATCAGACGCTTTTCTCAGGATATCTATTTCTTCTTCTTCGTTTTTTTTTTTTTTTATTCTCTCTTCTTTTTCTGTTTCTTCGAAAAGACTGGAATAGGGCAGCTTGCTGAACTATCGTCCCCTTGTGCAGCTAATCGTCTTAATGAAACTCGTTATTCGGTGTGCGCATTGCACTACTACGAAATTTTTTAATGGAGGAAAGAGGTCTCTCGCGGTAGATAGACGATAAATTATATATATTTTTTTTCATTTTTTTTTTTTTTTTTTTTTTTTTTTTTTTATGGATAGTAACTTAACTTGAACGCAACTTTTTTGTAACCTTTTTGGTAACTGGTTGAGGATTGATATGATATACGTGTATATATATTATTAGTTGTCTCTAACCGATCTAATGATAATTAATTTTCGTAACGAAAGAGTCGCGAGAAGAATGTGTGTGCATGATTGACAGAGAGAGAGAGAACGAGAGAGGAAGAGTAATTGGGTCGCGCGCCAAAAGTTCGCGTGACTATACGGACTACTTTTGCCGGCGCGTGTGTATGTAAGTTTGTATGTGCGAGCGCGCATGAATGAGTTTATTTTTTTTTTTTTTTTTTTTTTTAGTCAATTAACGTCACAGAGAGCGTGATTAATCGACTCGACAAATGCAGGGAAGCGCAGAGAATGCGAAATTCGTGGTTTCGTCTCTTCGACGACGAAGAAATTGAATTCCGCGAGAAAAAGAGTGAGATAAAGAGAGAGTAGCTAATTCGAAATCTCCGATTCGTTCGACGCTCAGAGACTTTATGTTATATATACCGTTCGTTTGAACATTACCGGCGGCTCAAGAAAGAAACGTTTGTTATACAAATCTCTTCTTTTCTTTTTCGTTTTTTTTTTTTTCTTTTTTTTTTTTTTTTTTTTTTTTTTCTCGAAATAATGTCACGTAACAATGTCACATCGCTACGATACCCTGTCCCCTTTTTAAAATAAATCTCCTTAAACTATTCCTCTGGATGCCTTTTACCATATCTTTACCTAATTTCGTTCGGTATTGTTCCGAAAAAAAGAGGAAAAGAAAAAAAAGAAAAAAAATGAAATTTTCCTCTGCGAATAATACTTCGAAGCCGGTGTATTTGAAATGTCACCTTGTAATGTACAAAATATTTGGTTATCGTACCCCGACGGTTCTGTTCTCTTTGATTCGGGCGCCGCTACTCTTGACTCTCGGTCTTAACCAATGTCGGTTTTGTGCAGCCTTTTTTTTGTCCATTTTTTGTTGTGTGTTTTTTTTTCTTTTTCGTCCTCTTTATCCGCTCTTTCCGTCCTCACGTTGTTTTCGCGAAGTAGTATCGCTTGATGTTGTTCAAGGACAGTAATACTGGTATCATCACAGGTAGAAATAGGGGAATGTACACAGCGTATCTGCGGAATAACGAATACGATTGGCGTAGCAACGATGATTTCATAAAAAGTAATAGTGCAAGAAAAAAAAAAAAAAAAAACGTATTTCAGAGAAAGAAGTACTCACTTCTGATCGTCTGGAAAATAGAGAAGAGCCAATAGAGAAGGATCGGTAAAGGCTGCTTCAGCGGTGACGAATGCCTCCTTACTCAGTAGAAAGGCCTCGTTAAGATCACCGGCTTTCAGACGTTCAGCTGAATTCTGCACGAGACTCAGAGCGCTCTTTATTCTATTGCCGACTGTGTCGGTAATTACGATATTGCTGATTTCTTCGAGGAGCTGAGCGAGCGATTGGAGCGTTAATTTTGCCGATGTGAGCTGTTCGACAGCGCGAATACGCAGAAGAGCATCGAGCTCCCAATCACGGGGCTTCGAGCCAACCAGGGGAACGACCGTGACACCGGAAATGCTGTCGTCCTAAGTGTGGAAAAAAGAAGAAAAAAAAAAAAACAAATTTTTAAATATAACATTTTTCCAGATGAAATCGAAAAACTACAGTTTGTTAAATTAAAGAATACGCAAATATCGTTGTTTTACCGTTTCAGGGATTCCCAAAAGTAATCTCAGCTGAGCAATAAAAACGCCCATTACTGTCGCAGCATTTGGAACAACCTCGACGACGCTCTCGTCCATTTCCCTCTCTACGCATATGTCCGACGGTGGATTTGCAATAACGATACCACCCCATCTAACATTAACAAACGGGAAGAAAAAAGCATTGGATATACATTGACTCATCGTTGAAAATAGCGATCTGTTAGAAGATATATAAAACGATTGGCGCGCGCGCCCGTGTCTGTCACCTCGGCGATAGAAAGGCTTCGACGTTGTTGGCGGGCTTTGATCTATGTCCACTTCTCGTGTATATATGAAGCGGCGCTTCGTCGCACGGTACAACGTATACCACTAAATTTATGCACGGATGTAAGCTGACCTGCGACGCTGCAATCACAAATAAAATATACATAATGAATGGATTAATACTGGTGAGACGCGAGAGGGTTCGGTGGCCATCAGCAAAAAAAAAAAAAATAATTACTATTCATAAAGTAAAAAAAGTAATTACTAATCATACTGTAGACTTTTTGTACCGAAATTATTTTTTTTTTTCGATCGAAAAATTATCGTTAAAAATTGTGACATGCTACACAGAAATTCGTAAAAATTAATTTTTTTCTTTACTAAACAAATAATAATTTTTGGTTGATTATTATTATTATTAAATTATGGAAAACGTATCGATAAAATGAAAATTAACGGTTTGAAGAAAAAAGGTAGCCACGTTAAATCTGGGGTGTTGATCACAGCGCAAAGCACATTTATTTATTTCTCACCTAATTTCTTCTCGAGTGGCGTGATCAATTGCGGCAATACATCTTCCTGCAGAGCGTAATGCCTTCCGCGTGGGCTGCTGTCCGGTATCTGTTTCGGAGCAACGTCCAAAGGCATAAGATAAAGCCACTGAGACTTTATCGAAAAGTTGGCGACTAGGGAAGTCTCTCTCAGAAACGGTTCCAAATAATCTACGGCAGATAATAAAAAAGGATTTAACGAAACGTTTGACAAATTTTCTTGTTTGTCATATAAAGTACTGATTTAAAATCGTATAGTACAACACGGTGCAACTCACCGATGGCGAGACTTGGCAAATCCCAGTTAACTTTAAGTTTCTCCGGACCTGGATTTACAAGTGTCAGAAGAACGTCGTAGGCTGGACTCGCGGGAAATCGTCTTCTGTTCTCCTCGTCGAGGCTGTATTTCGTGGGTTCTGTCAGCGCGTTTTTCGTTAACGCCATAGATTTGTCGCGCAATATCCATTTTGATAGAATTTGCGCTAACTTTGGTCCACCTAATGAAAAAAAAAAAAAATAAAAAATTATTTTATGTTATTTAGTATTTTTATCATTTTTTTTTTGTTTTCAAATTTTTCATCGCATTATTCGCGCACTATTGAATTTCTAAAAATTGCGTTTTTCGTAACGTAAAAAAAACCCCCAAATAAAAGTTTTTCATTTTGAAGTATACTTTAATGTCAATTTATTTTTTTCAATTCTTTACCTCGTCCGAAGCATTGATTTTTAATTGATAGAAATAAAAATCGACTTTTCAAAAAATTCGACATCTGCTATTTATTTTTTTTTCTGAAAAAATCTCTAAAACACTACACATAAAGACGAACATTCGGTTCGATTCTTTATGAGAGTTTGAAAAATAAATAAAAAACTTTAACTCTCATAAAAAAAATCGGAGAAAAATGGTCCCACTTTGGGACAAAAAATTGGGAGTAGGATATATATATATTTAACGACTCCAAAAAATTAGAAAAAAATTAAAACTCTCTTTAAAAAAAAACAAAAAAATTGTACCGCTCACAGATTTTTGTCCCAAACTGGGAGATTTTTTTTAATCAAAATTTCATGACTGTTTTCATTTCTATGCAGGTTCATGAATATTTTAATGAAAATTGCCATATTTTAAAACTGTTCACTGTTGAATTTGCGTATCAAAGCGAAAACAAAGCTTCCCTTCTGTGAGGAAGCAAAGAGATAAGAAAATTCAAGATTGTTTTAAAATTAACACTACTACTAACTGGTATCTTTGGCGAAGAATACACTACGTCCGGAGCCGACGAGTATGCCGTAAATATTCGGTGATTCGAGAAGCAGCAAATCGCCAACCCCGATATCGAAGGTCTTGGCGACTTTTTCATGATCCTGAGGCGTGTACGAAGACGATACAAGCTTCGAAGATATCACCTCGTATGATATGTCTAGATTGTAAGGCTCTGAAAGATAAAAGATATTTAAGTGAAACTATAAAATTGCAGCAAGTGTAAATTGATTTACATTGATTACCGGAGTCTTCGAATGCTTTGCCAATTTCTTCGGTTAGAAGCTCAATCCGGCTCTTCACGAGACCGGCAACGACGACTTTCACCTTGATCTTCGTTTCCAGATCCGAGAGAGCCGCTATACCCGAATAGGGAAGCCGAACACGGGGCACTGCGGTGGTGTGCCACCAAAGTGGTACTCCGACCCCCAACAGTAACACAGCAAAGGCTATGCTCGCATAAACCCTGTATTTCTCTGAAACAGAAGCAAAAGTGGAGTTTTAAAAAATTGTCTTGCACATTGAGAGAAAAGGTTTACATGTTTAGACTGTAAAATTTTTTTTATTTTTCCAAACGCCTGTTTATTTAATCTTTTTATCTTTTATTTTTAAATTCTATATATATTTTTTTTTTGTTTTTTTATTTTCCTTTTTTTTCATTGTTACTTAGATTAATTGAACTTCTTTCTGATTCTGAGGAAGTTGTGAAAAAAATATTAAAAAGTAGATAAAAATATTTAGAATGCCAAAATAAAAGTTAGAAAAAAATTAAATAAAGCCAATGGAACAATTTTTTTGTATCGTCAATCTTCTCAAAAATACATGAAACTTATTCTGCGCAGCTATGAAGATTTTTGGAGTTGGAATTATTTGGAAATATTTACAATTTGTGTTTGAATATTTTCTTTGCACCTACGAAAATAAAAAAAATATTTAATATTGGGTGAAATATATGATTAAAAAATCGGAAATAATTTGTACATATTCTGTGTATTCTAGAGCACTCTCAAAAAAATTATAACATTTTTTTGTAACATCACGGTTGACCCAGTTCGTCCGAAACGCCTCGTTAAATTCAAAGAACTTCTTCTTTAAATTCATAAATCTTTTTCCTTCGTGTAATTAAAATGACTAGATCTATTTTTACCAAATTCAGCACCAATTAACATCATTAACTTTTTTTGTTATAAATTTAATACTCAACTGCCAGACTTCCATTTTCATCGGTGTTTCCACTAAGAGGGATTTAAATCGACTGACGCGATTCCACTAATCGTCAAGTTAATAAAGGCTTTCAATCAAAGAGACCTTTTCATGAAAAACATCAAAACGATTTCTTGAATCAATGAAACGTTGTCTTCGCAATTTAAATCGAATATAATTTTATAAATATAATTTAAATAAATTTAAATTAAATTTAACAAATTTAAATTAAATTTAATAAATTTAAATTAAATTTAACAAATTTAAATTAAATTTAATAAATTTAAATTAAATTAAATTTAATAAATTTAAATTAAATTAAATTTAACAAACTTAAATATAAATTTAACAAATGTAAATATAAATTTAACAAATTTAAACGTCAGACTTAAAAAAAAAAAAATTCGTATTGAAAAAAAAAAGTTCAAAATATATAAATTTCTGTTTTATGATACTTTTGTCTTGAATATTGGTAATCCAATGATGCGTACACGCGAGACTTTAGGCTCATTTCTGAATTCAGTAATTCGAGAATTCTCGTGAAAGTTCTGAAACTCACGATTTTATATCCTAAAAGCTATACGCTTGATGGGCTTTAAAGAGATCGACAAAATATATAAAATCTCTCTTTAAAGTCTCTCTGGTGATGGACCCACCTTAATTAATTAGTTTGTCGGGAGAAGATTGGGCACACCGTTGTGTTCCCAAGTGATAAACTAACGGCCAAGAACGTCCAGACAACGATAATATTATGAGCGTCGGACTCCCACCACTTTGAAAAAGCTCAGGCATATACATTGGCCTGGCACGTCCTCGAAAAGCTCTCTCTGTGGCCATTGGCAGAGTTGACGATTCGAGAGTGAGCGCAGTTGTGACGAAAAACACGAAATACTTTTGGCGTTAATCGTTTGTCACCTTAGCCCGATAATCAAAGCCAATTTTTTTTCAAGATTCAGGGCTCGAAGCTTGAAAAAAAAGGTGCTTTTAAAAAGTGCTTCGTCCGTGTAAAATTGGTAATTCTTTAAGAAGCTCAAGGTGTATCAAACTTTTTCAACCAATGTCATATTGGCCTTGCGTTGCTCGGATTTCGCTCGGGAAGACTGCCAAAAAGACGAGACGTTGGGTGTAAAAATGGGATAGTCATGAGTGTGAGTGTGTGTTTTTTTTTGAGGATTTGTGCCGACCACGAAATCGCACATGGGAAATACTGCGTTTTTGGTGAGACTCTCGTTTTCCATTTTCTGGAATGCACGACTTGATTGTTCTATAAGTTATAATCGAACGGTGTGCAATCATGTTTTTAGAGCACTATCGGCTTGTGCAAATCTTGACTGTAAGAGAGATAACGCAGTTTAGGTGGCTCCAAAGGGAGTGCGCAATTAAGAGGACCTTGACGTCACGGCTATGTGAATCCCACATAGACAATGTTTGGATAAGTTATCGAAAGCATTTGAGGATCCATGAGTAGCATCCACTCAGGCTTGTCGATCAGATTTAAAAAAATATTCGTGATGGAGTTTATGGGGAAGAAGAAGCTTCTCGTGTTTGACGATTTTCTATCAGAGATCAACGATAAAGTTGCGACTTTTTTTTTTATCTGAGATATGATTTATTTAAATAATAACATTTTCTTTTTGTGACCTATAGTCGTTTCTTTTAACTTTGTTTGATTTTTTTTTTTTGAGTTTTTTATGTGAGAACACTCAGAATGATCCAAAACATCGAGAAAAGTGGTTTAGAAATTTTGTTTTTTTTTTTTTGCATATGTAGGTCCAAAAAAGAGAATTTTTTTCAGATTTTTCATAATTTTTTTTACTGTGTAAATTAATTTTCTTTTTTTCATATCTTTTGAGTAAAAATCGAATTTCGATCAGGATTAAAATTCTGAAATATTTTCCATAAAATCTGAGACTAAAAACAAGTGTATTTCCATCATAATAATTTTTTTTTGCCTATTTCGGTCCAAAAAAGAGAATTTTTTTTTTCAGATTTTTCATCATTTGTTTTACTCCATAAAATTATTTTTTTAAATTCATATCCTTCGAGTAAAAATGAATCTCGATCAGGATTAAAATTCTAAAATATTTTCCATAAAATCTGAGACTAAAAACAAGTGTATTTCCATCATAATAATTTC
This sequence comes from Perithous albicinctus, assembly GCA_964016905.1. Taxonomy (NCBI): domain Eukaryota; kingdom Metazoa; phylum Arthropoda; class Insecta; order Hymenoptera; family Ichneumonidae; genus Perithous; species Perithous albicinctus. Next base: position 22,597,241 of record OZ024693.1, on the reverse strand, counting down.
TATATTTATTTTGCCTATTTCGGTCCAAAAAAGAGGATATTTTTTTCAGATTTTTCATAATTTGTCTTACTCCATAAAATAATTTTTTTTTTAAATTCCGATTAAAATTCTGAAATATTTTCCATAAAATCTATGACGTTCCATTTCGATTAGCTAAAGGGGGGGGGGGGGGCGGTACGCAATTCTGTTTATCAGTAGAAATCGGGTCTTACAAATATTAATGATTAGAAATCAATAGATAGTAGGAGGAAAAAAAAGTTATAATTCTCTCATACACAGTAACGATAGCATCTCGTCACTTTTTATTACGCACTAAATTGTATAAATTTCGAATAAATAATTATTGGTCTTCTTCTACTTCTTGACTCATGAAAACGTATAAGATTATCGACGTATGCGAGTATTTGTGCAACTCAGACTTGATATTTAGCTCGTTCACTTGACCAGTGTGATATCATGAAAAAGCTGCGTAATGCTAGAAAAGCAGAGAGTACTTCCTCGGTCCTATTTTCAAATTGATTTGCATCACCGACTGCGCTACAAAAAAATAAGCCTGCAAGCCAGAAACTTACAAGTACCTTCCTCATTATTTTATTATTTCGATGAATCCAATGAGGAAGTATGGAGATGAATTTTGGCTTCCTCATAAAAGGAAACTACATCGAAGGAGTACAAAAAAAGATGAGGAAGAAATTTGCAATGTTCTACCTTGCAGGATTGTTTAAGTACCGGATAAACAGTTAAAAAAAAAAATATATATATATATATAGATTTTCGCCTTCGTGAAAAAAAAAAAAAAATAAAATTAAGTAATTAGTAAAATTTGTGTATAAAATTGTGTATAAAATTTCAGCCAGATAATAAAAGTTGTAAGTGTAAAAATACATTTTATTTCTAAATTTCAATGCGCCATGAAATTTAATTTCTTTGATCAATTCGCATCAAATTTGATTTGGTACCTAATATGAAAATCTCGAAAAAAAAAATAAAATAAAAATAAAGCTTTGAACTCACAAATTCAATTCATTAAAAAAAATTAAGTTTTCATAAAATTGAAACACTCGTAAAATTTGTGTATAAAATTGTGTATAAAATTTCAGCCAGATAATAAAAGTTGTAAGTGTAAAAGTACATTTTATTTGTATCCAAATTTGATTTGGAAACTGATATGAAAAACTCGAAAAAAAAAAAAAAAAAAAATCACGAAAATAGAGTTTTGAATTCACAAATTCAATGTATAGTCTGAAGCTGTAATAATTAATCACGATTAGCGTGTGGCGTTAGAATATCATTAAAATAATCGTTTATCAGTGACATCGATATGTTATCTCAAATAATTGATTCGATTGTGAGAATGTGCGAGGAGCACGTGGGTTTGCAAATCAGAGATCTGACAACAACTCGAGTGCCTCCTAAGAGTTTACAATATATCTTATTCACGAATCTTGTACGTCACTACAAGCTTCCAATCGGACTATAATATCTCATAATCGATTGGGATTCCGCAGGAGTCACGCGAATGAATGTGGATATTTATTATTATTATTATTATTTTTTTTTTTTATTGCTCAGTCGATGATACGAAGTAAAATTGGGACAGGACCTATAATTTCAGACCTTATTTGAACAATCCTGGATTCAAAACTAAACAAACGTGGATTAAATTATATTTCTGAAGCGTCACACTTATGCTGTTTGAGTCAATAATTGCGCGATTGGAAAGGTTGGGAAAGGCTCTGACGATTGCACAAAAGCAACTTCGAAGCTAAATTTTTATACTCAAGTACGATTTTCATTCCACATTTTGCTTTTTTGTTTTCTATTCAAATTATTCTGTTAAGCCCGCAATAAATTATATCGAAATTATATAAAAGTAGTCGAAAAAGTGCATTAAATTAGTTAAAAAAAAAAAAATAAAAAAAACTTAACTGTATTAAATAAAAAGTATCAATGAAAAAATATCGCTCATACTTATTCCTCGTATTGAGAGAGCCCAGTTGTAATTGCGTATTTTTTGTGCCTCTAAATAACTGAATACAATTTTTAAAATAATAAATAGAAATTAAATAAAAAACAGAGTGAAAGAGTAAAAAAAAAAAAAAATGTACCTCGAAATGAGTGTCTCGAGTGACCGGAAACTCTACTTTTTTTTTTTTTTTTAAATCAGACACGAATCTTATTGCATGAGTATCAAAATTATAAACCTCGATATGCGATTCGATGCGATATTGACATTAAAATCTGTGCAAAAATAAATAACCGAAAAGCAACCTTGACATCTATGACAAGAAAATAAATACTAAATTTCGAATATATTAGAAATTTGAGAATGTGGATCGCACTTGCGGTTGAACTTCCTTAAATCGACAAAAGGAATCGGGAAAAAAAAGAACCGAGAAAAAAAACAATAATTGGGGGCAAAGCCCCCCCACTCAAAACCCTATTCATTTAAAAATATCTTATTCTAATAATGAAACTTTTATATGTATTATAATGTATCACCACTTATTACCAGTCATCATTTTTTCCGGGGACTCTTTTGCCAGGAGCCTTTTTCCGGCAAATTTTTTTTTTTCCTCCTAAACATTTTTCCTTTAAATACTTTTCCTGATGACTTCTACTTTACCGGTGTATCTTACTTTCCGGATCATTTTTTCCCTAAACAGATTTTATCAGCGCACTTTCAGCTCAACATTCTCACTTATGCCAGTTTAAAGAATTAAGAAGAAGATGATGAAAAAATATTTTATTTATATATTTCATCATTTATGGAATGAACATAAAGTGCGAAAAGTAATGGGAGGTCGCAACTCTGCCTACCGGTCTGACAAGATCGCAAAGCACATCGGCTCCTTCCACGATCAAACTGGAATCGACGTTTTATTTATTTATTTATTTATACAATTTTTATTATTATTATTATTATTATTATTATTATTTTTTTTTTTTTTTTTTTTTTTCCGTCAGTTGACGAAAAGTTGTTTTAGAAAATAAAAGAAAGTCTAGTTAGACTTTTCTTTCTGGTTGGACTTCGGCACGCGTCATGAAATTTTCATGAGGCGTTTTTTTTTTTTAAACACCGATATATTGTCGTAAACTTGGATAAACGATACTAATCGCTTGTGCGCGGCACGAGTTCTTGACGTTGGAAAATTTGTAAAGCACTCGGATGTTGGCTAATTGCATAATAGACCGGCCAATGAAGTTTCACTATACTAGTTATTAATGCGCCCGGGCCCAGAGAGCATGCGTTTCCTGCTTCTGTGTCGTCATTCGGAAACACAACATCTCTCGATGTTATTGCTTACCAGCAGTTTCGTAGTTCCATTGTAAGTTATGGCGATAAGATTTGCGTTGTGTATACAGGGTGGGTCGAAGTCGAAAAAAAAAAAAAAAAAAAGAAAATAATACAAAAAGCTACGCAAGACGATATTATTTAAATTCACAACACGTACGTCATATTAAACATATCGTCATTGGCTTTGTGTTAAATTTTCAACGATTTTTGAGAACACGAACGATAATTCAATTTTTTTTTTTTTTTTAATTTTTGGATCATATTTCGCTCCATATTTCCTTTAGCAATAATAATAATAATTTTAAAAAAAGGTGCAAAGTAGAACATTGCATATTGCTTCCTCATTATTGACAATACGAGGAACATATATGACAAAGTTTTTTTTACAAAGCTACCTGTATGAGGAAAATTGTTGATCAATGTTGGCTTCTTTATAGTAAGTTCTGAAAAAAGAGAAAAAAGTTTTTAATTCTCTGAATTATGGACTCTTTGTTGGATTCTCAACAAATTCAGTGTCAAGCAACGACTCATTCTATTCAAGTTTTATACAAAATTTTGGATCAACTGCTTTTGAACAAATCTCGAGTTACAGCATTTAAAAAAAAAAAATTTACGAGAATGCAAATTTCTAGACTATTTCAATTATGCTGACATTAAAATCTCAAAAAAAAAATTAAATTTTCACGAAAACACAGCTTTCTCAATGAGGAATTAAAATCAAATATCCAATCTACAAATACGTTGACAAAAAATTAGGAAAATATTCTCAATACGCCAATCATATCAAAAGGTACATCAATAACTGTACCACGAAGTCCCAAAAAAAAAAATAAAAAAGGAACCTTGAAAAAAAAAAAGAAAAAATCTCCGAATTATTATCTCTTTATTGGATTCTCACCAAATTCAGCATCAGCTGCTTTCGAACCAATCTCGAGTTACAGCATTTACAAAAAAAAAAAAAAAAAAATTATGAAAATTAGTTAAAAATTCTCAATACGTCGATCATATCAAAAGGTACATCAATAATTGTACCACAAAGTCCTGAAAAAAAAAGAGAACTAGAAAAACGAAAGAAATGTGTACAAGTGGTCCAAATTCAGGGAATTATTGAGTGCATCACCTTCTCTCACATGGGACACGTGAGGAAGGAGGATCTTGAGAGGTCCATAAAGAAAGATGTGAAGTCTCAACCGGTTGTCTTGGGACGAATCACCTGACAAGCATCTTGTTCATCTTTTTAACATTCTCTCCCCCTCCCCCCTCCGCCCCTCTCTGAGAGGATACAAAAAGAAATTTGACCACGCAACTTACGTAGACTGGAAACTCATGGAGTAGAGAATCAGTCGTATAAAATCGTGGAGCAATAATTCTACGTTTTGTTTAGGAGAATTGTAGGGTCGGTGGCTGTTCCTGGTGGGGAAGCACATACACTGTACTTGACGACTATAGAATCGCGAGAAAACCCGAGCCCTCGTTCGCGTTCATCAGTATCGGTGCGGCGCTTGACAAACGAGATTGTCAAATCAACATCGTTATATAGAGTTCACTCGCAGGCCGGTCTCCACAATACCGAGTCCAATATTTTGGCAATTCTTTCTCCGGATATATCTTTTTATTAATTCTCTCGAAAACGGTACGTCAACAAAATGTATTTTGCAATCACGTATAAATTATAACCACGTGTTTTACCTTGAAAAAAAAAAAAAATTGAAGGTTTCATTTATTATGAAATATCAAGTATTTAAAAAAAAAAATTTTTATTATCAGCAGGAAATTTGTTATTTAATTGTAAATACAAATTTTTCTGCATTGACATGGTGTTTGCACACATGCGAAATGAGGCCTCGTTGATTGTCTCGAGGGTCCAAATGTGTGCTTTCCAAGTGTCGACGATTTGTTTAACAAGCATTGGCAACAGGTGCGCTCGATAAAACGATTTCTCGTCGATGTCTGTATGCAGACATCAGAAATGCACGTGTTTAAAGCTGGCGTTAAACACGTGGCGTTATAATAAAATGGGATGATAACTTTTTTTTTTGTTACTCTTCGACGTACGTCGAAAGATCTACGGTTTAAAAAGATCGTTTTCTATCGTTATAGAATAATGTTGATTATTCGAATCGGTGACAATCGTGAAAAAAGTTCGAGTTGAAAAAAAAATCGAAGATCCTCAGAATTTGCAAACTGACGTAAGGATCGATACTATTTTTTTTTTTTTTTTTTTTTTAATTGTATTTATTAATCGACTTGGCTGTGTGAAATAACAAAGAAATAATTTATTCGATGAAAGTTCAATGTGCTTAATATACCACCTCGGGTCAACGAATTCGTTTGAATAACATGATGAACCTTGCGCAGTTAATTTTGATACATGTAAATAGTCTTGGTTTATTTCAAGACTCTACTTACATGAGATTAGGTACGGTGAAGTTACTATTTTTTTTTTTCGTTCTCTAAGTTTCTATTCAAATTTTTGATGTGATATACGCGACGATAATAATAATGCTGCGGGTGGAATAAGGAAGAATTTTTTAAACTAAATTTAGGGTGGTTCATTTTTTATTTAAATTTGTTTTTTTTTTATTCCCAAGTCAAAAAGTAGTGCCAGAAAAAAAGCTCGTAAATCATCAGGACGAAAAAAAAAATGTTTGCAATTTTTTTTTCTTGTTCAGGTTGATTCAATTGGAATTTAATTTTTTTTTGGTCCAGCATCTTAAACAACGTGAAAAATTATTTTCGTAATTTACGGATTCATGTTCAGGATGGCTTATATATAATTTGAATTTTTCTTTCTTTTTCAAAGTTAACGCTTAGACGTACCCAAAATAAAATTTAGGTAAAACACAAAATAAAGAAAAATATATTTGTAGATTGTTATGAAATTTTTAAGAAATTAGGGGAGAAAAAATTTCATTATTCAGGTGGTGGCCCAAATAATGAACTTAATTATTTTTTTTTATTAAAACACCATAACGACCTCTAAATAATTTTTTTTACCCACACTAATGTTTTAGGACAATTTTTATTCTGAATATTTCTCACTGTTGTATTAAGTGGGAGACAACAAAAATTCAAATTCCAAATAAACAACCCTAAACGAAATAAATAAAGATTTTACTGCATTACGTGTCGACGAATTTGTGGAATTTCTTTCGACAGAAAACAGAACTTAATAATAATAATCGTCGAAATATTATTGTTGATTTGACTTATTAATCAAAGATAGTGCATGCTATATATAGGCTACAGACTGTAGTGATAAATTGGTGATAAATGCATAAATTATCATGTTTTCTTTAGTATTGAGAACGCATGTAGCTGCTTTATTTAAACTGATTAATATTGCTTAATTTTCTGCAAATAATAATGTCGTAATAAATAATAGAAAATAATTTAGAAAAAAATCAATGAAACACAATATGAATTAAGATGACCATGGTGAAATTAAAATTATATTAATGACAATATTCATTATCATAATCCAAATATTTAGGCACCAAAAATAAAAAAATGGAATAAAGTAAAACAGAGTCCCAATAAATCTCAAAATTGTGAGTCTTCTAGAGGGAGGGTTTAATTTTTTTTAAAAGTCTCAAATTTTCAGAATAAATATTTTTTTTTTTTTTTCAAATATATTTGGAGATGATTTGAGAGTCGGTCGTGAAAAAATTCGTCGGTATCCCAAAAAAGAAGCACCCTGGACTTCCTGAACATAATTGAGAAAAACGTGTATGTCGTGGCTACTCGATTTAGTGCAAAAGTACATCGAACAAGTAGCACTATAAAATGTATATTATTAGAAGTGATTCAATATAGAGTGTATGTTGTTTCGTTAACCTCGTGGGTTAAGTGCTATGATGCGAGATCAACGGCCACTTCACCTCGTCATCTCGGTGCGCTTAATGATATCGTGAAATCTCTCTCTCATTCCCACGAGAGAGTACTCGACGATAAAAGCGATAGAAAAAAAAAAAAAAAAAAAAAACAAAAAAGAAGAGAAACCACCAAAAAGAAAGTAAGTGAGGCAAGTAGGCTGCATCGAGTGTTCGACGATTGTGGAATATTTTGTTGTTGACAGTACAAGCTGCATTGTTTTAGAAGTTTGGAGTACTTTACACTGATACTAATCGGTGTCACATTTGTGTAATAGTTTGTTGGAATGGGCTGGAAAATGATTGCAGAAAAAAAAAAAAAATTATCTAATCGACATTAATTGTCGAAAGTGATCAAAAAATATTCTACATAAACGAACAGCTGCTCAAAAAATGTACTAATAATTTACAGTACAGAAATGAAAGTTTTAAATCACAAACTGGTTTATTAAATTTAATCTAAAAATAATTTGAATTAAATAAATCCTATTAGGCGAACTGTTAAATAAATTTATTGATTGAATTTTCATAAAATTATATATATATTTATATTATATAAAATTATTTTTCATAAATTATTTTCATAAAAAATTCCATGTGAACCAGAAGACTCCGCCCTTGATTACAAAATTAATAGAGCAAAACGAGCGTAGGGTCGTGCTTTCAAAAATTCAATTCAAATTGATCGACCACACGTTTATTTACAGAGACACAGCTGGGGAAACTGTACTAAACGATAATTGTACAGCATTTCATCGATTGACAATGAGTCAATAAATTTATAGCTTTGAGCATCAATGCAGAAGCAGCAAGGTGTATCGCGACATTTGGTCGTGCACGACCGGTGTCACGGTCATTGGCTATGTTTCGGTCACAAGATTTTTTGTTTCGTACGAATTGGTATGCCATGCGAGCAAGGTTTCGACCACAGGGACGTGAGGTACATCAATGTTAGAGGCATTCTCAGTCAATCAAGACTCGTCTTGTCTGATTCTCTCAGAAGTTTTCTTTTTTCTAATCAGAGAAATTATTTTACTACTCCAGGCTATTTTCTGTGAATTATTCCAATTTTTTTTACGTTCTTTTTTTCTTTTTAATTAGAGTTTAAATTTTCAAATGTTTAAGCATTTTTTAAAAATCTGAAGTATGATAGGAAGATGAAAAATAAATTCATTGATAATTTTCTCTCGAAAAATAATAACATCTTGTGTTATTATTTTTCTCTATAATATTTTTGGAGAAAAATAAGAATTTTTTTGGAACAAAATATCTTAGAGAAAAAGAAGAATTATTGAAGAAAAAGAAAAATAGAAAAAAAAATCACAGTAACTACTTTGAAGTAGTATTAAAATTTGTCCATTTATGAAACATATCTAAGAGGATCAGAAAAAAAAGTGACAAGAGTGATATGAAAAGAGTGGGAATAGCAAACTAAGAAGAAGACCAAAGATGTTTGGTTCGACCGAATGCGTTTTACCGATTAAAAATGATCAATCGATCTAGCTCTGTCGTATACGCAGGACTCGAGGACGTTTTGTTGTTACTCGGTCATTCGCAGCTCGACAGTGTTGAATCCATTGCCTTGGGGCAATATAACTCTCTACATGTGGCCAATTCGAATCAGTTACAACTAGTTACGGTATAGCGATGCACCCGACACTGCGAATAGTAGCACAAGTGATGCAGATATTCCGAGTATAAAATAGTGTACGTTACTCGATGAACAATTTAGTGAAGACCTTGGTCTCTACGTTGTTACAGAAAGCCTTTTGAATCTTCATATCAAAACGATCAACGGCTGTAACTGTTGCTGACGGACGCGGTCAGCGAGCCTCGATAGGATGAACGCTAAAGAGGAGGATATTCGACTGAAAGTCGAATACGGTGCGACAGAAGAGTAAGTTGTTTCGAATTGAGGGAATATTTCTTGCACATTTCCAGGTGAATCTGCCAGTGAAATAATTTCAAAAAAAAAAAATCTCCAATTTGTGCAAGATGAATTTTTATGGCGTGAATGAAACTTAATAAATTAATCAAAGAAGTTTGATTTTCGAGAAAAAAAAAAAGAAGCAAATTCGACTCCATTTACAATGTAATAAATAAATTATTTTCAGTGACGACGTTCGGTTGCCAAGATTGTTGAAAAACTTTCTTGGCATTTACTGGAGGACTCTTATCATAGTATTATGGCCACTTATACTTTTGCCTCTAATCTTATTAAACGAGCACGTGGTAAGTAAATCCTACAAATCTTTGCCTCAATTATGAAATCAATTTATCAGTTTATGGTTGCATGTCTGAATATCACGAGTGTAAATAACAGCTAAAAATAGCGACAATCAATCATATAATTACGAGAGGAAAAGCTCGACTGTGCTGTATAACGTTAACTAAAAAATAAAATAAATCACAATGAAAAAAAGAACTCTTTTGGTTTCCAAAGAATAAAAATTACTCAATTAAATTGTGTATTTCAATGGCGTTAGGAACTTAAGCCGATCGTGAAATAAAAAAGTCCATTTATAATTGCCTTCTTCCATGAAATTGAAATAAGCCCCAAATAAATATAATTTAAAGATTATTGACTTAATTATTTACACCAGAATATTGTTTCCGATTGTCTTATCATGTCGTATAATATTATTGACTGTATTATTCGTTAATGTATTATTTTTCACTGTGTCGTTCTCACGAGTAACATTATCAATTGTATCCTTTATTATCCGCGTTATTAATTGTTGCAATAACACAGACCGATGATATTTAGACGTGATACCAGATCATTGAGCCACGTATAATGATAAATTACTATGACTTTTGTTTTTTTTTTTTTTCTTTTTTCACGTTTGCTTTGTAGATGTTCAAGTGTCTCTATGTAATACTGTTAATGGCGATGTATTGGGTGACGGAGGTCCTGCCACTTCCAATAACCGGGTTAATACCAGTGGTGCTTTATCCCCTCATGGGAATTCTCAGTACAAGCAAAACCTGCGACTGTTACATGAACGACACGACGATGATGTTTATCGGTAGTCTCGTCATAGCCGTGGTTATTGAGAATTCTGGTTTACACATGCGAACAGCATTATTGATCATCAGAATGATTGGATGCAGTCACAGAAAGCTGAGTTTGGGACTCTTTTTTGTCACGATGTTCATATCCATGTGGATATCGAATACTGCAGCTACAGCGATGATGATACCGATCATGGAAACCGTTCTTATGGAGCTGGAAGCAGTAAGTCAATTTTTTTTAATTAACACGAAAATTATTCACTTCTGTTGTTGAGTAATTTGTAACAAATGTTTAAATGCATTTTTTAATTTTTTTTTTTTTCCTCTGATTATCAGCAAGGACTCGGAACCATGTTTACCCAGGAAGAAGTAACAGCGGAGGGCCAAGAGCCGTATGTTGAAAAATATGCCCTTTTATTACAGCTACAAAAACAATTGTATAGCAGCCAAAGTTCAATGTCTTTTCTTCTCTGTAAATTAACAGAACAAAAAGGCCGACCAACAGCACGATGGTTTATTACTTGACGGCGGCTTACGCCTCGAGTATCGGTGGTATCGGTACGATGGTTGGATCCGGTACCAATTTGACGATGAAAGGCATCTACGAAGAGTGAGTTGATTGAAATTCAAGAATTTGCCATTCTAAACGATAAATTACGACAGATGAGAGAAGTGCGTAATTGATAATGCCTCCAATGCTTGAATCGTGGATTTTCCTCACAGTTACTCTGTGAAAATAAAAATTAATGTTAAACAGTAATAAAAATGATTTGTGAAATTAGGATTATCCGTCGAGATGCCAGCATTGAGATTAAAAAGTCCCGTTCCAATCGGAGTTCTTCTCAGAGATTTAATAATCTAAGAAAATAAACTGAAATATTATATTGGAGTTCTGGGCCAGGATGTTACACCGGGGCAAGATGTCACATAAAAAAAAAAGAAAAAAAAAATTGTATTATTATCTTTCAGGCGCTTTAAAGGCAGTCACGGTATAAGTTTTGCCGCTTGGATGCAGTACTCAGTTCCGCCAATGTTACTCATGGGTTTTCTCATTTGGCTCTGGCTTCAAGTGATGTACATGGGACTTTTCCGTTCGACAAGTCCGGACGCCAAGGCTATTGACATTGGTAAACAGGGCGAGAAAGTTGCCGCGTCTGTTATCGACAAAAAGTACAAGGAGCTCGGGCCGATAACGTGGCACGAGTCAATCGTTGGTTTTCTATTTGTCACGGTGGTTATGCTCTGGTTCTTCAGGAGTCCGGGATTTACGTCAGGATGGCCTGAATTTATCACGAACCTGTGAGTTTTCATCTTTGAAGACTGTTGCATTGCCTGTTGCATTGATCAAATGACATCAGGATTTTTCTAAAGCATTTTTTTTCTTCCTAATTAATTTTCATACATTTATTAAAGGAAATGTTTGCCATAGCAGGATTTGTAATCCTATAGCAAAATCCGTAGTGAAAAAATGCATCACATCACTAAAATTCTTCTGCATTTCAGCAAGGTGAAGGATTCCACAGCAGCGATAGGTTTCACAATCTTACTTTTCATAATACCATCGAAGCTCGACTTTCTCAATGCGTTCAGCAAGGATCCTAGCTTGAGGCCGACAAAACCGTCGCCGGCGTTGATGACCTGGAAGATCATTCATCAAAAGATGCACTGGAGTCTTATATTCGTACTCGGCGGTGGTTTCGCTATCGCAGCCGGAAGTACGACGACCAAACTCTCCGAGTACCTCGGCGAGACTCTCGAAGGATTGAAATTCATGAATCCGACGCTAATACTATTCATCGTTTGTCTATTCGCCGAATCCGTGACTGAACTCACGGCCAATGTTGCCGTTGCAACTATTATCTTGCCGGTATTAGCGGAAATGGTAAGCTGTACAATTTCATCCTTTTCAAGTCTATCGAAAAGTCAGCTTTTTCATTTGAGCAATACAGCAGTTCTGGAGAATCCGACTCTACACCGACAACTCTACGTCAAAGCAATTCTACACAATGTTCGACTCTACGCCACCAACTTTACATCAAAGCAATTCTACACAATGCTCGACACTACACAACATAAATTCTACACCATTTCTCGACTCTACACCACATAAATTCTACACATGCCCAAACTCTACACAACGTTCGACTCTACACCACATCAACTCTACACAATGTTCGACTCTACGCCACATCGACTCTACACCACATCAACTCTACACAATGTTCGACTCTACACCACATCAACTGTACACAATGTTCGACTCTACACCACATCAATTCTACACAATGTTCGACTCTACACCACATCAATTCTACACAATGTTCGACTCTACACCACATCAATTCTACACAATGTTCGACTCTACACCACATCAATTCTACACAATGTTCGACTCTACACCACATCAATTCTACACAATGTTCGACTCTACACCACATCAACTCTACACAATCCTCGACTCTACGTCACAGCAACTCTACACAATGTTCGACTCTACACCACAGTAATTCTACAGATGCCCCAACTCTACACAATACTTGACTCTACACAACAACAACAACTCTACACGATGCTCATTTTCACATGGTGAATTTTACTCGTGAGAGTCGTTACAGTGTCGAGTTTGTGATGCATAAAATCGGTTGTGTAGAGTCGGATTCTGATAGAATCGTTGATATTGGCTCTTTGTTGCTCAAAGATTTATGACGATTATTATTAATTTTTTTTTTTTTTTTCATTTTGTTTCTTGGTACACTCGACAGTGCGTTGCAGTTGAAATTCATCCTCTGTTTCTGATGATGCCAGCTGGAATCTGCTGTTCATTCTCCTTTCATCTGCCAGTAGGCACGCCACCTAATGCAATTGCGTCTGCGGCTGGACACATTAAAACCAGAAATTTCATTATAGCCGGAATCGGACCGACTGTTATTACTCTGATTATAACGACCGTTGCCTTCTCCACGTGGGGCGTTTACGTATTTGATCTTCATAAATTTCCCGATTGGGCTGTTAAAGCCAACTTAACGGACATTTAAATTTGACAAAATTGTCGATTTTTGGCTTTTCAATCCCATCCATCATCTCATATTTATAAAATTTCATTATACTTTTGACACGTTGGGACTTAGTCGTATCTGACACGAGCGACGACGCTTTTAGCGCCATCAAAGCATCAAAACCTGATGTATATTTTTCGCACAGACTATGCGAGAGCAATTTAAACAGTATTCCAACTTAAACAGTTTTGTACATAATTTTACATTTAGCAAGATTTGGATAGCTTTGAATAAACTAATGTTTTGCAAAAAAATATTGTGACTTTATGGAATTAATTTAAATTAAATAAAGATTTATTTGAATTAAAATAAAATCTATTAGACTGGCCATTAAATGAATGTATTTATTGAATTTAAAAATAAATTATTTCTCATTTAGGCCTAATAGAATTTATTTAATTTAACTATATTTCGTTCGATTTAAATATTATTATACTCAAAAATATATTTTTATGTTTGATTCAAATAAATCTGTACACCCTCTTTCTCTGAAAGAAAAATTGAACAGAAAAATTCTCATTTTTCAAATGTAAGTTCAGCTAAGTGAAAAGCACTGTTCCAGTGGAAAAGTAAATTTTGCATGCGCCTAAAGAAAACTGTAAAAAAATAACAATGTATTTTTAAAGTAATCTGCCCGTATTTGTATTTATTGCGTGATATTATATAATGTTAAGCTCTTAGGACTAAATTAATAGTCATTTATCAATTATTTGTAAAGAAAATATTTGCATTACAAACAATAAAATGTAGTTATACAAGTGTTATTACTAATAAAGCTCAAATCTTGGGTCACAAGGCTCCCTCCTTGATATCTCACATATTTTGTGTAAAAAAAAAACTCATGGATTTGTGAAAATACTGATAAAAATTTGATGAAAAACATGCAGAAGTTTATTGGTACGAATTATGGAAAATGTATAAATCAGCGTTTCTCTTGTTAATTTCAAGTGAAAGAATTTCATAAAATTCAGTCGTCAACAAAATAGTTTGTCAGCTTTTTTCAGAGCCATCTATCCTTCAGACAAAAAACAAAGAACGGATAAGCTGGCACGACGATTCCGCAGTTGGCTGTTGCCATTTTTTAAAAATATTTTTAGACGAACCAATGAAATTATAAAGAATTATTTTCATGTAGATATTAATAATAAGACAAATCTATACTCATTTTGATTACACTGTTGAATTTAGAAAAAATAAAAAATTTGGTAGATGCTTTTCTGTTGTTACTTTAACCGACTGAAACAAAGCATTTTACTCACCGTCAGTTGTACTGTCATTTCCAATGACCGGTAGATTCTCAGCTTCATTATCTTCCGTCATGTCACGTGACGAAATTAAACGTTGTAAACCCGATCTTCACTTCACCTTTGGTGTTAATTAACAGAATTATTAAAAATTTGATTTCATCAACGAAGCTATATACAAGACTCTCGTGTTTAACCTAAAAATATGAAAAACTCGGGGTGTCTCATGACATACGCGTATTTTACAACACACAGCTGGATTAAGATTCAAAGTATTTTCGAAGAAAACTCTGCTCGAGTTTTGTTTGAGGCTTTTATAATTAATGTACAATAATTGACGTGCGAATAAAACAAAAGAACTTGCCGTTCCGGCACGATAGCAGCTGACGGTTTCGTCACTGTGTATGTTTTGCTCTCCTCTTATAATAAGAAGCACAAAAGCCGATTCGCGCGTTATGCGCATGCGCGGATGCATCTTATTGAAAATTCGTACTAAAAAGCAAACGCGAATTTTCTGTATCCTTCAATGACACCTGAATTAATGAAATAACGACAATTGTAACTCGTACATAGCCAGAAATAATCATTACACGAAATGTTAATTAAAAATATACACATAAACAGTAAATATTTATTTTTTTCGACAACTATCATTGATACAAATTTCGAGAGTAAACCATTGAATAAATACAGCGGGAATTTTTCGCTCCACGCAATTGGTCGCGTACAATGCTTCGAGCTTATGAATTAAGTCTTTTATAGCGGATCGGTGTTTAAATTTAACATTTTTGTCGTGAATATTAGGTACTTCAATGTCAATTAACTTTTTTCTCGATGAATTAAAGCTCAGTTTCAATGCAATTTTAAGCGATGATTTCTTTGTGCTTATATATCGTAAAGTGAAATAAAATATTTAAATACAAAGTCAATTAAATATCGATTGAAGAATTTTTTCGAAGGTAGCAAAATCATGCGGGCAATGCGGGTCACCTTTTTTTCGATGTTATATTGTGCACACTTTTGAAAGAGAATCAGTAAGCCAAATATTCGCAAATTATTTTCAATAAAACTTAGATTAAAAAAAAAAATGTATAAAAATTGGTACAGTTGAAATTTATTTAAGAAATTTTTTTTTTAAATAACCATTCAAATCAATGAAAAAACTACTATTTTAAGCACAATTGAGAATTATTTGGAAATATTTGGTCGACAAAAGAAAAATTGTTGTAAAAGTGACCCCGATAATCCGCGTGGTTTTGAAAATTCTTTGGTCAACAGTTCAATATAAAAAAAATAATACCTACTACTGGCTAAGTAAATGAGATATTAATTTTTAAACATAAATATATATAAAATTAAATATAAATATATAAAGTTAAAAAAAAAAAAAAAAAAAAAAAAAAGTTATCGACACCTTTTAATAGATTTCGTGATAGAGTTACGCGAAAGGAGCATTACATTAGAATTTTGTACTCGGAAACGAAACTTAATTTTTACCTAAACCTATTTTACTTCAACGTATTCTCTCTAATTTATTAAATTGTAATTTAAATATAAATGAATTAATTCATCGATTTTTAAATTTTAAATAAACTTAACTTAATTTATTATATTAAATAAAATTTAAATAAATTCTCGCCGAGAAACTAGCGTAAATTAAAAGAAATTAACGAAAATATAAATGACAGTATTTAAAATAACACAAACTTTCGCGTTTACTTTAGTGACATTTCCGTTTTATTCTAATACCGGGCGAATTGTTTCTCTGGCGTTTCTAAGAATTGTGATAAGAGCGACAGAACACAAGGCAAAAAGGGTTGTGTCTCTCTCGTCAATGGGATATCGTCTATTAGTTGCGTGCGCAGCATTGAGGTTACGTCTTGGTGGTGGCTAGAGCCCGCATTCGGTGACGTGCGCGATCATATCACCCGCAGCGGTTTCTGAAAGCTAATATATATCATTTTCACCCAACTAATATCCAACTACGTTCATTGTAACAAGATGGACTGACGATTTTGGCTCGAGAGATTCCGAACAATAAAGAGACGATAAGCTCGGTGAAAAGAATTTTAAAAAACGAGGGCCACGAGCGATCGAAACGTACCGGATTTCCAGTTTGTTTTGGTATGCAATTTTTCTCGCGTTAATTTCTCTCCCGGTATAACGCGTTAGATTATATCACACGATAACGATTTTTTTTTCTTTGTTTCTTAAATTCTATTTGTTATCCTAATTTTTTTTCTTTCAATTAAGAATTATCGAAGTTTAGGTGGGTCTCTTGAGGAAGCTTGCGATATATTGAGTTGTCGTTGGCGGTCACCTGTTTGAGCACTTACATCAACTACAAACAACTCGCAAGTTTAATGATAGTCTTTCAATGTCGCCTGTAGCAACAAGCTCATTACTTTTGCATGACCATAGTTACACTCCCCGAGTACCGTACGAGATTACGTCACCGACTGATAAGCGTTCATTCGCGTGCAATTTGTGTGTATATATATGTGTATATATATATATATATATATATATATCATAGTTGCAACAAAGTATCGGTGATTTTTGTTGTTAAATCGACTGTTTATTTAATAATATTTTATTTAAGAACTCGGATAAACGCTGTTGTCTTTTTTCTTGCTGTTTTTAATAATTTTTCTGGATCTTATCATACACAGGTTCAGTATATTTCTCAGTACGCCGAATAAGAGCGCTGCCAGAAAGGAGACGTTGACGAGACGATCTGAGAGGTCCAAGCAGAGAAAGACCTTGGACAATACTTCAAAAAATGTTGGTGTCCACAAGACAACTGCGAAGATCAACGAGGTCTTGAAGATAACAGAGAATTTTTCCATTTCGCTCATCTCCTCGTTGGTGATTTTGAGGATATCGATAGTCTTGATGTTTTTGTCGATATTCTTGACATCCAAGATATCGCTTGGCTTTGTATTTCCAGGACGAACAAGGTCCTCTGAACTGCCGGTGGAAATTTCATTTTCATCGTTCACACTGGCAGGAAACCAGCCTGATGGTCCTGACGCATCGTCGACTTTATCTCTGACGCTTTGTTCCTTCAATTTTCCATAGATCTTGTCCATCGCAGCTCTCATAATCACTTTTTCTTTGATACCACGGCAGGCATATTTTGCCCTTGTGTGGAGAATTGCGGAGACGAATATTGGAATAAAATAGACGAAAAAAACGAGAAATAGAAGATGAATTTTTAGGAAACGCGTCGATAGTAAACATCGCTTATTTGCGCAAATTTTCGAAGGTTCAATACGATCTTCCGATGTTAACGGAAATTTCGATGGATCGTAATTTTGGGATCGAGAGTGTTCACCCTTTCGTATTGGTTGATTTTTGTCACGAACACGCAATTGCGTGGATACAGCTTGTATTTTTTTGACTATGTCTTCAAGTATCTTTTTGTCACTTTGAATATCCTCGTCTTTAAACGGATTAATTTTGTCGATCATATCCGTGGGCGTTTTTAAAATTTCCGTGACTTCTGTTTCTGGACTTTTCCACTGTTGTCCGCTCGCTAGAAATTCCGTTGTTTCGTGGGTGTTTTTCGACGAATTTTTGAGCAAACTCTCAAACAATTTCAACTCCTCATTCGCATCGATTTTCTCTGTCGGATTTTTATTTGAATTCGGATCAATTGTGTCTAAGTAATAGTTTTCCGTTGTACTCAGAATTTCCATATATTTCGTAATAACCATAAGTTGCGAAGGTTCGTAGAACGTTGGAGGATCGGTCGTGTTGATTTCACTGGCTGTTGAATTCTTCAGCGATTCAACGATCTGATAAACCTTCGACACGACATTCGTCAAGTCTTCCGTATCAGCGGTAGAATTTTCTTCCGATATTCTAGACGACTCGATGTTTGCTATGTAATCGTTATTGACGGGCGTTGTGTATTCTGTTTCGTTAAAAAATCCAAAATCCATCGCCTGACAATTGTCAAATGGAAAATTTGTCCCGTAAACGCAACCAACGTCGCTCGAACGTTGCATGTTTTCGGGGCTTTCGTGTCCGGCAAATTGCAAAATAACTGTAAGCAACAGCGGCAATAACCACTGGCCGGTTATTCCAAATCCAGTTGCCGCAATTTCACTTCTCTTTCGCGAAGCATTGATTTTCTCATCGTTCGCACCGGCAATATCTTCGCACGTGTCACCAGACTCGATCAATCGCCCGCACTTTGTCAAAATGTGCTTCATATCAATGGTAGATAATACGGAAAAGCTCAAAAGAGAAATAAATGCATTCGCGAATGGAAATAAAAACATTGCGTAATGCATTAAAACGTCTTTGAAGTTACAAACACTCGTTTCTTCCGGATAAACGTATTCTCGATCATCGCTCGCGTGTACCGTTATCAAAGAATCGATAAACGCACGTTCATCCATGTTGACAAATTGCATCGACGTTCCACTCATAGAATTGTTGATTCTTTCATCTGTAAACGGTCCATTAAACGCTCCGCTGTATTGATTAAATATGAGCAATATTCCCGTGATCAAACTGCTCAGAAGATCCGACATGACGAGCATGTGAAACGAAGAACCGAGGCATCGTTTTACATTTTTTCTCAATAATATAAATAATGAAACGATACTGGAAAGAAGCAACGAGTATCCTGCGGTGGCAAGAACAGCGGGATACATTTCATTAAATTATTATACGAAAAAAATTCGCTTTTCTTATTGTCACTGGAGAGAAACACGCGTACGTACAGGTCTGAAATGTTGAACGAACTAACTTTTAACGATTGGATATTGAGACTAACGCGGAGTATGCTAATGTGGGTATAATAATTTGTAAAATTGACGAAACATGTGGGTTCTTTGCGTCACAGGCAGTCTGAAATAACGCTCGCCATATAACTGTAACGAAGTGAGGCATGAGGGCAAACCACCGGTGAATTATATCAGTAGAGCCACCATGGCAGCAGCCCTATATTATCATCATAATATCTCTACGTTTTTTTTTTTTCGTTCTTTTTCCAGAAGTTGTCGAACAAACACACAAAGTCACGATGTCGATACGTCGTCGAACGGATCCGTTGATAACGCAACGTATATGGGACGCAATAAAGATCACGGTGCATCAGCGAAGTATGCCGAGCAACGATCGTATAATGCGACACTTGGCACGAGTCTACGGTATCACCGAGGCCTCTGCTCAGGAACAACTCAATAAAGCGATCGAGGATCGTTTGATATTTTTGAAAAAGGTACAAACCAAGGGTGGACTCGATCACGAGAGTTACAGATTGCCCACCGAAGCTGCGGAGGACGACGGTCATGATTGGTACTGCTTCAAATGCCAACGTGCCGGCCTCGTCGAATGCTGCACTCAATGCTACAGAGTCTATCATACACAATGCCACACACCGGCAAATGCTGATAAAAAGCTTTGTGATTTTTGCGAGGTTCGTACTCAATTTCGTTGAGTAAATTCCATTGGTGCAATCTTGCGACATGAGTTATAATAATAAATTTAAAAAGTATAGCTGTTTATGGCAAAGTCGTTCTGCAATCACTTGCATGAATTGTTTTTTTTTATTTATTTAACTTAATTTAAGGTGGGTAAATAAATTTTATTTCCTCGTGGGGGAATTTTTTTTTTTTTTTCATGACATTTTTCTTTACGTTTTCATGACAGAATACTCAAAATGCTTTGAAACGTCGAGAGAAGAGTTTTCATTTTTTTCAAAACCTGTTTAATTTCCAGAAAATAAATGAAGATACTTACGGCGATGTAACCGACCTCAATCATATACTGTGTTTTACATGCGGTCATCTAAAAGCCAAATTACCGGCGGAAATAACGAATAGAACAATAGTCTCGGATAGTAAGACCGTCGAGACACCGGCCGGTGGATTATCGGGACCAACGTGGATAAGCGAGGGCGAGGATTCATGGCGTCCCGGTATTCTGATTAAAAATCATATGGACCTCGCTATAATGGAAGCGAAAACTTCACGTAATCAGTACAAGAGTCTCGCTGAATTTCAGGCTGACGCGCACAATATTCTTCACAATATAATGATCTATCACGGAGGTATTGAAAAAAAGAAAAGAAAAAAAAATTGCAAATTTCCACATATTCGAGGTAACAATTGGCAAGCTTTACGTGATTTTGTTATTTCAGAAAATAGCGTTGTCGGCGACATGGGCACGACAATGTATCAAGACTGCTGTTACGATATCAAAGAAATTCGCCGATGCGCCGATTGCTATAGAATATCGAATGAGAAATCCGAGAAAATGTGGTTTTGCATACCGTGCGATCCGCCCCATCAGCTAGTTTATGCCAAACAGAAGGGATATCCGTACTGGCCAGCCAAAGTGATGCAAGTGATCGAGGAAATGTACGACGTAAGATTCTTCGGCGGTCATCACATGAGGGCCAATATCGAGAAAATCTTCATACGTCCTATCACCGCCAGTCTTCAGAGTTTACAGGTAAAGTATTTTTTTTTTTTCATTTTTTTCTTCTTTCGTTTTCGTGAAATCCGCCAATAGCTTTTGTCATTGTGACTGTCTTGTGTATAATGCGCAATCAAAAAAATTGCAATAACGAAAAATTCTATATTACCAATGCATGCACATCACGCATCGATGTATCTCTCGGAGTCTCTCATACTTTCATAACACATAAAAATTGTTGTCTAGCCATCGGATAAAGGAAAGTGGAAGGAAATGAAGGTACGGACAAGCACCACCATAACAAAAAAAAAGCTTAATTTTATGACATTTTTTAATATAGTAGGACGGATGGGATCATATTTCATATTTGAGATATTCCATATGAATTTTGCCACCCAAAAAAAAAAAAAAGAAATTCCGGGAATATGCTAATTCTTTCATTTTTCATTTAATCTGCAAAAATGTGCGTTTTTCATGACCAACAAAATGGATTTAGAATTATGTCATTTTAGAACACTTTCTATGGCATAAACAACTAAAACATGTTTTTAAATAATAGGAAATGATTGCTAAATTTTGAGTATTTTTGTTTTCACGGGATTCCCAAATCTTTACAAATTTTGATGGCAAAATTCATAAAGAATGCCTCATTTGTGTTAATAACAACAATACAGATATGTTGCCAATGAATTCAAAGTTAATCAATCAGTTTCCTTTGAATTTTTGTCACTCGATGATGGAGATTTGTAAAATAATAATATGTTTTACCAGATAAAACGATCGACCGCTTGGAATCGTGCCTTTGAGGAGTTGAAGCATCATCAGAATTTATTGCAAAAATTGGGTAAGGGAGGAAGACAGAGTACGCGCGATCACGACGAGAAGGAAGGTCCGAGGCCGGCTAAGATAAGAAACGTCGAGTCAGCGAGTTCAAGGACAACGGCCAACGGTTCGGCAAGTCCGGTTAAAACTGTCTTCAAGGATTTGAGGGTAAAGGTGGAACGTCTTGTTTCGGACGGTATCACAGAAATGCAGTCTTCTCAGGAGTCGATGGCAGCGGCCGACAAGGGACAGACGTCGCAGAGTCGATCGACGAGCGAGGACAGACAGGTGCCACATCTACCGGTAGCGGAGGACGAGCCTGCGAGAGAAATATCGAGTACGTGTCCGCAGGGCTTGAAGAAAGAGGGCTCGCAAGAAGATATGGTGACATCGAGCTGTCAAGAACCTAGATCTAAGTGCGTTCTCGTGCAAACCGAGCAGATACAACCGGAGGTCGTACCTGCAAAGGTGAGACGCCATCGAGGAGATAAAAAAAAAAAAAAAAAAAAAAAAGATAACAAAATTAACAGTAAGAGCAGCGATGGAAGTGGAGCCAATAAAGTTTTTAAAAAATATTTCTCCGTCCGTTATAGTTAATCGGAAAAGTTGACAATATTTTTTTTTACATACAGTTGCCATTTTTCGTAAATTTTCATAATTCAAATCTTATGATAAATGTCAATATTTGTGGAACGCTAAGTTTGTCGCATAAAATTGTTAGCATCGTTTCGCTAGATGAAGAACGTAAATGAGAATTGCTGGTATCTCAGTGGTGTTCCACTATTCGAGTAGTATCTGATATGTTTTCAGGTAAAGAGAGAACGCAGAACCTCCGAGCAACCGACGACGACGGCACTCGAGAAGCTGCGTCGTGAATTGGAGCTTGACAAGTGCCGTGAACTTGAGAGATTACAGGCTGAACACGCGAAGGAGATGCGACAATTGACGGATAAACATCAGCAAGTTATATCGGAAATAAAGAAGAAACAGTGGGTGAGTTAATTATTGCATTATTTCTTTTTTTTTTTTATTTCAATCTACTACGCGTGTTTATTTATTGGTTTCCTTAGTGTTACAATTGCGAAACTGAGGCGATATATCACTGCTGCTGGAACACCGCTTACTGCAGCACCGACTGCCAACAAGTTCATTGGCAACGAGAACACAAGAGAGTCTGCAGACGCAAACGCTAAACTATGTGGCTGTGGAATAAAACAAAAGGAAAAATATCTACAGTAATAAGCACCCTGTGAAGGTAATCTCGTACGGAGATGATCACATCCCCGCGGCACAGAAAGAGAGAGAGAGAGAGAGAGAGAAAATGTTTGTAGAAGCACTTTAAGATATATAAATATATAAATAGGCGCGTAAAAAAATATCACTCTGTAAGACTTGCGTCTTAAAGGCGAGGCACAGCCGGATGAGCGGTCGATGCGTTTCATATCGATGAACGCCACTGTTTACCATTCATCTCATAAATATATTATAAGAAAAGAAAGAAGAAAACACAAAGAAACTAGTTTTGACAAAGAAAACTTTGTACGACGCCGTTGCGGAATCGTTACACCTATAAACGAGCACGGAGCATAGTGTTATAGATCAGAAAGACTAAATTTATATATGTATATATATATATATATATGTATATTTGTGTATATGTAAACGCAGTTTTGGGCAAATTTTCTAATATGTTCGGGCAATTTTTAGGACTGTTCCCGAAAATGCTGCCAAATGTCCGCAAATATGCACTTACATGTAAAAAAAATGTACCCAAAACTACCTTCACGTATACATGTGTACATATATACATATATATATACATATATATATATATGTGTATAAATATATGTACACCAGTTCAATCGGTACTGGGTTATCAAAATCCGAATATCTGGCGATTTTCGCTGTTGTGACATGGATATCGCTTTATTATGTTATCGCTGTTCCCCCGTCACGTGATCAACTGCTCGCAAACAGAATTACTCGGAAAAGTTAAGCCCCGAATCCTCCCCCTGCATTTATAAATGCTATTATTATTGTTCGCGCGATGCCGATGTAATCCTCAGTGTAATTGAGTCTCATTGAATGCATGTTAAAATATTTTTTACGAAACTATTTTTCCTGTCGACAGACTTTTATATAGGTTCGCTGTTTCCGATAGGCAGGGTCAAATAATTAAAGTGAAAACTTGAGAAGAGGCTGTGTAAGCAATTGCATCGAGAGAGATAGAGAGTGAGAAAGAGGTGATAATCATTGCATGTAACTCGATATTCGTCGCGTGTAAAATTTGTTGTGTCAAATATGAAAAATATAGAGAGACGACGGTGAGAACTTTTGGAGCCTCGATTTACCGATTTTTTTTTTTTTTTTTTTTTTTTTTTTTTTCGTCGCTTACGCAACTTAATCTACATTCGCACCACTAAAAACGAGCCTTTATACTCCCGAATTTCCGTTTGTCCCAGTTCAATGTCTGCGGTTGAACCACGTTGGGCTTTGTTTCGTTTATAAAAAAAAAAAGTAAATAAAATAAATACTGGGTATACGAGTTTTTTTATTTTTTTTATTTTTTATAAATTCCATGTGTCCCCACTGTCGATACATGTTGAATTGATAATCGTAACAATTAGCGCTATTAACTGTATATTTGTACTCTTAACACGTTATTTCGAAACTTAAAACCACATTTATGAAATTAACGGAGTAAAACTTTATTGATAAAGTAATATGAGATCTTGATTTTGCAGGGTAGATGTATCATTAAAGGCCCGTTCGTTGCCGCTCCCAGTATTTTATCGTGTCATTCAATTTCCTAAAATTCGATTATTTTAGTAAAAATATAGTCACATTATATCACGAGTAGGATAATTAAAGCCATTTTTAATACTTGCTTCCGTATACGTACACATTTAGCGTCATTAAATTTGGAAAAATTAAAAGCTACCCGGAATACATCTACCCTCAAAATTCTTTTTCTTTTTTTTTTCTTTTTTGTTTACCTTAAAACTTACACAAAATGTTCAATGGCTGAGTTGTACTAACAAAATAAATAGCACAAATAATTGTGCGCCAATTTTTAGCTGTTTTGGGTTGCTCTGACTTCTTTACTCGCAATTGCCAGTGCAATTTCGCCTTTCTCCGGACTCTCGTTAACGGGCACGAAATTCGCGTCAACAGCATCGCCCATTGACAAACGTTCCAATAATTCAAGCTGTGCTGGTTCGAGCTTTTCACCCAAGTGCTTCAACGCATTAAAAATCTCACCGCGCTGACGTTCACTCGCGTCTTTGCTCAATTTACCCAGTCTAAAGTCACGCTCGATGCCCGCGAGTCTTTGCCTCAACTGATCTGGCTCACGTTTACCAAACATCCTGATTACCGCCGGTGTCTTGAAGGCTTCGCTTATTGCGCTCTCCGTAGCCAATTGCATCGCTCCGAGCTCGTCAACCAGAGTCATATCACCCGATATCATACGTCGAAGACTCTCGTTGAAATCTCTCAGCTGTTCCATCGTTTCCTCCTTCATCAGCTCGTACTCCGGGCCCGACATCAAGTTTCTGTAAAGTTGTGAAATTTGCGTAAAATGAAAAGCATAAAAGAAAATCGGAGAATTTTACAAAAAATGTTGGAAAGTACGCTGAAAATCGAAAATTTCATGTTATGATTTTTTTTTTTTTTTGCGATCCGTAGTATTGGCGTTAAAAAATAAACAATGATTATTTTCAGCGATTTTCAATGGCTGGAATATGCAATAAAGAAATCTGAATAAATGCCCACATTTTTTCTTCAACTAGACCATCATTCTAAAGAAATGTGAGGATGCTTTGTTGATATGAAAAATTAGGGTGGCCGACTTGATGTGTTTTGTGCCATATATCTTTGAATTTTAAATAGATAGCTTTTTGTTTGTCAATTTTAGGTTTCGTATCTTACTGTGGTTCAAAAGCATGAGGGACAGCGAGCAAGATTCTTCTTAGCTACCTTATTTTTAACATTTCAAATAATTGAAGAAAAAATAGTATATGAAGAGTAAGAAATGTAACGTGTGAAGCGCTCTTTCGATTCTCACCCAACTCTATCACAATTATTGTTTAACGTTAGTCCATTTCCGTAGAAAATTTCTGTGTGATATTTTATCGGCCAAGAGATAACATTTTTTTAGAATTTTTTTTCAAATTATTCAAAGTCCTATGAATATTAAAATTTCTTGGCCTTAAATACCAGACTTTTCTTGAAAGCAATTGCAAATCAAATTTAAATATATATATATATATATAAATTGTGTAATCTAGTCTAAACAACATAAACTGTAAGCACAAAATTAAAAAAAAAAAGTATAGCCAGTACAACAAGAAAACATGAGAACTATTACAATTCCAGTAATGATATTCTGCGTTGAATTTTTTTGAAGCCAAATATTTTGCGACAAAATAATAACGACAATTTCCCGCGTTTTGTTTGCAATAAATAAACAATAACAAGCATTGAGTGACAAACCTGCATTCCTCGATATCGGCGAGTTGTTCAACGAGCCTATCCAACTGATCCTCAAGATTCTTGCGAAGTCTCTCGGTCTCGGCTTTGCCGTGCGTGCCCATAGCCTCGAGATAAATAGCAATTGCAATTGAATTTTTAAATAACGAATAAATTCGTCTGGCGAATTTCTTCGAGTGCAGCTGAGAGGTTAAGAGATAAAAGGGTATTTGTATATTTCACGTTTTGTATTTTGGTAACAGTGACAGGCAACAGGCTCTCCCGCGAGTCCTATGGAGGGAGAAATAACGTATATAACAGCAGCGTGGGGATTGTCTTGCTCGTGTGCGCGAAGAAATATTCGCGATTCGTGGCAGCACTCGTCACACAAGCAATATAAACCCAACACACACATGCATGAGTGAGAGAGAGAGAGAGGGAGAGGAGAGAAGAAAAAGCAGTATAGCGAGTATAGGAAGGCGTGCAACACCGGTCATTCGATGCATGAACGTCTTTTTTTTCCCCCCCACCCCTCAACGTTACAAAAACAACACCGGTAGACTTTCGTCTCAAAGGGATATTATTTTTTTGTCAAGCGTGTCAAATAACACGCGGTCTAGTGTTGCTGAAGAGAGATATATAATGAAAATTTCGTTAACGTACAGTCGTGGTGCCGCGCCCCGCAACCCCTTTGGTGCTTAAAATCTACGTGCTACGCGAAATAGTAAACTCGCTGCTTTCAGCGTGGAATATCGAGAGAGGAACGCTTTAGAGAGAGAGAGAGGGAGAGAGAGAGATAGAGAGAGATTCTTCATAATTGAACGAAGCTGCCAGAGAGCTTTTTAACCCAGAAATAGCGAACGTATAAAAAAAAAAGCACGTCCTATAGTCTGTGCGTGCGCGTGTGTGTGAGTGTGCGCGCGTGTAACGAGAAAGAGAAAAAAATCACGCGCGCGACAGTGCGAAGAAACACACCGAAGTAATATTAGCTTGAAACAGGTTAGGAGGAAAAAAAAAAAAAAGTGTGTGGCAGACATAAATTGTGAAAATATAATAACGTCGGATTCCGTTTCGGTCAAGTGAACTCGTGTTTATTCGTCGAAGAAACACGAGTGTCGAAAGGATTCATCAAAGGAATCGTATATCGAA
The DNA here is from genome assembly GCA_964016905.1 of Perithous albicinctus. NCBI lineage: Eukaryota > Metazoa > Arthropoda > Insecta > Hymenoptera > Ichneumonidae > Perithous > Perithous albicinctus. Next base: position 22,569,880 of record OZ024693.1, on the reverse strand, counting down.
GAGGAAAGTTACAATAGACCTAAGAAATTACGGTCACGCGCGTGCTGCTGTTGCTGCTGCTGCTGCTGCTGCTGTTTTGCTGCTGTCGGTACCAAGTGGTTTGGCTTCGTTGAAGAAAAAGGCGCACGGCCGCCAGTTAATATACACTGCTTACACGGAAAGAGAGAGAGAGACACACAGAGAGAGAAAGAGAGAGAGAGATATAGACTCTCGGCTGGGCCCCCTCGTGAATACTCGTGAACGCCCGGAAACGTGTTATTTCACTTCGTGGAGTGTCGTGCCGTGCGCGCCACGACTGCGGGGTAGCTAAGGTCAGTCGCCGGGCTTACGAACGACGGTTAAGTCCTACGTGTGCCTATCAAGATATATATATATATATACACCCATATATATATATATACATATATATTTTTTTTAAAGCGTTGAATATTTGTGAAACAAGAAAAAAAGAAAAAATAAGAAGAAATAAAGGCAACAAATATACAAAAGTTATATTCACTGTGACCGCGTGAAAATCGAGTATATATCTATGAGGAACCAAGAGAGCGGGGGCGAGGGACTTTGTTTGAAAGTAGCGGAGAGCTCGAAGGGTGGTGTAATTTTGCGATGAGCATGCCGGCCAAAGGGAAGCATCACCACCTGTCCCATCATCATCATCAGCAGCAGCAGCAGCAGCAACATCATTCACATCATCAACAGCATCAACAGCAACAGCAGCAGCAACAACAACAACAGCAGCAGCAGCAACAACAACAACAGACACATCAGCATCCTCAGCAACACGTTAATGTTAATCAACCCGGTGTCACCAACACACCGCAGGCTTATAACACGGTTGTTGCGGCCAATCCAGCCCGATACGTTACGCATGCCGGTGAGTACAATCATTATTATTATTATTGTTTTAATATGCTAATGAAAATCTCTGTCTTTCTTTTCTGCTTCATTCCTCACTAAGTTTTTACTTTTTCGGGTGGGTCGGTGGATCTTCGCGGCGTCTATATACTTTTACAATATATAAACGCGACCGACGCATTTATGCGCGCGGCGTGGTTTATAGGTTAGGTACCTCGTGCGAACCCGCTGCGGTTACGCGAAAAAGAAGAAAAAAAAAGAGGGGTTAGGAAATTTCTTTTTCGCTCTATTCTTGTGGTATGCAATTGAGATTGAGAAATGTTTGTATATAGGACGTTTGTTTTTATTACTTTTCGATACAGCGCGATATTTGGCATTTGATAATCTCGTTTCGTAGGTCAAGAATAATAGGTGCGACAAATTCTATGGGATTTTATTACGCATTTCGATGTTTTCAATCTGTTATTCGAATATTAAAAAAAAAAAATCTTTTGAGACTTTGCGATTACTTGTAAGATTGTTTTTTTTTTTTTTGGGGTTTATTGGTAAGGAATTTGGTAGAGTCCATTAACATCGATTACAACGGAATGCTATTTACGTGCTGTTTATCGTAATTACGCATTATGCTGCAATCGTCGAGGTTACTCGTTTGGATTTACGAGAGGACCTCCTACAGAGGGATCGACTCGTAAAATTACATCAAGTTATTCAGATTTGACACTCTTTCATTTTCTTTCAGGTCTACTTGAATTTTTTTTTTTGTTTTTTTTTTTTTTGCTACTATTATCTGTACTCTTTAACAAACGGAAAGATTTGCGTTTGTTTGACATTGATTTAATTTATGGGGGAAAATTGTGAATTTGCGAATTTTCAATTTGGTTTTTCAACGCGTCTCTCAACCCGAGTGAACGAAATTGCTGTATTTCTGCTGTAAAGAACCCAAAGAGCCGGCCTGCACTCCCGCGACAACGGAAAGATTTATTACCCGACGAATCGTCGTTGTGTGTGTGTTGTCCGGGCTTCTTCTCTCGTCAGTGCTGGCAACCCTCGGAGAAATGAAATTTCGCCGGGACAACGGAGAAGAACCTCTGCCTCTCTCTCTCTCTCTCTCTTTTGTATAAGCACGAAGAGTCTCGGAAACCCGTGAACAGCTTTGAGAACGATGAGTTTGAAGATAGCCCATCTAGTTACTTTTTCGTAGTCCCGTGAGGTTTGCGCAGTCTCAAGAGAATAGAAAGGATAGATATATATCTGGTTGGGGGCTGGCTTCGGTCGTTTCTCTGCAATAGCTTTGATGGCCATACGGCCATCGATAGAGTAGATAATAATATAGGGATGCCGTTTTTAAATCGATTAATCGAACAATCGATATTTTGCATCTGTAATCGATATTCGATTATTAAACAGCGATTAATTGATTGAATCGCTGAAATAACGTCGATTCAGTCAATTGAATTAGCACAAGTAGCACAAAATGACGATCTAAAAAAAAAGTTATACATTCTGTACGCTAAACAAATGTTCGTTAATGTTACTATTTTTATTGAAAAATATAATTCGGGCTTTATTTTACTTTTTAACAAATACAAAAAAAAACAATAACAACAAAAGTATTGAAAATTCAATTTTTTTTAATGTATTATTTTTTCGCCAAAATTCGTAACAATTTTTTTTGTCTTCAAAATGTATTGTTTTACTTTTTAAATTTAATAACTTTTTTCTTAAACTTTTTTACGTCAAAATTTGCCAATTTTTCGACAATTTCCTCGAAAAAAAGTTTACTTCTTGATTTTTTTTTCTTTTTTTTTTTTTTTAAATAGATATTAAATTTCGTAAATTCAATTTTGAACGATTCGAAGAGAAAATGAAGTTTCGGTGAAACGATCTTTTTTTTGTTTTCAAGTTGCCTCCGTTTTTTCGCCAGAAGAAGCTGCAAAAACCCGACCACGCTTCTCTTCAGCATCGCTCTTTCGAGGTTATGTACGTGATGCGACCGCGTGGCAAATAACTTCGCACGCACCCTAACGCCGCCATGTCTTGTCCCACCTCTACCTCGAGTCGGAGGCTCGTTCCTCCCTCTCTGCGCGTCTCTCCTTCACAAATACCTCACATTCAACTGTATATATATAATTACAAAGTAGAACTCGCGCGAATATGAACGCGTGACCGACATTATTAGATAATCCGTTTCGCGCTCGAGCGCACGAGGTAACCCAGTGAGAGATGTTAATCTCTGTGTCGTTCGTCGATTGCCGCGAGTTATGTCGACGGATGTTTCTCATACGTTTAAACGCAGTTTCGGTCAATGAATCACGAAAAAAAAGGGGTTTTGAAATTACTCTTGAACTTTTTTAATACATTTTTCAGGAATTTTAAATTAAGAAAGTTTATAAAAACTAAACTGCTGAGAAATTGACACATTAAAATCGGACGTTTATGCATGAACTCGAAGGAAAAAAGAACTAATTAAATAAAAATGCTAATTCCATGTTTTTTTTTTTTTTTTTTTGTAGAAAATTCAAGCTAATATTATTGAGAATCAAAAAAAGAAAACGTCGAAAAAAAAATCAAAGCTGTTGAAGAAGAAACGTAGGAATTTTTTCAGATTTTTAATTGCATATTCCAGCTGATAAAAATTTCTGAAAATAATCATTGATTATTTTTTAACGTCAATAATAGGGCTCGCAAAAAAAAATCATAAAAAATTAAATTAATCACTTAATTCTTTAAAATAATTTTTTTTTTAACCAGAATTTAAATGACGTCTATCGTGATATGTAAATTATTATTATACGTCAAGTCGTGCCAAAAGCTTAAGCTTTCGATTACTTAAACGTTTACTATCGATTATCACATCGACAACTCTGGATTATTTTTCGCAGCAGTGTTTTCGAAATTCTCGCATGATTCATTGTAAACTCTGAGCAAACTGCACTGGTTGTCGAGCGGTAAATGATTATAGCAGGCAACGGTAACTCTCTTTTCGCTGTATAAGCTCAAATCGCTTATCGTTAAAACTTTTGATAAGCTCGTGGAGCTATAATGAGAACGTTTTAACGGGGCGGTAGAGGCCCGAACGCATATGTGATAAGACCCAAAATTAATAGGCAAACTGTTGACGAACAGTGCTCATTCAACATGCATGTTTGTTCTTACTTAAAAAGAAAAAAAAAAGCAATTAAGCATATTTGATGAGCTATTGTTGAGTCATTCCACAACTCAACATCACTACAAAAAAAATTCTCACGAAAATTAATACTCTATTGAAAGTTTTTAATGCATAAATTTAATATGTCTGAGTGATGTAAAATTAATAAACAGTACATTAAACACAATGACAAAAATTCGTGTTTAATACAAAAGTATATTAATATTGCTTTAACAATTGTGTATTAAATTTAAGAGACCGGTTTATGCAGCAAAAGTGTCGATAAAAAGTATATTAATTTTTATTTTTAAAAACAAAAATTAAATTTTTTTTTATGTCAAAATTAATTTTTTTTTTTTAATAAAAATTAAATTTTCTTTTAAAATAAAAATGAAATAAAATTAAATAAAATTTGCTACTAATAGTAGGAAATTTTTAAATAATTTTTTTCATCATTATCAAGCATTAATCGCTGTATCACATTATATCACTTTTATTAGCGCCCGTGCGCGTTGTGATAAAGAAGCGATCAATGATCGCATCAAATGTGTTTCCTTCATTTGCATTCTAAAACTACCCTCTTCGTATTTATACGTTTTGCGATATATATGCGCGAGTGGATGATGCACTCGTTGATTCGCGTTATCGCGATCGATCCGCGAATACCGAGAAATAGCCGGCAATCATGTTGCCTTCTACGTATTTCAGCACGTATCGAGTCCGATTATGATAATAGCGATATATTTAGACCGATCGAAATTCCAATAACGTCAGAAATGCTGTAACAGGGCAACATTCTTAGTTACACATGTCTTCAGAATATACATATCGATATTCAAGAAGTTGCATTATAGTAATTAATGCTACATTATTATTATTATTATTATTGTTATTATTATTTTGGCTTGCTCCGTCAAATGATGAATAAATAAATAAATAAATAAATAAATAAATTTAATATAGAAGTAATATAAAATTTGCAGTACAGTATACAAAAATTATGATAATTTGGAAATTTCATATAGCACTCCTGTAATTTTATATGAATAATTGGATATTTGGTAAAAAAAAAAAAAAAAAAAAAAGAAGTAATGTAATTTTACATGATACATGTATGTTTTATTTAATATGCCACAGAAAACTTCCAAAAATTGCTACATTAATATTTCAAAAATATATTGAATCATTGTGTCCTACTGCCGGCTGGCATTATCTCTCTCTCACTCACTCAATAGTTCTCTCATCCGCAATCTGTCTCTCTCTCTCGCACTCCGCCTCGCTCGGTTTGCTTTTTCCGCCGTTCCTATATTCATAATATACACGTGTTTCCATCGGTTCCTTCGTCTCACGCATAACACTCGTACAGAGCAAACTCGAAAAATCTCTCTCTCAGATCTCTCTTCGCTTCATTCAGAGCTGGGGCTTTGAGAATTATCTCTCACTAGCGAATCTTCGTCAACGAGAGATTGCACTTTTAAATGTACCTATTTTAGTCCGTCGCGAAATGATATGCAAGTGATGAGGAGAATGCTGGAATTTCGCCGTTGGTACGAAACAAAAATCTGTTGACCAACGCGAGAACGGCAGCGCGAGAAACGGATGAGTGAGAATAGTATCCACGAGTGAGGAGGCACGAGAGGGAGAGATATATTGCAAGCGGGGCAAAGAGGGGGGGGGGGCGGCGCAGTTCGGCCTTTCGCCGAGTCTCCGGCGGAGCTTGCCGAGAAGCGCCTTTCGTCGGCTAGAGTGGTCGCACGTAGTCTGTGTACATGTGGCAATCAAGCCACACGGCCGGGTACACACGTTGTTGTTGTTTTTTTTTTCCACAGAGCTCTCGTCGTGCATAAAACATATATATATGCTCATACATTATTATAACAAATATAAACAAAACAAATACTCAGAGTGACTTTAAGACAAAGAATAAAAAGAATAAATAAATAAGCGACGAAAGAAAAAAAAATTTTAAAAAGCGAGAAACAAAGAGACGAAAAAGAAACGAACACTAAATTCGATTAACGATCAATCTGTGCAAGCTCTTCTCACACGCGTAATAAAACCAAAATTCCTATTAATCCTTGTGCCACATATATAAAAAAAGAAAAAAAAAAAAGGAACACAGCGTCGTTGAAAAAGACTGTTTTGCCGCACGCGACGAACATCGCAAGCTTAATACCAACGACAATCCGACGACGTTTCTATCTCGTAACCGGCTGCGACGCGAGAAACACGAAAGGAAATTTGTTTTACGAAGTTACGGAACATTCGCACCAAGCTCGGATTTTTCACATGTAATAATAATCGAATCCTCGACGATTGCATTTAAAATTTGTTTTTTTTTTTTTTTTTTTTTTTTTTTTTTTTTTTTTTTTTTTTTTTTTTTTTTTTTTTAAATAATCTTATTGACGACTATTCAGAGGTTTGAGGAAAAAACGAGCCTTGAGAAATCTTCGAAAGCTGAACGCTCGGCGAGTTCGACCTGACGGGGACCTGATCTGGGACAGACACGAGAGAGCATATGGTGGAAACAACAGCGTGCGTAAGCGTTATTACCGCTTGCCTTGATCGCAGAACACACGCCGTTGACATACGGCCCAACGGCAAAGAGACCTATAGACGTGAATCGTCCTCGTCCTCGGCTATATAGGCGGCAAACACTCTGGCAGCTTTACATATATATATATATATATATACGTGATTGTAGATAGTAAAGCGGTACATAACAGTTTGCGATTGGGAGAGAGTAAGTAACTACTACAGCCGCGCGAGTCGGGTGTAAGATTGCCCGAGTAGTACCGCAGTAGACCGAAGCAGCCGGTCCCGTGACAACTCTCGCAGGGCTCGCCACGTTTTCAATTCTCGATTGAATAAATAAGTGAAGATTTGGGAGAAATAAATGAAACAACGGGCGATATTTTTAAGTGATAAACTCTGAAAGAGAGGAAAAATCGAAGAAGAAGATAAACGTAAGGGATAAATTACGTGATATTAAAAAAAAAAAATTGGAATATCCGTGGAAACTGGTGTGAAAAACCTAAACCGGGTTGGTGTGATCTCTCCGCGTAAAGAAACTCGTGTCTCGTAACGACAAGCGGGGCAGCACCCGACCTCGTCGTAAATCTACTGTACCGATCGAAAACCTCGGGCTTTTACTCTCTGTCCCATTTGCTCTTCTTAAGGCTGCCTAATTCTATCTCTCTTTTTCTTGTTTCACTTGCTCTTCTTCGTCTTCTTCTTCTTCTTCTTCTTCTTCTTCTTATTCTACGCTCCCTTGAAGGCTCTTCGTGGGGTTATATAATTTCGTCGGTGAAACACGGACCACGAGTGTGTTTCCATCGAGCTCTCTTAGCGAGCTCCGAGAGAATGCAGTGCCACTGAGAAAACCCGCACCGTAAGGAACGTGTGCGTGGCTCGTGGCTCTCTCTCTCTCCCTCTTTCTCTCTCTCTCTCTGTCTCTCTTCGAGTTGACTTGTGCGGGGGGCATAAATATACATCTTTTTTTTCTTTTCATTTTTTTTTTTGTTTTTTTTTTTCAGTGTGATCGCGAAGAAAGTGTGTGTATATTTTGACTTTTTATTGTTTGTCCTTTTGTGAATTGAACGACCAGTGTAAAAACTTCGAGGTCGTTAACATATATATATATATATACTTTGAAGAAAAGTAATATAATCCTGTTACAACACGAAATTCAGTTGGATTCGTGTGTCGTTCCGAAGTGTGTAACAGTGGAAAGGAAAACGACGATATAGCGATCGAGAATTCGTGGTGAAGGGGTGGGAAAACACGTGTGTGCGCAACCCGGTGAATTCGCATGACGGTTCGCGAGTCGCTCACGACAGCGACGTCGACGACGACGATCAGCGACGAACGAGCCCGGATGTGCCCGAGTGCCCGTTCACAATCGTAAATAAAATGAATTATTGTCGCCGTTGAAAAAAACACACATTATAAAAAAAAAAAAAAAAAAAAAAGAATCTTCATCATCATCATCATCATTTGTAAATAAAAGGGCAACGGCGGTGGAGGAAATTGGAGATTTTTCGAAATACGACGAGGGACCGACGATCCTCGAATCACCAGCGACATGTCGGTGATAGGTGAGTTTCTGAGATGCTAGGCTCTGCTCGTTGCTGTTTGGTGTGTCTTTCTGGTTCTAGGGTCACGAAACGCTAGGTCTGCTTCACCATATGCCTCCTTTTCTCGCTGTCTCACTTTTTCTCTGTGCTCTCTCCATCGGTGATGGGCTCTCATCTGAGTTTCCAACTCATCGCGATATTGCCAGACTGGGAGATGGAACGGAGGAGAGAGAAAGAGAGAGAGTGAGGAGGGGGGGGGGGGGGGGGGGGGAGACACACGTTTTACAAAATGTCAGTAGTACACGCAACGCGGTTGGTGCTCGAACCGTGCGTGCGCATATATTGCTTCCGGGAGCGCGATTCCCTCTAGTCACGTTTTTGAATACACAAAAAGAAAACACACACAGATACACAGAATGTGCTAAAACAAAATGCGAGCCAAGCACATTTATGTAAACAGTAAATTGTACGTACTGAAGAATTGTGAAATTAATTGAAAACACATGTTTTTATATCACAACAATTTACATATGAAATATATCAATGTTAAAAATACAAATTTCTACACTACTGGACATTTTATTCATCAGATGATTTATTAAATTTAATATAAATTTGTAGTAAAATTACAAAATTTTGTGACAAATTTTGGGATTTTTCTGGGATTTAGTAGAAAGTAATGCGATTTTACATCTCACTTGCGTATCAAGTTTAATGTACCAGTTTTTGTGAAAGAGCTAATTTTACTTAAAAAAATAGATTACTTTGATATTCCAACTTCATTTATTTCAAGTTTATACACACAAAAACATAGATAAATTTTATTTTTACATTTGTCTCGCTTTTATTAAAAATTGTAAAGAATTTACAATCTGTGTAACAAATATAGAGTCGGTATTCTATCGATTGCTATACGTAATACAATATGTTCTCTAAATTCTTTACATCAACAGCATTACTGACTCGCTTATTCAGCAGCTTTTTAAGCTTCCGCATAAGTGATGACTCACGCCTGGAAATTTTAGTTTTGTAAATCTTTCGAGGAAGCCGACTTATGAAAAACTTATATATAAATATTGGAATGATATATATATATATATATATATATATATATATATATATATATATATATATATATATATAAAACCGCCAATTAATAAATGTTTTGTTATTGAAGCTTTTTCTTTATTTTTTTATCAATAGTTTCTTTTTTTCTCGGGATAAGTATACTTGGTGAAAATTTAAGTATCTCTTGATATTATAATACACTATAAAATAAAGTCATGAGTATGTGAAAAAAAAATGTTAAAAAATAAATAACCAAGCAATGCAATTTTTTTCCCTCCAAATTCATGAAAAAATGTGATTTTGTTTCATAGTGAATAATGTCAATATATACCGAATTTTATATTCAGTTTATTTATACGTAGTTGACACAAAATATGTTATTCCATACATCTAATCGAAAATCAAAAATCAATCAAAGAGAGATAACATTGCATCAGTTGTGTGTTGTATCTCAACCCTTATTGATCGTCAATTTTTTAAATTACATACGATTTATTTTTCGAAACTGTGCAAACCCACAGAGACAATTATATTTCAGTAAAAATAAAAAAAAAATAAAAAAAAATTAAGAAAGTTATATATTTTTTTTCCCAGTTAACAGGTAAATATGAAGTATATCAATAATTTGACAACTGCAACAAAGATTTTTTCCACCATTGACAAAATCAATTTGGCTTTTTTTTTTTTTCTTTTTTTCCCTCAACAATTTACCTTTTCGTGGTAAATTTTATCGAACGATGCCACGAGAGGCGCGAGGGGGGAGGAAAATTTGAGGCAATACCTCGAGGCAATATTCGAAGATGTCGCCACGTTCGTCGAACAAAATACCACGAGGCAAGGAGAGCTGTCGGAGTCCGATGTTTTTTCGTACGATAGTCGAACATGCGCGGATTGCGTTTAGCACGAGAAATAGGCGGAAGTAAAAAACGGGCACTGCGAAAATGAGAGGTGGGAAGGGAAAAAAAAAAAAAAAGGTATACGAGCCTCTCGCGGCAGCTGAGGGACAAGAGGCGCAACCTCGTGCCAGACAACTCGGTAGTTTAACCGCTAATCAAACTTCGATATGTTGATGTATTATCACACGTAATGTCCTCGAACTCGAAAGCACGCGCGCACGTTCTTTAACTCTTGCCTTCACTGAGCATGCACGATTTATTTGGATCTGCGTACTACGTGCAAACTCATGCTCGAGATTAATTTATTTTTTATTTTTTATTTTTTATTTTTTATTTTTTATTTTTTATTTTTTATTTTTTATTTTTTATTTTTTATTTTTTATTTTTTATTTTTTATTTTTTATTTTTTATTTTTTATTTTTTATTTTTTATTTTTTATTTTTTATTTTTTATTTTTTATTTTTTATTTTTTATTTTTTATTTTTTATTTTTTATTTTTTATTTTTTATTTTTTATTTTTTATTTTTTATTTTTTATTTTTTATTTTTTATTTTTTATTTTTTATTTTTTATTTTTTATTTTTTATTTTTTATTTTTTATTTTTTATTTTTTATTTTTTATTTTTTATTTTTTATTTTTTATTTTTTATTTTTTATTTCTTATTTCTTATTTCTTATTTCTTATTTCTTATTTCTTATTTTTTATTATTTTTTATTATTTTTTATTTTTTATACATCACATTAATACTTTAATGTTAATTGAATTAATTGCATTTTTATACACTAATTTTTGTAGTTGATTATAATAGAAAATAAATGACTACGCGTGAAGTTAATTCAATGAGTTCATATTTTTTTTTTTGTGTCTCGGAATTTCGATCGGCCTGCCAATGTGATTTAGTGGGAGGACATTCCGTGAGCCAGCACTCTCTCTCTCTCTCTCTCTCTTTAATATAGCTCAACGAAAGTCCGGGTTGCATTATTTTACGGTGTATCGGCTGTAATTACGCGAACCTCTGACAAACGTGGGTTTCGTACCAGATAAAAGTAGCCCAGACACATGTGTGTGTGTGTGTGTGTGTGTGTATATATCTGGACAAGGAGGCAAAATTGCGTTCGTGACGTATGAAAGAGAAGAGTAGGCCGGAAGCGTCGAGAACGGCGTCGATGCGTCGCCTTCGGCAGCACGTCGTTGTGTTGTAGCCTGTTGGTTGTATTTTTAGCACGGTTTGATCGATGGTCGGCAAGGTCGTCGTCGCTTCACTCAATTACACTGTACAACATTCACGTAATTTCATTCTCATTTCTTTTTTTTGCCCAGAAATAATGCGGAGCGACTAATATGTGAGCAGCGATGAAAGTTGATGCTTTTTTTTTTCTTTTCTTGTTTCAGGTATGATAGTACAAATCGGATTTACGCAGTCTTGTTCGTGCATGCACGTGCAATTGACCGATAACAAAGTATCGCGCACACGAGTCTAAACCTCTTAGGGCAACAAACGTCTTCCTTGGCCGTCAAAGAAAAACTTGGAAACTTGTAGCATTATTTATCCGCTGCCGCTAGCTGCATTACCCAAAGTTTTTCCGAAGTTCTTTTTAGCGTTCAGGCTTTTAAAAGCAATATTGCGGTTATTGCTCGTTGTAGTTGCACTGCCGTCGAGCTATGCTGCAGCTCCACATTGAGCGTCCCAAGATAGATAGTCTATAGCATTCTCTGAATTCTCTCAATTCAACTACCTTTTTTTTTTTTTTTTATATTAGATTATCGGCTACTGGCGGCCAGGTGATATGAATTATTGTTTCATTTTACGATTCGACCTTGGTTTAGGTCCTTCTCAAATTTTGTCATTAAAAAATTAAATTTATTAAAATTTATTTATTATTATTATTTATTATTATTGTTATTATTATTTAAATTTGCAATTTTCTTTTTTAATATTTTTGTGGTCATTGTGACACTCAATTAGTTACTTATTTATCAGTGTGTGTGTTTGTTTGTAATTCTCAGCAATTGATATTAATATTTTAATTGATTCTGGTCACCGATCTGGTGTTTTTTTTTATTTTGTAAGTTATCTGGAATTTTGATTTAATTACTCTTAGTTTTATTTTTATTAAGAGAGATTTTAATATTTATAATTTAAAAAAAATAAAAACCCTACATTTTATTTGACAGTGATATTGGGTTTATTGTTACAGTATATTCATTAACTTTAATTTTTTTGTGATTTCAATAATTTTATTCCATTCACTACATAATTCTATTGTAGGCCAGAACCTTTTTTTTCCACTCTCTCCCTGAGTGTAAACAGCCTACCTCCGAATTTTGATGAAAATGTTTATTGAAAAGGGGATTCTTCAGGAATAGCTATAATTTAATCATATCATTAAAAGTCCAATTGAAGACCTATGAATTTTTTAAGATTTTTCCTTACACAATAACATAGTCAAATAATCGACCTAAACGAACGACCCATGTTCAGGGTTTACAGGTCGCCCAAAACAACGACAGAACTCCAGGGTCAATCGTTATTAAACGGATTTGTCTAAGTAAACTACTTCCCACGATTTTTAAATCCACAGTCTCCGAAAATCTCGTTTCTTTGCCACAGATTAATATTATTTCATGTGCCTAATAATGAACACACATTTTTTTGACAAACAGAAGAAATCTGCTGGATGAGAGATGGAAAAATGGAGCTTTCGTCAAATGAGAATAATCCTGGATGCAGGATATTAGCAAGGAATATGTTGTAAAGTACGAAGTCGCCTATTTTTTACCACCGAAAAGTCGGCTAAACAACATCCACTCCATTTCCTTGAATCTGCAAGATCGCAGCTGCGCTGGGCTTTTTTTCATCTCTCTCTCTCTCTACACGCGTGTCATCAAAGTGTCACGCGGCTGTTTGCTAAAACAGTGAAGTTTGAGAGCGCGAGCTGGAAAGCGCGCGAATATCACATGGAGGAATCCGGGAGGGATATATCTTGTCTCTCGGCTCTGTATGAAACGACGGAGACGGAAAAGCCCGGAGCTCCGCTGCATTCCGGACAAGGCCGTCGTCGTCGTCCTCGTCGTCCCCGCCGCCGCTGCCGCCGCCGCCAATGGTGGCTACGAACCACTCGCTGGCGTGAGCGCGCGCGCGCGAGCGTTCCTGGAGAAGGAGGCCAGTACACATCCGGGGAGAAACTAACCGTACTTCACTTGCTCGCTCCGGACGACGGCTTTACGGTTACGATACGCTCGACTTGAGCCTCTCACCTCCTCGTCCCTCCTCCTGTTAACCACCACCCTCCTCCTCCTCCTCCTCCCTCCGCAACTCTTCTTATTCTTCGTTTCCTCCGCTGCAACAGTTTGCCACTTATATCTTCCGTAATAATCCAAAGTACTGTCACTCACCGCCACGATCTTAGCACTCTCTTATTCTTCTTTCTTAACTCGCTTCTTGTGTCGAAGAAGAAAAATTCAATTCATTAGCTCTGCACTCTCTGAGTGATCTGCTATTTTCTTGAAGATCAATTGACGAGTGCTGTTGGCATTCAGGTGACGATGGCCTTAGCACACGTAAATCCTGCTTTGGTGGATCACATAAGAGCAGTGAAATGTGTGCAGTTGAAATTGGAATTTTTGAGAAAATGATGTCTTTGTGATATCAGTTTTGTGTAATGCACGAATAATAGATTAAAACGAAGCGTGGTGGGAAGTGTGTTGTTCCCTATAAATTGTAGTCACTTTTTTATAATCTTGAAGAGTATTTATTTTACATGGTAAGAGTATAGATGTTGTCTAATCGTGTCAAACGATTAGGGAACAACACGATTTGCAACACGCTTGGTTTTAGAGTGTCTGGGTTCTTCAGACGTAAAAATATTTAGAAATATATATGTATTCTATAAATTCTATATATATATTTTTTTGAGAGGATTTGACTCGGTTCGGGTTTGGAGAGATTCCCAGACGAACTCTGGGGGATTCCATAGTGGTGCTTAAGCAGAGCGGGGATTACCCAGTCATTCAACTCATTTAATCGCTTAATGCGCTTCATCAAGTCTGCTAAATTTATAAACGAATAAATTTGTAGGCACTTTTAAAAATCATCGTCTTATACATTTTTTAGATTGACTAAAAAATGTTTTTGCGATACAAACAATTTTTGTCTACAAATGGTTGTTAAAATTAATGTACAACATAGGATTTTCATTTCGATGAATAAATTTCAACTAATATTCATCATTAATTTTAATATATTATTCTTGCAAAAATATTTTCCACAAAGTACATGAATTTTCCTAGATCTCATAAATTTCTAGTAACTTTTTTTGACACTATTTTCCTACCGCTAAAAAACATGATTTTCTACACTTTTTTTTAGGCCTTGTTTTTTGTATTACTGAACTTTGAAAATTCGTTTCACTTTACTGAACTTACATTACAAAATAACAAATTTTTTTTTCTGTCAATAGATCGTCCACAAATTTGACTCTCGTACGATGTCGTCCTGTGTCACAACGTAGCCTAGTCTCCCTTCTTATCAAGCGAAGGAAGAAACCGGCGCGTGTTGCGTTGAAACAATGATGCGAACGCTGAGACTTGGACAAACTCGCTCGTAGTTTTTAGTCTCGCACTTATAAACTCGCGAGACTTGAGGGTGAAAGCGTGGAAAAGAACGTTTTTTTTTTTTTTCCACCATCCAACAACAATATAAATATTCTTCTTCAATTGGTCTTGCCATCCTCTTTTTCACCGTTCGCATATCTCGAGATTGCGGTCTCAGGTATTTTCATTGTCTGTGATAAAGAGATCCCAGGAGAATGACGACTACGATGACTCAATAGCCCCGCCGAGTTTCTTAGCTCATCTCATCTACCGAGTCTCCTCAAGCTCGCTGTCTCGTCTCGCTTTGCAAATATCTTTCTACGCTATATATTCGCTGTGGAAAAGATGTGGCCGAATGTGCGGGTGCGGGTGCGCTGATGCCGTTCTGCATCTGCCGATGCTCCACTTGGGCGACCTTGTCGGCAATGCGGCACAAGTATACGAGCCAAGACGCGGACATCGGTTTGCCTCACGCTGTGATGTCTCGAGAAACCGGCCGCGGTGGACACACCTCGTTCCTTTCACGACTGTGTGCTCTGCAGACGTGACTCTCAATGCCCTTTCTCGACAGTCGGCTGCATGCTGAAATCTCTTAAGATCCTGAAATTACAGGTCCGGACTGCCTGAAACCAGAGAAATTGATTTAAACATCCCATTACTTTCAAATTCAAAATATATTTCTTGAATCAATTCCGAATTAATAATCAACGGGCTGAATGGCTTCGGTCGACGTCCAAATGATGTGCCTTTTCGTTTGAAACTTGTGAAGCAAACATTTTTCTTTCATACAGATTCGACAAGAAAAGAGTCTGGAAAAAAAAGATTTTTAATCAAATTTTTATAGATTTTTCTTACCGGTATATTGAGAATTGAGTGCAATGTCTGTGTAATCATGTAATGATCGGTTACAAGTCTGCGTGAGACAGACTTCTTTACTCAATTTATAATTCCATATGTATCATTTATGTACTCTCTTTCGTTACGGACTCCGGTATGCTGACAAGATTATCCAGCAATTAGTGTATAACTGGCGTGACGCTGAAGCCTCGATGGAAGGATATTATGGACATGGGCGTTTTATGTTGGTAGGGCCGAGAGTTAAGAGACCACCATCAAGCTCACGGAGTTCTTCTTGGTTTCTCTAGTTTCCACTTCTGTACTTACATGAAGCAATTAGTTTTCCACAACGCCTCGACTATAATAATTATCCGGGCGATCCACCGTGTCGCTGGTTATTCCGCTCGTAAATTTCCTCGTTTTCACGCGAACACGAGAGATGGTAGAGGAGTACGCGAACAGTTGTAACGTGAGGTGCGCTTCTGTCGTGTATTGTTTCAACGTCAATCGAGCAACGACACTCTAAAACACAAGCGTGTTTGCAAAGTATGTTGTTCTTTATTATTTGCATTGTAGTCACATTTTACACATTTACCGAGCGAGCTGTTTGTAACATGGCGATGATATGTAAAAAGAACATGCTTGCAAATGTGTTATTATTCATTTAACATGAATTTCATACGAATTATTATGCGGCGACGTAAGCATGCGTGCTTTGAAGCATTGTGACAGTTATCACGTGCGCACGGAGTGGATGAAGGCATTTTTATAATACTATGCCAGCGGTCATTCAGGTAAACCGGGTTTCTGTTTCGCCCCGTCGAGTCAACGTTGCTTTCTGCACTCCGGGTGTAGAAAGTACACCGTGGTTTCTGTGATATCTTTTCGCGCTTATTATTAACCAACTCTCCGTCGTGTTTGATCGTCGAATAATATTCTGAGCTTAGAACTACGTATTGGAAAATGTTTAGGGCTGAAAGATGATATTGTGGGACTTGGAAAAATTCACGAAGAGCAGGATATTGTGGGACTTGGAAAAATTCGCGAAGAGCAGGATATTGTGGGACTTAGAGAAATTCGCGAAGAGCGGGATATTGTGGGTCTTGGAAAAATTTGCGAAGAACAGGATATTGTGGGACTTGGAGAAATTCGCGAAGAGCAGGATATTGTGGGACTTGGAAAAATTTGCGAGGAGCAGGATATTGTGGGATTTCGAATATTCGTCTTGAAAGAGGAGGACATTGTGGGACATAGAATATTTGTCCTGGAGGAGGAGGAAATTGTGGGACTTGGCCGAATTCGGACCTGAAGGAGGAGGATATTGTGGGACATAGAAAAATTAGGGAAGAGGAGGATATTGTGGGCTTCGAATAATTCATTCTGGATGAGGAGTCAATTGTGGGACTTGGTAAAATTCGGACCTGAAGGAGGAGGATATTGTGGGACTTAAAAAAAATGTGGGCGTAGAGGATGGAAGACATTGTGGGACTTAAAAAAATTAATATCCTACAATATTATTTGAATAGTATAATTAATACTCGTTACTTAATACTTGGCATGCCTACCACGATTTCTCTAACTGCTCTAATGCGGTGCTCATATTTTCCGGAACTGAAACTGCGATAAGAGTAGGTTTATCGCCACGGACATTAACATTAACATTCTAAGTGTGCCACAAATTTAATTTCATCCGAATAATAGAAAGTTCGACCGCGCATGCATTGGAAAGATTATGAATAATTTTCAACGAATCAAATATAAATCATTTGATTTTAATTCCTGAATCCAGTAGTCCAGTAATTTGGATAATTCAAAAAGCAGTGATATTCAAATGAAAATAAAATCGCCATTTAAATTCAATATTACTATTCCACCACATTCTTCGTATACCTCTGCTAAATACTTATGAATAAAATACATATACATATATATTTCAATATACCGTTACGCACACGTGTACTCGGAATATTCCGAATGCTGGAGGGACTTTACGGCAAGTGAGTGAAGAATTACCGGACGACTATTCCTGTTACATGCACAACGAGAGAAGAGGAGGAAGTAGCAGTGGAGGCAGAATATTAAAAAAAAAAAAAAAAATCAATAAAAATAAAAAGCTCGAGTGGATGTGTGTGAGCCTCTCGCGGAAGTGGAAGAAGGTGGAGGTTGATGATGAGACGTGGTGATGCCTGTGGAAGAAGAGAGGCGCACTCTTGGGAAGGAAGAAGAGGAAAACAACGTCGGGACCATTCAAGAAACCGCCAGTTGTTGTATACCGTTAGGAATGCCACAGTCCGTGCACCTTAATCCGCAATGCAGTCTCGTATATCGTGCTCGCCTCTACGAGACTATCGGCGCGTTCTTACACCTTCTTTTTCCCCATTCTAAGATACAACACTTCTTTTACCTTCTCACAAGCCACAATAATCAGACCTGGGCCAATATTTCAAATACAACTAGTTCAAAATACCCATTCGGACTAAATTTGTATTTGGATTTTTCTTTTTTTTATTTAAAATTCAATTTTTGAATATATATATGTGAATATTTAAAAATTTTGTTATTTTGATTAATTATTTTGAATATTTAATTTTTTAATATTTTAACTTTAATTATTTTGAATATTTAAATATATAATTGAATTTTACATAAAAAAAAAAAGAAAAATCCAAATACAAATTTAGTCCGAATAGGTATTTTGAAATAGTTGTATTGTATTATATATATTACATTATTATTGAAATAACACTATGCAGTGAATTTAAAAAAAAAATATATATATATATATATGTATGTATTATCAATTACTCAGAATTTTTAGAACGTATTGTGAGTATTCGAAGTATCTTGAAATACGTTTTAAATAGTGAATAAAGTATTATTGAATATTTTTTTTATTCACAAGTTTTTCTATTTTGTATTTCAGATACATTTTTTTTTCTTCTACCTATATATATTGCTCAGGTGTCTGATCGCAATTTTGTAATCTTTAATTCCAGCCAGTCTGTAAAGAGCCTACGGTATTTCAATTCGATCGTGCTTTATTATCGTTTATTAAAGGTATAGATATATATATATATATATATATATAATGTTGAGCGACTGTATCAGCGTTAGCCGAGAGGCGCGCGGGCAGCAACACACCGAGTGAAAGCGGTGCGAGCAGCAACCCTCTCGGCATCTCGTCCTCGTAGACACGACGTTCGACCTTTCCAATAGCCCCGAGGAATAACTATAACTTGTTAATCTTACACGTTAAAAGAGACCCTTCGACGTGTCGATATAATACCTGAGGAATTTATAGACCTACCGCAGCTTTCTCTCTCTTTCTCTTTCTCTCTTCTCTCTCTCTCTCTCTCTCTCTCTGTCGCTCTGTTGATGCCTTTGTAACTTTTGCGAGCGGATTGGACCCATAGGCGAAACAACAACGTCCAGTGATCGCGCGAATGTTAACAGGTCGGTCAGTAGAATTGGCGACTTCCGCCTTGGCCTCATTCCGACTAGCTAGCAAAGCAAACGGCTTTACTTACCACCACCACCACCACCACCACCACCGCTGCTGCTGCTGCTGCTGCTTTGAATCGTGGGTAGATTTGTAATATTCTACTCTGTGCATTCTCCTGGCGGTTGATTATTGGCTTTTTGGAATCGAGCCTGAAGCATTACAAATGTCGAATGCTGACCAAATAATTTATTGAAATATTGTAACATTTTTTTATTTTTATTTTATTTTTTAATTTATTAAGCACGATTAATTTCTAAAGTCTCAACTTTTTTTCGTTCATTGTCGATTAGAGTATTTCAATAATTTCCTTTGTAATCAAACAAATTAGATACGAAGTAGAAAAGTGTTGTAAATATGTTTGTAGATTAAATTTAAAAAAAGTAATACAGGTGATTAGCCTGATGACGACTTATTTCAGTCATCAAGTGGGGCTGTTTATTGACTTTGAATTATTGTAAAAATGTATTTTCATTATTTATACACATTATTTTATACACAAATCTCAGGGCCTTAACGTTAAAAAGTTAGATAATTACGGTTATTCGTTGATTAATTTAAATCGTGGACATGGTAATGAAGTAAAATCGTGCGAGAGAAGACAATGCAGAAATCTTCTTATCGACAGTGTGGATATGCACTTGAGGAGCGAGTCTCTGGAGCGTCCGCTCAACCGGCGTGCCTCTCACGTTCCCTCTCGTTCTCTCTTTCTCTCTCTCTCTCTCTCTCTCTCTGAGTCGAGCAGAGATCTCGAAGACTCGACACGCAGCTACAGCACTGCTGTAACTCTATATGTAGCTAGCGTTTATGTAGCGGATCGTTGCTTCGACGTGGCGGCGAGCACACATCACTTTCATTCACATCGCGCCCACTTAGTCCGGAAAGTTCGCGACCGGTGCGATGATAAACAGTATATATTATAGTACCTGCTTTGGTGGCATATCAAAGGGAGGCCATAGAACTTTTGATAATTATCCATGAAAATCGCTACATGGTTCTTTCGACACACAACACGTCTGACTGTCTCGCGTGCTCTTTAGTCGCTAATTCGTTTCAGACAGAGAAAAACAAAAAAAATCAAAACAAAAATCTATAAAACCCTCTGCTATTGCAGATTCTCCTTCGAGCTTCTTCGAATTCTTTCCATGCAAACACGTTATAATTTCGAGCGTTCTCTTTGTTCTCGAAAAACGGTACGTTGAGTAAAAATGTTGTTGTATTTAAAAACTCATCGTGACTGAGATTCAGCGCTTTCTCATACGGAATTCACGGGAAAGCGACTTGAGAGTCGAGTCAACGATTCCCAGAGGTGCCAGAGAAAGAAACGAAGGAGTAGTCTTCCAGACTGCGGGGTTTGGGGTGGGGCGGAGAGGGGAGGGCCGAGGGGGAAGACATCTCCCGTTCACTCTGTTCCACGGCTGTGAAACAGGGTTGTGGAGGGAAGAAAACAGATCCCCGTGGGGGTTGATTGGCCAGACGAGGAGCGTCGGAAAGACGAATACATGCCGGCTGTGTATAGGTCATTGCCCGTCGTTGGATGGAAGGAAGACCGGTTAAATATCGACCCGTTCGTCGCTCGTTCGCGCTGAGAGACGTTACTCGTGTCTCCTGTTACCCTCCGCTTATTTATTTATTTTATTTTATTTTTTCTTCGCAGCTATCCACATCGCAATACAAATAGTCGTGGGTTCGTCGAACGATCTCATCGTGGAGCGATCGTTCTGAGAGGGAGGAAAAGCGAAAAGAGGGGTAGAGAGAGAGAGGGAAAGGTCTGGGGGAGGGGGAGGAAGGGGCGAGTATATGCGAATGCTGTGAGGTCGAATACACTTCGATACACAAAGGGCAGACCACACTCGCAGCCTGCTGGGTCCTGATAACTCGTCACTATGTTTATATCTACCGTATTCGAAGTGACTGTCGTTCAACCGGTGCGTGTCGTTCTGTTCAAGGTCAGAAACAGCCACCCGACGTCATTGTAATACTTGACATTTTTTTTAAGTCCCAATTCTTTTTTTTTAGCCACTCATTGAAGTTGGAGAAAATGCTTTGTTTTCCCACTTAACTGTTAGTTGTGCGTTCAGCAATTACATTTGAACACACCAAACAGATTTTCATTAAATTTTCCAAGTGCTTCAATATTTAATTTAGAAGGGGAATAATAATTCGTATTTTTTTTTTTTTTTTCCAACTGTCAACTGTAAAACAAAAGAGTTTACAAAAAAGCAAAAAAATGTTAAATCAAATTTTCATTAAATTTCACAAGTTTTTTTGCTTTGATTATTAATTCACCGATGAATACAATTGACATGACAAAACAAATTACAAAAGACATTCGATTAAGTTAATTAATTAACACAGCTAGAGAATATAAAATTTTAATCAGCAATTTTATCATTCCTTGTGTTTCAGTCTACGTGTCTTTATGTCTTTTAGTGCTTATTTTTTTTTTTTTTCTCTTCTTCACTCACAGCGGGGTCGTTCTACTGCCACAGTTAGGCTCTTAGAACAATAGAGACTGGTGTGCTCGTAGACCGGGGTCCACGCGACAGTACCGATGACTCTGGCGCACGAGGCCACCTTCTGCCACAGTGCGTGTACCGTACTATACATATATGTATACATATACACATACGTATGTATATATGTATATATATATCTGGTGTTCAAGGCCAACCGGCGCTGTTGCACTCTCCGTTCGTGCTCTCGCACCGGAATCCCGACAAAACACAGCCTTGTTTTGTCGGGATATATGCCTCCATATTGCCACTCGAGTTTTTTAGACTTCGAAAGCCAGACGGCCGGGATTCCCCCTCTCAGTGTAGATATTTCGTCGCCTATAACAAAATAGCCTCGACTGTCTATATGCAATAGAATAAGAATATAATTCAATGTTTAACCGCGCAAAAAGGGAATTTATTCGGCTACAATTTTTTTGCTGAATTTACAATCTTTGCACTTTTGAAAGAGAGCGAATAGATCAAATATTTCCAAACAAGCTCTTTATTTATTTATTTTTTTTTTAATTTTTATTTTTTTTTTTTTTTTTGTAACATTGGTAAAATGATAATTTACTTAAGAAAATTGTTTTTTAATGAACCATTTAAACCCTACGGGCTTATTTCAATTTCATCTCTATCTCAAATCGCTACACTCATTCCAAAAAAAAAGGATCTCAAGCACAACTGAGAATTATTTAGGAATGTTTGGCCTAAAAATGGTTCTCTTTCAAAACTAAAGAGTGAAAACAAAAAACGATTGTAGGCGACTCTCATTGCCCGCGTTCCTTTGTCAACGAGCAAAAAAAAATTGTTCGTATTTCTTCTTAAATAACTCTAGCGACCAAGTAAGTTAAGTTTCACTTTTTTCCCCTCAGGTTCTTTAGGTTCCTCAGGTTCGTTAGGTTCCTCAGGTTGCTTAGGATCTTTTGAAAAAATTACTATATCAAATTTTTTTTTCCTTCGCCATTCATTCTAAGTCGTATATTAAAGAGATAATCGATAATCGTGCGTTCGAGATATTTGTGAAGCCCTTTTACTCGCGCTTATGATTGGTGGCGACTATGAAAAATTAGCGGCTGTCCATCGAACCAACAGGCTATGCTGGTGTCTCTTTTGCTCTATACGATTGGAATTCTTTTATTATAAAAATAAAAAAAAATGTGCGTACAATCGAAGACTTTACAATTATATTCCTAAATAATATTACAGTCGGGAAAGAAGAAAAAAAAAATATATATATAATAAAGCACATTGCTGCTAATATTCAATAAAATAATAAATAAATGCTAAATTCCGTGAAAGACTCTGTAAAATTGTGACGCAAATGTAAACAGGATGTATCCTCCTATCTCCAGTTATAAAATATGCGATAGGCAAATCTTAATCTAATTTACAAACACGCCTCCCCCCTCCTCCTCCTCCTCGTCATACTATTATCCTCAACCAGAAGGGAGCCCCGCAGCAAAACAGGAATCGATAAACAAAGATTATTGTCCTTATCGTTTTCTCGCACTATTTACTTTGTCGGACTCGATCCGACAAGCAAACAATGTGTATACAAGCCGGGTATGCGTCAGCGGCCATATTTTTTTTTTTTCTCTTTTCCTGAAGACTTTGAACGTGTGTTCCTCCGCCCGAACCAATCGCTGCCTACCGTCGTCGGTCGTCGGCGGCGGCGGCGGAGAAGGCGGCAGTCCCGACGTCTGGTCGTGGCGTCTGAACCGCGACCGACACGAAGGTTGCCCGAGGTTATAAGTGTCTGCGTCGAATGCGCGTCTGGTGTGCCTTCTGTACGTGCCTCTCGCTATCTCGCCTCAAAGCCCCACCTTTTAGTCTCAGCGTAGAAATCAGAGAGAGAGAGAGAAAGAGAGAAAGAGAGAGACAGAGAAATACTCTGTCTGTCTCCCTCCCTCCCTCTCTCTCTCTCTCTCTTTCTCTGCATAGGCTCTCCGGTCACCCAACTCCTTTTCACTGAACGTACCCTGTTAATGAACTCTTCGACGCGTCCGCCGAAATCGGTTTTCAGCTATACGCACACAGAGACGCTGCTAACTCACGCGGGCTTTTCTATTCTCTCTGTCTATTCACCTCTGGCTGTCCGTTCAATAACACAGTGTGTTTACTATGTTGCTCGAACAAAGCCCGATCTTTGTCCAGGGCTTTTACGACGGTGCCAGATCTCGATAATGACACGACATATTTTTCTGTATTTACATAGTAAGAGAGAGAGAGAGAGAGTGGGTTGTGTGTCAGTGAGAAGCCAGTCGAGAGTTGTGAGATTAAAAGCTTTAACTTTAACGTAAATTATTCGAAAAAAAATAAAAAAATAAAATGTCAATCATCCGAATGGTCATTTGTTTTATCCCGAAAAACATCAGTCATTCTGTAACGGCGATTCGGTTCATCGGAATTTTCCAGTTTCCAGAGGATTCCGGTCGTTACATTGTTTTCGCTTGTTCATATCGTGAGCTCAGGAATTTTATGACGTATCCGCCCCTTTTTCCGTTTCTCTTGAACCTTGCCACCCTTGTGTCTTGTCCTGCTCTCTGGGTCTGTCCTTTGTCCGTGTCTGCATAGACGCGAAAAACAATTCCGGCTCTTCAGTCCTCTACCGTTTTCCATTTTATAATCCCACGAGGTGCGCTTAAGCCTGTGTGCCTCATTTTTTTCGTCCGCAAACGGGTCTCCTCACGAGCCTGTCTGGAAACGTTAAATCGGAAATTATTTGGAAGCTTGAAAAGAGCGACCGAGAGACATCTCTAGATCTTAACTTGCAGTGCTGCTAAAGCAACAATTATGGACGTCAAGAGTAATTAGGAGAAAATTTTAATATATTGCAAATGTTAATTGTCGTTAAATATACATTTATTCTATCGTTATAAGCGTTTCAGTGCCTTTCTCTCCCTTTCAGACTAATGATTTATGCTCGCTCATCCGAATTTTCGATTATTCGAACGTTAAGCCGGGGTCTCAGTTCGGATAATCGATATTTTATTGTAGTCCCCGGGTGAAAACTATTTCTGTATGGAAACATTTCTCTGTAATCGATTAACCGTCCACTTGTCTCGATTCTCTGTACGATACAAAAGACGGCAGTTATATTTTTTGCAATACAGTATTTGTATTTCAAACGATGTTCTTATTTATTTGCATCGTATAGGCTTTTGGATTTTTTTTTTGTTTATTTTAACTACTTTGTCTAAATTTCGGAATTTTTCTTCGATAAAATCTAGGACTAAAAACAGAAATATTTGCATCATAATTCGAGACCGAGAATAATTTCGATTTTTTGTTTTAAGAAGAAAAAGAAATATTTAATTCAAAAATAGCATAAAATGAAATCGGAGAATTTGACAAAAAATGTTTTTGGAAATTACGCTGAAAATAAAAAATTTCACGTTATAATTTTTTTTTTTGCGAGCCTTAGTATTGGCCTTAAAAATGCACAATAATTATTTTCAGCAATTTTCAATAACTGGAATTATAAAAAAAAAAATCTGAAAAAATTCCTACGTTTTTTCTTCAGCCGGATTAACATCCTGAAGAAATGTCAGGACGTTTTGTTGAAATCACACCAGCAGTCAAATAAATGACATATTCTCCAATGAAAATCCCCGATTTAATCTGCCTCACTTGTCTTAAATTCAATTTAAAAATTCAAACTGAAGTTCAATATTATGAAGTTGTTAACTACCTGGGACAAAGTTTAATAAAGATAGTCGTGAATTGGAGAAATAATACGGATACAGCGAAGGCAGATTGGGGTGGTGGTGGGCCGGTTAGGGAGGCTTCGTCCCTTCGACCGAAGCTGTCGCCGATGGAAAAGGCAAAGTAGGTCACGCAACCCCTTCCCCCCCCCCCCCCCCCCGCCCTGCCCCTCACTCCGGTGCGCCCTGTCGCGCTGCACCACCACCTATCCTAGATGAGTGAGAAATCTAGGTTGTGGGCAGTGCCGTCGCGCACCGTAGAGTGCATATAGTTATCGATCGACTCTCGCCAGTTCGCATTCTCTTTCTCTGTCTAATACTCAGTAGACTCTGCACAAACAGCAGCTTCGTTCCCGGTGCACCGGCGAAACTGGGTTACCCCTCCCCCCCCCCCTCTCACCCCATCAAACCCAACCTGACTCTTCGCGCCGTCAGCGTACACACGAGACACGCGCGCGCGCCAGAGATTGCACTCTCGTCACATGCGAATCTCGCGCACGCTCCCACGAAGATAGCGAATCTCGACGGTGAGCCACGCTCGCGCTGGCCCTCAAACCCTCTCGCTTATTGCGGCGATACTGCGCTCAAAGTTCTTCAACAAATCTCACTCACTCACTCACACTCGGACTCCTTTTGAGGCAATCTTTGTGAATCCACTATTAACCCTTCTGTATAGGAAGAGGGTTAATAGTGTTGTGAGTCGAGAATGAAAATATGAAATTCTTTAAATTGGGCCTTTCGAAGTCAACCCACTTGGTCGTCGGTGAGATCAGTTGAGGAATACTTTTTTTGGGCATATTTTGGTTGAAAAAAGGAGGTTATTTGGTTTTCGGATTTTTATCTCTTATTTAAATCTATAAAATGATTTTTTTTATTTTTTTTTTTTTTATAAGTTTTGAGTAAAAATGAATTTTCACCGGGTTTGAATTTCTGAATTTTTTTTTTCATGAAATGTAGGACTAAAAGCAAGTATTTTCATGATTTCTATATTTTTTATTTTAAGAAAAAAAAATTATCCTATTTTTTGTTTTAATTAAAATGGGGGTTTTTTTTTTTCAATTTTGTTTTAAGTATTGGACGAATTTTCAGTGTTTTACTCTTAAATGTGAGACCTTTTTTTTTTACTACATGTTTTATTTTTCTTTTTTTTTCCATAAGAAACCATCGTTGAAATTTTTACTTTTCTCAATTTAGAAGAAAAAAAATGTATGCTGATTTCCAGCAGAAGAATGTTCAACCTACTGATCCTTGAAGGGTTAACCACAGTTTTAACGGAGAGGGTTTAAGTAGAGGAGGGAAATATCCTTGTCATAAACATAAACGAATAATCATGAACAATAAAGAGAAGACTTTAATATATTGGTCATTCCGAGTCAATTCATGTGGTCATCGACCAGACCCCCTCGGATTCAGTTGACGAATTTTTTTTCGACATATTTAGGTACAAAAAAAAGAGGTCATTTTTTTCTCAGCTGTTTATCGTTTAACTCCATAAAATAATTTTTCAAAATCAGTTTCGACCGGATTACAATTTCGGATTTTTATTTTCCATAAAATCTAGCACCAAAAATAAGTATTTTCATCATAATTCGATTTTCGAATTAATTTAATTTCCGTTAATTTAGATTTTTTTTAAATCTTAAAAAAAAAATGTCCTTATTTCTGTTCTGATTGAAATGGCTTATTTCAATTTTATTTTAAGTATTTAATTTTCAGCGTTTTACTCTCAAAGTATGAGAAAAAAATATTTTACAACATATTTTATTTTTTCTCCCTACAGGAAACCATCATTGAAATTGTAAATTTTTGACAATTTAGAAAAAAAGAATGTATGCTGATTTCATTCAGCTCACTGATACTTAAATTAACCACAGTTTTAATGGAGTTTAAGAACTGGAGAAAAAAATTTATAGGAGGAAAATTTCCTTGCCATAAACGAATAATCAAAAACAATAAACATATGATCTCAATATATATATAAAAAATGTTAATTGTCGTTAAATAAATATATTCTCAAGAGAATTTATAGCACAGAAGGTAAAGTACGTGGGTGGAAAATTTCTTTGCCATAAATACACACTTCTGCTGGGGAAACCCCAGGTACAATTCCCGATTTTGCATTTATACCTGAAATCTTTAGAAAGTTGTCCATTGTACCTAGAGGAAAGGAGCAAAAGTTGGACTGTGTAATCGACTTTACAAATGTGCAGAACGGCCTTTTCGCGAGCCAGGTCAAAAAAAAATCCAGGTGCACGCGCAGTCGGGGGTGAGTCAGAACATGCCGGGGCTTGGGTTCTCGTGCGATCTCCAAATGTGTTTCATAGAATTCTTTGAGCCGACATTAAAAGCAATATTCTTGAAAATTCTGCCTTAATGACCTGCAGAATTTTTCACGCTCACCTACCTGGTAATTCTCTACGGCAATTCGTAAATTATTCGCATTCGTGACGTAAGCAAAATCGTACAAAAGAAAATGGACATTCGAATTCGTTAGCCGTGATATTAACGTCGAGACTCAAGTGTATTAACACGTCGACGTGAAACATTGCGTCAAACAGTACGATTCCACAACTATATAATAAATTAGCTTTATGAGATTTTAGGTTCGTTCGGATAAATATTTGTGACTACTTTTTCCTCAATCAAAGATGTTTTCATTTGGGACGTCAATTTGTGCAGCAATTTTTAAATAATAATAATAATGCCAAAAAGTTTTTAATTTTTTTTTTTTCAGTAAAAGATTTTTAAAATCGTGATTTTCAAGCGTCTATTAAAATAAAAAATGTCAAAAATTCATAATTGTAAGAAAATTCTTTTTAAAAAAATTATGATTCTCATTCTGCCAAATACATAATTTTTTTGAAAGAATTTTCTTACAATTATGAATTTTTAAAAATTTTTTATTTTAATAGACGCTTGAAAATCACGATTTTAAAAATCTTTCAAAGTTTTGCAATTTCAAGTTTTAAAAAAGTCACGATCATTGAGGAAATAATTTCGTACACACAGCAATTAAAATTTGTCGTAAACAGAAATTTTTCATAGTGATTGCAAAAAAAAAAAAATCGAAAAATGAATTCATACAAAAATAGTTTTCTTTTATGTTTATTAAACAATTTTAAACAAAATTAATTAATCAACAACTTTTCAAAACCAACGTAAATTGAAAACAACGGGTTTTTTCTTTTAGAATTATTATTATTTAAATGACCGTAAATGCGCAGCTTTCGTAAAAAATTCTGGCCCCTCATAAGGGAGAGTTGACTGTAGTTATATTTCGCGCAGTTCATCGTTCATAAAACACGCGCACGATCATGCGCTTTACGACGCTTTGAGCGACAAGAGAGACAACCAGCGGCAACGCGTGTGCGCTCTTTATATTCTATACATATATATATATATATATATCTCTCTTTGGATCGCTTCAACATTTGACTGCTGGCGATCAGGGCCGTACGGCATTCGTTGCCCCGTTCTTCGACAATGACCGAGGTAGCGGCTGCTGACACGCACGCGGTTCTTCGCACGTGACCATGCCTAAAAATTGACACTGTTCCAATTGTACGTGTCTCCTTCATTCGGTGTTTATAGCTAATGGGCATAGTAAACGATAGAGGGAGAGAGACTGATGCATGACTATCACAGGGAGATTGAATCGATTACTTATCGACATAGTCTCATATTTAGCTACGAGTCCTTTGTTTTTTTTTTTAATTTCTTCCAGGCATAGACCGATCAGAAATATTTTTTCTTTGAAAAATTTCTAGGTCCCTCGAGGCATAGACCGATCAGAAAATTTTTTTTTCTTGGAGATTTTAAAATTTCTTCCAGGCATAGACCGATCAGAAATATTTTTTCTTTGAAAAATTTCTACGTCCCTCGAGGCATAGACCGATCAGAAATTTTTTTTTTTCTTGGAGATTTTAACATTTCTTCCAGGCATAGACCGATCAGAAATATTTTTTCTTTGAAAAATTTCTACGTCCCTCGAGGCATAGACCGATCAGAAATTTTTTTTTCTTGGAGATTTTAAAATTTCTTCCAGGCATAGACCGATCAGAAATTTTTTTTTCTTGGAGATTTTAACATTTCTTCCAGGCATAGACCGATCAGAAATATTTTTTCTTTGAAAAATTTCTAGGTCCCTCGAGGCATAGACCGATCAGAAACGTTTTTTTTTCTTGGAGATTTTAACATTTCTTCCAGGCATAGACCGATCAGAAAATTTTTTTTCTCGGAGATTTTAAAATTTCTTCCAGGCATAGACCGATCAGAATTTTTTTTTCTCTGCAAAATTTCTAAGTCCCACGAAGCACTCTCTTTCTTTATGTACACAAGGAACGCGTGTTTATAAATACTCAAAGGTTTCAGAGCCAATTTTCATATCTTTGAAGTCTTTCATAACATAAATTAATCATTCATATTACAGTTTTCTTTTTTAATACCAAAACTTAAAAAAAAATTATCAAATTATTTTTTATTTCTAACAGATTCTTTCTCGTATAATTTATTAATTATTGTTATCAGAATAATCATCGAACGGTTGAAATGCATTTGCTCTCCGAACAATAATTATTACGTTATCGTGAATAATTTTGAATTCATAATCAGTAAAAAAAAAAATCACGTCCACCGATTTCAATGAAAAAGGCGTGTATTATATTTTTTCCCAGAAAAAAAAAATCGTGCAAAATATTCCCATGCAATTGATTATTTGTAACGATATTTTAATTACGTACAAAAATGTTCAATTCCAATAAAACAAACTCCCAGGTATATTGATTTTTCAGAAATGAAAAAAATTAAAGAAAATCGAAACATCTACAAGTTGTATTAAGTATTTGGAATTTTTTTTCGCGACTATAACACCGCTAGAAATAATCAAGTAGGATTTTTTCAAATGTTTTACTTTTACCGACAAAATAAAAATTATCCTGTAATTACAGAAGCTGCCCCCCCCCCCTTTAACGTGTGTTTGTTGGTTAGACTCTAATCACATTTACCCGATTATTGTCACTAAGGATAACGAATGAAAAGGAAGAAAAGAAATATGATAACAGTCGAGGGTGCCTGAAAAACGAAACAACGGTCCGTCCCTGAAAGTATCTCGGTGGTTTTACAAGCGCGCTGTTAGGGGGCGGCCTGTCGGCGGGTCGGGAGAGCAGCGGTTCGTAGGTCGTGGAAGGACTCTCGAGGCTCTCTCTCGCGAGAGAGGAGGGACCTGGTTGGTTGGCTGTTTCGGCTGGTTGGCCTGCTAATCTCACAGTCGTGGCGTTTCGCATACGCGCTCGTTTTTTTTTTCACCAGTGACAGCCCCCTCCCCTCTGTCCTGTTTTGAGGCACGTAAAAACTCTTAAAAAAAAAAAAAAAGAAAGAAAAAAGTTTACGTCGAAAGAGAGCCGCCTCGCAAGTGAGAGAACCGGGCGGGTGAAAGTCACGACCGGCCCTGAATCGTAGAATTGATAGGGAGAGCGGTGGTGGAAGTCAACGAGAGGGAATCCTGTTGTCTTTGCCCTCTGTATAAACGAAGAATAAGAAGAAGAAGAAGAAGGGGAAGGAAACGCGACCATGTAAACCAAAGTATCAAAACCTCGAAATTGTGCTGGTCAGGTTGTGCTACGAAAATAATTTCCTCTGTTCAAACCACTGCAACGTGTAGCAAGAGAGAGAGAGAGAGAGAGAGAGAAAAGTAAAAAACCCATTCAGAAATATCATCGAACGATGCAACACTCTCGTGTCGCGAATGATTCCCGATAGAATATAATAGATCGCCCACGTGAGTTTCTACAGAGACTTAACAATCAACGAAATTGTGCTGGTCAGGTACCGCGACAGCAGCACCGCCGCGGCAGTGTTTGTAGAGGACAATAAAAATGTCTTCTGCCTGTAAACGAAACATCCCCGAGTCCTCCAACCTAAACGAAAGAAAGCTTCGTTGATTTATTGTGCAATTGTGCCCAGCGTGAATAGCCTCGAATTCCCTTGAAGAGCGTATCACAGGGAAAGAGTCACGCCAATACTGGACGGCCCTGCTATTTTGCACGTCCGTCGTGTTTCCTTTCAGTTTAGCAGCGTTGCAGCAGTACCAAGTAAAGCGGTGGGGTATAGTGGTGTGTGTCTGTGTGTCTGTGTGTGTGTGTGTGTGTGTTATTGCCACTGCCAGAGAAGCCCTGCGCGCGGAGCAACGCGCTTGCCTCGTTCGCCCCCGTGACGCGAGACAGTTCGGCGCTCACTCAACGCCGTTCCGTATTTCCGTCACTCCCATTGGCTGCTATCGGTAAATTTTCCTCGTGGTGCACGAGACGAAGAAATGAAATAACAGTCGCGCGTGGTTGCGACGACGACGACGACGACAACGACCACGACCACATCGACGACGGAATAATCGTTTGGAATTTCCGGAATTATCCTCTCCGGTTGGCCAGATTGCTTACCTGGGCAACGGTAGAGAATCATCTTTTTCTTTTAACCTCTCCCCTCCCCGCATCCCCCTCTCCTGAACATTCGCACTTGTTTCGTTCTACCATTTCTCTCCGCATAAGTCAGTGCGCGTGTGCAGGTAGAGAGCTCGACGCTTAACGAAAAACCAAGCGAGAAGAAAGAGAGAGAGAGAGAAGTACAGACGAAATATTTTAACGGATATAAAGAAGCTAGAAGTGAGCCTCAATTGGAGACAACGTTGCGGAGGTCGGAAGAGAATAAAGGCGTGCGTGAATGAGCGTGCGCGCCGTTCGGCTGTTTGGCAAAACGAGAAAGGGAGAGTGTGCAAGGAGGAGAGAGACGAATAATATAAAAGCCCCTCTATTTTGTAGCTCCTACTCTCTCTCTCTCTCAGAGGCTCTCGCCAGCGCGCGCGCGCGCGTGTGTGTTTTCAATATCTAGGGAATTTTTCGGACACTCTGTCTCTCTCTCTCTCACCCGGCTCCCGGAGGTGGAAGAAAAAACCGCGCGTTTGGAAGCTTAAACAGAGCAGCGCCTTCTCGCACTGTCCACATTGCCGGAGAGGGAGATACAGAGGCGAGAAGGTGCGTGCGCGCGCGAATATTTCACTCGGTTGTTTCTCGCCCCCGCCCTTGTAACTACTACACTCTCGTGTCTCCTCCCCCCTTCCTAGTCGTTCGAGGTCGAACGGGGAGCAACGAACGAAGCTTGATTCTCGGGGAGGCCACACTTTGGATTTTACTAGTCGAAGAGTAACACGCGCTCGGGGTTGTTCTCTCTTGTGTGGCTGTGTGCTGCGTGTGTTTTCGTGTGACTGTGTGTATGTTTGTGTGTCTATCTTGTGCTGTGGATCACATTGCCGATATACACTTGGATTGTATATCGTTAGAGTGTCGTTAAAAAAGAAAAACAGTGAGATATATAATATATATAAATATATATATACATAAAAATGGATATGGGAAGAATAAAGGTGAGCTACGGTGGCGCATGTGGAGGAGAATGAAGGACTCGGACTACACGGAACGGCGTGAGAGGGCAGGGAACGTTGTGTGACGCCGGACGAGCCTTAAATATCGATCTCTTGGCACGGGGAGACGCGTGTGTTGTACGCCCCCTCCGAACACACCGCGTCGTGCGCGGTTACTACTATATATTTCTCTCTAGTTTCCCCCTTTCGGTGTATTATATACTACCCATGCTGGCTGCTGCCTTGTGCTAACTTCGTTGTGTAGTATTGCGGGAGCGAGAGAGAGAGAGAGAGCGCGAGTATATACGGTATACGCGAGAGAAGAAAAATCAGTCTCAGTTTGTTCCGTCCGGCTTATTAATATATATAAAAGTACCACCCGGCCCGATACATCAGTGAAAATTTGCGGCTCGTGTATTATTTTCCATATTTTGGATTAATCGTGTTTTTTTTTTCTTTTTTTTTTCGTGCTTTTTGACAGAGGCGGTCCCGGGCTGCTTAAGATCTTAATTTAATGGTCGATAATCGACAGTCGTCGATGCTCGACAAAACAAAAGCACATCTCTCGCGGATGCTGTGTGTGTGTGTGGTGCGCGTAATACATCAATTATCAAGTGTTTTACGTGCTGGTGAAACCAACGGATTACTGTGATCTCTTGCGGAACGTCGATTCTACGTGTTTTCATTTTCTTCTATATTTTTCTTTTTTAGATGCAATGAACATTGTTATTATCGCCGTCTCGAACCACCGAGAAATCGATATTTCGAGGCTTGCGAAATACCAGGAGTCCTCCCTGGTCGCTCGGAAATAATCGCAGACGAGATAAAGTGACGCGGAAGATATACCGATGATTAGAGTTCTACGAGAGTGATAGGAAATTTTCACGATAAAGCCGCAGCTGAATTGAAGGTTTTTTGTTTTGTTTTTTTTTTTGTTTTCGTTTTTCTGTTTCGCCAAATTGCAAGATCAACGAAGAACAGAAGAGACAAAAGAAAAGACCCAAACGAAGAAGGAGAAATATCCAAGGAAAGCGGGAGAAAAAATGTGGCCGCGTTTCGACGACGAAAGATCGATTTCGGGCAGCAGCGGCGAGGCGTTGCACGCGGCATCTGTTAATCGCCGCCGCTTCACCGCTTACCACTGTTTCGCTACTCTCGATATTAACGCCGTTAAATCGCAAGTCCCACGAGATACGATATACGCTCTTGCGTCGAATTGACTTTTCGTTCGACGCGCTCTTTCTGCGATGCCGCTTATATATATATATATATATAATAATAACTCGTGCTCGTTTTACCGTGACAACGGAATGTCGAAGAAAAACGAAGCGCGACTAAAGGCATTATAAATAAATAAATAAATAAATAACTAAATAAATAATAACCACAATAATAATATATTAACACGCCTGCTGTGTGTTCCGCGACAATATTACGAAATTCACGAGAGCACGTATACGAAATTGGAAATATTGGCGATCAAAGTCTTGACTTAATGAAACTTTGTGCTCATCGGTATTATTTTGGTACAAAGACTTTGGAAACTGAAGGAAAAATAATAAGAAAGAAGAGATAATCATTCGCTGGGTCGCTGGATTATTTGGGTGTAAATAAATAAAGAAGAGGATACAGAAGAAGAAGAAGAAGAAGAAGAAGAAGAAAAAGAAGAGAGAAGGAAAACTCGAGGAGTTCTTTTTTTTTTTTTTTTAAAGCAGCATGGTCTCGACGTACAGTGTGGCAAAAGAGGGCGCCGTAGGGGTTGCGGTCGGTGTCGGTGCGATGCACTGTCTCCTACCCCACTGCGCCGGTGGCCCACACCACTTGTCGCCCCATCCGCAGAATCCTAATCACAATCACGTGCATACGCACAATCATCAGCCACCGCCGCCGTTAAGTCCCCACGGGCATTTAACCCAACTTAATCACGCTCAACATCAGTTAACGATAAACATAACTCATCATCAGCAACAACAGCAGCAGCAGCAGCAGCAACAGCAGCAGCAACAACAGCAACAGCAGCAACAACAGCAGCATCAGCAGCAGCAACAACAGCAGCAGCAACATCAACACCAACATCAACAGCAGCAACAACAACAGAGGCAACAACAGCAACAGAACGAGCATCAACAGGCTCAGCAGCAACAACAACAACAACAGCAGCAGCAACAACAACAACAACAAGCTCCACCTCCACAATACCGAATCGTTGCTACTAATGCGAGTAAGTCGTCGGACGAGGAAACGGTTCTGATGATAAAAACAACATACACACACACACACATACTCACTCACTCTTAATGTTTTCTCCCAATATCCACTGTCTTCCTTCTTCGCTTTTTTTTTAATCCGTTTAGAAGTCAACACCAGTTTTTGGTTGTCTTCCATTCGAATCTATCTGTGTTTCCTTTTTTTTGGTAATCAGGGGAATATTAAGACTAGTTTTTTTTTTTTTTTGTGATTATTCTTTTTTTTTTTGTTTTTTTTTTTGTGAAAGGGGGTGGGGGGCTTTTTTTAAAAAGTTTTGTCAGATGATTTAGAGAGAGATCTACAGTTGATCTGTGTTGGAATGGGTTTTCTCACTTTCGAATCGTAAACCCGACCTACCCCTCGAGACTCTCCGTAAATGTCCCCTCGTCAGACACGACGAGCTCCCCCTATTTATTTTCCCTTCCTATTTTTTTCCATCCTCTTCTATCTCTCTCTCTCTCTTTCTCTGTCTTTGCCTATTCTGTCCTTTGCTTGCCTCATTTTATCCTTTAAAAAAAAAGAAAAAACACCTTGTACGCACCTCGTGCTCTAGCCTTGCTTCCTCTTTGATTCTTCAGAACGTGAGACGGTCAACGGCCGACGTAATCTTCCCGCCGGCATGACACACCCGTTCCTGGACTTCCGGTGGGCCCGTCACGGAAACTCAATTTTTTTCCGTTCACCCGGTACGTTGCTGTTGCTGAAAGAAAGAAAAAAAAAAACAAAAGGAAAAAAAATACACATACACAATTACGTTTTTTTTTTTTTTTTTTTTTTTCTCTGATTCTTTCTTTTTTTTCCTGGACTACGCCGACGCAGAGACGCTATGACGATGCTCTACTTTGGTACTATAGCATAATATAGTAGCACTCGTGACCAAGCTCTAACTCAGCGAACTGCACCCATTCATGCAATTTCTCAAAGAGCAGATTGCACTTTTTCTTTCTATTTTTTTTTTTTTTTTTTTTTTTTTTGCACATCGCCTACCACGTTTATCCAACCGCAGACACTTTCCTGTGTTTGCCGAGTGCATTCAACGAATTAACTCAATAAGGCCGCTGTCTGCTTAACGAGAAATTGCATAATGTTGGATTTGGCCTTTTTTTTTTCATCTTTGAAGAAAATATAAATACTTAATATTCGATCATTTGAAATATTGGTATTTATCGTGATGAAAATAAATACTTGTTTCACGCGAATATACTTTTGGGGCGGGAAAGAAAAATAATGAGCTAGATAAAAAAAAAAAGTTAGAGAAAAATGAATGGAAAAGTGTGATAATAACATCGAGGAAAAAAAAGTTTAATTTATTCTAAGTAATCTCGGCCTATGAAACTCCTTTATCGTCAATGAAATAATATACTTCATTTAGTATCACCTTTTCTCGAAATAATCTCGAATTTAATGAAATTTAGTGGAATTCAATTAATATAATCCAATCAACTTTTTAGACAACGAAATATTATTGAATTTACTTCGTTATAAATACAATTCAATATTTTTTTTTTCTTTAAAGGCAATTAAATGCTTCTCTTTGCAACTAAAATAGAACATTTCATTAAAATAAGATTTTCAATGAACCCATTTTTTTTTTTTGCAATCAATGAAATTCTTTTTTTCTCGATGTACTGCGATTGCAATTTATTTATATATTAGTCGCAAAGCATCCACATCCAACGACGAGATTGGAAACCATTGTTGCTTTTTTGTCGCCCTTTAATAATGCATCCCCAAAATATTAGTAATCCAAAAATCATGCTTCATCATGGACACACTGTCATGGACCAATGGAGCAAAAATTTTTTTCTTTATATTTTTTTAATTAAATTTCCCACGTATCCCATAATTTCAACAGCATTTTTTAAATCTCGTAAAACGAAGCTTGTTTTGCAATCGTTTTACAATTGATACAGTCGTAAAAGTAGTTACTGAAGAGTGAAATTAATTTTCAGATCTCTCACAAGCTTGTGATATTAATTACAGCGTTTTTTACCGATTAATCTACGTGTCGAATTATCGTCGTTTATATAAACGCCGAAAAGAGAGGGCGAGGAGAGTGGAGGAAGAGGCCCCACGATTGTCGGAGTGCGCGACGATCCGTGCCCGGGGTTTATGCATCCGGAAATAGCAGCCAACACACACACACAAGTTCGACTCCTGAGAGATAGGTCACGGGGTTGGATTAACTCTCCACTGCACCCCGCCACGGTCTCTTCGTTTCCTCCGTTGGTGCACGTCGAGCGTGTTTGACCGCACGCGCTCTAAAATAACGCACTCGCCGATTCTAAACTGGGTGCGAAAAAGACCGGAGGCACTTGCAGAGGCACAGAATTGTCACTGCAGACCACCCCGATTCTTTCGACTCGGATGAGAAGAAGCTAAGACAAAATTTAAAAAAGAAGAAGAAAAAAACATAAAAAAAGAAATATATGACCAAAAAGTGGTCGAGGGAAATCGATGAAAAATTAAAGAGCCTTGAAAACATCGTTTAGTCGGATATTCCACAAACTGGGAGTATATTAATAATTCGTTGGTTATTAGACTTTATAACCGTGAGAGGAAATGGAGGGAACGTCAGAGTCGTGGCTTTTGCTAGACTCTCTCGGAGTGCTCTATTCGAGCGTTCTCCGATATGGGTCGATCGATGGAACGTGGGCAACCTCATCCCTTCCGGTTTCCAACCGCTATGTAACTCTCTCTCTTTCTCTCTCTCTCTCTCTCTCTCTCTCTCTCTCTCTCTCTCTCTCTCTCTCGCTCTCTTTGTGAAGAGAGCCACGTGGAGAGGTTACCGAACGCGATACTCTCGTGATGTCTATTCATCGGTAAATTAATACACCCAACTTTCATCCATAGTGGAATTATTATAAGCGAGTGAATTACGAACATTTCATTCTAAAAATAAAAAGTGTACTTTACATTGTTGTCACCTTTAAGTGGATGGAGTCAGATTAAACTTACGGTTACTCGAAGACTAATTTGAACTGATAGAATTTCAAAAGAAATATGTACTGTCGAGGTATGAAAAGAATTTTTTGCCAGGTGGCAAATATAAGGGTCACTTACAATAATTTTTCTTCTTTTTTTGTTTTGCTTTTGTACTGTACACATTTTTTAAACAGAATGAGTGGGCCAAATATTTCCAAATAATTTTCAGTCAAGCTTCAGATAAATCCTTATGATGTGAGTGTAGCTTTTTGTTGCTGTTGTAAATATTGGTAAAGTTGAAATTTATTTTTTAAATATTTTTCTTTAAATAACCATTCAAAGCTATGGCTTTGCTTCAATTTTATCTCTACGGTAAATCGCTACACACATCCTGGAAAGGTTAATCCGAAGAACAACTGTGAATTATTTGGGAATATTTTACCTACTGAAAATGAGAAAAAATAATAATAATAATAATTTGTGGATGACCTCCATTGCCAAATAAAAAAAAAAGTAGCGTCCTATCAAGTCTTTGAAAAACCGTAAATTACACCAATTTTTTTTTACATTTTTTTTAAACACTTTTCACCTTAGACAAAATTTTCGAAAAATACAATCTCAGGTGAAAAGTGTTAAAAAAATCTAAAAAAAATTTGTCACGTGTTTTTCGACAAGTACTTTAGTATAAAAAATTACGGAGCCGATCTGAGATGTCGTTGTCACAGCTTGATCGAGATCTCATGGAATGCCCCATATATACATATATATAGACTCGACATTGTATGCGTCTTAAATGCTAAACAAAATTTCGGTTATACTGGAGAAATATTTCTCTGTATCATAACCGATATATTCGAAGGCGACATTCAGTCGAGCGATGCGTCGAACCCTTCTGAAAAGAAAAAAAAAGAAAGAAAAAAAAAAAAGTAAAATTAGCTAGACAATCTAATTAGCATCAGGTAAATCTTTTGCTTGACGTTCCACGCGAATGCGTGACGTAGCTGCCGGACGTGTACCTCCGCTTTGTTAGCTCGCTAACACACTCGTGTCGGTGCAGTTACATCACGCGGGCCAGGTTTCCCGGATCCTACGATAACACTCCCACGAGTATAGGTGTTATTTTGCATTCTGTACAATTTACATGGGCTATTAAGAGGCGAAGGGAAAAAATTATTGAAAAATAGGTAAGGGAATACGTGTAAATTTTTCCGGAATTTTGTCTAATTTCTGAAATTGCGGATTTTACTGTTCGTTTTGTCGAAAAAAAAAAATCGTAATTAAAAAAATTAGACATTCTGTAAAAATTCATATGCGGAGAAATTAATGAAACATTTTCACTTTTAAAAAAGTTCGATTGTCGGTTTAATTATTTAACAATTAATTTTTTCGTTAATTTGTTAATAACATTTTGTTATTATTACTATGGAAAATCAATCTTTGCACTACCTTCAATATGCCTAATTTTTTTCAGATTCTTCTGTCATTGAGAGGTGTTCGAAATTCTCTTAGAAGAAATTATAATTAAAAAAATCTTATATTATAATTTCGACAATTTTCACAAA
Organism: Perithous albicinctus; assembly: GCA_964016905.1. NCBI lineage: Eukaryota > Metazoa > Arthropoda > Insecta > Hymenoptera > Ichneumonidae > Perithous > Perithous albicinctus. Next base: position 22,530,558 of record OZ024693.1, on the reverse strand, counting down.
AAGAAAAAAAAATTATTTATAGCTTAACCCAGAATTATTTCAGAATATTTGACCCACTGCTTCTCTTTCAAAAGTGCACAGTATAAAAAAAAATTTAGGTGACCCGCATTGCCAGCATGCTTTTGCTACGTGGCAAAAAAAATGTATTTGATAGGTCAGTCATATACATTTTTTTTTTTTAATTCTACCACCCACGTGAGTAAGTCTCTAAATATCTGAAAAATCCGACTCCCCCCCCCTAATTTACCTTTTTTTTTTTTTCATTTTTCGAAAAAAACCAAAGAAGATAGACGCATATAGAAAGCCACAGACCCCATAGGACGAATGAAGCTGGGGTACTTATGGATTTTAACACGGTTGGCACGAGTATAGCTTCATAACTACCCCAGCTTAAATCGTCCTATGAGACCTGAGTTTCTATATTACGTCTATATTCTACAGCACAGCTGAACGAAAAAGCATTATATCATACCGTTCCCGATAGCCAATCTGCTTTATATTAATTACAGTGATTGGCTCTGGATTACATTGATGTCTGGACTGTTGTGAAGTAGATAAATCACGCTATCATAGCCAGTTGGGATTTGTATGCCAATCGAAAGGTTAGTTTGTGTATACCAGTTGCACGTCGGGAGGGAATCTAAGTTGTCGGAAGACTGTGCAATACGGTGTTAAGGCTTCTCCGGAAGTGGGGTGCGTGGCGTGCTTGCATCGCGCCGGCCGACCACCTGCATTCCAACATCCGTGTGTGTTATAATATACCGCGAAACCCTCGTGACCTCCTCATTTTCTATGGTTACTTCTATGCCTCTTTTTCTCTCTCCATCTCTCTCTCTCTCGCACCTACAAACTCATTTCTTCATTCATTTATTCGCCGCGTCGTTATTATTATAGCGGCTTTAAGAGAGAGAAAGAGAGAGAAGAGAGAAAGAGCATTTCTCAAAGATCGAGAGAAACCTTGTACGAGATTCTTGCTCAATGAGGAGAGAGAGAAGTGCGCTCTATGAAAATAGAGAGGAAGTTGATACGGTCCTGGGTTAAGCAGCAATCCTCGTGGCTGCTGCTGCTGCTGCTGCTGCCGGGAATCGCGCACCGCACACACCTACCGTTAGCTGCAGCAATCGATGCGTTCGCGGGACAACAGATAGCAGCACCGTGCTGGCTCCACGATCCCTGCCCACATGTGCAAACATGGCTTCCCGCGATCCTCGTCGTCTCGAACATATCGTGCGTCATGAAACGCGTTGATAGTTTGCTAAATTGATAAGTGCATTTTTCTTGTTGTATTAGTTAAAAAAAGGAAGAAAAAAAAATCTTCACGAGGGTGAAAGTAAGAATGTGCGCGTCACCTTACGACGGGGATAGAAAATAATAAATTTGTATTTGATAGTCAAGCAGCTGGATAGAAAAAGAGCGGCTGGTGGTGGTGATTCGCGATATATCTCTAAAGTACGTTAAAAGAGAGATAGAGAGCGCGTGTGTGTTTGTGTAAGAGAGAGAGAGAGAGAGGGAGTGTATGAGTGAGTGCAACGAGGAAAAGCAGGAAAGCGAGCAAGTGAGACGAGACGAAAGAGACACGACACGAGTCACGCGGAATTCACGCTGATATTTCCTCGACTTCGTCGTCGTCGTCGTCGTCGTCGTGCGTTGAAACGTCGTGCGTTTGATGATAAAGTCTCGCGCTATCGTTCGAGAGCATATACCTCGATGCATCGACACGCCGTGTTCTCGTTTCGCAACAATTCACCGGTTTCCATTCGTGGGACTTGCTCGTTAACGTCGTTCGATTTAACGATATCAAGAGTGTCCGAGAATCGTCACGGAGCTTTTTTGTTATACACTACGTGTCGCTACTGTTAGGTGCTCGTGTGGCCAGTCTCTTTGTAAAATATATATATATATATCTATATATATATATATACATATAAGCACTCCTCTCGGGAATTCGGACGGTCATCGCGCGCTCGGCTGCGAAAAGTCTTACACGCGGCAATAAACGGGTACGTACATAGACACGATTGGTCGACGCCGTAATCGCCTTCATCCTTTTTTTTTTTTATTAATCTCATGACTTTTTTTCTTTAATCTACTCTCTTCTAATTGTAAGGGAATTTGTTGAATCGAGTGAAAACAGTTGGCAGTGCGGTTGCAGTAATGCCTTCAAGAGTGGTTGGACATGCTCTAAGTCACGTTGCGCCTCAGGCTTCAAATATACGAATATAATACTCTCGTCGTGGAGTTATTTATCTCTCGTAAGATATGATAAATTCTGTGAAACGCCTAGGCTGCAGTAACATCTGCTCGAGAATTATGTTGATTGAGACCTTGGCACGCGTACGTGTCAAGTACAATTTTTTTTTTTTTTTTACTCTAACCCATCTTTACGATTCTTTTTTTTTTCACCTCAACTCGTCGAACGTGTGTTGTACAATTATATCGCAATTTTTTTTTTTTTTTGTGAATTCCAATGTAGGAATGAAATATAATTTGTGAAAGTTGGTTGGAATTAATCCAAACGCGAAATTACACGTGTCAGGGGGAGGGGGATAGCAATATGCTATGCTTTGCAATGATTCATAGGTTTCTGGTATTCCTTCGGATCTTGACTAATGTTGGACGCTTCGAAGAACTTGCTTTTTATTTTATTTTTTTACATTTTTTCTTTTCTACGCTCAACGACAAGTCGTTGGTACTTGAAAGTAGCTTGCAAACTTTGTTTTTTTTTTTTTATGGTATTTATGAGGTGCATCAATAAAATGACTGGTTGTCTCTTTGCAGGATCGGAGTTTCATGTACCTGGACAGAATTACGTTGCCCAGCCAGGTGGGCATGTGGGTGGGGGCGGGGGTAGTGTAGGAGTACCCGGAGGCAGAGGGCCGCCTTCCCTCGGTGGAATACAGTCGATAGGTCAAACCACAGCTGGTATACAGCCTGGAGGGCCGCCAAGCGGACAGCAACAGCCACCCCAGGCTCAAACCCCTGGCGTACAGCAACAGCAGTCCCAAGGGCCAGCGCCTACTACTACGCCACCTGTGCACACACCTACGCCGCAAGAAATGGGAAAACAGGCTCATTTACAGGCCCAACCGCCTCTACAACAGGTCTATGTGTCTAATCAGACAAGGCCTGTTTCGCAGGTCAGTTAAGATTATTACAAACTTTCGACAGAAACTTGATGACATTAACATTTTTATTTTTTTTTTCTTTGAGAAGAAAAAAACTGTTGGGGCCTCTTTGACCGGCAATTTTTGAAGATTTATTTTTTTGTAGGTAAATTAATTTGGTTTATTGAAGATTTATTTTTAGTTTCATCAAACAGCATAAGGAAACAAGTTTGTCAATGACAATTATACAGCTCAAAGTATTTTTTTCCCTCTCAACTTGGCGCAAAAAATGAAGGGGCATCTTAAACTAAAGTACAAAAGCAATCAAAGTGCATAGGGGTTTTGTAAAATACTGATTTGCAAAAAAATGGTGCGTTAAAAAAAAAACATAATTTTTAGAGAAAAAGATTTAGCACTAAATTGTTGATAATCAAAGAATATCCAAATTTCAAGTGAAGAGATAAAAAAATGGCGGAGAAATATTGTAAACCGTTTTTGAATACGTGGATTTCCGGAAAAACGCGTTAAATGATTTTTTGAAAAGCTATTCTACTTATTTCTACGATGATAAACTAGCGATTAAACAAAAAGAAAACACTTTCATAGCTAATGTAATGCTTTTGCTTGTTAAAATGTAACAAAAAATTACAAATTCGATTTCTATAAAACTTCATAAAAATATGTCTCTCGGTGTAAACTCAGTTGTTTTTCTGAAAATTGATTTTTATACATTTTTCAAAACTCGAGGCAGGAATCTATAAATTCTTTTTTATCAGTGTATCCCAAATATGGTTGTTTTACATGAAAATTTTGTGATTCACAGGGTTACTTCCAGACTGGACCAAGGCCACAGCAACCCAGAGGTTTGGGACACAGAGGTGGTCAGGGCGGCGGTGGAACTCAGGTAGTTGGAATGCCGGGTGTCGGAGGTGGTAGCAGTCAACCTACAGCGATGTATTCTCATCAGGGTATAACGGTACCCCAGGGTACGGCGATGTACGTCCCCGGTCAGCCTATTCATCCGGGCTCGCATCAGCCCACCATGTATCCAACCTTAATGCCAATTGTAACTATGATCTATCGAAACGTTTTCGCAAGACCGTCATTTCCGACCGGTTATATAACCAATGACAAGACAGACCTGATGTGTAAAACTGCGTTTGGTACTTTCTTTCAGTTCCCTACACCACCGCAGAGGCATCAAGGGCATCAGGGTCAACCGTTTTATCCATCCTACACACCTGTACATGTTGCACCGCAAAATATGTACCCGTTTCAGGCGCAGGGAGCCCAGCATCCATGTAAGTATTATGATTGACACAGAACAAACCCGTCGTTTTAGCGTTTCTCTACGAAGGTGAGACCTCCAGTTACCGAATATCGAAGGGTTTCCACGATTTTCTTACGTTTGCTATCAATTTCGATAGGAAAAAAAAAGTTGGTTTTTTTGTCTAACATAATTTAAATAAAAATAAGTCGGTACCAATATCCGATTTTTTTCACATTTTTTTTTGTACTTACCCATAAATTTCGTTTAAAATTACGTAATTAAATTTTTGAATTTCTAGATAGTGTTAACCGTTTTCGAGCTATAAATGTTCGAGTGAACAGTAATAGATAATTCAGAAGTCCATTCAAACCTTTTTTTTTTTAATCTTTAATTTCAGTTTTGGTATCTGTTGGAATTATATCATCTGATTTTTTTAGACATTTCATGGCTATTTTTTTTTTTATGCTTGATCGAATAATATTCTCATTATCAAGGCGACCTCTAAGAATATTCACAGAAACTTTATATTTATATTGCTAAGAGCAAAGTAAAATTGAGGTGTGGGACGAAAAGTAAAATGATAACTTATTTTTGTCTCAAACTGTAGGAAAATAATTTCGTATAATATTGATATTTACATTGACAAAATAAAAATTTCCTATATTTACTTGTAATGTTCTATTGAATTGATGAAAGCGCCGTTTGTTCCCAGGGTTAGACAACATTCGAAAAATAACCACCTAAAAATACTGTTTGGACAATAATGGTTTGTATGATGCAAAACAAAAAAAAAAACTTGTAAAACTGTATGTATTCATTTTATTATCAGTTTTGTGTTACGTACATAAATTCATTTTTCTGTTTTATCTCGTGAAAATATATATATATTTTTTTAAATCTGAATAATTCAAATTTTATTGCAGACAACTTTTGTGTCTTGCCGAATAATGACAATATTGTAATGATATTTTTTTCAATGTTGAGTTTATTCAACATGTTTGCTGGTTTTAGCTTCATTATATGGTGTTTTTTTTTTTTTCACGAACTTATTTCCAACTACATGGAAATTCTTTATTTTTATTCTTTTCGGAGAATTTATGTATATTTTTCAATCAAATTGGTTAAAATCCTGGGACGATACATTTTTTTTGTCTCTCAGAATTTAACTTTTTTTTTTTTTTTTTTTAATTTCTTGGTGAATTGTCGGGTTTTGGTGTGAGCATCAGGAAAATTGTCGGTAACTGGGGGTTGGTCACTTGAGATCTTGATATCCCTTTGGCAGAACTAATTTCACAGATTAACATTTTTTTTCTTCTTTATTCGTTAGATTATGGCTTTCCGCCACCTACAGCACCGATCAATTTAAGTAGGGCGAGCGCTAACGCCGTAAGCGGGGGAGCTCAACATGTAGGAGGACCGCTGGCCGGTGCCCAAGGAGCTGGAGGTGTTCCTCAAGGTCAGCTTCAGCAACCGTCGCAACAGCCTCAACCGATACCCGCGATGGCTATACCGCTTCCTCCTGCCGGTGAGTATTCTTCCGCAACAATTCTGTAATTATTAAAAGAACATATTTTCAATCATAGCAGCTGAACAATCAGAAATTTATAATTAAAGATATTCCATACGTACTGTTGAGTAATTTCACAACTGTACATGCAATATTTTTAAAAAATTGTCTCTATTGGTTGACTAAAATAAATTCACGGGGGTTTAAAAGTAAAACCTTGCTTTGCTGGTAAATATACAAAATGATACAGAAATGTTGTTTTTCGATTTTTTTGTAATGTCCGTTTAATTACCTATTTGATACACACGTTTTTTGGCAAGAACTCGTACAAAAAAGTAAAAATTTTGAATAAAAAATGTGGAAATAAGAATAAATGGAAAAATAAACGTTAGAAATTAGTGAAAAAAATATATAATTCGGAAGAAAAGTGATCCATATGATAAAAAATGCTTCATGTGTATAGATATGGGTTTCAATAGCACTTTGGCTCGCAATTTTTTGTTTTTAAGTCAAAGTTCGCCAGAAATATACAACTTCAGTCTCATATACCACAAAATCCATGTCAAAAAATTAATAAAAAAAATTCTTGTTCATTCCTTTGTAACGACTCTGATCTTGACTTGAAATAGTTCTAAATGTGTTGCTTATGCTGGGTCGTTAAATCTGCCACAAATTCGTTGCTTTTGGTGGAATTATGAGGAATGAGAATAGTTATTCGATACCTGGAAGCAATTGTTTATATTTTACGGGCAAGAATTTCAGTGAGTAGGATCTTTACGAGGATTTACCAGCGCATGAAGGAGCATACTCCATATTTAGCCAGGTATATTTCGGGTATTTGTAAAGCATTTTCCTATTGTACGGTAATATATTCGTTGATTGAAGTATTTACGACCCCCCGTGTATATCACGAAGAAAGTATCGTTTATGGCTCTGCTAGACGGGTCAGGGTTTCGCAGGCACATAGCTCACGAGGGTTGAATGGGCCTTTTTCCCCCTCCGACGACCTGCGTCGTCTGGTAATTCCCCTGTGCAGGTAGAACACTTTCCGTATCACTATGGAATCCGTATAAAGTTAACGTTTTTCGAAACTATCTCGTCACTACACCAACAGTTATCGAACGAGGAGCTACGGAGCTCCGGTTTTATAGTCTGATATAGTTACTTGTCTTGGGGACGATAGACCGGGTATCGCACTTTTGAATATTTCAACGTAGAATGTACGTGGTGAATAACGTGTACTATTTATACGACGACGGTTGGTACATTCAGATAAGAGCAAAAAAAAAGGAGATAAAATAATATAAAAGATACCTTTAGTCATTTTAGATTTAATTCAAACTGGTTTTTGCTGTTAGATATTTAAAGGAAGTGTCTCGACGCCAAGTATTTAAAAAAAAAAAGTGAAGTGAAAAAAAAAAACGTTTGTTCTGTTCTGTTGTGATAAATCTTGTCATAGGCGTTTTTAAAGTTTTTTTTTCTGAATAAATTGGATTCAACTGCACAAATTTTTGTTAGTTTCTTTATCAATAATTAATCTATTAAAAAATGATTCAATAACAAGAGCAACATCACTATATTTTCTGGATAATTATATTTTTTGTTAAAATATAAGTAACATCAAACCTGGATATTTCAGAGATTTTAAAGCATGTTTCGAATGTTTATTCGCTTATCCACAGAAGTATTCACGGGTCATAACGGTGGTACGTCGAACGCGATTTCCTCACGAACGACGAAAGTGATGAGAAAACACGCGATCAGAGATATCGTTAATCCGGAAACGGGCACTAACATATCTTCTGACATATACGGGAATGACGCTTTGAGCGGCACATCAAGCAATCGGGAGACGCCTCAACCGCAGGTGAGTTATGTGTTTAAGTATTTCATCGCGATCAATTGTTGGCTCGATAATGAAGCGACAGTTGATCGCAACGCTGTCTCTTACGGTTTCACGTATGCGACAGTGATAAGTACACAGAAACGTCCGTTTACACGAGAGTAAAAATTGTCAAGTCGAGCCATCAAATTTTCAATGCTTTGATAATTTATTTTCTAAAATCGTTGTTCCATTCGATTGCGAGAATTTTTCTTAATTTTCTCGTTAACGTCGTCGTTGTATTACTTAATTCTAAACTCTCGAGTTATTTGGAAGTTTTCCGGGCTTTACCATGAATCCGTATATACACGTGTTTTTGCGTTTAACAAAATATTGATTAAAACAAATATTGCAGTGTCCTTCTTGTTTCAATGCCACTGAAGCAATTCAAAAATTTTAATCGATAGTTGTATTGTTCAGTTTTTTTTAAATTTTGAAAAATAAAGGTTCGAAATCATTTTTTATATGTCGAAATCATGAAAAATATAAACAATTTTTAAACCATGAGATTGGTACGTGATGCTAAGTATTAAAAAATAATAATCATGGAGCAAAAGCTATTTATTTTAACTACAAATTTCAAAAATCACCGTTATTGCATTCTCACAATTTTCAAGAACTTTTAACCGCAGAAAACTTTTGCAGAAAAATTTTGTAAAAAATCACGCAAATGGAAATTACAGAAAATTTCTGGTCATATAAATATCCCATCATTTGTCGTATGGATTCAGGGTTAAAAAACGGACTGTGCCAATGTATCGATCATTTTATATATTCATTTATAATCCGAGCATAGCACGACCACACAATCACCATCGTCAAAATTCCTTCCATCCTCTTTCCCATCGATCATTTGTATTTATCGTTTTAAAAAATATGATTTTAAGTTTGAAGCGAGTTTTTAGTTGTCGAAGGTCTAAAACGTTGGCCGAACGTTAGGCGTATCACTCGTCTATCACATAGATATGGTGATTGTTGCAGAATCCAGAGTTGGTTGCGGAATTTGCGGCGCGTGTGGCCAAAGCCGCGAGTGAAGTATCGGAGACGAGTTCGCCGGTGCCACCGTCGGTGGCTACAGTTAACGCTAGTGCTGCTGTGCCCATTGTCGCGGCAACTGTTGTTTCGTGTAGCGCACCGGAGCATCCGGCTACGCAGATATCTACGGCCGCGAGTATAACGAACTTGAAGATTCAAACAAATTCCAGTAAAGATCCCTCAAGTCAGTGCAATACTGGACCACCTACGCCTACGCAAAATACCGCTAATATTGTTCCTGCAGTCGGTGCTCAACAGCAGCAGCAGCAGCAGCAGCAGCAGCAGCAGCAGCAGCAGCAGCAGCAGCAACAACAGCAACAGCAACAAACGTTAAATTCTACGAGTTCAGTTGCACCTGCGGTTCCGCAAGTAGACTCTTGTCCGGTAGCAAAGCCCGAATCGAAACCGTTACAATTCGTTGCTCAAGAATTTTGGCCTCGCGGCGAGATAAAGCCGACGTCGCCGGTTGTCGTTGCTGCCGAGGAACAACAACATCACGTCGCGGCTCCATCTACAGTCGCTCCTGTTTTAGTTAACAAAGGCAATATTCCAGCTGCACAGCCGGAAACTGTCGCTGCTATCCCAGTCGTGTCGCCGATCGCGCCGACCACTTCGGAGCAACCTGAATTATTAACGAAGAGCGTAACTGCCGCTGCGGTTGTAATGGCACCGCCAAGTGTACCTCTCGCTGTATCAGCCACCGCTCCGGTCGCTAACGTCGCAAGTACGAATGTTTCCGAGCCTCGGAGTCACCCGTCCAACACTGCCGCTCAAGCCACAGCCGCTACAGCTAATGTCACTCCAGTTGGCATCAATGTTCCCAGTTTTCCCGGTCCTATTCCGACTCGTCCACGCGCGACTTACGCTGGTACTTCCATAGACTCGTTCCCGTCGTTGGGCAAAGGCTCGTCAAGCTCGCCACCCCGACGAAAACCGAATCAACAACAGCAACAACAACAACAGCAGCAGCAGCAGCAGCAGCAGCAGCAAAGTCAGACACCGACAGCGGCAACTGCACCTTCTGGTGTAGCGGAACTTCCTCCGTCTGGTAAGGATCAAAATAAGGAGAGGAAAATCAGCGAGAGGAGCACAGGCACCTCCAGAGGCACCACTCCCACACCATCGCACAATCAGACTGAGCAACATCATCAAAGATCTAACGGCGAGACAGCTAGTGAGAAATCCGATTCTGCGTCTGAAGGTGCCACTAAGACCGATCATCATCACCAAAAATCTGGTGACGGTGAGTACATCATTTTTCTCTATTTTTTTTTTCTTTTTCAATTTCATTTGCATGTGTATGCAACCGCATTCTCTTAATTTCTATGAAAATCAGCGATTTTGGCATTCGTAGTTTCGGTTAACCACGATTCCTACTTGGGAGACATTTTCTATTAATTTAGTTAGGATCTTTTTCACTCATAGATATTTCTCCTTAATTAACTGGATTTTAGGATTATTTGAGAGTACATTCTGTGGACTTTTTTTTCGTTGTGTTTAAAAATATAAGTGTTTATATCTTGGAAGAGAAAAATCGAAAAAAAAAAAAAACGAAAATTGATATTTGTGATTAAGTTTTGAATCCAATAGTTCTAGCATTTTAGCTTCTATTATTAAGTTTTTAAAAAATATTTTTTTTTTTATGGAAGATAATAAAAATAGTTTATTGTTTTTCAAAGTAAAATAGCGTGGAAATCGGAAATGTGAAAAAAAAAATGATTATTTCGCTGAAAAAATCAATTCGTCTTGTTGAAAATAGAAGTAAAAACGTTTGTACATTAGTTCAAAAGTTCATCAGAAATATAATTTTTTTAAATTTACATTTTTCTTACGAGATTTGTTCTAATTTATGGTTAACAAAGTATAATTATAAGTAACTAACAATTGCTTTCTACAAACAGAGGGCTCTGGTCTGACCAACTTTAAAGGGCGCGTCATTAAAATAAAGACAATTTTACGTATATTTAATCGAGGTCACCCCTTAAAATTGGTCGCCAAAGCCCTCTATTTATAGACGGTTTTGATTAGTAATTTTTAATTATATTCGACGGTGACAGACGATATTTTATTCTTCATTAATTTTTAATAATTAAAAAAAAAAAATTCAAAAAGCAAATCTGTATAGTTTAACGGAATTTTAGTAAAAATTTAGATGATTCTACCAAATATATCAGTGCCAATTTTCGTACACAATTTTCATTCGTCTACACGCAATTTTGTAAATTCATTGATTTAATTGCATTTCAGTTTGCTTGCTTCGCATAAGAGAATATAATAATTTTCATTCTCAAAAATACTCTGAATAATCGAGACGTTTAACTCTAATTTTTAAAAACTGGAGCACATTCGAGGGTGAATCTCGGAAATTGCATTTCTCAATATTCGTCGCAAATCCGTACTTTGCGCTTACAAATGTATCGCCAATGCTTCGATGAAATCGTTACTCAAGTGTCATCTGTTTTATCTCGAGGCCCCCAGAGGGAATTTCATAAATTTATATACCATCCAGTGGAAAAATATAGCGGTTGTTTATGGAAAATGTATTATCGACATAGAGAGAGAGAGAGAGAGAGGGCTCACTGCGACGAGCTCGTAATTCGCGTGTCTCCCAGTCGTGATCTTCGAGTCGTCTGGTTTCCATCTTATATATATACATATATTTTTTTTTCTTCTGTATAAAGCTTTGTCATACCTGCCTGTTCTCTTGGCCAAACTCTCTTTCTCCCAGTAATGTTTACGTTTCTCTCGTGATTCGTCGGTGTTGTATACCCTTCAGTGTAGACGAATTCAGTTCGTTTCCGGCGAAGCTACTCGCCGCACGCGGTTCTCTTTTAACAACTCTTCAATATTCGAAATATATTTTGTTGAACAAAAAAAAAAAAAGAAAAAAAAAAAAAACGCGATAATACTCTTAAACTGCTTTTTCCGTCCCTCCAAAGAAAATTGTAACAATTTTGGGCGTGAAGAATTTTCCGAGTTGCTCAAAACTGTCGACTATCTTCGTGTCAGTGCATTCTTACATGTCTTTTGTCTCTCTCTCTCTCTCTTTTTCTTTATGTGTTACGTGTGCGTGTTTGCCGGACAAAATTTTACCCAAAAGAAAAAAAAGAGAAACAGAGTTTTAAAATTGAATCGATGAGTGTTCGATGATTTTGTGTCGAGCTTCGATTATTCAAAATTCACGAAACTTCTTTTCGAGAGTTATACCGCGAAACGGTGGAGAAGAGAGAACACTAATGTGTGTATGTGTGCCGGTCGTTGATTCGTCTCAGGTCGAGCCTCGACGAGAACATTCGCTTCCGGTTCGCCTTCATTATCCAAACGTCATATATATATATATATATTTCTTTTAACTAAAAACATCCGTTCTGTAAAATCGTAATAAAATTAACAAGCCGGGGGTCTGAGAAGTCGTTTAATTATCGACTTTGTTCATTCCCAAGACCCTCGATATTTTAAAAAGTGTATAAAATCATTTCGTTCGTCTGTCTCGCATCCATGCTGGAATCGTGAATGCTCGAAAATTTATATCTATTGCATATTTCGAGCATATAACATTCTTTCGGATGGCAAAAATTTGTCGGACATAGAAAAATCTTAGAATCAATTAATCACCAAGAGTTTTATTGAATATTTCACAACACCTGTCGTACGAGATCTCCAAAAATTCTCTGCCACGTGTTACAAAAATGGGGAACAAGAAGAAGCATGGTGAGTTGCTACTCAAGATTTAAAAAAAAAAAAAAAAAAAAAAAGAATCATTTCATATTTCTCCTCAGTGAGATTATTAACGAGAATTATTTATTAACGTCATCGACGTTCTCGGGCCAAGTAAAACCTCGTCTGAGACGAGATTTTACAGTGTGGGCGTGATACTTTCATTCGCAGACGACGTGTATTACCAGCCACTTCTCTCATGTTCCCTTTTTCTCCGGTTTCGTTGGTCGTATCTTTATCTCTCTTTACCGGCCGTTTCTTACGTGCCTCTTAGCTCCGCTATGCGCTCTCGCCGGTTCGCCGCAAGATTTCCAGTGGCGCGGGTGCCTCGTGATCTCGGTTATCTCTCTGGCTGTGAACGCGGTCGCACGCTCTTTCTCTCTCTCTCTCTCTTGTTCGCTCAAAATGAAATTCCATTGGTGGGACATTCTGCAGCAACGGATAATGACGTCATCATCCCGGTTAACGAAATTCACCGGAGTTTCTCGATGTTAACCGAAGTAATCCTCCATGGGGAGAGTACGAGGAGAGAGAGAAATGGTGGGGAACCGAGCGATTTCGACCCCGACGGGGTCTTCTCGCCGGCATCGCAGGGAACTCCGGCAGAAGCCAGCACGTGCTGTGCTGGCCGGTTCACAAAAGTTCTCGTCGTCTCAGTCAATATCTTCCATAAGACTCGCTCTCTCTCGTAACTTACAATTAATCCTCGAATTTATTTTTTTTTTATATTTAACAGTTAAACATTATTAACTGGCAAATATCGTATTAAAAGTATCGTAACAAATCGATTCGGTCTGCCAAGGAAATACTCCAATAAAAGCTCGCCCAAGCTCAATAACGACCGTTACGGCTGCCAACCACGTTTTTTCATTATCTCAGTTATTCTCAGCAACGAATATTCCTACATTTGTACATAATTTCCCAGCGCTCTTTACACGCGATTTTTCATTATACTCTGAGACGACGAGTTTTTAGTAACGTGATTTTTTATTATTTTTTTAAAATTTTAATTATTCTACGTATATTTATTCATTGAGTCAGTGTTTTACGTATTTTCTACGTATCGTCGGTTTTAATATATACATATAAATCTCGTTAGTAATACGCCGAGCAATCAGGAGAGTTTTCAAAAGCTGTAGTTTTAAATCGGAACAAAGTAAGAAAAAAAAAAAAGGAGAGAGAAAAACAAAAATGAAGTGTCGAGGTGAATTCTGCTTCGGGGGAGGATGCCCTCGTCTCGTTATGTATGTATGTAATTTTATGCTTTTTCTATTAATTTTACGACGATATTCCTTGAAAATATTCTTTTTCCACCGAAACGTGGTCCCGACATCTTGAATTCCCTCTCGAGCGCTTCCGTTTCGCGTTAACTGTTCACGCCCAGCGGCCGCAACGATTTTTCATCGGGAGCTTATCTTTATCAATTTCCACGACGTTCTATTGATTATCGGTATCGCATAACGCCGCTTATTAAATATTCTCCCAAACATCATTTTTTATTTCGCTTAATCAGCCTGAAATTTACCACGCGGTTAAATGTATTTTTCTTCTTTTTTTCTTTTTTTTTTTTTTTGGAGCCACGAGGTTGCGCCGTTTCAGCCGGAAATGCGGTCGTCGCGATTCAACATGGCTGCTGACACTCCGGGGTGGGGAAAGGGGGCACACCATGCGGTCACCATTAATTCCGTACATTCTTCAGAATTTATTTTCTCTCAATTCTTCGCTCGATATTTAGTACATTTAAAAAGAAAAATAATAATTTCGAACACTTTGGCATTCGGAGTCAACGTCGATATATTTCCATCGCATCTCAAATGCTCGATTAAGCAATCGAGAAATTTTTGCATTTTTCCTCATCTATGACAAGCAAAAAAAAAAAAAGAATAGACTTGGCAAGGCACGTTCTCGAGACAGAGAGTTACATAGATTTTACAAGTCCATCAAGGAGCGTCGAGAGAGCGCGGATTAATGAATTCGAACGACCGTGGGTCGGCCACGTTTTCTTCACGTGGCCCGCAAGTTTAACTCCTACACGCAAATCTCTTCCACCGTTCGTTTGTTCGTTTTACATTCGATGTCGCTCATTTGAGAGTTTTATTATTCATGAAATTCGCGATAGAACGATAAATCGACGGAGTGTCCTCTATAGAGGAGCCCCTCTGTCTTGTTCTCGTTTCTTGTAGCATCGACAATCGATCAAACGTTCTCGCAGCCATATGGTTGCGTATAAAACGTGCTCGGTTACCTACGGCCATCTTTGTACGTTCGATAAAAGGAAAAGCCGCCATGTTGGATCGTGGGCCTTGCGCCTGTTCGAGAATGCGGTCGGACCTGCTTCGGGGCCTTTTCCTTTTTTTTTTTTTTCTTTTTTTTTTCCTTCTTCTTTTTTAATCTCCTTTTCTTGCTTCTCTCCCTTTCTCTCTGTGTCTACCTGCTTCACAATTGAAGGAACGAACACGGCCGTGGTAGCACAGAGGGTGCCTGCTCGATTATCCAAAAGCACCACTCTATACTTGTTGAACGAGTTTTAATCTGTAATAAACGCACTTACGAGAATTAAATTTATGTTGTATATTGCCGATTGTGAGTCGTTAAATTTTAATGACTTCTTTTTGAATTGAAATAAAAAATAAAGTCTACGGTAGAGTGGTGATGGATCGATCAATCAAGCATACATGAGAATGTATTTCTTAGTTGAATTATTTTATATTTAATATAGACTTCGAAGATGGCATTAAAAAACTGAAAGTCTGTGTAAAGTTTATTATAAATCTATTTCTTAGACTTCTGTTAGAATAGACTTCTAATATCTTCGAGTCTACTTTAAGTCTAATATTAAATCTATAATTCTGCAGGCTTAATTCGCCGATTTATAAATATTTTTTTGATCTCCTTGATGATTTACGAGAATTTGTTTTTCTTCATAGATAACAATTTCTTCGAGGCGTCTGATAAAACAAAAGTAATTGCAAAAAAAAGTGGACCTCCCTAATATTTTTTTTTTTAAGTGAGGTAGTCACAATTGATCGACGTACTTCCTCATGGAGGTTACTTTATGCAAAGTAAAAAATAATAATGAGGAAGCTATGTGCAAGATTCCACTTCGCAGCTTTTTTTTTTACAAGAATTACTCAATATTGACAATATTTAGAACTATGGAGCGGAAAAAAACAGAGACAAATGAGCGTCCTATAGTTTTTGAGGGAGGTCGACTGAAAATAGAGGCAATCACTGCGGGTGTTTCTTTCTTCGGTTGTCCCAAGTCATTCTCTCTTTCTCTCTTACCACCCGGAGAGAAAACTTTTATTTTTGGACATTTTTTTTTTCTCACGAAAATATCGAGCAGATGAGCACGTATGTATTTCAGTCGTTCCCGCACAAATTCCTAAATATATATACCGAGGATTTTCGGTGCTCGGGTCTTTTTCTCGTTTCGTCAATACATCTTAGAAATGAATCCGGTCAGTAAACCCCTCACGAGTCGAACATCAAAAACGCCTTTATTGCCTCTCTCTATCTCTCTTTCGGCAGGATATAATACTCTGTCTCCGTAACACAAATCCAGTGCCAGTCTTGCAATGGCCTCCACAAATCCGTCGACTTCTATCCGTCCAAGGCCAACAAACGAAAGTAATATCTTTCACCGACGCTGAGTAGAGAGGAGCGGTGTTTTACGACAGTGCGTGGTGTACTCGTGCTCCGTCTATGGACTTGCACGACGACCTCTTGCCATATGGCACGAGAAAAGTTAAGCTGTCCCTTTCGAGACTCTAGTTATCACGCCGGATGAGTCTCATAAAAGACGTCAAACGCGACGATGAGTTGCCAATAACCGATTAAATCGTTGTTAATTTCTTTAATTGTATTCTGCCTATTATTTTTTTTTTTTTTAATCCCTTTGAAAAATATTGTACAGGTGTCCACTTGTTATCGTCGTCTTTCACACATATGGAGAAAATGGCAATCGAATGATATTTTTGTTTAATTTCAACAGAAAGTGAAGCTCTCTTGAACCAACGAAACTTTTGGGTCTCCGTTCATCGTTCATCGCAGTCGAGCGCGGCGAATAATCGAGACAGTGCTTTTTCGTGATAGAGGGAGAGGAATTGCCTCGACTGGGAAGTCTCTTCCGCCTGGCAACCGTAGAAGACACGGTGTACATACTTGGGAGATTTCACCCGAAAAGAGATCGCGCTCTCGCGCCTCGCTCTGTTTCCGAGTCTGCAACGACAAAGGGGGGTGGGGCCAAGGGTTTTGTAGAGATCTCGCGACGAGACGACCGTTAAACAGCGACGGACTCAAATTTATGCGCATATTAATTCGATAAACTGTTTTCTCGAAAAGGTCGAACGAGGACAGAATTTGTGACTCGTTCCAGCAGCACGATTTTCCATTCTACTGAGTATTTTCATTATCAGACATTCGTACGTAAACTATGCAAATTCAATTCAGTAATAATAATACATAAATAATTCGATTTAATCGCTAAACAATACTGCTTTCTTGAATTTCTTTGACTTTCCACATGAAAAGAATGTATTATATTTCTTCAAATATTTATGCACAAAATATGTACACATAAGAATTCTTTATCAAATTTGCCTTTTTTTTTAAATTAATTTTTTTACAATATTTTCAACACTTTATTTTACTCTGAATATTATACAGTCTACAATGATAAGTAAAGAATCTATAGAAAAATTCGGAGAGTGTTCAGAAAAATATTTCAAGCGGTAAAAAATATTTTTCTAATACTATGCAGTGGTTGAGTTGATTAAAAAAATGTCTCACATGTGAGAAATATCTTTTTTTTAAATATCTCCTGCGAACAGTTCTCAGTTCTTTTATCCAAAATGTCAGTTATTTCAAAGAAGTTTGGTATATTGAAATGCAGCTCTATCACACTTTTATTACCTCCCCAACATTACTATTCGAAACACGTTCTCGGAGAGTCTCTGGCACTTCGAATGCGCCATCTAGTTCGGTCTGTCTTGCCACTTACGTGCATGTTTTCCATACATCGTGTTAAAACTCGGGAAAGAACAAAAAAAAAAAATCGGAGCTATTGAGTATCGTGGAAAAAGTGACGACAACTCCGTGGCGTTGTCGAGTCTCTTTACACCTGTTATTCACCTCGACCCCTTTTCATGAAATCTTACTCAATCTCACTCAGCGTCACAACGACTTTCGCGCGTATGAAAATGTGCGGTGCGAGGTGGGCTGTTTGGTTTATCGGTAGCAACTCTCCACGACACTTATCGCCGCAGCTGATCCAGTTTTGCGTTCACGTACAGCAAACTCGAATAAAATTCATGCCTGGAAATGATGAAAAAAAAATAAAATGAAAAATAAAAAAAAATAAAAAGTTATGAACGACTGTTCGCGGCTTCGAGTTGTACTATCGAATGTCAAATTCGGCGAACCGCACGATTCACTTCTGTTCTCTCCCATTTGCGGAGCGAGCGAGTGTCTCGGTGGCGCGCTTGCTGCGCCCTTTAAAGGATATCCAGCCGGTTTAAATGCCCCGTTCGGTTTCTCTGCCAGTACCGAATGTCACTCACGTGTTCTCACCCTGATATAACCGCCTTTTCGTCATCGGGTTCAACGGTCTCTCTCTCTATCGATGCACCATGAAACGGAAAAATGTTCATTGATGGTTTGGCTTCGGCTTGATATTTCGCTGTCAAAGGAACCTCGTGACAGGAGACACAAAGAGTGACAATTCCAAATACGAGAGAAGCAACAACTGTTTTACTATATTATAAATTCGCATTTTTTTTTTTTTGTTACTCTTGATTTTTTTTGTTCTTTCTCGCGAATGAAAATTCGGGTAAGCAACGAAATTAAAGAATTCGTGAAATCCGTGGTAAAGAGGCAGCACGAGACAGAAACGAGAAATTTCTTTGGGTCCCCCTCGGTTAAGAGAGATCTTCCGTGCCGAGAGGATCTCTCCAATGCGCGTGCTCGTCTCTCCCGTCCGACGAGAACTAATTTAAGAAATTGTATGCCTTGTGCCTCACTCTCTTTCTCTGTGGCTCCTCTCGGTTTGCGCCAGTTTGCAAGTTAAAATAGACACGTGAAAGTCGGCGCTGATATTTCACACGTTTACCACCCCAGAGCACAAGGCTTTCGAGGCACTTGTCTTGCACGCGTTCCTCCTTAGTTCTCGAATTTCCACGGGTTTAATCCGATTAAAAAAAAAAATAAAAATAATGTGAAATAAAATATGATTCGTAGACCGAGTGGGATGATCGCGATAGTTGTCGCTAAACGGCCGTCGCGTTACCACTGAAACTTTTGAGTTTTAGCGAGTCTCGCGTGGTTCTTGCTCGCGCATCTCGTCCGGTTTCATTACGCTGCAAGAAACCGCGGACCGTCCCTCTTGTGTCTGTGATAAATTCACGAAAATGTCGTTATCCTCGTCGGACATTGTTACTTGTGAAAAATTGAACCCACATCGACGTTGGCAAGGCTCCGATGGTCGTTATAAATAAATTCTGAATCAGTGCAGCTGTGCTCTCTCCGTGCTGCTGTAACTTCTGCTAGTGCTCCTTCTGCCTCTAGTGTTCTGAAACCCGAGCCTCGATAAAAAGGGTCTCTTAACGTGGGTGACTCGTATTTCTTTTTTTTTTTTTTTTTCTTTTTTTTAATTACTTTTTCACTTCATCCGTTCGTTCCCTATCGGTGGAATTTTCTATCCACAAGCCTTGTAAAATCATAGAGCATCTACGAAGAGTGTACTTTTTTTCGTTTCCTCGATGGAGGTTCTATCGAAAGTGGAGTTCGTTGTCGTGCTATAGAAAGAACGTTTAGCTAAAATCCCAACGACGTGTGGGTGTTAAAATCCAAGCGAAGATGAGCGAGCGAAGAAAAAATGGCAGTGGACGAGCGAGCAGTAGTTCGAGATCCAGGAGTCGTAATCGACGAGGATCTCGGGATCACGGTAGCATTTAAATTATCATTCTATCCCTCATTCGTCTCGCGTACGAAATTTCTCGAAATCCGGCTGCGCTTCGCGTTTTCGTGCTGCTAGTCCGGCAGGCACAAGCGAAACGGCCATTCATGTACGTGCCCTCTTGTATATAGAAAGGAGATTATCATCCCGGCGGAAACGGAGGAATGTCCATGCGGTGCGGCATGAGCATAAAGTAAAAAAGTAATCCGCGAAGTATGCTACGGGCCGGTGTCTAAAATTATCCTTGCCCTGGGGGCCGGCCGGTATACTCACTTTTCTTCCCAGTTTGCAAACTCTCGATTGATACCAGAGAACTTATGTGCGAACGGTGTATCTTTCTATCTACGGTGCATTTGCAATCGTGGATCATTGCTATTTTTATTTATACTCTGTTTTTTTTTTTTTTTTTGTTTCGTCAACTAACTTAATTCCAGCGATAAAAGTAAAATAATCATGTGCAAAAATTCGTATAACTAAATCTCGGTATTTATTGTTTGTTTATACAGGTAAGGTCATGCAGAAACAGAAAAACAAAAACAAATTCAAGCATAAGAGCGATCTCAATCGCAGAGGAGCGGAGAAAGAGGGTACGGATATGGACGCCTTCGTGAATCCCGCGGCAGCGTCGAAGCAGGAAGGCAAGACGCAGCAACAGTCGCAACAGGAAAATAAGGGACAATCTGCACAGGCACTGCCTCCAACAAAGGACAGTAATGTCCCGGTAACGTGTCCCGCGAGAGAACTCGCTAAGGGAATTAAAGAAAGAGAGAACAACGAGACGAAGGTCGAAAGCAGTGAGCCCGAGTCGGTGAAGACGCAAAAGGGCAAAATACTGACAAAATCCGAAGTCTCGAAGGAGCCCAGCTGTGCTCTTCCACCGTTGAGCGCGGCTGTGTCCGTTCAAGAACCGATCGTTGACGATCTTTCACAGCAACAGGCCACTACGACGATTCAACAGAATCACAAAGAGGCCGTTTCGAAAGAATCGACACCAACGATCGACGACAGTAGTAAGTCGAGTAGTCAGGGCGTTTGCAATATGCCTACGAAGACTCTGCCTAACGACGTGGTCGATCACGCAACGGTTATCGTCAAAGACGAGATCGACGTCGAGGCGATAGTCGCACAGAAGAACGAGGAGAACGCCAAAGTTTCGGCGCTTCACGCTTCTACGAACGATAACAAAGTCGCGTCGAGCGATGATTCGGTTATCGATAAAGAAACGGAAAACGAGACGCCGAATGATAATGACGCGTCGAAGGGCCCACCGCCTCTAAAATACACGTATCAGGATGACCAATGGAGTCCCCGAAACGTCACAGGAAAGAAGGAATACGGCCGTGATTTCCTCATGAGACTGCAGGACGATCCGAAGAGTAGAATGCGACCGCAACAACTACCCGACTTGGACGTTGTACTCAAAGAATGTATTAAGGTATTTATCTTTTATATCTATTATTCTATTCATAATCAGCTCTCAAGTGTAAAAAAAAAAAATAAAAAAATAAAACATTGCATACATGATGATAACTATTCGATACTTTGAAAAGCCTTAAAGAAAAATAAGTGCTTAATGTTGTCTAGCCAAAAGGATACTGAAATATATATATATAACAAACGAAATGTAGAATAGCGATTGAATAAAATCATGGATTAATCGTATTTTTTTAAAATGAATTTACAGAATCGTAGCACCGAATTTAGGCTGTTCAAGGACCCGAATCTTGGTAATAGACACGACTCGTTGTACCCTGGATTCGCAAAGTCTGCTTATAACAATGCTAAAGTGGTAAGTTGATGAACCCGATTTTTCCAAATACTCGTAAATCGCAACGGATGCCACTCACATGATGTTTCATTTTTTATACAAATGAAAGTAGTGGACTGAAGAGTCTTTGACAGAAAAACTTATTTACTGAACACACATTTGGATGTCACATAAAATGGAATGAGAATTATTTTCAAGCTCTTATTGATTAAATTGTATCATTTTGCTTTTCAGCCACTTATTACGAAGAAGAGTTACCAAGGAAGGGCGAAACCGACTAAGCAAAATGTGATTCACCTGTCGCTGTCGTTGCGCGAAGATGTGAAGCTTCGCGAAACCGAGAACGCCTGGCGTCCGGCGCGACTCAAGCCCCAAACTTCCGCCGAGGAAGACGCCAAGACCGATCAACTGTACAAAAAAGTACGAAGTGTCTTGAACAAGCTTACTCCACAGAAGTTCGATACACTGGTATCGCAGGTCAGGGCGCTTGAGATCGACACGCAAGAGAAATTGCAGGGTGTCATTGACTTGGTCTTCGAGAAGGTACGTCGAATGTTGATACTTTTCGCAATCTTTTCGCGCCGATTTTACTTCTCTCAACATTATTGCTAATGAAAATGTCCGTTTCTTTTTTTTTTACAGGCCGTTGACGAGCCAAACTTCTCCGTTGCCTATGCACTTATGTGCAAAGAACTTGCACTGATCAAGGTACTGACTGACGAAGCAAAGAAGGCACAAGAGAACAACGAAGGACAAGAAAACTCGTCAGATTCACAGACGAGTCACAATCCACCAGCGGAAGTGAATTTCCGAAAATTAATCATAGAACGTTGTCAAATGCAGTTCCAGAAGAATACAGACGACGAAACCGCGAGAGTCATTAAGCTCAAGGAGATCGAAGAGTGCACGGATCCGGTAAGTTGCGATCGTCAAATAAACTAAAATAACATATTTTTTTTTTTTTAATTGTATGGATTTCTCATTGAAATATTCGATTGATTTTTTCGCAGGAGAAAAAGAAGGAATTGCAGGCGATCCTTGAAGAGGATGAACGTCGGCTGCGCATTCGATCTGTCGGTAATATTAGGTAAGAAGACTATACGATTATTTTCAAAATATCCATTTGACCGATTACTCGTGATTCAAGCTTTTATAAACGCATGTATTCTCATTTTTTTTAAACTTCTGCTTTTTCTTTTACAGATTCATCGGTGAGCTCTTCAAGAAGGAAATGCTCACGACAAAAATTATGCATATCTGTATAAATCACTTGTTGAAGAATCCCGATGAGGAGAATCTCGAGTGCTTG
Organism: Perithous albicinctus; assembly: GCA_964016905.1. NCBI lineage: Eukaryota > Metazoa > Arthropoda > Insecta > Hymenoptera > Ichneumonidae > Perithous > Perithous albicinctus. The sequence goes on along the minus strand of OZ024693.1, from coordinate 22,508,011 downwards.
TGCAAATTGTTGACAACAATCGGCAAAGTTCTTGAGGCCAAAATAAATCCAAACAACCCCGAGATTCTTGGGCCGTATTTCGTTCAATTGACCGAACTTGCCGGCAAGAAGAATCAACGAAAAATCAGCTCGAGAATACGTTTCATGATACAAGACGTGATTGATTTGAGGAATCAAAATTGGGTGCCGAGAAGAGACGAGAACAAACCGAAGACGATGGACCAAATCCAGAAGGAGGCCGAGTGCGAGCGATCGGACGTTCAATTGAATAACACACCCATGAACACACCTAGAAAAGACGATCGCAATACCGACAGAAGAAGAAATCGTAAGTATTATCCATTTTTTTTTTTTTTTTTTTATTTTCGCGAATTTTAGAGCTATTTTAGTAAGTCTATAAATTATGAATATTCTTTTTATATTACGCGTTCGGTTGTGAAATGACTCAACAGCATCTGTATAATATCCTTAATCGTCTATGATGATACGTATAGTCATGCCAGACTGGAGTTTCTGATTAATATTGATTGTCCAAAACGTTCTGATGTCGTCCTAACCGACTGGATTTTCGCTTCGCATATATTTCATTCATATATATTTATTTATTTTTTCTAACCCCAACGTGTGCTTATTTATGTTGGATAAAAAAAGGCGGAGGAGGCTCTTCTGGAATGGAGGAAGGTGGATGGAGTCAACCGGTCGGCGGCAAGACCCGACAACTACCTTACTCCGTAGAAACATCGAAACTGAGTATGAAAGCTGTAAGTATCGTTTGATCGCAATTCACTATTCCAGCAACGTAAAACTGGGTTATTAACATTTTGAGCTTACGTATTTTCGTTAATTTGATCGGCAGCCACCGCCAGATGAAATGAGACTGGGAAGCAGAAACCAATTCGCATGGGGACTTCCATCTGCAACGTCCAAGACGTTGACGCCTAATAAATACGCGATTTTGGATTCAGATATGGACAAGCGACAACCTCTACAAGTCTCTGGGTAAGAAACGATCTTTTCTCCATTCCCTGATTTTTTTTTTTTTTAATTATGTCTTGTTATGATGATACGTTTTACAGACTAGAGTTTCTGATTCTTCTAAAACTACTATGATTGCAATAAACCTTCTGATGCCTCGACAAAAATCACCTGTTAAATATGCATTTTTTTTATTTCTCAACATTTGATCATGAGTCATGATTTTGGATTTACGTTGTGTTTTCAGATCGAGATCCACAGGACCCAGGGAATATGGACGACCTGACTACAAACCCACTTGGGGTAAGTTAATTTTTACAGCTCAAATTATATTCACAATTTCTCCTGTTTAACGTGAAAACTAATTTTACGAACAAGTGATGATAACTTTAGATGCTTTGAAAAGCCTTTTTAAAAAAAAAAAAAAAGAGTGCTTGATGTTGTTTAGCCAAAAGGATACTGATACGATATTTCACAAATTTTTTTTTTAAACTCGAAAATCGCCTCGAGAATGTTTACTAAGCCTTTTGAACTATTCAACTGATAACAGGATCGAGAATGAGCAGTCACCAGATGAACAGCGGCGCTTCTAGCCGCGAGGCTCTTATGGAAGGTGGACGAAGTCAAAGTATATCGATGCCACCGCCACAGATGAAAATGAAACCTCAGCCTACCTCGACTGCTCCTACTGGCAGCACTAGCAGCTTAAGCAGTAGCAGTAGTAATAAGCCACAAAAAACAGAGGACGAACTTATCCGCATAGTGGCCTCGATGATCGATGGCGCACCCTGCGAACCCAACACCGAATTATTCATCAAAGTAAGCTTTTTGTTTTCTTATCTTTTTCACAATTTTTTTTTTTTTTTTTTTTTTTTTTTTTTTTTTTTTTTTAATTTACAAAAAATACGATTTACATTTTTTTGATATTTTTAACGACGAACACAGAGCACGCTCCTTAGATCCATCTCTGCTATTCTTATGAGATGCTTGAGTCATTGGTGTGCAAGATTACGCAATACCTTCTTTTTAATCTTATGATCTCAGTGCCGAGGCATTTCAGATATTCGAACGCGCTGAAATACTTGCTAAAGGTATTCTGAGCAGATTGGAAAGCGGACAAAACAAATTTTTACAGCAGCAGCCATCGTGTGTGATAATAAATTTTGTTTTTTATATTGCCAGGAGGGGTATTAATTTTATGTTGCTTATTTTGCAGAACGCGTTGGAGCTAATCCAAGATAACTTCGACAGTTCCTCGTACGAGCTGCTTGTACGTAAATCTATCAATGGTGTGCTCGAGAGAACTGCTGCTGTGCGTAACCATTTCTCCGCGCTTTTCAGTCATCTCGTGAACCACAATATCCTCCCGCTTTCGCTCATCCAGACCGAGTAAGTTTATCCGAAATATAAATCATGAGTATTTCATCACTTTTATTCATATGTATATCTATATATAATGATGATACTATCGATAAACGAGAGTAAAGTCCGAAAGAATGCGTGACTTTGTGTTGCTCAGCCAAAAGGATACTGAAACGAATACACGATATTAAAATATGATTCGCTTGAAAGGTGAGGCAGCAAGTTTTACTCACGTTCACGACTTTTCATTACAGATTCGAAAAGGTTCTGGAAATTGCGGACGACCTAGTCATTGATATACCTAAAGTCTGGATGTACCTTGCCGAGTTACTCTGTAAGTAAATTTCACAACATTCCCGATATTGTACGTGCAAAAAAAATTAATTCCAATACAATTCGATATGATGACAACCTTATACCATAGTGATACACGATGCTGGCTATATAAGCTCAACAGGCCTGAAGAATTGTTAAAAAAGAACAAAAATCCTTAATCCTTCGATTCAGTCTTAAAAAGTTGCTGGAAATAACCCTTTTAATTGTAAAATCGTTTGTTCTTGTGTCGCAGCGAATATGGTAGTGACGAATGCGCATCCTCTCTCCGAAATAAAGACCACCGCGGCGGTTCTCAAAAGCCAAGGCACTGGTGGCAAGCTGATGGGTGAATTGCTGTCGAAACTCGTGAGAGATCAAGGACCCAAATGGGTAGCGGAAAAATGGGACCAAAGTGGACTCCAATGGAGTGACATTACCGACACAAAGATGGAAAACATCGACGACATAATTAAACAATACGTAAGTGCCGTTTCATGAAAAAAAAAAAAAAAAAGATTAAATTTAAAATTCCATTTGTGATAGAATATATCTAAGATATTTTTTTTTTTTTAATTCAGAAACTGGAGTTCCTCAGCGGCGAGTGCAAGAGCTCGGACATTGCCTCTTCCGGTAGTCAATTAACGAATGAGCAGATCCATGATCATCTCGTGAAACTTATGCGCGAGAGCAACTTTGACAATATCTGCAGTTGGATATTGGTGAGTATTCGGTTTTTTTTTTCTACTTTTTTTTCAAAATCAATTACCGCGAATTGCGCTCATTCGATTTATTGTTTTTTTTTATCTCTCTTCAGGCGAACGTTGGCAGCAGAGTAACAGACCCACAATTTATCAGAGTTATGATGACAGCGATTCTGGATGTCACTGTCGGTACGTGACGCACCTTTTTTTTTTATTGGCTAACAAAGCGAATGAACCATTTTTTTAAATCTTTAAAACATTAATTTACAGAGGAACGTCATAAAGTGTGGAAGCTCAACGAGAGCTCATTCAAAAATCTACAGACCCTCATAAAGCGATTTATCGCTGACGCTGACGCGGATCTGGAATTGCAGTGTCTTTTCGCGATTCAAGCGTACGTTCACAGATTGGAGCATCCGCACGGTAAGATGTTTTTGTTAAAAAATGTTAAAAAAAATAATGGAAAATAAGTCTGTCCTTAAATTTTCAAATCTTTACATTTTTGTTCTAAAACGCTTCTGTATTTAATTGCAGGTCTGTTATTCTCAATATTGAATTCGCTGCATCAAAACGATATACTCTCGGACGAAGCATTCCTCTCGTGGGAGTCGCACACAGGAGAGTTTCCGGGTCACGCAGTCGCGATAAAAGGCCTGACATCGTTCTTCACGGGGTTACGTGAACCCGACAGTGACGATGCGTGAGGCTTGCACGCGACTGTTCCGGGTCGTTACACGAAAAACCGATCATCGAGCGCGTTGCGAGAAACAGGTTTGAAAATGAAAAACGAGAAAAACTGGATTTTGTACGGTTGTGCGGAGGTTTATGTATTATAGTTCTGGGGGTCCGAAGGACGCGATGAAAACGCGTGAGAAAAGGAACATCGGTTGAGTTTCGAGAGAACCATTTAAAGAATAATGAAAGAAGGAGAGAGGGAGAGAGAGAGAGAGAGAAAGAGAGAGAGAAAAAAAAACGAAAGGAAAAATAAAATAAACTGAAAGCGGACACTACACAATGGCCGTATTTGAGATACGCTATACATAAATGAAGATAAAGATTAATTATTAATTATGATACAGAAGTAAAAAAAAGAAAAATGGAAGATAATTATTATATATAATTCATTAAAATGGTTTAAAGTTTAAATAAAGCAGAAACAACAAAAGCCTCTCCATGGGTGACATTGTGTTTTTATGTCTTGTGGAAGCGTCTCTCGCCGCCGTGAGCCTGTCGTGAGAGAGAAAGAGAGAGAGAGAGACTTTCGTGGAGTGTGAACCGCGCGGAGATACTCGCCAAGCTTTTCACGTTGTCTTGGCGTCCCCCGTTGATCGTGTGCCACGGGAGAAAGTAAAAAAAAAGAAGCAAAAGAAAATAAAATAAAGAAATAATAAAGACTGTGGAACAGAGTAAAATAGCCACTTTTGTCGGTGCACGACTGTTGACCACAAAGCATCCACTGCAACCACGCTCTACTCGCGCGCGCGCGTACGTCTTTGATTAATATGAACCGAACACGCAAACTTTTTTTTTTTTCGACATGCGCTTTAATTACGATTAAGGAGTGACGACAAAAAAAAAAAGGTGGAACATTGACTTGAAACAAAAACGAATTCTCTTTCGCGTGAAACGTTTCTTTTCGCGCTAAACGAAATTAAGGAAACATAGCAAATATGAAGAAGATGAGGGGGAAAAAAAGAAATGAATAAAAATAAAAATAAATAAATAAAAAATAAAAACCACACGCATTCACTGTTGATAACCAAGTCTGAAGCGAGAGCGATGGTTCTTCCTACTATTGTAAACGAGTATAACAGAATTAATAATTTATAACATTGCGATTAAGATCTTATATAAATATATATATATATACACACATATATATATATATATAACTATATATATTGCATTGTAAGAAGGGCGTTCATAATTTACGTATGCATGAGAGAGAAAGAGAGAGTACGAAAGGAGGGAGAGAGAGAGAGAGAGAGAGAGAGAAAGCGAGGCCCTCGATTTTGTAGTTTAGCACGCGAAATCATAGGACATGGGACAATTATAAATGGTGTGCTTTACCAAGGCGTTACTATTTTTTAAAAATAACCAGTTATTTATAATCAACTGTGGTGAGAGAAAGATTAGATAGAGAGTGAGAAAGAGAGAGAAAGCGCGCGAATGCAGATCAAATTGAGACGCAATATGTGTATTGGATACAATAATTGTGTGCTTGCGCGATAATCACGTGGCAGGTACGCGGTAGCTAATTGTGCGAGTGCGAAACTTGTTAACTCTGCGAATATATAAACGTGTATAACGAGAACGACGAGGGAAAAAAAAGGTAAAAAAAAAAAAAAACACCGAAGCAAGCTCCGCGAGACTCGCAATTCTCTTGCGAGTTCTCTCGCATTACGTAAAGAGAAATTGTAGGCAAGAGGAAACAAGATGAATTGAAGAAAAAGTAAAAAATCATGGGTGCTAAAAATGTAACCCAAAAGACGATTCTCAGACAGCTGCTTCCTTTCGAGCGTTCTCATATCGATATCTTGTATAGGTACTGTTGTATTGTTTATATCGTGTGCGGGGAAAAATCCCCGCTTACTCTTGGTATGGATTGTAAAGTGAGCCTCGGTTCCCGCGACTTATCGTCGATACATTTAGTTTTCAATATTAACGAGCCCTGGAGTCTCCACGAACGAGAGAGAGAGAGAGAGAGAGAAAGTGAGAGAGAAGAGTGCGGGAATTCGCGACGACGAAAACTCGCATCCCGATTTACTACTCGCCATTAAACTTTTTTTTTTCTTTTTTTTTTTTTTTTTTGTCTTTGTTGAAACAATTATCTTATTTTTTCTCAAACGTTGAACGTCGCGAGGAACGTAATTTTCACTGTATCTTCGCGACCAACGAATTCTTCTCTCTCAATACGAGTAAGAGCCGTTCATGAAGGCGCGCCTATATCTAATTTCACATGTAAATAAAAAAAAAAAAAAAAATGAAAAAGAAAAAAAAAAAACAGATGCGCCGTAGCGACAATCCGCGAACGCTACGCGTCATTTCGCAGTGCATCGCCGCGTTAAAGTAATAAACCGATTTGTATAAAAAAAAAAAAAAAAAAAAAGAATCAAGACGAGAAACAACTACAGCAACATCAACAACAACAACAACAACAACAAAAACACCCATATAATATCGCTCACGCAAACGACCCGAGTCTCGTGATTCGAAAAATGACCAGAGCACATAACGAATTAAGAAATTGAATGAGGGTTGTGGATATATATATATATATAAAATATCTTTTTTTTTTTTTTTCTTTCTTTTTTAATTTGGCTGGCGGGTTCTCTCGTCCTTCGATATATTTCAATGATTAAACGTCGTTGTTCGAAGCTCAGCAACGAAATGCTGATACCACATACGGTAGATTTATTCTACCTGCTACAGTTTTTTCATACGCAAATTGCTCGGTGTATACGTTTTTCCTTTTTTTTTTTTTTTTTTTTTTTTTTTCACACACTGGACCCCCGATCCCCCACCACGCCTTTCTCCCGCAATCGATTGCGTGATATTTTACAATAAAGTAATTTAAAAAACAAAACAAAAAACACAGTGATATAAAATAGGCATACGACGCCAACCTGAATTTTTCTCGTGACGATTTAAAAAAAAAAAGAAAAAAAGAAAAAAAAAAAAAAAAATCCGGTGCAGCATCTAGATCAACGAGACGCGATGTAAATTCGCTCGTTCGATTACAAAGAACGGAGGCAAGATATTAAATAAACAAACGATGAAGTTGTGTCTACAGATGGGCGGGGGATATGATCACTTCCTCTCGGACCCAAATTGCAACGCTCGCGCCAACCTTTTACGAAGGGGTGCGACGATTGTGTCGCGTTCGACCGATGCACGTGAATATGCGCCAACGAGCGCACTTTAATACCCCCCCCCCCCCCCACCCTCCCCCTCAACACACCCAAAATGCGATAGATAATTATATAACTAGGATTATTTATACGTGGGTAAAGACATTGTTAAAAGTAAAAAAACAAAAAACAAAAAAAGGTTGAAAAAAAAAATGAAACTTGTGGATAAAGGAGGATAACGAATAAAAGGTTATTACTGTACATATTAAATAGCGGTGTAACGAAGGGAAAAAAAAAAAAAACACACAAGAGAATAATGACACACGATGTAATAAGGGGGTAAAGAAAGTGAGAATGCGGTTGAGCCTCAATGATTAATTGAAGAGTGCTCTAAAGGTTCGCGAAAAATAAAAAATAAAACAAAAAAAAAAAAAAAGCGAATGTAAAATCACGGATGCCGCTTCGTTCCGCAGCTCTGTCGATTACAGGCATGCATATACATATACATATTTGCAACCCCCCATGTGTATATGTATATCGGTGGTATAAATATATATAATATAAATAAAGGTAATGCTAAGAACTAAAAAAAAAAAGTAACACGAAACACATACACACATACACTTCTATAATAAATCATATCTATAATAAAAAAAATAAAAAAAAAATAACCATGCCAATTGGACGACTCATTTATCACCTTTACTCACATATTTCTTTATTGGTCGCGGTTTAGTTAATTGGATTAACGGGTTATCGTGCGGGGAAAAAAAGATAAGCTTGACTCGATGATATATCATTAAAAATAGTTCAGATATGATGGTGGAATAATTGTTACAAAAATGCAATTTTTTTTTTTTTGCGTTTATGAATTTTTTTTTTTTTTTTTTTCAGGCAGAAAAAAAAATTGACACACGTTCGAGTTTTAAGTTTTCTTTATTTCTCGGGACAATTCGAGGATCAAGTTTGGATGTTTCCGCGCCTTCGTCGAGCTCCGCATTACAGCAGTTTTATGTAGTTCGTTTCGTTAGATCGTAAAATCGCTTGTTACTGAAGACCCGATGATCTTCTGAAGTGGGCGGACGTTGTCAAGGGACCTTCCTCAGCGAAACCAGCTATTTCCTGTGGTATTATCGAGTATTCCTCGACGGAGGTGCATGGACGACACATGCACTCGAGCGGTGCTTTCGCAACGACCTAAAAGACGATAGTTAATTACAAATTTAAGGTGATCGGGACACAGCTTCACGAACTTCGAAAGCAAAAATTCAGTTCCAATGCAGAGAAGCTGACAACATTAAAGTCGAATTTTTTTGTCTACGATTTTAGTAGTATTTAATGAGAACAAGAATTATTACTCATTACAGATATTTTTTACAATTTCTCTAGAAAAAAAAAATTAATGAATTTTTAAAAAAATCTTCATAACTCGAATAAAGAATTACACCAAAAGAAATAATTCCAAAGTATTTTTCGTAAAAAAAAAAGAATTCAATCAAACTATAGCAATCTAACTTTAATAATAATAATAATATTAACAAAATAATGAGACGCTAATCTTCTAATTACTGGTAATTAATCCGCATTCTGATATTCAATATTAGCCCTAAAAATCGTCAAATAAGAAGAAATTTATCGCCCGCACGTTTAAAAATTCCCGGGCAAAAATTGTGCCAACCGCGCGCGTTCCGCCGTTCCACTTTTCACTATATATATATATATAGTGAATATATACATACATATATATATATAATTGAAGCCGAACAAAAACAACATGGCAGTAAGAAGCTCGCGGTGTCAGAAAGGTTGATAAGTGTGAATTTTCAACGGTCATGTATGTGTAAAAACGCTTTTGCTAAAGATATTGTAAACATTTGTTGACCAAGAAGCAGTTTTTTATCGCGGTTAACAGGGTTAAGTAACGACAAACCTTTCGAAGCTTACGTTCGCCTGGCTTTGCCTTTGGACAGAAGAGAGTGAAGCTTGCCTCACGTTCACCGCTCTCTTGACAACACATGCAGCTTCGCTCCATTTGCCAAATTTTCGAGCCGGAAACCTTGGATTTATTAAACAGGTAAAAAGTTGGATTATTATTAGTTCGGTTAAATTGTCGAAATCGAATATTTCACTTTGATAATCCATTCGTTTGTTCAAACGCGTACGTAGTGTTTTTTTTTTGTTTTTCTTTTTTTTTTTAGACCCCTGAATCACGTAGAATTTTCATGAATTTTATCATTAATCAAAACACTCGAGAAGCTCATCAAAATTTTTGAGGAGGGGGGGGGGGGGTGGTGGATTGCTTATCGCTGATTTCTGCACATGTTTTGTGACGAAACTTAGCTTGTGTTTATATATATTTACTTGTAAGTAACTGCTGCAACGACCCGTACAGGCGAAGCTCGAAATAGTCTTTGGCACGCATCCTGGATACTGGAGAACGTGAAATACTGGAGTAACCTGACACTCGTCAACTCCGACCATAGCGGCCACTTTACCAAAGTGGCAACAGAGCAATACTCCAACTATCGCTGTACGGTAAGCGTCAAACATTTTTTTGTTTTCATCAGTTGAAGTAAAAAGACTAATGTTGTAAATTCTTTGCGCTAATATATATTGCAAAATTTTTTGTTCTTTCTTTTCTTTTCTTCTGTTTATTTACCTAATTTTGAGATAAACGCGTGGCAAGATGGACACATTGTGTTCTACTTGGGAGACTGGCACTTTGTGTCCCTTTCTGGTATACCGTAGCTCTTTATATACAAGCCCAACCAACCCTCGTTGCAACCCCCTGCTGATCAAACCGGAGAAGGCAAGTTTCCTGAGTGGGTTGATACCAGAGTAAATGGTTTACTGGCCTGTGCCTGGAACATTTGAATATAGTCAAACTTTTATAATTTATGCACAATTTGTATATCGCAGAAGAGGCCAAATTTGGACTGATGCAAAAAGAAAAAAATATATAGAATGATTCTCTAATCAAAAGGATTTTTTTTTGCATTGATTAATTTAAACATCTTTTGATCAATCGATGTGACTGATCAGAGCAAAGTTATGGAAAAAAGTGCATATATTTTATTTAACAAAAAAATGGAAATTTGCACTGTAGACATTATTTTATTTACCATTCATTTTTCAATTATTACATTATTTTCATGCATCTTTCTTTTTCTACAGCTTTTGTATTTGCGCCTTGGGCATTAAGCAATTTTTGTAAATTGTACATTTTTCTTCTTAATCAATATCACAAGTCTGAAGCAAAGCTGCAGTATGAAAAAAAAAAAAATGGATATATTTTGTTTTAAAAAATAAAAAATTCTCTGTCTACAGCATAGCTTACTTGTTAACAGAGAAAATCGTGGCTTTATGCTAAGAATGGTTCTCAGTTTGATAGTAGAAAATTGACCCTTCAGCCTTTTTTTTTTTTTTTTTTTTCTTGGCTTAGACATAAATTGATACATAAATTTCCGCGTATATGAGAACCGCCTCGACCACTTTGGCGAGCACTCACTTTGGGGGCACCCTGCGGTTACAGCAAAGCACTTATACGCTGCTGTTTAATGCTCTATCCCTGTACGTACGTTATACGGAATCCGGAGTGAGGCTGCTAAGCTTGTTTTCCCACTTGACCCATTAAGCTCAGCCCTTTTTCTTCGCGTTACAAGAATAATCCCTTCCTGATTTACGATTGATATTACACCCTAAGGAGTGGAGAATTAAAAGCGTTCCTCTTTTGGCGCTGGTATTAATGCGTTATTCGCTGTGACAACAGAAATTAGAGGAACATTTTCAATTTCTTCAATTGCTTAAATGCTCCATCTTAATCTCTAGGATTTCTAAAATTTTAATTCCCAATTTAATAAACATAAACGCAATTATATCGGTCATTGACTTTCTACCTTTTCTGTGAACTTTAATTCATTTTCGAATGAATTTAAAACATGCAAATTATAGATAACATTTCGACACACATGATTGTCTAAATGACTGCAGTATTGTTGAATTTAAAATCTCAAATCATTGTAAAATCAACTTTCCGTGATTTAGAGAGCGGCGGATCTCGTAAAATTTATGTTTGGACGACGTCCACTGGCTATACATATTTTTTTTTTTCCTTAATGGCTTACAATGAAAGGACTTGTGAGTAACATAAAACGTTATACTGTATATTCAGCTTTTATTCAACATAATCGGGGGTACACTTGTTCCCTCAATAATCGCATTTGGTTGAACGCATTCGGTTCTACATTTATCGGTAATAATTCACGGTAATACAATGTACGAGTGTGCTTAGAGGAAGGCGTTGCATTTCTGTTGTTGTTATTCGTCGGATCTTCTATCTTGAAAAGTCGCCGCATTTGTAGCACTTGCATTCGGCTGGCTCTCGCAATTTAATCTCCATTGTCGCGGTCTCCTCGCTCTCGAGTCTGATTCCATCGGGATCGTAGCAATGGCTCAATTTCACCACGCGTTCCTTGAGATAACCCTCGCGGCAGCAGTAGCATTCCTGAAAAAAAAGTAGAAAAAAAATATATATTTAAAACAAATGCGATAAAAAAGGAGAATTTTTATTGGATTTTTCGTATTGCATTGTACAAGCGACCTTCATAAATCCTGTGGCTGTTTTGACGCTCGGCCGAACTTGCGAGCTGCAGTATCCCTCGCACTTGGTGACCGACAAATCGCCACTGCAAGTCCTCAATAAACTTCTGTTGTCGTCGAACTCATCTGCAATTAAATATTTCAGGTGTCCCGTCTGATTCTGCTTTTCTTTCTATATTATTTTTTTTTTCTTCACATTTTTCTTTGCATAAATCTTGTACCCTTTGTAATATGTATCTCCGACATAAGCGTTTCGCAATTATCGTCGCCCGAGCGTTGTGCTCTCGCGACGATCACTAGAATAAAGATCGGCAAGAAGAATCGAACGATTGTTATCAACATCGCAAAAAAGAAAAGAAGGCTTATCGAAGCAAAGCTGAGAATAGAAAGAAATATTCGGTGTCCGGTTTGTTTTACGGAGAAAAAACGTTCTCCTCGAAGGTGCCGATCGGAATGAAAGGGAAAAACGTACAGCAGACGCTTTTATAGCTGGACAGCCCTTTTCTCGAATCCGATCACGTCGGGGTGTTCGGCTCCTGCTATGTCTTAATAGTCTCCCTGGTCTGAGGTCAATCCCCCATGGCTTTTCTCTCCGATCGAGCTGGACGATCGTTTTCAAGACAGCGCCAATCTCGTCTCTCGTTTTTTTTCTTCTTTTTTTCCTAACATTATGCATTAGTTTCCTAATGCTTTTTTTGTGTCACTCAACTGGATATTAAATTTTGCCGAGAGATCTTCAAGATTACATTGTTTAACGAAAGACTTTGAATGCATTGAAAATCTTATCTTTTTTTTTTCTTCTTTTTTTTATTCTTTCTACTTCATAAGGAATAAACATCGTTACGTTTCAAATATCAAGTGAAATTGATTAATAATTAAATGGTACAGATCGAATCAATTGTTCAGTGATCACTTCTCGTTTTTCCTGGACAATTGTCGCGCATATCATCCTCGTCGTTGAACGTTTCACCGCACCACGTGCAGTAGAAATATTTGTCCCTCAAATATTTTGTCAGAATTTCCAACTTCTCCACAGTCGTGAGTTTCTCGATTTCCGGATCTTCCTCCTCCTCCTCTTCTTCCTCCTCGTCGGCATCGCTGCCGCTGGAATCGTCGCTGACTTTCTCCTTCTTTACTATTGGCCAGTACCACGATTCTCGAGGTTCTGTTATTTTGTTGTTTGCGTCGAGTTGCTCGCACACTCTTTGGCTCTTCATGAGATCGACTTCGGCCAATTGATCCGCTTTTCGCTGAGCCAAACGCACGCGGAAATCATCAGTCTGCAGATTTTCCAATCTTTCGATTGGATTTGTTTTCTTTGTTGATTTTTTTTGCACCGCTTTACCGAGTCCCATTCTGTTTGCTCTGACGTCGATTCCAATGGGCTCGGCGATTCCCGATTCTGTTTTACCGACTCCCTGTCCTGGCTTATATCCCATCTTCATCAGCATCTCAAAACCTGTGAGTAAAATATCAATTTTTTAAATCAATTATCATATATTTCGTTGTTTAATCAACAGGCCAAAATTACAATTTTTTATTATTCGCATTTCGTTGTTTGTTGCAATTTTGTCAATTTAATTTCAATGTTTAAAAAGAAATCATAATAATATTTAATTGATTTTAAGATTTTCTGTGACTGAATTTTTATAGAATGTTTTAGGTGTATTCTGTTATTTGAGTTATAATATAAAAGAGAAAAGAAAAAAATCAAAACAAGATTCAATTTTATATTTCTCATTATTATTAATAAAATATAATTTGACAATGTAAATGCTATTTTCAGGAACATAAAAAAAAATATTTGTTTTCTATGCATCTTTAAAAATCTGAGCTACAATAATTAGAAAAATATTTATAAAAATTCATAGCCGCAACTGATGCAGTTATCTCTTTGTTTTTTTTTTTGTTTTTTTAATTATTATCTAATTTAATAATCAAAAGTAGCGAAACCTTTGTTGCTAGAGGAGATAGCCAAGGATAATCCTTCCTCTCGCTTCTCCTGTTCCATCACTCGCACTGACTTATTTCTCTCCTTATTCTTTGCCTCCAATTCAGCTTTCCTCTTCGAGAGCTCCAGCTCCCGTTTATCGGACTGTCGATATATGAGACTAGGAGCTTTGTATTGCTCAGTTCCTAGCAGAAACTTGTCGGACATGTAGTCGTCGTCATCTGACATCGTGACTATCTGCGATTTACCTAGAATCGTGATTCAAATCAAGCAACCCAAAAAATAATGTATTTTCCGCGTTGGACATTCGTTTTGCTTCGCAAATAACATAAAAACAATCGCGTTAAACATACGAAATTTCAATACTGTATAAACTGTTAATTTACACTCGTTGGATTACCTCAAAAAATTCGATGCTATTGTTCGTACAACAATCGTTGAGCTAGACTTAAAAAAATAAAAAAAAGAACTACGAACGAAGCTACTTAATTTGTTTATCGCATTATCAAATAAACCAACTTGAAGCTACACGCTAGAGTTGTTGTGACACAAATGACAAAGTTTTATAGGTTATGTTCGCGTCTTAATGCTAAAGCCTCAGCAGCAAACATTGACCGTCGTACTCATAAATGGAGGGAGGCACCTCAGCTTTCTGAAAAAAGGAAAAAAAAAAAAAAAAAAGGCGAAACGGCATAAAGTTTGTCTCTGCGATATTGATTCGTGGCTAAAACGAGGCGCGTTTACTCATTACTGTATCGTCGATGAAAGACTCGCAGTTCCAGACCTTCCAAATCAGGGATAATTGAGCGAAAAAAAAGGAAATAACTATAGCTCAGGTGTTTTGCAATCTTATAGGACGAATAATAATAATAGGTTTGAACCTATATTCGCACTACTGACATGCAAAACAAATCTACAGTAATAAAAACGCAATTATGACGAGAGGCAACGCATGAGAACTACGAGAGGAGGGGTACCCCTTCAATCATACATATGTCTCTGCGGGTCGTTCCAAAAATAGATACTAGCGCAATGCCCCGACTATGTACACAGGTTACTTCTATTCTCGTCATTTCAAATTCGCGATCATGATTAACAGGGTGACTAAAAAAAAAGCCTTGTCGCCTTCGTGTATAACAATAAGATGACGCGTTGTTGCGTTTCATCTCGCTCTCTCAAAATTGTGCATTACATATATTAATATAAAATTGTCTCTTTTGAAAACGCGCGTAATTTCGATCGGTGTCATTCTCGATATCTCGAAGGATCGCGGTGATCGCGCGGCGGTATTATTATCGAGATCAATTACTTTTTGAAACGATATTAGCGTGGGACACTCTCCGTCCTCCCCCCCTCCTCAAGTCGACGACTAGAGCCAATAAAATACTATTCGCTGCGAGGTCTCTCAAATAACCAAGTGTAATGAATGCGGCTGCAGAAAACGCGTCAACGACGTGAGAGAACGCGTAGAAAAGTCTAGAGCAGCGTGGAAAATTTGAAAAATCGAAAAAGTGTCCATACACAAAATAAAGATACGCAACAGTCTTGTGTATTACTGCGATTAAATTACGTTGCTCTCCCGGGTTTTCCTTTCCTTTTTTCTTTAAATCTGACGAAGAATCGCGCAATTTTGAATAGCATCGAGACAGAGAGAGAGAGGCGAGACTGCGAGAGTAGTACAGAGAGAAACGATAGTGTCTCGGGGCTTCAGTGGTGTCGTAGCTAGCGGTCGATAGACAGGGAAACGCGGAATTCGGATCGTCGAGCTGTTTCGAAACAAAAGGGAACGCGAACCACGGTGGTAGGTGCTATTTCCACGACCGTGGCCCCTGTGTTTCGCACTCTCTCTCTCTCTATATATATATCTCTTTTTCTCTCTTTATCACTTTCTCTCTCTCCCTCTCACTTTGTGTGTGTCTCTACTGGTATCCACAACGATATTTCGAGTTCGCTGTGTACACTCGTGCGGAAAAAAAAAAGAAGAGTAAAGAAGAAAGAAGGAAAACGTATCGAAAATTTGTCCGCGTGAACGTGCGGGACTGGCCTCGCGGCAACGGGAGTGCCACTATCGTTCCTCTCGGGGCGGTCCTGTCGTTCGTCGAACGCGGAAATAGTATAAAATCTGGTGTGTTCGTGTGTGTATGTCTGTGTCTGTTGAACGGCCCCGTGGGCTGAGAATACAAGGCTCGATTGGTGGTTCGCCGGAGCTTGTTGTAATCCTGTATATCTATCCTCACGGTGATTTCAGGGAATATACTTGATAGTTTGGCAACTCTGGACCTCTCGTTGAGATTTCGTTTACGTCGCCTTCTGTGTATCTCCTTGGAGAGGTTTGCGAGGAGAATAAATACCGGGCGTGCCGGCTCTGCGGCAGCAGCAGCAGCAGCAGGCGTTTGCAATCAGCGAGCAAGTGAAGAGGATTCTGTGGGCTGCTGGTGTTTCGAGAGACGTCGCGCACGAGTGAAAAGAGGAGTGAGAGAGAAAGACAGTTTAGCCAGAAGAGAGAACAAGACGACAGAAGAGATTTCTTTGAGAGTTCGTTTTTCTTTTTTTTTTTTTTTTTTTTTTTTTTGTTGATAAGTGACTGTTTCACAAACGCGTTCACACTGGTTTCAACCGTTGAAACGAAAGAAAAAAAAAAAGGAGCTGAGTGAAAATCTGGTGTTGTTTGAGTGCTTAAATTCTAATCGCAAAAATGCCAAATCCAGCGCCTTACGCCCTGCCGAAGATGCGCATTCTTCATGTAGCGACTTGCACCACCGACGAGAAAGTCGTTAGATTCTCGTGATTGTGACAAAGCCGTTTACGTCGAGGCACCTTTTATTCACTGTCGAGGGGTGCACATAGTTTGTTAATTGTCACTCTGACAGTCGACTGAGAGTGCAAAAAAAAGAAGAAAAAAAAAAAAAAATACACACAAAGTAAAAAAAAAGAAAAAAAACATTATATCTGTGAAATTATCGTGTCATCTGTGAGACTGTACTTTTGATTGAAAATTTTCAGATTGACTCTACGCTGTTTCAACGAAATTGCGCGTAAAAAGAAGAAGTAAATAAAGAGAAACGTTTTGATTTCATCGATCGATCGAGACATTGTTCTGAAAAACATTGTTTTGGTTATAGAGCAACTAAGGCTATGGTTGTTGCTAGCGGATGTTGGGTACATAATGCTGGCTTCAATAAGAACCAGAACGTCTCGAACAATCTGAGCTCGGGCGGTGATAACGACAACAACAACAAGATGACGGCCAAAGGGATTCTCATATGTCGAGATAATTCTCACGCCTTTCAAGAGCGTACATTGAATTTGGAGCAACCTGTGAAGATCGGACGTTCTGTAGCAAGAGCCAGAGCGGCTACCAATAACGCCATATTCGACTGCAAAGTTCTCTCTCGTAATCACGCTTTACTCTGGTACAGTGCAGGCAAGTTTTATCTTCAGGATACAAGAAGCAGCAATGGAACTTTTGTCAACAATCAGAGACTCAGCGCCACTGGATTGGAATCCACGCCGAGGGAGGTATGCTCAGGGGATATCGTACAGTTTGGAGTGGACGTCATGGAGAGCACAAAGAAAGTTACTCACGGTTGTATAGTTGCCACTCTCAAGCTCTATTTGCCGGATGGAAAGGAAGCGAAAGCTAGTCGCAGCATGTCTGTGGCTAGTCCTGCGGGTGATGTCTCACTGGAGGATCTTTATAAGCTGAATCAGTATGTTCAGGAGGCCAACAGGAGGGAAGAAGCTCTTCATGGTAAACTGGCGCATCTTCAGTCACTCGTGGAGAACACACGTAAAGCTACGGACCAATCGTGGAGGGCGCTCATCGACGAGGATCGTTTGCTCTCACGCGTCAAGACTGTCGAGAGCCAATTGGTGGCATGTTCGAAAAACTTGACGGAGGATAAAATAAGAAACGAATTGGTGAGGCTCGAGGAGGAAAAAGCGCAGTATCAGGTAGCAGCGAAGGAGGCACTTAGGAAGATACATCAGGAGAAGCTCGAGGTTACCCAGAAACTCGTGCAGTTGGAGAGTCGGCTCAACGAGACTGAAGAGGAATGCCAGAGTCTTCACGATGTGTCGAAACACGCGCAACTCGAGTTACAGGAGCTCGCCGCTAAGTACACCGAGGCACAGAGAAATTTGCAATTTATGGAGAACAAACTTGTGGAGAAGGAGGAAAGCTCGTCGGAGATTGTCAAATGGGCGATGCAGGAGAAGAATGATCTTTTGAAGAAGGTCGAGGAACAGGCTAAAGTCGAGCGTTTTCTTCAAGCTCGATTGCGCAACTGTTGGCTCGAGGATCCCGTTAATATCCCAAAGCACATTACCGCTATGAGAAATTACATGCAAACACTCGTCGACATGAATCCTAAATTAATATCCGACAGCGATGTCACCTCGAAGGACGGCGTTAATCCGATCGAGGCGATAAACGGCATTTTGAACAAACTCGATGCCATGCTCGTTGAGAACAATGACAGCGAGATCGCCGACACGAATCTATCGAACAGCGAGAACAAGCAGAATCAAGTGAAAATTCAGGATGTCGACTCGAATCAAATGATTATCATGAATTCGGATGAACGAGCTTTTGAGAAAAATGAGCTTGACGATACGACTAATAAACGCGAAAATTCGAGCGACTATGTTATACGAACCTTAGGAATTACCGCGGATTCGGAACGTCGACGACAGAGAGCACAGGAGTCACATTCCAGGAGGACCACCCTCGTTAATGGCGGTACGAATCTCGATGATAGCGCGGAATCCGATGCCGCTAACGACATTACCGAGGACACGTGCAGCATCGGCAGCGAAGACACGTGGAGCGTGTCCGTCGATGAGACTGGCGAAAAATCGGTAATCGAGATGAAGCACGTGGAGGAAAAACGCGAAGTGGAGGAACAGCAGGGCCATGACGACGAAGAGGAGAATGAGGAGGAGGCAGAGTCTCTGCGAGCTCGCGAAGCTCGACACAAGCTTGAGGTCAGATTCGCAAGTGGCACCAATGGAAAGGATCTTGAAGAGGTTCATTACGATCATTCGTATCAGCCCGAAGAGGAATTTGCCGATGTCGCCAATGCCACCGGCGACGATGACTCCTCTGACTCTATTGAATCTCCGAACGAATCGCTAGCCTCGTCGGTCGTCGCCCCACCCGAACCCGACAACAAGGACGACGATATCGATAAAGCCGAGAATCTCGAATTGGACGAAGAATGCGAGGGCGAGCATCTCGAGGGCGATTATATTAAAACCCTTAAACCCCTGTCGAACACGATTAATCAGTCGAACTCGCACACGAGAGAATATATATTACGTACTTTGATAAGCTCGCTCGAGTCGCTGAGAGGCGAGGACGATCTCGAATCACAACAGGTGGTGAAGCGTGAACTCGATCAACTGAGAGATTGGCTTGTTCAAGAGTCGAGCGAGAATATCGTGAATAAATTAAAGGAACTGTATTATCGCGCGAAAAATGAGGATCAACGGATACAGGAGGTGAACGAGGAACTCGTGATTCTTAAGGAAAAATATAATATACTGAACGAAGAGAAAAGCGAACTGTCGAAGCAGTACAAGACTCTCAAAGCACAATGCGGCGATCTTTTGAACACGTCTTACAGTGTACCGATACAATATGTCGCGCCAATCGCGGTTGCTCTTGTGTGGATGTTGCTCGAAAAGATGTTCTAATGTTTTCTCAATATTGTAAATAGTCTCGTTAAAACGGAGACCCTCTGCCCAATTTATCAAAGAGTTCGGCTCAATTTTTTATTTTACTTTTGTTGTTGTCTCTCTTGATGAGAAGTAAAAGCAAAGAGAAAGAAAAATGAAAAAAAAATAAAAAATTACCGTGCCCGAAGCGCTGTTCGAAGATTCGGCGTTGTATTTTTTTTTTTTTTTTTTTGTTTGTTTTTGTTTTCATTTTATTATTTTCTACTGTTTAACGCGTAAATCGAGCAATGTATATTGTATGTATATAAATGTATTTATATTTCCATTTAAAAGTTATAAATGCGTCGAGATGAATCATTGATGGAGAAGCTTGATTGTATCCCTTCCGCGTTCAAAGTGTTTCTCGTGCAACGGCGAGAAAAAAAAAAAAAAAAAAAAAAAGTCCCCTGTGGGATGCACAATGGTTGCTGTCTCGTACACACAACTGGCGACAATGCAAGAAAAAAAAAAGAAAAAGAAATAAATAAATAAATAAATAAACACAGAAATCAAACGGACTCTTTTTAGCAATTAATTATTATTAATGCGGTCGATCGATTAATGCGAGGGACGAAGGAAGCGGCGAGAGTTTCATTGATATTTGGATTAAAACGAAGTATAGACAATACCACGTAAAATGTTCAATACGCTGCCAATTTCGATATCATATCTTCTTCGGACATACGACGTACTTCTTCCTTATCACGAAAAAAAAAACACAAAAAAAAAATACAAAAAAAAAAAAAGAAAAATAATATTAATGATGCACACCTTACGTATCTGTTCGTTGTATGATTATTTATAATATAGTTGATAGATTATTAATAATGCGAGATGGAACACGGCGATGCGTATATTTCACGAAACTTTCGTAAAGTCTCGGTTGTATACGCAATATAAAAAAAAACAAACAAACAAACAAACAAACAAAAAATGTAAACGAAGAATACAAGGGAGAACGATTGAGAATGAAAACGGTGTTTCAGGTAGATTTGCGATCGATTCCCGTGTGTGGATGTGCACAGTTTTAATTTTTCTAAGATGCGAGAACGCGATGAGTGAGAGAGCATTTTCTTTTTTTTAATTTCTACTTATACAATTAAATAGTCTTTTTCAATAAATTCGTATTTATCTTTAAAAAAAGAAAAGAAATAAAGAGAATAAAGCGCTATTTAAATGGAGAATTAAAAGCACCGTCTATGAAGTCACCGATGTAATGATCTTGCGGGACTGGATTTTCTTCCAACACATTTTTCGAATATATATCATTAGAGCCGATACACACGAAAAAAAAAAAAAAAAAGTAAACTCTTTTGCCCCTCGTCAGACCTAAACGACTATCGGGCAGAGATTCGTCCTTGTTCCTTGAATTCTATAAAACGAAAATTCTAAAATAACGGTTAGTTGAAGAAGAAAAAAAAAAAAAAAGAAAAAAGAAAAAAAGAAAGAAATACACACGGCCATTCGCGTAAAACGAAAACGGCCTAGAACTGCGTTTCCGTACGGTTTTTCTATCACTTCTTTTTATACAAAGTACGAATTAAAATTTACTGTATTTTCTTAACGATTCACTCGGTTCCGTAGAGTGCCATTGCGCAAAGTCGATTAACGATAAATCAGCTTTGCGCGAGAGATATTTGAGATCGTAGAGGAACGTATATTTAAAAAAAACGAAAAAGCGTAATTTGTGAATCACCAGAAAGTAATAAAGAGAAAAAAAAAAAAAAAAAAAAAAAAAAAAATAGAGCAGATACCACGCGCATGGGAGATAAAACAGTTCCATTTTCCAAAAAGGTAATATCCAGCTTGCTGTACATTCGGGGCTGACTTCTTGGAAGATCGAAGCAATATATTAATTGTAGCCAACAAAGCTTGTACATAATATTGTTAATATAATCTTACTACCCGTGTAACAGTCATTATAAAGAAAAAAAAAAAAAAAAAAAAAAAAAACAGAAATAAAATTAACTTAATTAAAAATGCTGTGGTCGACGTATTTTCATGTTAATCCCCCCGCACGATTTTTCACAGATTTCAATAAAACGGAGTATCACGACCTGGTGTTATTTTGAATTTTTTTTTTTTTCTCTTCTTTTTTTTTAATTTTTTTTTTTACGCCACCCGAGAGAATAGAATCTACTGCAGTCGGATCTACTTATGCATAGCGCGTGTCCCTGGCATTGCGCCACCTAATAAGAGGCTGATTCAACGATTTTCATCATACACACACACACATATCCACACACTTCCGTCATTCCACTTACGTCGCCAGAATCGCGATAAACTCACATTTACAAATGCAAATGAACACTTGTTTACGGAGCGAATGAGGTTCTCGCGAGTCATGTATCTTAATGGATTACCATAGGAAGCCGTCACAACAGAGCTTCATTGTTCGGCTCCGAAATGATAAAAAAAATTATATATATATAATTTGATAAATAATATAGATTATTTGGCTATTCGAAAAAATATAAATTATCTTAAATTCTATTTCAGATCCAACTGGATTACGGTGTTCTCGTTGAAGCGCAGGGAAACGAAGTCGACGAGGATTCTTTTGGTAACGCTGCCTGAAACAAGGAGATGCATTGATGAAGAGAAAATCGGAGGAGTTAACGAGTAGCCGGAGCTCGAGAATGGCCGGTGGATCAAGCTCAAATGGCGACTCATCGCCTAGCAGGATTTGCCGAGATTTTCTTCGGAACGTTTGTCATCGTGGCAAAAGATGCAAGTATCTTCATGAACGCTCCGAAGATGATCCTGTTGAGGAATACACCTTTTGTCATGATTTTCAAAATGGCATGTGTCACTGGCCGGGCTGCAAGTTTCTTCACTGCACGGAGAGCGAGGAAAAGCATTTTAGAGCGAGCGGAGAGCTACCGGCGCATATCATAACACGACTGAAATGCAATGCCGATAAACCGGAGTACCCGGTGTGCAAGGATTTCATCAAGAGCACCTGCCAGAGAGTCAACTGCAAGTTTCGTCATTACAAGAAGGAAGAGCCACCGATAAATATTCCAGCGGTACCGCATCTCGCACCACCGAGACCTCAGCACAATGTTAACGGCGCGAGCAACGGCGACAATCACAGATACGAGGAGGAAAGGAAGTGAGTAATCTATATCCTTCGTTACATTCCGTTTCAAGGCTTATTACTCATCCGGCAATTAGTGTCTGACTGTGCAGGATCCGAGAGGAACTCCGTTATTTGCTGGCTAACTAAAATGGGCAACTTATCCGTTAGCTTTTAATGATCACTCGGTTGTCGTGTTGTCCCATTCGTCGATTATTCTTTGTTTTATAAAAAGTCACTGTTGATTTTATCAATTATCTTTTTTTTTTAATTAAACCATTTTTTTTTTTCAATTTTGGTAACGTAGGTTTTGTGAGAATAGAAAAATTAATCATTATTCTTATTTTATATTATTTTTATTTTACATAATAATAATTTTACAGAGTTAAATATATTAGTGAAAAAAATTCTTTAACAAATTTGATATAAAACGTTTTTAAATATAAAATAAGTGTTCTGATTTTTCCTTTTTTAAAATAAAAATCTACAGATGACAAGTAAATGCTTGCCTGTAAATAGGCAAGCACTTACGTAATACAATCCTAGCGCTCTGGTGTAATGGAGCACAATATATAGATGTGACGTTGTAGCAAACATATCGCACATTTACATAAATATGTTACCTAAGCGTAACACGAAAAGCTCGGTAGGTAGGTAAAACGGAGATGAAAGCGTACGCGGGTTGTCTAAGCTAATGTCAGACACTATGAAAGCCTCCCTTCACGACGCTCTCTAGCATCACGAGTGAGTAATTATTCCTGGATGATTATTGATCTGCATGTTATTTCCGTCTCAGCTTCCACTGGCAGTTAGAAGATCAGCATCCCCTTGTAACCAGCAACGGGTACAACGCCTCACCGCATCCCGGCGATATTCTCGGTCCTCCCGAGCCCAAGCGTAGAATAGTATCGGGTGAGACGGTGTTGCACTTCGAGACTTCTCAGCTGGTCGGACAGCAAACAGCACAGCCGATCACACCAGGATATTACTATCCGGTAATAGCGAGAAACGAGGCCAGAGCCATTGTTCTCGAGGACGAGAACTCGCTGCTACGGAAGAAAATCGAGGAGCTGAAGAAACAGGTGGGACAGTCAACTAGGAATTACTATACAAATTTCAACTGTTTTTTTTTTGTTTACGCTTTCGCTTTTGGTATTTATTTCTATATTGAAATAAATAAAATAAATAAATTGTAATATCGATGAGACAAAGTTAAAAAAAAAAAAATTAAATCCTAAATCAACATTTGGCAAGAAATACCTGAAAAAAAGTCTCGCAATTGTTGTGAAATTTCCTGCTAGAAGATTTTTTAACTTGTTTTGGTATTCTCACAGGTAAGCGATTTGACCGCCACCAATGAGTTTCTTCTCGATCAAAATGCTCAACTGAGGATGTCGGGAAAACGTACGACGAACGTGACCGCCGTTACCGTGCCCGCGGTTACAATCACCAACACAGTTCCTCCCTCGCAGGCACCGACACCTCAACAAATGGTGAACGCTGCCGTCGCCGCGGGTACACTTCGCACCGTTACCGCGAGCGTTGCCACAGTACCCGTGAGCATTGCCACCGTAACACCGGTCTCGATCGCCGCCGTTTCAATGGCTCCTGTTTCCATACCACCGCCAATAGTCACAATGGCCCAGCAAACAATAACAATGAGTGGATCGGGTCCTCAGCCCACCAATCAACAGCTAAGCAATCAGGCCAATACCCAACAGACAGCCAATTTACCTCTTTCAATATCGGGCCCAACCGCACCGATGGTTTCCTATCCGATTATGACACAAGAACTCAGGCCAGTTCTTCAATAATATACGTACGGGACGAGCAGTCGTATGCACGGGATATACGATCGAGCGATGAACTTTCCTTGCCGGGAGCAGGAGAGCCTGTCGCGTTAAAAACCACGAGTACCTTAAGCAAAAACCGATCTACTGAGAAAAATTACACAGAGAGCACGCGTCGATCTTTGGCCAGCACTTTTTTTTTTTTTTATAGTCGAAGATTGTCGGCAAATCGACAGTGCATTTTGCTAACCTATTGGTCGAACACTCGGGAAAACATTTTGTTGGCATCAATAGTTCGACAATCATTCCGTTATTGTCTTTGAAATTATTGTATTGAGGTTCGTTCGAAATTTCAACTATAGAAAATTAGTTAAGCAGTTTCGAATAGCCTTAACACAATAATTTCGCCTAACACATGAAGAAAATTGTTTGGCGACTTTGATTGCGAAAAAGGTAGACTCGTTATGATAGATTTTTAACGGGAGCACGAGTATGTTCATTTATCTTTTCGCTGTTTATCTCAATTAGACGATGCTGCTTGCCCCGTCACTTCGTTTTTCTTTTTTCACTCTCTTCAGTGACAACCGTGGCGTTTCGACGCAATTTCTACATTATATCGGATTGATTTATCGAATTGATAGACGTGATAAATATTGTTCGAATTTAATCCCGATGACAATTGTGCTAAATTTTTCAGTCAAGGATCATCGTTATTTGTGCGAATGAAACAAACGGAAAATCTAATAGATTCCGTGTATAATATATTTCAGATTTGTTTCGTAGGGTCATTCTGGTTTGTCCAATTCAATCAAGATATTCTTCACTGAAATCGTTGTAAACACGTATGCCTATAATATTCGCGTCCAGTCCTAGCGATCAAAGGATTAGTGAGCAATTTTCGTAGAAGTGAATAATGCCTGTTGAACACTAATGAGAGAGATAATTTACGATCCTCGAGAGTCACGAATTTTTAATACGTCAAATAGACGTATTTTTTTTCGGCTTTCACGAGAGATACAAGTATAGGATTAGCGATTTGCCTAAATCGGAGGCATCGCATACTTAGATATTAATATACTGTAAGTACAAACACGAAAGAAATGAGAAAAAAAATTGTATATTACGCACGGGGGACGTTCGGAAAAAAGCCTATTCGTACGGGAATCCGTACGCGCTGTAAATAGTATTCAGTTGCTAACCCGCCCAATTATTTCGGATATAAAGAATTTGTATAATTCCATTAACGATTAAATAATTTAACTATTCTTATACTATAGTGATATTTTGAAGAAAAAAAAAAAGAAAAAAAAAGATAAAGTACTCATAGCGGTACTTTGAGTTGCCCG
Source organism: Perithous albicinctus (assembly GCA_964016905.1). Taxonomy (NCBI): domain Eukaryota; kingdom Metazoa; phylum Arthropoda; class Insecta; order Hymenoptera; family Ichneumonidae; genus Perithous; species Perithous albicinctus. The sequence goes on along the minus strand of OZ024693.1, from coordinate 22,482,324 downwards.
GCGTCGTTCGAGCGACGAGTCACTACGGATAAAAAGAAATTTTGAAAATGAAAAAAAATTGTTAGCGTTTATCGTTCGAGCGTCAATGCGTTAATTTAAGCAAGTGATGATCGAATGTTGATATTTTGTGTTCATTTTTTTTTTTTTTTTTTTTTTTTTTTTTTAATAACACGTCACTTGCAAAACTTAGATGTAAGTATTAATTGAATACATATGTGTCTGGTTTTTGAAAGAAGGGTTTTTGAGAGTGTATAGCTATGTTAGAAACTAATCGCCTTTGAAATAAGCAAGAAAAAAAAGTTAGTCTTAAGCTACCCCCTTTATTCATTGTTCCTGATATTTGCCACTCAGGTTCTTTACATTTCACCGTTGCAAGAATAAAGTCCATTACCTTAAAAAACAAAACGAAGAACAACAGCAAAAAAAAAAAGAAAGAAACATGAATTTTCGTAAATGCATCCGTTACTCTCGTGTAACACTGTTAATAGCTGATGATATCGCTCTCGTAATACGGGAACATCGGTATGGAAATTATATAAATTAGTCCCCGAAGTTCAAGTCAAAGAAAATTGACTTGTGCACATTTTAAACGACACTTGTGATCCACCAAGTGTGACTATACGATGAAAGTGGATTTTATGTGGATTTTAACGATACACAATTAATCGATTATTTTGCTTTCATCCCGTCGAATCTAGACATTTTTCGTACTTGTGACGAGCTGTTGGATTCTACTGCAAACTCATGAAAAATCGCGCGAAGTTTTTTTTTTTTTTTTTCATTTTATATATGCAAGTGGAATCGCGAGATCACTCTAACGGCGGCGTCTAGCGCCTGAAAGATTCGAGTCTCCGTTTTTTTTTTTTTTACGCCGTAATTGGGAGAGATTTCGAAGATCTGTTCCTTAGCCAGTAGGCACCTGCCAATAAAACTGTGCAGCAGACACCAAGCAAGAAACGTAATCGCCAGTGGTGCTTGGAGCATCTTAGCACGTTTATGACTTTGATCGTCTGTTCTTTAGTGTCTTGTTCGGTGCTGGAATTCTCGATAACGAAATTTGCCCTTTCGGCTTTTTTCTCGAGTGGCATTTGCGCGGCTATTCGAAGCTTCGCCTTTGCCTCGGTAAATCCGCATCTTTCCATCAGTCGCTGCAGCTGCAGATCTTCCTCGCTGTAATGAAAATATAATTCTTCAGGATATTACAAGCTAAGAGATTCTGTGGATTTAGAATAGGATTTTTTTTTTTTTATTTTGATATAAATTACTTGTTGAGTCGTTCAAATAGGCAATCGTTGTTAGGCTTCTAATTAATGAAATATTAAATATTTTATGATGTATACCTTCTAGGTACAAAAGAAAAAGTAACAATCATTTGTGTTTTTCAATATTTTGATCTTCTACATGAATCAGAGAGTAAAAAAGAAAAGTAGTTTTAAAAAGAGAGATTTTTGTATAAAAATTGAAAACATTGTCAGATAAATCAGTAATATTGCCTATTTCAAAAATCAGTGAGATGGAATTTTTACAATGTTTATGCTAAATTTTGTGCATTCATTTTGATAATAGTGGAGAACTGCATTTCTCCTTAACATAGAGGGAGATTCGCAAAAAATATTTATTGATTAAGCAAATTTTAATGGAGGTATGTACACATTTTTTTTTTTTTTCAATGAATATTCAGTACCTTTTTACAGATTTTTTTGTTCATTAATAAACACGACGTTTGCTCTTTAACTTTGCACAAATCGTTGCAAAAATATATCACCAATTTGACAACACTTAAAGCACAAAGTAGCCGCTATAATTCTAGATAGAAATATTATCTATAGCTTACCATGTGACTACTATAATTTTGTGCAAGTAATTCAGCATGTTGCCTGTTTCAAAGAGCAACGGCAGATCCATGACAATAAAAGGATGTCCTTGAAGAAAGTATTTGAGCGCCTGCCAGCACATTCCTCTGTATATATCGGGATGCGTTATGGCATTGAGCTTTTTTCTCTTTTCCACATCGTTGAATATCAAATCGCCAAGTTTGGTTCTGTCTAGATGGCCGTTCTCTTGGAAAACCATGTCGCCAAATTCTTTTTGTATTTTTTTCCATGCTGGCCTTCCAGGCTCCACGACTGTGATTAAAAAAAAAAAAAGGAAAAAATTGTTAAACAATGAATATATTGGGAGTTTTAATTTTTTTTTTTTAATTTTCATGAAAATTCTCAGTAATTTACAATAGCGTGACGCGCGATAGTTTGCGTGATCACAAACGACTTGAAAAATATTGAGTAAAATAATGTCAAGTTAACTAACCTTGTCGAGCGACAGTGTCCGCATCGATGACCGGTACACCGTGTTCACGAAAGATAGCCGATACGCTACTTTTACCAGTGGCAATACCGCCGGTCAATCCTACGATGAACATCTTCTCATATGCCTCGTAAACCGGACCTTTAAAGTCTCAACTGATGCGTCAGCTGATCATCGCTGACAATCTTATTCCGAAATATTCCCGAAAAATTCGTTTTTTCTTTTTTTTTTTTTTTTTTTTTTTTTTTACGTAGTTGACTATTCGCACGAGTAGTCACGTCAAAGAAAAAAATTACCGTGACACTAATAATCGTCAGATTTTGCCGTGAATATAACAAATGGAGAGTGTCTGCAGTATGTTTGTTCCAGTCGACTGTAGATATCACATCGTAAGGTCGATTTACCAATTATTGGCCATCTTGGCCGAATTGTTTTAGATAAATTGTTGTTGGACTAATTGCTTTAGATAATTTGTTGTCAGATGAATGGTTTTAGATAAATTGTTATCAGATAAATGGTTTTAGATAAATTATTATTAGCCGAATTTTCGGCAATCGCATAATTTTATCATAAGGAAAATAAAATAAAATTTTGTATAATATTATTTTCTTTGTTAATCGAAGTGGTAATTTTAGTTGCGGTTACTTATCGCCTTGTTACGGTAAAATTACCGGTCACATCTGTAGATGCGAGTTGGAAAGCCAAATTCTGAGAATTACTTTTTTATTCAGCACTTTCGGGCATTGGCGTGTGAAAAATTAAAAAATCGTTTTTTTTTTTCTGCGAAAAAGTGTTTTTGTCAAAAAGTGTTAGCCTAAGCGAAGAGGTCTTTATCACAAATATCTTCTTCTTTAACTTCGTCAAGTGTGCGTAGGGCTTTTGTTTCTTTTGCCGGCACTGGCCGTTTCACGATTATCGATTGTCGTTCTCAACTGCAACTGCATCTTGCTTTTCTCAAACCTTGTTGTTTACGCCTTCTGCGTGTTTACACCCTAACTTCATTGTAGTTGTCCTTAAAATGAACTCGTGAATTTTAGGTTAATTTATCACAGACCGAACTGTTAAGATTTATACGTGATAAAAACCAACTTTTTATTTCGACTTTAATTGTCTCGGTTTGTGAAGACAATCGTCAGTCATAAAGCACGAATTAGACAATCATGTCGATCGAAATCGAATCTGCCGAGTAGGTTTCGCCAACATTATCGAATATTGCTTATAAACAAATCGGGATTCGTGCCTCGTATTTCAAAAATTAATGTTCCTTCTCCTTTTCAGCGTTATTCGATTGATACAACAATATTTGAAGGAATCGAATCTCGTGAAAACGTTGCAAACTCTTCAGGTACAAAATATGATCCTTTTTTTTCTTTTTTTTTTTTTATAATACACTTTTCTTGTCAGTTGTAAGAACTTTTTTTGAGCATAATAGGAGGAAACCGGCGTTTCCTTGAACACAGTCGACAGTGTAGATGGATTTGTAGCTGATATTAATAATGGTCATTGGGATACTGTTCTCAAAGCCATACAGTCGCTCAAATTGCCGGATAAAAAGCTCATCGATCTTTATGAACAGGTGAGACAAAGCTCGTGCTTTCAGATTGTTTCTGTGTTCAAAGTTAATTAATATTGTACTGATGATTTTTTATTTTGTATCTCAAAGATTGTACTCGAGCTAATAGAGTTGAGAGAACTGGGAGCTGCTAGATTTTTGCTGAGACAAACGGATCCTATGATAATGATGAAGCAACAGGAACCAGAGAGATATATACATCTAGGTAAATGTATATATATGACATTCCAAGTGAATTTTAAGAGAAAAATTTTTTTCCTAATTTTTGTTCTAATATAATTGGTTTTTTTTTTCAATTATTGGGCAAACTTTCAGCATCTTACTCTCAATATATGGGATAATTTTTTTTGTTACCACATGTTTGATTTTTCCTTTTTTTTTCTTACAAGAAACTATCATTGAAATTTTTTATTTTAGAAATTTCGATAAATTTTTTTTTCTTAAATTAAAAATTTTATGAAAAAAATGTCCGAAATTTAAACCTGATTGAAATTTATTTTTCGCTCAAAAGTAATGGAAAAAAAGAATAATTTTATAAGGTAAAACAAATGACAAAAATCTGAAGAAAAAAAACTTTAATGCTCCGTTTTGTCATTTAGAAAATCTACTGGCGCGTTCTTACTTTGATCCACGCGAGGCATATCCGGACGGCAGTACAAAAGAGAAGAGACGTGCTTATATAGCGAGCGCACTTGCGGGTGAAGTCTCGGTTGTACCGTCGAGTCGTCTTCTCGCGCTTTTGGGCCAAGCACTAAAATGGCAACAGCATCAGGGTCTCTTGCCACCAGGAACGACCATCGATTTGTTCCGTGGTAAAGCCGCGATACGAGATCAGGAGGATGAAAAGTATCCGACACAGCTATCGAAACAGATCAAATTTGGACAAAAATCGCACGTCGAGTGCGCCCGATTCTCGCCGGACGGTCAATATCTCGTGACAGGCTCCGTAGACGGTTTCATCGAAGTGTGGAACTTTACGACAGGTAAAATACGAAAAGATTTGAAATATCAGGCGCAAGATAATTTTATGATGATGGAGCAAGCGGTATTGTCAATGGCGTTCAGTCGTGACAGCGAAATGTTGGCCGGTGGCTCCCAGGACGGTAAAATAAAAGTCTGGCGAGTTCAGAGCGGACAGTGCTTGAGACGATTCGAAAAGGGACATTCTAAAGGTGTTACTTGCCTGCAATTCAGCAGGGACAACAGCCAAATATTATCAGCTTCGTTTGACACTACAGTCAGGTATTTATTTATTTATATATCGATTTTTTTTCGCGGGCCTCAACGGGAAATTTTAGTACATTGTGAAAAAATAATTTTTGGAAAATTTGTCTGGTCTAAACATTTTTTTAGATAGTATTCAAACGATATTTCGGTTTTTTTTTTATTTTTCGATGATGATCACGATATTATTTTTCTTTTCGCTCTCACTCCAGAAAATGTTAGTGCTTGATGAAACTAATTTTTTCGAAATTCTGATACTAATTTTTTTTTTAAAGCTGCCTCAAATATTCTTGCAATTTTTTTTTTTTTCTTTGCATCTGTAGCTAAAAATCATGAAATAATCAAATCTTTAGCTACAAAAGTCAAATTTTTGCTTCCCCTCAAAAGAAAAATCGTAAGTATTTGATAAAACTATAATTTTCTCAAAACTTTTAATGCTCTATAACATTTTTCGTTGAGATAAAAAATCGATTTTTTTTAACCACCCTAAGATGACATATAGGAAAAAAATAACGAATAGGCTTTTGAACACCTTTTTTTACTTACTTTTTCAGAATACACGGTCTCAAATCCGGAAAGACACTCAAGGAGTTCCGCGGACATACGTCATTTGTTAATGAGGTAGTGTTTGCACCCGATGGCCATCACATAATCAGGTATGGATAGTTTTGGACTATTTTGAGTGTCCTGATGTGAAAATATCGAAAAAATCTTTTGAATTACTTATCTGAATCGACTAAAACTAAAAAAAAATCATTGAGGTAAAAAATTATTTTCAACAATTGTTTACAGCGCCTCCTCGGACGGAACCGTCAAAGTATGGAGCTTGAAGACAACGGAATGCGTTGGTACCTATAAGTCGTTGGGTGCCGCCGATTTAACAGTCAACAGTATTCATCCACTTCCTCGAAATCCCGAGCACTTTGTCGTCTGCAACAGATCAAACACCGTAGTGATAATGAATATGCAGGGACAAATCGTCAGATCGTTTTCCAGTGGTAAACGCGAGGGCGGTGATTTCGTATGTACAGTCGTGAGTCCACGCGGTGAATTTATTTATTGCGTCGGTGAGGATCTTGTACTCTACTGTTTCTCAACCTCGTCCGGAAAACTAGAACGAACTCTCAATGTAAGTACCTTTATTCTAATCAAACTGCTTATAATAATTAAAAAAAAAAAAAAAACAATCTTACAATGTTTATTACATTTTTTTTCTTCGTTAGATTCATGAAAAAGACGTAATCGGCTTGGCTCACCATCCTCATCAAAACTTATTGTGTTCATACAGCGAGGACGGTCTCCTCAAGCTGTGGAAACCTTAGACACGTAACAGGTCTTTTTTATCCTCGATCCTCCTTAATTTGTAATGAATTTTATCCACTAAATGTGTAAAAAAAAGTGCGGAATAAATATCTACGAATTTGTCGATATTCTGTTTTTTTTTTTTCTTTTTTCTTTTTCAATAACGTGTTCTCGCGTATTTTCATAGTTGGCATTGATTCCATGGATGTTTAAAAACAAAACAAAAAAAATGGTCGAAATGACGTCTGTACTAGTTGCCATAAAAGACACCAACTTTCTTTGAGTTATTCGATAAGAGTACAAAAATTTACCAGTAAAATTCATAATGTGCAACGATCTACTACCCGAGAATGTTAACGCATTCTTGGACGACGTTGAAACGGGACTTTGCCTCCCGATACTGATGTTAATGGTTCTCTGTACTCTTCAATTTATTCTAAATCATACGTTGGATATCACCTGTACCATAGCTTCGGCAACCAAAACCGCAAGTTCAGCTTTGATCGAAAGTGCGAAGGACACCGAAGGATGCAACCAAGGATGCAAATATATGCCGCAGAAATTGCAAGGTTCATTTGCAGCTCTAAATTATTTGTTCTCACATTTCTTCAGGATGTTGATCTTGTTGAAGAAAAAACGTTGGAATTATTTCAGATTTTTTTACTGCATATTCCAGCCATTGAAAATCGCCGAAAATAATAATTGTTTATTTTTTATTGAAATTAAAACGATGTTCCATAGTTCGAAAAAAATGATGTTGCAAAAAAAAAGGCTGAAAATCCAAAAATTGATATTCATATGATTTTTTTTTGCTAGCCGTAGTATTGGCGTTAAAAAATAAACAATGAGTATTTTCAGAAATTGTTAATAGCTGGAATATGCAATAAAAAATCTGAAAAAATTCCTACGTTTTTTTTCTTCAACCAGACCAACATCCTGAATAAATATGAGGACGTTTTCTTGACATGAAAAATTGGGGGTGGCCGACTTGACGTGTTTTGCCTGCATATAAATACGATGTTATGTTGACAACAGGCATGTTCTTGCATATCGGCACGAGCTTAGGCATTTGTCGATGAAACTGAAACTTGCCGCAACCGTCAACCGGGGAAAACTGCGATTCAACGCAAAATCGTCAACTGGAATTGGCGAAGCTTGGTGCGAGAAATTAAAATGCTGTAAAAAGTAGTTCATGGAACTAAATATACAAATCTCAATTAAAAGTGAAACATTTTAGAAAATGAATGAAAAAAAAAAACGATCAAAAACGTGTACTTGTATTTTTTAATAAAAACAACACGCTCTTCACGCGGGCCACTCCTCTACAGTCCTTAAAACATTATTATAGATACATTTTTCGATTGCAATTCGATACATTAATTAATCAATTACATGTAAGTAGTTTCACGCAACATTGTCGGGTGAAACTTTAATAACTTGATTTCGGATAACGAAGCGTTCGTTATCAAGTTGAGAGATCAAGTCTATATAACGATAATTAATTTAATACGAATGTAATACACTTATAATTTTTTTTTTTTTTTAAATAGATTTGTGATAGAACCTGTGACTTTGCAGAGCATTATAGGTGAATTCAAATCGCCTTGTCGGCGTGGCTCCTCAACGCGAGTAACTGGATGATGATCAAGTGCAGGATTAACGAATAATTAATTCTAGACTGTTGATGCACTTGCCAAACAGGCAAGTTTAAAGTATTTACAGCACTATGCACAGGATCAACAAGTGGCATGTGTTAAAAATCGTTTCTTTTTTTTACAGACTTTTATAGATTGATCGACAATAATGAGATTAACACTATATACTTCTACTTCTGGCACAAAAAACGCGATCAATGAATTATCATCAAATAGGGCCACTGATTTACGTAAAACTCGGAAAACTCGAGTTTAATTGTTAAATAAAAAAGCTATCCTAAGACGTTTAAAAAAAAAAAATTATTCAGACATATTTTTTTTTTTTTTTTTCAGAAATGTTTAACCATTTTTGCGGAAATTCGATTTTTGTATTCAATTTATGCTCTTAATCAAGCTGACGAAAACATTTATCAGTGTGATGAATTTTGTCAATTCTGGTTGAGTCAATAACGAATTTAATTCGAATCTTTAATTAAAGAAAAAACTCGCCCAATTTCTCATAGCTGAAGCGTCCTCTGTTTCCTTTCCTATTTTTTTTTTACAATGCTTCTGTTTGCTAAAAACACACGCTGCTGTGCAAACAATCATTTTCATTATTGTCGACTCTTTTTATTTATTTATATGTAAATTTTCTTTTAAATTTTGCACCCATTTGACTAGTGCGTAGTGCTGTAACTTCTCAAGTAGTACAATTCCAGATATGCGTTTGGTGTAGAAAAAGATTGTTATCATCCGTCCAAACATCTTTTTTTTTTTTAGAGTGAATAAAATTATGGATTCAAAAATCGTTTGAAATTTTTCTGTATAGGAAATCTTAATATTCGCCTATAGACGCAGTTTAATACACTGTCGTTGAACAATATTGGCTAATGCTCAACAAATCTTTTTACTCTTTTTCTATTAACTTTTTAAAAACATTTGAGTCATAAGAAGCACACAATTCGGACGAATATAAATCACCATTTTTGTACACTAAATGAATATCTTTTTCTCTTGCTCTACTTGAGTATAACCGAATGTATCTTAGTGCCTCGACAATGCGTGTATATGAAGTTTCATTAACGGTTTCCTATTGCGTAAAAGTTCTTTTTTTACGACGGGGGATTGATAGGATAAGAAACAATAACGATAAAAACGACAGTTGGTGCGTTATTTAGAATAAAATCTAGAGTCGATATTGTTGTCGAAGAAATGTTTGATTGACGGGGGAGGTTGAAGGTGAAGAAAGGCGCTCTGATTGAATTAGGAACGACCGGGTCGATCCGAACGTCACATAAATACGTTCTCGAGGGTGCTCGAGTGATTTTTTCGCGTCGGCGTTACGGAACAAGTGGCAACTAGAGGCGCCTGATCCTCAAAGGTTACGACCTTTTCACCGCGACTTCTAGGCGCGTTTGTTTGCTGCTGAACAACCGGCGGTATTCCTATTGTAACATTAGTCGTCGTTGGCGGGATAGAATTAGCAGCCGTTGGCGGTGTCTGTGACATTGTCGAGGTTTTATCAAAAGCAACTTTGATGATAGACGGTGAAATCGCAGTGTCTTGTATCGTAGCGGCAGCCAAGTTGAATTCGCTTATGCTTCTCGGTACAAAATATTCGAAATGCTCGACGGCACCGCTCGGATCGTCGGTTATTATCGATTGTTGGCCATTTTGATCGTACTGATAACGATGATGCTGATGTTGATGATGATGCTGATAAGACAGAAGCTCTTGTTGCGATTGCTGATGATGCGGATGATGATGATGATGATGAAAATGATCTTGCAGTGGATGATGATGCTGATGATACTGTAGTTGCTTTTTACGGGGTAACGAATGACGTCCGGGTGACGAAAATTTCATAGAATCGGCGATTGTAGTGGTGGTCATGGTGTTAGCGGTTATAGTGGTTGTTGTCGTGGTGGACGTTGTCGTCGTTGAGGGTAAACGGTGCTGTTGAAAAGCCAGGAGTTTCCCGTCGCCGGGACTCCTGGGAGGATTTTGTCAGGAGGAAGAGACAAGCGACATCGCAATAGCCTCGTTACCGTTCTCGTGCTCATGAGCACGATCGTCATTGCGACTGTGATCGAGTTCACGCTCGTGTCCTGACGTTAATCTCGAATCGTCTATTATATTTCCACAATTCAGACCGATAAAATCCCTCTCGGCGTCGTTCAGATCTGACTTGATACCTGCCGGAGAATTAGAAAATTACTTTTTAATTTTACTAATAATTTTACAAAATAATTTTACAAATTATTACCAATACTAATTGTAACGTTGCGTGACTTTTTAAATTATTACCAGTTGGAGGCGCATTGATGATTCGGCCGGCGGTAGAATTCGTGATCGGTGACATTCCGCAAGTTCGCCCAAAAACTCTAACGACGCGAACGACCTCGTCTTGCATCAGATTAAAACACATAGCAATGAGACCCATGCCAGCGAGAATGTAGAGAGAACAGGCGCAGAGACTGAGCTCCTCAAAAATGTGTGTTCTTGTGTTTCCACCGGTCGGCACCAAGTCGCCAAAGCCTATTGTCCCGAGACTCGTGAAGCAAAAATAGCTACCCTCGAGAAGTGTCCAGCCCTCGAGTCGATTAAACATAATCGCGCCGCAGCATATGTACAAAAGAATTATCACTAGACTGACGCTAATCGGTATTCTGACGAGACAAACTGGTTCTCCTGCGTAGCCACCGGAGAGCCCGGCCATTGACGACATCTGAGAGCACGGATAAAAGTGCTGATGGTGATCGTTGCGGTTATTGCTTGCCCTCTGTCTCTTTCCTCCCCTTGCAATGTTATTAACGTCCTGAATTAAAAAAAAAAAAAGAGTAAACTTTGTGTACTCACTATTTTTACTTATTTTGTAAAAGATACTAAATAATGAAAAAGCAATTAGCAAGGTTCTATTTGCAGGTTTTTTTTTTTTAATTGTTTTAGCCGAATCGGTATTTTGTCAAAAACAAAAAGATGCAGCCGAAGATGATTACTGACCGTATTAGAGGCTGGTGGGTGAAGTAGACCTTCGCTGCCGCAATCGAGAAACATTCCGCTTCCAGTCGATTGCAATCCAAGCTCATCGCAGGAATTGGATTTGCTCGAGTAAAAATGTCCAGCGGTGGCGAGTTTCGTTTCGATATGATTGTCGTAACGATGATAGCTCGTTTTTCCAATTATTCCTGGCACTTGAGCGGACCCCGTCACCGGTGGCGTCTGTTGACCTCCGGCGGCTCGTCGATCTCGCCTTTTTCCGCATTCCACCCGACCACAGGCACGAATGTACAATTTACGAAAAGAACGCGCGAGCACATCTCCCACTGTGCTAAGATATACCAACATCAGTGGTATACCGGCGAGAGCGTAGACTATCGTGATCAGTCGTCCCCATACCGTACGTGGAGAAGTACTTCCATAGCCTGCTAACAGAACGAGAGAGACAAAGAGCGGGAGAGAAAGAAAGAAACAGATGAAGAGTTGGTGACGATTTGTGGAATACGTTTGAGCTGATGTATAAAAATAGGCGCTAAAGAGTAACAAAAATAGAATAATTCTCTATAGAACATTTTTAAACGGTCAAACTCAATCTGATCTTTCTTTTTATGTCCCTTCGGAATGTCCCGATCTCCGATAGATACTAATTTTACGATTGAAATGCTACATAGGACAGTGAGCGAATTGTACGAATGAAAATAAGATCTTACCAATGGTCGTTATAAGGGTGAGAGAGTACAGAAAGCTGCTGCCAAAGGTCCACCGTCGTTGTCCTTTAACTAGTGAACCTTTCTCGCCGGAAAGTCGGCGCTCGTGATTGCGTCTGTTGGAAGAGCCACTGGCACGTTGTACCGCGGTTGTCCCGTAAATCGAGTGGCCAGATCGACTAGCACGATCGAGGCTGTGTTGGGCCATTTTCTCTTGAAAATAAAGTACCTCACGTTCGGCAAGTCGTGTCCAATTTTCTTTGTAAAGAACATTAAGATCCTCGGTTATGATCCACAATTTCTCGACGGTCAACGCTCGTAATTCACGCGTTGAGGAATCCTCGAGCTCCAACTCGTGGTGGCTCGTCTGTAGAAGACTCGGCGGCGACGACGATGTACTTTCGGACGATGAGGAAGACGAGAAAGATACGCTTGAAGAACCATTGGCATCGATTACTTTACCGCTACCGATAGCCCCGGTAGCGCCGCTATTACTCGACAATTCAGTTTTTGCTATTGTTCCTGGTGTAATGCCGACATTCGAAACGGTAACCTCGTTCGGTGACTCCTGCAAGTGTTGATGTACTTTTCTTTTTTGTTGTCAATTTTAACGATTCATACTTATTTAAGACCTGGTACAGTCTGGTGAAATGGTTAATAGAAATCAATTATCCCAAGCAAACTTTTGGAAACCAATTGGTGTTAATGCAGCATTTGGTAAATGTGCAATTTGAAGGTAATAAATTATTAACAATAAACGAGGCATTCCATATGAATTTCGCTACCCAAAAAAAAAAAAAACAAAATCTCAAAAATGTTCGAAAAACCAGGTTTAGTGGTATCAATAGACGCAAACCAAATTTCAAAATAAAAAGAAAATGTGACCCAAAGTGATAAAATATGAACGTAAATTCGTACTTTGGATCAAATTGGGAAATAAAAAAAACGCATTCAAATCTACCTCCATGATTAATAACTCATTAAACGAGACTGTTTACCCAATCGAGCCTTCCCGAAAAACATACCGTCTGCTTAAAACCGCCCTCGAGTGCCATAAAGGCAAAAGCCCCGAGGAGCGTGTAGCCAAATACGAGTAAGCAAACGCCAAGACTGGCGAGAAGACCGGGGCTCTTGACGGAGGTTGTTGTGCTACAGCTGCAGCAGCAGCAGAGCAACTCAGCGCCTCTTATAGTCGTGGATATCCTTAGTGAACGCTCCGATGTACCGGTTGCCATAGTCGTCGTTGCGACTTGTGATACCCGACCGGGGCAACATCTCGGTGCTCTCTGATAATAATCACCAGCGTTTATTTGCATCATCGCAGCTTGACGGTTTTACGATTATTCACGATTTTACGAGACTGCCGTCGCCGTCGCCGCGGTAGCAGTTGCACCGAGCGTCCTACCGTCACCGAGAGGCTCGCGCCGACATCCATCGGTAGCCCAAGCCGATACCCTGCAAATATACAATCCAATGACCATCGTATGACAATTCCCAAAGAAAATCCCCCCCAACGGTGACAAAGTTAGATACTCTTTTACTTCGCTTTATGTGATGTATATATAATAGAATACGAGGTTAGAGATGCAGGTGTGAAAGGTCAGAGAAAGGGGGGGAGGGTAAAGGAAGAATAGAGGCACAATGCGCTACATCGAAAATATATATATATATATATATATGTGCTTTCATGTATGCATATGCGGACGCGATAACACGAGCCTATCGACTGGAAACTAGACACCCACATAGAAACTTGAAAACCGATCATAGCAGGAGACGTGATGATACATGAACATTGAGTATAGAAAGGAGCGTCGTGTGAAGCCAACAAAACAGAGGCCGGTAGCTCGGCGAATAGGCACATAGGCAGAGGGTAGCCCCGATACGACGCCGGGGCTGCAATCGATAGTGTCATAGCATTGCGCGCTAGCCGAATTTTCACCGGTTTGTCCGGCTGCTGTAACGTATACAGTCAGTGATAACGCGAACGATAGAGCTAAGAGACAAAGGTAACGGATAAATGATAACGAAATTGGCAACAAATTACCTGTTCACTTTTGATGTCAATAGTATTACAGTGATACTGTGCGTTTGTCTAAACGCAATAAACAATCGGCAGTTTCATCTGTATTTTGTTAAGACTTTCGATCAAATACTCAATCGACTAGTTTTGGCACGAAACGTTTAATAGGAAGAACAGAGAATTTACGGAATTGGATCTAAAAAACACACACGTGTTGCATTCGTTTATATAGTATTCTTCAAATTAACCGTTTTCTAAAAATGCTTTTAAGCATTCTAGAGCAAAAAAAGGGCGTTGAATTGAAGTCATTACGGTTTTTCTCAACTTCCACTGATTCATATTATAAAAACTCGGTAATTTTCGTGAATAACAGTTAGGAATACACAAAATAGGGGTACTTCGAAAATAACAGCATGAAAATCTTTGCGAATAAACATGGCCAAACAAAACTGATATAAGATTAACAGAGCTAAGATTGCTATTGGTGGAAACCTGCGTGAGCTTCCGGAAATTAACTTACCGCGACTCGATGCAGCACTAACGGCAACGCCGATATTTCTAAGATTCTCGTAGCATCGTCAAAAGCACACGTAAAGGATACGCACACAAGTGAGCTCAGCTCGATGGAGGAATTTGATCGCACGGAATCGGCGCCTAAAACACCGAATATAGCCGACGGCCAATAAGAGACAGCAGTCGAAACAAAAGCCGCTCTGAGTGACGATATAGACAAAGGGAAGTGACGGTTAGAGCGTGCGAGAAGAGACTGGAGTGAGTGTGTAGCGTAGAGGCTGCGTGCGAGTAGTAACGAAACACGACACGAGTGTTGACTCGTTGCTCTTGATCTTCCCGGACTCTAACCCATCGCGATTACCTTCCGCGCATCACTGACAATTACAAGTGCGCGAAAGCACACACAGACACATACACAATGACTCTATGTGTTTATGTATGTATTAAACCTCCGTTTGCTTCTTCGTGTGTGTAGTATTCTTCGTGGGAAGCTCTGCTGGTGTGCTCTTGACAACTACAGCGCCTACAGCGTGCTTGCAGCAACTTCCAACATCCATCAATTTCCGTTCGACGCTCTCCAGCAACGCGTTAATCGAAAAACCCTCTGTTGGAACAGAATATCCACTGGTTTTACATATATATCAGTTTGTGCAACGGACGATGTTCATTTCATTGTGCGTCGCCTCAAAGACGTGATAATTAACGAGTCTGTTGATGATAAACAAAAACCTCGGCACGTTATCGTATTTATAACGATTTTTTGTAACTATTGTTGAAATTGGAAGATAAAAAGATGCACCGACGTTGAGTACGATATATCGTCACATTTTTGAGCCAGTGATCTTTTGAGCACAGTGTCTCCCTTCTTTTTCACACTGGATATATAAATTGTGGATGGTCAGCGAGAGAGAGCGAGGAGAGGACGATCTTCTCCCACAATCTGGGCTCGCCAGAATGCTCCTCTGTTTTGTCACGATGAACAATGACGCTCTCTCTCTCTCTCTCTCTCTCTCTCTTTCTCTTCCTCTCTCTCTCTCTCTCTCTCTTAGCGTATATTTATATGTTTAAGTACGCTCTCGCGGATGTGTCGCGGTTACGAGAGGGCGTCGACGATGTTACAGAGACATGGAATGCAACGCCGCGTTTTAGTAGTGCGACGCGATATCGGGATATCGCCGAATAACTCGGAGCTTCGGTCGCGTAGCCCCCGTAGCCACGTAGATTTTCGCGCAGGTCACGCAGCCTTCTGTTGAGACTAAAAAAGAGTGAAAGCGCAACCCTCGCGCAGAATCGAACCAACGGGGCTGCTGCTATCTTTCTCTCTCTGTCTCTCTCTCTCTCTCTCTGCTCTCCGAGCAAAGACGACGCATGAGCAACCCGCGGACGTATTTAAGTAATATAGGTTTCTATATACACCTTACACTTTTGCTCTCTCTCTCGCGATTTGTTGACCATCTAACCGAGTTTATAGCTGCTGCACGGTTTAGTTAATTAATTTCGAGATTTTTTTTTTCTATCTAATTAACGCAGTGGATGCAGGTAAGTCAAGCGAAGCACTAATTTTTGTGATTAGTTAAATAGAAAGAACATTGAGTGTCGCACATTTTTATGCATGATACGAATTTGAATTTGAAATCTAATTGTTGTATTTTTTTTTTTTTCAGGGTGGATTTTTTTTTTTTTGCTTCTCGTCTCGAATTTGAGTCATTGAGTGGAAAATACAGGAAAAAACAAACAAAAACTACAACACATAATTTTTTTTTTCTAAGTTGTAGTTTATCGTAGATATATTTTACAAACGTCTACAATGAGCTATAACTTTGGACAATTTGAAATAGTCGTAGTTTTTTAAAATAAAAATTACAAATATCTATGACAAATTACTACTTTCCACGGTATAGTTCGAAGGTTAATCGGACAAGAAACTAAGATTTTATACAACTACTATGGACTTCGAAACTAGTAAGCCATGATTACTTGTAATTTTTCGTAGAAACTGCAACTTTCTACGCGAATCGTAACGATATTCTACAGCTTCAGTGTATTCTCCAGAGTAACAGAAACTGAATGGGACGAAGTTTTTTTTTTTTTGTAAATTCTCGTAGAAATTATAAATTTCTGTGACTATAATTAAAATATATTTATTAGTTACACATTTAAGAGCATTGTTTGTACCATGCCAATTCTTAACAGTTCTATTCTTCGGGAACTACATGTGCTGTGCAGAAATGACAAATACAAAGGTTATACAAAATGCTATGTGAAGGTGTGTGAATTTAATAGATTACTAATTAAGGTCAATGAATGATTTAAAATATGAGAAGAAAGGACTTACCAAGGGCTGAGGTTGGTGCCACTTTTTTTGTGTTTAGATGAAGACGAAGAGGAGTAGAAAGCAGGAAGTAGAAGAAATAGAAGCAGAAGAGGAGAAAAGATGATGTTGATGATGGCGATAATCGGGGGATGGCGACCGGACGTTGAAGGTCCTTGGAACTCAACGGTTACAGCCCAATACATGCTTTACCGAACGCGTGAGTGTATGAATCTTGGCGACGACTTCCTCTTGCATCAAGTTGAAGCACATGGCTATTAGAGCCATACCTGCGAAAGAAATCGCGACGAAAAAGAGAAGGAAGGTGCTGATAATCCGACAAATGATATTGGGTTTCATACGAATAATATTATTGATAAATGATAAGAGTCTATGTGAGAAACAATAACATCAAATTTCGAAATAAGATTAATTGGGATTTTGAAAAATCTTCAACGACAAAAAAGTTTACCGAAAGTTATTCAAGACTATAACAGAGTTAGTTATACAAAATTTGTCTTATTTTTAAATATCTGTAGGAATAATTTAAGGTGCAAATCACACCTAGGAAAGTATGAAAAACTCTTGTACATATTTTGTTTTGTTTTGTAGTTAAGAAGGTAAGTCTCCTTTTTTTTAACTATTTTTCTTCATCAATTTCGGATTATTTTGAGATCATTCTGTTTTAAAGCCGTGAATTTGCGAATGAAAAATACTAAGTGTCGAAATAAAAAGTGAAAGATAAAAAAAGAAATATAGCGAAATTAATCCGGCATTGGGTTCTTATTTAACGCAGCATCTGGAGAAACCTGCATCTCACCTAGCATGAGGTACATTGAGCAGAAGACGGAGGATAGCGCGAGGCCCTGTGCCGCGTAGATCTTGTCACCTGGAACAATGTCGCCAAAGCCGATCGTCGAGAGGGAGACGAAGCAAAAGTAGGAACCATCGAGAAAGTTCCACGACTCCCATTCGGAGAACAGTTGAGCACCGCCGCATATGTATCTACGCGGGATCGAAGATACTATACCGAGAGCAAGAGAAACGAGAAGAGAAAGAGAGATTGCATTCGTGCGAGTTAATCGCCGTGATACATACTAACTTACCCGACCATGATGGCAAGACAGAGAGTCAATGGAACGGTTATGTGTTGGGGATCATCGTCGTCGTCGTCGTCATCGTCATCATCGTCGTCATCGTCGTCTTCATCCTGGTCATCCGTGGTCGCATTTATCACGGAATTTTCTTCGGATCCGCTCAAACTTGTGGTGTCCAAGTGTTCTCCAGGATGGACTCTGACCATCTATTCGAAGAGTCACGGAGTTTTATTGACACTGTTCTTTATCTTATTAATTAGTTTATTATTTTTGTTGCCTTTTTCCCCGTCTTTGGGCAATTTGGCTGTCACAAGCTCGAACCCTCTCAGTAGCCAGTCCCCTATGTGGGCCTAGCCCGGATCAGTAACCAAAGCCCCACACGGCTGCATCAGACTTTCTCCTCTATACCGCATTTGCCATAGCATTTCTGCCATGGGCATTTATACATCTGGAGATTCATCGGCGCCCATATTTTTATTTTCGACGAAACAATGACGCCGGGTTTCGAACCCGCGACCTACTGATACCCTCTACTAGAGGCCAGTGCTCTAACCACTAGATCGTCGCACCAATAATTCCTTTACTTATTTATTCTTTTGATATAATTACCTGCCACGCGTTTCTTCTTCCCGAAGAGATGTCTCGAGAATGCCCATCGTGCGCCAGACTGTGCGAAGAGGCTCTCGATTTCTTCCGACACCTGCCAGAACGTTAAATGTATGTTGAGAGCCGGGATTTATCCAATTAATGTGAAAGTAGAGAAGCGCTTAAGTAGGATGGAATGTAAAAATAAAGAAATTTCTCGCCATAATCGAGTCATAATTTTTTAAACTGTACGACGTAGGTAATATTAAAGCACGATTCCATGAAAATGTGTTGCACATACTCACAGACTGAAATGGACTTGTGTGTGTAAATTTGAGAGTGTGTAAATGTGAGTGTTTAATCTCTGTAAGTTAACTAGCGTGCGGGTCGTAATAATTTTATAGTTATTGTTATATCAGGAAATGCGGTAATGTCCCGACGCCTACTATAACGCGTCTGTTATTTCGGCTCCGTATTATTTAGTGCATATTAATGCTACCGAACGGGTTCAGCGGAAATTTCTTCGATTTTTTCAGTTCATATTCAGGGTAGGCGATGAGCATTATGTGCATTATTTAAAATAATTAATAAAATTAAAAAATAATTATTTAAAATAGAAAAGTATTTCATTAAAATATTGTTAATGAAAAAAATATATATATGAAAGGGCTCTGGCGATTAACTTTAGAGGGTGCCTAAATTAAATAAACACAAAATAATGTATTTTTAACGGCACTTAAAATTTGAACGCTAAAACATGGGTTTTGTGAGAAGCAGTGAAATATTAGTTTTCATTATTTTCGAGCGTGAGAGACGTATTTGTGTTTAAAAATTTTTTTTTATATTTGTGTAATAGAATTTGTAACATAATTTTCAAAAAATTATGTAACACTTCAAATTAAAAAATATAAATAATAAATATAAATTCTAATGATCCAGTAATGAAACGCTATAGTGTAAATTAAACCGTGAGGGTTACTTCAATCACCTGCAGAGACAGCAACGAGCGTATGTCCACTTGAAGCTCCGAGCAAGAATGTCGCCAATGTTGCTCAAATAAAGAAGAAAGAGTGGCATTCCAAAAATGGCATAGGCGATCGTAACTACCTTACCCCACATCGTTTTTGGACAAGTATCACCGTAGCCTTCAACATTCACCCAGTTCATCATCATTATTATTAACAACATAACTATATAACAACTGCAACACTGTTAACATTTTCTTTTGCCATTACAGGCAGTGTTTTAAAAATAAATTTGTAAGTTAAACATTTTTCTCAGATTTTACTTTATCAAAAATAAGTACTCGTATGTTCATGAAATAATTATTTCTTACACTCGGTTTTAGATTGAAATCGGAAACTTACCGATAGTTGTGATGACTGTAAGAGAATATAAAAAAGCACCGGCGAATCCCCATTTTTTATTCTTTTCACCATGATCTTCGGCATCAAAACCGTCGTTTTTTATGGCTTCTACTATTTTGTTTTGATATGATACTAGAACTGCATTGACCTTTGCTCTCCATAGTTCCTCGGCGAATGTGTACTCCTGCGAAAAAAACAGATGCATATAATAGTGACTTTTTGTATAGATGGCTTATTGTTAACAGGCACAATAGAAAAAAAGAAAAAAAAAACGAATGCAAGCAGGTATATGAAATATTTTGCACCAATTCGCCGGACTCTTTCGCCGACCGATCGATATGCCATTTTTTTTATGTCATAGTTCTCTCTTTAGGATCGTACACACGAATGAAAAAAAAAAACACTTAAAAAGAAAATGTAAAAAAAAAGTTAAAAAAAGGTAATTGGACTTTTTTGGCCAATTTTTTTCGTAGTTTCTGTACATAATAAAAAAAATTCTCAACTTTGAAGCAAAACCAAATTGGTCCTCAACGATTTTTTTTTACAACCCAGTTCCTCTTATAAAAGCCTGAAATTAATCCTGCGCAAATATGGAAATTTTTCATTTTATGTTATAACATTTTTTAAATACAATTGACCGATTTTTATGTACAACGAATCGAAGAAAAAAAATAGAAAAATAAAATCCTGGCTTAAATATAGGATTAAAAAATCTGAAATAGCACTTATTCCATGTACTCTAAACGACTCGCAACAAAAATTACGAAATTTTATTTAGCCAAACAGGTCCAATTCGTGTGGAATGAGCATTTTATTGCCGACATTGAAAGCTCTAAAACTTTGAATAAAACAAATGAGAAATAAGATTTTTAATTAATCGACCGACGTCTTAATATCAATCCTACCTTCGATGTTACATTCCAAAGGCCGTCGGCAGTAGAATTTCGAATAATCGAAACATTTACAGTGGTGATTGGCTGATGGCTGCCCTCTATCGCTACGAAAATAAAAGCGCCTGCAATGGTGTAACCGATAACCAAACACACGATGCCAACGTTGCTGAAGAGAAATGCAATGAAAGAGCGCAGTCCGTCGATAAGTTTCTCCGTCCAGTGTCGTTTTCTCTTTCTCGCAGCAGTTGGAAAGCGTTGCTTTCTTCGATTTTCTTGCTCGTAACCCAAAGAGCCCGACAATGTCCGTGATCTCGTGGACGTACCAATATTGCTCAGTGAACGAGCTTCCCTCGATCGCGTGCGCGTTAGTCCGGTGGAAAAATGTGTCGGTGAAGGTAAACCAAAGCCATCATCGTAATCCCTTAGCATTGTCCTCACTCTGTATCATTCGATGCAATTCCGAGCTAATAGCGACACGTAGTTTTTACAAACCGAGGCCGTAATAGTCACGATGGACGGGGGCTTCTCGTAGCAAAAACAATAACCACAGCACCTTTGTCTATTCGCATAGCTATATTATGTGTAAGTGATGCGCTCGGATGCACAATTCTCAATCATTATTTAGTGTTGTTGAACGTGGCAAAAATCTTTGTCTTTATCTATTCGAATGCCGCAATAATGCTGGAAAATCAACCACATGGAAAATTGAAAAGTTGGGATAACTGTTAATAAATACAAGAAGCAACAATCGGACCGTGTGACGAGAGAGAGAAGGAAAGACTCTCGCGACGAAACTCTACCGAGAAGCTAACTACTCCCCGTGAATGTGATGTAGAGAGACAGTCTTCTCGGGTGCGTTAAGCGTATTATAACCCGCAGACTCGAAATAGCGCTACTCTAATAATACCGAGCGACTGCCGGCCGGTCGGCCGAGACTCGCACGTCTGAACACGAAAAGGGAGATTGCTCGAGTTTTTCCTACAACCCACTGTCTTCTCCCTTTTTACGTTACGCTCGTTTAAACACGTGTGTGCGGCACCAGACAGAAGAGCGCGCCGACTATACAGATAGGAAAATAGTATAGTGCAGTTAGAAATCTCGAATTTTTTTTTACGAAAAAAAAAACGAAATTTTTTTTTTTTGGTGTCGTAAAAATAACAGGAAAAAGCCTGCAAAGTAAGAATCTTGCAAATTTTGCTGACACAAGTTTCTGTCTTTGACAAAGTATTTTTTTTTTTTTTTTTTCAAATCTATCTCTATGAGAAAGTATCTTGATGAATTTTGGCTTCCTCATAGAAGAAGTTTTGTAGACGATATGCTTTGTCAAGGATAGAAAATTCTGAGCGAAGCAACTTGCAAGGTTCTTGCAGGCTTGTTTGAGCTCGAAAAATATTTAAAAAAAAAAAAGCAAAATGGTATAAAATTTAAACTACACGAGCGATTTGCGTAAAATTTATACCCACACCTAGTTTTGGGACAATCCACGTGTGTGCCAAATTTGATTGGAATCTACCTAAAAAGAGACATGAAAATCTCGAAAAAATATTTTTTCACGAAATCAAAGCTGCCTCTACGAGGAAGCAATAAAAATTTAAAAAATTCGTTAGCTTACATATTATTACAAGTGAATATAGACTAATATAAATAGACCGTCTTATATTATCAAAAAGAGATGTGATACAAATATGGAAGCACTAGAAATATGGTAAATAGTGCTGACAATAATATACATAAGATTGATTATTAAAAAAATAAAACAAAATAAAATAAAAAAAAAAAGGTCATCGAGAGGCGAATCGAAAAGCGGAACGTTCGTGCTGCTGGTGGTAAAGTGGTCGTTCCGAGCGATAGCTATTAAAACGATCGTATACGGGGGCGGGATTGCTCGATTCAAGTGGAGCACCGTTGGCGCTGCTGTATGCCGACCTCCCGTACTCAGCGCTATAACGCGCTCGGTCTTCGCGCTCCATCAAATAATGATCGTTATCCATTTCCGTCTGATATTCGTCATCATCGTCGTTATCACCGTCGTAATCTTCCTTCAGTATACCGAGCCTTTTTGCCACGTTCTTAACATTGTTGATAACCTCTTCTTGAACGAGATTGAAGCTCATGGCTAGGAGGGCGATACCGAAAAGCAGGTAGAGGGAACAAAGTGCTATTCCCTGATGAGCGTTCAGTCGATGAGCCGGTACAAGATCACCGAATCCTGTGCAATTAAAAAAATACGTCAGAGTAATTTTTTTTTTTGTTAGCATCATTCTAAATTTTAATTTCCGATTCTAAGGAACTCAGCTTTTGAGGAAAATTTCGTAGAATTTTTTTTTGGCCGCTAAACGTGGATTTATGCTTTCACATGATCAAGGTGTGAAAAAAGAATTAATGTTTGTTAAATAAAAAAAATATAGCCCTGCCAAAAATCGGAGGATTGACGTCGCTGATGACTCATTTGAAAGAAGAGGCAACAAAATGTCCTCAGATTTCTTCGGGATGTTGCAGAAAGAACGTAGGGATTTTTTCAGATTTTTTTAATTGAATATTCCTGCCATTGAAAATCGATGAAAATAATCATTGTTTATTTTTTAACGACAATACTACGGCTCGCAAAAATAAATCATAACAACAGATCATGGATTTTTAGCGCACTTTCCAATAACATTTTTTGTAAAATATTCCCATTTCATTTTATGATATTTTTCAATTAAATAAAGTTGCCACTTTTTTCCCCTCCGAAATTGAAGAATTTTACAAAAAACGTTGTTGGAAAGTACACTGAAAATTCGAAATTTTATGTTCTTATGATTTTTTTTTTTGTGCGAGCCGTAGTATTGCTGTTAAAAAATAAACAATGATTACTTTCAGACATTTTTAATAGCTGGAATATGCAATAAAAAATCTGAAAAAATTCCTACGTTTTTTCTTCAAACAAATCAACATCCTGAATAAATTTCAGAACGTTTTGTTGACATGAAAAATTGGGGTTGTCGACTTGTTGTGTTTTGCCTCATTTATATTAAAAAAAAAAAAAAACCTACAAAGTGAAAACTTCTGCCTTGCAGAAATTGCTTCCTCATTATTTAGTATCTTTGACGAAGCCTTTATTTTTACAAGGCTACCTCTATGAGGAACTTTGTTTATCAATTTTAGCTTCCTTATTTTAAGGGTCCGCAGGCAGCATAAATAAAAATTGCTCATCAGTATAAAAAAAAAAGAAAAGGTGTACAGACTGAAAACTACTTGCCGATGGTTGTCAGAGTGATAAAACAAAAGTATGCAGAATCGAGAAACGGCCATGTCTCCCATTCGGCGAAGAGAAATGCACCGCCAAATATGTAGCTCACTACGAGAAATACGCAGAGCCATATGGGCACGGGTTTGATAGTTGCGTCTTGATCGTCGCCAATGTTACCAGTCATGTAATCATAGTCGAGCTCGACATCGTCGACGTACACTTGACGATGAACGGCAAAGCCCATTGGCGACATTATTCGCGCTGAGGAAGCTTCTCGTCTGTACGGCCGATCTGAAATAATCGTCATCGCATGTCACGGTCAATTTTAATAGTGCGTTATCATTTTTATATTCCAGAATTGGGCAAAAATTTAATGAAAAAAAAAATTCATTCAGGGGATAAATTAAATTGAATAAAATTCGATTACAATTACAGGAAGTAAAATTAATCGATTTGAAATTAATTACAATTACTCGAAGTAATTTTAATTGATTTGAAATTAATTACAATTACACGAAGTAATTTTAAATGATTTGAAATTCATTAAAATTACTCAGAGACTGTATAAATTTGACAAATTTTTGAAATTATAATTACTGTTAAAAATTACAATGATTTTTCAATAATTACAATTAACCAGAAAAAAATTGCTGTTACTCGGATTAATTGTAATTAAAAACATTAATTTATAGCTCGACTAATGTTGAATTGTCCAATTCAGAAAAATATTCAAGGAGTGATATTTAAGAGCTAATTTTTTTTTTTTTTATTGCTGTACCAGCTGAAATTTTATTGTAATTATTTACTATTTGACCGCGCTCTTCTAGCTGCGAGACTCGAGGCTCTCGTAGGTCGGCTCATCTGAAGACTGTTGAACCTATTGTTGAAATCCGTGTTCAAACCTGATGCCTCGACGGAGCGACAACGTCTGGGTGCTGTCGACCAAGGCCTCGACGATACTTCATCCTCAATTAGTCCGGCTTCGCAGCTTTCGCGGTAATCTAATCGAATAAATTATAATCGTTAATTTACCGGATTTAAGGACGTATTACATAACTAACAAAAAGTTTCATTCGATTAAAATTTAAATACTTAGCAACAGCGAAAGAAACTTAAAAAAAAAAAATTTTATCGTTGTGGCAGATGCAAAGAAAAATATTAATTTTGAGCAGTTAAATAAATTTGATATACAAACAATCCAAATCAAATGGTTTCACAAATTTTCAGAAAACTTTTTTTCCTCATGCAATTAAATAGCCGATTTAAAAAAATATATATTCCATAATTTCTTCAAAGATTTTTTTTAAACGATTTCCAACTTTTATTTTAATTTTTAAAAATCGTTGAAAAATTATGTTAATTTTAAAAAATCGTTGAAAAATTATTTTAATTTTTAAAAATCGTTGAAAAATTATTTTAATTTTTAAAAATCGTTGAAAAATTATTTTAATTTTAAAAAATCGTTGAAAAATTATTTTAATTTTAAAAAATCGTTGAAAACTTATGTTAATTTTTAAAAATCGTTGAAAAATTATTTTTTTCTCAAAAAACAGAGATTTAATTTAAAAAATTTTTTTTACAGATCGACTTCACCGCTCACCACCGGTTTTAAGAGTAGGGGAGTTGGCTTCTCGAATCCTCGTCGGCGGAGGAAGCGAATGTTCCCTGGCTGTAGCCGGTTCCTCGAGGGCGTATCTGTTGAAGAGCACGGGGGTGCGTTCAGCATCGTTCGTAGCTGCGAGAAATTTTCTGTCGAGCGAACGAGTTGTCGCTGCTGGATGCTTTGGGCTCGATTTGAGCAAGGTTCTTGGCGAAGCAACCGGACCGTCGGAGTACCTCGCTGACGATACTGCCGGCTCGTTGATACACGCAGCGTTTCCTGAACGATAACGAGACGCAGTCGGGGAAATTTCGATTCTCAGGTTGCCATCATCGACTATATTTCCAGACTCAAAGGGCGAATGTCTGGACCTGTTAAATATACGTATTATAATATTAGAAGCACTTAATTATTATTATTTATTTATTTTTTTTATTGAAAAAGTAGTGGAGGTTTAAACTTTGTAAAAGCTATAAAAAATATTTAGCATTGATTGTTTAATTACACAAAAAAAATCTAAACCGCAAAATAATTTTTTTCTTTGCCAGGGTTTACGAAGAAAATGAAATAGAATGAAGCAGCGACGTGCAGTAAATTTTCGAAATTACATACCTACTACAGTCGGTATCGGAATGGGAAGATCTCATTACATTTTCGGAGAATGTGTTTAATACCGAGTCGGCCGATCTCTGACTAGCACGGATCGATCTTCGATAAGGGGAAACTGCTGTCGACGAACGATTCGACGATCCGTATCTCCTGTGATTTATCGAAGAATATAATTTCGATGATTGTAGTAAAAAAAAAAAAAGAAATTGGTGTTTTGAAAATTCAAAGTATTATAATACTATATTACCCAGGTTGTCGTATACTGTACGATCTTGGAAGCATGTGGCCATGCCGCGATCTTCGCGGCTTAGGTGGTCTTGTGCACACGTAACAGCAAATTTTCCAATAGAGAAATCTGTCCAGCACAAGCATATACATTAGGCTTCAACCTCCTTAAATCGGTTTTCAAATTATTCAAAAACACAACCCAAATTTAAAAAAAAATATGTATATATATTTATCCTCTTTTTACAGGGATTAAAATTTCTGCATTTAAAATACAGTTGCTTTTTAATCTTCTCTTTGGCATAAATTTCTATTGACACTAAAATTTGAAAATTGAAAAACGCAAGTAAACTCACCTGAAACTGGAAGCCATAACATCACCAATATTCGACAAGCACAAGAGCATCAGGGGAATTCCAACGATAGCATAAAATATTGTGACCACCTTGCCATTTTGTGTTTTTGGTGCTATGTGACCGTAGCCTATGATACAAGGATTATAATTCGTCAAATATTATCCTTAGCAGAACGTTGCAACAGATACTAAATTTAAAGTCTCGCTTTCTACGCTTTTGGAACAAGATAAAAATCGAATGAAGGTAAATATAAAAAATTAAATACGAAAAAATTAGCTTTTTCTTTAATATGTCATGTAATATAATAATATTATAAATATAATCATCTGACGTTCTTGTGCAAATATAAGCTCAGTTTAAAAGTAACAGATAAATTCCATTAATGGATTGAAATTTTTTTAACTTGTCCACAGATTGCAGCAACAAGACGCAAGAATATTCTGTATCAGGTTTATTTAAAATTTATAAAAAAAAAAAGGTGTAGTAATTTTAAGTAAAAAAAGGATCTTACATATAAAAAATGTAAGACCTGTAATTTGAGAATAACTTGATTTAGAAAGTAAATATTGACTAACAGAATTTATTTTTTTTGTTTGTTTTTAGATGACACAGAGACGCACCTCGGTTGCACGAGTTAGATAAAAGAAAAACTAGCCATCGTTTGCACCAACCTATTGTCGTAATGACGATAATGGAGTAGAATAAAGCACCGGCAAAGGTCCATTGAACCTCGTTAGGATCCTCGTTACCGTCCCATCCCTCTTTTTTCATTTTTTTTACTAGTTCCTTCTCAAAATCCTGCGGTAGACGTACATTTATATATACTCTACAATGTTTTCGTTTAAAATCGATATTATCAGATTAAACTAGATTTACAAGCGATATTTGGATTAAAATACAAATTAAAAAGAACAAAAATCTTCTTTTTAATTTGAATTAATTTTTTAAATGCTCCAATGAGTATCATTCGGACTTTCGTCTCCTTAAGGGGAGAGTCTAATAAATATATTGAAACAATTTTAATAAAAGAAGAAAAATCTGCATTGATGTCTAAATTCAACCTACATTCATGAATTAATCTTGCAAAATTTTAGAATTTTCTTGACAATATTTAAATGCTTTTATCAGATTTTCTTATTATAATACCAGGAGTGAAAAAAAAAGAGTATTCTTCAACGAATATCGTCGATTTTGATCTGAATCCTTTCCCCAAACTTGATCAATTAGAACACGACGCAATATACATAATACGATATATTATTATTAAAATTCAACATATTTTAATTATATTTACTATAAGATTCTTAATGATGGTTGACGTCCAGTTTTCTTGTTCCAAAACTGCAAGATTTCCGGTGAAAGTCCATATACTCTTGGTGACGTTATCCCTTACCTTGGCGATGCTTTTCTTCACCTACAAAAAGCCACTTACGATAGAGAACTAAATGACGGATAATAAAAAGAATCACAGAAAGTCGAAATTGAAAAAAAAAATATATAAAAAAAAATAAATAAAAATAAAATACGCGAAAGCTCACGAGTTGGAAGCGAACCTGTAACTCGTGTTTATATTCGAGCGCCTGGAAAGCGTACGCACCGAGGACGCAATACGCGACGACCATTGACACGAGAGTTACGTGAGATACGATGCATCGGAAAAACTTCCACAGGAGACGAAGAAAACTTAGGCACTTGGATGTTTCCTCGACGCCGTAAAGCTCGCTTGGTTCTTGCATATTCCTGGCTCAATGCAAACTATCAACAAATTTGTATTTTTAAATCAGCGCTTTGCATTGACCTCCCGGCTTAACGCTCGTTTATCGCGAGTTTACACCCTATCTTTCTTGGAGTAAAAAAAGTTTTTTTTTTTTTTTGTTTTTTCACGCGCGATATCACTCGTTAACAAGTGCCACGAGCAGATCGTGGGGTGCTATCAACCCGGAAGAAGCGCGAAGCGGACGTCGGACGCCGTGGAAGTCGCGGGGCGTTGCGTTTGTCGAAGACTCGAGGCAACTCGGCTATGCGTGGGACGTACCCAAATTTATCCCAACCGCCCACTCCCACCAAAATCCTTTACTCCAACGTATCTTCCGCATCTTACTTGTGCTACTCGCTGGTGCATGGCATCGCGTACAGCAGCATTTGCTTACTTAGGATCACAACCCACCTCCGATATATCGCATTTTTTCTTCTTTTTTTAAAGTCGCATTTGCCCCAGTCTTCAGGCTATTAAGTGAAGACACCCGGATCAGTAACCAGAGCCCCATGCGGCCGCATTACATTTGCCATAGAATTCCTATGGGCATAGGAAAACAGCGGAAAACCTATGCCGATATAGCCGGTCTCGTGTTCGCCTCACGATTACCCGGAGCTAAGTCTCGTTTCGTCGAGAATGTAAACACGGGATAAATCGCAACTAATTGACATAAATTACAGTGAAAATTGTACTGTTATTATTGACAATCTCGTTTATACAGCTCTTATATCGAAAAAAAAAAAAAAAAAATACATAACAACGATTGTTTTTTGTTCGTAATGAAGCGTCTCGTCTTATTGTTAAACGCATACTGATACTCCGTCAGTATAATAAGGAGGAATTAAAAAAAAAAAAAAAAAAAAGAAGGAAAAACATGAATCTGAACTGAGATATGGACGCATTACTATCAGTATGATAATTCTTAGAAAATTCTTATAAATCGAACAGTTGATCGATACATGGTGGAACATGAATCGCCCTCTTGTCGGCTTGTGAAACGAATCTCGATCGGAGAATTATTTTTGCGCTGTTAGAGAACGATCGAGGTTCACCATATAACAGATTTTAATACTAATTACAGTTGCATAATAACAATAGGGTGGATGTTTTAGGGTAGCCATGAATTTTTCTTCCTCTTCTCTAACTCGGCCCGAAAAAACCGAGCTTCTCGAGAGTCTCTGTGACGCGTTCGACTAGCCGATCCTTGTATCGCCAGATGGTTGTGTCCATGACACTGTTTTCTCTGTACTGCAGACATGTCTTTTTGAGAGACTTCACGCAGTCGGCCCGGTAGTGCTGCAGCTGGGCGTCCTCGGTCTCGATTGGATAACTCGTGCATCCAGCACCGAGACACGCCAACGGAAAATGATTGTGAAGAGTCACCACACGCTCCGGATTGTGAAAACACTTGACGTACTGATTTGGCTTTGTGAAGTTTTTCGAACGATACACGTGCTGCAGCATATGCATGTACCTGCGAATAAATTTTAAATATGTATATATATTTTTAGGAATTATCTAAAATGCGGATGAATGTATTAATGTGTTTTCTTATTTTCTTATAAACTGTCCTGCCTGTGAAAATTGTAAGGTCTTTGGCTCTTGCGGGACATATTGTCCTAGAGCCTCATAATAAATAATAATAATAATAAATATATTGGCTAATATTCTATAATAATAATATACACATCGCACCTTAAAACAAACGTGTAACAATTGAGAAAATTAAATAAAATTGCTCATTCTGTTATCTACTTTTTTGCTTGATTGGCAAAGTAAATTACTGGGTAAAACTGGGGTTGAATGTTGATGCCCAAAAAAATCAGGTCTCTAAATATAAACAACAGTTTCTTTGGTCAATTATAAGATGAATCTTAAAATAAAATGTACATTGATTGCTTTCGCTCATACATAAAGTTTTTGTTTCGTAAAATGCCTCTTTCTCAAGCGTTTAATTTTGAAGCATTCCAGACATTGGAAACGTCGAAACGTCGAAAAATCAAATTTGGTCAAAGTTTCCGGATGTACGTATGCGTGAGTGCATTTGCGATTGGTTAATGTTCGAACAAAGGAGTTGAAGAGTTCATAAATATGCAGTGCGCGAAGCTTCCTCTATTTGTAAGGTAACAATGATCAACATATATTGTCACAGAAGGAAACTGCGTGGGCGAAAACGTGATTGCCGTGCAAAATTCAAGCTTCTATAATTTGGGAATTATTTTTAATTTAATGAAGTTTCAAAAATCTAAGGGAAGGTGCTAAAATTTTGCGTTACTGATTTTTGTTGAAAATTATAAAAAGTTCTAAAATTATATAAAATTCGAATTTTTAACTCTTTTAATTCAGACATAAATGAAAATTTCAGAATTCTTTTAGATCCTCAGGAAATGATTGAGCCCCAATAAGTAACTTGAAGAGGATTACGATGCTTCAGTGTAAGACTAATTTCATCGTTTTTGTTTTTTCTAATCAAGGTGAATAAATAATTTGTAACATTTATAAGAGCTGTGATCTACTCGCCAAAAATAGGCAGAATTTATATCCAGTAACGGGTTAACCGTGTCTGGTGGGAAGATGCAATTTCCACCTCATTATTTTTGCGGTCGACATTTACGTCTAACAAGCAATGACGTTGGCGTACTAAAACATCACTACTTATCGCAAAGACTGAGCTAAGGTCAAATTGCGAACTTCAAACGGTGAAATAGAATAAAACAGCGAGCTGCAATAATATTTCTGAAAGACCGCGAAATTGTTCAAGCAAGTGAAAAAATGGATTAACACAATTCTCACAGAAATAATTGTGTAAACAACTTAAATAATACACGGTTGTTTCGATGATGCGATTTATGATTAAAAAACAGGAATGCGGTGGATATGAGGAAATTGAGTGAATTACCTCGGCACATGATCAAAAGATCCGTGAGAATGCAGAAGATCGTCAAGGAAATATACATTCCGGACGTTGTAAGAGGCTCGAGTTTCGTTCCGTATTGCGAGAGCTTTTGGCAAAACGCGTTTCATAAGTTCGGGCCACGTAGTGTCCCGGAGGGGCATTATGACCTCGTCGACATCGAGCAACGCAATGTACTCGTATTCGTACATGTGTTTGTAGAGACAGTCGTTATACGGTATGAGTTCGTTCTGTCGTTTGTTGTTGGTTTTTTTCGTGAGATACATATGTTGAAAAGCGGGTACATTGGGTTGTCCACCAGGCAGTGTTAACGGTGTAACGTCAACTTTGCCCAATTTCGTGTAGTGTTCGAGAACTTTGCTAACATTGGGATGCACCTGAAGTTGATAAAAGTATATTTTATCAGCTCCGAGTAGTCCAATTAGTTCAATCCACTCGACAAGACGTACGGACAGATCGTCGTGCAAAAAATCGAGTCCTTTAACGCATACGGCAAAGCCTTTTTTAACATCAGGCTTATTGTATATAACACGAAGATTGTTGCTCGACATGTCGCATTTTTTCTCAACAAGGGATACCGAAGCAGGTGGGCCTCTTTTCCAGTGGCTCTGCGGTACCTTGCACGCGATCACGTAAGGCTGATAGATGCCTTGCTTGTAATTACCCCATTTTGAGTACCACACATACTTGTACTCGAGTGTTTCAACAATCGCAGGCTCGCGATCGCCGTCGTACCACATGTGGCAGTGGGTCTTGACCCGTGGTTCAATTCTATCGATCATACCGACGATTCTTATGGCCGGACCGATACGCGACAACTTTCTATCGTCGTAATAAGCGCCGAACAGCTGAAACGTACCGTTACTCGTTCGCAAACTCTGCCAGTATATATTGTTGAATTCGAGATCGAATATACTGGGAAAGCGTAGAACGCATCCTTTGCCCTTTTCCCCTTCGTTGCTCGTTTTCTTCCTCTCCTTATCCGCAACTTCCTTATCCTGCTTGTCCCTCGACTGACCTTTATCCCTTTCCTTCTCCTGATTGACCCCCTTAGCATGTCGCGCACCACTCGCACGCTTGCTACCTGCATTCTCAATCTGCGAGCTACTCTTCAACCAGTATGCGAGCGGCAAACTCGGCAATCGAGACTCGATCTCCCGCACAAGCTCCTCCTCCGTTCGTGGCTCTCTCTTGTCGATTAGCGGCTCATCGCCGATTGAATGATGCGGCGAAGAACCGAAACGAGCGTCCTCCGACACGTCGCCGCCGCCGCCGCCACCTCCTACTCCACCACCTCTTCTAACGCCGGCTATGTAACTCGGCGTTGAATCTATCGATGAACGTTCCAGCAGATAACGCGACGATCCACCGACCCCACGTGGACTCTTCTCCTCGCGATGCTCAAGCGAGGAAAGCGACTGTGCCAGCTCCTGTATAGCTCGCTGTGGCTCCAACGCACCGTTCTCCGCGTGACGAAATTGCAGCGCTGCAATCATCACGAGACCCCAGGCTAACACGAAGACTAGAGCCCGGCGAGCGCATCGCGAGCTTCCACCCGATAAATTCTGCAACATATTCGAGGGGGAAATTTTTCGATGTGCGTGTTGATGTTGAAACGTTGCTGCTGCTACCACCGATTCTTCTTATCGGGTTCTCTCGCTCTCTTTTTCTTAATCGTCTATCAACTCCTTGTCCGATCACCGTGGGTCCCCTCTGAAATTATTAACAATGACGTTCCATTATACGTGATATTATCATCGTCGTCATTTGTTCTGTTGTCAAGGTAAATGTTTTTGTAGAATAACTTGAATTATCAATTATGTATTCTATGTAGAAAGTGCATTAGAAACTTATGGTAATTTATCAAACGGATATGGAGAATTTATCGATTCCGTTGGTATAGACAAAATGAAAATAAATTTGTGGCAAGTTAGAATTATTGAGAAATTTAATAGTTTTCATTTTTTATTCTAGTTTTAGAGGAAAAACATTTTATTTCAAGATTTTAGTTTCAATGTG
Source organism: Perithous albicinctus (assembly GCA_964016905.1). Classification (NCBI taxonomy): domain Eukaryota; kingdom Metazoa; phylum Arthropoda; class Insecta; order Hymenoptera; family Ichneumonidae; genus Perithous; species Perithous albicinctus. The sequence goes on along the minus strand of OZ024693.1, from coordinate 22,449,080 downwards.
CTAAGAATGGACCAAAATATTTTAAAAAATCATGTTTAGGAAAAAAAGATTTGTGATTAATATGATTAATTATATTAATATAGATATTATAATATATTATCATTGTTGTTATTATTATTATTATTATTATTACTGATTAAGAAAAATGTCCATAATACTCGAAAATGTAAAACATCTACAATTTTACAAATCAGTCAATATGACCAGGAGATTTTAAAATGTCTCATTTGCATCTTGTGAAAAATTTCAATCTCCCTTTCTACAAAAATGAAGTAAAAACGCAAAATTTGCTGAACATACTTCTTCACAAAGGTGGCTTTTGCGAAAGCCAGAAAATAATGAAGAATCAATGTTTAAATTTTCGCTTAGCAGACATAAAATCAGTCTCAAGCATTATTATAAAGCTCATTGTCAGTAAGTAGAAAAATCATTGTACATTTCAATAAATTTGTAAATTGAACAGTACAAAATTTAGGATTTTAGAAAATTGCAAATACACGTTCGTAAATTTTGAACATTTTTTTTTTTTCATGCATTCAATCATTTTTTTTTTTTTTTAATATTGCTCGGTCGGGCTACAGTGAAGAAAAAGGCCAAACGCTCCCGAGAATCAGGAGCTCGGAGAGGATGAGGCCGAGAGAGCACATGCAAGAACGATGGATATAATCGAGGCCTGGGTGGCTTGGGCTCGGTGGTGTCTGCTTATGAATGCAGAGGCTCCTCGGAAGGAGGAGCGATGTTGCCTCGATGCAGCGATTTCACCAACGCCGTGGCTATAAGTATCAAGTATCAAAACTGTTAGTAGCAATTCGCAACATGACAACACAACCGCGTTGTATTGAGTAAGGTCTCAACTGGCACAGATGCGGGACAGATGATGATTTTGCCAGAGCATCAATAGTGACGAGCGTATAATTTAAGCATAAAAAGAGAGGCACTAGACGATCCTTCCAGCGCAGATAAAACGAATTTTCGGAACTTCGAAGCCGCACACAAGAGCAGCACAGTCTCGTCGCAGAGAGAGAGAGAGAGAGAGAGAGAGAGAGAAAGGACACGAGAACTTATATGTGCCACGAAAATACCACACAAGATGCTTCACACTTAAAAAAGAAAAAAAGTAATAACCAAACAGACGGACGTATATCGATCCATACGCCCGGTATTTCTGGGTTATCAATTATTAACAATCCGTAACGAAAGCTTCAATTCCACAGTCCAAATTGATATGACACATTGCGATAGATTTGCCGGTTAATATCTCCACGACTATTTGACGAACAAAGAGAAAACTGAACTAAAATATTCGAAGATAATTAATCAAATTTAGCATCCGACACAGATCAATGTACAAATGATTTTGTATTATTATTATTATTATTATTATTATTATTATTATTATTCCATTAGATTTAATTTATGTTCCAAAGTTTTTCCTCACCAGCTGATTATTTTCTCATCGATTGTGATTGATAAAAAGAAAAAATGGAAAAATTCGCGTTCGACGATATCCTGCTGTTTCTTGCGATTAAAACGCGAAACGGTGACGATAAAGGTTACCGGTTATTAAAATGTAACCCGCGGTTGACAACCGTAAGCACCAATAACAACCGTCGAGGAATCGACGTCATCGTCGATGAACGTCCGTTTTACAACTGCCGATCGCGAGAGAGCAGCCCATGAACACAACTGGCCGAGGACCTGACAAAGTTAAACATGACGATCGGCGGAGAGAGAAGAGGCAGAGAGCGCCCGCGCGATGCTGCTCCGGCTCGCTGGCTGGCTCGCTGGCTGGCTGGCTGGCTGTTCTCTTGGCTTGTGTGGTGTGTGTTGCTCGGCTTCGGCCCTCCTCGGCACTCGGCTTAGTTGGCTCTCCGCGTAGTCGCCGTATAGTTCGTCCGGTTGAGACGTCTCGAGCAAACCGACCAGCCTCGACGACTCTCAACTCTCTTCGCCTATACGCTAAAAAGATTTACTCCCCCCCCCCCCCCTCTCTCTCTCTCTCTCTCTCTGAACACACTACTGTCTTGACCGGCCTTCGTCCTCTCCGCTCACCTCGTCCTGCTGCTTATTAGCTTCATACAACGCGTCACGCTGTTACTCACTCGTTCCCGTTTGCCGCGCGTCTACAACCGTCCTTCTCCCTCGGGCGCTTTAAATACTTCCTTCTCTCGAAACACCGATTTGAGAGCACTTGTGCTCTCTTGGCAGTGGCCACAACTTGGACGAACGAGTTTGTCGGACGGATGTATAAACCCCCCCCCCCCCCCCGCGTGCACGCGTTTTTTGCTTTCCCGGATTAGAGGTTCTGTTGATTTTCACGGTAAACTGCAACCCCGGGCTGTTATAGAAGAGACAAGACACGCGTGGTTCTCTGTGTTGATCAACTTGTTGGCTTCGGGCGACACTTTTTCTTTTTTGGTTATCATTAATAAGCTGGATTTTTTTTTTTTTATTGTGAAGGGGATTTTGTTTTGGGAGATTTTTTTTTTTTTGAGGTTTGAGATTTTAATGGCGATGTCTGTTAGAATGTGGCGAAAATTGGGAACACATGTTTGGTGCGTTTGTGTGTGTCTGAAGCCCGAATAGTGAACACAGACACGAACAATAATATGCACGAAGCAGAGGATGTAAAAGTAAAAATATAATGCAACAGAGAGTAAAATAGAAAATTGATTTTTTTTTTTTTTGCGCAGCTTCCACTTTAAGGAAGCAAAAAAAAATTGATTAACACAGGTAATTCTTCATAGCTTTGTGGAAAAATGGAAACTGAAGAGGATGCAGTATGAAAAGTTCTGCTTCGCGTATTTTTTATAGCTCTACTTTCCCCCACCCTCTTCATCCTACTTTCTTGGTAAGATAAAAGTGTAAACACTTTGTTAAAAGCAAAAACGAAAGATTTTTCAATAAAAACAGATTGAAAACAAATTAAAAAAAAAAAAAACCAAAGTTACAGATGAACTAGTCTTAAACATTAACATTATTTTTCATTTTTATAATTTCAAATCGTGTTGCACATGTGAACAAAATTTCATTAAAAATGAAATTTCGCTGCGAAGAATTTTTACTTTTTTTTTTTTCACAAACTTTTGTTTCAAAAATATAAATTTGCGATAAAATTTCAACTCTTTGTTCCACATACAATCCCATGCATTGTTATAATCGCTTTGTGTACCAAATTAGAATCTCAAAAATATCAAGAGATTCCATCTTTCTCGATACTTTGAACCTTTGTGAATATCCTGACATGAAAATCTCAGACAAAAGTTTTTTTTTTTCTTTTTCTCTCATGAAAATGAGACTTCCTTTATGAGGAAGCAATCAGAGTTGTATTATCATCATCGAAATATTTTGAAACATGTGGACACGTACGTGGTATTCAGTTAGATGTATTTAACGGGAGATCTAGTCAACGATAAACCATATGGCTTGTCCTTTCGCGCTACTCTTGCTGGATGTAAATTCAGATGAAACTTTCTTCATGCCGAGGAAGCACACAATAGCTATGTATACTCGCGCGTTAACTATGGTTAGCGCTGCGTTATGCAGCAGTCGTTAAAGAGGCAGTAAGAAGTGCCTGGCGTAGAATAAAAAAAATGACCTTGATATATAATTACCACTCGATGGGCTTATCGTACGTTTATGTTTTTCCATCTTCTATTGTTCATCGACTATCCATTACTGCGTGTTATAGGTACTGAATTTAATTGTAGAAGAATCCCGGCCCCACCGGAGGTTCACTGCGGTCCATCGACTTGGAACGTACCTTGTGTGTGGCATTACTGTTAATAAATAGATAACTATCGAGAGTTCAACGGTGCAGGAATAAAATGAAGGAGTTTGAAAGGGCGACGCACTTGGGCGTAAAAAAATATTTCTCATGGTTTTTTGGCTTAAAATAAATTTGTTTTTTTTTTTTTTCTATTCATTAATTGTCATACATTTTTCAAACTTTAAGCAGAAATCCATTAATTCAATTTCGTCATCGATTGTCAATTATCTTATAAATTCATATGGTATTAATAAGATTTAACGGATAATTTAGTGATTATTAAAATGATGAAATTCAATGTACTATTTAATGTAGATAAACTTGCAGTACAGGTACATAAAATTTCATGCAATTTTTTTTTTATAGTGGAGGGGTTATATATTTTTTTTACAAAACAAAAAATAATGTTTGATATGACAAAAAAAGAAAGTTAATTAATACACACAGATTGTGAAAGACTCATTTCACTGCTAATATAATGCTTTTATAAGGCCAAATATACCAGTAATGCAGGTAACTAGTAACGTAACTGGCATTTAATGAATCATTATTGCAATAACCACGTATGCCGTCATCTGTTTAAAAAAAAAAAAGCGATGTAAAAAGTGTGTGCGAGAATGAGAAATGATAATGGTGCGGGCACGTGATCAACGCGGAGAAAATCCGGAAAGTAAGCAAGCCGCGCTTGGGTGAATTCAGATGCACCAATTTTTGTACACCTGCATTTAAATCTTTATATATATATATATGTATACAAGAAAAATACAATAGAATTATATTTCAATGAACACGTTTTGTACTGACAAACTGAAATTTAGCCTTGAATAACAGGATATAAAAGATTACATATACACATATATGCGCGTTGACAAATACCGAAACAAACTGGCTGAAGTCCATCGAGTTTACTTTCACGCAGCTAATGTGACAGACAAAACTCGTCGTCAACATTGCCCTTCAATAAATACCGTCGTCACGTCCGATGAATTTGTCGAACTTGCGTGCAACTCGTTTCGCCTCACAAACGTATTTTTTTTTTTTATGTTATGCTGTGTGTGTTTCAAATAATCTTTTTTTCTCTCAGAATTTCTCAACATTTTCAGGTTTTCCACATTTTCGAATAGAAATTTTTCCAGATTATCGAAAGTTTTGAAATTGCGATTTCAATAATGATTACCGTGATATTCATCGAAATACCGGAAAAGTTACAAAATTCCCTGACATTCTGATACACTACAAAAGATTCCACGACATTTCCAACCTTTGTCCCGATGTCCGTGACCGCTAGACGCTTCGCAAAATGGCACGAAAACAAAACAACACTGCTTCTTCAGCGAAAGTGAGAGTGTTGTGATACAGCCCCGTAGCACACAACTGCCATTTATAACTAATTGAAAAGTGTACATTAGGAAAATTCCAAGATTTCAGACTCGTTTTAAATAGGAAAACTGAAATAAGGAGATATACCGAGATTTCTTGATTTCGAATGTTGAACACTCAATGGACGTGTGTGTTAAAAGAATATACACGAACGACACGCGATAGAACAGGAGTTTCTTTGGCCTTTCTCGCATGCTCGAGAGTGTAAATTGTACGATAGAACGGTTAGTATACCGAGAAAGGTCGTTGCATATATGCCGCGTGTGACAAGGAAGCTGCCAAGTCCCTTTCATTCTCTCGGTAACTCACGTGCAGCCAAACAGTCTATAGTCCATCAACCGTAATTATCTATGGATATTAATAACACGTGTGCTTCACTGAGCACACTAAATATACCAAAGTATTGCAGAGTTGCGCTCGTTTGTATACTTTTGGAATACGCCGTACTTCTGTGAACCAGATAATTCGTGGGATGCGCATATAAAAGTCCATATAACATAGCTCACTGATGACCTTTGAAATTTCGATTTCGTTACGCACGTGATCAATTTGTCGATCAATGTTGATGAGATGCGGAGACACTAAAGGCATCGTAGACGAGGACATCAGCGAGTTACACAGTACGCATACAAAACGGTTTTGTGAATAAGTATACATAATACTGTCTAAGGCATAATAGATTTTGTATACGCGTCGTTTATACTGTTAGCTCAACTATCAGTGTGTAAACGATATATATATATATATATATGTATTATTCGCACGTTGCCATTTTGCGAAGACTTAATTTACCAATCGAATAATAGTACGGAATATATGTATGTTGCATTGCATTTATTAGGAATTAAAAAAGCAACAGCATGATTTAAGTGTCGTGTATCATATTAATCTTCTTTTCTGCAGCTGATGCGAGACATGATGCAATATGGTCGAAGCAGAGAACAGATTTTTATGAAAATTTTGCAAAGCTTTTCGTGCTAAGTGGCGGAGGACAATATGGCTGACGAGAAAAAAAATTATATGGGTTTAAAGTAGAATCTTATATATGGGTCGTTTCATGTTTTTCAATTTTCTTTCTTTCGACTATGTTACAGAGTCACTCAGAAAAATAACGCAAATTTTTAAAAAACGATATTGGATGAAAAATTCTGAGCGTAATGATGAAAAGTGTTAATTTGACACGGGTGGAACTTTATCGGATTTTTAAAAAAATTTACATTTCTTGATAAAAAAAAATATATTGAGACTATTTCCATTATGTTCATTTCTTTTATGCAGCTAAATGAAAAAAAAATAAATTGTAGGGATAAAGTTCTGAATGATAATAACAAATTTTCTAATAAAATCTGTATTTCATATACACGTTTATTGGTTTATTTTTGTTTTTACAGGAAATTTAAAGAAATTTCAAAATCCCAGATTTTTGTCAGATTTTTTGAAATTCACATTCAAGCATATTTTCCAAGTGTAACTTTTGAATATTTCACAACATTGAGAACATAAAAAACTCTTTCTGAAAATGGAGAAAAACAAAGTTTGAAACAACAGATAAATAAATAAATTTTCTTGAGTAGACAGAAACGACATCTTCGGGTTTTCTTATGAATATCTCTATAATTTACTTTTGAGAAAGCAAAGTTTTGGCATCTTGCAATTATTTTGCAGATGAAAACAAGAGTGCGGTGCTAATCAAACTACTAGATTACATTACGTACTGTGTCCAATGATGCAGTACTCTCTGTTATATGCAAGACTTAAGCAGGAAGAGCAGCTGCAAGCTGTCTCAATCGGCGGTGGCGGGTGTGACGTTGCCGCAAGAGAAAGAGAGAAAGTGCCGCGGCGGTTCACAATATCTCTCAGCTAGTATTGCACGGAGGCACCCGTATCGAAGGCAGCTGTGTAAAATAATGGAAATAATACGTGACGAAGTGTACCAGCCTGCGGAGACAATCACGTTCACCGCGATCATCGAGAAAATATCGATTTTATTAAATTGATATTTTGTGAAAAAAATAAAAAAAGCATTACTGAAGATAATAACAATAATAATGGAAAAAAGTATTATTTAGTTGCATAAAAATTTCGATAAAAACTTTCTTTCTTTTTTTAATCAAATTGAATGTATCATTTTTTAAAATACAAATTAACTTCTTTTTTTTTTACAATTTTCTTACGTAATTTTCTTTACGCAAGAGACGATGAATCCTTCCAACCGGATACTGAAGACCAGCACGATTGGAACGAGTCTTTGATTTTCCCTTAACTTTTCCGCCTTTACCACGGCAGGACATGATTGATTTCTCAGTTTTGAGAAGAAAGAAGCGTTGCAGTCACCGCGATGTATCCCTCGCGGAGTTCGTCAGTGTACTGATTACTGATGCTTCGCGCTTAGCGATATGAAAGCTTCGATATATATAGACACCAGCGTACCCTACCGGCGCACCAATCACAAGGCACTTGCTAAAGCCTTGGTAAATTTAAGGATATTCCATAGGTTCCGTTGTCATTTGACTAGGAATACATTTGAAAAAAAAATATATATATAGATATACGTAGCTACAGATAACGAGTAAAATTTCATTTTCGTTCTGGATAGATATTCTATCAATTTACGAAAATATTTATGATCATGTTCATCAACGTTTACAAATTAGTTATTTTTTTATGAAAAAAAAACGAAGAGATTCATGAGCGGAAAACGATTTGTATATAAATATTTGCGTGTGTATTATCTACGTAAGATATGTTGGTGGCCCTGAAAAGGGCCGATTTGTTGATTACAGTTGAATTATTTAGAGCTGGTATACTTGGTGACGGCCTTGGTTCCTTCGCTGACAGCGTGTTTGGCCAATTCGCCAGGCAAAAGTAGACGAACAGCAGTCTGAATTTCCCGAGAAGTGATCGTCGAACGTTTGCTGTATTGCGCCAGTCTCGATGCTTCGGACGCGATCCTCTCGAAGATATCATTGACAAAACTGTTCATGATACTCATGGCTTTACTGGAGACACCAGTGTCGGGATGAACTTGCTTCAACACCTTGTAAATGTAGATGGCGTAGCTCTCTTTTCTTTTAGTGCGCCTCTTCTTCTTATCAGTCTTCGTGATATTTTTCTGGGCCTTACCACTTTTCTTCAGCATTGCCTTACCGCTCGCTTTCGGGGTCATGATGTCAATGAATGTTATTAGCTTAAAACTGAAGACTGTCAAGAGAAACGTTACCACGAGAAGATTTCGAAGTAATAATGATGGTTGCTCTGAATATTTCGGCTTATAACGAAAACCGAGCCCAGTGGCGCTCCAATCACGGTACTGGAGGGCGGGGCTACACGCAGGCTGGTGATTCGTGCGTCGTTGGCTCTATGACGCGGCGTAGCAGATGCTTGGTAGGGAAAATATTTCGAGCAATACATAGTTCCAATGATGAGGCAAGGAATGCAAAAATACTTATCATTGTCTTATTCTATTAAATTGTCAACTGTAATGTTAACAAATGTCTGACTAATGTTGTTCGACTGAAAATACTTAATAATAATCTATACTGCCTGGTTGAAAATTAAGAATCTAAACTTTTTCCTTTGAAAGAATATGACTAATATATAAGAAATGCTTAAGCTTCAGAAACAATAATACTTACAATTATTTGTCGTAAATCATTACATAAATGAAAAATCAATATATATATATATATATATATTATATATATATAAGTTTACTAAATTTTTTGAAGATTTGAAGGGATTTTTGTGGATAAGAAATTTCGCAAAGCTCCACAAACTAAAAAAAAGTTTATTCAAATAATACTTTAATATATACAATATACTATATAAATATAATGAAAATGAACTATTCTTTAAAATCGATGTACATGTTAGACAGCATTTAAACTAAAGCTACATTCTCGGACTCATATCTCAATAACCAACATGTGAAAACAAAACATCCTGTTTGACATTTTTTTTTTTTCTTCGGGTCGTTGTTCGATCACGTAGTCGGAGGAAACTGTGCTATAAATAAACTACGACGAACTACCGGCGCGCCAATCACAAGCCGCGTATCCAAGTCCTATCACGTTTTACCAAATATTTGCATATTCTTTAACCCATACATTTTTTTTTGCATAAAATGAACAAAAGATTCCACACTGAAGTTGGCGCATACAATAATACCGCGAGAGAACGCCGATTCTTAAAAATGTTGGACAAACACAACCAGAACCGCATATTTACACCAGCTCGTTGCCTCAAAATAACATATATTATTGAGGCAGCCACGTCGAACCATAAATAATCTTCAACGATCCATACAAATGAATTCCAAGCTAGTGTTGACATATTTTAGTTCCAACACAGTGTGTGTCAGTTAAACAATTGCAGGGTGAGAACTCGAGCTGAAAATTTGAAAATCCTGAAAATGTCATGAAATTTCGATGAACCTGGAATAGTAATGTTTTTTTTCTCTCTTTAAGCCTCGAATTATTATTGTTGTTGTTATTATTATCAACATTATTATTATTATTATTATTATTAACGCTTACTCGTAAGAAAAATGCGTGTATTTTTTGCTTTTCCTCATGAAGAAAGTTTTGTTTTCATGGAAACATTTGTTTTTCGAGATTTTCATGCCTTAACTCAAAATGGTGACGTTGGGAAAAGTGGTTTAGAAAAAGCGTCCGTATGCTATGTGCACGACATAGCCAGTCCTAAATTTCTATAAGTTTTTCACAATCCCTCCCCCATTTTTTAAATCACGTGATCGAGGATCGCCTTGAAGTGCTGCCACCAAACGGCCGCGTTGGCACGTATTCACAGTCGTGTATATATATATCCATTAGTCTAGCGTTTGTACCTAACGTATACTGGGCATCTACATAACCCTGCCTAAAGACAGCGGGTGTATTCTCTCGCCCGTTTTATCAAGCGCTTGCGAGAGGTGTGCGTTTTTCCACTTTGTATTCGACGTGCCGCACAAGTACGTGTAACATAAGCCAGATTAAGAGAAGAAATTAAAGTCCTACCTCGATTCAGGTGGCATCGTTTAAATTTTGTAATCATCCGGTGTTTTTACAGACTATAGCAAATATACCCAAGCAGCTTTGCAACCGATTTCTGCTGACCGATTATTCACTCTGTCCTAAATTTACTGACACAACCAAGAGAGGTTATATTACGTGCCGTAGTGGCAGCCTGTTTCTTCGTCTTGTATCGCACATTATCGTAGAAAAAAAAAAGAAAAGAAAAAAAAAATATTACACACCCACCAATCCTTTAATTACGACTTCGTAGACAAAGTGCAAATTTTTTTTTTTTTTTTTCGTATAAATCACTCAAAGGCTCACTCACTACAGCTTCATTCCCTTTGTGTCGTAATTCTGTTGTTTTGTTATTAAAAAGAGAAAAAAATAAATAAAAAATGCCTGCGTCTAAGTCGTTGAGTGTCGCTGTTATATGCTCGAGTAATATGAACAGAAGTATGGAGGCTCATGCGTTTCTCAGGTGATTTAAAATTTTTTCTGATATATATCGAACAAGTGAAAATTGTGGAAAAACAATAATTGGACGTCTGTCTGTTTTCTTTGCTTTTTTTGTTTTTAGTAAAAAAGGCTTCAACGTCAAGTCATTCGGAACTGGAGACAAGGTCAAGCTGCCTGGAAGCGGACCGGACAGACCAAATGTCTACGACTTTGGAACGACCTACGATGAAATTTATAACGATCTTTTGACAAAAGACAAACAACTGTATCCTACATGACGATTTGTTGAATTGCGACAATTTGGTCTTTTTCTAATTGGAGGTTTTTCTTGTCTTATCTGACTTTTTTTTTTTTTTTTTTTTCTTGGAAAATTGAGCAGTTTTTTATACTTACATTTTAACAAAATGAATAATAATGTTCTAGAATTTTTACTTGTGTTCAAAAATTAAATTTACTTTTCTACTTTTTTAAATAGTATTTTTATATTGATCATAAGCAAATTGCTTTCAAATAATTTCTTATTAAATGGGTATCAACTTGGATTTCAACCAGAAAAACTTTGATTTAATATACCCAGTAGAAAAAAAAAACAACCCTCTGAGTAAAAATTTTGCTGAAAGCTGAAGTGAGATAAAAAAATATATATATGTGGCTTGAAAGAGATCCCACTCAGTAGATATTGAGATTTTGGGAAAAGGTAAAATATGAGATTATGGAGAATTTGAAACTGCGTAATTTGAAGCTTTATTTTTGTCCGAAGTCTCATGTGTAACCGTGGGACGAAATCTTGTCGGTAAAACAGAACTTTCTCTTATCCAGCAGGTTGAAGCACTCCAATTAGTGCCAGTTTTTACAAAGTTTCAGGTTTTAATTAATACATTTTATTCTATATGTGCTAAATATTTGTTATTATCTTAAAAAAAAATGTGTCTATGAATCATCTGGTGTGAAGAGTGATTTGTATTCTAGAATGTGTCCACAAATCAAAGAAATATTCAACGCGATGGATTCACAAAAATATCTCATAGAAATTCTTAAAAAGGTATTTTTTAATTTTTTGAAAAATGATTCAAAACTTTTAACCAATTTTAATGCACCTTGGTTTATTTTTTAAATTACATTAAATTACAAATAATAATCGATTATAAAAAAAAGAATCTCCGCGGAATTGAGCAATATTCAGATAATATTTTTGTAAATCCATACACTATGAATGTTCCTCTAAATTAAGGACACATAATATAAAACAAATCACCATTTTACGTTTGTCAATGCAAAATACTCGATCGATTAACGATCCTTAATACTTTTTTCGTTTTTTAATTTCTTATCCAAACAAATTTTGAAATACGAATCCTTGACCACCGAGAACTCAGATATACGCAAATGGGATTGCTCCACATGTTGGACAGAAATCGTAGGATAAAGCCAAGACCCGAGCGATTTCAATTATCCAAGGACAAGTTCGACATTCTAGTAACATGCGAGGAGCGCGTTTACGATCAGGTCATCGAGTGCATGGAAGGTAGAACACCCGTTGACAATCAACCGGTACATCTGATCAACATCGATATTCAGGACAATCACGAGGAAGCAACAGTTGGATCGTTTCTCATATGTGAATTAGTAGAGACGGTAAAGACTCTTTAAATTACTTTATTTTTTAAAATTATTATCATACAAATATGTTAGTGTTATACAATTTTATTTTTTATTTTTTCAGTTGGCCAATAGCGACGATCTTGACAACGACATTGACAGTCTCCTTTACGAGTTCGAATCGACCAAGTTCGGCCGGATGATGCTGCACACCGTACTCTTTTATTGAGCTATTATTCGAGATACTTTGGTGTACTGTAATAATGTATTGTACTGAACGTATCTCGGAAAGCGATAGCTAGGTAACATAATAAGAATGATAAACAAATTAGATTCCTTAAAAAAAAAAAAAAAAAAGAAAATCGCAGAACCTCAGCCTGTAAGTATTCTCGATTTTAAAACCGTACATTGTATTCTTTTTTTCTTAATTTTTTTTTTAGGAGCTGGTATCTGTAACGAGCCTCCAATTGATTTAACCAGTGAGACCGAATCAACCAGCGCCTTGTGAAAACAAACTCCGAGTCACATTTACAGCTCATCGAAACTCGATTAATGTTGCATGGCATTAAAAACGCCGAGTACTGAAGGAACTTAAAATATATACAAATATATACATTATCAATTGGATAATTGTACATAGATAAAGAAATTCGTGAAAAGTGCTCAATATTTATTGGGACAACGGAGCACCAGATAATGTTATAAAAACAAGAAGAAAGCCATACAATTTACGAGGTCGTAAAGCATCAAAAGTAAACGCGTAATCGACCAAGATTGGAGGGACGACTGCTGCCGGTGGTGGTATTAAAAAACAAAAAATATTACAATTCGCTGCGGAAAGTTAATTTATTATTTTAGGATAACAAATTGAGGAAGGCACGTGGCAAGTACCTGCGGTGAGAGAGAGAGAGAGGGAGAGATAGAGAAGCTCAATGTTGATCTAAATGGGCATAAAGGCGCCTCGTCTTCTCGCGCTTCTTCTTATTCGCGTGCTTATTTATTTTCTTCCACGGCTTATCTTCGCGATGGAGACTCTGCGTTGATGCCGCTATAGAATTGTCGCATCTATTGAGCGAACAGATTAAAAAACAGATTAAAAAAACGTATGTATATTGTTGGGAATGATTGTTGTGTGGAGCAAGATAATAATAAAATATTAAAAAGAAACATTAATTGTCGATTCTTGATGAAACGTACTCGTTAATTGAGATATTTTGGCTGGCGTTCATTAGCCGACTGTTGGCCGCAACTCCCCTCACGTGAAGACCGCCGAATTTATGATTGAAAAAAAGCCTATCGACGTCTGCACCCGTTGTCCTCACGCCACGACTCGCTCTCACTGCTCTCGCCGTCAAAACTCTGTTTGACGATGTCGTAGAGCGACGAGGGGGAAATTTATGGAACTCCGATTGCGATTGATTTGGCGGTGCCTCGCAATACAGCAATTTTCCGTTTACAAAGTCTTTGAGAATGTAACGAGCCGAGCGGGGATTGTCCGGTTGTCCATTCTGTGTCATGAAACCGCGATTGACTGTAGGAAAATTAAGAAAACAAAATTGTATCAGGAAGATAGTTGTGAATATTATCGAGATCCTCGCAGTTGACTCGAGACAAAGTAACGTTTGATATTAATGGAAAATTAATATATCTTTGTAGGAAGCTTTTATGCATAAATCGGTGTATTGAAATTTGTAACCGAAAATTACGATTGCGGAGAAAATAGCAGAGATTTTCAGTACATATCGGTGAAACTTTGAGAAAAAAAAACAAAGACAATTTCTGAAAGTCACTGAAACGGTTCGTTTAGAGTTTTTTTTAGACAAATTTTCAGAGAAATATTTTCACCAGGTTACACGAATACGTACATCCGTATGTGTCAAGAATTTCTTCGGCTGTTGGTGGCCGATCGGGTTTCTCGCCTTCCAACGGCGGTGGAAGCATAATTCCGTAGGTATCTTCGATAATGTGTCTTGGTATTAAAGTACCAACGAGTGTAACCGAAGGCACATGATCGCGCAGTTGATCGATCGGTAATATACCATTTAAAACCATTTCAGCCTTCGTGCAAACGAAGCTCGGCATTACCAAACCCGGACAATCGCACAGAAGCAATTCCTCGTCAACGTAAAGAGTCTGAAAGTGTTTTGTTTTGCCGGGTGTAGCGGATACAGAGACTTTTTTGTCCATTAACAATGCATTTATCGTCGAGCTCTTTCCCACATTTGGATATCCCACAAGACCAACAGTCGTTATACCCTCCGTATATCTTTTACCTTTGTGCATTGATTTAAAAAGCAATATCAACTTTTCTCTGTTCAATAATTCTGATGAATTTCTTAATATACTTTTAATCTCGGAATCGCTCGTAGTTGCGAAATTATTTATTTCCGCGTTATCCAAACAATCTACATCGATACTGCCGTCATCGGCGCTTTCGTATTTACTCTCTGAAGCTGATTCTTCGGATGCATCGCCGTATTCATCCTCGCTATCGCTTTCAGTGTCCTCTTTATTTTCGTCCCCATCAGTTTCACTCTCTTCGTCGTATTCCTCACGTTCAATCAATAAATTCTCATTGGAAGCGTTTGTTCGACGATCCGATTCAGCGGCAGCGATTCTACGCTCTTCTAAACTCTCTTCTGCCGACAGGCTAGCGGAAAAAAATGCAATAATTACACCGTTGTCGGCGAAATAATTCGCCCAAATTTGTCGCTGTTGAGCGGTTAAAAAGTCGGCTTTATTAACGAGAATCATGTTGATCTTTTGGCTATCAATTTCCTTCACGTAACGCTCGAGATCCTCGCAACGAAAAAGCAGAGGATTTCGAGCGTCGACAATCTGTACGACAATGTCGCTGCGTTCGACGACTCTCCACAATTGTCGCCAAAATTCCAAATTTTTTTCATAAGGCGTCATTGTAAGACCCTCAACCTCCTGTACCAGAGCCAGAGATCTTCTCCATTCGAGAAAATCTTCTTTTTCCTTTGTCTGCAATTCATATCCACTGGTTGTTTCGTCCCACTTGGGTCTTCTGGGTATCTTGAGTACAGCTTTCTTCTGACGATGAGTTTCCAGCATTTCCTCTTTTTCCTTTTCCGATAGAAGTCCTATTCCACTTTTCGGATTGACAAACTTCACATTGAGCTTTTCGGCGTGAAATTCTGTGCCTGCTAGTTGTGCGGTCGAGAGAAATTCCTGAAAGGAACTCTCCTCTGTGACTGACTTTAAATCCAGTCGATCCCACTTGTAACCATCTTCAATGTCTGCGGTGTGAAGCTATTTAACAATAAAAAATATTCAGATGTGAATAGAGAATGAAGTGATGGAAGAAGAATAGAAAAAAAAAACGACGTAACGAGGATTATAAATTATGTAGCTTTTTCCTACTGATATAGTGGATCGAATTAAAAAAAAAGAAAAAAAAAACTTTTAACCTTACCATTGATGATTCGCCGTTCTTGTGTCTTCCTCTGGAAGGACCAAAACGGTCCTTCACCAAAGCTCTACCAATGACATCCGACTTTCCTTTGCCCTTTTTTCCCATTTTAATTTTCTTCGATTCAGCGTTACTTAGCCACGTGCTTCAACGGCAATATTTTTCGTGATGACATGTACACTGGAGATGTCCGAAGCAAAACACGACCAATGCGCCATCTGACTTGAGATAAAAAGTCTCTTTAATTTACTATTGGCCGTGTGTGCGCGCACTTACACCAATCCAATATTCAAAAGATGTAAAAATTCCAACGCGTATTTCTCTCCAGCGAGATTTGTTAAATTTGTTGACGATCGGTAAAGGGGTTCCGGTTTTGTAGAATTTTTCAAAAAATTAACTCTTTGCTCAAACTTACGTCAACTCTCGCCGAATCAATTTTTCTTAGATAAAAAAGCCCATTGAAACGAATTAAACGGACAAAAATCCGATTCAAACCTTTTCAAACCAATTAATTATTTTTTTTTTAATCAGAAATTTGTCCACTTGATCGGTTTTCCATCAATTTTAATCGGAAATTCTAAGCGGTGAGATGAACTCACGCAGAGAAATTTGCACTACAATTTTTTTGTTACCGAGCGAGCAGTATCGCATCGACCTTACGGGTAGGTGAAACCAGCTCAGTCGGTAACAAAAGCTGTAAACAATTAAGGCAGCGATTCCGAACGATTTTTTTTTGTTTTTTTAAATAAAAGATAAGTCTTATATCATTTGTCTTTCAATTCTGAAACGATGTAACACTTTTATTGTTCCCGGTATTGGTTTTGTTTTCGTGTATCAGGAGCTTTCACCTCCCCTTACAGCTGAATCAGTTTTTATTGATATAGTCTATTTTATAATTTGTCTGAGCGCCACAGTCTAGAACGCCAGCGTTTTATTGTGCGGCGCCTATTTAATTCAACATTATTGATAAATTCCATGTTTTTCTTTTAAAATAATGATAAGATCGCCATCAGACATGTTCAACGTTCAATTTGCAATTTTCGATTTTTCGTCAGCGGCGTAGTGCTTTATGAAGCGCGCAGACGGATCCGTAACACCTTTCACCCATCGCGGCATCCAAAAGTACGGAGTAAATTTTTCGGCGTGTCCACCATAGTTCTTCTCGAACATTTTTCTACACAAAATAAAGCGAGTATATTTAATTGATTCCACAAAAAAGACTTCTATATTTTACAGCAACATGCATTTTTTTGTTAAACCTGTAGTAGTAGGCCTCCTTAGTTTTCGGTGTACAATGAGGAAAAGTGATGTCAGCCTTTTCCAGCTCAATGTCCTGAACGCGATCTTCAACGATATCTTGAATAATTTCAAACAGCGATTTCTTTGTCGATGCAACACCGTCGCTGAAAGCCTCCTTGTGCCTCCAGAGAATGTTTTGCGGCAATAAATTTGCTCCGTCAAACGCAGATCTTAACAAATGCTTTTCAACACCGTCTGTAAAAAAAAAAAAAAAAACAATCGTACAACAATATCATTTTTTTTCCAGTCTGTTAATAAAAATAAAAAAATAAATGGACAATTCTCCAAAATATAGAAATGTAAATACAATTCGCTTTCACGTGGAATTCCTTTAAAAAAAAAACTCGGTGAATTGCATTTATACAATACTTCCAAATTTTGTAAGAACGCAAATAATTTAATAAAAAACAATTCAAGTCAATTGTACTCGACGTTTTGTACACTTACTTTGCGGTTGTCGGGATTCGGGACTCAGTGATAGATAATAATTGGTAAACTGGAGATCGAGAAACGGAACCCTGAGTTCCAAGCTGTGAGCGCTCGTTGTTCTATCCGCTCTCAATCCATCGTACAGATAAATGTCTTTCAATAATCTCAAACTTTCGTCGTTTGCGTCTTTCGAGCTCGGTGCATCCCTGAAGTAAATATATCCTTGTGCGACTTCGTCGGCACCCTCGCCGCTGAATATCACCGTTGTTTCGGTGTTGCGCTTGATGTAACGGGCTAGAATGTACATGCTGCAAATAAACGTGAAATTTTCTTGATTATTAATACACGTTTCTCGTCAATGGCATGTTTTTAGAAGTTACACGTGTCTTACCCAATCGAAGCTCGGATCGTTGTTATATCAAAAGTTTCGAGCGAGTATATAACGTCGTCCAAAACATCGGCAACATCTTTCGCTGTGAAAATAATTTCGTGATGTTCAGTGCCAATAAAATCGGCAACCTGAGGATTAAAAAAAAAAAATGAGCTACTATTTAATTTGAAAATTGTACGCAGTCATAAAATAATAAAAACTCGATAATTGAGAAAAGGATTTTTTTAACAAGTATGTTGATGAATGTTTGACTTTATCATACATAAAGCATTGTGAAAGATAATAATAATAATAACATTTTGCTGGTAATCTGCAAAATGACTCGAATATAAGTTTGAAATTTCACAATTTGTTGCTTAAATTGAAAAAAAAATCAACAAACCTGTCTAGCAGCAACGATGTCGGGACTGTCGCCCATTCCAATGGCAAAGCTCTGAATTTTGTAAGGCAAGTTGATTGCAAGTTTGACCAATAATGCCGAGACAAGACTAGAATCCAATCCTCCGGACAACAGACAACCCACCTGACGATCAGCCATCAATCTTTTTCGCACAGCGGCCGTTAGCAATTGCCTGATGTTTCCATGTACATCTTTGTTCAGGGCTGAGATAAACATTAACAAAATACAGGCCTTTGACAAATATTTACCTTATTACAAGTCTACTGGAATACAGAAGACTATTCCGGTACAGTTGTAACCATAGATACAAAAATTACCGTCATTTTAGTGAATGTACGTCATTCTTGCGTCTATAGTTATAACAACATAAATTTATGACCTTCTCTTCTTACATATCATTGGTACATTTGTAACTGGTGGAAATGTGATCACGTAGTATGAATATTGGCTCAATTAAACATTAGAATTACGTTTAATGCACTTACTGTTCCATGGAACTGAAACTTGGAAAGACGGTTTATCGCCTGGTTTGTGATAACACAAGCTTTTCAAAAGTTTCGTCTTTCCATCGGCCAATATTTCGTATTCCTCTGTATGTCCTGGGGGAAAAGGTTCCAGGGTCCATTCGCCAATAAATTGTTTTGTAATTCCGACAAGGCCCTGAAAATTGTAGCCAATTAATGATGAGCTTACGTTTTTTCTCTTTTATTTAACTGTATTAAAAGCGCTTTATTTTTCATTACTGCCGAGCCAAAAAAAAATCAATGCTTGCGCATTCAAACTTTTTTTTAATCTATAGTTTTTACCGTTCCATCGATAAAATGATAGTTTCTATGAATAATCTTAATGCTCCAATGCTTATCGCATAAAGGAACGTAAAGAGTATAAAAATAGCAACAGGTAACTATAATTAGAAGCACGTAATCAATGAGAAATCACGTGGCATTTTTAATTCTTCTAACAACATACGTGTAATTTTTTTTTTTTTTACAATTTTCTCTTGTGACAAAAGAATGATTACTATTATGTAAATTAAAAATTTTACTGTGATTCGATAGAAATATTATCTCTCGATAAAATATTATCCATAATATTTTAAATAATAATATTAAACACGAATTTTGTTTGTATTATAAATAATAACTCGTTATAAAATGTAGCTGCGATATCGTGTTTCAAATTTTCATTAAAATTAATTTAAATTTATGAAAGGTGCATTTTTTTTTTTTTTTTTCTTTTTTCCAGGAGATATATTACTTTGCTTTCAGAGCAGATACCGAGTTCTCCGTTGCTGCCGCGTAACCTGAAGAGCGGTCTAACACCGTAAGGATCTCTTCCAACGAGGAGTCTCCTTTTCTCAACATCCAGGATACAAAATGCAAAAACTCCATCCAAGTTAGGAGCCACATTTTCGGCGCCACCGTTTGCGTACAGATGCGTTATTACTTCAACATCGCATTTCGTGGCATAGTCAAAACTAAATTGTTCACCAGTCTGTGGAAGAAGGAAAAATTGTATAAAATAGAATTGTAAAAAATTGTATAAAATAAAAAGCAATATATCAGAGATAATCATATACCTGCTTGTAATTGTAAATTTCTCCATTGCAAAGCAAAAACAAGTTGGGATATTTGCAGAGCCTCATAGGTTGCATCCCACAGAAAGTATCTACAATTGCCAATCTGTGGAAGCCCAAATATCCATCCTGGAGAAAAATAAATAAATGGAAAAAATAAATAAATAGAAATCATGCAGATGAGATGTAATTGAATATTACATTAAATTTTATTTAATGTAATATTATAGATTTTAAAATTCTGTCGTTCAATAATTTGTTTTAAAAAATTGTAGATAATTAAAATTGATTTTTTTTTTTTTTTTTTTTTTTTATTTCAAATTAGTGCTCTTTTGAGTTATGTCTGTCACATAAAAAATTGCGTACCAGTTGCGGAGGTGGAATGCCCCAGATACAAAATAAACCCAAATTAAACGTACCGTGACGCGATTATCGTTCTCGATTCTCAGAGCCTCTGGTCCCCTGTGTTTTATTTTATCTATTTGGCTGCAGGCACAGGTGATTGATTCACCCTCGACACCAAATATCGCCCATATTCCACACATCTTACTGTTGAAATGTCCTCGTGCTTTTGGTTGAGCTATATTTACACAAGTGCAAATAATACAAATAATAAGAATCCATAGTTTTGAATATATATATATATATATATATATATATATATACAGAGAATAGCTGAAATACCGACGGAGCATAGATATACCAATGAAAAATATACATCTTATGCGCCGAATTCGTGAAAATATTCATCCATATGTATATGAATTGACGAAAAAAAAAATCTACCGAAATTGCCATGAAAATAAAAGAAGAGTTACCATAAAAGAATTTCCAAATTTGATGTAATTAGTAACAAAGAAATATGTATGAAAATTATTGTATTTATAGTGGATTTCGAGTTAAGAATAAGAATCGTACCTTGGGAAAGCGAAGAAATTAACAACGGAGAGATGAATTGGAAGTTGCGCCTCGTGGAACTGATGAATTGGCAATGGTCAGCGGTTAGAATCACCGATCGAGTTTATGCGATAAGACTGGCAGCGTGCGAGCTACTGCGGAGGTCGCTCGCTTAGCTCTCAAACGTGGCGTACATTAACCACGGCAAACATGTGGTTGCTTGAAACGTGTGTTGTTGGGTTCGTGCGTGTGAGGCACATATATCTATACCATATTCTGATGTAATACACAGAGCGTGTGGCTTCGACCGTTTCGCTATACGAGCGCCGTTCGCACAACGTGGGAAAAGACAGTACACGCAGATTATGGAACGAGACCTCCATGGATCGATAAAGCATATTGCTAGAAAGAAGGTCGCTATGAAAACTGGACGTGTACTTAGTTCGAAGGGAGAATTAAAACGGCAATTGATGCGTTAACAACAAAAAATAGTTATTTCGTTCACTAAAAAAGTATTAAATAATATTTTAGGCCGATATTCCTACATATAATTTTTCTTGTTGTAAAACTTCCATTATTGGTATAAAAAGCTTTTTTTTTTAGATAAATTTGTAAAATGTTAACTTTGTAATGTGTCAGCTGATGAATCGAATTTTTGGCAACACAAAATTGCAAACTTTTTTTTTTTATGAAAAAGGATAATTTTTTTTGGGCTTTTAAGGTCTTTTAAGGTCACCTTGGATTATTAAAATATTACAAATATTAAACCTATGAAAGAAAAGTATAAATTTTTGACTGCACGAAAAATGTAAAGTAAAAAATGAAAAGCCACTTTACATTTTTTCTACACGTATGTGTGTATATATTTTGAAAATGAAAATACAGAAATTGATTTCTAGCTCGGGGCGATAACTTTTTAACAATTTTTTTCTGGCAAATTGGCACTTCAGATATACGAAGTTATTATTATACTATTTTACTTTTTTCTCACTTTAGTTTAATACAAAAATTCGTAATTTGCAAACGATATTTTTTATTAAACAAATAAACAGATTTACTGATATTTTTAGTTATTGTTATTATTTTTTTTCAGAACGTAGCAATTAGAATCTAGAAAATGATTGTTGGCAAAATGTAAAACTACTTTCGCTTGTTATATTTACGATTGCATTTTACGATCGTCTAAAGTTAACCATATGTTCAATCTTCGCATCTCATTATTGATGCATTATTCATTGCGGAATTTTTATTATCCCACTCATTCGAAGCCCGAGAAAAAATATCGCAATTTTCAGAAGCAAATTTTATTTTGCGTAAAAACATAATAGCGAAAAACAATTTAAAAAGTATGCCGCAAAAAAATGGCACCTCTTAATTAATAAACCGGCTGGAATTGTAATTAAAAAATTATATATATATATATATCACACGTAAAAGCGTTAATTTTTCAAATTAGTAGCGTCACGTCGCATTTATCATCTGAAATTTAATGGTTTTTCGCGCATCGACCCGAAGAAAAAAAAGCGTTGTACGACGTCAGAGAGCCGCATAGAAAACGCGAGGTTAACTCGCCGGACAGTCGATAGGCGGTGCGCGATTTCGCGGAAAGGGGGGGAGGTTGGGTTTCGCCGTTGGCCGCCATGTTGGCTCGTGCTCTCAGCTGTTCGCCGAGCGGCAGCAGCAGCAGCAGCAGCAGCAGCTTCGGTTCCGTCGTGCATTGTTGCGGATCCGCCTTCGCCTTTCGCCCAACAGTGGGCCTCGCTGATCGTGCTCGAGTCTTCTGGCAATAGCAGAGACATGGCTAGTCGGCTCTCGCCAGGGCTCGAGCAAGGATGTGCGTGTTTGACGCACGTTTATCACCCGGTTTCGAGTTTGCCAACGCGATCGACCACCGGAAACCCGTGGCCCGAGCCCACGTTATTTTAGCCAGCGAAAAAAGAAAAAAAGAAAAACGTCGTTGCTCCTAACCGCTAGGAACTTAATTTCTGTCGCATACCTCGTTTTCCGTATAAATCAAAGGAGGAAACAACAAGGATAAACAAGAAAATTTGTTAGAAAAAACAATACGAAAAAAGAGAGAGAAAAAAAAAAAAAAAACACGAACGAGCTACGAGAGACAAACCGCCGCCGCCGCCGCCGCCGCTCCCAGTGCGCGACAGAGTGGCCAAGAGCAGCAGCGTGAGGGCGTCGAGAGACCGTCCGAAGTCGTGCGAAGCGAGAGAAAGAGGAAAAAAGCGTGAGAGAGAAAGAGAACGTTAACCGTGGAACAACAAACAGCGTGTGGAGCTGTGCGTTTCGCCCGAAAGGGGGAAAAAAATAAAGCGCCGTGAAACACCGAGAAAGAAGGAGAAAGCGTGCGGGGATATTTAAGTTGCGCGAGTGTGGATGCGCTGTTTATTGATATTATTACAAGAAAACGTTCTCTTTTTTTTTTTATGTATGAATGTATATTGATTACGAAGCTCAGACTGGAAATAAAGAGTTTTGTCGTTGTGATAAAACGTTCGTCATGATAAGAAGCCTCGTTGGGGTTTTCCGGTGAATTTAGCTGGGCTCTGCTCTGCCAGGCGCTCTGGCTCTTTGGCGCGAGGGAAATTCGAAAGCCGGCCGGCTTTTTCCGCTTTTCAATTGTCTATACTCCACAAAAACGCAAATTCTCGCTCTTGTTTTGTTCAAGATCCACGATCACGAGGATGTTAAACAGATAATTCACGCAAACGTGTGACTCGGTCAACTACGGAGACTATCGCAACGAAAAACGCACTTATAAAAAGCCTATCGCAGCACTTTTCTTCTTTTTCAACTGTTACTGCACAGAAACTCACGACTTTGTTATCGCTGTACATTAAACTAAAAGTAACTATGAAAAGGCCTGCAGAAGAAAAAATCGTAACGTAAGGAACGAAGAAAGGAGACGAGAAATTGCAAAACTTGATTTTCAAGGATTTATAAAATCGTTTCCATCGCTCTCATTAGTCTGACAAACGGTGTGGAAGAACTGGAGATGGATACGTTAAGCTATCCTGTTTCCGCTTGGCAATTTTGAAGAATTGTAGTTGGGCTTTTGTGACGAGCGAGCGTTGTTTCATAGAAGAAGAAAAAAAAAAAACAAAACAAAACAAAAAGAGTAGTGAAGATACTTCAGTGGGGAACAACAAGGTCGTTGTGGCTGAGAGAAAATACAAAAATATTGAAGGCTCTCCGTGTCCTACGTTGCTGAATAATAGGCTCGAAACTGAAAATCCGGGGTGACCTTTCGTCGGGTTTTGTTTAGAGCGGGAGAGAGCAGCGCGTTGCCCGCGACTTATAACGTCCTCCAGGCTCGAACGGAAGTGTTTCGTTTGATCGAACGCGTGTAACGGTGTTCAAGTGTGCCGCGTAGTATCGCGAGTGAAGAAGAAAAAAAAAAAAAAAAAAAGACGGTTTCAGGGGGGAGTGAATATCGTTTTCGATTTGCTTCTCAAAATTTTGCATTATCGATGCTTCTAGAGTCGGCTATATATAAATGTAATATACAATTAACGTCGATAAATATATAATTAAATAAATTTTAACTTTGTACTTAAACGTTGTGTTTTTTGAGAGTGATATCGTCTTTGTTCGCGTCGAAGATTTTTTCTTCTTTATCGTAAGACGGCTTTTTAATGTAAAACAAATCTTTTTTTTTTTTTTTTAACTCAATGTGTGTGCTGTGTGCAAATTTTTTCGTTTCTTTTTATTGACTGATAAAAAATAAATCACAGCTAATCGATCGGCCAAAAATGCTTGAAATTCGATCGGCGATAACGACTTGATTTGCTCGGCTCGACGACTTTATATCTGTCGCAACCAATTGGCTGCTCTCTCGTTATTATTACTGCTTGCAGATCTGCTGTTTTATTTTAAAAAATAGGTGCAAACCTTCGTGAAAATTTTTAAAAAAGTGTCTGTGTGTGTGTGTGTTTAGTGAATTTTCGTTTGTCACGTACGGTTCTTTGTGATAAACCGATTCAAGAGGAACGCGCCGAATAATAATAATAATCTCCCCATCGTTAATATACGCACTTCCGGCCTGTGAAACCATTTGGCATCGCATCCATTCAAGGGATTTATAGAAAAAGAGATCGCTGCGGTTTTTAATATCGAGGTAAGATCTTCGTTTTTTGCCTTTTTTTTTTTTTAATATCAGACGTTTTGTATGATGATTACAGGAATTGATAAAAATGTATTTCTAATACGTTTTTTTTTTAATTCTTGAAGTCGAATCCTTACAGCGACACGTAAAAAGAGGGACAGTTGAATGATTTGAAGTATTTCACAGATAAATGTATAAACATGTTTTCTAATAGACTTTTAGTCGACGATCATATCTCATAAGAGGTTATTTTTGCTTCGTTTCGTATTCCCCAAGGAAATACCGCGAGTATTATGTGATGCTCAAGTGTTGGGGGAGGGGGTGAAAAAGTTTCACTCGCTACAGTCGATCATATATTGAGGGATTTATAGTAGAAAAGGTCATATCGTTCTCACAATAGAAAAAAAAAATAATGCAATATCGACTTTTTCGAGAAAAAAAGTGCATTCTTCAGAATGTAATGTACGTTCGCAATACTTTTCTCTTCTTTGGTTTGAAAAAATGTGTAAAATTGTTTACCTATTATAAATTATAATTATTAAATAAGCAGTTACACGAACAATTCTCTTTCAATCATTCGATGTTCGAATACTTATATTTCTGTAATAATATACGAGTGCGATAAAAAGTTTAGAAAAAAGAGTTTAAAGAGTTTAGAAAAAGTTTCTCGCACGCGAGTGTAGTATACAACTTTATGCCACGCGGTGCGAAAAATGCCCACTTCTCGCACTAGTTCTTTACGGATTTTTCGGTTTCTCTATATTCAATTCAAGGAAAGCAATTTTTTATTCTTTCCAGCTTTTGTTTTTATTAATAAATTGAGTTAAGGAGTTTGCCTTTAGGCGACGTATTGCTACTTGCTAGCAGTCTCTTTCATTGCTGTTTGCCCGTCATGTACAAATATACAATGGACGCTGTAGGAGAGTCCTCCGGCTGTGAAATAGTTTCGTATATTACTTTCAAGAAATGGGTGTGCAGAAGTACGAAACATGATACCGGGGATGGAGAAAAGTGAATGCGGAAGGGTCTCGGGCTCGTTTTTGCACTGAAACTCACGGAAATTAAGGGAAGAGAGTGAGTCAGCCGTATACAGAGCTATACTTGGGCTTTTCGAGAGTTTGGAAGAGAGAGCGAGAGAGAGAGAGGGAGAGTGCGGTGGAAAGAGACTTTAAAGGGGATAAGGGTATCACCAGCCAAGATATATAGACTAGCACAGCACACGGTGTCAGCGTGGCCTCGGTTAAAGGATATTCTCTTCGCTATTCTCCGAGTTGATGCTACCGGGATGTACTTCAATACAATTTTATTTTTCTTTAAAGAAGCTTACCGAGAAGATCCCCAGTTTCATGGCTCTGCACGGAATTTTGTTGGAGCTTACTGGAGATAAATGATTTTCAAAGCCACACTTTTGGGGGGAGGGTGGCGGGGGGGGGGGATAATCAGCACTCGTGAATATTTTTTTTTTTTTTTTCCTGAAACTGATATTGTGCTTTTATAAACTCATTCGTTTTTTATTTACTCGCGCAGATCGCACAATGGAACATGATACAAATATCGCTCGTTTAATGGTTTTCTAATGAACATGGATATTGGGGTCGAAAATAAGTATTTATTTTTTTTTACGATGCATGTAAATATATATATCGATTCTTATAATTGTTCAGCGTGAAATGTGCGCGCAAAGAGTGCGCGTTGGTATTACATGCGAAAACGGCGGAGGGGTGATGGGGGGGGGGGAGGTCGAGCCGGAAGCTTCGCTAATGATAAAAAATGGTCTGCTGTGAACATCCAAGGCCGCGCACGTGGCATTTCGCGTAAAGCCAGGTCAAGAACTCGGTGAAGAACTCGGTTTTTACACTTTAACACAAATCTCCAGAACTTGTTGACAACAATGAGTAGCAAAAAATTTTGGGAATTCCTCCAAGAGGAATTTACAAAAAATTTTTTTGTCGCTGAAAATAAAAGCGTAGAATGCAAAAAGCAGAAAATAGTGAAGATATACACGTCCGTTTTCAAGCGCTACAATAATTACACTACGCATGCTCACAAGTTGCATAATACTATAGCCGATAAATTGTATAATATTTCGATAAGCCTGAGAATTTCACGAGAAATCTGGAATGAGTGGTTTGCAAAGCAAGGCCAGAAGTGATATGGTTGTTTATTTCGAATCGTCGACCGTCGAGAGACCTACATACTATATATATATATATATATATATATATATGTATATCTGTATATGCGTACACATGCATATCGTGTAGAATTCAGTTAAATGCACTGGATTTCATTGAATTCGCTTATTGAATGCTCAGTTTTATAACTTTTGTTTTTTACCAGAGTGGTAAAGTTTTTTTTTTTTATTACCGAAATATTGTGCTCGATGGTTTTATATTAAATTTGATGGACGAATGAGATAAAATTATAAATTTTTATATTAATCTTTCTAATTATTTAACATTAATTGCTGTCATTTTTAAAAAAATTTATTATCTTTTTTATGTTGTTTTCTTTTTTTATAAATTATTATTAGCATACGTTATGTAAAAAGAGTATAAAATGCAGTATTTCATATTGAATACTTCGAAAATGAAGAAATTTAATTTTAAAAGTTTGAAATTTTACAAGCAGTTCAATCGAAAAATTAAAAAAAAAAAAAAATTATCATGAAACACATTTTTATGAAAATTTCAAAAATGTAAATTATCGCAAAATCTAATCCATCGTCCGATTCTCACAAAAATCTGTACCGAATTTTATATGATTTTTGTTTTGTTTTTCAAGTTCTGAAAATTTCCTTTTCAAAGTCTGACTTACGGAATCTTCAGTATAGAAAGCTTCGAATAAATAATTTAGAAAATTAATAAAATAAATAATAATAAAATAGATAATTTTAATTTAAAAAAATAAAAAAATTAAAAAAAAAATATTTATTACAATAAAAAAAAGTTTTTTTTTTACTTTTCAAAGTCTGGCTTACGGAATCTTTGGTATAGAAAGCTTCAAATAAATAATAAAAAATATTAATTAATTATTTTTAAAAATTAATAAAATAGATAATTTTGATTAAAAAAAAAAATTATAAAAAAAATGTATTACAATAGAAAAAAGTTTTTTCTTGTCTCTACGATTTTAATACAAATTGGTAAAAATAATCTTTGTTATTCCAGAGTATTTGTTAATCGCCACGACACACGCACTTGGATAAGTCAATATAGTCGACGGTTGGTTTTTGTTATCGTGGTAGGTGCAGCAGGCTAACCTTACCTTACAGCGTGTATAACAGCGTGTATATCTGTCGACACGTGGCAGTTAGTACATGCAGTTATAGAGGAGAGCAGCAGCAGCAGCCTATGCCTATGCAGCAAATGTCTGCTGCATCAACTTG
This sequence comes from Perithous albicinctus, assembly GCA_964016905.1. Taxonomy (NCBI): domain Eukaryota; kingdom Metazoa; phylum Arthropoda; class Insecta; order Hymenoptera; family Ichneumonidae; genus Perithous; species Perithous albicinctus. The sequence goes on along the minus strand of OZ024693.1, from coordinate 22,420,931 downwards.
CGGGGTACATCTTTCTCTGTCGTGGCAGTTTGCTCAAACGCAATGCGGATGTCGCGGCATTTCGCATTAAACTCTTGAGGAGGAGGTTACAGGCCGGCCCCAAAGATAGTCTCGTTCTTTTCCACACAACGCATTGCGGTGTGTGTGCATGCAGCTCTTTCCGCTACAGCTGGAGTTGAGTGCAGATAAGAGTGTAACGTGGCTGTGCGGCTTTTATCGACGATAAACTAGCGTCGGAAAGTCACAAGTCCGACTCTGCTCACACACAATTCAATATTAAACATCTGCCATGCGATTCAATTTTTTTCTTTCTTCGCTTTTGTTTTTTTTTTTTTTTTTTTTTTGCGTACACATTTTATTGAACTTCGATTACATTCTGTTGTGCACAAAGTTTTCGCCATGAGGAAGCCTAAATTGATTGATCTACTTTTTTTTTTTATAGAGGAAACTTTGTGTATGGTGGAAAATAACGAAAAATAATTCGATCAATACGGTTCTTTTGGAAATCACAGGCATTACGTTTAATTTCACTAAAAATTAAATTTGCTATTAATTTTGTTAATGATAGCTATGTGCATATGTTCGACTTTGTACGCTATTTACTTTTTTTTTTTTTTATACGTTGTTTAGTACCTCAAGTGCATTTCACTCTCACTTTTTAAATTATTTTTAGCGACACTGTAAAAAAAGCTATAAGACTGAGTACTGAAGAAATCACTTCAAGTGCTGATCGCGATTCTTGACTTCGCATAATTATCGCTTCACCGGAAACTGTTTTGCAGAACACACGATGCTGCAAAGCTCGTGCTGTACAAGTACTCAATTGCATATATATATATATATATTAGTGTGAAGCGGTATGCGCGTCGAATACCGAGTTGGTCATGAAACGAGATAGATGCATATATGACTCTCGTTAATCGCATACGTAACCTGCATACCTGCATTGTCTTCACTCTACATTCGGTGTACAAATCTGCATTCCCGTTAGTGATGTACCTGGCAGTGACAATGAAGATGTGATAAACTTGGACCATTCGCTCACATGGAATTCATGAAGATGTTTACTAATCCTTCTAAGTACCGAATAAGTTGCTAATATCTTACTTAAGTACGAAAATGAGCACGCTTTTTATTTTTTGAATTTGTAAATTTTTGAATTTCTGAATTTATGAATTTGTGAATTTTTGAATTTGTGAATTTGTGAATTTGTGAATTCTTGAAATTTTAAATTCCTGAATTTTCCAATTTTCGAATTTTTGAATTTTTTTCAGAAAAGCTTGGAAAAAGATGTACTATTGACTTATCAAATGTAGAATTTGTTGCCAGGTGGTTTTTTTTTTAAATGCTGGCTGTGAAAACAAAACAAAAAAATCTGTTACATATGACCTACATTACCCACCTACCTTCTTTTCGTACGCGGCAAAAAAATCCTTTAGATGCTAATGTCAATCGTACATATATTTTTCTTTCGGATTAAATTTGACCCGACTCCCTCCTCTTGATTGTGGATTGCGTCAAATGTATTAAATATTCAATTTAGCAATTGGGTGTATAACATGACCGATATTGATGCCTGCTCATTTTCTGGTGAGAATCACGCAGTTCTCCATCGCTTGGAAGGACGGATAGGTAGTAATGGTGCGGTTGTTGCGAACACTTGTGTCGCGAACGCGCTCTACCAGCTACTAATTGCCATCGTTAATCACGCCTTCGCTTGACGAACGTGCATCGAACTCAATGGCGCCAACGATATATTCAATATCGAATGTCGGATGCATCCACCTCTCCGCATATAGATGGTATATATGTGCCCAAATGTGTGACACCAGCTATGATATTACTAGGTGAATCACTATTGCTGTACCTTTATTGCCTAATCGAATAAACTTCGGAATTTCAATTTTAGAATTTTAGAATTTTAGAATTTTAGAATTTTAGAATTTTAGAATTTTAGAATTTTAGAATTTTAGAATTTTAGAATTTTAGAATTTTAGAATTTTAGAATTTTAGAATTTCAGAATTTTAGAATTTTAGAATTTTAGAATTTTAGAACTTTAGAATTTTAGAATTTTAGAATTTTGGAATTTTAGAATTTTAGAATTTTAGAACTTTAGAATTTTAGAATTTTAGAATTTTAGAATTTTAGAATTTTAGAATTTTAGAATTTTAGAATTTTAGAATTTTAGAATTTTAGAATTTTAGAATTTTAGAATTTTAGAATTTCTGAATTTTAGAATTTCTGAATTTTAGAATTTCTGAATTTTAGAATTTCTGAATTTTCTGAATTTTAGAATTTCTGAATTTTCTGAATTTTAGAATTTCTGAATTTTCTGAATTTTAGAATTTCTGAATTTTCTGAATTTTTTGGAATTTTGGATTTTTGAAATCCTTCTGCATTTGGACTGAATATTTGTAATCATTAGATGATAGCTCGTTTCAATTAGTGCTTCCTCTCATTTTACCGATGATGAGATGTACTGAGAATTTTCTATCTGACGTTATAGTGATCGAGAACGATCGTCGATATATGCGCAATCACGGTACATCTGCAAGCCAGATTCGTCGACGCTTAAGCTTTGTTATTCCACAGTGGTTTATTTTATAACCGATTTGAGGTTTTCTCAAGACGCTACGGTGTCTTGTAAGACTGATGATGTATATTAATTTAACAGACGTCTTGACCGAGCTCGCGGTCTAACTAATTATTCCGCTTAAGCATTTTTTTAACATCGCCAATAATGTTAACTATGGATAATTCACAACAATCAATTTTTTTTTCTTAATAGTGAGTAGATCTTTTAAAAACAATTTATCGCTATATATTTAATTCATGAATTGAATAATTCAATATCACAATAATTGACAAACGCAAATTATTCATTCAAGTCCCTAAATGATCGATAAATTTTGTATTTATCGGCTCACTGGAATAAAAAAAAATATAACTCTTTGAAAATCATTTTTTTGGTTTCGTTGACTCGGTTCTCTTAGCCATGAATTTATGAAATAAAAATAATTTTTCCAATTACGATTACAAATGTAGCTTCGGTACTCTGCGGAATTGTTGTTACTGCTTTTTTTTTTTTTTTTTCAGTTTCTGTGAGTGACACTTCAGTTACGAGACTAATGAAAATATTGCAGCGCTTTTAGTTCGAGATAAACGGATACAGCGGAGAAGGAAGAGGTTGAATAGCATAGCTTGAGCTAATTAACCGGGCTAGTCCCCGTACAGGTTGTATATCATGTGCTGTTCATTGTCACGTTGTGTATTGGCCAATTGAGAAGTGTGTACTGCCGCAATATACATGACGCACGTATAGGTCTATGAACGCACCAACGCGAACCGTGAATATTCCGAAGCCATACCTTTCTCTTTGGTCATGTACAGAAACGTAGTCCTCTCTCGTTTTGGTGTATATATATATATATATATACCAGCACCTCGTGCGTCACTATACGCGCTTTACGATTCTCGTACTACGGGATTTTAGGCTCGCAACCTTCGTATCTCTTAGTTTCTAGTATATGCTATATATACATGTACTATATATATATATATATATAACGGAGGTAGCTAAAAGTACATACACGGTGTTTACTACCAACTGTTAAACCCACCCACCTGGTCACGTGCAGCTCAGCCTGTACTCCATAGGTGCAGTGCTATAACGCCAGTTACCTTTCTCGCTTCTTGCGTAAGTCCGAACAGCTGTTACTTCGATTGCTCTCAACCTCTCGATTCAACAAAGGTTTATATACATACTTTTTACACGGAACTTCTGTACATAAGGGTTTTCTGTAGTTCATAGTCGAATTTTTGAATTTTTGAATTTTTGAATTTTTGAATTTTTGAATTTTTGAATTTTTGAATTTTTGAATTTTTGAATTTTTGAATTTTTGAATTTTTGAATTTTTGAATTTTTGAATTTTTGAATTCTTGAATCCTTAAATTCTTGAATCTTTGAATATTTAAATCCTTGAATCCTTGAATTCTTGATTCCTTGAATTCTTGAATCCTTGAATTATTTTTTTTTGAATTCTTGAATTCTTTTTTTATGAATTCTTGAATTCTTTTTTATGAATTCTTGAATTCTTTTTTTTGAATTCTTGAATTCTTGAATACTTTTTTTGAATTCTTGAATTTTTTTTATGAATTCTTGAATTCTTTTTTTTGAATTCTTGAATTTTTTTAAATGAATTCTTGAATTCTTTTTTACGAATTCTTGAATTCTTTTTTTTGAATTCTTGAATTTTTTAAATGGATTCTTGAATTCTTTTTTATGAATTTTTGAATTCTTGAATTCTTTTTTTTGAATTATTGAATTTTTTTTGAATTCTTGAATTCTTTTTTTTGAATTCTTGAATTCTTTTTTTTTTTTGAATTCTTGAATTCTTTTTTTTGAATTATTGAATTTTTTTTTGAATTCTTGAATTCTTTTTTTTTAATTCTTGAATTCTTTTTTTTGAATTCTTGAATTCTTTTTTTTGAATTCTTGAATTCTTTTTTTTGAATTCTTGAATTCTTTTTTTTTGAATTCTTGAATTCTTTTTTTTGAATTCTTGAATTCTTTTTTTTTGAATTCTTGAATTCTTTTTTTTGAATTCTTGAATTCTTTTTTTTTAATCCTTGCATTCTTTTTTTTTATCTCCATCTGTCCGCAATAGAATTACTGATGGATGGCATTAAAATATGGCTTTATCGATGGAGTTATACTTTGTGCGTCAAATAGAATTCCAAAGCGCACATTGATAATCAAACAATAATGCTGTCCTCGTAAGCTTCAATTACTTATGAACTGGAACAGTGGATCAAGCTGAGCCTCTAGTGGCACTGCACTCTATTAGCTATTCACACGTCAGTAGCATGTCTGCTGTGCTGAAAATAGAAGCTCGTATACACTTTGTTCGCGGATGGATTGTCCCAGGGATAGGCTATAGCACGCAACTACAAGTCTCCGACTCAAACTGTTGTACATAATACCGGTGCTTGCTATATTACTAATGGCAGAGATAGTTGCCTTGTCCCGGCCGACGGTTTGGAAACTCGTAAACTGAACGTGCACCAGGCAACGGGGCACTCGCGCGCGCCGTAGTGCTCCCCGCGAGCAACGCAAAGCTCTATAATTGCTTCGCTGGAGTGTTGTCGACAACGACTATATACGAGCGAAACCACCAATTCAAAGTCGATTTTCCTTGTACTTTCCGTGCTACCTAAATGCGACTACCGGATTCAGAAAAAAAAAAAAATAAAAACTTGACTTTATTCATCCAACTAGGAAGTGTGTGTTAATGATTTGAATTGGATTGTAGTGTACAATTGGATTCTTTTGCTACAAAAAAAAAAAAAAAAAAAAATTATGAAATTCATGATTTGAGATTCAATATGAATTTTATTGTTGAATCGCAAATCATTAACCGTGTACAATTGGATTCTTTCGCTACGAAAAAAAAAAAAATCATGATTTGAGATTCAATATGAATTTCATTATTGAATCGCAAATCATTAACCGTGTACAATTGGATTCTTTCGCTACGAAAAAAAAAAAAATCATGATTTGAGATTCAATATGAATTTCATTATTGAATCGCAAATCATTAACCGTGTACAATTGGATTCTTTTGCTACAAAAAAAAAAAAAAAAAATGAAATTCATGATTTGAGATTCAATATGAATTTCATTATTGAATCCCAAATCATTAACCGTGTACAATTGGATTCTTTTGCTACAAAAAAAAAAAAAAAAAAAAAAAAAAAAAATTAATTCATGATTTGAGATTCAATAATGAAATTCATATTGAATCCCAAATCATTAACCATGTACAATTGGATTCTTTTGCTAAAAAAAAAAAAAAAAAAAAACAGTAACACGATCAAAACGACCTAATATTAGTATACAATTGCATCTGACGTAGATTGGATGTGGGAACAAGGATTGGGACGGAAGGATAATGAGGATATAGCGAGCAATCGGCGACAGTGAAGTGAAAATGCGCGGTGCTGGGGTGGCAGCAGCGAAGGAGGTCGAGGGCGCGACTCTGCTGTGTCGCCGCCCGGCTATCAAGTCGCAACCTAGCTCTGGTAGTATTTGGCTGAGACTTTGGTCGCTCGAGTGGGAATGAATAATGCGCTAGTCAAAGAAGCACAAGAGAGAAAGAGAGAGAGAGAGAGAAGGAAAGACGCATCGTTCGCGACTAGACGAGGCGAGAGACAACCTAGTCCGTCCTACCATTCTCTCGCTAGACAATCCGGCGACGGGAATTACCGACCGAGTGCATCGCTTGACTCACAGAAGAATCGAGTTTTCCGGACAGAAGCTCTTGGCACTTGGCATTCATACATCCCTTCATACATCCCGCAGGATGCTCGGAAATCTTTGCGATATTTTTGCCGGAAACCAGCGACGACAATATGCGAACTGGCGGCGAGATCTTTATTATATTTTTCACAGTCAACTGTGAACTTTAGAATCGCTTTCAATTGTACACATTTTTTTATTTTTTATTTTTTATTTTGTAGCAAAAGAATCCAATTGTCGGTATAATTGGCATTGAAGGAGAAAAAAAATTTATTTAAATCTAATCTATTTCAATTATTAAAATACGTTTATTACGATAAAACAAATTTTTCCTAAACCACCACGAGAAAATTATTATTTGTTTTAAATAACAGCCGTTCTTCCCAAAAAAGAAAAAAAAAATTCGAGCGACGATTTATCGTTTTGTGAATTCAAATAATTATCAATTTGATGCAAAAGTCAATGAGCAAATTGTTACCAAACGTAAAAAAAAAGATTGCCTGAAATTATACAATTAAATCTGAATATTTTCGTTTTTTTAGAATTGTCGATACGATTAATCGTTCCTAAGATATTAGAGACCGAAAAAAAATTTTTAAAAATGAAAAATTACCATATTTCGCCAGGAAATATTTTTTCAAAAATTTCAAATTTGGTGTATCTATATGAAACCTACTAATTTTTCGAATTCTTTTTTTGAATGGGTGATTGAATTGACCTGAAATGCCTCGTATTTAATTTATTTTTGGATTACCACGAATTTTTAGACACAATTATCATCGAGAATGACTGAGTGGCGGAAATTTAAGACGCGATTTTGGTGCCAAAGATGATATCATCTCTTGACAAAACCACGTCGTGGTTTGCAATATGCGTGCGGGCAAAGCTTTTCGTAATAATAAGTTCTGGCTGGGAGTTCCACACCTCTTAAAATCTCACGAGATTCTCGTGGAGACGCGCCCACTGTTTTCCCAGTATCATTTAGCCTTTTTTTTTTTTTTTATACTGGTGTACGTGATTCACCGGAGTGGGACTTTGTGTCACGCGACGCGTGATTGCGTTGGTCAATGTTCAATAATTTCTCGACAATCCGGATGTAGCTGCATATACAGTGCGAGGCTTGTGTATATAACGAGTACAAAGAAACTTGTTTATTTGCTGTAAGAATAGAGAAAAAGTTTCGAACGAAGAGACAAGTGTTGAGATACTTTGCAGCCCACTCAGCAGGCAACGTGCCAATTTCCCTCAAAGCTTAAAATATATATATATATATATATATATATCTGTCATCACTCGTCCACTTTCTCATTCAATTATTTTCCACACTCTCGTAATAGTTTTGTCCTACTTCGAGTATTCCTATCCAATATTTATGAACAAGTGTTTCGATGGAGCTTTTGGATAAAATATAGTATAAATCGATAGCTTTACACTCGAGACGTCTTATCATCGCTGTTGAGCCACACAAGATGCTGTCTGAAAGGTCTATCGATTCAAAATACTACAAACTACCTCAACGATACTCCAAAATCTCTTTGACTTCAGTTCGAAACAATATATGTTGGCCTCACACTGCCGGAGACAAGATCCTTTTCACTGGCTGTCTGTGTGAAAATACAGGCAGAATGCCTAACGTCGTCGTAAACCAGAAGCGTATTTAAGCCACTCTTCCTCTGTCGATTTTACTTCATCGTGGAGCAGAGATATTCGGTTGAACATTTTTTTACTACTTGGACGAGATATTGGAGATGATTCGAAAAGTGGATTTTGTTCAATGGACTCGGTCATTTTTCTACGGTAAAGTGAACCGGTGAAAAATCGGTGAAGAATCTAGTTTCTGTGTTGATCGTTTTCAAATTCAGTACTCTTGATCTTTTGTAATTTTCTTTTTTTTTTTTTTTTTTTTAGATTTATTAAACGGCCGGTTTTGTGGCATTGTGTGATAAAAAATTACACAATTTTTACAAAATTCAGCAATCAGAACGACGTCAATAATACGTAGCACACTTTTTGTAGAAAATTGTAGGCCAAAGTAAAAAGATTATTTTACGCGGTTCAAACAGTGAGAACGCAATACAAATGATACATGCAATAATAAAGACACGCACCCGTTTGACGATTCACGAGATACGATCTCGGTCACGATTAATACTCGTACTCTGGTGACGCGATTTTTGCAACCACGAGTTCTCTTTATTCTCCTTGCCTTGCCGTCTCCGCGTCTCATTCTACATCGGTTCGGTGAAATTCCTCGGGCTCACGTCGACAATTGTAATTCCAAAGCCAAGCACGTGCTCGCGCGCATATCACGTGACTGTCATCGACCACAGATCTTGCGATATTAGTGATGCGGAGGTCAGTACATCGAAAAAAAAGTTCCTTTTTTTTTCTATCTTTATTTACAATATTTCATTTTAAGATTGAGCTCTTTTTGCGTCTGAAGATTGTGTTACTTTTTTGCTTCCACATAGAGGAAGCAATTTTTTTTTTCTATCTTTATTTACAATATTTCATTTTAAGATTGAGCTTTTTTTACCAGATGAAAGAAAGTATTCATCGTCGCTGTGTACCAAAAATTTGGCGACGATGGGTAGATGGTTTTGGATTTTGGAGCAATTTGAATTTTTAATTTCAATAGATTGTAATGTAGAAAGATACCATCAAGCAAAATGGAGCTGTAAAACAAGGGTACCTTTTTTTTTATTGTATTGATTCATTAATTAATTATTCGATTTTGAATCACTAATCAATTTTTGCACAAAGTCTCCTCCTCTGTGAGGAAGCCAAAATTGATAAAAATTGTGAAAAAAATGGAGATTAATGAGGGAGAAATGTGCAAAGTTTTACCTTGCAGCCTTTTTTTTTTTAGACTAGCGTGATTCCTCTAAGCATTTCGAGGTCTCGGTTTTAATGGCGTTAATTCCGCGTATACGCAAACGCTCTCCGATCGACCTTTGAAACCGCGTTTTATTTTCCCGCTGGCATGGCTCGTCGATGAGAGGCTCGTCGCGTTTCACATTATTTCACAGAAGAGGAGCGCATCGATGGCACGCGCATCTATGTGCAACACGTTCCACAAATCGACGCTCTCTAGAATCGTGAGATCACGGTCGATGTTTGTCACACACGCGCGCATAAACGTATCTATGTACACGCTCGACAAATTGTCGTTACTCAATATCAGACTGCATGGCTCTACGATTTATCCGGGAGGATTTTATACACATTTCGCAATCCGGCTTTCCTGTTAACTATTATTGTCTCATGTCGCGTCACCGTGGTCGTGGAAAATATGCTCGCAGATGGCATTATTCACACGGAGAAAAGAGTCTGGTAATCATAAATGAATTCTGCGTGGTAAACACGGCTTATTGTGTTCTATTGAAAAATTAGAAAAAAAATTTTAAATCGTTAAAAAAAACATTTAAAAAATTGTCCCACGCCCAATTTGTTGTCCAAAAGCGAGACAATTTTTTTCGAGATGAGTCAGGTGATCATAAACCAATTCAGCAAGGTAAAGACGGTTTATTGTGTCCAATTGAAAAATTAGAAAAAAATTAAAAATCTTGTTAAAAAGAAACATAAAAAGATTGTCCCGTGCCCAAAAAAAAAAAAAAATGGAGCACGCTTCATCCATTGGGGTGAATGACTAAAAAAATAATCAACACTATCGACGATGCTCATAGTAAAAGGTGGTCCGATCGGTGTATAATGCCCCACATATGCAAAAGTTACTCGGCAATGCTGTAAAGTTTAAAAATAAAATATAAGAGTCCGAGACAAAGATATGAAAATCCAAGCTGTTGAAAGTAATCTTTAAATTCATCCTTAAAGTTTACCTTAAAACTCTTTAAAGCCTCGTCGACTCTGTCCCAACGATGGGCTGCCCCCCATGTGCCTGATATTGTCCAATTAAACGACGCTTTCGGATATAGCGTGACTTCTAAAAGTTTAACAGTGGTAATGTGACTTTATGGACTAGTTTACTCACAATCTAGATCTTGTTATGATTCTTGGATATTCAGCTCTAAATGCTAGCGTGATTCTTCGACACTACGAAATTCTCGCGATTGCTTAATTAAACCAGTCTCCCTAAAAAAAAAAAAAAAAAAAGAATACATGATAAAAATCCTGTAAACTTGTTGGGCTTTGGTCGTTTATTAATAACATCTATAAAATTAGGTCGATACGACGAAGCTTAACAAAAAAATGTTCTTGATTTAAGACTGTAATTTTGTCACAATCGTCAGTCATTGGCCAATTTCAAATCTGTAAACATGCAACAATACAATATCGCCAAAAAAAAAGCAACCGTTAGAAATGCAATAAAAAAAAAGAAGATAAAAACGTGCAATTTATATGGTTCTATATAGCGGTTCGATAAACTTTAGACTCAATATAGCAATTAGCGAGCAGACTTTAATGCAATATAAAAATTCCGATAGCCGCGACCTCATTATCCCACTTAAAGCGGAAGAGTCTACTGTACTTATCCCTGTACCCGCGAATTATGGCTCGCTTATAACCTGATGTACACACCATTGTGAACCGGTGTACTACCCTCCGGGGTTGTAGAATCGAGGCATAGGGTCGCCAAGCTATAATTACTTCTTTCAGCCAGAATGATTAAATAATTTATCTCCGTTTATCGGCTCCTTCATACATTAATGTGATTGCCACCACGTTCTGCGGTTTGCTATTAATTGCACTATTTTCTATCTATTTAATATAACTCGTGCCTAACTGATATCCTGGATTTTTTACAAAAATTCTAAACCCACTCTTTCGCGGCTAATGAATCTGTTAGTCAAGTTTTTTATTTTTGTTTTTTTTTTAAGAAACGGAACAAAGTTTTCCTTTATCTAAAATAATTAAATCTGAATTTGCTTTAAAAATGCTGAGAATTCGGCTCGATACGAAGCGTTCGTCCTTTTATCTACTAAATCGGCGATAACGGCGAATCACTTTTGGTGTTCAATGTCGTTTTGTGTGCTTGAAAATAAATGAAACTCGTAAAATTTTCACGAAATTGTCGATTTTAATTGATATCTAACTAGGATGGAAGTGTAGATGATCCACGATTTTTAGGCCCTTTTCTTATTGTAAAGTTTAAAATTCTGTAGATATTTATGGAAATGAAAATTATGTGGCTTTTGAACTGCTGAGAGCACCTCAAAAATCGCCGCGTTTTCACACCATGGGCGCTGCCAGTCCGACACTCACTCTACAGCACACTTTCGCACGGGCATCAGAATACTCGTGAATCATACGTAAAAAATATATAAAATAAATAGTGCAGCCCACAAATTGTAAGTTAGCAACGGCATATAAAAAATGATGCAGCAATTAATCTTCGATTTAACTTAACGAGCGAATCTCCTTAAGCGATTCGAGTTTCTTGGCAGCTTTGCACATACGCTTCCCACACTCTAATGCAACCGAGAGCATTACAGAGTGCGCGTACACAATTGGCACAAACATACAAATATGTATCGTGCACATATATATATATATAAATATATGTACATATATGTGCATGTAACATCGATGTATCGCATGTTGGGGCTCCTCGCACGTTGCCCCGCGGCGATAAACGTGAGCTTCTTTATTATGCCCGAGCACGCGAGCCCGGTGTGTGCATCGCGTTATAGAGGAAACGTGTCCGTGAACGCAACGAGGATTGACGCTGATGGTTTTGCAGAAGAAGTTAGTTTGTATACTGACGGAAGAAACGAGAGTGAAAATAAAAACAAAAGGAAAAATGAGCGGAAGAAGAAGAAAGTGGAAATTAAAATTAAATTTGTCATAATATGAAAGAAAGCTCTTGGGAATGGATTTTTATTTTTTTTTTTTTATAATTGCCAGAATACTTATTCCACAATACTCGTTCACATAATCCAATAACTCATTACCGATGCAGCAGCTTGCGCTGATGCTGCATAGCGAAAGGTTCTCCAAGCGAGTTGCTGTAACTTTCCAGACTCACGAAGCAAAAGGGTGGGTCAGACTAGGGTATTACATGCGTCACCACTGACTACGCGTCTACTACTATAGTGTCTTTATATGGGGCAAAACACGTCAAGTCGACCATCCCAATTTTTCATGCCAACAAAACGTCCTCAAATTTATTCGTTATGTTTGTCTGGTTGAAGAAAAAAACGCAAGAATTTTTGCAGATTTTTTAATTGCATATTCCAGCTGTTAAAAATTTTTCGCCGATCTCGCAAATTTTTTCAAAGATTCTAGTCGTTTCAACGAAGAAAATGTGAAAATTTTAACTAAATCGTAAATGCCGTTTCGGAGTCAAAAAAAGTGGCAACTTTGTTTAATTGAAAAATGGCATAAAATGAAATCGGAGGATTTCAGAAAAAATGTTGTTCGAAAGTACGCTGAAGACCAACATCCTGAAGAAATGTGAGGAACGTTTTGTTAACGTGAAAAATTGGGGTGGCCGACTTGACGTGTTTTGCCCCATACATATATATATTTCTTCCCTTCCTCGACTACTATATTAGTGTCTATATATAGCACGCGAACATTATCCACGTTCGTTCGTGTAGGAAGCGGCTAAGCAGCGGGGGATGAAAGAGGCTGCTGTTAACGATAATGATTGTTATTCATCAGCAGATACAGGAGGCGGATGAAGCTGCAAATGAAAAAAACGTGGCGTGTATATAACCCTGATGTACGTACGAGAAAAGGAAATTAGTTGAGAATTTAACGATCGATCATGCTGTAGATATATCGCTGTTTTCCGATTAACACACGCAAGGTAATTGACCCCATACTGGTGTCATCAGTATCGATCAAACTCGTTCACTTGAGTCGAATTAAGCTTGCCTAACATAATGTCGGTTAATTGTGAAAAAGTAATCGCTATTAACTACATTATCACTCACATTTAGTAGCCATATTCGATCATAAAGTTTTACGACTCTGTGAGACGATTATCATCTGAATATTCATTTTTTCGAAATTTTTTTTTGCTCTCCACTATGATTTAAGGTAATCGAAATACATGGGATTTTTTTTTTTTTTTTAGTTATTTTTAAGTATTTTAATTATATAGTATTTATTAAAATAGCCGACTTCCAATAAATAAGAAAAAAAGAATTATTAATGACTTGTATAGTCATTCACGAACAGGTAGTTCTTTTTTTTTTCTTTGCTTCTCACATGAAATAATCTTTCTGGAAATAAAACAGACTGGAAAGATGAAGATCAGTTCGTTGGAGATCATTGAGTTGTTTAAGTTTTTTATTCATTTATTTACTCCCAAGAAATGGCACATTTCTTAAGTTCAAAAAACTGAGGAGGTTTGTTTTTTCTTCCTGGATTTTTGCGACTAAGGCAGTTATATCGTTTGTACCTCAATGATTTTTGTCAGGGCTTCTGAAATCTTGCTGAATAAGACAAGCCTTATCAGGCACATATTTTGTACTGTTGCACTGTTGTACATATTGCCAAAGTATAGCTACACCATCTGCGGTAACGTCGTCTCGCTCGTTACGCTTAATGTGTCAGCCTAGCACGGTAGAATAATTCTAGGTACGTGTGTGAATATATATATATATATTTGCGTAAGTGGGAGTTAGCCTTGAATCAGCTGCTTGTTTTCAATGTCAACGAGTATTAATACTGCATCGCGTGTGTTTGAAACGCGAGGAGATTCGGAGAGCACGTCTTGCGAATTGTATCATTGTGCTGCTGATGGTTAATACGTTGTACGCATAGTGGGTATATCATGCATGCGAATTGCGTGAACGGCTGTGGTACGCTTATTTGAGAGGCGTAAGCTTATAATAATACCATGTGCGTTTATGTACAGCCAAATCCGTGTCTTATTATTATCCAGTGCACATATACACCCACCCTGCTCCGGCCAAGTAAACAATAAACGATTCGACTAATTTTGTAATCCGCATACTCGAGTGGCTATTCAATATACCGTTACAATCGAAATTCCAGCTGTTGGCGTGAAATTAACAGTATGAACAGCCTTCGTGAAATAAAGTAAACAAAAAAAAAAAAATGGTGAAAAAACACGTCAAGTCGGCCACCACAATTTTTCGCGTCAACAAAACGTTCCTCACATTTTTTCAGGATGTTGGTTGAAGAAAAAAAAACGTAGGATTTTTTTCAGATTTTTTTAATCGCATATTTGCAGCCATTGAAAATCGCTGAAAATAATCATTGTTCATTTTTTAACGCCGATACCACGACTCGCAGAGAAAAAAATCATGACGACATGAAATTTTGGATTTTCAGCGTACTTTCCAAAATTTTTTTTCTTTTATTTCTCCGATTTCATTTTATGCTATTTATCAATTAAATTTTTTTTTTCTTTAAATACGGCGACATAAATGAGTCTTTGAATATCCGTAAATTTAACCCAATTTTCCTCTCCCCTTAAAAAGAAAAATAAATAAATTCTCCATTACCGAAAATTTGCGAGACAATTTAGAAGCGTAAAATTAATCTTGACGAAACGTCCACAATGATTTATAAAAAAATTGTCGTAAAATAGTGCTTATATGAAAGCGTCCGTTAAAAGTGACGATCTCTACGTTAATACAAGTAGTCTTGGTCGAGGTCAGGAAATATTCTCATGTCAAGTTCATGTACTTTCGTGTGCCTGTTGCGATATATAAACGCTACGCACAGAACTGGTTTAGTTCGATGTGCATGATGTTATGCATTAACCTGGTGTGTGTGTATATATGTCTGTTATAATATAAACTTCGCACAACCATACCTTGTGTGTTCACTTGAATTACATGGAGCATACGTTTACGTGAGCCTCGGCGTAAGCAAGTCGGTTGTAGATCATACGGTAAACCAGCGATAGACTGTGTATGCCGGACGCGAGGCGTGCTACATATATATTTTGGCGAAATGAAGAAGCAACGAATAGCTCACAGGACATGGAGAAAAGAGAGAGGGAGGAGGGAGGAGGGAGGAGGGAGGAGGGAGGAGGGAGGAGGGAGGAGGGAGGAGGGAGGAGGGAGGAGGGAGGAGGGAGGAGGGAGGAGGGAGGAGGGAGGAGGGAGGAGGGAGGAGGGAGGAGGGAGGAGGGAGGATTTTATAGCAGATGCTCAAGCATGAAAGAGACAATAGTTTGGGACAATAGTACCATACCCTCGTAATTGTCGCCAAATGGTCGCGCCCTGTACAGTTTGCAGAAAAACATCAGAATTGTTCTATCCACGCGACATCGCGTGGACATGAAAGAGGCGAAAATTCCTGCAGCTGTAAAGTTCAGTAGAGCAAACACAACTGAAACTATCTCTCGGTCGAAGTGTTTGAGAGTGAAATCTGAATAACGCTGAAATAACGGTTCTCCGGTGGTGGACGTGTACGTGTTTGTGACGTGAAAATAAATATATATATATATATATATATATATACATATATTCTTCCCACTTTTGCTTGCGAGGAATTTAGAGCGATGGAAAACGTGGCTGCAGTGCATGGAATTTGTACGTTCGGACAAAACGTATGTAGCTCACGTTCGATGCCGTCGGCAATGCCATATATATATATATATATATACACTATACATTACAATCGATACTCCGTACTGCATCCCACGCGTTCACCACGCGGAAAGTTTTGTCATCCGGCGCCTTTTACGTACGGAAAATCTCTGATGTCACTCGTGAACACATATTAAACAATATTAACGTAGTTTCGACTTTCGAGGGATTATTAATGCCCTCGAGGCAGCGATTCGCTGAATTGTGTCTGAAATTTCTGTATAAATGCACAATAAGGGTGGTCCAAATTTTTCTTTTATTTATTTATTTTTTTTTTTTCGACCGGGTACGTCGAAGATTTTGTAAGAAATACTGAAAAGAAAAATTCTTGAAAAAACTAGCGACATGTAAAAAAAATATTAGAAGTAAAAAATCTTGATTGAAAATTTCGTATGGGATCTATGCCACCAAGCGCATAATTGAGGCTTAATTTCTTAGATCCTAGATTTAAAAAAATTTTAATACCTACTAAATTTCATACTCAAACCAAAAAGTATGCTGCTAAACTCTGTCCGGTGTTGAGCGTTATATTTTCATGCCTGCAGAAGTGAACATTCGAGTTAAAGATATAACGCGATGACTCTCCTTATCTTGTTAACTGGAGATTGCGAGGCAAACTCGCAGAGATACGGATTAATGATACGAATTATTTTCGTCGTGATTTTCAAGTACAAATAATTGTCGAATTTTCTTTGAATTCTATTTGTCTTCATTATATTTACAACGCATACGAAAAATTATAACATTATTTGTTTCGACGAAACAATAAGAAAAAAAAAAAATAAAAAAACTACTAGTCAATCTATGAATGTGATGTACGTAATACCTTTTTGTCGCAGCGTGGCACACAGTTGCTCAGAGTCTAGTCCGAAATGTTTGCACTTTTGATTTACGTACAACGTGCCAAGTTATTTGAAAGGAGTAATGTGCTTCACGACAAGGGTAACATATTCATCGGTGGCTTTGTCGTCATAAGGTGTGTAACCGAGCTTTTGCACGTGCTGCCTGGTGCAATCCACCTCAAACTGGCGAGCTTTGTAATATTTGGATTGAACGTGTTGAAATATTTTTCAAAAGCACGTGGATTATTTGCCGTACGGGCGTCAGCAGTCGGTTATAAAACACACACACATACACACACAGTGGTGACACTGTACTGTGATTATGCGCTATGTAATCACAGCAAGGCAGATCGATCAAAAGATGTTTACCGATGATAGTTTGATCCTGGTGTCGATTAAAATACCGACGTCGCACGACTTGGCAACAGATACACGATTGTATATAGTTAACAGTGTGTCAGAATGTCCGAATAAAATATATAATGAGACATCGGCATTGCGGCTATGGATTTTATTTCGAAAAATCAGATTTAAAAGATTTGAAACAAAAATACTGGCAGAATGAGCTTTTTTACATTTTAAATGTATTTTTTTTTTTCATTCGAAAATTTCATTAGAAGGAAAAAATTTCATTTCCACTGTAATTTTTATTTTTTTTTTGTTTAATACTTAAATCGCATGATAATGTCGTTCATCAATTTATTTCTACTGAGATTTCCGTGGGTTTTATGAAAATTTGATGTAAAACCGAAGGTATTTCATTGGGCGAAAAAAAAAGTGATTAATTTGTTGTTTAAGGAAAAGTGTGTTTACTCGAGGCCACGTTTTTTTGCTTACATATTTCGTTACAAAGTATAATCGAGGCTTCCATGTCGTCTCCTCTGTGAATCGGGGCCGCACGTGGAGATTACAAAAAGTCAATCCCTCCTTATAATGTAATTATACAGTCGGTGCATGTGGTATTTTCCTGACGTTCTTCTCATGCATCAGTCATCAACGCGCAGGCAGAAGGCGTGAGAGGAGGACACGTAGTGTAAAAAAAAAAAAGAAGAAAAAAAAAAAAAACACAATTGCCGCACGACCGTTAAAGTTCCTTACGTCATTCGTGGTGCGGAACTGCCGGGATGCCGAGTGAACGCATAGCCGGTAAACAAGTTCTTGCCAACAAGATTGGAGTATGGCCAAAAATTTCGTTATTTCGTATTCGTCCATCTGGTTGTCCTGTCGTTTGACACAGATAGCGCGCAAATCGTGTGAAATTTTTGCGTCTACTTGCACGTTGTCAACTATTGTTGAACAGTTCCGAATTATCCGCTCCGTCAATTTATTCACGGAGTCTGGACAAGCCTGGTTTTGTGTTAGAAAAGTGTCTATCCGAAATTTAGAATATAATAAAAGGCGGTCTGTTTTCTTGGACACTCACACAGATACTCACAAACACTAACAGACACTCACAGACACTCACAGACACTCGCAGACTGAAATGCGTTTTGTTGGTTCTTGATGAAACTGGGTTAAGTTATTTAAAAAAAAAATAAAAAATTCAAAAAAAATTCATTAATTTTCCATCATAAAATGAGGAGAATAATTTACATAAAATTTCACAAATTTTGTATTTACCAATTTTCACCGTTTTCGCCATCGCGCAACGAAAATATTTGAAAACTGTCCAGTGGCAGATGCTGATGCTGCTGGTAAGCTTGCACGTGCCGATCGATACCCGACTTCGAGCAATCCCAGGAAATAATAACGAAGGATCGTGCTGCAACTCTGGACAATGGAACGCCTGATAATGCCCACTCGCTCGCTAAACATCATTTTATTATCAAACTTTTGAGCTCCAGTTTGGCACTAAATGTGCGTTATAACGACATGATTTTCTTGTTCATATTCCGATGCAATTTTAAATCTGTACATTTCTACCGTTCAATGATATAATCCGATGAGATTCGTCGGGACAACACTGGTTAACTTTTCACGTGGAATTCGTTGCCTCGGAAGAAATAAGATTCTTTTTAAAAGTCACAGATCTGAATTCATTCACATTTTTTTTTAAATATAACAATTCTATCTTATTTTAAACTATTTAATTATTGAAAAAAAAAAAATAGCATAAAAAATGCAAGGCAATAAAAATATATCATTGATGAACTTTTGAATGCAATACTATAGTTTCTATTATTTTATTTTCTTATCTAATAAAAATACAAATTCCCATTAGATTTTTATTAACACTCTACATTTTTCATCTCTTATTTCACTTGTCTTCTATTTTTCTCTTTCAAGACACGAGAGTCTTCTATGTAAAAATGAAACTCCTGCATTTTTGGGGGAAAAAAAAAAATTCGGAAGTACTTTGAAGTTGTGGAAGTAAAATTGTTGTCATTATGAAAAATATCCGAGTGTACCGGAGAACAAAAAAATGTCTGACTTCACAAGCATGTTTTTAGAGGTATTTGTCTAAAGTTCCTTTATTTACTACTGTAAAATCCTTGAATGACTTTTGAATACTCCTTTTTTTTGTTTTTTTGTTTTTAATACTCCGCTCTTAGGACCCTGAAGACACTTTTTTCGCACAGATTTTTTAGGTATCTGTGACTATGAAAAGGGGATTGTTGGTTCCCGGCACACCAAAGCACACACCGCTCTCTTCGTTCGCATAGCAGCTTTTTGTTTCGCTCTTTACGTTCCGAGGATCTTTATTTTTTTTTTTTTTTCTTTTTTACCCCGCGTAGTTGTAAACATTCTCAGGATACGAAATATTGTCCTATCCTGATGACTGCAGTATCAAAGTACACGGGATAACAATTTCGCGTGTACGCTCTACTATGATGAAAAAGGGGATGACTCTACCTCGTATATATACAAACTCGAGAATTCACTCGAGTATGCACCCAGCGTGCGCCCTTCCTATACGTATAATGTTAAGTACATACGAGCGGTCAGGACGTATAGACGTATGTGGATATGTACGTAGACACAGCAGAGTTGGGTCTGGCGTCGGGTGCAGGGTATACCGTCCCACGGTCACGAAATAGAGGGCGCTCTTACCGCAATGCGCCATAATAATCACACTGCAACCGGCCTCGTGCTGGTGTTCTGTTCCAACGCTTCATAAGATCAACGAGCGATAAAAATAAAGAAACAAAAGGAAAAAGGTTCCAAAAACATATATATATGTTTTTTAAATGGTTAAATTAAAAAATTAAGCTTTTATTGGTTAAGATAAAGGGGAGGGAACCGAGTGAAATTTAATGGATATTCAAAGACTTTTACTTAGGTTGTCGGAAGTATAGAAAAAAAAAATGTACGATTTACCTATCAAGCACAGAAATTTATTGGCAGATAGAAAAAGCAATCCGGGTCACTCGCAAGGTTTATTGTTTGTTTCGTTTTTGCACTTTGCACGGATTTCAAAGAGAATGATTAGGCAAAATATTTCTTATTATTTATTTTGTTAATATTGGCAAAGGTATGATTTTGTTTACGAACATTATTTTTTACCCACGATAACCTACGGTTTTAATTTAATTTCACCCGTATCGGAAATCGCTGCAGACATGTTGGGAAGACTGATCTGAAGCAGAAATGAGAATTATTTTGGAATATTTGGCCTACTGGTTTTCTTTCAAAAGTTTGCAGAGTGCGGTAATAAAGAGAAGAGAAAAAGTTGTAGAAATCACAATTAAAAGGTATCAATAGTTTGGCATTCACTTTCATCGATAAGCCGCCAATCAGTATCATATTGGATTAATATTATCTCTGTACCTGATGTTGATTATCTTTTTCAATGACTATGTGGACATTTTTAATCGTACAACAAAATTCTTTTAAAAAACACATCACATTGTAATGATAAAGCGGGAAGTTCATGAGGAATATTTCGACAAGCCAATCGGTTATTTGAGTATAACTTGGGCTAAATGAAAGAAAGGATGGGCGCGCGGAACGAATATATCTCAGCCTTTCTTGAATCTTTGCAGAGTTAAGTGACCATAGAATTTTAAACGCTCTTTTGGAAGCTCCCAACGAGAGTATGAATAGACGAGTAGTTGAAGTACACGCGGTGTTAATGACAACCAGGTAGATTCCCTCTTTCATTTAAACCCGTCGGAACGCACGTTAGAAACCAACTCAAGTTCATCAAAGGCTTAAAACGAAATACAAAGCAACCCCTGGATATTATAAATTGGAATATTAAAACGTGATTCAATGATATATAACTCACGATCATAATGTGGCATGCAAATTCGTAAATGTCTTGCAAAGTGAATGGAGGTCTGAATTAAATTGTGTCTTTTAGTGGAAACGTAATTGGTACTGGTTCTCTTTTTTTTCGTCCGGTCCAGTAACAGATAATACTGGACGAGTTAATCCATGAGAAATATATTTTAATCTATTTTGAATATAAAATATTTTGGAATAATTTTTCATAAAAAATGTATACTTGAATTGGTATTAAAAAAAGGGATATAAAATAAAGTTACCATGAATATTTTTCTGAGCTAACAACCAGAGACTCCTCGTGACGAGTTAGTGGACGTCGAGAGGATTTTCTGTCAACAAGAAATTTTCTAGTCGAGTCTTGTCGAGAGAACGAGATAATATCGTTCGTTTTATCGTATTTTACAACGCATCCTCATCTCGCTTAGATGTAATCCCACACTTGAGATCCGTGAGTTCTCGAGAATTCACAATTCTTGTGTCGATCTGGGTCAAGTGAAATTAATGCTTTCTTATAATAGAAAACTATTGAGATGCACGCACAGTTAGTCTGCATACTTGTATTTTTTATGTTGAATATCTTGTCAATAATGCACGATTCATCTACCAATGGAATTTGACAAAGATTTAAGCATTTTATTGTAAAAACGAAACTCTATCAGAAAAACAGAAAAGAGATTTAAAAGCATTTTTTTTCTTTTATATTTGACACCACTTTTTGGGTTTTGGTAGACCAAAAAACAAGATTGAAGTTGAAAATGAACAACCCTTATGATTCTGAGATCACGCGAAGGAAAAAATGAACCCTTCTTTTGTTGCCTCTGTAAAACCAATGTATCAAAAAAAATGTAAATTGTACAATTTTATGCAATTACAGTCCAACTAACTTTATTTTTTCTTACTGATTACAGATTTATAGATGGAGGAAAGTGAGAGCAACGATAATCAGAGCACGACGGATGAGCGTTACAAGGGTGAAGACAATCGGTTGGGCACCGAGATAAGGGACGAGCGTGAGAGCGGTCGTGAGATTTCTGACAAGGTCGAGAGTCTCGAGAGCCTCGAAAATATGAAGAATCGAGAGGACAAGCCCTCCAAGGAGGAATTGAACGCGCCGACGATGGATCGTGATAAGTCGCTTACGCGGGACGAAGATCCGGACGAGGACGAGGGCAAGGGCTCCGACGAGGATGACAACAATAAGGAGAAGACCGGTGACGAGAAACGCGACGATGAATCGTCGACGAGAACGTCGTCGACAAGCACATCGGACGACGAGTCGGAAACGAGCTCGGAGGAAAAGACCGAAACCTCAAAGCAGGAAGCGGACGAGGCCACCGCGCCACCCTATGACAAGCTAACGGATGATAATAAACCACAGAAGGAAGAGCAATCGAAAAACGAGGACACTACTGACGACAGTGACATTGACGACGATCTTGTCTCGACGATAAATTACAATACCATCACCTCACTTGCCGCTCTCAAGGATATGCTACAATCCTCCGGCGAAGACTCCGACGGCGTTGACAGCTTTTTTCATCATTACTTTCTGTCTCACGTAAACAGGCTACCGTCCAGAAATCAAACCCACAGTCCGTATCCTTGGGGACGCAGATTGTCCGAGTGCAGAGAGGAGGACGAGTACGAGACTGAGGATGGTGAGATTTTTTTTTTAATTCTATTTTATGGAAGCTATAATTATAACTGAATTTTAAAAATATATATATTCATCGCTATAAAAATATGAGGAAGTTTGTTTATTAATTTTGGCATTCTCATAGAGGAAGCTTTGTGAAAAATGAGATTTGATGAGGAAGCGATATGCAAGTTTCTACTTTGCATCATTTTTCATTTTAATTAGCATTTTTTACATTGAAAGATCTTCCAAGCTCTTGTTTCTAATGAGTGTCGATTGGATAGACTCGTTGCACGAACAAAATTTTTAATTGGAAAATATCGTTCGAAAATTATTGACTTTGTGAAAGATAAGAAAAAATTAATTGAAATATTTACAGAAGCTTGAACTTTGGAGACCATCGAACTTCAGAGGATTTTCTGGAGAAGCAAAGAAGCGAAATTGTACAAGTTTTCGGTATTCGAAAGTCCATATATGAAGATCTACGACTCAAACGTAATTCAGATACAAATGAGTACACTTGGAACATACGCGAAAGCTATCTTTCAAGAATTCACAGTTATTTCTTGAGAACTGCTTGAATTCAATTCAGAATTGCTTAAATTATAACCTAACGAAAATGGGAGCCGTGTAAGAACCCATGTGAAATCTCGTTAGAATCTTCTTAAACAAATGTAATAATACATGGAGCCTTATTACAGTTTCAGTTTATCGGCAGGCTGGTCAACTGATGCAACCGCAAAATAGATTTTAGCGCCGGAACCGGCGTGTCCGTTCATGCTTGTATTTTATATCTAAATGAGAATCTCTAGTTGCCCAATTAGCGGGCCTCACAACTACGGGGTCAGGAATTATCGTTGGCAGTATATATAGAGACGACGGTGGTATTGCTTTGCTATATGCTGGTATTCGCGTGCACCTATTGATTTTCACACCAGTGCTTGCCAGGGCTAATCCCTCGTTGCTGGAGTCTCGGCGCTGACGTCTGTGTGCTCACAGAAACGCACATGGCCCTCGTGTTGCTTCTCTTCTCGTCATCCATGGCATTCACTTTCGTCTTCTTTTTTGCTCCCTCTGTGAAATATATTTCTGAGGCCTTGAAAGTATTAGCCAGTTTTCAATGAATTTCCTATTTAATCCTCTAAAGAATTGCGCCATTTAACCAGAATACGAGATATTTAAATTCCGACCTGTTAGGATTATTGTCGTGTTGAATATTTTACCATGAACAAATCTACTAACGTGAAATTTTCAATGAAATTCTAATTGGACAAGCGGAGACATATTTTCTGTATTTCTTTATTTTTTCATTCTACGAGCTAGCTAATTTGTACAATTATGAAGCTTTCAACTGCAACGTAATTTAAAAAAAATAGACTAATCCGTCTGCAACACTGTGTACGCGATGAAAAAGAAAAAATCGTTGCTACTCCACTTTTTCAAATTAGATATACATAGAAATATCAAACGTCAGCAACAGCAAGGGTCGCGAGGCGTGTGACCGATTTCTGCACGCGGTGTCTAGTTAGACTCCTAAGGTTTCCACAACCCGTATAATGACAAGAAGCTCTCCGGGGTATACGAGCAACACGTATACCCGTGTATATGCGTTAATACACCTTTCAGTGTGCCCGGAGGCCCCAACCTTATTCACTCTGTGTCATCGAACGTTGCGTAACTGTACGGTTTTACCTGTCAGTAATCGCTCATCCCATTAACGAGGCTGTCTTGCGTTATTGAATTGAACGCGGCTTTATTAGTACACGCATACAAGGGAATATTTGTCTTTCCGTTACAATTAAAAATGACTCACTGCAACAAATCTTGATAAAAAAAAAAACAAAAAAAATTGATCTGTCGCCTTTGTCAAAACAATTTTGATATAAAACATTTTAATGAAACACGATAAGTTAACTTTCAGCTTATTGAGGAGATTGAATTGATTATAAATTATTGTATCAATTATTTATTCGTAATAAATTCGACTACCGTTGTCTTTATTAAGATTACTACCGTAATCTTTATTAATTGGTTGGACATATTTGGCCGATCGCATTTCTATGTTAAGACGCTATCGAGATTTATCGAATATTATGCAATTACAAGCGTTTGATCGAAGGTACGCACGGGGTCTCGGATCAGGTGGCGAGGGTCTTGATGGACAGTGATGCTGGTGCGTGCCGTTCTGTTCTGTTGCCCGTTTCTATAACGAGAGCACGCGGTCCAACGGAAGCTAAGATTAGCGAGAGAGTCGACCGGTGTTTCGACTTGGCGGTCTCTCTTCTTCTCTCTCTCTCTCTCTCTCTCTCTCTTTCTCTTGTTCTCGTTCTCTTTCTATCGTTCAGCTTCCGTCGACGCCGGTTGGCAACACGTATTATACGTACCTACCGCCGAACCACCCTATTCCTCAGTGCGAATATTCATTCGCTCGGTTCGCGCCCCCTTCGCGCCCCTCCCCGCCTTCGGCCCCGTCAATCTCGCGGTCCACTTAGGTAACGATCCGAACTATTTATAAACGAAAATTTTCGCTTAAACTCAGTGAAAATGGCCATTAAGCTGGCCATCCTTTTATCTGGCTTATGTATATATGTGTCTCCGTGTCTTGGTACATTAGCAAAAAGCATGTATATCGAACGATCAACAATATTTCAGTAATGTGGATATGATCATCGGGCTTCTGAGTCATTTCGTGAATTTTACTGCATTAATACGTTATCACTCTGCCGGAGAGTCGAGGAAACATTCATCAGTCGCGCTTCATCGGGGCTGTAAAAAACAAAAGTCCCGAAAGGAACTTATTGCCCTTCGAGAACATACGTTGTTTTTCACACACCTGCACACGAAGAGTTCGTACTCTGTTCCGTGGTGAGAGGGGCGAAAGTGAGTGCTTTCCTCCCTAGGGAGCAAAGTACTTACTTTCGCCCCTCTCGCCGGGGAGCAAAGTACGAACTTTGTTTGATGGGAATTTCTACCTAATTCATGTTTTTCTACTGAATATGAAATCAGGGCTACTTCGAATACAATTAAGATGCATTATTTACTAGCAGGTTAATATTATATATCTTTTTGTTACATTGTTTAAAATAATATTAACGGAAATTATGTGAAAAAATAATTAAATGAAGAAAAAAATAATATATGTATATACACGTTAAGTTTCGCAATGTCGATGGATTTCATGCATCAACAGCCCCGCCTTCTTCTATTATTTTCATTCGGATCTTCCTATTGCATACATGTATACGCGTGCACATTGACAGGAACGCGATTTTCCGCGGTGACGTAATCGTCGGAGTCGATTAACCACGCATGACCGATAACGCGTCGCACGAACGCGACGCTCCGATATTAGCGAGTGCAATTGGCACACACACACACACACACATAGTAGCAGTGTTGAGCTGCATATAAGCAGTATAAGCAAACAAATGTCACCGATAACAGCCGCTCTCTTTGTCAGTCCCGCCCGTATAGAAACATCATGAAAATATATTTCTTTGTATTAAAAACGTTCGGCTTTATCCCGTTTTTTTTTTCTTCGCTTATATAGAAATGGTGCCATTATACTTAGAGAAGAAAGACTGTTCCTGGTTTCTGGTGTACTACTTACGTAACATACATTTTCCATATTGTGTATTGGACGAACGAGGGACAAAGTTCAAGCTTTGCAAGCTTTTTTTTACGATGTATTTCACGTATATTATCTACCAAAAGATTGATTCGATTCAAAATTTCGTGCTTCAAGACGACGGGACAAAAAATGCAATTGAATATTTTCAAATTCTGCTTATCAAACTCGACATTAATTTTTTTGTTTGTTTTTTAACAACTCAGTTCTCTGGGTTTTTTCTAATCCGGACGGACTGACAGGCAAAAAATTTGATCCCCAATAAGTATGATTTTTTAAAGGAATTTTGATGCAATTGCGAAACTTCGAAAATAAAAATATTCCAACTATAAAATACTATCAAAATACTGGTAAAAAAAAAAACATAAAAATTATTGCAAGTACCAATGATATTTCGTTTGATTTTTTGATAATAACAAGCAACTAATGTGTTTCAGGTAAAAATACCGAGACTACGACAACAGCGACAGTGGGAAAAGCCCGGAATGATGTAAAAACACAAGCGACGATTCCAGAAGGTTCGGAAAAATCGGACAGTCTACCGTCGAAGGCTTCGAGCCCTTCGTCCTCGGAAAAATCGAGCTCCGAGAAGATTGATCAGAAATCAAATGCGACAACGAGCGGCAATGATGTACGTCCACCACCGGCTACGTCTTCGAGATTCACCACGTGCACTGTGACCTCGCCAACGGCTAGCAAACCACCGCTGAGACGAAGACACACCGCCGGACCGGGTATGACCTTTCCGGCAACTGATCCACCGAGCTACTCCAGCAGCATGGTATTCTCGCGTACAAGCCCACTACCGAGTCCCCACTTAGACAAGAGGTTCTTTGACTCGAGCCTGATCGAGATGAAGAGCCAGGCAAGCAGCTCCAGTACACTCGACTACGATTCAACCGAGGAGATCTGGGTTCGACGAGTTGACTTTGTTCAGGAAAGAAAGAGACAGGTGAGAGTCGTCCATTATTTGTCGTTTGAGAACGGTGAGATTTAGGACTTTCCAATGATTTTATTTGTCGGATATTCCGCACCTATTGGAACACCCATTCGAGCTGGCTCTGAACGTCAAACTCTCGGATATTTGATCGACGATTTTTTATGTTGTAGCTCCAATTCTGAGAGGCAATCAGAATTTTTATTACTATTTATTCAGTATTTTTTTGTAGATATTTATTTATATATCAAGAATGTTGTTCCCCAAATTTTGGTTGACTCCACAGAATTCTTCCTGTTGGACGTTCAAAAAGAATCAGTGAAAAATTATTAGAAATAAGTATACTAAGTTTGATTTAGGAAGTAATTTTCTTTTGATACTTTAGGATTACAGAATACAAGTACACCTCCTCATACTTAGTTCGTATTTAATTGAGGTTTTTTTTTTAATTTATTAGAATTATATTGACAAAAGGCACGGATGCAAAGTAACGAACAAAAGTCTCTGTCAGTTGAAAGAAAATAAATTAGTCGATATGCTGAGTGTGTTTGGTTCCCGGGAGACTTCGTCATACGAGCCGCTCCTCTCGTTTACGTCCAATTGCATTAATCGACTAATTACCACCCGCGAACCGGGGAGAGAGAGAGAAAGAGAGGGGTCGTCCCCACAATTTTGTTTACCGCGAGAGGATATGCTCGGGCCGCGCGAACTCTCCGGTTACGAAAGAGGTAGGGTTCAATGACCGTGGTGTCTTTATATTGACTGCTGCTCTATACACCAAGCTTGATGTTTCGCGCAGTCGTAAAAAGCAAAAATAAAAAGAAAAATATAGAAAAAATTCAGCCTCGCAAATCGCTTCGCTTCATTTTTTTTTTCTTTTTTTTATTTATTCCGGAGTTTTCCATAACTTCACGAGACATGGAACGAAGAACAAAGCTATCTATCGCTTCGCTGTCCGCCTGTACGTTACGTACTGGCACAAATTTTTCTTTTTTTTTTCTTTGTCTACTCTACTCGTGAGTCCACAAATTTTCTACGATCGATAAAGCCGACAGCGAACGCGATCAACTTCTCTTGAACAGTTGGCGTTTGTTGATCGTTTATTCAGATGTAGTCCATTCACTAAACTATATCGTACTTTCGCTTTATTCAATCACAACGATGAAAGCCCACCAATCTGACTCATAAAAGACCCAGTAAAATTATTGTGATTTAGGATTTATTCGGAATGCCTGTAGATTGAAAATGGGAATAAAATCAATTTTCACAAAATCGTATCTCTGGAAATATGGATCGAAAGAATTAACATTGTAGGACCTAATATCCATTAAATTAACTGCATTTTACGAAAAAAAAAAAAAAAAAAATATCGCCCTCGATTTAGAAAGAAAGTATCTCCTCCTACAATTTTTAACATTCCGACCTGGCAATTTTTTTTTTCGTGCTTTAAATACTATTTTTGACAATCAATGGTATGAGATTTTTCACATAATTTTTTCTTTGCCAAATCTAAAAAATCGACCGATTCGAAATCGTCCAAAATATCTTATTTACAGAACACCAAAGGCATGTAGATGAATTTTCTCAGATTTGTTTTTAATCATTATTTAAAATAATTAAAAGAACCATGTTTGAAGCATTTTCATTTTTATCTCAAAATTATTATTCTTTCCTCTGTGTGAGTTTTTCTCAGAAACAAATATGGACACAAAAAATCGAAAGATTTAATTTCGTGTTCAGTTGCGAGATGACTCAATAGTCGGTGATGTATTTCCTTAATCTCCAGGAAACTGCTCGTGCCACACATCGCAGAAGCTCGAGCTTTTATTTCCTTGTGACACGTTCGCTGACTCGTTTCCTCGGTGCTATTTCGCTTGCGATTCATGCACCGTCGAACCCGCCATTCCGTTGAAATAAAATAAAAAAATCTACACCAGTTGTCTGGTAGTGATATCGCGAGTTCCTTTAAACTCGTTCACTCCACATAAAAATAGCAAAGGAAAAAAAAGCTTTTAATTTATAACTCCCTCGAGAAGGAAGTTTTCTTCCTTCATTTTTGTTCTCTCTAGATTTAAATGTCGAGATACTTTAAACAGTCTTTCCACATGCAACACATCGAGAAACGTGTCAGAAATATAGAAATCTTCGTCAGTTTATAAATGAGAAATAAATTTCAAAATATTTTTCGTTCACATATGAAATTTCTTTCGGCCATCTCGATGAATCTTTGATCCTGAATCTTTCCGATTTGTCCCAATATTTCTTATTTTATTACTATGATTTTTAGTACATTTGTTTGGGAATCCAAAAAAAAAAAGTATTTTTTAATTTAGACAGTTTTGACTCAGGCGATTTGAAATGTTTGTATATTGTCTTTATAGCAAATTAATATAAAACAATAAATTATTTTTATTTTTCGAGAAACATCTCAGATTGTTATAATTTAAAAAAAAAATTCATTGTCAAGCCAATATACTCTAAACAAATAAAAAAACATTCGAGGATGTTTAGCATGAAATTTATCAAGAATTCATAAGAGGAATAATTTCATAAGAGAATAATTGTTTTCTTTCATTTACGCTTTAGAGTTTTACAAACTCATTGGTACCGGAAAAATGAAGTTCTCCTTATTCGTTTATGAGATAAATGAAATTCTTAAAATGCAGTATATAGACAGTCAAAGATTTTTTAAATCATTCTCATGATCGTATATATAGTCGATATATAATGCAATAGCTATAGACACGCACATGGTGTGATGCTTTTATTTTTAACTCTCTTTCGAATTTGCTGTACGCGATGAGCGTCTAGGTATATATCTGTAAACTAGCGGCGAAGCTCGAGGCAAGCCGCGCACATGACACGCTCGTTCATCGCACTTTAACAGCCTGCAAACACCCGGTTCGGATCGAAGTTCCCCTCGCCTCTTTCGTATCGCGTACTCACTGAGTTACTCACCGCAGCTTGCATATATTTATTTATCAGCTAGACACTTCCTCATTGGTTACTGAATTGTCTTTTTTTTTTTTTTCTTCATCTCTGCTTTTCTATATCTCTGTGCTTTTGGCGTCTGTCGCGTATACAACGTACCTCTCTGATAAATTGCATAAGAAAACACATGAAAAGCCGAGCGACATTTCAAGAGGAAGCGTTCATCGGCTATTCTTTATTAACTTTTGAAAAATATTATCGTTTCACACGATTTATTTTCACGACGCAGCTGTTGATCTCGAATATAATTTAATATACAATTTCTATTTTTCAGACAAGGTTCTTCCGAATTTTTTTTCACATTTCAAAAATGTGCACTTCTTTTTTCTTTTGAAATTAGTGCTGAAAAAAAAATATGCAAAAATCAGCTATTTTTCGAACCGTTGCACTGGGAAGAAGGAACAATTTTTTTGGAAATTTTTGTTCGGGAAGAAAAACCAATTCTTTCATTGAGAACTGAACAAAAAATTGGATCATCTTTATGGATCCAACTGAAACTCCCTATACGCAATTGCGAAGATATTTCGTGGCAATGTTGCAGTAAAGAAGCACGATTCACGTTTGTGAGTATCGAATGCTGCCACGGATCCAGAACCAGAGAAAGCGATCACGTATAGTAAAGAGGAGGAGCCACGAGGGAAGAGAAAGGAGAAGAAGAACTTAGTCGCAAATGATGCGGCTAACTTCCGTAAACAACAAGGCAACGGCCGATCTCGGGAGCGTGACCACGATGAAAAGAGGATAAGCCTCCCTTGGTTGGGAAGCCCCGTTTTACAATGGCCACAATCCCCCTAGCACGAAGTCGATCCTCATAAGGATAGGCGTCTCGAGAGGGTCTTGTATAGTAAACGTAAATGCATAAAATACTCGTAGTATACACATATAATACGAGTAGTACGAGTACTACGAGTATCAAATACGTATATAATGTACCAAATACTATACTCCGTTGCCTTGTACTGTGCAAGCGGGCATATCACGCGCGTTGGATTAAATAAAAGGCACGAGCGCGCGCGTGATCGTTATCCAATTCGATCCAGTATATACGATGATACGAAACTCGATTCCCCTGTGGAGCTCTCGCAGAGTCTTAATTTCCACTTTACCATCAAAGACAAACCGAGAACGGAAGCTGCGCGAGCAATATTATGCTTATTATTCAGCCTATAATTGGGTAATATTTTTTCAAAATTTCCCCTTCACTCTTTATTTAATAACAAATTAATGGTAACGATTCTTAAAAGATACATTTTTAAAAAAAAGGGAGAGTCATTTTGAGTTCTGTTGTAAAATGAAATTGTGATACAAAACAATGAGTGTGCTTAGATTAAGTAATATTTTTCAAAACTCCCCTTCGCGCTTTATTTAATAACAAATTAATGGTAACGATTCTTAAAAGATACATTTTAAAAAAAAGGGAGACTCATTTTGAGTTCTGTTGTAAAATTAAATTGTGATACAAAACAATGGATATGCATGGATTAAGAGATGTGGGATTTCAAGTAAGGATCGTGGAAGGGATCGCAGGGGCTATTTATATACACCAAAAACTGTTGTGCCTGTTGAGCACTTGACTCGGGTTCGCGTTCAACGCGCTTCAACAAAACAGTGTCTTGTAGATGGCGCCTCAGAACCACTCTGCCTCGTGGATCCTCCTAGTGCTTGATAAGTTAACTCGCGAAACACTTTAAGATAAACCTCGTGTGGGCGGCTCGTAATCGACACCGGGGTTCTTCTGTTCTGTTTTAAAGTACTTGAAATTTTGTTTGTATTTATTTTGTCGCGATTAAACACTATCTTTTGTTTGTTCGCAATTTTCACGTAAGCAATTGTGGGGTAATGTGGATTACAATGAAAAATTATTTGAATATCATTCTAATGGAAGTATCATAATTTCGTAAAATATTCTTATATATCGGGCATTCCACCTGGCATTCCCTTTTTATATCATTGACGTAACTCTAAAAAGAACTGATTTTTAAAAAATTGCATTTTTAATTAACTACGTATTTTGAAAATAAATTACCGAATGACACATTTTTAAAACCTGGAAAAATTCGGGTTAAACCTTTTCTTCGAAAATAAATATCTTTGAAGATGAAAACAAAAAGGCCGAAAAAATCGGAAAAAAAATTCTCAATTAATTTCTATTCAATATTATAAACGTATCCTACATTATGACTTTTTTTTTGTTCTTGAATTTGATCGGTTTTGAATTGTCTCGATCTTAGTCTATCGATTGCCTATCAGATTCAACTGAATTTTGAAATGGCAATCATCTTGGTAATCAAATCAAATTCAACACTTCACAAATAGAGATTTATAATCCTCAGGGATTTTCGAGAAATTTTAAGCTTTTTTTGTACGGTCATTCACGATTAATTTATGATATTTCTCGATAATTCAAGACAAACCAACGAAATTTTCATACGTCGTCGAATCACTTATTGAAGACAATCATTTATTTTTAACTGATTATAAAATTCCAAGAATTCGTAATCCGTTTTATTAGGACATATCTATATTTCAGACAGGTGGTAGGACACGTCGATCGCCAAATTATCGGTTGAATCCCCGAGAAAAGAAAAAATCCCTGATAGCGGTACTCGAGATATCGTGCTCAAATTGTTGATGAAAATAATACTCGGTTGGCGTAATTAACGGCAAAATTAAGGTCATCTAAACATTCGGTTATCATTTTTTTTTTCTCCAAAAAAAAAATTTCCAGAAATTCTCCAAAAATTTCCAAAAAAAAAAAACCTTCAAAAAACAAAGTTTCCTTCATGAGGAAGTAAAAAAGGGAAAAAACGAGAAAAAAAAATATTTCACTAGACGACGTTTGGCTTCCAAATGATATTTGATTGTAAATACATGAACTAGCTTTCCTAGTTAATGAATTTTTCCGTCGAATGTCAACGAGAGGGGGGTTACTTCAGTATATCTCCAATAAATTCCATATGATTGTCTGGCACAGTCTAAATATAGAGGATATTGCCGATTGCGAGGTAAACAAACATTAAACAATGACGTAGAATCGAGAGAGCGTTGTTGGTTTGGTGGTGAAACGGGCAGGTGATGATATTATTGTGTACTGTAATACAGTTCGATCGATATACGACTCTTGATTCAATTAAA
This sequence comes from Perithous albicinctus, assembly GCA_964016905.1. Lineage (NCBI taxonomy): Eukaryota > Metazoa > Arthropoda > Insecta > Hymenoptera > Ichneumonidae > Perithous > Perithous albicinctus. The sequence goes on along the minus strand of OZ024693.1, from coordinate 22,387,700 downwards.
CAGTGATTTCAACTTGTCTATCGCGCGATACTTGGCTAATCTAGTAATGAAATGGTTTCTTCCACTCCCCTCTCAACGATGGGACACGACAGATATACAGACGGACGACAAGATGCTGGCGTCAACGAAGAAATATAATCAATCTACGGTATCAATGAGCTCTCGCGATTTCCGTGTCGATGAAGGGATCGCGAACGATAAACCTGGACGAGTAATCGGTTAGATGCTCCATAAGCTTCGTTGCCACCAGCTTGGTTGTGTGTTCGGTATCCGTGGACTCTCCTCAGTTGGCGTCGAAGCTCCGATCGTAACGCGCGTCCGCGCGCTCTGATGGAGTGCCGCGGTAGTCTCGGCTCGCTTAAACCGGCGATCGCTATGATACCCGTACCGTTACTCGTGACAAAAGCTCGAAAGTATTCACTGGCACCCAGTCTTGAGCGCTGTCCCGAGTACGTCGGTAAAGTGCGCAAATACTCGCTTGTACCGTATTTGGATCGTTGTCCGGAATATCACGGAACTTACAAGGTCAGTGCAGTGAAGTTGGCTGAGATTAAGGGCTCAAAAAATGATCCAAGGTTTAAAGGTTTTAACTCACGATTTTTTATTACTTTTTCTATTGCGTTTTCTTGACAATTTGTCGAAGAATTTGCAAGGATCGAGAAATATTTTTTTGGTATTTAAGAAAACTTTGCGGATTTAGCCAAACGAAGCAAATTTGGTTAAAAGAGTTTTAGAACACTTTGCTGATAGACAAATTAGTGCTGAATAATTTTTTTTTTATGTTTTACCGAAGGCTGCGAAATTTTTATTAGAATCGGTTCACATGTTTGGCACGAATGGAAGAGAGAGAAATAAGCAAATGGAGCAAAATGCCAGAACATTGAATTAAAACAGAGATCATCTCACTTCGTTCATTTTATTTTCTGTTTTTTTTTTCGATGATTTTACACTGTGTTTTAACAGTCTTGCAAGCTTTTTTTTACGCTGCAAACAATATTTTCAATGTTTAAAATAATTAAAATCGATAAATCTTCTCTACGTCGTCTCTAAAAATCAGCAGACTGGAAATGCTTGTTTTTTAAACGTATTTTGACGTAAACTTCACGATAATATTCTTCAGTGCTAACATTCAAGTATCATATTGATAGAATCGTTGTCGTCACGTCTCGTAAGCTTATTTCGGTTTAATGCTTTAAAAATACACAGGGATAAGCACCATTGAATGAAAACAGCACTTTTTAATGATTTACAATTCGAAAAAGTATTTACAAGCACGATTTAAATACATTCTCGAACGAAAAACCGTTCAAACGTGTCATTTTCATTCAATGATGTCCATATCAATGATCAGGAGGACATGCTTCTTCAGCTAAACCGTCTCCTGTCTATATACACAATAATTCTATCTATTCTCGTGAAAATATGACAAATGGGTTCAGCCGTAAACCGAAGTTTGCTTATCTTTAATCGTATCATTAATTTACCGGAATTGGCCCAGTTGGAACAGAATGATTTTCCGCCGAACTGCTGCGTCGATAAGATAAAATAAAGATTAGAAATTAATAACGAGGTCTTCGAGGTCAATAAGGTATAATAGGCAGTGCCAACAAAAGTCTTATCTCGTATATAACATAAACGTTGGCTCGAACTTGAAAATTTTATAATCACTTTATAGTCAGTCTAAAAAAATATTTACAAAAAAAGAAGAAAAAAATACAAACAAATTCAGACAATTATAAATAAGAGAAAGAATAAACGAGTAAATTTTGTAATGCATGTTAAAAAAAATTGGACTTTTTAGTTTGGCTTTATCAGAGAGTTTAGCAGATTTTTAATTGGCCCAAATTTAGTAATTGCTTAATCAATAGCCTTTAAATATTCATAGATGATTTTTTTTTATCATTTTTTTATTTGAATGTAAATATCTCAGCGTTCCTTTTTTTAATCCAGCAGACGTAGTATAACGGTTTAAATAAACGAGAGAAGGCATCATAAAGTCGATTTTGGTCAGTGACCATGACTAACGGACGTTTACCTTAGATTACACTCCGAGATTTATTGGCACTCATGCGACAACTGGTGGACGTGCTTGTCGACTCAACGAGGACAACAAACCGCAGTCAGCCGTTTAAATTGAAAGAAAAAAAAAAAAAAAAGAAGAAGAAATAAAAGAAATCAGTTAAATAGATGACTAAGGACGAAATGTCAGACGGAAATAGAATGTGACATCAAAAATACATTTATCACCAGCGAATTAAAGATTATTCTCATTTGCCACGTGATTTCACTGAATTACGATTTTCTTCTTTACATTTTTTTCTTTATTGAATACAATTTTTTGGAAACTCCATATTTAAAAAAAAAAAAAAGAAAAGTAAAATTTGTTGATGATCGGTTGACAACCACTGTGTTGACTGTAGACAGGTTTTAGTAGCGAGAGAAGAGAATTATAGAGGAGAAGATGCACGTATGTGCAGTGAAAAAAAAAAAACCTCCATTTAATGTGAAAAAAGGTAATAAGCATCCATTTTCAAAGGACCACGAAAATCGTACATCGTACATTTTTGAGCTTTTTTCTCACTGAAATCGGCCTTTACCAACTACCATATCTTACTCTCATCCGCTCGCCTCAGGATCTCCGGTACTGGCCTTTTCTGCACTCTGCGAGCTGTTTGCTGCGCGTTTATTGGTAGACCCGGTGCATTGGGATTCACCATCAGTAGTTTGTTTTTCTCGTTTCATGATTTCGCGTGCCAAATCAAGGCGCGGGTTCTCAACCTGGGATTTTGTACTTACTAAATCGAAAATATTCTTCGCCGGCAGCATATATGCTCACTAAATCATTTTCGCTTCTTGCAAATATTCAGATGGAATCAATCTTCGTGTCCGAAATTTTTCTCACATGGATATAAAACGAGAACAGTAATTATTTAAATTTTATATGAATTTTTTTTTGTCATTCACAAATTGAAAAATATCATTTTAGAAAATATAATGAAAACAAAATTATGTCCTCATTATTTTTGACATTTTTACAAAGCTGCCTCTACGAGGAAGTACGTTGATCAGTGTTGTCTTCCTGATAGAGGAAGCTTTGTAAAAAAGAAAATTGAAAAATTTTCTGAAATGTAAAGTAGTTGAGATTTTATAGAAATTTGTATTTTTGACATTTTTTTTTTATTTTAAATTCTATAATTCGAGAACGATTCAAGCAGCTGATTCAATATTTTGCGAAACACTCGAATTTGTTCTTGCTTGACACTAAATTTGAGTGTCCAACAAAGAGTTCATAAGTCAGAGAATTTTTATTTTATTTTATTTTTTTGCAAACTTTTATCTTCGTAAAAATTCAAAAATAATGATGAAGCAACGTACAAAGTTCTACTTTACAGCATTTTTTTTATTCGGTATTTGTACCAAACGTCGACTACCTTAAAAACAATTCAACAAGAGCTGTACAAAAAAAAAAAAAATTTAAATCTAAATATACTCAAATATTCCTGAATTCTCCTAATTTAACAAGACACCCGAAAAGTCTTTGACGATGGGGAATGGGAACGCAAAGCGTCTGTCTACGTTATGTCCGAATGTGTTTGTTGAATTAACGTAAACAGACGTATTTTCTAGCATATGAAAATACGAAGAATTTCACCGAACCTCGGGTTTAGCTTTAAACCGGAAACATCGAGCTTGTTTGAAACAAGCCTAATTTTCGTGGCTTCGAGAGGCAAAATTAAGTTTTCTGGAATTATCGAAAATTATACGTACGATGATATAATCTCGTGCTGAAAATGCAAGGTCGTCAAGCCAAAGTGCACTGGAATGATTTAGAAAGGAATGTGAACATCACGTGGTTCCTGTTATTGTAAGAAGTACCTACAGGAGTAGATTCTGTTATTGAGGCTTGAGAGCTTTTCGAGTGCTTTCGAGTGAGGCGATGATTGCGAAAGCAATGTAGGATTTTACATTTGATGCACTTTATGCATTTCTTATTAATAGATTAATCTGAAACAATTACAATGTATTATAAACAATTGCGCATTTTGATTTTATAATCTTTCTTCATTTTTAATCACATACGCTTTTGCTTCTTCACAGAGAAAGTTTTGTGATGGAAAAAACCAAATTCTTCCATATTTTTGGGTCAACGTTTTCAAAAATATCTCATCTTCATCCAAAATACACATTTTTGAAAAGTAAAAAAGAATTTATTTATTTTTTACTATATTTCTCACCGTAAAATGAATCGGAGGGCAAAAAAAAGAAATGAAATTTCAATTAAATCGCTCTGAACAAAATAAATAAAGAGTTAGCTATATTTATCTTTTGTTCTTCTGAATTCCCTAGTGAGCTGAAAATATTTTTGTTTACAATGATTTAAGAGGATTTTCACTTTTCTATTTTTTTCTAAAAATAGAAAAGAACAATACTGTTTAACAAGAGATATTCGTTATCTCCTCGGTACCTTCATATCGTTATCCTCAGATCACAACAATCGTTATCTCGATATAATCGATTGCTATATTCAGCGAACGCACATTTTTTTCTTCTACCTTCATTTTTTTTCCCAGTCATCTATGGGAAGAATCGTAAAATCAACATCACCCAATGAAAATCCATCGTAAATTTTATTCCGACTATCGACAACATCTTGAGAAAACAATTAAAAAAAAAATTATTCTTATATAATCTAATATATTCTTTTAATCCCTAGTAAAAATGATCATCAGCATTATTTTGTAAAAATTGTGGTTTCGACGAAATACTTATTCAAGTGAAATTCGTCGTTGATAGAAATATTGATCTCGTGCGTGGGGGGAAAAAAAAAAATAAAAAATAAAAATAATAAAAATAGTTCTCTTGACGAACTATTTTTGGAGCGAATGAATCGCGTTTAGCAGCATCAGAAAATTATATATATACGATACAGTAGAGTCACATGTTGCCGGCGTTGGGGTTTCGATGCGGCCAAGCCCGATAGCTTGGCCGCAACGCAACGTCACGTGTTTTTGGTAGAGTCTTGAATATTCGAACCAGACCGAAGAGGCAGAAATTTTGCCAAGGGATATATATTCACAGTGTGGCTCGACTCGACGTTACCGCTGCTCTGAGTGAGAGTAATACCAAAGTAAAATCAGCCAGTCGTCGAGAGTCCTCAGCAAAATATCTCGGTTCGCGTTCACTCTGCGTTACATCGATAAAACACATATATACAGACGGTCACTGTGCTGGATGTGGATTTTAATCGGGTTTGGATTTCTTCGCGACATAAACGATTAAATATCCCGATGACTGATGATTAATCAAGCTTAAAAGCAAAAAAAAAAAAAACGCGGTATCAAAGTGCATTAATAAATACTCTGGGTGTTATCAATGGAATAAAAAAAAAAAAAAAAAAAAAAAAGAGGAAGATATTGAGAGAATGATGCATATCCGTGTGGATTATCTTAATCGTTACTAATAATATGACAATCGTTCCGGTCTTCTTGTTAATGATATATCAGTGACGGTGGTTTATACGATACACACGGAAAAAAGAGAAGAATTAATAATTTAGAAGGACCACTGGAGATTTACTGATTTTTCGATAATAATTGTGAAACGTAATTTTTTTTTCTTTCATTATCAGTCAATTTTGCTTCCTCATGGAGGAAGCTCTGTGAACATTTTTTGTTGTTGTTGAGATTTTCATGTCAGGACACTCAGAATGGTCCAAAACGTCGAGAAAAGTGGTTTGGAAAAAATGAGTGTGATGCTTTTAAAAAAAATTCGAACATAAGATTATTTTTTATTCAATCATGAATTTTTAGAAAAATGTCTCTCTAGCTTTCGCAAATTTGTAGCTATGGAGGTAAATCATTTTTCCTGCAAACAAAGCTATGTTAAAGGAGGATCGGTATTGAATTTGGAATGAATCGACAAATAGGTTCGGTTTTTGTGAGATTTTGAATTTTTCGAAAAAAATTATTTTCCTCTAACTCACGTCTGAATCTCGCCGATTGAACTGAAATGTTTTACAGATGAAAAACAATATTAAACGCTGCTACGTACCAAATTTGGTGATGATGGATAAAGCAGTTCGAATTTTACGTGATTTTGAATTTTTTAAAAAAATTAACGTTCTGTTATAATTCAGAAATTTGACACAAAGCCTCGCTCTATGAGGAAGCCAACATTGACAAATAAGCTTCCTCATAGAGGTGGCTTTGTGAAAAATCGAAATTAACGAGGAAGCAATGTGCGAAGTTCCACTTTGCAGCCTTTTTTAATTTCAGGAATAGTTAATCTTTTTTTTTTTTTTTAACTACAATGCAAAGGATAGAGAAACAACACACTTGGCAACAGGCTTCGTTTTTAGAGTGAAATAGCTGCACGTGGCTCTTGTTGCTATACTTTTCATTACCGAAATATTGATGTGTCAGTATTACTGAAATAATCCTGTAAAATTTCCTAATCCTTCAAGCATTAATTCATGACATTTCTCCTCAAAAAAAAATAAATAAATAAATAATTCTGTCGTTTTGCATCTCGGGACACACAATTTAATAGGAACATCAGTATGCTAAAGAGAAATATCTTAAATTATATTATTTCTTTTTCTCCATGCGTATAATTGGCAAAATGCAACTCTGACAAAATTCGCATGATATTTTTATTGTTTACACGTGAGACACTCTCTGACTTACAAGTACGTTAGTCGTGTTTAATGTCTTTTTCTCTGCATCTTCTAGAGTGCAACGTTATCTTAAGCTCTGCTGTATGCTCGACACTTTAGAGCTTATCTTGTTACAGCGTTTTACTTTTTTCTTTCTTTCTTTTTTTTTTTTCTCATTTCTCATAGACGCCTGGTTGGGAATTTAACTTAAGTAAGGAATCTTGCTTTTGCGTCTGAGACATTTGAAACCAACAGGATTGATGGATAAAGCTACAATTTTTTTGTTTCTACCATGTTGAGATTGAAAAAAAAAAGAAAAAAAAAATCACAATTATTATCAGTCGAGATTAGTTGCGCCGCGGTTGTAAAAGCTTTGAGGGCATTTATTTCCGCGAAGGAATCTTCCACAAACGTTGAGTCAATTTGTAACCGCCTATATATATATATGTATATATTGATAAGGCTGAAGGAGGTATAGAAATTGTAAGTACGTTTCTCGGCCTCCGCCCACCAGACCCTTTTCAGTGTATATCACTTTGGCTTTCCGATACCGTTCACATTCTCGATACAAAGGATTTTCCACCTACCCAGTTTGCCGTCTGTTTGTATGTGTGTGTCTCGGGGTTTGAGAGAGAAAGAACCGGTTTTACGTCCGCAAGCTATATTGCTAAAAAACCCGTATCTCTCTGCACGTGACTGTCTCTCCGATGGACCGTTACAGGGAGATGAGCAGCAGCAAGCACCGTGTAATATGTGGAGAGGCCAGAGCACCTGTTGGCACATTTTTCTTCATTACGTGCCCGGACGCCACGTGCTTATTTGTCATTACATTTGCCCGTCCAATTAATTTTCTACACTAAACATGAATTAAATTGAAATATAATCGATATTCATCGATGTAGGACAGAAATGAGGAGCAACCCTCATGAAAAAGTATTTTACATCGTTTTTCTTGCTTCGAAAACCTTGTTTTCTCGATTTTTTTTATCATTATTTTGGCTCGATTTATTTATTAGGATATGTCTTCACTATTTTCAAAACGTCGAAAAAAAATTGTAGAATTATTTTATTTTTTTTATGTTGGTAAATTTGGATTTTGATCTGGAAGAATCAAAACAACTGTAGGGGAAAAAAAGAGAAAAGAATTTCAAGGATTTTTGACGAATTTCAATTTCAAAGGTTTGGATTTGGATGGGAATATTTTCTGGCATTTATTTATGATATCTCTACATTTTTATATTCATCATTGTTTTATTTATATTTTTTTCGTGCAATTTCAAGTGAGTCTGTAGTTGATCAATTTTGTTTTGGGAGATTTCGTTTTATTCTAACTCATTTTGCTTTTCATCTGAGGCTTCGAGTTGGGCGAGTTAACGAATTTTGAATTTTAGTGTTACATTCCAAGAAATAGAACAATACTTGGCCGAGTGAATTTTTGGCAGCTATTCTAACTTTATCGCCTCACAAAACAAAACAAAATGAAAAACGACTTCTAGTTTCAGCGGGCGATTTACTAGGCAATTGTACGTACTTATGTGAGTAGCTTTAAAAAGATAGTTTCCGAAGCTGAATAAATTTGCCAGAAATTTGAAGGTATTACATTTTCACTTTAAATCAATTTTAAACTCCTTATTGTAATCATTTTTTTTTTAAATGCTCCAACAATAAATTTAAAAGATGTTCCCTAAAGCTGTTACAAAAAAATATAAATTTTGCTCAAAACTCATAAATTAAAGATCTATTGCTAATAATGATCCAAAGTGACTGTAAACAGAAATAAAATATGTGTTTTATTAAATTTCGTCGTAAAGTTCAAAAGTGTCATCTAAGTTTGCTGCGATAAGGAACGGAAATGTTTACTCTCGGCTCGGACAGTTCACTCTACCTTTTCGACGGTAGAGTCGTCGTTCACCAAGGTGGTAACATTGTCAAGGTAAATTGACCGCGAGTGGCCCTGAACTTTTCGTTATACACAGAATTTACGACGTTTGGAAAGCGTGTTTATTAGTGTTTCTCGACACAGGGGCGCCGTTTTTTTTTTTTTTTTAACTTCTGGGTCGAGGTCGTTACCATAGAAAAGCGCGTTTAGGTACTCGCAATATCGCATGTAACCAACTGCAGGCGATATGCCTCAAAGCTATACTTGTTCATCAACCTCGACTGTGTCGTTCGTGCCACAGTTTCATATCCACTTGCAGTCTAATTTTGACTTTCCAAACAATGTATTTTAGTTCTAAGATAAAGTATGAATGTAATATTATAAGTCAGGAGTTATAATGATGAAAAAAGTGTGGTCGTTGCTGTGTTCAACAAAGAAATCTCGTGAATTCTAGTAAAGAGCCATTTATTTTCCTCTTGCTGCTGTTAATACAAGTGGCCTTAATTAATGCTGAGTAACTTCGAAAGCAGCCACTGTGCTTAGACTGTCGATTGGATAATTTTTAACATCGACGAAACTTGCAGTAAGAAATAAATGCTGAATTGCAATCCTAGGAAAATCCTAAAAATGGTGTGAACCAAGATTTTAACTCTGTGTGCTTAATGTATTTCCTTTTTTATTATTTCAGGAGCTCGGATCTCAGCCCCTACCGACAATCGTAACAGAAGATGTGGACCACTCGGGGCAGAATGCTCAGGATCAAGGCCACAGGCCACGAGCCGGTGAGTCAATAGCACATTTGAATTATATTGAATAAAATTCTAAATATCGAACCATAAAAGAGCACCAACCATGGAAATTATAGAAATGACAAAAAAAAACAGCTACGCTACTAGAAAAATGAAAGTACATTGTTTATCTCACATGTTTTGATCAATGAACGCCAAATTGGCATACTATATATTTATCCAAAAGATACACTGAACAAAATGGTCTTTCATCATGACAATAATCGTAACGCAGTAGCAGGTATTAACAATCATGCGGCACTCGTGGAAATGCAAATTGCCTATTAGTCTAATTGGTCGTTACGGTTTGTACAGGCACTTGGGGCTCTCACTCTAAGACCATCAGAAAGCCGACTTCTGGTAGCGCGCCCGGTTCCGGTAAATCAACGCCTCTGCCGCAGCAGTTGGAGCCAGCCTCAAGTTCATCCGGTTCGAGCAAGGGGCGCAAAGCTTCCGGCACGCGTTCGGGCTCGAATAGTCGCAGCGTCAGCAGGAGCAACAGCGCTGAGAGACGAAGAAGCGGCGACGACTCTGCAAGTCCCACTAGAAAAACTGCTCTATTCGATGCTTTCAGACCGAGAAGCAAATCGGACGCTAGTAAAGCAAGAAAGCCCAGTATTATTGCAAACATGAAGAACGCTGTGCAGGTGAGTCATTTCAATGGCAACTTGTTTTTTTTATTTTTTTTTTATAGCTATTGTATGTCCTCGGAGAGGAAGCTCTGCTTTGATTGCTATGTTTCGCTGATTCTACAATAATGAATGTATAAAAAGTATAATATAAATAGTAAGTTGTAAGAGTTCGTTCCTACTTTTTATTCATAAATTATGGAACAATTGCTGCACTTGAAAGACGCAATTTGTATCTTCTAAGATGGAAATAAAACATCTTTAGTATTCAAACAGATTGAAACATTGTACATCAACATAGAATAGATACTTCGCATTTACTTAATTTTGCAAAAAAAAAAAAAAAAAGCTGTACGGTTTTATTACCAGCCGAGCCCTGTTGTAAAATAAATCTATATTGTTTTCCGCAAACCATTGAAAAAAAACAAGAACGCAGTGTCATCGGAAAACGATCCAGTTGGGCATTAAGCCAATTGTGATCAAGTTTAATTTAGCTATTTTTTTAAAATTGACGACTAAACGCTTCTTACAAAATTTTGCCAGTTGTTCAATAAACTTGATTACCATAATAATTTGCATTCTTTCGTTTCAGCAGTCTCTTCACAGAGGCTCACACGGGAGTTCGTCGACGGACGTCCACACGGAGAAGGATCATCACAAAGACCACAGAGACAGCAAGGATCCGAGTGGACGTCCCAGAGCCGGTTCTGAAAGCAGTAGAAATCCCGTCAGCAAAGTCATGGATCTCATAAGGCATCGTAGTCACAGCGCCATCAGTACGGAGGACAAGAGGAAAGCGGTGAGTGCCCGTTTTGCTTTATTGCAACACAAAAAAGAAATAATATTTATTATTTATTTTAAAAAAATATCAATATAGGTTGAAGAAGCTACAAAAAGTAACGATTTTTTTAAGTACGTTCTTTGATAACATTCTCTGTTTTATCAGCGTCGATAAGGTAGCCTTCTGGCTTCGAAGAGCTTCGAACTCTCGTATCTTCCGTTTCGAGAGCAAATCTACTAGCAACAACTTCACTTACACTTCGCTATTTCTATAGATTAGCGACTGTCGGCAAGCGAAATTCCTGACGCAACAGCAATCAACATAAGTTGTTGCTCTGCTGTCGATTTGGTTCTATTTGACGGCATAGTTAATTATTTCAACGGTTTTCTGGAGAATATACCGACATCAAAAGTGAACAGACAGAAAAAGCTTTGCTGATACATTAATGGAATATAATCCATCAGTATACACATTTTCTTGCCGTTTACACTGCTACGAAATTATTTTTAAACATTCTATTGTAAAAATCCGAGTCACCGAGTGTTGGAAACTGAAAGCTGACACTTTTTCTTCTTCATAGAGAAAAAATATGTGAAAAGTTTTCGTGACATTTCCTTTTTTTTCGAGATTCTGATGTCAGGACACTCAGAATGGTACAAAACTTTGCAATTTGCTTCCTCATTATTTTGTATCATCGACAAAACTTTTTTTTTACAAAGCTTCCTCTATGAGCAAGTGAAAATTGATTAACTGAAACCTCGCCACTTCATCCTGGCTGTCTCATCGGCTTTGCGACACAGAGCGTGATGAGACACTCAACTTGACGTGGATTCTTTGCTGCAATAACGTTGCATCTTACATATTACGAGTCGACAAAGACATCACAGCACTCTTCTGAACAATACGTTTGCCTGAGAACAAACGATTCGTCAAATCTCGCAACCGCAGCTATTTCCGGGTATATGATCAGGAAACTTCGTAAAGTCAATATTTCCCTATTAATACCTTCGGACAATCACGGAAGTCATTGAATTCATTTTTTTTTATGTCATTGCCGTGGCTAAATAGATTAAATTCGTCGAGTTTAAATTAATTTCTGAACTAGTTTAATTTTCAGTTCACACTGATGAATTCACATGCACGATTAATGATATCTTACAGAATTTCGACTGACTAGTCATTGAAACTTCATTGCTAAATTATCAAGATTGTAATTGCATCGGTGGGTTAGCAATTAAACATTGTTAAGGGCAGCAGACATTCGCTTTTTGGCGAGATTAAGGCTCTCTTCGCCCTCACTGTAATTATTCAATAGAGTACAATATACTTCAACCCATGAAAACGTTGTGGAAGAGGAACTCTAAAGCGCAGTGTGACGCGGAAAGATAAATCGTCCCGACCTTCAGAGATTTAATCTTCAAACTTTGCGAAACAACGACCCACGTATAATTTTCGTCGATCGTTGATGATGTTGGAGAACACTAAAAAGTGTTTATATTTACAATTTCGCTCATCCATTCTTTTTAACATTTTGTTTTCTTGTCGCTGTCTTTAGTCGCAATAAAGCAGTTAATTGATCAATGGATTCTCGAGACGAAATCTGTTTTTTTTTTTATGTCCAAGCCAACGAAAAATGATCTCTCTTTATATATTCCTAGAGGCCAGCCGTTTATTCGTTATTCAAATTACATGATTTTCTCGCTTCCGCGCTGTATTTCGAGGCGTTTCGTTTGACGACTCAGCCTTGGGGCTGATCTTTACCGTGTAAAAAAATTGAAGAAAGCCGGTTTTCTTATCACTCGGACGTGAACGAAGATCTGGGTTAAGGGCATATTCGCTGCACTCAGGGCTATAAGGTATTTTTATATACGCGAACAATAATGTACCTAACGAACGTAGTGCCTGGCAAAGTGCAATTAAAATGTCAAGTACACCAACAGCAGTAAATCATGTGAATATTGCATCGACACGATAAAATAATGTCTTTTTTTTTTCTAATACAAGAAAAATGGTTTTCATAATTTACATAAATTACAAAAAAAAAAAGAAAATCCATGTCGCAATAAAATTGCAAACCATGCATTAATTTTGACAAAAAAATTAATACCGAAGATATTTTCGTACTGTCGAGTAATTTTTGCGATAGAGTTTCAATATTTCGTTGTCTTAAAAAACACACCCGGTCATATTTGTTTCTAAACAAAAAAAAAAATACATTCACATCAAACAAAGTTTTCATTATGAAGAAGCATGAAAAAAGAAAGATGCTTAAACCTTCGACTTGTCGTTCGCAGACGTTGTATATCGTACATCTGTTGGTTGCACATATTTACGTCGAAATATGTTTATTGCGCTTCATTTATGGAGTAAACGGGTTGCCGTTGACAAGCAGCTGTCACGATAAAATTAGTCGTAAAAATAAGTTTCACGACGATGATGCTATCCGTGCGATCCCGGTCCTGTGCTACACCTCCTCGTCGGGAGAGTGAGTTTATATACTTTGGATAGGAGTTATTATACGGTAGAACGGTGTGGCGTACTCGAGCATAGATATACGCTTATACGTATCAGCTTTAGTGCGAGTGTATATGTAGCGCAAACGCACTTAGGAGCATTAAAATGCGATAGTGTCGTTACAGTGACGTATCGCGTTACGGCAGAACCTGTCCAACGTCTCTGTGTATCTGTGAAACTAATGCTTATATGTTTTTGTACAATAGGTGCTACTGTCGGTGTGTATGTGTTGTATTCCGCTCGCGTTAAACCATCAAAAGGGGGTGGGAGCCGAGCACGCGGCTCTTCTGGAGACACGTTTTCCGCTCAGTGACTCCGCGTGCCGCTTCGGGAATAGAGCTGTGCCAAACGATACCGAGATCAAGCAACAAAAAGAAAAAAAGAAGAAGAAAAAGAAGAAGAAGAACAAACAAACAATTGCGATCTGTCGAGATGCTTTCACCGATCGCATAATCGTCTCCGTTAATCGTGATGACGATGATTCATCGCCAAGAGTGTGTCTCAAATCGTGAATATTCGTTTTTGTTACTTGCTACGATTAGCAAAGAAATATTCCATCGACGGTGGTACGATCAACGAATTTAAAACAACAAAAAAAAGAGAGAGAAAAATCATCGATAAACTCACTTTTCACACAACGACCTTGTACAGAGTTTCGCGATCTCGTTGCCACTCGTAGAAGTCGTTCTGCCGGACGCGCGCGTTTCACGTAACTCAATTCGCGCTCCACACGTATCATCTCTCTTTCTCTCTCTGTTTCGCATATGGATATATGTCACCGAGACCGAGAGCGTGTGTGCTTAAGCACTGCGTGTGTGTTTCTCAAAGCGTGACCAAAAGTAACGAGATTTTTACGGGACACAAAACGACCGTAATTCTTTTGGATTAAATTGATTCTCTGTGATACTGAGATTTAAAGATATATTTGATATAAGTAGGCTGAAATCTGATCGCATGCGGTTTTTTTTTTCTTTTTTTTCTGTGATACAGTTGATAAGATTGATGTTGATTTGGGGTTTTGGAATAATTAACGTATTTTGTGACAATGTCGTATTTAAATTTAGGAAAGTTTTGTTTAACTGAAATTTTGGAAATCTTTTAATCGGCAGAACTAAATTTTTGCTAACATGAAATATTTATTGGTCTTTGAAAACAGATTACTGTTAACAGAAGAATAGAAACATTTCGTTGCTATGAAATATTTATTTTTATTCATTCGTAATGCGCACTAAAATGTTGAGCAAAAATGTGTACTGGTTTTTAAGGAACCACGAATATGAATGAAAGTAATCGAAGATTAGAGAATAATTGAAAAGAAAAATACGCGGTCCGACTGACTTGACGCAGACCAACCAAAAATGGGTGATTTGTTTGAAAAATCAAAACCGACGTTGGATATTTTTGGTTGATTTCGATTAGGTATCGATTTGGTTCTCATTTATAAACTCTAGTGTTAATAATTATTTCAAATACTGACAGACCTTCCTTAATTCTTATTAAACACATAATTTCGGTCGACGTTTACATGTCTCTCGTATTTTTCAGAGAAATTTTTGTTCGCGTATACAAAAAGAGACATCGAATATTTTCTTTTTCTTTTTTCAATCTATTCTCGGTCCGTTTATTTTTCAATCTATGTTTCGAAGCGCGAACAGCGAAAAAAAAAACAAAAAGAAAAACTGAGGATGAAAAATCAATAGAAAGCTCAGCAGTGATGCTTTCGTAGCTGACGAGAAAGCTGAAAAAAAAATTCACGTACACGTAAGGTGTAAAAACGCTAACGTATCGCCCATGCTCTAATTTTCTGGCTGTACAAACAAAATATAAACGTGCAAATAGGCGCCCAAGTGCGTCAAACATTTTTTTCGACTACTCATAATTTTAAACGCAACTTCTCTTGGGATGATAATGAAAGACTCTGGAAAAATAAATTAGTTTCATAGTGTGTTGTAATTTGATGCAATTGTACAGCTTTGCATGATAAATCCATATTTTGTTCACTCATTTTTTTTTCTTTGGGATATTTTGTAAAAAATATTATTTTTAATACTTGAGAATAATACTCATAATACTTAAAGTAGCATGAAACTGTTTACTTAAGTTCAATAGAAAAAAAATGAAAAAGGTAATTTCTTATTTAAATGCACATTGATATTTGTCGCTCATCATTCATCGGCAATATTTTGCCTATGAGAATTAAGCCTTTTTCCGAAAAAAAAAATGAAGGTAATATTCCATTATTGAAAATTGTCAGGAATAATTTTCATGGACATTCATGAGAGACGCAAATTTACATTTTCATTTGCGCTATCTTATGAATATCACGGATTATTAATTTCATTCAGAGACCTCCTCTTATCGTTCGTCTTTGAAAAGCCAATGTTAATTTTCGCTCTACAATGAGAAATCAAGTATTTAGCTGTAATCTACTGAATTAAATTGACTCTAGTAAAAAAAAAAAAAATTCAGCTTGCAACACAATGCATCGAACGATTATTTTGTAATAATGAATTTTCTTGCTCAACTTCAAACGCATATTTATTCCAAAATCCTTGTTCAACGTAACAAGTGAAAAAAGAAATCTGAAAAAGGAGAAATTTTGCATTACAATAAAATATAATTCGGGATGAATCCTTATTAGGCTTTTTTGTTAATCGTTATTTAATCTTTATTATGAATTAACGAATTAATTACAATTTTACTGGTTACATTCATTGTCATTTTTTTTTTTTTTAATTGTTCATGAGAATATCTTTTTTATCTGAAAATTCTGTATCGGTCGAAGAAATTCGTTCTACTTTTTCGTCACGCGGATAGCGTCGTAGACGTTTGCATATATGTATTTTGGTATACGTTGCGGTGGCTCTAGTAAGCTCCAAGTCTTTTTGTTACGTGTCACCTCGGGAGCGATCGTACGATGTCACCTACGGGTTACCGACAATGCGGTATTTGCAATGGTAATAGGCGAGTGACACAGAGAGTTGTTTGCCCGCGACAACCCGCTGCAGATGAGACGCGTGAATCGAGTATAAGAGGGTAAAAAAAATAGGATTGTTCGCGTTTGTGAGGTTCATCCGAAAAAAGAAGAGTGAAAGGCAAATTCGCAGACTGTCAAAGATTCTATATCCAAAAAAATTACTGCTTACACATAGTAAGAAAATGAAAATACATTTTTTTTTTTTACATTTAACAACGATTTTTCGTTGAAATTACCTTTTTTTATAATAAGAACAAAATTTTATAACACTTTGCAAAAATATTGTAATTTTTACAAATGAATTTTTAATTACTTATTTATCAAAATTATTTTTCGTGAAATTATTGTATTCCGATTTTTACGAAGTATTTACGAAGGAATTGCTAAGCTGGAGAATTCACCTCACGTTTCGACGATAGCTTAGAAAAAATGTTACTCGGGCTTATCGTCAAATTTATATTCAATTATTCGCACCAATTCGTCTATGTTAGATAACTCCACATCTTCGTGCTTCATGTTTAGCTGTTGAAAAAGGGACACAATGACATTTCTGCAAATGATTTGTTGCCGACTCGTGGACTGACCGTTAGATCGATTGATCGATCAATTAATAACATATGTGCGGGGAATACTCGGAGACAATCAGACAATAGCCAGATGATGGACACGTGTCGAATTTATTAACTTGGATAAAACCAAGGCCAATCGTGGCAATCACTATGTATTTTCATTTACTTCGCAGCAATTCAATGCATTTGTTTTAGTGCAATGAGCTTCTATGGTACATATTATACACGGGGCATTTCCTGTCAAATTAGCAGAACTGTCGTCCGTATATTTTTCGTTTCTCATAGAGACTTTGTTTGCACGGAATTTTTCTTCAAGATTTTCATGTCAGGCTACTCAAAACGGTCGAAAACATTGAAAATAGTGAGTTGAAAAAGAAATTTCATTGGATTTCGAAAAAAGAAAACTGAATTATGAAATAAATTCATGATGAATTATAAATTAAAAAAATTACAAATTTCGAATATTCTTAAATTTGATCTAATTTCCTCCCCTTAATTTTCTGTACAATTTTAGTAAATTCATTTTACGTACTCTGCATCCGCTAATTTCACAGGAAATACTGTCTTCTATTGTTGGCCAAGTATTTTCCTGTTTAAAAATCCAAACTTCATTCAAACCGACATAAATCATAAGTTAAATCTGATCATTTATTAAAAACATAAGTTTTGTGATACATTTGGTCGTCCGGGCATTACATGATATCATCGAAACACGGGTCTGTGAACCGAGAGTTTGCGAAGTAAGTGACAATGCGACGTAAACGCCGGTACAGATATTGGTCTGCGTTGTACTACAATGCGAAACGAGGAGTCATTAAAAATCATGATCCGCGTGTATGTATCCGGCGCACCTGTCGTATGTTGACCGCGTGATCCATTAATTAATTCGTCACTTGCACAAGTCCAACTTCGTACGGAGGGGTATTTAAATCAAACGAAGGAGGCGCGAAGGTAATTATTGTCAGCAACCAGACTGAAGAAACCGTGTTTCGGACTTGGCGTTAGTTCCCCTTTCCGTCGATTCAAAGCGTTACTCGTCGTCTTCACTTCCGGAATCATGATTACGAATCTAGCATCATAATTTAAAGCTCGCACAAAAATGCATTAGCAACTACATCTACATGCGATGTATGATACGTTTTTTTTTTGTAAATAAGATTTGGGGATTTATTAGGATTAGGATTTATAGATTTATTTAAAATAAGATGTGAATGAAGCCGTTTAGAGCGAAGCTGCAGAAAGGGGGAAGGCATTAAAATCGATAGTTTTTTAAAAATACTTTTCGTCGAAAAACATAGTATTTCTCTTTTAGGGAATTTAATAGCTGAATATATATAGTTTTGTAGGTGATATGCGAAAAACGAGAAAGAAAGAATTGGATGAATGAACATTTTTATCTGGCGACATTTGAATAAATAATAATCCAAAATGGCGGTTTGAATATTGTTGACAGAAACAAACGAGCAATTTTTATTCATGACATTTAATGGCAGATTGAAAACTTGTTTACCTGCGCGTAATGTATTCAAAAATGCACTGAGTGATTTTGCATCACGGAATAATAACCTTTCACTGCAATTGTAAGCGTTTTATTGCAAAAAAAAAAAAGTGGAAAATAGGCAAAAAAAAACATTTTTTTAAATTTCGTACACCTTTTTTTTTTATTAATTTTACAATAACATAAAGTATGAATGTTTCAGATCTCGAAGGAAAAAATACAGCCAAAAATTGTTGAATACAACAGGACAAATTTTTGTTTACCTGTTATTATCGAATATTAAACATTATCGCAGAGTTCGACTGCGTGGTTATTGTGATAGTGATTAAAAACGTATCGCTGTTACTTCAGTGCTGTTGAGGTCGAAGATTGATAAAGCCACGTCGTGCTATACCATCACGACACTGGTGGAATGCACAGCATTCATAATTCATATATACCCATGTGCTCTCTGCGACAACCTGATGCAAATCGGTCGTTAACCAATGACCGTGGAATCTCCCGGTGCTACGAGCCCACACAGCTTCAATGTTCAGTGTAAATAGTGTTTTAAGATTGTCGAGAATGTAACAGGAAACCCCGTGACTCTTGCTCGTTTGCCTAGAGACTATGCGAGGACAGAAATGCCCTGAGATTGCGCGGAACTCCACGCGATCTCACGAATATTGATAACATTTGTTTATTATCAGTCACAATGTACCCACGAAGGCTACCCGACATGATATCCCCGTCAATACATCCGTCGCCAAAATATCCCCAACCAAAAATGTCCTCAAACACGTTACAAATTAAGGTAAAGAAACCTAAAAGGAACTCTTCCTTCTTCCCTCTTCCCTCTTCCCTCTTCCCTCTTCCCTCTTCCCTCTTCCCTCTTCCCTCTTCCCTCTTCCCTCTTCCCTCTTCCCTCTTCCCTCTTCCCTCTTCCCTCTTCCCTCTTCCCTCTTCCCTCTTCCCTCTTCCCTCTTCCCTCTTCCCTCTTCCCTCTTCCCTCTTCCCTCTTCCCTCTTCCCTCTTCCCTCTTCCCTCTTCCCTCTTCCCTCTTCCCTCTTCCCTCTTCCCTCTTCCCTCTTCCCTCTTCCCTCTTCCCTCTTCCCTCTTCCCTCTTCCCTCTTCCCTCTTCCCTCTTCCCTCTTCCCTCTTCCCTCTTCCCTCTTCCCTCTTCCCTCTTCCCTCTTCCCTCTTCCCTCTTCCCTCTTCCCTCTTCCCTCTTCCCTCTTCCCTCTTCCCTCTTCCCTCTTCCCTCTTCCCTCTTCCCTCTTCCCTCTTCCCTCTTCCCTCTTCCCTCTTCCCTCTTCCCTCTTCCCTCTTCCCTCTTCCCTCTTCCCTCTTCCCTCTTCCCTCTTCCCTCTTCCCTCTTCCCTCTTCCCTCTTCCCTCTTCCCTCTTCCCTCTTCCCTCTTCCCTCTTCCCTCTTCCCTCTTCCCTCTTCCCTCTTCCCTCTTCCCTCTTCCCTCTTCCCACTTCCCTCTTCCCACTTCCCACTTCCCACTTCCCACTTCCCTCTCCTGACAAAAGCCCCAAGCGTCGACTTATACATACATAGTTCAGTTGTTCCCGCAACTAAAGTACACCTACTCACACACACTTTTATCTTTCTCGAGCGTGGCTTTGTGCCTTAGAGAAACACCCAACAGCCGGAACTGAAACCTGTAAACAACTTCAATAGTGGCTGTGAAAGAACCTCGTTTTAGCGTGTTATTTTCCGTCGAAAGTATACTCGTGAATTCGTTTCTACGATACTCCAGTATTTCAGGATAAAACGACTGTTTTATTTTCGTAAATCAATGCTTTCAATCATTTTTGGTTTATTGGAGCCGACAATCTTTTTGCTACAACGAATGAAAAAAAAAAATACAAAGTGTCTAAAACAATGAAAAATATTAACTTAAAATACCGGCTGAATTAATTTAATCCAGAACTATATTTTATTTGATTCAAATAATCTTAATTTAACATCAACAATTCGACTCCAATAAACCAATTATTCACTTTCTCTGAGTGTAAAAAAAAAAAAAAGGTTTGATGCACTTTTCGGTAGCGCATATCCACCAGCCAAGAATTTCGATGCTAACGCGATCTACTCATTTTCCATTCAAGTCGGTAAATTATTCCCGTCTAGCGACTCGATTATGCTACCTGTCATCAGCCGATCGAGTTGTGTGTGCCGGATGACTTCAATATCCTGATATAGAACCGCGCGCGCTACTACATATGCGTATTATCGGTGCATAATAGATTCTCCGGGCTAGCCGGAGTTCATGCTCGCGTGTATATTCACAGCTATGCAAGAACGAAAAAGAAAAAAAAAAAAAAAAAAAAAATATATTACCAGTACGCAACAGCGTTTGTTGTTTGTCTACACGGGAATATCACTCACGTAAATATTGACTTCGCGGTGGCTTTTGGTGCGACGGCGTATCATACGAATAGCAAAAAAAAAAAAAAAAAAAAAAAAAGGGAAAGAGAAACCCGTGAAAAAAATCCACTTTTTGTAAACATCATTAGTGAAATGTAATGCAACGAAATACATGTCCAATAATGCCTCCTACATTGAGTAAACATGAATTTGTTACCGGTGCTTTTGCGGGCTTCCACTTTTGCTACTCTCGTTTGGGCTCCACCAGTACATGGACGTTCAAGCGCCTAGATTGCTTCGTATATTCACATACAGCAAGCTGTTCCTTGTCGACCTAATTTTGCATATTGTACAAGCAAGCGCGTTTCGGCCACGAAGGCCTCGCTACTCTCAAACTGCTACAATCATCAGCGTACACACACGATAAATTTAAACATAGATAGAAAAACTCTGTACTCGGTGGTTTGTCGCTTATAGCATAGCCCAGGTTAAATATATATATATATATATCTGGTTAATATACTTATGCTAATAAAGATTTCAAAACGGGCCGAGAAAGGCATGACGTAGTCGAGACGAACGACACATCGAGACACACTTTACTCACGTGTACATATTTTCACATTTGTTCACGTGTTCGAGGCATTCTCATACGAATTTAGCCACCAAAAAGAGAAAAAAAAAAAATGCTCGACAAATTTCTAAAAATCAGCTTCGAACAAATCTCTAAAATTGGTATATTCTGACGTAATTTTGTTTGTTTTTTAATTCGAAATTTGGGGTATCTATTAGAACCAGTGAATTGGATTTTTCGAAATTTCTTCAAATTTTTTTTGATGGGTCGCTGAATTATTATGGAATGTATTTTATATTTTAGTTTTGGATAGTCGAAAAAAAGGAAGAATCTTGGGATGAAGTTGATTATTGTTGTGGCAAAATAAAAGATTAAAAAAAAAAACGACAAAGTCATCGAAAATTAGTCGTGAATTTTAGGCCACAAGTGACATCAAATCATTACGCAAACAATATAACAGAACGAATCTGATGTCTTGTGAATTATTTGCTCTTTGATGGCAAAAAACTTTGAAGAGTTGATATAATAGAAGAAAAAAATAAAATAAAGTGCCTTCGCCAGTGCGTGGAATGCTCGTTATCGAGAAAAAGTGTTCAACGACGTAAACGCTTTGTGAATGCTTCGTTATTGTGAGACTTTTGATATTAGCTAAGAGAGGACGATGTCTTCGTACTTCCGTTGGATAAAGAGCGGAAAGAAAGATGATTATTTGGGCGCAAAACCCAGGAGTCGCTCGTTGGATTCCAAGAGCCTGGAATCCTCGGGTATCCGATTGATCCTCCAGAATGTACATATATTTCATTTTGTTTTTGTGTTTAATTAACAAATTCGCGATATATCATTTTCTTTTCAATCTTGTGATATGCTTTAATAATTTTTTTTTTCTTCAAATTTGTTGCAGAGAGCCGCGGCCCAGCATCAAGCCCAAATTGCAGCCCAAGGTAAGATCCAGTTTCTAAATGGGGGAATAAATAAATAAAATGTCGAAAAAAAATTGTCCCACTTTGGGACGAAAAATTGAGAGTGGCAGATTTTTTATGTGTTTTTTTTTAACGAGAGCTTTAATTTTTTTTCTAATCTTTCAAACTCTCATTTAAAAATAAACAAAAATATATCCTGCTCCCAATTTTTTGTCCCACACTGGGACAATTTTTTTCCGATTTTTTTATGAAAGTTTAAACTTTTTATTTCATTTTTACAACCCTCATGAAGAATCGAAAAAAAAAGTTGTTCCACTTTCCATCCATGCTTAAAAGGTTCGTCTTTATCAGTAGTGTTTTCGACATTTTTGTTTCAGAAAAAAAATCAAAAATATCCAAGTTTTTGGAAAATCGATTTTTATGTTTATTCATTAAAAATCAATGCTTCGGACGAGTCAAAGAATTTTTCAAAAAAATTTACATCAAACTATATTTCAACATGAAAAAAATTTTGTGTTGATTTTTTTTTTTCGATACGCCTCGTATCCAAGAAGAAACGCGCATTCAAATGTTTTTAAACATAATTTTTAGTGCAATTTTCAGAAATTCACAAGTGCGCGAAATATACAATGAAAAAAAAAAAAAAAAAAAAAAATGGAGCACGTTCCATCCATTGTAGAGAATGATTAAAAAAATAATCGACTATATCGACGATATTCGTGGTAAAAGTCCCAAATATTGTCTGTAGAATTATTGCAAAATTGTTCTCTGATTGAAACATCCTCTACATCTATTTTACAAATATCTATCTTACCGACATTTCAACCGGAACTTTATTTGCCCGACTGCGTATATTTGGCGATACTCGATCCACATTAAAGTGTTTAGGCTCTACGAAGTTACAAGCTCGAGTTATCATTCGACGATAACCTACGAGAGATTATAAAACGCTTCGGTCTAACGCTGTAAGATGTCGCTCTGAGTTCTCTCAGCGGGTAAAGTAGGAAGCGAAGCTGGCGAATGGCGTTCGCGATCGCGTTTGCGCGATAAACCTCTCGCACGGTTCCTCGTGGCTCTCCGTAAAAGCTACACACGGAGAGATCAAGCCCTCTCTCTCTCTCTCTCTCTCTCTCTCTCTCTCTCCTTTTTGGTTTACGAGTTGAAAGAGAGAGCACATAGTCATGCCCCCACGAAGGACCTGCGCCCCAGACTGTTTTTACACACTGCACAACGCGCAAAGCCCCCAACACACGCCCCTCGCCCCCAACGCCCCAAACGCCAGTGGCGTTATATTTGTCAGGCTTACAGTGTGATACCCGTGAAACGCGGAGTAACACATAGAGAGAGCCGCGCGGAAACTCCGATCGATGCATCTTTTGCTTGTAAACGCCGCGACGAATGCACGATGCATCGTACTATACACGTTGAGACTGCTCTTGATAATGCCATATATTGTCATTTTGCGACGAGCTATGAATCTCTTATAGCGCTGGATAAAAGTAAACGTTAGAAGCTGAAGAGATATTTCAACAGGGAAGATAAAAAAATCTTACTACGTCGCACGTCGTCGTCCTCCTACAAAAAAAAAACCCCGTTTCTCATATATTTCGTTTTTTATATGGGCAGCTTGAAGGAGCCTCGTGGTTTTCCTTTGTTACAATAACTGGGATTCATTGATGAGGTCCTTTCCATCGTTTTTTTCGTCTACCAAGTATATTCCACAAAAGAACAGATATCCAAAAGTCTGAAAGCCGGATTGGAAACTAAGGAAAACACGATCCATCGTGTTTCTACTTTAGCGCGAGCCGTGCTTCGTTACATTTTCGACGCAATATTTTTCTCTGCTGCAGCGGAACCGCAGTACGCGTTGCGTGTCCCGCTTCGCGCGACTATTTCTACGCAATCTCTGTGCAGTGTTGGATATGTTTCTTTTTTCTTTTTTAATATGACAATGCCAGTTGTGGGGATGGAGAAAAAAAAAGACACAGAAATCTTGTTTTTGTCGCGAGGATTCACGACAGCCAAAGTTGAGGGAAACAAGGAGTAAAGGACACGGGCTTTTTTTTTTTATGTTTCGCTTTATTTTTTTGATACATTTATCGGCACTAAATTGACCGAGTGTTAAACACTCAAGATCCAAAGGAGACAAAGGATTATCTTTGGGACGCGAGTGTAAAACAGCCACACGAGCCTGCACTACACACACACATACACACCAATTTCTACCACGAAACGCTCCGTGAGAGCAGCGAGGAGAAAATTGCGCAACAGCGCGGGACCGAGTAAGCGCGTTTCGTATAGACAGCGTCAATGCGTGCGGCGACGTGTTTTCTCTCTCTCTCTCACTCTCACGAGAACTCGTTCGATCCCACGTTTTCCTACTCTCAGTCAGTAGTCCGTGGTACGTCCACGTGTAAACGTCGCGCTAACGCGAACGGCTACACGAACGAAAAATAAATATTAATCCATCCCCCCGCACCCCTTCACCCCGCCCCTCTCAACGGACCACAGTGACAAAGGCGTTATTTGTTTTGATAAACTTACCTTTCAACGCTGTAAATCGCGATTTTACAGTGACAATAGAAAAATCGTACGCGTAATGTATAAATACAAGGCATTAAGGCTACATAGTGCTGCCCGAATTAATGCAAAGTGTCCTGCCAAGTAAATTAGTCCACAGTAATTTAGTGTAACAAAGTGCATACAATTATATCAATTAATAACTATATACACATATATACGAATAATAAGAAGTAAGATAATAATAATAATAATAATAATAATAATAATAATAGCCGAAGTAACTTGATTAATTCTCCATTATTATTATCGTTATTATTAAATTGAGGTGACTTTTTTTTTCGCGCAGCATTTCTTCGGGTTATCGCTCGCAGTTTAACGCGAATTTGATAAGAACACTTGAAAAAAAAAAAAAAAAAAAACAAAAAAATGATATATATGTATTCGGGACAATGAACGATTGTAACAATCTTCTCTAATCGCAAACAGTGATGTCAAGATAAACTTTTTGGGTGCTCAAAAAAATAGATCCCAGTGCTTCTGTAAATAAACACAAGCTCGTTTGTGTGTGTGTGTGTGTGTGTAATAATCGGAAAGAGACTCTTTTGTTTTCGTAAAATCGAGTGTTTTGTTTGTCGTGCTTCTTGAGCGAATAATTAGAATTTAGCGTTTTTAGGGCGGATAAAAAACATTTTTTGTTTTTTTTTTTTTCTTCTTTTAATATAACATTTAGAAAATCTGGCGATGCGTGATTTTTTTTCTACTCGTTTACACGATTTTGGACGTCTACCGGAATATGGATAGTTTGTAGTGCCTACGTTTGATTAAGACGATTGTAGCGAGCGGAAAGCACGTGAATTACATCGTTTATGTACTGTTATAAAATCATCGAGGGCGCCTGTATGATACGACACAATACACGACGAGGGATAAATATTGACAACTATAACGTGGTGGATCATCGACTTGTGTGCTCGATGTACCGAGGATTAAACTAGGGGACAAAAAAGAAGAAAGAAGAAGAAGAAGAAAGAAAAAAAAAATGACGATGTTTCAGTGAGTGGGGGGAATCTCGGTGGAAAGAAAAACGAAGTTCACGAACTTTTGTATTACCTGCTGGCAACCGACGACAGAAATAGAATTATCGCGCTTATTTTTGTCATCGTGGTGATACGATTTTTCTAATTTCTCTTCTATATACGGTAAGGATGACATTGGCTGCTAACAATAAGACTTTTTTTTTCTTTCTTTTTTTTTTTTTAAGGGAAATGATTTATTGTTTCTTTCATCTATTTAACGGAAATTAAGGAAGTTCGGTCGATTCGAGGAAATCAGTACTTAAGTATTTCAAACTAAGTAACTCTTAACTCAATACTAAGATTTTGTAAAAAAAATTCTTTATACATTTTTAATGAAAAATTTAGTTTTAGCTTTAATGAAGAAACTTAGTGTGGACTAAAGTGATGGTTTAAAGATTTCGTACTTGATTTCGGAAAATTAACTCAATTTATGAGAATAAAAATAACGGGCATTTTTTTTTTAATGCATTGTTTTTTTTTTGTGAAGTCGAAATTTGTCATTTTGGTTCGATCTTAACTATCGAAATTTTGTATTGTTTCGTTTCGTTTAAAAATTACAGTTTTTGTGAAATCGAAATTTGTAATTTTGGTTCGATGTTAAAGATCAAAATTTCGTTTTGTTTCATTTCGTTTAAAAATTACAGTTTTTGTGAAATTGAAATTTGTAATTTTAATTCGATCTTAACGATGAAAATTTCGTTTTGAAGATGAAGATGAATGATAAATACAACGTTCAGACATTGTGCCGCATAAATGAAAGTATCTGTGATAGAATAAACGCGTTACCGAGTAGATTGCATAATAGACTTCTGTTGTGTTTTGTTATTCTTTTTGCTGCTTTATTAATACCCTGAGGGCTTTCTAAAAGATTGCTCGAAGTAAAGTTTATTTTCATTATTCCACTTATCGAGATTGATGCCGACCGAACTTCCTCAAACGTTTCGTATTCAACTTAGTGTATTAGATTGTCGGCGAATGCTCATAATCTTTCAGAGTAGTTTTATTATGAATCCTACTGAATCTTTCACTGCTGGATTTCTTCCCCTATTTTTCCTATTCCTCATTCAATCGATGTGTATTATATCACTATTTTTTTTCCTTTTTTTTTTTTAGGAAACAATATTTATTGAAGGAGCACCTTCAGGCATCTGGAAATACAAATAAACATTAAAAAGAAAAAATTTGAAAAAAAAAATTTACCTCTATCGAGGTAAATATTTTTTTTTTAACAAACAAAGCTAAAGGAGGATCGGTATTGAATTTGGAACGAATCGACAAATACGTTCGCTTTTATGAGATATTGAATTTTTCGAAAAAAAAAAATTACACAGTATACAAGATAGTGAAAACCTCTGAAATATCCGTAGAGTCGTAGAAAACTTCGTGTGACTCGGCGACGAATTAAAAATAGAACTTTAGCCGAGCATTGACAGATATAAATTGGACAGCAGTTGCGGGGAAGGAGTGAAAGATCGATGTAGCAAAACACACGGCGAGAGAGTCCGGTGGGGGGTTGACCCAATTCAACCGAGAACTTGAACTTTTAACAGTTACCAAACTCTCGTGAATCTTCCACAGTCCTTCAGCACGTACTGTTCTTCCTTTTCGTCAACTTGCTCATTATTTTTTAGGGATTTTTCGAAGTAGTTCACGAACTCTTTATTAAAATACCAGATATATATATATATATATATATTTGGGCAACTCTTGGAATTGAAATTTGCAAACCTCTCTATTAGCTTTAGAAAAACTATGTCAGGATTATAGAGAACATTGTTGTTATTAATTTTTATCTCTTACCACACTTTATGCTCAAATTTTTCAAGCACTTTATTTCAATTTTATAGTCTTTCGAGCTTCTACACTTGCGCTCTAAATTCTTAGCTATTAATCACTGTACACTTTATTTTTTTTTATATCTCTGTTAACACTAAAAACAAATAATCTGCTATTTTTATTAGATTTTCATTTTGGAATGTTTTTCATTCAAAATTTGATCAAAATTTAAAATAACAGGATTTCGACATAAATAATATGGCAAATTTTAGCTTCACGTAACGCAGTTTAATATAAAAAATATTATGTCTGAAGTTGGAAATGAAAAAAAATTAGAGTAAATTTTTTAAAATAAATCAAGAACGGTGTATAATAAAAAATGTTATCTCTGCGAAATGAAGAGACGAAGTGCCCGAAAACGTTCGAAACCCTAAAAAAAAAAAGAAAATAATTACAGTTAAACGAATAATTAGTTACACATTAATTATTTCTTTTATTTTCTTCGAGCCGACTGAATGAATTTATTATTAATTGAACAATAAACTTTATTCGACGTAAAAAAAAAAATGCATCATAAATGATTTGTTTGCCTCGATAATGATAATGTTTGCATAAATAACGACGCGTGTCACTGTGAAATAAAAGTCATTGAATCCGGAGCATCTGCGGTGTTTTATAATAACATTAAATAAACATTGGAAATATGCGTCGAGTGTTGCAGTCTGCACGATAATCATTTATCGAGAGAACGATATCGTGGAATATTATATTTAATGACACATACACAACCACAAATAACCGGTTTTTCTACTTTGCATAAACGATCTCATTGATTTTTCCACTGGCTTTTAATTCGCTGAAAGCTACTAATTTGCTCGAAACAGTGTGCTAATATACATATATTATTTTCTCTATATTGTCCTGCAATTAAGAATTTTACAGTAGCATGAAAATAATTTTTTAATCTTTAATTTCGAAAAAACATCACCAATAAAAAATCCTCTCTAATTGTGATTAAACAAAAAATTAATAATATCCACAAATTTGCAATAATCATGAGTAAATAATCATGCAATCATTTTTTTACACCGAATGACAATAATTGGCAGACGTTAATAATCCACAACGACTTAGTACAGATAGTAACACAAAATATTTTTCAACACGAATAGTGCCGATCCTTTTGCTATCAATAAAACAAAATCAATATCATCCAACAATTCTGTAAAGTGCACTGAAGCACTTTCGTATTATAAGTCTATCACACGTCACAGCCTTTCATCGTTTACTTTCCAACATTGTGAACGTGGAGAATTTTGATGTTTTGTCGAGTTACAATATGGCAGAGTTCCAATACCCTGAATTTTTTAAAATACAAATCAGGTGATTTCCCAAGAACCTGAATTTATAGTAGAGCATCGCGTGTCTGTGCCACGCGGTTTTAATGTCATACTTATTTTCTTCTACACACTTAAATTGGGGTGGTAGAGTTGTTTTTCGGCTGAGATTAATGCGGCGAAATAACCGTAGCGTGGGTTCTCGTTGGAGATCAAGGACATCAGGAAAATGGATCTTAATAGTCGGGTGGTTGAACCACAGGCACGTACATAAGTACACAATAGTACATGTATTGACTGACGTAATAGTGGTTGAATTTCACATACATAATATTGAAGACACGTGCAATGTTATCCATTTACACGCTTCCCTCTAGACTATATTTACACTCGTTCGAATACATCATCAAGCTGTATTCATTAGATTAAAATTATTTCGTCGTTTCATTAATTCCTGTTTAATAAACGTAAATCAGTAATAGATCATTTCTTTCTGAACTTTTTACCCTCGCGAGATTGTGCTTTATCTCACGTTTTATTTTTTATTTTTTTTTTTTAATAAAAATGCACATGAGGTATTTGTTTAACATACTAGTTTTATTATAAGTATTTTAAAAAATGGGTATCATTTGTTTATAGTAATTAAAGATTATTAAATCATGTAGTGAGTGTAGATTTAATACTCAATGTCACTGATTGGTCGATATTTCGCAGCGCCACCTTCAGGCGTCTTGTGATTGGACGCTGCAGAACCACAGATTGCACGCGCATTGCGTTCGATCTATGGCTGCAAAATTGAATCACAGATTTTTTTTTTTTTTGCCGCCTGTGCAATTGCATTGTTTTAGTATTACAAATGTGTTTGCAATACAATAAAATGAGGCTCTTAAATAAATTTATAGTCTACTAGGAAAAAATAAAAAAAGAATGTACAGCATTGTTAGTTTAAAAAATAAGGACAGGAAGATCAGCTGATGCCTAAACACAGGACACAGAGCCAATAATCCCGGATTAATCTCGTTCGTTTGCGTTTCTTTTTTTTTTTTTTTTTTTTTTTTTTGGTCTTCAATGATTTGATGCGCACTTATGCAGTAATCTTTTTAATTGGGTCACGGTCGACAAGTCGACGATATTTCCATTGGTATTATACGAGAGCTTGGAGTACGGGTATAAATTAACGTTTTCAATAGTACGAAGGACGAGAGGATGTTTTCATAAAAATGTTTTAGAGTCGCGTACTTGACGCTCAAGCGTGAAATTGAAGTGTAACTTTGTTTCGTTTTACCGCCAATTTCTCATTAGCTGCACGTGCGGCGAGATTATGATCTCCTCAGACCGCATCTGCGAGTCTGTTGGCTCCGCGCTTCATCAAGGACAAGTTAAAGGCCATTCTCTCGAGCTCTCCTCGCTAAGGGAATCCGAACTTTCTCAATGAGGAGAAACTTTCGCTAATGCGGTATGCCCTTTGTCAATTTAACGCTGGGCGTGCATCTTCATTATCTTCATTATCGCACCGGTTAACTGTTGTCAAACAATAATTCGGGGTCGTAATTGATGCTGTAGTTTTTATTATGTGGCATAGTAGTTTTCAACTTTATCGCACTAGTGCGAGAAGTAGACACTTCTCGTACCGTGAGGCAAAGTGTGCGAGAAGTAGACACTTCTCGCACCGCGTGGCGAAGTGTGCGAGAAGTATGCACTTCTCGCATCGCGTGGCGAAGTGTGCGAGAAATATGCACTTCTCGCACCGCGTGGCATAATATTATATTACGATACGAGTGCGATTAAATTTTTTCTTGACGAGTGTTGCAATCACACGAGTTGAGGCAAAGTTTCTTGCACGAGTTTCGTATACAACTTTATCGCACTAGTGCGAGAAGTGCCTACTTCTCGCACCGCGTGGCATAAAGATATTTTTCTCTATCTTTTATGACACTTAAATGACATTTTTTCTAAATTTGAGTTTTTCACAAAAAAAAAAAAAAAAAAAAAAAAATTATCGTATATTTTTTTGGGTTGTTCAATATAATTTAACTTTGACAGAATTAATTTTATACGCGGTATAGTTTTCTCTTCTTTTTTCGCGAAGGAATTAATGGTAGAGTTACAATTGAACCCTTGTCATTTATTTTTTTTTTTTTTTTTTTTTCCTTCCACTGAGAAAATTTCTAACAAAGGTTCGTTCCATGTACGCGAAAGGCAATGAAACCACGGGTTCTCCCCCCCCCCCCCCAGTTCTCCCTGAGCAACACGAGTCCTGGATTGCTATTTGCTGCTCGAGCGAAAATTCTTCCCGAAGTCGTCTCTCTCACCCTGGTTGCAGAGTTACGTGGTTACTGTGTCGCAGTATAACGAAACGCTCGTCCTTCTAACTGCTATTCTTGCGAGGGCCCGCGAGCGAGAGAGGCCTATAGAAATCAATAAGAGTTACTGCGTTCTAGTTTCACGATTGGGGTTCTGCATTGTAGCAATATATGCAGAATCATGTTGCGCTCTAGGGTACCCGCGCCAATAAATGTCCACTTAAAAATAATTGTTTTCACCGTGGATTTACATGTTTAATTAATGTTTATAGTACAGCTCTTTGGACGATCGACTGGCAAGACTTTATTTAAACTTTATTTATTTGAGTAAAAGCGGTCGCGAAATATCTATTTTTTTTTTTTTCTTCCATATCCGTTTCAACTTTAAATCGTGTACAAATAATTTTCGAAGCAGTAATTGTTTATTTTTTGAGATAATAATTTTCAACGCTTTCTCACACGAACTCTGTGGGCCTACCCTTGGCTCTATAGGTATAGTCACTGCGCTTCCGGTGGTTAATGTAAGAAATTGAAGCCACAACGACACAGGAAGGTGGCTCACGAGCGCTGATGATTCGCGCCCCCTTTCTCGAAGCTGGTTCTCTCAAGGACAAAGAGTGAAGCGGGCCTCGAAGCACACGTGCGCGCTTCACTCTCTCGGTTCTATGGGATGACGACGTTTGGTGTGTGCATGAAGCCCGTGGAGCCATCGCACACCAACTCACCACATTCTCTCGGTCGCAGTTTATTTTTTTATTTATTTATTTTTTTTTTTAATTTTTTTTTAAATTTTATTTTTCGTCCATGCAACTGCATTCAGAAATTGCCAAGCAGCGGGGTGGCCTTCTTGTGACCCATTGACACACAGATACGCCATCTGTCTCCAATGAAATATTTATACTAAGGCCTGATTTCATGGTCCACATAAAAGTGGTCATGTATTTGAAGATTATTCGGTATGAGACGCATGATAATAAATGAATTACATACTGAATAAGTGATGAGTGAATAATATATCCAAAAATAACGGACTCTAATTATAGAATGCACATGCAAATGTACATATGGGGCATTCTAAGTCAATTGGTAATCGGCCTGAATCACTCGGACTCAGTTTACGAATTTTTTTTTTCGCATATTTTAGTCGAAAAAAAGAGGAGATTTTTTTTTTTCAGATTTGCATCACTTGTCTTGATCTTTGAAATAATTTTTCTCCATAAGTTTTGAGTAAACATTCATTTCGACCGGGTTTTAAAATCGGATGTTTTTTGTCCATAAAATCTAGGAGTAAAAAACAAGTATTTCCATCGTAGTTTGAGAGTGGACCGAGAATAATTTCTATTTTTTGTTTTTTTTTTAATTTAAGAAAAAAAAAATTCTGCCATATTTTGAAGCTTAAAAATCTCTATAATGGTTTCTTGAAGGAAAAAAAAGAAAAATAAAACATGTCATGGTTAAAAAAAAAAAAAATTGCCATATATTGAGAGTGAACCGCTGGAAATTTGCCCAGTAATTAAAATAAAATTGAAAAAAGCTATTTCAATTAGAACAAAAATTAGGGACATTTTTTTTTTTTTCTTAAAATAAAAAAAAAATATAAATTATTCTTGGTCCACCCTCGAACTACGATGGAAATACTTGTTATTACTTCTCGATATTGTGGAAAAAAATTCAGAATTTTAAAACTCGTCAAAATTCATTTTTACTCCAAAATTGTGGAAGCGAAAAATATTTTATAGGGACAAACAAGTGATAAGAATCTGAAGAAAAAAAATCCTTTTTTCGACTGAAATATTTTTTAAAAAATCGTCAACCGAATCCGAGAGGGTCAGGCCGATGACCACGTGAATTGACTTGGAATGTCCTATATATTACATATTTGTATATACAATATTCAGATTAGTTGCGATACGTGACGTGTATAATTCAATGGTTCAACATACCATTCGATGCCAATATTCTCCGGCCTATATTGGTGCATGGGCATTAAACTTATAACTATTCAAATCGTTGCTCACACGTTGTATTTATTGAACGATTGGGCTCTTTTAAAACGATATCATTAATTTCCATACCACAAACAGCAGCGCCATAAATTTGTCTCTCGTGGTTGAATCGTAATAGCTTTCACTCTGTCAATTGTTTTGGCTTTTAATTGCATTGTTTTTTTAATACTAGATTTTTAGTGAAAAATTTGATGCACAAGAACGACCATGAAATATCAATATTTTTCTCTGAAATTTTTTACTCAGGAATTGAATGTAGGAGAAAAAAAAAATGTGGGTGATAGACGTGAAAAATTACAACGTAAAATTGATCTCTGAATATTTTATTTATTTATATAGAAATTTAAGGAGGTCAGGTTTTTTTTTTTGAGAGGAAAGAATGAAAATTTTGGGTAAGACTGAGAATAAATGAAATGGCGGTGAAAATATCGTTTCACTGATTAAGTGCATTTATTATCGCACTTTACTGCAAATAACCTTGTAACATGAGCATTTTTATTCACCTATAAAATTGCACTATAATACAAGCATATATATATCCTTGAAGACAGATAGCGTGCCTGTGTGCCAATGGGTCGAGAAGACCATTGCTTCAGTGCAATTCCTAGATGCAGTAGTTGCGCGCATTGAAAGAAAAATAAAAGCTTGATGGAGAATGCGCCCCGAGCTGTGCAGACAAAACGAGGCTCGTGGCGCTTGTGTTGCGCACTATAACAACTTCCCACAGGACTGAGGGAACCGAAAGCGAAGCCCGCCGAAGTCCGCTTCACACTTTTTGTTCTTCAAACCAGTTCCGAAAATGAAGGCGAACAATCCTGTTTGTGATCACAAAATCGAAGTTGAGCCGGTTCGATGGTTAGATAAATTATAATGGTAGTGTGTTCCAAATACGTCGAATTATCATCTAGAAGAGATTTTTTAAATAACAAAATAATTGACAAAATATTCATTTAATGAATTCTCAAGCTCAAAGGAATACTGGAGTAGATATTTTTTTATTGACTTTGATCGGTTAAAAGAATTTTTATAATTATTTTTACCCATTATTATTACAATAATTAATCGATAAAATTAATAAATTATTTTATTTGTGAATTTTACAATATTTTCCTTACTGCAATAACAATTTTTTTTTTTTTTTTCAAGAAAGTAATTATATTCTTTTACAATAAATAGATATTATTTCATAGGCGTCTATTAATAATTGTCATCAAGTATTTCAGCTAAAATGTTTGTATAAAATATTTTTTATTCAGATATCGTGGCAGAAAATAAAAATGTACAGAGTAAAAATATATATATATATATTTTTGTTTTATTCCGCTGCATATAAATACAGGAAAAGAGTAATTGGTTTTTTTTTTTACCTGCATATGATTATTGCGTAATATCGGTAGTGAGAAAATAAATGCAGACAGGTACCAAATGAAAAGTGCCGCTTGTATAAATAGGTAACGAGCAATTGAAGGCTTTTTGCACAGCTGTTTAATAATCCATTAAAAATCGTACGATACCGGAGACAATAATTTTTTTTTTTTTTTTTTTTTAATTTATTTTTTTTTAACACGACAGCTGGTTAGTCGAGTCTCTTTTTCACAGGATACTAAAAGAAAAATAATACTGCTGTGTCTAAGCTTAAATTCACGACGGTCAAAAGTCCAGACAATTCGACTTTTCAGGTCACGTGATCAGGTTGAATGGTGTTTGCTTAAATGCACTTGATTCTGTTGTTGCTTGTGTTGCCGTTGCGAGCCGGCGTTAATTGCGTCACCTTTGCAGTTTGTAAATATGAGTGCCGGAGATTTTACTGCTCGCGTACTCTGTCGAAGCGTCTTCACGCCTGCATATCAAACTAAATTTTTTACAGTAAAAAAAAAAAAAAAAAAAAAATGGTAGCATCGTGTAAATTTATTATAGTGATTTTTTAATTTTATTACAGTTCATAAATAAAACAGATTACTAGGATCAGATATTTTGAAAGAAACAATGTTTTATTCAAAAACTCGTCGAATGTTATAATAAACATGATGAATATATAAAGATGGTTTAAAAAATCATCAGTCATCAATTTCAAGATGAATATTTTAAATAAAGTTAATGAAGATTTTCCATTTATAGCAGTCATTGTTGTTCCTAAGTCTCGTGAATCGAATTGATAGATGCAAATCTTAAGCTGGTCGAGAGAGACAGAAAAAAAAAGAAAGAAATATATATTTTTACGGTTATATTTTTTTTTATTCCTGATAATCGATAAATATGCAATTTATCTATCATTTAAGGACATGAACGAAGAATTTTTCAGTCAACGTTAAAACCAATTTGGTTAACCGGTTATCTTGTAAACCAGAATGCGTTTACCAGCGCGTCATTTTCAGAATTAATTGCTGAAAGGATTCCACTCTGTGAAGTCACATTATGTTTTTAACAACATTCTTATAAGGATCAAATGGAAGGGATTTTTCTTTTATTGTTCACCAAATGAAAGTTATTCACTAATTTGCAAATTTTGAGAACAATGTTGAAAAGAATGAAAATAAAAGAAAAAACAAAAAAATATATTCATAGAAAGGTGGAGAATGGATTTATATTTGAATTGAATAAAATTTTGTTTAAATAAAATAAAATATTAGTTGAATTAAAAAAAAAAATTTATTTGATTTAAATAAATTTTCATATTTGATTTAAATAAACTTACTTCCCCCCCCCCAGCTTTTGTTTATCTGGATTAACCTTCGTTATTGTTGGTTTACTTAGTTAAAACAGTCATTAACACCATCGGTATCGGAGTCATCGTGTTTACCACGCGTTTCACCTTCTCAGTCCAAGTTGGAAAAGCATTTTTATTTGACATTTAGTGGCCGACCTTCTTCCTGGTTGTACATGGTAACCGAGAATAATCGAAACAGCTAACTGCGACGGTGACGAGCCCCTCACTATGCATCACTCTATTCTTGCTAGTCAATCATTAGCTTTTCAAAACAACCACGGAATTAGCAATATATCATTCCACTGTCTCACGCCACTGTGCAGAGTTGCATAACTCACATGCGCGATACAGACATATGGGGAACTCCACCTGATTTCGAGCTGGAGTCTGATCCTTGATCCTTCAGATTGGGTCCGCAATTTTTTATATGATTGACATATAAAAAATAGCAAAAAATGTTTGTCGATAATTTTTTTTTAATTTTTATTTTTTATTACATAATTAAGATTAGATTTAATGGATAGAATATCGAAAATATTGTCGAGACGAGAAATAGTAAAATCTTCACTTTTTTTTTTTTTTTTTTTTTTTTTTTTTTTTTTTTTTTTTTTTTTTTTTTTTTTTTTTTTTTTTTTTTTTTTCTCCGAAGTATTCTGAAGGGCGAGACTATAATCTCGATTATTTCGTCGAGTGGAAACAAGGAAATGTCTCGTTGACTCGAGAGGAAATGAAAAAGAATTCTCGTTTATTCGAGACGAGACGAGAAAATGACTGGTTGATTCGAGACGGGACGAGAAATGGAAAATTCTCGTTTCGTCTCATCGTCTCGCAGCGATACAACTCACATTAATTAAGCGTAGCGTGATAGGACAGACCGGGTGTAAATGACTCACTGTGTGTTTTGAGATAACATGTTGGGGCTCGGTTCAGTGTTTCGCGGTCAGTGGTTCTTACATACCGTTTTGATAAATCATGACCACCGTACCAGTTGACCGGGCAACGTAATTTTGGTATTATTTTAAAAAACACGTATTTAGCTCTGCTAAACATGACTGGAAAATTAAATTAATTGACTCAATTTAATGTTACAGAGTATCCTTCTATATCGTTGAATTAACGGTACAAAGGAGAGAAGCAATTTTTCAATTGGAAGTTTTAAAAATAATATTCTTAAAAAGATCATGTGTACCTAGATCAGTTGTGTAATTATGCTTTTTTTTTTTTTTTTTCAACGATAAGTATGAAGAATATAATTTTTCAAATTTCTAAACTCAGATTTTGTAAAAAAATGGAATTTTATTGGTTATGTTTTATAAATTGTTTTTAGTACTGTACTTAAGGTTTGTTAAAAAAAAAAAAAAAACGTGTGTTTTTGACTGAATCAACGCAGTTTATATTCTATGCATTTTTGGTCAAGATAGACGAAGCGCACAAGGTCACGTAAAGCCGAATATTGGACCCTTACCTACTCGCTTGTTTGGCCTTGACGTGCGAGGGTGCAACCCTCTTTACATGCAGGAAGGGAAACCAGTTGTGACGTAAGGCGGTCGATAACTGCGTACTACGTTGTCAGGTCTGGAATCATGCATCCTAATTTCTGTAGCACACTCGTCGCAATATTAATTTACAAGTATTTGAGACTTTTGAAAAATGTCGACCGCCGTGTAGGAGGATTCAGGGATTATCCAGAATTCCCGGATTATCCAGAATTCCCTGATTACCCAGAATTTCATGATTACCCAGAATTTCCTGATTTCCCAGAATTTCCTGATTACCCAGAATTTCCTGATTACCCAGAATTTCCTGATTACCCAGAATTTCCTGATTACCCAGAATTTCCTGATTACCCAGAATTTCCTGATTACCCAGAATTTCCTGATTACTCAGAATTTCCTGATTACCTGGAATTCTCGGATTACCCAGAATTTCATGATTACCTGGAATTCTCGGATTACCCAGAATTTCATGATTACCCAAAATTTCCTGATTACCCAGAATTCCCTGATTACCCAGAATTCCCTGATTACCCAGAATTCCCTGATTACCCAGAATTCCCTGATTACCCAGAATTCCCGGATCTAATTAAGACAGAACTGAATGAAGCTGCATTCAATTTTGACCCAAATAAATTTTATTTACCAAAACCAAAAAGTATGATTGGTTTAACCTCGCGTTGACTTTTCCTATCTATTATAAATCAAACTTATTTAATTTCTCAACATCCATATTGATCTAAAGTAACACAATTATATTTTCATGTTTTATTAAAAAAAAAAAAAAAAAATACAATGAACCATGAATCGATGTGAATCTAGAACCGAAACTGTCTCAAAAGTTTAACATACCCAACGTCTCGGAATCCACTGCATTCATAACAGCTATTCAGGATGTGTTTATTTGATTTTCTACCCGATTAAATGTATAAATGTTCGAGAATCTCTACAACAGATATACCGCAAATGCATATATATATCCACACTTGCAGAGCTCCGCACTAAAAGCGCTTTCCGCTTTATCCTGCTTAACGTGTGATCCCTTTCCTACTCAACTTGACTTAACGATCATCAGCTAGAATAAGCGATAGAAAATGTAGGCACGTGTTTATGCAGCGCTACACTACGCCTGGAGTGCACGAATTATTTGCATGTGCAAAATAAACGTCCTTCGAACGACCCGCCATTCTAATCTTGTCTATACGTGACTCGAATAATTATCGTTAATTCGTATTATCGAATCGTTGACTCCGCGCGACAAATGTCCCTCGGTGAGAGACAGAGAGTCGCCCGATAGTCACGCGCATTCGACAGAGCTGCACTCGCTTTTATTTTTCTATATTGCGAATTCATATAAAAACGGGGTGACCAATGAAACACACGTTTTTCCTGGCTTAGAAAAAAATAAAAAATAAAATAAATAAATAAAGTGTCGTGAGAAACTGGAAACTCATTCAACCGAATACTGAATTCTCATTTACTTTGTGAGAAAGATTTCCAATAATTGACACTTCCACCGAGAAGTGGTTTTCTCCCTCTTCTCCAACGACATCTCTGTCATTGTTGCAGAGCTACTTCTCCTCCTCTCGAGTTATTTCAAATTCACGTAGTTACCTTTCCATCCGGCACAGCTCGAATACTGTGAATAAGGAATTATTCTCGAATTAACATCTACGAGCTTGATGAGAAAATTGTCGGAATGGTTTTCGTTTAAAATCCGGACACTTTATCTATACGAGAACTGTGATATAAAACGTGGAAACTGCCAGCAGCACCATTCACTTCCCGAGAGATTTTTCAATTCGTTTAATTTGTCGAAACACTTGCACTGACGATTTAACTTATTTATATGCACTGACGATGTAATTTATTTATATTAACTGACGTTGAATTCTTTGATTTTCTCGATTATTCAGCAGGATGCTGTTTTCATAATTTTGTACTATCTGGGGCGAAGAAATTTGCGAAATTCGTAAACTCTGGGCTGTTCTAACTTCAATGTTTTAAATATTTGGAACAGGAATTTTTAAGAATTTTTGTCAATATGCCAGTTTTGAAAAATCACAACTAAGTGAAATTTAGGAGAAAAAAAAATCTAAAAAAAATGTGAGTGCTTTTTAAAGTTGGAAGAATAATAAAAAGAAAATTATGAAGAACATCCGAGGGTTCGAGAATTTGACACAGGTCGAAATATGGTAATTTTAAATATTTGGAACAGGAATTTTAAGAATTTTTGTCAATATACCAGTTTTGAAAAATCACAACTAAGTGAAATTTAGAAAAATAAAAATCTAAAAAAAATGTGAGTGCTTTTTAAAGTTGGAAGAATAATAAAAAGAAAGTTATGAAGAAAATCCGAGGGTTCGAGAATGCCCCTTATATTTTACCTTGACTACATTGATGTTTCAACTTTTTCCGCCAGTTGTTTAAAGAAAAATTGTCACTTTTGCAGTGAATTCAATGCTGTAAAGCTGGTAGACTTTTGCTTGAGTAGAGTCACACACGCAATTGACGTGATAAAGTATAGCGGAGGTCTCGTTAAGACTTCACAGACGTTGATCGTAGAGATAACAAAAGGTATTTACGTGTTCACGTATAGAGCGAGAGACAATCCCAATTGGAGAGCTCTATGCAGTATTTCTATTGCTAAACCAGAGGATCTCTCTGCTATCTGGCATGACAATCTGCGTGGACATATGTGTATATACAAATACTGTGGGCTATCTTATCGTATTTCTTTTCGTGTGAATCGCACCTTTAATAACTCTTGGGGAATTGACAATTGCAACTGGCAAGCGGTGGAAAAACCGTGAATCAGGAGGGCGCCACAAATAGCGTTCTGTTCTGCACTTGTTATTACAGATAATTTCCACTTTATTGAGACATACGAGAGTCCACAAATGCTCATTGATCCAAGTGGCTATTTTTCTTTCTTTCGAACAAATGATGCTCTTTGGAAAGTCTTTGGAACTCTCCTAAGTTTCCCAAAAGAAAAGGAAATATCACTCAAGGCGATGCTACGTAAGGAAGTGCTTTTATCGTCGAGGTTGCTGCGAAAAGAAATATCCCAATCGGTTCTCTGTCGATTCGAGAGACTATATATTTTTTTTTGCAAGCACACACACACACATACTCATCAAGCCATACGAACGATTTCTT
This sequence comes from Perithous albicinctus, assembly GCA_964016905.1. NCBI lineage: Eukaryota > Metazoa > Arthropoda > Insecta > Hymenoptera > Ichneumonidae > Perithous > Perithous albicinctus. The sequence continues at coordinate 22,347,181 of OZ024693.1, read as the reverse complement.
CTGACCCTAGTTTAAGTCACGAGCGTTCTTTTCATTAAATATCTGATTTTTCTTTTTTTTTTTTTTTTTTTCAAGGGGCTTTAGTGACAAGTTGAGTTTCGTGACATAGTACAAGAAGAAGTTGGTGAAAGATGATGTCCCAGCAAAGAATAATGTCCACGAGAATGTTACGAGGGGGGAATTTGGTGTCCGGGTTTCAATCACGAGACTCACGGCTTCCAGTTTCGCTTCGCCTGTGGTTTTTGGCGATAATATCACGTCGACCAATCAGAGCGTTATGCGCATCCGGTCGTGGCGTTACGTTGCAACGTGGCTTTCTTCGTCTCAGACACTCAGCAATGAAAATATTTATTTATTCTATTTAACATCGAGAACAATTGAATACTTAAAGCAAATAATTATAATTATGAGAAATAAAAAAATCTCAGCTATTAACCTTTTTTCTTTTTTGAGTAAAAAAAAAAAATTCTGTAAACTTGCTCTTCTTTTTATAATACCATTAAAAATTTAATGCTTTTTTGTTCATTTCCAGAAGGTAGAATCTGCAAAAATTAATTTTGTAAAATATAAACAAAATTAATTACGATTTTTTTTTTTTAAATGAAATTTCAGCAATTACATTTTTGCCGTATCGAGATGTCAGTGAATTAATTATATTGCCGATCAATGAAATAAAACGAATACATGAATTTCGAGGTCACACGTCGAGTGCCTTTCGATACACGTGAGCTCGAGTGTTTGCCGGATATAAGTGCATTAAAGCTAAAATTTCTTTCTTCAGCCTTTCTTTCTTTCTTTTTTTTTTTTTTTTTTTTTTTTTTTTGTCTTTCAACTATGTATCATCCTTCAATCAGCAGCATATCATGTATATCGCATGAGGAATCTGTCGTCCATTGAGATTTTGCTCCATCAGGAAGAACGAGACATCGATCCCCCAGGCTCGGGGCGAGATGCGCGTTGGCGTCACACATCTTGGTGTCGCCTCTCTTCGTCGTTGTCGGTGTCGTCGCGACGTTTCTAGTATCTTAGCTATACCCAGCGGGGCGAAGCATAATGCCCTAAGGGAACAACCGGGCCAAGGAAAAATAGTGTCACTTGGGGTGGTGTGTACGTTGGGAGGCATATAGAAAGAGGGATAATAAGGGGATGAAGCAGGAAGAATAAGCAGAAGTTGAGAGGAAAGATCCGTACGAACTTTCATTCCGAACGAATGAATAAGAAACAAAGTTTTGAGTAAACAATATGTGTTTTTTCAGCGATGAGCCCGAAACCTCGAAAGCTTGGAGATCGCTGAAACTTCATTTTATTATCAGATCTCTAATTCTCAAGGGCAGAAATTTTGCAATCTCGACTCGAGTATTTGTACATCAATGTTTATTTTTTTTTTAATTATTTTTTTACGCTCACTTAGCTGATCGGAAAATTATTTTTCTTTTTAAATACACGTCGAGTGAGCTCGATATAAAATGATTTGTCTCCGTAGTAAGTGACTAAAGAGACTATTAATAATTTCTGAAATGACGATGTGATATGAAACTATATTTTCTCATGACTTAAATCATAAGGGCGGATGTGAGTTGTATGACGTGGATCAATGATATACTTTTATGATATTAATCGGTCGCTATTATGTTGTCATAAGTCCTCTGAATGGATTACATTTTATTATCATTGGGTGTTGCTCACAGCCCGATACAAGAGTATAATATAAGACACGATATACGACTTGACATACGTGTAAAAGTCCTACGCAGTTGTCGAGATGGTAATGAATGGTAATTGTAAGAATGTTGTTGAAAGCCTCGATTTTAATTGCATACGAATGAGCATTTTTACAGATTTTTTTTTTCTTTTTTTCTTTTTTTTTTTTCAATATTGAAATTTTGCCGAAATAAAAAAAAGTCTGAATAATCATGTGTTGCATAAAAACTTTTTTTAGCTGCTGCACATCGTAAAGTAAAATTACTATTCCTTTTTTTTTTTATAGAAGGTCGAAAAAAAAAGAAAAAAAAATTGCATTATCCACGAAAAGATTTTTTTCCGAATTCAAATATGTGTCGTTTGCTTTAAAAAATCGTAGATAATTAAAAATGTATAGAAAAAATTATATGTTTCTTTATATTAATGCTTTTTAGAGTTATGTTTCAGTGATATAAAAAAAAACATTGTGGAGTCAATCGGGAAGGGCCAAAGGTTAGACCGGAGTCGAACTCAAGTGGAATGCCCCGTATATAAGTCAGGTTGGGCTTGGAGTATGATGGACCGAATTTTATGATGGGCCTGTAGACACGAAGTAAACAAGTGAAAAGTTTGAGAAAGAGGGTTTGTGTTAAGACCCTTCGCGTACTATATATCAGAGAGGGTTGGGATGCAGAAGCCATCGAGGGTGGTGGAGAAGCGGTGAGAGGCTGGGCGTTTGCTCACTTCCCTGATCGATACGTCCCAGTTTCGCCTGACTCCTCCGCCAGAACTCTCTGCATACTCTCTGCATACTCTCTGTGTGCCACCATTTCGAGAACTGGAGGTGTCAGTGTCGACCTAAATGCCAGAAAATCAGGACAAGCCTTCCTCTCTATGCTAGTCGCTAGCGTACTTGCTGCTGATCCCAATGCGAAATTGGAATGTAAATCCTGATCCCGCGCCACTCGCTTCCACGAGTGCCAGAAACTTTGTTTCGTCATCCTCTCAAATACCCCATATTTCCATTTCAATTTTTAAGGTGTGCTTCTGGGCATACGAAAAATATATTGACACATAAACGAACAAACAAAAAAGCTGTTGCAACAGTCACGTGTGCCAGTGCGTGACAAATTGGAAATCATGAATATCGTGTTACGATGTAACATCGTTTGATACATCGAGATAAAAAAAAAATTACATCTCTTTTAGTGGTTTGATTATGTAAATCATGTGAATCACAAACTAATTTCGAGAATTTTCGAAACTTCAAAACACATCGGTGCAGTACCCGAATTTTTTTTCTCTAATATCGATAATTCTGATCCTACTTCAAAATACAAACTGGACAGTTTGAAGGAAAACAAAAATGTAGTCAATTTTGTAAATTAAAACAAAATGTTTGGCTGGGACTGAACGGGATAATTAAACGTTCTTATTGTGCTGACATTTCAATTTTCTTACATTTGTCTCGCATCCAACTACAATTTTATTATTATTGTTATTATTATTATTTATTCGTCAACAGGAATATCACTTTTGCATACATCCAATGTAAAAAGTACAACAGAAAAATGCTCCATAAATATCAATATTAACAATGCCAACGTTATTGACATAATCAAAAAAAAAAAAAAAGAAAAGAATACACATAAAAGACGGAAAATAAAGTTTTAAAAAAAGACCCTAATCAGGTCTGAAACATATAATAAATGTCACACTAACCAAGGCCATTCAATGCTGAAGAACCTGTCGCATAATATTGAATAAAATGTCACAGCAATATCAGCGACAAAAAAAAAAAAAAAAAAGAAATAAAAGTTTTATACTTACACAACGTCCTTTATACCGCAGACTGCTCAACAGACTGTACGTACAGAGGGATTTTCCATAGAATATAACGGACGTGCATATGAATGTCACGTCGGTGAACCGAGAGGCGTTGAAAATTCGTTCTCTGGCAAACAAAACCGTTTGGAGACGAGTTGGCGAGCGCTTTTACTCTTCTACACAACGCGATGAATTTACTATAGACGAGCGATGGAAAAACACCACCACGAGTGGTGCAATATGCTCCTCTAAGTGTGGGCGTTAGTATTTTTCAGCACAATTTTCGATTAACACTCGTGAGTCGTTAGTGATGCGTTGAATTTCTACGCTCAACGAGGTTGAATTAAACCTATGTGTTACTATTGAATTCCTAATTTTCATGCGCGCTTCAATATTGTATAAACAAGCATTTTCTATGTGATACTCGGAGTTGATTTATCGTCGTCACTCAAAATCGAAATGCTGCAAAACCTTGCTTCTAACGTTATTTCGGAGCCATTTATTCTATGTTATACGGTCGACGTGTGTGTGTGTGTATGCGGCAACGAAACTAGTACACGCGATAATTCGATGGTTCTGCATCGTGCCAAAGTTCTGGATGACAATACGCATTAAAGTGCCTCACTTATATCCAACTGAGCAACGAGACGAGTCTCACAAACTCCGAGAACCTATTTCAGTTGAAGTTTGAACGCTGTACGTTTGAGTTAATTTTAGTTTAGCAGTATCAAAAGTTTTACTTGCCGAAGAAATTAACCGCGCAGAGCTTTATAATCATTGTAGATTTATTTATTTTCTCACTGAAGTGGTTTTTTTTTGTGAAAAATGTAAATACAAAAATTTCGCAAATCGCAACGTTTGTCGCGTCACGGACATTTTATTGAATTAGTACGGATCATCGTAGAGCACTGAGAAGGGAAGTTTGAGTGGATTGCGAATCTCGATCTGGATTTTGAGATTATAATTTCTCTAGCTGCAATCTAATTCGTTTTGTCAAACAAAATTACCAGGACAAATTGCGAAGAAATTTCATCGAGTATTTTTTAAGGTATTAATTTATTGGAGACCTAAACTTTGGTACTACGGAGGGTTCTTAAAATTAATGACAGAGGGATGTGACATGACAATTTTTATCTTCCCATATCTTTCATTCCTCAAACTAAAACATTATTATACCCCTAAAATCCAAATAAATCCAGCAGTGAAATATCGGCAGACAGTTTATGTGGCCTAATCGTCAATGATAAGCACAACAATTTTTTAACAATGCTCTTGATTTCCTTTAATTTCAGAACGTTCTACAGCCAGTGCCATAGACAGTGTACAAACATATATAAAATTGTGTATAACGAGCAATAAAAAAAACAAAAAAAGAACGTCGAAGCTGAAGAAGCCATAAACGCTGAAGAACCGGAGAGAAATAAAGTGTCTCTTCGACTCCACTTTCACACGGACAAGAACTCTTGGTCGCGGGAGTGTGTTAAACCCTGGTTTCGATATTCCCTTTGGCATCACAATGCACGGAATAACTCATCTTTTATCACATCATGGCTCGAGCTCTCACAATCACGAGTCGAAGAACTTGTCACTCGACAATAAGAAGTCTTATCATCCCGATGCGAAGTTAATCCAGGAGCTTACGAATTTACAAAAGCCGGGTCACGACGGCAGACTATATCTGAACGATCGACAGGCCTCTCGTGGTTCGGTGAGTTCAACTTATTCATACGGATCATCGAACTCTTACGGATCAAGTCACGGCTCAAATTCGTCGAACTACGGTTCCGGTAATCCTCTTCATCATACCGGGAATCAATCGGTTTATCACACCATTCACGGGAATGGAAGTCACGGCTCGTCCGGTTATCATCATCATCCTCTTCATATGCTGCATCACTCTCATCATCCTCATCGGGTCCAGCATCAGCATTCGCTTGGTACTAACAGCGGCGCGACTTCACCGACCTCGGTTAGTCCAACCGGCGAACCGGACAAGCAGCATCATCATCATCACAGCATTCAAGAGATGATACGATACTTCGGCCGAAGAATAGGACACATTAGAAGACAGAGCGAATGTCAGGATACACCAAAGGAGAAGGAAGAAGAGTTTAGAAACAGAAGTCAAAGCTTGGATGGATCTGCAAGACCTCCGGCTATCGATACTGACTGCGAAACGACTTATAGGATCTACGAAAGTATCCTACGGCAAGGTAAAGATAAACACAGAGGGTTAACCTCGTTATCATATAACACTCGTCGTCACGCGTCTGTTATTTAATTGAACGAACCAACACTCTTTTCTGAAAGGAAAAAACTGTTATCCAGTCTTTTCGAGGGGTTGAGTATTTCTGGATAAAAGTTAATTGGCTTTCCACGTTTTCGCAAACGGGGAATCTTCTTTCAGTATTCCCTTTGGATGGACATTTTGTTCTACAATTTTTTTTTTTTTTTTTAGATGTAAAAATAAGTAATATGTTGATGAAAGTGTCGCAATGAGTCATAGATTTTGTTTTTCTTTTTCAAACAGGGTAAGGATCAGAAGAACCACATTTTTTTCTATCTGACAGAGAGAAAGTTGTTACAATATTTACAATCGTGAAGAAAAGAAGCTCACACCGGTGATAAGAAGTCCGTAAATATACTTTATTACGTGTTCTTCAGTATCGCATTGCCTATCGTCGTAGGCGAGTCTCGATGAGAGCCAGTGGGAATTGAATCTCGGGCAAAACTCGATTTTGCCAACCACCAACTTTTTCCAACTAGAAGAAGAATCCTCGAGTATATTTATGAACGAAGTGTTCCGAAGGCGCGTCGAAAACATGAAGCTTTATCCGTGAGTTCCGTCGCCTCGACTCTCGATAGAGGCGATATATCTTGAATGTAAGCAGTTTGCCGGAGGGGAGACCCTCGTGTGCACGGTAGCAGCGTTCTGCAATCAGTGTCGGCACGTGCTTTCTACGAACGTTGAGCGCCGCTTCAGTCTCGACGTTGGCAGACGTGCCGCTTGTTGACGGCGCGCGGTTTGCTGGTACTTTGCCGGCAAATTGCGTAATCGTCAGTTACCGGGCGGTGTGTAAGACTTGCGTGTCTACCACGACACGAGACGACACGCCGCCTATGAGATGCCGGTTTTAATGCCATTATACACGCAACCGTCGTTTCCCAAATTTAAATCAAAACAGTTTTCTTTTATAATCTAAAAAAAAAAAATAAATAAATAAAAAAAAAATCAGGAAAGATGGGGGCAAGATGGTATATGCAAAAAAAAATTAAATATTTTCTTATTTTTCTAATATCGCTATTTTGATAGGTGAATAAGTGAATGGAATAGGAACGACCGGGGCAAGATGGAACAATCGAGAAAACAAAATATTTTTTTGCGTCCTGACTAGATTTTATATCCTGGCAAGATGATTATATTTTAATTTACCTGATTTTCGTGAAAATTGAAATAGATATTGAGTTCATGGAAAATTGTTGAGTTATGCGTTGTGTGCTGTCGGATGGGTAAAGTGGGCGCTTCTCTCGCTCACGCAGAGAATCTATTCCCGTCCTGGCCGCTCTTTGCGAACGCGAGCAACTACTCGTCATTATTAATGCAGGTTCGTCATGCAGGCCACTGGTCTTTTTGATGCACCACGACCCCTATTCAAGCATATATATATATATATATATATATATATATATACCAACGATCGTCTTGCCTTGACCCGTTGCACAAATCACACGGCCACTCTACAATCCTCTCTGTCCCATTATTTCGCTCTTTGTTGCCGCTGTTGTATACTCGACTGTGTCAATGGCTTATATACCGTTCTACGAAAGATTATATTGGTGCTCGGGCCAATTGACCAGCTCTCTCTCGGGTTTGGAAATCAATCGATTGAACGTTGTCGCTCGCTGCTCGCCCATTTATATTTTAACGGCTGACTGACAGCTGGTACGACCGACGAAAACAGCTGTTATTTGCGATTCACGAAATGTTCTGCGAAAATACGTATTAGCACGAACATAAATTCTACGAATATGACTGAAGAGATCTCAAGAAATTTTGAGAGATCGACTTTTCTACACTATATACAGACATTGGGTGAAACGCAATTCTCTGGAAATAACTTGTTTTTTTTTTTTTTTCGATTTACATGCGATTCATATGTAATAGTTTATTTACAAAAATTTCCATATTACAGTAAAATCATTACTCAGTTATATTATATTTTATGCGCATACTTTTGGCATTAACGACGATTTGCAATCGGCAATATTATGTTTCTGAACGAATGCGAGAATGTAAAAACAAAAAAAAAAAACTTCGCGCATATGTAATGCACACGTTCGAATGCAGATAGTGGCAAAAGTGATACATCAGTGGGTCCCGGCGAACACGAGCTTATAGACACGTTTCTCGTACGAAAAATAATAATATTAGAGTTACACGCTTGTCAACAGTGGATTAAATATATATCAGTGAAGAAGGATGGCCTACTGTTAAGTTTAATCTTGTATTTATAAACATCTACTTATAGGACATTAAATCTTATTCTTAATCCTCAATGCAACACGTACAATTGGTATTTAATCGATACTCGTTCACTTGCCTGGTGCATCTATTTCACCACGTTGCCAGCATTGAATACTAAAGTAAAGCGCCAAACCCGTTGTGCACCTTTTGCGCAATTCTCTTCAACATTATTGTCATGGATATCATTTATATTCATCAAAAAAAAAAAGAAAAAAAGAAAAAAAATAGTCAACTACTTATCGAGTCATATTTATTTAAATTCATGGTTCTTCCGTTCAATTCCACATTTTAATGACTAACTTTGTTAGCGGCCAAAATCCGGGTCTCGTAAATATCACGAGAGAACGTAATTTTCCAATTTTCTATTTTAACAACGACATCTCTCGTCGAGAGTCGTCGACACACGTGCCACACGCGTGTTATCGCTTAAATAATATAAATTCTCAACTGTTGGATGAAATCTCGAATTAGAATGCATATCCGGAAGGTGGTATATCTCGTTAGCTTTGATGTAAATAGGAGGTGAGCTTCTCATTTTCAATTTGGCAAATTAAACGTAGGCAGCTGTCTACGTCATCCTTTCGTTCCGCTCTAGTTTATACAGCGAGCGTTGTTGGGACGGTTGCGCACTGCAGAGAATCTCGAAATTCATTCGTCGACATATGAGAAAGGGATGTTTCTCAGCAGCTAAAGCTGAATCTCCAAGGGTGATCGATTGGCTCGAGGAAACTGACTCCGGTCTTCGCTATTCCATTTACTTTGCAACAACCAACATGGCGATATGAAAATTTCTCTTTTTATTGATTTCTTTTTGGGTTTTTTGCCCTGATCTCCCTATTTTTTTTTTTTTTTTTTTTTTTGGGCGAGACAAAATTGCCTAAATCGAGTAGCTGTCGATTTATTTCGTGTTTTTATAGGATACTTTAAAACTCGGTCTATCAATTACAGATTGTTACGACAATGTTTCACAGTCCTCGTATAATTTTCGATCAGAATTTTCGTGCTTCATTGTTGGGATAATGTAATAATTAATTTCGTATCGAGGTGAATCTTTGAAGTCATACATTTCGTGCTTCGATGCAATTCACTTGAAATTGTCGAGTGCAAAGTTCGATATCTTTGTCATCATATCGTAAGCCATCAAGCTTATAACACGCTACTGTTGACAAACGGATCCCAAGCAGTCTGGTACTGCAAGACCAGCAGCAAGTATTAAAAATCATTAAATGCCATGAATGCGAGCGTTAATCGGGTACACCTCGATTGCTTTATCAAGGAGCTTGTTTACGGATCTCGAGTTTCAGCGTCGTTAGGAATTTGTAATTCAAGCTTTTACAGGATTTATATTACACGACCTTGCTGGTGTGCATAATAATTATTTGATATTTTAGTTATCGCTATCTACCGGTCAGTTGACTTAATGAGACGTGCCTAAAATTGGATAGAATTTTACAATCGCTTTTTATTTTATACAGAATGTATAAAATTCTGAGCTTCAGAATTTAAAATACAACATTCTCAGTGCTTCCCTTTTAATCCATCGAGATTCGTTGACGTCATAAATTTTATATTTATTATTCGAAAAATATTTCCTACAGTCTGATAGATGTCGATCTAACCGGATAAGAAATCTGTAGGATATGTCAAAAATCTTTTGAGAGCCAACCCTAATAGAGATTTTAGCAGTGTTCGATTCGAGGTTACTGTTAGTGTGTTGGTTAGTGTTCTTTGTGACTCCAAAAATCCCTAAATTACAAAAAAAAAAACCTAAAATGAATAGCAAAACCACACGCTTTGATTTACAGTAATATTGCTCCTAACACTAGCTCGGAAAATGAATAAGCTTTCAACCTATTGAAAACCGGAGTTCATGCTTAATTCAGTAACTCGGATAGTCGGTGATGTAATTTTCAATCACGCGACGGACAAACCTTTCATCACATCATCTTTAATGTCTTAACACGTTTCACGAGTGAAATAAAAAAATCAACGGAATAGCCGGGGTGTTAATAACGATGAGATGTTATGGGGAAAGTAGACACGTAAAGTGTAATTAAAAGCGTGAAAGGATATTGAATAATAATTGAACTATACTCAATCAATAGGAGAATGTCTGTTTAATGTTGTCAGTCGCTATCAACAAGAGGATGTATATATTTGCACTGGCGTCAATTACCCGTTTGGAGGAAAGCAAAATGATTGGAAATGGAGTCCAAGATGAAAAGGAGGTATTAGGTGCGCACTCGAAGCATAGAAGAATGCCGTAAGCAATAATAGCATCGGTATATCTTCTTTTGTTTTTTTCTTTCGATATCTCTTCAGACATTTATCCGTGTATATGCATGTCGTATAAAGTTGTACAAGAGCGAATAATACCTTACACGTTTGTGGCTAAAAAAAGAAAAGAAGAAGAAGAAAAAAAATACCATATCGGCAACCACGGTCTCTGTGTGCTGCGTTCAAGGTTACGCGCATACTCAGCATTACAACGTATCCATTGAAATATGTCGCTCTTTTTGTATCTCACTCTTTCTCTCTCTCTCTCTCTCTCTCTTACTTTTGAACCGCACGCTACGTCTGAATCATTTCATGAAGAAAATACACTCGACGCGAATCTTAAACTCTTTTGACTCTCAAGCGAATTTTTTTTTGTTTTGAAAATTTCAACATTTATCTCTCACAGCGCAGAAAACAATACATTTTAAATGTGTATCTTTCTTTTTAATTTTCAGGAGCACTTAGAAGAAGTTCCTTGGATCCTGGAGCGAGAAGATTGTCCCTCGGGACACCGGCGATACCGCACAGAGCTTCAGACGCGTGTTTGGATCCGGCTCACGCGGCTATATTATTTAGGGACGCACGAGGGGTGAGTTGAAGCTTTAATTCAGTGACTCAAATACAAAATTAATACAATTAAATGAAATATTATTGAATGTCCGTCTTGTATGCTTGAATCGGACTGATATTCTACTATATTTTATTTCATCATTATTAATGTATATTTATGTCAAGGTTTTGTCCGGGCGCAGTTACTCTTAATGTTTATGTATATTTTATTAAAATCACAGAGCATTGCACGCCTTACACATTCGGAGAATTTTACATTTTTTCTTCTTCTTTTTTCGCAGTCGTGTCTATTTTTGGACCTCCCGGTGTCTCGCGGAATTGTGGGCACGGTTCTCGCATCAAACACTAGTTCTCCCTTATACAGCTCTGCTTGATACGTGACGCTATGCACGTACGCCGACACGCCAACTCATCGATTTAACGGGTGTCGAGTACCGTCGCGAGCGGGGGTGGTGACAACAAAAAAAAAGAAAGAAATCTTCGACAACACCAAACGGAAAATAGAGCTTGGCAAACACATAATCTGAAAAGGTTACCATTAATGCAAAATCAAATAGGGTGTACATGTGTTTAGAAATTCAGACAGTCGCCAAACTTCAAAATGTGACACCTCACCGGCTGGACTCTCTGGTCAATTACTAATTTTGATAGTTTTCACAATAAGAACAAACTAACTTAAGCAAAGAATGTGCGCTTTTAAGCGGAACCACAGCCTCCCTGCCCAATGATGACCAGAAAGCCTGGTCACTGAGGAAAACACAATATTAGATCAACAAAGATTTCTGAACAGGTCCCAACCAAAGGGCGAAACGTAAAAAAGAAAATATTACTTTTTCAAAACTGGTTACTTTTTCAAAGCTGGTCCTCCGGGGGCAAAACAGTTGCCGACAAGGCATTCCCGAATTTGCCAAAAAAAAAAAACGGCGAACTGTTATTCTCGAAAATGGTTCAATAAATTTCGATGAAACTTTGTCAATATATGTGGAATTCCATCTGGTTTCGACTTTGGTCTGAACTCTGAACCGTTCGATTGGGACCGCAATTTTTTATACGATTGGACATAACTCTAAAAAGCACTAATTTGAAATATAAGTTACTTTTTAGAGTTACGTCAATCGTATAAAAAAATTGCGGACCCAATGGGAGGGTTCCCTCGGAGGACTAGCACGTCGTAACGTTTTATCACGAGTCATCAATTGACTTGTCATAAACTCTCGGAACAGTAATTGCGATAAATTCCATGATTGTTCGTTGTCTAATTAATAAGGCAATTAAAGCGGATAATCGTGTCTACAGCGTTAAAATCATTTATGCGAGGCTAAGTGCTTTTGGCAAATTACAGAGGACTCTTCCGTCTGTGATTTCTCGCCTTCGTCGGTACTGTTGATGTCGGTAAAGCAGTTTTACAGCTTGAAAAGCAGTCTGTTTTAAGGCATTACCTTCGGCGAATTGGTAGAATGCACATTGTAACCTACGATTCGTCAGTGACGAATCTGCCTTGACGACAATGATAGCCAAGCTTGAATTCACGGACAATTCCGAGCTCTCTGGTGTCATTCCGCATTCTACTTTTATCCGATGTTGGTATTTATACATGCCTGAGACATTGATTGTCGAAAAATTGGCTTTGAATATTACCGTCGGTTATATCGGAATCGTTGCTGAATTTAGCTTGATAGGACAGACGCACAATGAAGAAATTCCTTCGTTGGCTTTTAGTATCAACCAAATGGTTTTTCTATAATGCCATGAGACATATTAATATGTGACTTTTTTATAGACGAAAGCGAGTATAGCAATTTTAACTTCGCGTTTTAAATTTTTTTTCTTTTTTAAGCAATATTATGAAAGTAATAATTTTTTTCCGGCACCTACGGTCTTTGGTCGTACTTTCAATTTCATACAACCGATTTTTCTATGATTTTACAGGCATTCCTAGAAATTCTGAAAAATTTTAAGTTACGTCGAGGATTTTGTTCTCGCACAGAAAATTTCTTAAATTAGTTATTTTACTAAAAAAAAAATTTTTTTTAGTTTTGAAGAGAAATTGAAAATTTCAAAACTATATTCAAATATTCATAAAATCCAAACATGTTTTACCTTGTATTTTTTTTGTCAATTTTTTCCTCAAAATCGAAAAAAAAAAATTAAATGCTGAATCATTATTATTTTTTTTACATATTAAAGAAATATCACAGTAGGAAATACGCTCACGCAATGATAAACTGGCTGATTATGAGAAATATTTGAAACATTCACAGGAAAAATAAATGACTGACTTGGCAATAGTGAATGTGGCCGTATATATATATTTTCTAATGAAGTCAGAAACGACAAGTACAAAGTGATCGTCCTCAACTTTACAATCGTTAAACGCTTCGGGAATCCGCGACTGTCGTTCAAAAGAATCTCTGCCAAATGGTTATTTGCCAAAAATCTGATATGTCCGAGGAATACTATCGGCTCGTGCGTTTGAGTGCATCCGCCAATGATTTTAGCTGCATTAATGTTAAATTCGTGATTCGAAAACACACGTGTGTCTTCGTATCTCAGACGGTTGATTTACGCCTGTTGACGGCAGGAGCTCGAAACGTTGAGCTGAATTAAGATGTGGAGTTAAAAAAGAGGAAAAAATAAATAAATATGTCGAGAGACGAGAATTTGTGGGTTTCGTGTTTGCAACAAATTATCATATGTGTACTTTTCCATTATATCATTGTCTAGTTGGTCGCTTCTTAAGCCAACTGTAAATAAGTTCGTTTGTTTATTCATCGGAAAATATTGTGACACATCTGACGATAACGATAAGGACCGTTTGTTTGCTCATTTTTGTTTTTTCTTTCCATGCCGGTCAGACAAACAGAGGACATCTTCGACTCTAAAAAGGCATTAGTGAATACATTTAATTTATGGTATTGTTGTTTAAAAAACAACAAAAAATGAAAATGCAAAATAGAAGCTTACAGGTTGCTTTAGTATTGTTTCAAATCCGTCATCCACAAAACTTCCTCTATGAGAAAGCCAAAATCGTTTGATAGATCTAAAAAAAAAAATTTTTTTTATATTATATGGGCTATCGCTCGTCAAGTTCGAAATAGAATTATAAATTTACCGTGAAAATTGTATTAAAATAATAAACGCTGCATCTAACTGCAGCAGAAATATTCTCGGAACGCTATAAATATATTAATATCCAGTAATAACCTTTCGAAAATCCGGTTAAAATGCGTTTTCTAATATTAGAGAGTCTGGGAGCGATTCGTAGTTCGGTCGATATGGTAGATAGTTTCGAAAGAATAAAAAAAAGTCTTTGCTGAAAAAGGGATTTTTGGGTTCATATGAAATACCCCATACGTGAAAATAGGATTTTGAGACGACACAACGTAGTTCAATATATTATCGATGTATGATTCTGCTGTATCCGATCTTTCGACTGACTTCAGATTTATTGAAATTCCGTTCTATATAGATAAACTCTTTACAACCGTTGTGAACTGAAAAATTGATAGAAGATGCATGATGAAACTCCGATGTGTCGGGAGATGCAATGGAAGAGGCGCGCACTTGAGGCAGAAACGTTCAGTGAAGTGAAATTGTACTGTAACCGAGGCCTTTGGTGTTATAACCGAGAGTCAAGGGTCTGCGCATGACACTATCGATTTAGCTCTAAGGGAAAATGCAACGACCTGCTTCGACCCACTGCCCTTAAACTACATATAGGGCGCACTTGCCCGTGAATATTGTCGAGGGCGGTTTCTAATCATGTAACAGAGGAAATCGAACCCCGTGACGGATCTCTTGGACAGCGTACACGCAACGAACGAGAGAACGTTGCCCCCTTTGCACGTCGATGCAGTTAACATTTATAAACAAATTATTCAAACGAGACTCCTGAAACTGACCTAATGAAATTTCGCCGCGAATTTATAGTCTGCACCGATATTTCCGATCCGAGATAAACGTTTCCAGAGTACTGGATTCCAATAAAAGCATTCATGCATTTCTGTCTGTCTGTGGCAGATTTTTGAAAACACAATAACTTTTGTAAAAACTTGTGGATCCCGGTGAAATTTTACGTGTGTCTTCTGTGTATAAAATATAGTTTCGGTATTGAAATCCAATCCAAAATCTCGACTCCTTCTGACACTTTACCTGAAACACGAAAACAAGACAAAGAAACTAAAAATTTAACATTTCAGGTAAAGTACCAAAAGGCATTGGTGCTTCGTTTTCAACTTCAAGACCAAAACTATATTTTATTTTATAACGCTTTTAACAATCGGGGGTTTTGTTTACATTTGTACAAAACAAAAAAAGTATCGAAATAAAATATATTTTTGTTTCCTTTTCATTGGTCGATAAATGGTCGTATATTTGCACATTATGACGTAGCGTGTCTCCGACTTTACTCACAAGCTTTCAATATTACACTTTTACTGAATATACGCAAACGTACATATTTACGTTTTTATCGGCTATCGGCTTATCACCCGATTTGCGAGCCACGGCCACCGTTCGTACGACTCAAAACGACGAACGCCGGGTACCTCAAAAACCCACGCGACAATGTATGATACTTAAGTACATCCACTTATACATCATGAATTTGTAGGTAGTAAAACATTGTAATCATTGGGAGGTTTTTTTTTTTTTTTTTTTCAATTTTTTTCTTTTCTCCCTTTCGTTCAACATATATATCATCATCGTTCGATTGTGCGAACATCGAAGGGGACCTTCGTGGTTAGCGAAATAAAAAATAAATAAATTGATTTGCGCACGTGCTTTAGTTGAACGCTTGGTTGAAAGGCTCTCGTGCGACCAACAGAGATAATATTGAAACTTGTTTTTGTCCATTCGATTCCACGCATCGTCGATGTTCTTTATCTTGCTTTATGTCCCATCATATACATATATACTGAGAGAACGTACGCTAGACAACACACACACACACTATATTCTACGTTTAGCGAAATCGAAAACAAGCTACACTTCGATGCCAATTCGTGTATATGAAATATCAACACATTTCCACTTTGTTTTTCTGGTTTTTTTTTCCCCCGACTTAACAATCTACGAAAAAAAAAAAAAAAAAAAAAAAGAAGAAGTGGTTGCTGCTTATTATGAGATTTCTATTTTTAGACAATAATAAACATCGACCGATCAATTCATGAATGCACAGACATTAAAGATTATTCGTATTTTAAGACATTACTGAGATCGAACAAGAAAATCGCACCTCTAAAAAGAATCTGTATCTACGGATTGAAATCAATTTATTCTAAGGAAATCAATTTTCAAGTTATACAGATATTTATTATAGACTCTTTAAATCTATTCTTTTCCTCCAACACAAAACATTTTTTTAAATTCCCAACTTAAGATCTTAAGATCCAAGCTAAGTTCGAACTTATCCCCAAAAATTCGACCCTTAGTAGCAGTAGTGAATGACAACATTTATTGACAAAACATAACAAAATAGTTTTACATAAATTATGGTCTTCCAATAATAGCTTTCAAATGTATTGCCAATGCTGAAGAATCAACCAGAGTCATTCAATCCAAAAATGACTTACTTATGAAATTATCCCTGAAAACGTTTTTTTTTTTTTGCATTAACACTCCATTGGTAAAAAAATATGAAGGAAAGCTTTCAAGCATAGAACTTTGGAGTTGACATTCATCGCAGAGCTCCAGCAGAGATTATTAGTAACAGCATCAGCGAGGAGACACGTTCGCCGGGAACAGCTGACTATTGCAGCAAGCTTCACTCCTGCTTTTCCTTCTACTATATCCGCACCATACATACCTCCACCCCCCTCCCCCTTCTCCAACCCTCTTGAAAACCCTATGCCTATCATCGTCTCGCTCTTTCTACTCAATCGCTCTCGTCTTTCTTCTTCTCCTTCCGCACGCTGCACATACCCGGTGCGCGTAAACTCCCCGTTGCTCGCTGTACTGTTGCTGCTGCTGTTGCTGCTGCTTCTGCTGCTGCTGCTGCGCTACTCCACTCTACGTGATACGTGGCTTGGCTGGCTTGCTGGTTGGCCCAGTGGCCAGTACCATCCCGCGATCCAGTACTTCGCGAGCCGCGTGTCGCGCTTCAGGGTCATGCCTTGTCTTCGTCGTCGTGGTCGTCGTCGTCGTCGTCGTGGTCGTCGTGGTCGTTGTGGTCATTGGTCTTGTTGCTCCTAACACGTTATCTCATCATCTGGTGTAAGCCAGCTGACCGTGTTAATTCAAGCCATCCGCGAGACTCCTGTTGCAAACTCACACCGGTATAAGTGAAAATTCAACGAACCGCAAACGTTCACCGACAGTTATTTCCCCCCAAGAGGCGCCTTTCTGTGTTAGGAGAGTTCTATATACAATACATACATATTAACGCGCACACGTCGTCGACCTCATCGCGAAAACGCGCTGTGTCTTTTGCCCCCTGTCATGCCCTGATAACGGTTCAGTGACGTGACTTTGTGTCCCGTTTGTTAGACGGATATTAAAAAAAAGAAAGAAAGAGAGAGAGAAAAAACAAAATAGCACGACGACGGGGATCAATTTTTGATGGGATATCGTTTCACCAGAGTTTGTATCAATTATGTTTTTCTCACATTGTTCAATTCCACGCGGAAGCGGGCTGCGACGATTTTAGACTTTGACACCTGCTGCTCGCGTTACGCGTTTTCGAGCACGGTGCACATAATTGCCAAAAATATCGGGATGATTAATATGACCAATCTGGGGTGGTTCTTTTTCAACTTTGTATTTCTTGCTTGTTGGTCTTCCAACTGAAAAAATAATGCGAAATACTGTTTTTTTTTTTTTAATTCTCCTGTATCAGCAGTACGTAAAAAATAATATTTTGTGATCGGTATCAGAAAGAAAATTGAAATAAAACATAAAATTCGATATCTGAAGAAAATAAATTAAGAATTTACTGTATTTCTTGTTTGTTCCTCGAAATTCCATAGCGAAAGCCAATATTTTTTTTTTTTAATGATTTAATAGCATTTGTTTTTCGAGTGTTTGCTTTTTGACTAATTTTTTCAGTTGGCAGATTAAAATTTTTAAAATACAGTTCAAAATTAACCACCTGAATGTTACTCGTGTAGAAAATATTTTATGGAAGAGCTGATATATTTAATAATAACAGCTGTCAAGTATTTTTGTATTAAGCACAATTTTTATTTTACGTTTTTCTTTATTAGATTCACTATTGACTTCTGTGTCACACTTGTTATTTAAACTCGTGCATAAATACTTTCGGTCCGAGTGTATCCATTTTCATGAAGATAATGTTTGCAAGTGCAGTCATTATTCTTGTCTCCGCTTATCGATGAATATTTAAAATCTAGTGTGCAACGATTTGATAATTAGTGTTACCATCGTATTTTGTTTTTAGCTTGTGAATTCTGGAATTAAGAAAATATAACTTTCATTTGCTGAATGAAGAAAATTCTTCGAACTTTTGTCACCATTTATTTGAATTTTTTTATTTAGGTGAAATAATCTTTATCGTTCGAAATTATTGAATTCTTCGTTGAGAATTTGCTATGATTTTTATTTCATTTATTCGAATTCAGTAGATTCTTCAAGATTATTTTTTACGATTACGCCCTTAAGTTATTGACGTGTGAAGTTCGCAGCAATTTGTAATTTAGGATGAATTTTTCGAAATTAATGAGTCCTTCCTTTTTGAACAAACAATATTTTTTCGAACATTTTTATTTATTTTATTTTTTTCAACGAATAATATTTATTTATTTATTTAATATTTCGAAACCAGCTTTTTTTTTCGATGCCTTACATTTTTATGTAAAGAACTTAGTGAAGATTTTTATTTAAAATACATAAATATATTTTTTTCAACAACTTCTAATCGATCTGTATAGAACGTGTCGTCGCAATACACGCAGTATTGATTATTTCTCAGTCTCATCACGCGCCTTCCTCACGTTCTTTTCTCATTCTCATGTAATTTTCATCTCATTCAACGCCGTGGCAAATCTGTTTATCCCGGGACTTTTCCACGATCGTGTATACAGTTGTTATCCATATATGTCGTCTATACCAAATTGAAATCAACAAGCGAGAAATTGTACCTCGCGGTTGTGGGAAATAATGAGTAAAACGGAGCTCGTGCCACACTTAATTTATTCTCGTCGAATCAAGACAGCAGTATAATATACAGACAAACATCGTGTCCAGAGTCGCACCCGTGATTAAGCCACCGTCTTCTGACTCATCGAGACTCTCTAAAGATATCTTACGTTGTCACTGTTCCATTTTTTTTTCTTTTTTTTTTTAATTGTAAAACAAGAATTGGTAATATTGTTAAGTATTTCGTAATGGGAATAAATTTCAAAAATAGGTGAAATAGGAAATGCAGATAGCGAGTAAATGAATAGATAAATGCGTAATCCAAACTAGTAATTTTCATAGCTGAAGAATTTTTTTTGTTACTCGTAATGGCCGGAAGAATAAAAAGTACTGCGTTCAATTAGTTATTACGTTGTCTCGTTGCATTAGTTTTTCATTATCAGTAAGCCGTTCATACAGTAAAAAAAGAATGTTGTATAAAACATACATTCGTTTTCATTTAATTAATTTTGTTAATTAAAGTAATTACACACAGAAGAATGTGGTTTTGTTAGTGTGATAAAATGTGCTTCGCTAGACAAACAAAACGATTAATGCACATAAATATACATAGCAATGAAACTGCTACGTTGCGATTGAAAAAAAAAGTGGTTCGACAGGAATTTTGTGACCGTAGCTAGGTTGTTCTGATATTCAGCTAAAACATTAGTTTTTTCACAATCGATATATACGGCATTCCATATTAGTTTAGCCACTCAAGATTTTTTTTTTAATGTCTTAAAATTAGATTTCATAAATTAAGTCAATATCTGACTTTATTCATTTTTTTTCTTTCTTTCAAAGTAACATCTCGTTTTTTAAATTATTTTGCCATACAATTTTTTTTTAATTATCTGTCATTTAGATCTTTTGGGGTGATTTTTTTTTTTAGTCTATGAACTGATATTAAATGCCTAATATGCATAAAATAATTACTGCTGTATATGCAAGATAACAAATTTAATGCCGTAGAAGTAAATTTTATTTTCTCCTGTGAATTCTTAATTCTACCCAGAAAGTTCAACTTCAATATTCACTGGTTGATCGATCGGATTCATGAACAACGTGTTATTACTGATCATCAGATATATCTATACACAGATAAATATTCATGCATATATTTACTGAATGAGCTATTTGACGTACCGTGAAATAATGAAAGCATCCACCGAATGCTCGGCTTTTATCGATCGGTCCTAACAATTGCACGAGGGTTGCATCAGACATCTTAGTATTATACCTATGTGCGTATTTTCGATGACGTCATCGTCCATTTTTTCCGTTCACACAATAATTACAGGCGAATAATATATTCGCTCTACGGATGATAATTTGAGAAGCGCCTAAAGGAAGAAGCTCCTCTTGATAGTGCCAACGAATCGATGAGATTCTCATACTTCTTTATAGAAGTGACTTTTTAAAAAATAGGAATTCCTCCCCATTTTTTTTTGTATCGAGATTTTGCACCCTACAGAAATGTTAGTTTTAAAAAAATGTGGAATACCGGACAATCTTTATGCAGGAGAATTTAGTTGCTCTGCTGATAGTTCGAAATATTGAAATTTTCTTGCAGTCAATATTTGAATAGACAAGAAAAATTTGTCTACAGTGAAATAGAGCTGAATTGTCATTCAAGTTAGTGTCGTAATATAACGCCGATTTTATTTATACGCATATTCACTTGGGAATTCTGAAACACACACACGAAGGTCTCGAGAGATGATTTTCTCTTGATGGGCGTGTCTCCCAATGTTTGCTTTAACCATGCGTTCATCGACGAGAAGATCTCTTAAAAATCACCAGATAATTGAATATAAAATTTAGAGCTAATGTAACATTAGCCATATTCATGAGTCGCCGTTACGGATTTTACGGAAAGACTTTTGTTGAATAGTCAACAAGATGTTTGCAATTAAAACGAGGATAGAGATAAAGGGCATTTAATATTAGATCCCAACTACGGACAACTTGAGTTTACGATGCCACGGCCTTCGACTCTGAACCGCAACGCGTTCCTTTCAGAGCATGTTTCTCTTCGTTGTCGCATCGAGAAGATAGTACCAGCGAGAAAAAGTGTGGGCAGAAAGCAAAAAAAAAAAAGAAAAAAAAAAACCAGACAAACAAACACACAGAAGTAACTCTCGGTCAGAGCTCCGATGGAGAAGCGTGTCAAGATAAAAAAAAAAAAAAAGTGATTACACGCGACAATTTACAACGAAGTACAATCGAGAAAAATGGCATTTCTTGCTTCCTCTTTCGCTTCCTAATGCAGGAAACTTTGCTTTCAAGAAAAAGAAAAAAAAAAATAAAGAAATTTCAAGATTTTCATGGCAGGTCAACTCAAGAACGGTCGAAAATTCGAATAAAATAGAAAAAAATAAAAATTTCTTACATAATCTTCAAGATTTTTTTTTTTATAAATGAATTTTTATGAAAAATCCTTTTATTTAATAAAATATGTTCATCCATTTTCCAATCGTATTTTCATAGAATTTCAGTGTCATTAAATGCCGGATCATTATTTCTCTCTGTTCGAATTTTAAATAGTCAAACTCTATCCGAATTTCGTAATAATCGTTTAACGTGCTCGGGCGCAGACGTAATTAAAATATAATCGTTATCGCACCAGCGTATCAAAGGCAAATTTTGCCCGAAGCCCTTCGCTCCGTTTAGCTATTAAAAAGCATCTCTTCTATATCGCGGTTTCTATGACTGCAGCTTGACTCTAGAAAATAACTTTATTAGAGACGCTTTACGACGAAGCGTTTTTTGCCAGCACGTGTCCGGGTGCTAAGCTCTCGCGTGTCTCATACACAGGTAACCCGCTGGAGGAAAGGTCCCTATGGATACGTGCGTTTATACCGAGAACTCGAGATAGGAACACCTGTCGGATAGTCGCGTGAAAAACCTGTAGGATATAAAGACATATGAGAAGAGAGACGCTCTCGTTGCTCGGATATTCGTGTCAACAGTGTGCAGAGAAAAGTATGAAAGATTCTTGTACTTTGACCAACACACGAATGGCACATATAATTCGTTTGAAGCGTTTTTATCACGAATATCATCGTATGCATATGTCACAGCGAGGAAATAATACACAGATGAGAAGAGTACACACGAGTCTCTTGTCAAAGTTTGTGCGCTCATAAAGCGCGTCTTCACTCACTCTTGTACCCCGCCTACGTGTATTTATTAAGTCTCGTTTGCTATTGTAATATCGCGTGGGTCAGTCTCGTCTATTCGTCTTTTTACCAGTCTCATCACGAACGGAATAAAGCGCCGGAGCGAGAGAGACTACAGCAAGGAAATATCACCTCGGTCATCGAGACAAAAACATTGTTGATCTTGGGGTGAAAAAGAAAAAAAAGGGATACAAATTTGATGAATTACTTTAGTAAAATTATTTTTTTTATATAGGAGACGGGTTTAATTATGACCGTTGTCAAAGGAATATAAAGTAGCTGTAGGAAATATTTTCAATGTAATCTTTGTCACATTTAACGTACTCTGCCATTTAACGTTTTTTTTATGGATTAGGACATTTTACACAGTACTAGATCTATCAAAATTACGTACGAATTTTTCACGAGGCGTGATTTTTTTTTTAAATGATAGGGAAAAAATAGATTTTTTGAAAACAAAGCTGTTCATCAATGCAATAAATTTCTTAGGTCAATCACGTGACTATAAAGTTTGTATTATTACGCGATATTCACCGGAGAAATTATTTGTTGGTAAATGCGAAATTTCCTGATGATTCAAAAATATGCCAGGCGAGGTTCATCAAATATTTGCAATACTATGAAAATATTAGTGATAAGCCGAGAGAACTTTGACGCGATCAAATGGAGCGGAACAGATTTAGAAGGTCAAGGTTTATCGATCGCTGCGTTTGTCAGTAGATAAAACACCTATTTTTTTTTTTTTTTTTTTAATATTCACCGATCCCCTCATTTCGTATATTGACATTTATATAGACAACTTATCAAGTATTCGATAAAATTTTCAAGATAAACGTGTGAAATTTCACACGGTTCTCATATGTATTCAATTTTTCACACTCTTACGCATTAAATTATGAGGGAAGTAAATGCATTATATTTTTTAATGATCATTGTTACTGACATTCCGTTGTAACTTTTTCAAGAATATTGTGGAAAAGTCAATGGCCGGTATGTTAATAATTAGCATGTCTAACAGCGTCTTCTCTCGACTAAAACGTACGTAAAATTATGCTGCATTGTTTATGAGTCTCTCGCTGATGAAGGAGAAAAGTTGTTTCAACTTTTTAATATTTCAATATTTCATCTCACGGTGTAAGATTTCGTAAGAATATCGTATCGATTTTTAGCATTGACGATAATTAAAACCGGTCCATGACGAATGTCGAGAATAAAATAACATGGAATAAGAAAATTCATTCTATCATTAGAACATCAAAATTCAGTGTTATTCAAATTAAAAAAAAAAAAAAAAAAAAAAAAAAGAAGTCGACATTTCGAATCGATCGAACTTCCTGAATTCAAAGCGCGCGTGTACAAAATAAAAATCTACTAACCGGTCTTTTTTTTTTTTCTTTCTTTCTTTTTTTAATGCTCGATAACTCGTGATTTGAAGACGATATTTTTCGGTCGTTCCGCGTGACTTAAAGATATTACATAAATAAGCACTAAAGTAACGAATAAAAATGCAGGATAAATGCAAAACGGTTATACGTGTCGTTTGGTTTTACAAGGTGAGAGAGGCCAACTAGTGAGATAAACGTGTGTGTGTGTCTGTGTGTATGTGTGTGTCTACGTATATAGGCAGCATCGTAAACGAGCGCTGCATAGTCGAATGATTCGATCGATCCTCCAATATATATATAGTTAAAAGTATTACTATGTCGTTCGACACGCAAAGAACACGTAAGACAAAACGTACAGCAGACAATAACACGATTTCCCTGCGAACGAGCTATTGTCTCCTTTTTTTTTTCTTTTTTTTTTTTTCTAATCTACCATTTGACTTTGATATTTTTCCTCATCTCGCATTTGAGATGCGTTGTGGGCTGTGTTTTGATTAATCGTTCTCGTCGTTCAGTGTAATATTAGATATTCCACACAGTGGATATCGAGTGGAAAAACAAGTGTGCACACTGGGTTGTTAGTGGAGGCCTCGAATGCACACCATCAACCAGCCAGAGACACGACGAAGAGCTTCAACAACGACGACGATGAAGAAGGCTTTCGCTTATTCTCTTACGGCTACACAGACACGAGAGACATAACATTTTATTATCCTCGAGAGGATGGTGTTAATATTTCTAACGCGAGCTCCATAACCCTTTGGCCAATAGCACAGTTTGGCGCTATACGAGAAAGACCGCAACTTGGATGGAAATATGTGCAACACACATAGCGCGGAGATAGGCCAGAGCAACCCAGGAACTCGGCGAAGAGAAGAAGCGATAGGCTCTCGTCGATGCTGCTCGCGTCGTGTAAACATCCTCCGGCAAAGTCTACAATACGTAGCCAATGTTTACGCTATCGTTGTCCGGACCCCTCTCACTTCAAACCCCCACAACTTCCCTCGTCCAATCACTTTTTCCACCACGCCCCGGTCTCCTTGGCAAATTCTGGCACGATGCCACAGACACACACACACACACACACGTCCGGTTGCGCCAGGCATCTCTTTTTCTCCGCTTTCCATTTTTCGTAACACTCCGAGATTATGGCAAGTCCCTTTCTTTATCGGTATAGACGAGTCAAATTCTGTGCTGAGAGTTGAAAAATCGAGCTCGAAATGTTTTAGGGAAGAAACACGTTGACCGTCATAAGGACACTCATTTTTTTTCCATTTTTTTTTGTTTTGTTGAAAAAAGGGTAAAAGTGGATCTGTGTGTAAACATTGTTTAGACAATTAAAAAGTGGCTATAAAATTAAAAGAAAAAAACATTGAAATGTTAGCTTGAAGTTCACCAAACTAGGTACCAAAATATTTAACTCCAATATTAATTGGCAAAAATAAAAATCTTTTTTAAAAATTCACCAAAACTGTCAAATAAAGTCCTAAATTAGTTTTTACGTAATTAAACTTGCGGTCGAGTGTTAATTTCAAGGTTAATATCTCTCATCCGATGAAAAAATACAATTCTGGTTTGAGAGTTCTCGGTTTATAGGTTCTACGCATTCTCGAGATGCGTGTGTGTATTATTTGTGTGTCGAAATATACACATTTGCCCGATGCAGATCGTGCGCTTTCGTTCACACTCCGTGAGTTTAGCCTCACGAGATTTACGAATCGGAAATGCAAGTATGGGCCAGGCTTTTATGAAGCCTGTTTGCAAAGAGACGATTAAATACGACCTTGATAAACGGCGAACATCGCATTTGATTTGTCGACGCGCGGTTTGCTTTCGCACTTACTTGAACCGAGAAGACCTGTTGCCGCATTCTCCTGGCCCAACGACAAATTTCTCGATGTGCAGCTTCGCACCCCACAAAAAGCTATTTCGGATGTCAACCTTCGCTAGCACAGCTACATTCATCAATCGCCAGTGAAAACATTTCATCATTAACAATCACCTTGAAATAATTATTATTCCACTGATAATAATCATAATAATAATCATCACAATAAATCATGATAATAATCTAACGAAGAAATCTGACAGTTCGACAGTTTTGAACAAGTTTTAAGTGTGTAAAAAAAACTTTCAGATATTCCTCATAATTAGCAAGATTTTACAACTAATTGAGAAAACAGTTTGCAATTTTTTTTTGTTTCTTTTTTTTTTAATACTTTGGCTTTGGGTGAAAAAAATTAATTTGATTATTTAAAAAAAAAAAAAAAAGTCTCAAAAAGTTCTCTCAATTAGTTGTAAAATCTGGCTAATTATGAGAAATATCGCAGCCCACAAAAAAATATCTGAGAGAATCAGAAAACAAGTGATCGACATTTTTTTTTATTCATCCGAAATCGAATAGAACTAAGGAACAAATAAATAGGATAAAAAAAAATGAAAAAGTAAATTACAAATAGCATAAGCGTGAATGGATCGTCAATTCTAACGATCCGACGATCTGATCTGCGTTTGGTCTAGGTTTGCCGGTGTGGCAGTCAGCCCTGAAGAATGTTGTTTGTCGGACGAGTTAATTTATTTTAATCTCAATTCGCACGACGCCCCTTATTCGTATTCTTCTGCCACGTCCTGGTGTGTACTTCGAGAGCTCCCTCGACCGTGAGGTCTCTTTCTCTCTCTCTCTTTCTGTCTTCGGTCTTTGGTACAACATAAGAATCGATCTATCCACTCGTGTCCTGTCGGTTAGTCAAGAATTTCAAATCGTGTAACACACGCTGATGTCCTCGAGTGTGTTTCTCTTATCAATTCGCCACGAGTCTTTTAACATCGTCAAATCGTTGCACCACTTGATTCAATACACCACCATCTATAAATCATCTAATATTTATAATTGCGCCATAGATTGAACAATTGGTTCCTCGGATTTCACGTTTAATAATTAAACAAAAAAAAAAGGCTGTGCTTCGTCGAAGTGAATTCATCATTGATTGAACGATTTACTCATTGGCGTGCTCCAAAAAGCATCCAACAGCCTCCAAGTGCGCGATGTCAGCCTGACAATTTTTTTTTTTCTTTTTTTTTTTTACTCTCTTCGAACCCACAAGAAATTATCGAAATCGTTGTGGGAGACAGTTGAAACGAAGGAATCACGATGTGCTTCATACGTTGCCTGTTGATATCCATGTGCAACTACTTTTTGGCTGCAACCTGAACTTTGAGAAAATGCACGAAACTACTAAACGACTATGAAAATGTGCTGATTTACGAATTGTGGAAGATCTGTACAGATCCGTTAATCGACGTCAATCGTTGTGTGAGTGCTCTGAACTGTGAACTCGATCGATGAACATTGTTTAGTGAGTCAATTAAACGTCCTCTCTTTTTTCATTGTGAATTGATAATTGTGAATAAGTGACGATAATTGTCGCGTAAAAATTTAATGGTAGAATAAATAAGAGTTCTTTTATTATGCGGGCTCAAATGTTTATTTTAATGACGACGAAAAAAATTAAAGAATACGTTGGATCTAGTTGTGCCTGACCTGCGACAAAGATCAAGCAGTCGGGTGGGCGGAGGGGAGGAGAGAGAGAGAGAGAGAGAGAGAGAGAGAGAGAGAGGAAGAGAGAGCACGTGCGTGCGCGTGTGTGCTGCGAGCCGTGTGTCTGTGTCGGGGGGAGGAGGATGCTTTTTAGACGTCAGGCCAGTGATCCGAGCAATGGACCCGGTGGGACCGGAAGTGCCGGGAAGAACTCGCCCAACGGGGCAGACGTCTCGGTCCAATCCACAACAACTTCCGGCTCGACCGCCGGCCTTTTAGCCCAGTGGTGCGCCAAGATTGCCACTAATGTCAAGAAGCGTCAGAACTTCAGTCCCAGAACGCTACTGAAAAAAGCTTTGGTACAATTGGTCAATGATTATAATTGTCGATCGGTGTTATATTGACTTTGGAGATTTTTTTTTATTTAATTTAAAACAATTCAGAAACGATTGATCTGCAAATAGATGAATATTAAAAAATTCATCTTTGTATGGGGTATTTTAATTTTTTTTTATTGTCACTGAAAAGAAGATTTGATTTATGTTATATTTTTATTTTTCGGCGATTCGTGATTTATTAGAAAATAAAAACGATTGATAAAAAAATTAAATTGACACTTAAAAAAATTCTGGCTTTGATTAAAAAAAAGTTATGATTTGGAAATAAAATGGCAATTTTTTTTCAGTGATAATAATAATATAAAAAAATATTAGGGAAATGAAAAAAACGGTTGGGTTTCATTACCTGCGAATTACCATGGACACCCCATAAATTTATTTTTGTTATTAATATAATGGGGAATAATAAGTCATATATAAGATTTATTAAATTTAATTTAATACTTCTCCAACGTTTTTCGACAATGTCATATCAATTCGACGGATTTTCTCTATGTGCCAATACATTATTTTCTCTGAATGTGAAAGACTGCATTAATTTTTTTTATATATACGATCGTCAGTGAGTTATAATCGTTACTTTCGTCTCGTTTTTCAGTTGCCTGTGGTCGATCCGTTCCTGGAAAAAGTCTCACTCTCCGATCTTGGTGAGTAATCACATTTATTTAACACTTATTTCAATTTAACGATGTTCCTTGGGATGATTATGCCGTTTTTCAATTTCACGATGTCACGACGACGTTTCGACTGAGATAGGTATCGCAGAGATTTACAACTCAGTTAGGCAGTTAAAGAAGAAGAAAAAAAAATCTCGCTAAACATTAGACACAAAATTCTAACTTCAGATTTTTAGACGTCATAGTATTAAGTTTGCTAGTCAAAGATTCCTTAAATTAAATCTGCTATAAAGCTTATATAAAATGTCTTACAAAATATGGATTTACCTTTTTATGTTTCATTCATTTAAACCAATCAATTAAATGTTTCCTTTAATTTAATACAAATTTTTTGAAATATTAGTGACTTTAAATGAGTCACAAATATTTTTTATTATTCTTGTAAATCTAGTAAAAAAAAAATAAAGAAAATTTACAAAAATTTACAAAAATATTTGTGATTTTAAATGAGACTAGTATTTTTTTTATAGTTTTTGTAATTTAATTTCTTTTTTTGTAAAATTTGCTGTAATGAATTTATGAAAATATTAAATAATTAATCAAGAGAAAAACCAGTTCTCTCTTCTTATTTGTTTTTTAAGAATGCACAATTCATGACCAATTTTTTTACGCGTTGTTTTATCTTCTTCAACGTTGCTCTGTGAATTCTATTTAATAATTACAGCACCTTTTTTCAAAGACATTTTTTTTTCGCTGCTTAAAAAAGTTTAAATTATGGAACGTCTTACAAGAAACCGAACAAAGCGTCTTGCGTGAAAGCTTTCGAATAATTTTTTCAAAAATAATCTCAACAAAAACAGCTTCCTCAAAAATGAACATTCACAAGTTAATCCTTTTTTTGGACGGCATATTCGTCACACAGCTTCGAATTAAAATCCATTTGGGGAGTAACTGAAAATCGAGTATTTGTCAATTTGTTAAAATTTTTCATTTCCACATTTGGCAAAGGACGAAGATTCGTTTTACAGTCATTTTCCATTTCCCCGAATACGTCTTATAGAAGAGTAATTTTTCTTTTCTTCCCTCTTCTGTATTCGTTCCGCGACTTTATCCAAAGCCAGCTTTTCGCATTTCCACGTAAGCGGAAAGCGCGGCGCTCCCAGCATCCGTATAAAAAAGAAAAAGAAGAAATAAAAATAAAAAAGTAAAAAAATCTCGCGTACTGAAACTACTTTTCCGCACGGCCGGAAATCACAGTTAAGGAAGTAACGCCGCTTGAACCAGTACCACCCGGTGTGTGTGTGTATGTGTGTGTGTGTGTGTGTGTGGTAATTGAAGAGAGCTCCAATGAAATCCGAGGAGAGCTTCCACTTTCTCGTCGCGGAACTCCAAGGATGAAACGAGTAGTCTCGGGTGATGATGCAAAGCAAACGAGAGTCAACAAGTTGCTCTCCTAGAGAGAATTGAGGAAAGGAGACAAAAACGTGTGAAAAAGAAACGCCGTTGCACGGTGAAGAAATATTATAAAATACAATTGAGAGAGAGAGAGAGAGAGAGAGAGAGACAGAAAGAGAGGGAGAGAGAGAGAAAAAAATGTTCATGGCATCTCGTGGATATCAAATACAGAAGAGAATGTTAAAAGATTGTATACATAAAACTTGTGTCTCATATATGACTCTCGAGACAATATTGGCTGTCGGTAAATGAACAACGAGATAAGAATTTACTGTGAAATTGCTTTCATGAAAATACACGGCAATACACAATTTATGCGTGCGACGGTTTTTCCATTATTCCGTTACTCGTAGTAACCGACATTCAGAAGTATAATCGATAAGACAACCATAAAATTGCCTTCGATAAACTGACTGTCGATGGGATACAATGTGGATTAAATGTATTTACCGAGGAAATGTACGATATAAGTTCATCTGTACTCTACATTTCCCCAGGGGACAACATTTGTATTTCATAGTTACATTGCGAAGGTACAATTAGTGATTATTGAGTTGCGTTCTTTTTAGAAGTTATAGAGAAATCCGGTAAACGAGAAAAGTGGAATAGTATGAAATAATAGAATCGAGAGTCAAAATGGTTTCACTTAATTTTCCATTTCGACATCTCATTAATTAAAACATCATCTTCTTTTGTATCGATTAAAAGAAGATTCAGGAAAATTCGAAAATAAATTGATGTCTCATATAATTTTCTTTTTATTTTTCTTCATTTTTTTAATGGCTTCTTTTTCGAAAAAGGGGCTTTAAAAAATCGACGCAAATTTGTCTGACTAATCTGGGTTAAAGATTTAAAAATTTCATATCTAATACAGGATTTTTGAGAATTCTTACAAATTTTTCAATTAGGGCAAATCAAATTTATACAATTCATTAAAAAAAAAAATCTAAAAAAAAATTAAAAGTGTTTTTCGTACATGTAGAATAGTGAAAAAAATTATGGTGCGAATTGAAAGGGTTTATATACCTGATCTGGCAGTCCTTGAAAACAGCAAAGTAGGGACTCTTGACCATCGACACGACTCGATGCACCCGATTCCTGTTAGTTGAATGGGTTGTGGATACGCGGCGTCAGCGAGAGGGAGTCCGATCGATAAGTATACCCATGCCCCTGACCTACATCGATTCTGGGTGGGTGTGAACGAAAATGCAATGGAGTGTCGCGTCTATTGAGCCGCGCAACCCTTATTCTTTCACGGCCTTCTCTTGCGATTAAGGACATTTTTTTTTCCATAGGTACTGTTAAGTCACATCACAACCGAGCATGCAGAAAATTGAAAAATTGTATTTATATCTTCATTAAAATAACCATAATTTTTACAGATAATTTTTTAAAAAATTAATCTTCCGCTGATAAATATGGGGCAAAACACGTCAAGTCGGCCACCCCAATTTTTTGCATCTCAACAAAATGTCTTCACATTTCTTCAGGATGTTGGTCTAGTTGAAGAAAAAAACGCAGACATTTTTTCACATTTTTTTGTATAACAATTAAAAAGTAATAATTTCGGAGTCAAAATAAAAGTGATACGGTTAAAATATATCAACAATCATGAAATTAAAAAAAAAAAAAAGAATCACGAAACAAAGCTTCCTCTGTACATGAAGAAATATTTAAAAAAAAATGCCAATACAAAAATAAAAGTATACGAAATAATTTGGAATAAAATTGGAGTCCTGGAAATGTTGGATGGAAAGGATAGTATTGTACTAGCGTAGCCTTTTAAGCAAAGGTGAGTGAAGAGGTGCTTTAGCTCTCCGGAACTCATCGATCGCAACCGCCTACGTGCTGAGCACGTGCAATTTCTCGTTACCATGGGGTTTCTCCATCGAGAAAAAGACTCTTTCCGACTCCTTGGGGGCATTCCACGTAACCAGAGCTACCTTCATTTACAGAATATGCAGTTAATTTTTTTCCCCGTACAATCAAACATTCTGAATTCCTCGTTCTTTCTTTTTTCTCCTTCTCTCGTTTTCATATTTTTCATTGTACACGAGCTCCTCGTTAATTTTCACTTTGCCCAGGGTGGATTATCGGCTCGGGAGAAAGACAGCGAACAACACCAGCGACAAGTCCCTCCAGGCATTTCGCATCGCTGCGTAATACTAATCACGATAATGGCCACTATCGATTAAACCCTACGAGCTCGTGAAACGTATACACGATAGCTCAACAGAGTTTTAGAGAATTTAACGCTTTTTTATTTTGCTCAACGATATGAACACGACAGATTTTTTTTTCCGGATAGGGGAAGCATTGTTTTCATGAAAACATTTTTTTTTTATCGAGCTTTCCATGCTAATTGTACTTGAAATAGTCGAAAATATTCAGGGAAAAGGTTTGGAAAAAATATCTCAGTGCGTCAATTTTATTATTGATATTCTTTGTTATTTTATTTTATTTTTTTTTTCAACGTTCGGCTCAAATTTCGTATTTTTACACATTTTTAAAATTACCTACGATTTTTCAAAAACAAATTATCGAACGAGACAACTTAAAAATCTGTTAAAATTCTGAAAAACCTTTTTTTCGAAAATACAAATTTTTGGTAACCCAGCCGAAGTGGGTCCATCTATTTTTTTTCGGCATTCAAAAAAAAATTGAAATAATTCAAGAAATTAGAAAAAAATAGCAACTGTACGATGTGCAGCAGCTGGAAAATTTCGGTATGCATCACATGATTTTAAAGAATTTTTTCAGATTTTTTCAAATGAATTATGAGATTTTGCTTAAATAGTCTCAAATTAGGTCTTTTTTAATTAATGATTACTTAACGTTCATTAAGAAAAAAAAAATATATATGCACATTGGAGAAACCTTAAAAAAAAAAATTCTAAAAATCATGCGTTACATAGAAAAATTTTCTAGCTGCTGCTCATCTTTTTTTTTTAAATTAACAATTACACTTCACGATATTAAACAATTCTCGTCAAGGTTCCTCTTCAGGACTCATTTTTCTTGGCATAAAATACCGACTATAGTAATTTCACGATTGGATAATTTTTTTTTTCTTTCTTTTTCACACAGTATTCAGGTCTTCATGCTGCCGTGCGCCTTTGAGCTTGCGTATGAGCGCTGGCATAGTGGAAACAGATATTATCGATCAGACGTCGAGCGTGCGTTGATGCCTTTGAGGCGACGGGCTTCGGTATATTAGCGATCATAGCCGCCTTATCAACATCGGCAATGTCGTCACCAGAGTCTGGTGCAATATATTTCGCATGTGAAGTCCCATAGTCGACGCCCCTTATTTTTACACGTTTTTTTTAAATTACAATACAAAATGATATCAAAAATGAATATTGTACAGCTGATATAAAAAACAACAACTTTTATAGAGAATCTGAGGATTTTTTTCTGTTACATTGATTTAAAAAGCAATGCAACATTTTCTTAAAGCTTGAATTAAAATATGAAAATATGTGAGATAATAAATGTACTGTTCTTTTAGTAGATACTGCTCACGAGAAATGCCTTATTCAGAGAGAAATAGGTAGAAACATTTGTTATCAGTTGCCGGAATCACCAACAGATAATTACTTCCTTAGGGAGTAAAAACACATTTTTTATTCGTTTTTAATTCATCACCCTTCGCAAATAATAGAGCCTTTCTCTAAAGTTGTCACTAAATAATTAAACGACCGATACCATCAAACGTCCGGAAATATAAATATAGCCTTAAAGTGCTGCTACTACTTTTTCGTTCATTTTATCATAAATGTATCCATAGGTTTTTTTTCTTCTGATGATATTTTGCTTTCTCATAGAGGAAGCTTTATAGGAAGCAACATACTTCAACAACAACAACAACAAAATCTTTGTCAAAGATACATAATTAATGGGGAAGCAATTTCCAAGGCTTTTACTTATCAGAATATTTTCAGTGAGTAATCAATTCCTCAATAATCAATTTCTCAAAAATAATTCAATGGCTATTTCAATTTACCTCCCTTAAAGTGCTTATGAAATATTAACTCGAGCTGTTACAGAGACTGCTGAGCACGTAGTACACAGAGAACTGTCAATGACCGATTACAGCCCTCCTATATATCTTGGACTTGAGTATTAATGCGTTATTCTCGCGTGTAAAGTCAACGCGTAGCTTGTTCTCGATCGAGTTCCATGGGTAAATTGGATGATTACCGGACTGTGTAATGTGCCATTAACAGCGCGCCGATCAAGCCGACATTCGCGGTATAGGCCAAACACGAGAGCGAAACACATATGCGTCCTGGGTTTCGTGTTTACGAGGCTTGTTGCGATGTCCTATCGATGCTTCGATGATTGCCCGACGATTAATACAGCGCGGTTTCACACCATTTATAAATTCTGTAACTTCGGAAAGTCTAAAAAAAATGTGAAAGAAAAAAAATTGTACATTTTTCGTTCAATCATTGGAGCGAGATTTAAAGAATTTTTCACAAATTTTAATTTAAATCGAACAGAAGAAAAAATGTTTTGATTTTATTTAATGAAAAAAATAAAATTGCTAGTTTGCGCATAAAAAAAAGTAAATAATAATTGTTGTCAGTATTTTTCAACTTCTGAAAAGTGCGTCTAAAATGTAAGAAAAAAAAATGGGTAAATTTTTAAATCAGTCATCGGAACAAAATTTAAAAAATGTTCAACTATTTCAGTTCGAATCGAACAAAAGGAAAAACCAAAAAATCTCGTATTTATTTGATTGTAACTTGTAATCTGCATCGATTGATACCTTGTTTATTATTGCATTACGATATTAATTCGCTAGTGATACAGAGACGAGAGAATCGACGTATGCGATAACGAAGAAATGCCGTGGATTGAATTATACGTAACTCACACTTGCTTGATTACAGCCCATTGAGAGAAACGGAATATGTAATTGAACATGTCGAGAGAACTTGACGACTTCGGCCGAGTTTTGATTTTAATGGAGCGACGAGGGGCATGTCGAATTAACCGCGAATGGCAAGCACGCCAATATCATTGAAATATTGTCCGTGAAATTGTGAATTATCGTTGCTGAATGAATTTCCAATGGTTTGCAGAATTTTTCGTATACAATCCACGAAATTGATATTCTCCAAATGAAAGAAAATCTATTGATAGATTTCTCGTCAGTTAAAATTAGAATTCACGAATTCCAATATGTGTCAGTATTTACGATATCTCATGGCAAAATGGGTAACCGTAGCTCGCGGGTATTTTTCCAGTATCGACTGTGTTTCTGGATTCGTTTTTTTTTTTTTAAACGACTGTGAATCTCTTTTGTTTATCAAATCTGTGCCTGAAGTGATGATGTTACTTTTGCACGTTCGTTTTTTTTTTCTTTTTCGCTCATGTTTTTATTCATAACTCGAACCAGTGGTTCGGGCGCTTCGGGCTTTCACCAAGGTTTTTTTTTCCTTTTTTTATATGTGAGAGAATCTCTGCTTGGAATTATCAAGAGTTCGTAGAAGAGAACCGGAAATCGCTAGTTTTTTTTAATTAAAGCGAAAAGCCTGTCAGCAAAATTCGAAATATCGATTTCGTGAAATTCACCGATTTT
Organism: Perithous albicinctus; assembly: GCA_964016905.1. Lineage (NCBI taxonomy): Eukaryota > Metazoa > Arthropoda > Insecta > Hymenoptera > Ichneumonidae > Perithous > Perithous albicinctus. The sequence goes on along the minus strand of OZ024693.1, from coordinate 22,312,004 downwards.
GGTTTAAATTGAAAAGTAAAAGAAGGCCACGAGTGACGCAGAAAATATCTATCGAAATACCACTCAGAACGGAGACCAGTGTAATTACCATATTTTACCAATGATGTTGAAGCCTGGATCGTTGGAATGCAACGAAATAAAAAAAATACCTATGTTAAGAGTGCTGTAATGCAGGTGCAATATTTTTTCGTCATATTCTTAGTCGTTACGGTAATTTTTTTAATACCTTGTATAATCATTCGGGGTGATACAATGAATTTTTTTCTCTTCATTTCGTTGCATTCCAACGATTCTAACTTCAACTTCGTTTTCATCATTTCATTATCGAAATATTAAATACTGAAATTATAGCTGTCCAATTCATGAGTCGTACAAGTAAGAAGATATTCTTCCTCGTGAATAATTCAAAAATATATTTTGCGAAAATTTGAAAAATAATGAGGAAGCAATGTGCAAAGTATTTTTTTTTTTTTTCATTTTATTCAAATATATTTTAGTATATTAAAAATTAAGTTAAAAATCTACAAGTAATAACTGATAGCCAAAGAAAAAAAGAAACCAATAAATCTTGATTTTTCTATCTTCCTACTATTTCCATCTGTGAACTCGACACTGTAGATATGACAGTTCGCTGGTAATTCAGAGTACTGTGCGTTTCACAAGGTACTCTAGGCTTCTTCTGTTAACCGTGACGGATAAAATAACGAAGCCGGTAATGTACCATGCCTGCAGCAGTCGGTTCGAAGAGACTCAATCTCTACGAAATGCCAATAAACATTTTTTCGTAAAATTCTCAAACAAATGTCCTAACAAAAAAAAAAATGCACAAAAATAAAAATGTAATATTAATGATAGAATAAATTAAATTCTTTTTGTGCAATATAATAAATATTGCGAGAGGATGCAAGATGGAAGATGTACGATGACAAAAGAGGTGGAGGAGAGAGAGAGAGAGATATAGAGAGTCGTTGATGGTGGGAAGCTCTCGGCCACTCCGAGAAACGATTTTTTCTTGGCAAGCTACGAACGAGCGTTTCTGTTGCGTTATTCTTGGCTCAACCGTCGGCGATGACGACGGCGACGACGGCGAGCGAGATCCGAAAACCCGACAGAATGAAGCCAACCCACAGGCATCATCAACGGAACGCAGATGAAGGTCCGAACAGGCCAGTCATTCGGTTCGCTGGCTACGATGCCGAACCCGCGTATCTCTCTTCCGGGTTGTATCAGCGATTGGCTAAAAAAAAATTAATTCACAAAAAAAAAAGAAGAAAAAGAAAAGAAAATAGAAATTAAAATAAAAGAAGAAGAATGAACGCTTTGCTTTGGTAAAAAGATTTTTCGTACATGAAATACACAAGATTTTTGTATACACGTACAATTGGCAACATTGAATTTTCATCTCATCATGGATCCGAGAATAATTAATTCGCTTCAACGTGGATTTGGATCCCTTGGGAACAAATAAATTTCCGTTAATTTTCACACGTGTGCGTGTATAATTGATTGCAAAGCTTTTGTGGGCCTATTTATTGAAAAGAAAAGGATGACTTGTTGACTTTCAATCACTTTACAGTTAATTCCTGAATTTGGTTTTAAATTGGTACATATATTTGTGTCACTATCGCAGAAAGAGATTTTTTGTTGTTGCTGTTGTCTTTTTTCAAGATTATTATTTATCATGATAAAAATGCTAGATATAATTAAATCTTTCAATAATCAAGTGAATTTCGTGCCGGAATGAAAATTCTCAAGTCTGGTCCTCAGTGATGTGTGCAAGATTTCGTTGACGCCTATCTGGCACCAATCGCGCCCGATTTGTTTTCATGTATAATTAGCAACGGGCTCGTACTGAAATCGATTAAAGAGACCGAGTCAACGAAAAAAAAAAACAGACATTAGAAAGTAGTTTTTCTTTTTTTTATCGGAGATTCTTTTGCTTAAAAAATTGTAAGAAATGAACACGAAGCAACTACAAACCTGCATTTTTGTACAGCAAGATAGTGCAGAAAAAAAAAGTATGCCAATCTTTCACTTCGTCGAGCTTTTAAGCCAGCAAAGGGATTTTAGTTTTTGAGGTCTCTTTTTTTGTAGATAAACTTTAGGGTTCGACTATAAAAATCTTCATTTGTGTAAGCAGATGTATTAAAAAAATGAATGGAAAAATTCATTACGGTTTGTTCAATTTTTACAGCATCCTGAATTCCAAAAATCACATGTCAAAAGATAAAATGCGTTCACTGATCTGATCAGAGAACTACAAAGCGAATTTTTAAAATATTTCTCGCTGCATTCTGGTGCACAATTTTAGCTGTACAAAGTTGCAAATTTCTAGTCATTGATATCCATTTCATAAATTTTAAATGTTTTACGTGACTCTTGCAATTCTCGATGTCAGAGTTTCCAAAAAAAAAAAACATAATTAAAATTGATCATCTATGAGTCAATTGAACGATCCACATCATCGTATTGATTGACGCGAAATGCGCAGTTTGTCTTTTCGTTAGCGAAAAAAGCCGGCTCGAAGAATCCTCAAATCCTGAATCTCGTCGATATAGAACACTGGTTTTTGGCAATGAGACTATAAACCCGGAAGCCAACGAGTAGACGCGCAGTCGGTGAAGCTTTTGAGATCGCGCGATTGTCAAGCCTCATACACGAGACAGCCAATAGAGCTGGGAAAAGCACGTTGCAGACGTCTGAAATCTCTTAATTTTGATAAATTCAGTGTATTAAATTCTGGTGGTCTCCCTGATGTCTCAATGGTTATTCACAGGCAGAGACGAAGCTACGAATTCCTAAACGACAGAGCATCATTTGGTGTGCGCGAATAAGCTCTACCGGACAGTAGCTCCCACAGCATCGACATGAGCACAAACGGCGTAGCAAGACGCTCATTCCGAGCAAACCTATACGACTCTATTTCTATCGACTGGCTTCTTCGACGTCTTTGACTCGTAAACACAGCCAGTAACGCCGATGTGCACATCAATGCAACCTCTCGAATATTGACTCTTGAACAGTTGCTCCAATAAATGACAAAAGTGTCGAGATTGAAGGATCGCAAGATTGAGCCGTTTCGTTGATCTTCAGCAACGAGAATCGTTCTCTCAAGACGTCAATGGAGAGATTTCAAAATATAGACATGAGAACGTGACTGAAATGATGAACTTTCGGATTGTCATTTGGCGATTTGTCGGTGAACGGTGCTCATAAAAAAATAAAAGGACTCGAAATACAAACAAGTATTTCAAACGAGGATTTTGTGTTGGAGGAACGACGTAGCAAGACGCTTATTCCAACCAAATCTACGACTCTACTTCTATCGACTCGCTTCTTCGACGTCTTTGACTCGTAAACACAGCCAGTAACGCCGATGTGCACATCAATGCAACCTCTCGAATATTGACTCTTGAACAGTTGCTCCAATAAATGACAAAAGTGTCGAGATTGAAGGATCGCAAGATTGAGGCGTTTCGTTGATCTTCAGCAACGAGAATCGTTCTCTCAAGACGTCGATGGAGAGATTCCAAAATATAGACATGAGAACGTAGCTGAAATGACGAACTTTCGGATTGTCATTTGGCGATTTGTCGGTGAACGGTGCTCATAAAAAAATAAAAGGACTCGAAATACAAACAAGTATTTCAAACGAGTATTTTTTTATCGAAGGAATTAGTGTTGATTGATCTGTCGTCGAAGGGTGATGCGTTCTTTTTCGAGTTTAAACGAATTTCAGTGATGTTTTTATACAAAAATGTTGACGCTACACTATTATTCGAACGCTGCGGGTATTCGAGCCGCAATGCGTCAGGTAGCATCCTGGTCTTCTCAAGTGGACGAGGATCCGGTGTACTCGAAGGATCTTATCAAAGAATTCGATGTGGAGAATCCCCCGTTAGAGGACGAGCTCGCCTGGATTCTTTCCAAAGGTAAACTTGACGCGTGATACGAAGTACCTAATACTCGGGGGAATTTTTATACTCAGTCTTGTCAATGGGCCAGAGATAAACACCGATCTGGGCTTTCATTTATCGTCGACGAATCCTCCAATCGACGCTATTTCGTCAGGTGTCTCTGTGTCTCTGCTTTGTCGCAAAAACGAAAAGAAGACAAAAAACAAAAAGTAATTCCGAGTTAAAATGTAGACCCTCCATTCGCCCTAAATTTTGAGTGAGCCGAGTGGCGAAAACCCTCCTTGGAGCCTCCGAAAATGGAATTTATTACCCAATTGAAATGATCACAGAGGTATCACAGTGAAATTTTTGTTTCAACCTGTGATTAGGTTTTGCGGAGTCAGACGAAGTATCTGGAGCCTTCAATAAACCTAACCGATTTGAAATCAATTGATCAGTCAAAAAAAAAAAAAAAAAACAGCTCATTAGAACGGTCATGTTAAACCTAAACCTTGCTTGAAAACATTTCTACTGTTAACCATTTGTATCCTGTTTTACCACAGCAGCTTCATCACACATTCCCCACACTCGAAGTTCTCTGACTGCGTTGCCGATTCTCGTAGCCATGCTCAAGCCGGAGTGAAGCGACGCGATGTAACCGAGCTCGGTTTATCTGAATCAGTTGCCGTCCGGTTTCTATGCGCGCGGTCGAGTGCTTTGGTATCGCGTCCGCGAGCAACTTTCGCGTCACTGGATATTCCACGCATTTGTAATCCAAATTGCTTATCGTTAATGAAAATTATCTTAAAATTCTACACAACGAAATTAATCTCGTTCGTATCATCGAAACGAAATTTCGAGTCAGCGTTAAATGATCATAGATCCTCAACGATCGCTCGCTCGCCATCATTACTCCGGCTTTGTTCTTCGTGATTTTTCTAACTTCGTAGTTACAAAAGTTTTCCCTTTTCTGGTCTCGTTCGACAGGTACAACGAAAAACTTTACTGACCGCAATTTGCGTTCAGTCAGTTGTACCGAGAACTCGTAAATTCCAAGTCCGAACTTTTTGTGGTTCTTTCTTTTTTTTTTATGTTGAATATATACATTGTAGAGAGATTCACTTAATTTTTTTGATGCCAGAAGGACTCTGCCATGCTGTAGTTGACATACTTCTTCGTCTTGTGTATTATCAATTGAATGAGTAATTCGATGATAATTGATTCATTAAACTTCAATCGAGAGATCAATGGTACTCATGCAGATTAAGCTATATCGTCTGTCAACCTTTAATCTCTTTATGGTCAATGACAACACTAAAAAAAAAAATCAAATTTTATAGTCAGGGCTTAGAAGCCCACGAAAATTTACTGCTGCCCATCACACACTCTGACACTTCTTCTGTTTATACGACACTGCTGAGCTCAGTAGGATTTCCTGATTGCGATTAATAATCATGCATCACACCTCAGTGACGCGTCCGAGTGAACTGTCATCAGACACTCCACATTCACATCGTTGATATGTTGTGTGTCTGTTAAGAGTATACGAGAGATAAAAATAGTGAGTCATGGTTTGTGTGAAAGGAAAAAAAGTATGTTTCAGAATATTTTACGTTTCACAATGTTTCGGATTGCTTCAAAATTTTTCAACACGTGATCAAAGTCAATCAAAGCAACTTTAGTTCGAGATAAAATGCTTCATGTTTTCTATGGTCGATTATTAAATATGAAAAACCTTCAAACGAAACTGCAGATTTAGAAGAAATAAATGCATAAGTTCGATCTTTTTTTTCATTCAATATTTACCAAACAGTATTTAAAAAAAAGATACATTTAAAAAAAAACGCAGTACAAAATGATTACGAAATAAAATCTGAGATAACGTGAAATAATAAATTTCAAAACTACTTGTGTCTCGCGTGACGATTATAAACAAAAATAATAATATAAACAGGGCTAAGAATAAATTCTAAATTTAGCCAATTCAGCATAACTTGAACCCGCACCGAGTGTCAATGACCGGTGCCGGGCATTGCTACCGCGAACGATCCATTGCGTTCCGTAGAAAGCGGAGTTTGTCTTGAAACAATGGAAAAGAGGTTCGCGACCTAAAAGCAAAATGCACACGTATGACTTGGCTCAATATATATGCTTCTCGAGTATAATTACAACTCGCAGCTTCATCGGCCTCAGCTCTGAGCCTGAGAACTTTCAAGGCCGTTTACTGGCTGTTACAGAAATTCCAGGAAGATACTGGGTTTTTCTTGTTTCTTGATTTTTCCTCTGAAGCAAGAAACGTGCCACAAGTAACGTTCCTTGAGCAAACGCCAATTAGAATTTAACATCGTAACTTCATCGAATTTTATGGATGCGTCGATTTAGCCACTTTTGCTGTTATTTTTTTAGATGCGAATTTTTTCTCATATCTAAAACTACACATTTTTGAAAGTGCTGTATTTTTCCTTTTTTTTATAGAGGAATCTTTGTTTTCATGAAACATTTTTTTTTTCGAGATTTTCATGTCAGGACATTCTGAATGGTTGAAAATGTTGAGAAAAATTGTTTGGAAAAAAAAAACGTTCAAAGGATTGAGCTGAAATTTGGCACAGAAGTGAAGTAATTGCCCCATTTTGACTATTGTGATTTTTAACAAAATGTATGCAGGCATTTAGATTTTGTAGATTTTTGTATTAACAAAAAAAAAAAAAAAAGCCGTGGACGCTCCAGTGTTTGTAAAATATACTATATTTTGGTAAATAGTTCTTCATAAATGTAGGTACACTTAATGTTACTTGGTATTGAATTTGGCAGAAAAGTGGTTCGGATTTTATCAAATTTTTCAATTTCCATAATCCTTTTTTTTAAAATTGTGTAACTCGAGAAAGGTTCAAACTAAATTTTTGCATAAAAATGACCCAAACGATGTAGGCTTTTTTCTTCTTCTCGAAAATTTGGAGCAATTCATTTATTCTTCCACATGCGTCATTATTTCACATCCACGCTATTACTGTAGATCACTCGAAAATCGATGAATGAATACGAACAATAGAGATTTATTGGACGAAAAAAAATTGCAGAATAATATAATAAAAGATAAAAAAAAGGATAATTTGGTGCTGTGCGGAACAAGTACTCTTTGGACTGTTACATCGCTTGGAAACGATTATTCTTGCAATAAGGAAACTTTGTTATAGTACGCACGAATCAAAGGGGAGTTCCAATCGTTCTGCGTAGAGTCAGTATAGCGGCTGGTGCTTCGCGTGACATCGTCGAAACATCGTGTCTACATCCAAGAAACAAAAAAAAAAAAAAGAAAAAAAGAAATAAAAATGTTGAGGAGAAATAAGAAAGCTTTATTATACTGTGAATTGTTTGGACTTACAGAGGAGGACGAGTCACAGATCTTCGTAAAGTTCTTCAAGTTTCACAAGTGTTACGACCTCATACCCACGAGCGCGAAACTCGTCGTTTTCGACACTCATCTGCTCGTGAAGAAGGCCTTCTTCGCCCTTGTCTACAATGGTAATTTTTTTTTTTAAATATCAGCCGGATACTCTCGACGGATTAGCTTGAAAAAAAAAAAATTAAATGTTTTGTGTTTTTTATTGCAGGAGTAAGAGCTGCACCTTTGTGGGACAGTTCGAGACAACAGTTTGTGGGAATGCTGACCATAACTGACTTTATTAAAATTCTCCAAATGTACTACACCAGTCCGTCTGTGACGATGGACGAGCTGGAGGAACATGAGTTGGATACTTGGCGAAGTTAGTATTTAGAAAATGTCGACTTTATTACTGACAAGATATCAGTTCTCAATTTTCACATCGAAAAACCACTGGCACCGTTTTATTTATTTTTACTGCGTTATCGGAATAATACGTATATAATATAGTTTTTGAAATGTAAATTGGCCCTTTAATTTTATTTTTTTTAGGAATCTTTTTTTTTCAAAGAGCTTACAAGAGTTATTCTAATTCTGAAATAATGTATTTATTTCATATTTATTGGATGACCTGAATAATTTTTTTTTTTTGCTAACACTCCCATTAAATAATAGATTATGGAATAGAAAAACAGACGTTATTTTTCTATCGCATTAAATAGGATCAAAAAGTAGATAAAATGTGTGTACTAAACATAGTATAATTCTTAAATACAAATATTGTGAATTTTTCTTGAATGTTTTTTCATTTTTTTTTTGTTTTTTTTTTTACAGAGGTATTGAAGGCTCAGGTGAATCCTTTGGTAAGCATCGGGCCCGACGCCTCTCTCTACGACGCCATCAAGACTCTAATTACCAACAGAATTCACCGATTGCCTGTGATAGATCCTGACACTGGAAACGTTCTGTACATTCTGACACACAAAAGGATACTAAGGTTTCTCTTCCTCTACGTAAGTCACTTTATTTTCTCCCTTTTTGTAAATATTTTGCCGCTCTCGAATGAAATCGTAAATTGCAAATGATTCGTTTTTTTTTTTCGTTACAGATCCATGAACTACCTAAACCTTCCTTCACGAATAAAACTCTGAGGGATCTGAGGATAGGCACTTTTGACAACATAGAAACGGCTACAGAGGAAACTAGCATAATTTTAGCTCTAAAGAAATTTGTCGAGAGGAGAGTATCGGCGCTGCCTATAATCGACACAGAGGGAAAGTTAGTTAACATCTACTCCAAATTCGACGTTATTGTAAGTAGACCAAAATATTGACATTATCTTCCTTATACCCTATAACGGAAAATCGTAAAAACATCAACTGACAAAGATTGTTCTATTAAAATAGAATCTAGCAGCCGAAAAAACGTATAACAATTTGGACGTTTCGCTGAGGGAGGCTAACGAGCACAGGAACGAATGGTTCGAGGGTGTCCAAAGTTGTAAATTAGACGAAACCCTCTTCACCGTTATGGAGAAAATTGTCAGGGCAGAGGTAAGCTCGAATATTTTAGATGTATTATTTTTACAAATAAAATATTGTCACTGTAATAAAGTTCAATTCGAGGTAGAAAAAGAAAAAAAAGTAACATTGATTTTCGATTTTCACGAAGCTGAGTGTGTAACAATTTTTTTTTTTTTTCAGGTTCATAGGCTGGTTGTGGTAGACGAAGACGACAAAGTTATCGGAATAATATCGCTGTCCGATCTACTATTCTATCTGGTACTCAGGCCTTGTGGTAAGCATTCTGCAATTTAAATAAACGCGGTGAAAATATTTCTAAATGATTATCGAAAGAACTTTCATTGTTTCTCAATCTCAAATTAATTCTCGGTTATTTTTTTTTCAAAGTTCAAGGATTTTTCTGATTTTTCTCTGAAATTTTGAATTCTTATTCTAATTTTGTTCATTTTTTGTTGTAAAAAAAAATAGAAGGAATCGCCGGCTGACTTCGGCTCGATTATCAAAAAAATGTATTTTCGTAAAAAAAAATTTTCCACATTTTTTTTCAAATTTGTTTTAATAGATACATAATTAAAAATGTGTTAAAAAGACAATTTTTTTTAAATGCAGGCGAGGACGGAAGTAGCAACAAAGGAAGCTCCATATCTTTGAGAGCTCAGGATTCGATACCTTCGAAGGCGCCGAGTTCCGCCCAGTCGGAAGCGTCGCTCGGCGAGGACGAGACGGAAGTTGAGCAGGACGGCGGCGAGGCAAATCAATCGGTGGAAGTTCCGGCGACACCAAGTCCGCCACTGAGTCCGGCTGCGTCGGACATATCCGAGCCCCAATCAACTTTGGTTAATCAACCGTCGGAACCTACTTGGCGAGAAGTCACAGTTTCCGGTGGCGAATGAAATCGGCACGCCCTTAATTCGTGCTGTTGAGTACGCCATTAAAACAAAACAAAACGAAAAAAGAAAGAAGAAAGAAAAAAGAAAAAATAAAGAAAAACAATCGAGCCCGTATCAGTACTGCTTCGGTTATCATAAATTGTACAACCATTGGACTGGGAGAATGGATGCGGAATAAAATTAATCACTCGGTTGGATCTCATTCGGTGAGCGGGTATTGAGAAAAATCCTCATGAAAAAAAAAATCACTAATAGAAGCGCTAAAATACAAATTAATACTGATGAATTTATTTATTTACTTTTTTTTTCGTTTTTTCGGTAACAATTATAAATTTTTAATATAACAGTTTCGGAATGCGGGGATATTCTCGTTCTGTTTTGTAGATACCAATTCACTGACGTTTCGTCGCCGAGTCAATGTAATTTTGCACATTGCTGTAGATGGAATCGATCGGGCGTTTTTCTTTTATGTTGCATAATAGATTTAAAGACGATAGAGAAAAACAGAGCTATTGTACGAGAATTAAAAATGTAATAACATGTGATACTCCGTGAGGAAGGGCGCGCGCGGCTGCCTTTACTATCTGACGGGTGTTCTTAAACGTCGGTTGGAGCGCGATTTGAGGGGAGGAAAAAAGAAGAAGAAGAAAAAAGGAAAAAGTAATGAAACAAAAAACCGTTGAAATAATGTCTTATGTAAATAGATAATGAATTTACCATGTTAATTAGTATGGTTTGTTAGTAGGAGCTTAAGATTGGCTGTTTTTTCGAGTCGGAAGTTTGTAATTTTAATGAATAATATAACCCGGGCGTTCTTGCGCGCTGCGAAATAAAACGAAAGAAATGAAAATCATGACTCACTTTTAAACGCGAACAATATTTTGAACCAGCCACTTTATTACTTATATCTGTCTTTGTCTCGTTTGAACTGTTCTTTTTTTTTTTTTTTTTTTTTTTTGGACGCAAGATTGTATAGAGAATGAGGATAAGATATTTGAATGAAAATGTGAAATGTATATTGTGTATGTGCGAAGGTTACATTAAAGGCCTACCTGAGAAAAGAATATTGAAACAAATAACAAAAAAAAAGGAAAGAAAAATAAAAATAAAAATAAAACGGCTATAGAACTTCTAGTACTTAGCGCGCCTGATCGAAATTTTCGCGCACTGACGCGGAGGGAGAGTATAAAAACCCACTCGTTTTAATTGGAAAAAATAATGCCGAATAAAGAGAAACAAAATAAATAAAAAAAAAAGCAAAACAAAACATAAAAAATAATGATAATTTAAATTATTGCGAACACACAACGTGAATCGATATATTTAGCGATGCCCGTACACTGGTTTTCGACCACGCCTTCTTCATTAAACTAATTTTTACTAAGTTTAAATTATCTTATTACTTTAAGTCTCTAGTATGTGTAGTAAATACTACTTATTGCATAGAAATGTTGTACGTAGCGAATGTCGACAGAACAAAACAAAACAAAACAAAAGAATGTCGCGCTTAAGCGCTGTGAATACTTTGGGCGAATTTTTTTTTGCCTTTTTTTTTCGGTGTCGCCCGATACAAAGTGCAAAGAAAAAGAAAAATCTAAGGTTTCCTGTTGAATAAAAACATGCAGTTACCACTTAGTCGTGCAGAATAATGTTTTCACATTCACCAATTTAAAATTTCCGAGCAAAATATCTATAATTCGCCGTTCGTACGTGCAGACGCGAATTTTTCTAAGAGATTCCGAAGAATCCGACTTGACAAGTCTTTTTTTTTTGTTTTTTTTTTTGGAGGCTTGCTTTGGTCCTAGGAATTATTGTACGCATTTTTTTATGAGGTTTCAACTACTCAAGTGAGTCCCAAATATTTAATACGCTTTTAAAATCTATGGTTTATGAAACAACGATTTGGAATGGCCTCTACTCAATCATATATCTTTATCATAGACAAAACATAAATTGACATTTATTTTCAAATGGATTTCTCGTTTTTCCCCAATTTTTAAGCTGTATTTCGATTTAAAAATTTTTTTTTTAATGAATAATCTAGAGAGTTTGATCAATTTTAATGTTTCGTCGCTTGGTTAGTTTCTTGATAATCGAATATAACTACAGAAGGGGTTCAATTGAAAAGAAAAAAAATTGAAAAAATTAAAAAAATTAATCTGCTTTTATACTACATTTTTTTTTAACATGATCGAAACACCATTTGGGATCAATCAAAATCATAATATCTTCAATACATCTTTTTTTAACCGAGAAAATAAAATTAAACCCGTTATTCGGCCTAAAATCGGTCCAGCATCTCCCTCACGGTTTCTTGTTTTTTTTTCTCTTTAAATTCAGTTGCATTCTGAGGACAATCAAAGTAATCAGATAATCGGTGTCTCCAGTGCTTTGATTTATTTAACTAATATTTCTCTCCAAAGTTTATTCACAAACGAAAATGATATCGAACATACTTAATTGAAATTCGATGTAATAATTTTGTATAAAAAAAAATATATATATATATACGGCATTGGTAAAGATGAAAGGCCCCTGGATCACCAATTTAGCCGATAAGTGGCGTCGGGTACGAGTATCAACAAAAAAATCAATGAGGTATGGCGTTTTTTCTGTATTACATCAATATAACAGTATCACGCAGTTTTTACAGCATGATCTCTGCTTTTCTTTAACCTTTTTCGGCTGCTTTGTGTAGGATTCTTCTGTGGCTGCAAAATTGATTATTCACATAATTCTTAGTTTCAGAAATTCACAGTTTACTAGTAAGAAAATATTTAAAAAAAAAATTTTTTTTGTAAAGATGAAAAATAATGAGAAAACAATGTGTAAGTTTCTACGCTTTTTTTTTCAATTCTATCACTTTGCAATATGTCGAAGTCAGCATTATATTTTTACCTTTAAGCTTCTTAGCTTGATCGTCTTTGTTTTAGACTCTTTCCGCTTGTTTTCCTTCAAATTCGCTTCGTTCTCTTCGTTGGCAATTACTGCCATTTTATCAAACATCTCATCGTATTCCGCGTCGTTGTCGGATTCCACATCAGTGATATGGATGTCCTCCTCGTCACCGTTTACGTCAGATTGCGCACGTTTCTTTGATTCCTTTTTTATTTCGTCAACGTCGTCGAGCGAGAAATCGGATCTTAATACCATACAGCTCAAACGAGACGTCAAATATACCTGGAATGTTGTGATTCGAGAATTTTGAGTAAAATCGAGGAAAAGTCGTTGCAAATACTTTACCTTTTTTAAAAGCCCTTTGGAGTTGAGATTATGTACTCGCAAATATCGATCGAGTCCGACGCTAACAATGTACGGATTTGACTTTGAGCACGCCACGGCTGTTATGCTTCCCACAAAATCTCTGTACGTATTCAATATTCTTCCGGGTTTACGTAAGTCGATAAGATTCATAACGCCTTTTCCGGATCCGACGACGATGTGCCTGTTTGATGAGGTGAAAATTATATTTTTTTTGCCCATAAATAATATTTTAAAAAATTGTAAAGTCGAGCTTTCTACAGTCCTTCGTCATAAATTTACTTTTTTTTCACAAAGCCTCTATGAAGAAGGTTGTTTATTAATTTTTGGCTTCCTTGTAGAGGAGAGTTTTCGTAAAAAATGGTGATTTTTTTTTTGGAGCTCAAATTTAATTCGCTAATATTCGTAAAGTCAATACTGTTTATTGAATTCGAATTTCAAAAATTATTGTCTTACCTTTCACGTGGTGAAATAGCCAGTGTTGTTAAAGCTTCATCTTTCACTTCTAGATTTATAACAGGTCTTCTTTGTGCTGCAGGATCGTACAATCGTACCTGAAATATATAACATTCTGTACCTCAATATGTTATATGTATTCGAAAAAAAAAAAAAAAATGCACAGGTACAAAAATTTTAATGAACAAAACTAAATTGAGAATAATATGTTTTCTGTTATTCATTATATTATGCATACATGTCCGTATTTGCTGCAAGTAACAACGTGCGATGTATCAGGAACGAATCCAATATCCGAAATCCATAAAGGAACTTTAAGCTCGAGCCAATCGTGCCTAACATTTTTTTCCGTAAAGACATTGGCCTTTTTCTCCATATCAAAAAGCTGCAGTTTGTGTTCCTTGCCACCAGTGGCTATTATATTTTTGTTAACAGCCGAGTGTCTCATCCTTTCCAGATTTTCGCCAGCCTCGATTAGCGGCTCATTATTTTCGTCGAATCTCCATAGATTTATATGGCCAGATTCCACTGCTGTTATTATAGCGCTAGAATTGAGTAACATTTTTCTTTAATTGGGCGGCAATTTTGCTGCAGAGTTACAGTTCTTCGAACGATCAAACATTGCGGTAATCTAATACAAAAAACAAGAATTACTTTGCTTTTTTTTTTTTTTTTCAATTACAAGGACCAAAGGTTTTTAGTAAATTGTAGAAGGTACACTTACTCGTCGTAACGTGACAGACCTTTGATAACTCCTTTCCCAGAATTACAGACAAAGGAAGTGGTGAAAGCACTAAATTCTGTGTCGTAAATCTTAACGCTGTAATGTAAAAATATTAAACGATGAAAATGACAAGATCTATGCGATATGAATAACAATGTTCTTTTTTTTTTTTGTGATAAATTACTTATGTCTATGACCTCCTATCTCGTTTAGATCCACAGGCAATTAGAATGTCCTTTTCTTCCTGATCACCCCAGGACATCGCGGTTACTTCGTGATCTTCTGTTATTGACATCAAACTCTGTATATTCTTCATGATACACGCTTTTTTGTCCATCTTGACGCCCTTAAAGACACCAGACTTTCCACCGACGAACACATCGAAATCGTTCTTGAAATGCATCTTAAAACTTTTCACGAGAAGCCCTATAACTTTTTGAGGAATTATTATTTTACGCCATGTGCGTACATAGAAACGTGTCGATGATTAACGAATAACCTCAAAAATATGAAGCTCGAACAGAGATAAACATCGTGGAATCGGCTCTGAACGCTCGGAATAATTGAGGTTTCTTCAGTGACGCCATCTGACGCAAGTAGTTTGAATTTCGCGCGAGAGTGGCGCCATCTGTCGGAAATAATTCGAACCAATGGAATGTCTCGATATCTCAGAAAATAGTGGCGCCATCTTTGTTCTCTTTTTTAAGCGCGGGAAATATGAATCTGGATATCGTGAACTCGTATTCGATTTGATTCGTAGTGTTAATGGAAAGAAGTTAGGATAAAAAAATACTTTATACATAAATTTACATGATCGATTAAAAATGTTTGTAACGGGATTTACAAATACAAAACTATTTATTACAATAAAAATTGGTTACAAAAATCGATTATACACTATAATAAATTACAAAAAAAATTCGCATGCAAAAAAGATTACGTAGAAAAAAAGAAATTTGTTACAAAATCGATTATAAACATTAATAAACTATAAAAAAATATTACTTTAAAAAAAAAATGAATTACAAAGCAGAAATCAGCTACAAAAAAAATGATTTACAAAAAAAAAAAAATTCAATCGAACATTTTAGTGAAGATAAAATATCCGTGAAACGAGAAATTTCAAACAAACAAAAACTAGGCGTTCCAGTGTCTAGAAATTTTTTTAACATGATTGCATAAAGCAGAAAAATCGTGTACGAGAAAAGCTCCAAAGTGTTTGTCAAAAATATCACCAGAAGCAAAAAGGACGTAAGAAATATATTTCTCATGAAATAACATTTCACATTCATGTAATAAAAATCTTCGTCTCTACATGTTTAAAATAAGAAAAAAAATGAAAAATTAGGCAAATCCATAAATAAATCGATGGAGAACTGTTGGGTATGGCTATGTTTTTTCGTGTGGTCATCATTATCCAATCTATAAAAAGATCAACGCGACAATAAACTCCTGGAGAATAGGGAGCAGCGCAACCGTGTCCCCAGGAAACTATGCCAATCTGGGTACCGTTTCTCATAAGTGGACCACCGCTGTCACCCTTAAAACAGAAAGAAAAAAAAATTGTATATTTCGCTGATGAAAAAAAATGTTAAAAAATTTTTTTAAATTGCTTTGCTCTAAAAAAAAAAATAAAGGCTGCCTTAAAAATCTACCTGACAAGCGTCAGCACCGCCCTCCAATTTTCCAGCGCATATCTGCGAGTTGTCAAGCTTGTGTGCGAAAAAACGTTTGCAATCATTTGGCGCTATCAGTGGGATTTTTACGTGCTGCAAGACATCACTAGTATGCTGAAACAATGAACGTAAATTGAGCGCAGTTCAATTTTATATATATATATTTTTTTTTTTACCAGCTACAATTATAATTTCAAATATTTGCTTTCATTGGATTAAAGATTTTTTTTTTTTTTTTTTTTTTTTTTAGAAATTGTATAAATTATATTTTCGGCAATATTACCAAAAATATAATGATTAATCCAATTTTTTTATCGCCGCGATACTTATTTCCAAGTTTAGGAATTATCTTGAAAATGTGAAAAAAAAAATTCTTGATATCGACGGTGGTGTGAAATATTCTCGAAAAATTAATGAGAATTATTGGCATCATTTTGAGAAAAAAAGGGTGAATAAATTCCTGTTAAATGACAGAGATTTTCTTAACCTTCGAGAAGGTTTGAAAAATTTTAATCCATTATTCGGCTAGGCTCTCAAATTATGCAAAGTTACGTATTAAATAATAATTTCGTACAATGGGAATATCGAAAAAAAATTCTTCGATATTTTTTTTTATTGAACTAGCAAACTATTTTTTTTTTTTTTGTCAACTTATCCAATTTAGAAATATTTGACAATTTTTTTTTAATGACGAATATATATTAAAATGTAATCAAATTGTTTGTTCTACTCATTTTGAAATTTTTCGAAGGAAAAATAAAACTTACAATTTTTTTTTTTATTTAAAAAAAAAAACTGTGGTCTGTTGTGAATACATTTTTTTTGCTGAATGTACAAAATTTTTTTTTTTGATTTTACCGAATACTTTATAAGAAATCAGGAGAATTACTCACCGCGCTGAATTCGGAGGTTTTACCCCAACCGATCACGGTGCAAATTTCATTATTTTTTGCAAATAAATCGGGATCATGTGCAACGGGTAGCGGTGCGTAATTAACGTACGGTGTGATTCGCAATGGTCTGGAGATCTGCAGGTAATGAAAAATAATTATAGTTAAAAAAAAAAAAAAACAAAAACGTATTTTCGCGATACGTTCATTAATGCAACTTTAGAATTTTAGAAAAACCCTATAGAGTCCTATATCGTTGGCCATTGTAGAGAATGCGTAACCGGGATGCGGTAATACTGCATCTGTTACCGCGATTTGCCAAGTTGGCGAATACCACAGGTTCGAACTTCCGGCCAAAACGATGTAGAATCGAGGATTCTCCGGCAGCCAACCACCGCCGTTAAACCTGAAATATATTAAATATATTTATCAATCGAGAAGTGGAATCATGTGTTTTTGGGTGAAAATTTATTTGTGACCTTTTTTTTTTATGTATTTATAAAAAAAAATTCTGTCAACTTAAAAATTTGCAAATTTTCTCAAAAATCCAATATTACATATGAAAATTTTTGAGCTTTGGCCCAGAACGAGCAGATGTTTATGTCGATTTTTAAAGCCATTTAAAAAATTAAAAGCCAATTAAAAAATGAAAAAAAAAAATTAAACGTCATGTCAGTCGATGATTCATGATACTAATAAAAATTGTGTTTCATTGTTTGAAGATGCCACGAAATTTCGCTCTGAATCTGATGAATACCTAACCATACAGTGGGCCGCTGAAAGAACGAATCGTGGCAGTATGTAGGATCCTCCACAATGATGTCTACTGCCGAGGCGCCATTGAATTGAAACCTTGAGAAAAATTCCGAAAAATCCGATAAGCCATATAACATTTTTTTTTTTGAATTTATAAGCCTCCTTTGGTTTACCATAAAAGGATACGTCTTTATGTCAACGGGTTCTCCACCAATGATACGTGTCCCAGCTTCAATGACTCTTCCTTTGGAATCGACGAGCGAGCTTCGTGACACGCTGCTAATATTCGCACTGTGAATCGTCAAGAAAATTTGGCAGATTAATAGAATTTTAAATACCAGCATTATTTCGGCCATTGACACTATCGCCACTGAGAAATTTCATGACTATCAATTGTTTCTCGATTTTTCTCTTTCGGCCTCCTTTTATTCAATATGAAATTTGTGTGATGAAATAAAATTTTTTTTTTTTAATGCATATTCTTGCGATTTTTTATGAAGAAATTAAATCAATTTTTTTTAGCCTCCTTTTTTTCAATATAAAATTTGTGTGATGAAATAAAAAAAAAAAATTTTAATGCATATTCTTGCGATTTTTTATGAAGAAATTAAATCTATTTTTTTTAGCCTCCTTTTTTTCAATATGAAATTTGTCTGATGAAATAATTAAAAAAAAATTTTAATGCATATTCTTGCGATTTTTTATGAAGAAATTAAATCAATTTTTTTTAGCCTCCTTTTTTTCAATATAAAATTTGTGTGATGAAATAAAAAAAAAATTTTTAATGCATATTCTTGCGATTTTTTGTGAAGAAATTAAATCTATTTTTTTTAGCCTCCTTTTTTTCAATATGAAATTTGTGTGATGAAATAAAAAAAAAATTTTTTAATGCATATTCTTGCGATTTTTTGTGAAGAAATTAAATCAATTTTTTTTAGCCTCCTTTTTTTTCAATATGAAATTTGTGTGATGAAATAAAAAATTTTTTTTTAATGCATATTCTTGCGATTTTTGATGAAGAAATTAAATCAATTTTTTTTTTAGCCTCCTCTTTTTTCTTGCGATCTTTGATGAAGAAATTAAGTCAATTTTTTTTTTTTCGATCCTGTGTATAGATCATTGCATGGAAATGGAATTGGAACGTGCAGTGTGTCACTTTCTCACATAAGGACGTATAGGTGTTTGTGGGTCGTAGCCAATGTGTGCTATACTCTGCCCTGAAATCGAACCGCATTCCCACCGAAAAAGACCGGTTCGGCGCCAATTAATGACAAACCCCCGTATAGCATTCTATGCTGTTCTTATGGTTTTACATTTCAGATTTCGCACAGGTCGCTCTGCTCGTCCTTTATACTGCGAGCATTGCGTACTTTGTTTATTAACAAATTGTTCTAATTCTTTCCTCGTTGCTTTCGTAAAAAAAAAAAAAAAAAAAAAAAAACGGAGCCCATGAACGACAATATTAAAGAACATTTTTACCCTTGACCCTTCCGATTGGGTCTGCAATATTTTTTATATGATCGATATGACTGTAAAAGGCAGTAATTTAAAAAAAAAAAATTCAACGTTTTTAATTATTTACGATTTTTTTAAAACAAATTATTAAACGACGCTGTTTTGAAATCCGATAAAATTCTGAAATGTTTTTTTTTTCGAAAATAAACAATTTTTGGTAATCGAAATCTTTTTTCGAAAATTTTTTTCGGCCTTTTTTTCAACAACACAAAATAGATAAAATTAGTAATTTTACGATAGTCAGCAGCTAGAACATTTTTGTATGCAACGCATGATTATTAAGAATTTTTTTTTCGTCAGTTTCCAAATAAATCTCGAGACTTCGCTTAAGCAATCTCAAATTCAGTATTTTCATTAATGATTATTAAACGTTTATTACGAAATAAAAAAAAATATATATATACATATATATACATTGAAAAAATCTGAAAAAAAAAATTCTAAAAATCAAGTGTTACATACAAAAATGTTCCAGCTGTTGGCCCACTTTTTTGTCGTTGAAAAAGGGCCGAAAAAATGTATTTCTCCAAAAAAGGTATTTCCGAACTTTTCAAAATTTCAAAAATATTTCGTTCGATAATTTTATTTAAAAAAATGACAGATAACAAATAAAAATGTGTAAAAAATTGCTTTTCAGACTTATGTCAATAATATAAAAAAAGTTGCGGAGCCAATCGGAAGGCTCAAGGATCAGCCCAACATCGAATTCAGCTGGAATGCCCCATATATGTATATATACTCCGTTCCACGGCTGTTCCCGTTTTTCCTCTCTAAGCGTCACATCATAGAAATACTAGCGCTGCTATATAATACACTCTCTTCTCTACGAAGATTAAGGCTCTTCTCATCTTCGTGAACAGATCATTCTAAAAGGTCAGAATGAACGTAATCGAGCGATAAATAAGCTTCTACATGTTCACGTGAAGAGGGAGGGATGGATCGCACGCGACGACTCCGATCCGTGCATTGAATTCTCTTGGACTTTCACGTTCAGGATGATAATCTTCCACTTTGCCGTTCTATCGATTCTTCGAAATCGAATGCAGCATGCTTCGACTCTTTCTCCGACTCGCCATCAGATTTGTGTCCACGTTTTTTTTTTTAATTTTTTTATTCTGACGTTTCTTTTTTTAATACCTTTTTTTTTTTTTTTTTTTTGCAACCCGATCTCGAGGGAATGCCTCGAAGCCACTTTGGAGACGGTTGTTAAGGATTCAAGGAATGCCAAAGGAATTCAGCTCCACCCACGCGAACTCTGCAATTCGGAGGACAGATGCAGCAAAAATTATATGTGGAGTCGGAGTGTCAGATTCCGAGTTAACGAAATTTAAAAAGCGACATTACAATTTTTTTTCTCATTTTTTGTAACATTTACTTTTTGGTGAAAAGGTTAGCAAAAATATTTGTTTCCAAAAAAAAAAAAGAAGCTTTTCACGAATTTTTTTCATATTTTTATAATGCTCGATAATTTGTATTTAAAAAATCGTGGATAATTAAAGATATGTAGAAAAAATAGATAAATAAAAAATGAGTGCTTTTGAGAGTTGTGTCAAGCATACAAAAAATTGCGAACCCAATCGGAAGTGTCAAGAGTCAGAGTCAGGTTTAAACCAGGTGAAATGCCCCATATAGACTACCCAAGAATGTTGGTTCGTGAAATTCTATCAGATTTCAATGATCTACGTGATCGCGAACTTGTTACATGTCCACATTATACGATATACGTTTAATTTCTAACCGATTTGCAGGACCAGTTGCAGCTGTGGATGTGAAAACAGTGGATAATATATACACATGAAAAATTCGAAGGTCGGATAGCGGACCGGAGATGATGTCCTCCTCCTCGTGGCGAGGAAGTTTTTTCCATATACTTATTACTCCTTTAACTCTTCTTCCAGGAATCGATAAGATAAAAAGCGACAAATCAATCGATCATCGAGTCAAGGAAACGAGCTTCTGTGTTCAATATTACTGGCCTCTTCGATAAATCTTGTCTGAGCAACGTGTACCCCGTTACGTACGCTCACTCTTACAGCAGACATGTACTCATTATCGTGTATGAGCAGATACAGTATGTTACAACGCAACTTGGCAATTTCACTTCGAAGATATATTTTTAGCCTTTTGTTGTAGCTTTTTTATATTTTTTTTTTTTTAAATTTTTTGTAACGATTAACACATAGTTAACGACCTTCGACTTTCGATTTTTGTGTGGACAAATGAAATCGTTGAACTATGATATTTTCATTGAGATGCAAATCAATAAGTCATCGAATGCATTTTTCAATACCTCTTTTTTTTCAACTGTGTTGGACGAATTGTATTGAGAAAAAAATGTGCTTGATCGGTTCAACAAAATTCGATGACTGTTAAATCAATTGTTAGCCAGTTCAACATTTTTGAGAATGAAAAAAAAAAAAGTTTGTGGTCTTGCTCTGAATTTAATGACTGAAACCAAAAATTTTGGTGCTGAAAATAAAATTTGTTTTCAACAGTAAAATCGTATGTCCCGAAAAATTTAATTTGCAATATCTAAAAAAAAAAAATCCCTTCGCCTTTTTGTCAATTGGGTTATCGAAACTTGGCCCAGATTTTTATAAGGTTATTGTAAAAAAAAAAAAAAAAAAAAAAAAAACAAAGCTTCCTCTATGAGAAAGTAAAATGACTCACAAAAATGGACAATATTCATGGTTCCAATTGGAGGAAAAACGTAACTCATCAGTTTAATCGTTTAATCATCAGTTTATAATGATGGCATGAGTAAGTGTTAAATATTAGCATTTTTTTTTTTTCAGAGTCCTCGAGCAAGAGAGCTTTCTTTATTGCGATGCAACAAGTGTTGAGATTTTCATTCGAGTTATGCTGTCAGAGCGTCAATACTCGAGGAATCAAAAATATTCTGGTCTCTCGCACGTTACCCGCCTTCTCCTTTGCATAATTGAAATCGAAATGAATGATCGTGAGGAGGAGGAGGAGGAGGAGGGGGGGGGCATGAGGGATACTGTGCCAGCATTCTTGTCTTCAGCCAAGCTACGAGTCTGTATCTTTTACTTTCACTGTGGCTTACGTTTCGAATCAAGAAGCGCGAGCGAACTAGCGCCACGAGACTCCTTAGTATATACCAAAGCCAGTGGACAAAATATGTTTTATATATATATATATATATATATATATATATATTTATATTATATGTGATTTCGAAGGGCGAAAGCGACAGACATAGAAATTTCATTTTCGTTGTCGTATATATTTAAAAGCACGAAACCATTAATGACCCTTTCACCGTTGGCGTGGCTAATCTCAGCCCTGCATCATTGAATTTCATTCAACGGACAGACGATTTAATATTGAACGACAGTTTTTTAAAAATTGAATTAAGCATGATTAATTTTCCTTTCTCATAGAGAATTTGATTTTTATAAAACGAAAGTTCTGGATTTTCATTGACGGTGTGACAAAATAGTTGTATTTATTATTAAATTGAATATTTTAAACAATTGATATTTTTCATAGCATTATTGGCTTGAATTTTAGATTTAGTATTAACAATGAATCTTCGTGTTGAAAAATATTTTCGTCATTGGAGAATATTATCGGAATTTTAAGAAATAATTTTGTTTCCCTGAATCCCCTTAAGGATGTTGAAACTCATAGATTCGTCACTTAATTTTTTTGTACAGAAGTACGTGTTGAAAAATTCCTGCTCTTTTTTTTAGATTTTTCAAGCGCTTCGTTTGTGACGTACAATTTTTCTTAAAAATAAAAAGAATTAGAAACAATTTTGGTGTTTGAATAAATCGCTTTTTAAGGGTGTTTAATTTCAGAAAAATCATAGACTAATTGAAATATTTTTACCATGATCGAAATGTCAAGAATTTTGGAGTAATGTATTTGAGAAAATAGTTACTTCTGTGTTGCTATATATTAAATTCCATCTAAAGATTTCGGTCGGCATTTCACCTGACCTTACCATTCAGTAGATCGAATGAATGTGTATGCGTCAAGCGGCGTCAACATCGCCCACACAGCTATGTGCGACAGTATACTGAGACATGTCAGCCTGCTAAAATGATCGATGCACTTTCCCCCAGGCCAAAGTCACCGTTGTTCGATACTCGTGCCAACCTACAGGGTCGAACCTTTCCTGACGATGATGTATGACGATTACGCTTCGCGATTGCTACTTTTTTTTATCGTCGAACTCTCGATCAGACTGCTTTTTTTTTTCTTTGCTTAGCCTTGTGCACGTAGAATATCTCTTTGGATAAAGATACAGAGTCGTGTAATATTTCTATGAAATGTCTGATAGGTTCAGTCGATCGATTAACATCCGGTTATCGCAATGGTTTGTCCAAAGGTGTTTTTATGCGTAAGTGTGGGGATGAAAATAAGAGCTTTGAATTTGCAGTCTTTATAAATAAAAAAAGCTTTAAAAAAGCTCTTTGTTCTACGATTTTCTTCCTGATACGATATGATAGTTCCTTTTTTCACCGCTAGATGGCGAATGGGTGAGAGGTTTCTCGCAAGCGAAGCAACGTGGCGGAATATGAAGTCGAGAAATTGACATCTTTAGCGCTAATTGTGTCCTATACGATTTGGCACACATGTAGTCTTCATCCAACTAAATTGATTGCTGTTTCCATTGGAAATTCTCGATGCACGAAAGTATTTCTTTATAAATGAGGAAGCAATGTGCAAGGTGGAACCTTGTCCGTTGTTTCCTCATTATTTTCCACCTTTCACGAAGCTTCCTGCGCGAGGAAGCCAAAATTGATCAACGTGTTGCTTCATTTTATGAGTTTGTGAAAGGTAATCAATGATGAGGAAGCAATGGGCAAGGTTCTACTTTGATTTTCTTTCTCTTGAAAGCATAGCCTATTTTTCTTATTAAAAAAATGAAATGAAATGTCTGCGCTGTGAGTATCTATGGGTATTAGGGGTCCCTCAGGATCGTAAACGCCACAAGTGTACCCCACGGGGTGTCCGTATCTATATATGCGTTAGATTGGTGTGGGTTTTCACGGGTTGGAGAGTGAGCGTGTGCCATATATATAGAGAGAAGGGGAAACACGGCTCGGCACTCGAAAGTACACAGCCTCCGCGCTTGCAGTGGTGTGCTTCGTTCTTTCTCCTTTATTTATTCACTTGGGCTCCACCTTCGTGGCAACGGCTCGCGAGTTCCTTCGACAACGGACTGTCATTTCCGTCGCAACCGAGACCGAGACCGGGACCCAATCAACATGAGACCGACCCTCTTTATGTGAGTACCATTTGACATTTTTTTTTTTTTTCATTTCTTCACTCCTTACTTTATCGAAATCTCGTGTTTTATTGAGTTACCAATGTTTCCCAATCTAACGACCAAATAATACTCACGTCTATGTAATTACAATTGAACTTTCTACGAACAAAGTGAACTACGATGAAAATTTCAACATCAGACGAATTATTGAGGGTAAATATAAAATGTATGAAAACGTGATCAGGATTTGTAAAAAAAAAGAAAAAAAGTTGTTCGAAGCTAGATCGTTAGACTCGTCTGTCCATTTGATTTTCGAAATACCAGACACCAAGAGTTTGAGTCTCGACGTTCGTCGCACGAATTCAACAGATTGGAGTTCGGCGGTGGTGTAAGTTTCCATTTTGTTGTTAGGAAATCGGTACGCGATCCATTATCGGTCTACGGACACACGACGCTTTTGAACATCAAATATCAATGTGCCGTAACCGCGATTAATTGCGATCATTGTAAAAGGTACACATAGAGCATTTGATGGCTGATGCCGAAGCGGCGAGTGAACGGACACGAGAGTGAAAACATATGGTTGGTGGTATAGCAAAATGGAAAGTGGTTTTAGCTGAAAATCACGCGCGTGTTTCAGAGCCGTTCACGAACTAGCATACACAGTGTTGTATTTATAGTACATGGTACATTATATATCAATCGTGTCCTGACTCTTGGTGTGTTCACCAAGTAATATTAAACTCGACGTTCGTGTAAACCAGCAACCGCAATTTTAATTACGAAAAAAAAAAAGATAAATAAATAAACAACAATTCGCGACGTTCGTTTCAATGATATTGCGAAAAACGACCTATCGAATTAATTCCATGGAGCAAAAGAAATCATCAAAATTAATAGCATCTTATGTTGGAAATATTAGATCAGTCTTAATACGAAAAAAATGTATATATAAAAAATGTAGTTTTAGAATAATGAAATGAGATTTTTTTCGTTCAGTTAGATCCAGTCGTGAGCTGTAAATAAATTCATTCAGAGAGCCTCGACATTGAGTGAACATAATTTATTGATATCTACAAAAAAAAAATCTACTGAAATTTTGTTAATTATTTTTCATTTCATCATTATCATAAATTTGATGTAAAATTACAAAAAAAAAAAAAAAAGAATCTTTAATTACGTATTTTGTAGTGAAAAGCACTTTCTAACAGCAAAAATTTCCGCAAATTTTTGTTGCGGTTAATTGTTCTTAAAATAATGTTATTAAGAACAATAAAATTTTGTAGAAAAAATATTATCCCACTGGGAAGACAGTCGTAAATAGTAGCTGAAGAAATGTTCAGTTGTCTGTACAGCCAATTATACGGTACAGCAGACGCGGACTACTTGCCCAGCCGTTGCCGGTACTCTTCCGATCGGTATACTTGACGTAAAATTACGTCAGTGAATTCCGCGTGATTGAAGCCCGGTGCTTCTCCTCGTCGGTTCAATCACCTGCCTCTGATTCTGAACTCAGATTGTTGCAATAATCTGCACCACTTTTGATCTTTTAATGGAAATTTTTGGTTCCAAGGATTTCAACGAAAATTTGAAAACTGTCATCAAGGCTTTTGGAAAAGATCGCTGATATTTCAGCTTCATTTGAATTTATTTCAGTAAAGTGAACATTGAAAGTGACATGAATATTAAAAAAAAAATAAATAAAAAAATAAAAAATTCAGGAATATAAAGCTTCCTCTATGAGGAAGCAAAATTGGTTGAATAATTAATACATTTTTTTTTCTGAATTGGAAACAGCCTAAAACAGTCTCAATATTATTTAACTTACATGTAAAAAAAAATGTATATTTGCATCTGTGAAAGGCAAGTTTTTTTTTATTTTTATTTTTTTTCTTTTTTAACAGTTTCTTAAGCTTTGCATTGAGACCTCGCCCTTTTTGCATTTTCCTCCTGCATTATAGTCGCGACGTTAATGACAGTTGAGGCTTGTCTGACCATTGACCGAACCGTTCCACTGCGATCGCTGCGCAATCTGATGAATGACTCAAGGCCGATACGCGTGATCGAATCATTGCTATCGATTAGAGACACTTGAATGCTACTGAAATGCTGCGGTATAAAGCTGCAACTTAACCGTACTTTAAATCTGCATGTACATTGACGTAGAAATTCCACATACATCTTCATCGCCTCCAACAGAGGCAAAAGGCTAAACTCATTAGTTCACCGGTTGCGTCTTTAAATACATACGCATTCTAAACACGTACAACCAACATACCAGAAGTGGGTTTCTTCTGCTAACATCTTTTCTGGGTTCATTGACCGTTTGATTTTAATATATTCGAGACACTTTTTATAAAATTATAGGGATTTCGTTATTTTATCTACGAGAATGCAAAAAGAGTCTTAATTTTTTTGAGTTGGAACTATATTTCCAAATTTTTACTATCAAATATTTTATTCACCATCTGACATATTAAATTTAATGCACAAATGAGATAAAATTGCAAATTTTGATTATTAAACTTTTCCTAATTTTACAACTTCTTTACGTATTATTTTTAATATACAAATTTCTGTAAAAAAGACTTCCTGTTAAAAATATCTGCCAATTTTTTTTACCAATTTTATTCACCATCTGACATATAAAATTTAATGCACAAATGAGATAAAATTGCAAATTTTGATTATCAAACTTTGCCTAATTTTCGAAATATTTAGCATCAATTATTATAATCTTACAACTTCTTTTCGTATTATTTTTAATATACAAATTTGTGTAAAAAAAAAAGCTTCCTTTACCTGTAATGGAAATTTATGGGAAAGCATTTTAAGTGTGTGCATAATAGTTGATCGAAAGGATATAAACCTTTTTGTTGTTATTGGAATGCATATCGATTACCATCAGTGTAATGCATACTTATACCAGTGTTTTCCTGTATAGCTGATATAATACAACGATTAGCGACTGTGAATCAAGTTATGCAAAGTTTTCGTCTTTCTTCGTCGTGGAATGATCAGGAAACGACACTCGAGCGTTTCTCGTGTGTTTAATCACTCTTGCAAGAGAGATCAATTCTCATCCATGGACACGATGTCGTTGATATATATATATATATATATAGTCGATTATATATTGAGAGGAGCAGAGGGAAATTAATGTGAAAATTCCACTGTCGCGTATTACCGTTGTTTCTCCTTGACATTATTGCCGCAATGATTCAAGACATGTTAAACACAACGCGACGATCTTAGACTTGAGAAACGAAAAGACGAAAGTCTCTCGTTGCACAATTTTTCCAAAATTACAGTATCAATTTTTGGCAATTTTTATTCGCAAACTGTCGCATTAAAAACGTATGATTTAAAGTTACAATATTTTAATACAAAATTTACAAATTTTTATAACTTACGAATGCAGTAATGCCATTTTTTATCAAATTTTACATCTAACTTCTATTAGTAATAAAAAATTCAAGTGTTTTTTTTTTTTTTAATTTACAGCAGATATTTTGATCAGTGTGAGAAGAGAATCTTTTAATTGTGATAAACTTGATATTGACCTATTAAAAAAAGGATGTTTTGCCAGGTGGCAAAGGCAGGCGGGTAATGCGGGTCGCTCACAATAATTCTTTTCTGTTTTTGCACTCTACAGGCTTTTGAAAAAGAACCAGTGGGCCCAAAAATTCACAAATAATTTTTGATGAAGCTTCGGATAAACCCTCGTGATATGCGTGTAGCTTTTTATTTTTTGTCAAAATTTGTAAAATTATATTTAATTTAAGAATTTTTTTTTTAGACAACCATTCAAACCTATGGCCCAGTCTCAATTTTATCTCTATCACAAATCCCTACACGCATTCCGGAGCAACTAATCTCAAGCACAACTGACAATTATTTGGGAATATTTGGCCTACTGATTCTCTTTCAAAAGTCTGTGTAAAAAAGATGGTAGTTGGTGACCTCCGTTACCCGTATTCTTTTGATACCCAAAATGGAAGATATTTTTATTTAAGTGCGAAGAATGTAATATCAGATTCCTTTTTTTTTCAGCAAATATATTTCAACGAACAAAGGGAAGGTTAACACGAATGTTATTTACAATAAAAGTTAATGTCAAGTCTCTCAAAAAAAAAAAAAAAAAAAAAAAAAAAAGATCTGTTGCGTCGTCGTTGTACGAGAATAAACGCTGTAAAGGGCAGCATTCAATGCAAGAACAATCATGCAATGAGCCGTGGGAAGGTTAAGGAAATTACTGATCGCTCGATCGACGTGACTCGAAACACATATCGATACGTTGAAGCATCGTCATCGTGCCTCTCTTAGTCCACACGACTCTATATACAGACAAGTTTGTTAGACACTGAACCGTTAAGGCACCGGTGTCCGTTACTCGGAGTGACGTAATTTCGTTTGTAACCACGAACGTAACCGCAAATTGGTACCGCTACAGCACACCTACGAAGGGCTTAACGTTATTCCTGTTTTGTGTTCGCCAGTGCGAACAGGATTTAGTATTAGATTTTACGTCAGTCGATCAAGCAGTTACCATTTTATGGCATTTTTTATAGATTTTTTTTTTTTAATAATTTTCAACATAAATGGATTATAAAAAATATTTGGTATATAATTTGGCGAGAATTGAGTGGTTGAAATTAAAATTTTTTAAATCTTATTTTCGAACAGTTACTTCTTAAGGAATTAAGGGAAAAAAAAAAGCAAATAAAATTTTTTTAAACTTTTGGGAGATGGAAAAAAATATTTCCTGCTGTTTGACGATCTTCGGAATTTCACGCAATTTATTCAATTACGCGGCAGCTATTGCCAAGTATTTTCCGATACTGTCTCGCTGAATACCGCGACAGACAATTCCTCATTGCGAACACCACGCTAGGCTCCTCGATCCGGGTCAACTGAAAGTCCACACAGAAATACTCGTATACTAAGTGCGATGCGAGAGACACGTCGTGTTGCCAGTTTCGACATTCTATTAAAAATTATAGTCAACATTTATTACGACAATATACAATGACGGATTTTAAGTGCGAGATTTTTAACGCTTGATTTGTATGCTTCGAGAACACAAACATCAAAACCCAAACGTTCTTCGCAGTGATGAAATTTTGGTTTATTGACGGTTTTGAAAAATCAAGCAAAAGCCAATCATTGCTGTTCTCAGATCAGAGTTAGAGTTAGGATTAATTTTAGGTGTTAGGAGAAAAAAAAAAAGAAAAAAATTATATCTAATACAGAATTATTGTTAAAAATTTCACAATTTTAATTCAAAGAATGAAATTTAAAAAATTAATAAAAAAAAAAGTTTCAGTAGAAAAGATAGAAAAAAAAAATTTGAAGTATTTTTTCGTGCATATAAAATAGTACGGAAAAATGATCGAGCAATTTGGAAGGGCTCAGGGCTGAACATTTACTGAGTTGGATATGATGGACAGGAAATTTGAGTTAAATGAAACAAAACAAAAATGAAATAAAGACATTTTATTTGATTTGACTTGTTCTTTCTTTTTCTGGGGTGAAGAAACCAACAAACTTGGGATAATTTTGGTGGCCGGAAATAATATGGACCAAGGACATTGAAATATGGAACAAAATATAAAAATACATAAATGAGATATGAAATAATAAATGAGAGTGAATTTACAAAAGCTAAAAACGAAAAAAAGTTAGAAGGGTTGTAAAAATAGCCAGAACGTAGCATTTCGATATTTCCGAGTTCAGATAAATAAAAATCGTTAAAAACCTTAGACATTAAAGTACTTTAGTGAAATTGGTGCCTGACGTCATTGAGATAGGGAAATCGATAAAAAAAAAGTATCGATCATGAATTTACAGAAAAAGTGAATTGACAGAAGTAAAAAACGAAAAAAAAAAGATAGAAGGGTTGTAAAAATAGGCAGATTTTTAGATATTAATTAGACATTAAAGTACTTTAGTGAAATTGGTGCCTGACGTCATTGAGATAGGCAAATCGATTTAAAAAAAAAACTACCGATCATCAATTATTAATATTTGCGATAGTAATAGACGAGGAAATATATGGGTGGTTGCCAATTGCCTTAGGGCAAAAAAAAAAAAATATATATATATATATGTGGTCTCGCAGGCATCGACTACAGATCTCTTTCTCTCTCTCTCTCTCTCTGTCTCTCGTCCCGAGGCTCTCGTTTCACAATTCGTCGAGAAACTTTTAGCCCCGAGCACGTCCACGAACGAAGAGACGTCGGTTGACATTTTTAACGAACCTGAAAGTAAAAGGTGGTACACGCGTGTGGAGTTTGCCGGGCGAAGCTTCGTTTGACTTATTCCATAGAGTTGTTAGCAAATTCTAATTATATCTACGTTGGCTATAATCACACTGTAATGTCCAAGTATTTTAGACGACGAGTCAAACATATATAGTTGATAGCGATCATCTTGGTTGGCGATGAAGTTAAGTGGAAAATGCAAAAGAGCAAAAGGAACGACGACCGATCGGTCTCTTGCATCAACAAATGATAATATTTGATTTCATACGATAAATTTATCGTAATTTCATAAATATATATATTTACTTCGTACTTCAATATGCATTTTCACGCCTGTTGACTTTCACTGACTATAAAAAGATTTCTCGTCATATAGAAATATTTGGAGTCTATTGATTTGATCGCTGTTGTGCAAAAACTTTCGTCAAAATTTTATTTTAGTTTCTTATTCTATAAAATGTTGAGTTTCAACCGGTTTGTCAAATAAATTAGCTGAGATTTCAAAGCTTAAACGACCTTTTTTGTTTTCTCAAATAATGTTAACCCTCTGTTGTTTGGACTATAAAATCTGAACGTTTATTTGGATGAATCTGAAAAAATTCTGAAAAATCGTGTATTACATAGAAATATTTTTTCTAATTTTTTCCACTTTTTGTTGTTGATGAAAAGAGGCCGAAAAAATTTTTTTTCTCGGTTACCAAAATTTATTCGGAAAAATCATTTATGATTTTTTAAGCTGTAGAAAACTGTGAAGGAAAAAATTCCTCAAATGCAAGTTTCGAAAAGAAGGAAGATGATTCAGCCGAGAATCAACAAATTTGATGATTTTTCGTACTGATAAATATCGCAAACAGAATCATGGTTTGATTCTTGTTTTTTTTTTTTTTAATATTTGAAAGCTTCGAACTCTGTTTTTGTCAGAAATTTCTTGAGAAATACTTGCTCGATTATCAAAATTTTAGTTTAAGCATTCAAGCATGAAATCCAAATAACAAAATTTTCAATAGCTTCAATAATCGAATTTTATTTATAATTATAATAAATTTTCTTCAAATGCTTTCGCGTATAAATTAAAATAAAATCAACGCACGTGTAATTTGTTGCAATTCGTTTTCTTCGGGAAATGCGGAACGAATATCGATGATTTCTTTTAGAATGAAATAAGAATCGCGCCTAACTCGCGACATTATTCCCGTTCCAGGCGAATCTCCCGATTTCTTTGGACTTTCACTCGCCTCAAGTTAAAGTTGGAAATAGCAATTGCGATCAATTGACTCACAGTCCGATAGATGTATCGAGTCCATTGCCAATTTACCAGTGACGAATATATCGTCGACGTAATAATAAACTTTTGATGGTCTACGTAAGATGAGGCAAATTTACATAAGCTAAAAAGTGGGTAAAACTCGTGTGACATTTATATAATCGAATGAAAGTGACGTGGTATTTCTGACACCGTTTCCAATGCATCCACACATTTGATTTTGTCCTGTCAAGAAAAAAAAAAAAAAAAAAAAATGAAAGTAAAACACCAATTGGTGTGGCAATTGGTTGGATTTTGAAGTTTTAGCTTTAATTTTACTCTGTATATCTCTTTGAATCACGAAATTCTTTCGTGACATTCACGAGTGCCGAGCGAGCCGATCGCGTGGATCCTAACATATATAACATTTTGTGTGTGTGTGTGTTTGTGTGTGTGTGGTGTGTGTGTGTGGTGTGTGTATGGGGGCCGATACCGCGTGCCACAGGATCGGCCAGCCAGAGAAAGTGAGATTGGAGGTATACGTGAATGTCACAGGTCAAAAAACCACCTGGCGCTGATGGTGTTTGCTGGTAACAGTGGCAGAGCGTCCAACTAATGCACTCGTAAACATTTTCTTTCGTAGGTTCAAAAAAATCTGTCTACATGTGGCTTAAAAAAAAAAAAAAGGGTTGCAAAGTAGAACCTTTTGCACGTAGCGTCATTTTTTTTTCGTTCGCCATTCATCAATGCCTCTTGTATAAACAATGGTTAATTAATATAAAAATTTATTTTGACTTTCTCATAGAAAAAAAAAAAAAAATGAGGAAGCAATGTGCAAGATTCTACTAAGCAACTTTTTTTTATTTAGTATTTGAATAAAAGGCATCAATTAATTTTTCTCCAGCTGGTAAATTAGGGTAGAAATTTAATAATTTGTCTTTAGAAATAATAATTTTTCTTTCTGAAAAGTCATGTTTTTTTTTTTTTTCATTTTCTCTGATATATTGTCAGTAATGAGATTTACAGTTTGATTAATAATTAATTTTATTTTTCAGATTGCTAGCGCTCTGTCTGGTTGCTCTATGCAGAGCAGCCGACGAATACGAGTACGAAGATGAACCTGCACCATCCCCAGTAACACCAGCACCAGCCAGACCAGCCGGCAGACTCGGCAGTCTTCTATCGCCACGTGGACGAGCACCTGCTGCAAGGAAACCTGCTCCGGTAAGTTCATATTGCACTGGTTTAAAAGAAAAATATATTCTACGTTTTTTTTTTGTCCCCGAATATTTGGCTTCGAGTAGAAAAAATACTATTATGAAAATGTGCTGTAAAGTTTCGTTATTTTTATTACAGAATAAAAATTTTAGACAGTCGAGCCAATTTTTTTTATTTTTCCGGCCTTTGTCGACAAAAAATGTATGGACATTTTTTTGGATGCGACACATGATTTTTGAGATTTTTTTTTTCAGATTATTCCAAATAAATGTTGAGATTTTGATTAAATAATCTCAAATTAGGCTTTTTTTATTAATGATTATTTAATGTTCATTATAAAATAAAAAATGCATTGGAAAAATTTGAAAAAAAAAAATTCTATAGATCATGTGTTGCATACAAAAATTGCGCAAGTTGTTGCTGGTCAAAGTAAAATCAAGATAACATATCAAATAAAAGAATCGACTGGAAAAGAGAAAACCACAATTTTTTTTTTCTGAATTCCAAGGTTCTATATTACGATGTAATTACTAATGAGATATATTTTGAAATTGATGTGCAGGCAACATCGACGACAGCCAAGCCAGTAGAGCAAATTGTCGAGGAAGAAGTTGAGGAAGATGAGGAAGTACTCGAAGACAGTCAAGAAGAGGAGGTAGCGCAGCAAACCACAACGACGGAATCTTCAAAGAAACTTCGAGGAGGCGTCAGGCCCTTCAGGTACTATTATTCTCTCCATTACTTTCATTTTTCAGATTCTAATCAATTATTCGACTCATGTTGCTTGCTTACACTCACGCAACTCGCAATAGACACTCGCGGACACTTGTATATGGGGCATTCCACGCATTAATTCGACAGTTGTAGGGCCTATGATGAAAAAGGCCTCCTGATTTTTATAAAAAATATTACCCAAAAAATCTTTCTTTTTATAATGACCCAAAAATAAAAAGAAAATTCCAAATCACAAAAAAAAAATTGGATTACTCAAAAAGTAATTTCACTCAAGAATGAAATATTTGATGGAATTTGTAGCTCAATTATCAAATTAGTAAAAATACGTGAGTCTTTCTTTTTTTTTTTTAAATATTACCGAAGTGTTGAAAAAAAAAAAAACAAAAAATTTCAGATCAAACCAGGATCTGTTGGCGGCTCTGAAGAGGAGGCGGGCACAGGTAGGCACTGCCAGTCATTCCCGCGAGACTTCGACAACGCAATCATCCGCAGAGCCCACAACTCCAAAGTCTAAGTATGTCTTTTTTTTTTAATTTTTCTTTTTAACACACTTTTTTCCCTTCTTTTCAGTCGAAAAACTGTCACGCTATTTACAAAATGACTCCAACGATAATAACAATGAGAAACGAATTTATACAAATTTCAGGTCATCGTCAGGTGCACGCAGTCGAAACGGCGCGGTGGCTGAGAGCTCCTCCAGGGCACCGACCCGCGGTAGATTCGGTGGCAACACGAGGGGCAACAAACCCGTCCAAGAAGAGGTCGAAGAAACTCAGCATGACGAAGTGCAAGTCAAGCCCAAGCCTTATCGCAGAGGTTGAAATTGAAAATTAAACGAAAAAAAAAACAAACAAACAAACAAACAAACAAATAATTTCATTAGAGATGGAACGAATATGTTTCATGATTCAATATTTAAATTTGATGACGAAGAATTCGCATGATGAAAATATTCCGCTATATATGCGAGTTCGCCCCCCTCCCCCCCAACCCCCACTCTGTCCATCTGACAATTTTGACTGAAATCACAAATCCCCCTTTTTTATCTTTGGTCGCATCAATTATAAACTCCAACCTATATATATATATATATATATATATATATATTTTTTTTTTTTTTGCAATTAGCTTATTCTCTTCTTCCACAACGCGAGACAATTGTGATAGAAGTTTCGGAGCAAGGTCCTATAATAGCCATGTCAATTGTCATCATTTGACTGACGTTTTGATAATTCTGTTAAACGACGTATAAGAATAAGAATGAAAAGAAGAAAGAAAAAAAAAAGCAATTTTTATAGTAATAGAAAGCGGGAAAGCGCGTTGACAGGTCCGACGATGTTTCGACCAATGAGCGTTAAGGCGTGAAAAAAAAAGTAAAAAGTAAAAAGAGCAAAAAAGTATCTAAGGCAATTTGTACAAAGGGACATCTGTGTAATAATCGTATAGACACATATTAAAGGGTGTCCAGATTGCCTGTCGTCAAC
Source organism: Perithous albicinctus (assembly GCA_964016905.1). Lineage (NCBI taxonomy): Eukaryota > Metazoa > Arthropoda > Insecta > Hymenoptera > Ichneumonidae > Perithous > Perithous albicinctus. The sequence goes on along the minus strand of OZ024693.1, from coordinate 22,276,850 downwards.
TACGTAAAATATTGTATAAATGTAAATTAATTATAATGAATAAAGCATAAAAATCTGTCTGAATAAACGAATCTGGGAAAAAAAATTCATAATTTTTACAATTATCAATCATTTAATGACCAATGTGCGTATAATTGATTTTATGATTCACGGTTTTTCATTCCCGGAGGCGTTGCTGGAATCTCACGCGTCTCCTTCCTTTGCACGTTTTTGGTAATGACGTATTACAATTTATTCTCACTCGTAGGAGTCATGGAATTTCATTTAAAAGTCGTTATTGCCAATTGCGAAATATACATCATGCATAGAACAACGAAGATCGACGAACTTATAGTGTCGTTCTTCATTGAGACACTGGAGGATAAATGCCTCGTGGAATCGAGTAAAAGGTGAGAGTACGATCTTTCGATTTGAACTTTTGTCCGAGAAATGGAACAATAGACGAGATGGGCCGCATGGATGAGAGTCCCCGATAGGTCGAATTGTAATACAAACGGGCAGCCGCAAAAACCGAGTTTTAGTTTATCGTAATTTATTTAAATGAGATGAGGAATACGCCTGCTGCGGAATCAACTGTTTCGTTTAAAGATATTGAACAGTCGGTCTGCGTGTAATACTACCATGAGAATTTAAACGACCAACTTGCGTTCCCGTTTCGGATCTCGGTACGTGCATGACTTTTCAAACTGACGTATATGCACTCTCGAAACGCTAACGGATTTTTAATCGTGCACCGAGAAGACTTCTCTGTGACAGCTTAAAGGATAGATGTGCAGTACGAGTACCTTGTTTTCGTCGTCTTGTAAATTCCGATTGAGCAGTTGTAACATTTTTTTATGTTCCTTTGGTACTATTTGATTCTTCGTAGAAAGTTAAACTACATAGAAATATTTTTAAGTGTAATTTTAACATGTGTAATAGATATATATATTTTTTTTTTCGATAATAATAGTGAGTTTTACACAAAACTTACTAGATATGAATTTTGGTTTTGTGAATTTGAGAAAGGTTTTGATTCGAAATCCCAACTAAAGATAAATTACATTTTTGTTTTTTGTCAACTTTCTTTGGTGTTTAACGAAGTGAGAGATAAATTTCAAGTGGCTGCAGAGCATATCCGTAGACTTGGAGATATTAACGAAAGTGAGAGGAGCCGAGAATTGGATGGCCTTGAGCAGCGAGGAAGCGTCGAGGAATATTTCACTTACGAAGACCGTCTGCGCCATCACATTTCTTTCTCGCTCTGACGACGATGAGCCGTCGAGAGGATACATCGTACAGACTCGATTAATGGAAAAACTGGATGCAGGAATCAAGTACAGAATAAACGGTTTCAAATAAGAGAGCGAAAGAGAGAAAAATGAATTAATGAGAGGAGATAACCGAAAACGGAAATAAACATTATGTGACGTTCAAATTATTATAAACTTCGAAAATGTGAATACACTCTCACAGACATTCTTACAGACACTCTCACGGACATTCTTACAGACACTCTCACGGACACTCTTACATACACTCTACAGACAGTCTCATAGACACTCTTACAGATAGTCTCACGGACACTCTCACAGACACTCTTGCAGACACTTTTACGGACACTCTCACAGATACTCTCACGGACACTTTTACGGACACTCTTACAGACACTTTTACGGACACTCTCACAGATGCTCTCACGAACACTCTTACAGACACTCTCACAGACACTCACAAAAATTCGCACAAACATTCTTACAGACACTCTCACAAACACTGCCAAAAATTCGCACAGACACTCTTACAGACACTTTCACAGACACTCTCGGATTCGAATAAGAGAGCGAAAAGGAGAAAAAGAGAATCAATAATTACAAAACAAAAAAAGGAACTAAAAATTGTGTGTCGTCTATATTATTATGAACGTCGAAAATATTTCTTTCTCTTAGCAATGCATTGAATTTTGTCAATAAAGAAATGTGAATAAAAAAAAAATCAGTTTATCCCAATAAATGATTAAGGTAACACTATAATTATTTTGTATCTTGTAGTACCGAGAGAAATATATACGAATACAGTAAAAAAAAGGACGCTAAAGACCGCTTGTGCAATTATGTACAGTCGTTAATAAAATGTAAATTTCACACTACGACGATTAACACGTAGCAAATGTACCACCAGGTGCCAGTTAGTAATATATTAGGTATATTGCCTACGCTCTCTGTACCCTAATCAAGAATCATTCGCAGAAGCCCGCATTTCACTACGAGCAGTCATCCTTGACGGCGTTCGCGTGGCATTCCGTCAGAAATTTTCCCGTTTCACTCTCGGCGAGTAATACAGGTAAATGATAGGCGGATCTAACGGGATTCTAGTAGAGGAAAACTGAATCGACGTGCTGCATCCGCACGAATACAACCGGTACGACACCAATATATTTCACACGTGAAAGACAAGCGACACTTTTATCACTTAAACTTTTATTTTTTCTTCGTTAAACCTTTGACTTAAATCTGAGAACTCTGTAATGCGGTTGAAATTTCAAAGGATTCTGATTTCCTTTTCTTTTTTTTTCATAATTGCCACTTATGCGAAAATCGAATCAATGAACTCAAATTTATTGTACATGTCCAACAGTTTTAATTTCATATTTCAATATATTGACTCTGCTATTGTTTCCAAAAATAAAAGCATCCTCTATGAGGAAGCCAAAATCGATCACCACGGATGTCTTCATAGAGGAGACTCTGTTGGATTACGGACTCAAAGAATGAGGAAGCAATTTGCAAGGTTCTAGTTTGCAGCTTTTTTTTTTCAAGTCTCTGTGAAACAGAATTTCTCATCCCCTCTACAGCCAAGATAACAATTATTTCTCGGTTAGTCCTGCGAGCAAATATTGTCGCAGCTTATAAATAGCGTTCCTACAAGTGGGCAGGTGTCTTAATATATTTCCTAGAAAGAATGGAGTATGAAATAGTGATTAGGTAGGAAAACGTTTTCTCAGTTGGGTCAAAAGCTGTGTGTTTTTTTTTTTTAATAAAAAATAAATATCTCGCAAAAAGATTTCAACATTTATCTGCAATGATTTTCCGATGATTTTGTAAGAAAATAAATATATAATCTATATCTAAACATAGCGAGAGACGAGTACACATCATATGAAAAATTACCAGTTAGCAAATATTGATATTAATTTTTTTTTTTTAATTTTTAGAATGAAAAACGAACAGCATCTCGATTGCACAATTGTAAGAAGACGGGTTCGCTTGGTCCAGCGAACCGCACTTTGCTTAAAAGAGCTCCGGGCATCGTTTGCCAAGGTAAAAGGTACACAGACCGCGGTAGATTGTGTATTACATGATATATACATATAGACGGAACCAAGATAGTAGCGTCGCAAGTTTCTCTGACCTTTTCTGTAATGTCAGCATGCGCAAGCCCCGTTGATGGTGATGAGGCATAAAGAATCTCCGTACGAGATTGACCCCCCTTTCCCTTCCCCTCCGCCCCCCTCCCCCCCTCCCCCCGCTCTCGTGTCAAGACCCTACGATTATTATAGCTTGAAAAATGTTGACTAGACGATCTCTTGGCGGCTAGACAAGAAATACAGTCAATCGGCTCATCAGACGACATTAATAAGCTATTGTATATATTCGCCGTCGAGAATTCACCACATTTCATTCTAGATTTATTTCACTTTCTTTCATCATTCACTAGGAAGTCGCAGGAAAATTCTATTATACAATAGAAAAATATTTTTAATTGCAATATTACATTTAATAAGAAAAGAAGAAGAAAAAAAAAAAGAAAGACGACTCAGGTGTTACGTCGTCAAAGAGACTTTTATATTGTCTGTGAATTTCGCGAGGGTCTTCAAAGCGAGAGGATTGACATGCGAATATATCGTTATCCATGAGTACAAGTTGACAGACATTACGCTATTTTTTTTTTTTTCTCCTATAGTACTCGTGATGCACTGACGTATATAGAGTAGAATAGTAGATGCTCATCGTACACGTGGATGAGTCGTGAACAGAGAGGCGATGAAGTGGATTGCAAAATGAGGAAATAATTATGGAAATGTCGAGTGCAAAAGCAAACTCGTCGCGGTGTGTAGCTTTTAGAGCAACAGCCTAGCACACTCGTAGCCCGAGCAAGTTATTATTTTTCGCATCGTATATATATTGCGCGAGCTAACGGTGCATGGATGCACTGCTCTCAGTCATTCTTCGAGGCTGGTCTAGCGCGGCGTGCTACGCAACGAACAAGCAATCATATCGTGTATATTATATACCAGACTACTCGCACCAGTAAACAGGAGTACATCAGAGATGGGAATGAAATTTAGCTTTAAAACTTCTTGGATGGAAAAAAAAGAATTAACATAGCACATGATTCTCATGGGATACCCCATTTATGATTTTTTTGTAATATTTTATAATTTTTTTATACCTTGAAATAAAATTTAGTACGAATTATAGTGTATAAGCATGTTATTCAATCATTTGAAAATTTTCGCTCAAAATAAGGAGACGATGGGAATGAAATAAAAACCTGAAAAAAAAAAAAAAAGAATTAGGGAATATTTTGTTACCATTTGGAGCCGATTTTTCCTGCTCCAAAATGACATATTTTCAAACCCCATACAAGGACCACCCTAATCAATAAATGGGGTATTCCACCTGATAATTTCAACCTCATTCTGACCCTAAACACCCTTCCAATTACGTCGGCAATTTTTTTTTATATGGATTGACGTAACTCTAAAACACTCTCTCTCGCAAAATATAACTCTCACATTTTCCAATAAAATAAACATTGCACACACGGTAATTATTCCATAAAAAATCTGAGTGAAATGTTAAATATCTTAATTTTCTCACAAGGTACATTTGCTCTTAATCACCTACCAACAAAAAGTCCCAATAAATCAACAATCTCAAAATCATAATTTACTTGTCCATCGATGGGAAACCTAAAAATTGTTATTCTCACCAACAATCGCAGTCAAAATTGAATCGCAAATTTAGCCCGATGCTTCTCACCGCTATCTCGAATGTGTTAGATCGATTTCCTTCGCTCGCGCCGTCGTTCCTATCACGTGAATACCAAAAGAAACGGGTGTGAGAACTAATGCACGAAAACGAGGGAATACAAATTAAGTTAAAAAATGTATGGCAAACTCGAGAGGCGGTTAAACGCGGGAAGAAACACTGTCTGTATGTGTGTATGTGTGTGTTATTCCTTGTGTGGAAGTGCGCAAAGGACTTTCTCCGCACGGGGCGGAGATCCTTATTTCGCTTTCCCTGATACGCATGTATTCGAGCGCGAGCGAGCAAGCAAAAGCGGACGAGCACGCACGCATAACACACGGCTTGTGTACCGGTCACGTTCACTCGTGAGAGAATCGATATATTTATCCGCCTTCCTCAATTCCTATTAAATGATATATTCGCTGCTCTGTCAATAGCCCGATTACATCTAATTATATACACACGATGGACACATTCGATTTGGTATGAAGAAGAAATAAAGTGAGGCACATCAATGAGAGCAGCTGTTAATTAAGTAGCTATATATATTTATCGCAGAACAGCATAGAACCAAATTCAATTTCCAAATTGATCAGTCACTGTTCTTTTTTTTTTTTTTTTTTTTTTTTTATTTCATCAACTAATCGCCTACGGGTTCTTTTCACCACTCATATTATACGAATACTAACGTAGTACTTGATCGTATCCGATCGATCTTCTCGCGGAGGCGCCAACATGACGACAGAATAGAAGGCTCGTTTATTTCTTCTTTTTTTTTTTTCTTTGTTTTTATTTTCTCTCACTTATTCTAGTGTGCGGATGTGAACTGCGTATCAGATTCGTATAAGCGAACATCGAACGGGTACGAGGCACATTTAGATTCAAGGTAGATGTGATGGCTTTTCTATGATACGATATGATAACGTTACGTTGAAGGAATTTTCGATCGTCGACGTGAAAATCAGAGAGCATTCCTCTCGCAGAGAAAGAAGATAACAGGTTCAAAGTAGAACTTTGTACATTGCTTCCTCATTAATTTCGATTTTTCACAAAGCCAACATTGATCTACATAGATCTGATTATTATTGTCATTGTGTAATCTGAAACAAGTAATAGAAAGAAAAAATGAAAAAGAGCCAAAGTTGCAGGATCGTCGTTGAAAAACTTCAATGTTAAGGTTACTATGTCTTCAGCAGTGTCGCGAGGCGACGAAACTCACGGGTGTATCGTCCGGCTGACAAGAGTGGGTCAAGTTGATATCCGGTTGAGATATTTTTGGCTCAGGAATTGTCTCTTTTTTCTTGGACTCTGTGGCCAATGTTGAAAATATATAACTGGCGAAGAAATCTCGCCGTCGTTCCCTCTTTCACGCGTTACATTTTATATTTCTCTGGGTTGGTTCCTCGATTCAACTGACAAGCAAAAGTGACTCGGAATCCTCGATGCCTGAGTAAAAGTCATCAACATCGAACATTTCGGACACTAAATCTTCAGGGATATTAGACAGTAATTGATTCGAGTTGATGAAACACAAATCTCTAATCTATTTCTATCCACGATAGCGATGATGCTATAGATCGGATATTTGAAAGTCAAAAATTTAGCATTCAATATTTTATGACTAAAAATCAAGAGACACAGTTTTATGAATAAATTTTGAAAAATCAACAACAACTGTAATAATGTTACAAGGAATTTCTGAAAAATAGATGAAAAATGCGTCGACCTGTAAAGAAATTACGTGAACGAAAAATTGATATGTTTTACAGGACCGCAAGCTTGTACGCATTGTTGCATAGCGGAATCTGACCGCAATTTAGCGAAGCGAACCACGCGTTCGTGCATTCGCGCCAAATTACACAAAACATTCGCACCTAACCTTACGAAAGAGAATTTTTATGAAAGTATTACGTCTAAAAGCGAGGCTGTTACGGGAAATCCTAAGGTAGCCGGAGGTTTATATTACAATCACAGAGAGCGCACGAATATATAAATATATATATATATTTTAGGCGCTTGTCTCGTGTCGGGTGAAAGTGAACATCAATTCGCCAGTATAGTTGTGGGCTGCATATACGGTACTTTGGGGACTTTATAGCCATTGCCGAGTTCCCAGAACCGGACGTCCTCGAGAAGGTCCATTCTCCTCTGCTACGAGAATCAGGTGTCAAGGTCATATATGGTACGTACTATATTTGCCTGATTTTTGAAACAATGGTAGCGGGAGAACGATCAGAATCCGGGAATTTGTTGTTCAATGTGTTGCTTTATCATACTAAGGTTTGTTTTAATACGCAAAAACTTGGGATTTGAATTTCCGGGTGTTGAAAATAGAGTTAGGTCAAATGCATGGATATTCAAAGACAAGCAAAAAATTTCATATTATTTCCACGCGTAGAGGGATCAGAATTGTTTTTTCTCGTTGAAAACTTTTTAACTCTTTTCACGCATAGACCGATCAGAATTCTTTTTTCTTGATGAAAAGTTTCAATCTTTTCTCACGCATAGACCGATCAGAATTCTTTTTTCTCGATGAAAAATTTCAACTTTTTCTCACGCATGGACCAATCAGATTTCTTTTTTCTTGTTGAAAGATTTTTAACTGTTTTCACGCATAGACCGATCAGAATTCTTTTTTCTCGTTGAAAACTTTTTAACTCTTTTCACGCATAGACCGATCAGAATTGTTTTTTCTCGTTGAAAAATTTCAACTTTTTCTCACGCATGGACCGATCAGAATTCTTTTTTCTGGTTGGAAAATTTTAAACTCGCTTCACGCATAGACCGATCAGAATTTTTTTTTCTCCTTGAACATTTTTTAACTCTTTTCACGCATAGACCGATCAGAATTCTCTTTTCTCGTTGAAAAATTTTAAACTCTTTTCACGCATACACCGATCAGAATTCTTTTTTCTCGATGAAAAATTTCAAACTCTTTTCACGCATAGACCGATCAGAATTCTTTTTTCTCGTTGAAAAATTTCAACCTATTTTCACGCATAGACCGATCAGAATTCTTTTTAAAACGACATTATCAATATCGAGCTTAAATTTCTCACGCAACTAGATCAGTTACATCTCTTTATTCATCATAACTTACTTTGCAAATGAAATTCAAATACAAAAATACATATGTAAGGTAGAACCTTGCACATGCACGTACGCGAATTCTTGATTCCTTGGATCGGAACGAGTGCACAGATGCTGCCTCGTTGAATTTTCTGAATAGCTACGTCGTTGTAGCAGCCTGATCTGATTTTCCAATGTCACGGAACGCGATTGTAAAGTCCGAGTAAGGTCGACTGTTCATCGGAGATAAGTGCTGCTTTTCAACAAGTTCTGTTATGATTATAAATATCAGGTTTAAAAGGCATGTCCCTCGTTCTTACATGGGTGGTTTCATAAAGAATTCGTTGATTCATATAATCGTACATACTTGTATTTCATTAATTGATTAAAATAACATGAATTTGTTGGTATCTTCGACTAGAAATTGTAGCCCGTAAATACATATAGATACAAAGCACTCAAGCGTAATATAGATCACCGAGAAATGCTGTTATGCGCCTAAATTTCGAAAACTCACAAGTGTAAAAAATACCTCATCCATTTTTTTAGTAATATTAAATGTTCCTCTCAATTTTGTATGAATAATAATTATTCATTACCGATTAAAAATTTAAAAAATGACCTTATGACGTTATGTCGTCGCAATGTCAAGCATGAAAAGGTTGATTCAGTGAAGCGTGTAATCTATCGTCTATTCTCAAGTGTCGAGATACGCGGCAGCGATTCAAGACAAGTATAGACAATAGATATGGCCGCCAAGAGAGGCGGGTCACGGCGCTTTTACTCGAAAGAACGGATTTTCCGGTCCAATTATAGTCTATACTACAGTACGTAACGAATACCTATTGACTTCACGCTTCTCGTCCACACATCTACAAAGGCGTACTTTTATACTGTAGTGCATGTATATAAAAAAAAAGAGGCAACTAACACAAACACAAAGGTTGAGCACGAGCCAGCAGACATAATGTGAGCAGCTTACGACGAAACGCGTGGAGAAAGTCAAATTTTGATTCGCCTCTCTTGCCCATTACGTGTGCGTATTCTATACATATATGTGCATATGTGTTACACTCACATCCGTCGAGTGGGCTCCACCGTGGACAGCAAAAGCGTATAAACCGTTCGCGTTCGCATCAGCAGCAAATTACGTGTAGGCAGTGCGTATATACTACTGTCTCTCGTCCCGGGAGTCAAGGAGCATGCCACTTATGTATATGCCCGATTGGAATTTCTCTGCCTGCTGGTGTTTTGTACTGGGCGCGGCACATATTGTTTGCGCCGACGCTTCTTCCTCTTCCCTCGGTTCATCCTCTTTCACTCTTCGGATACAGTCATCAGCATATGACGGTCATCGCCATTATTGCTATTCGTGTATTACTTGACTGACTGCATTTTTCAGAGATCGACCAACGGACAAAACTCTGAATTGGTTCGCCGTTGCGACTGTAGAGGACAATCGAACTGGGACGCTCCCAGAGACTGATTTTTCGAAGTCCCCATGAGACCGCCTCCCAGGACCTGGTCTTTTAAAGGTCTCCATGAGAATCCCACTCTCAGGGTCTGATTTTTTCTTTACTGTGGGTGGTTGACTTAGAATTCCAGTGAGGTGTGTGTCTGAAACATTTCAATGCACTGCATTAACGTTCTGGGTATAATCTACAAATACATTTGCTCGAAAAGGGCGTCCTTTGAGCAATAAACACGTTTCAACGATGGGCAACACACGTATAAGTGCATATGGTTAGAGTTCCCAGCAAAAGACATATGCCGAGACGTGTCTGGGATTTTTGAAAGTACAGAAAACGCGCGTGCCAGAGACATCGAGCAGAAAGAACTGTATAGGAGAGACATCGAACGTCGCGTACATTGGGGATTCAGCGTGCGAGTCTCCGTCCTCCGCGAAAGTGCAGCCAAGGTCCTCCTCTCGTCGAACGAACGAGCTGACCGAGCCACGCACGTCTGACCATCACGTATCCCCGTTTCCATTTCCACTGGGCCCGCGGGATCGCACGATACCGCTGACCAACTACTTTTTTCTTTTTCTCTACTTCTCAATCGCCAAATTCCGTGAATACTTTGGAAATAAATAGTGGACGATTTGTGTATTTTTTCGACCAGCATCGCTCATTTGTCATTGATCATTAATTTCAAGCCTTGAAATCACAACACATGACCTTCCATTTGCTCCTCTTTTGCTGCGCTTTGAAATTATCAAAAAAAGAAAAAAAAAGAAAACTTTTGGTATTGACACTTACGACTTCGATTTGCTGTAACCCAAGCTTTCCAAAATTGGTTGCGACAACAAACTCATAAATGCTACAATCACTTCGAATGACCACCTTAACGATTCACGATTAGTTCATACGGGTGGCTAATAAGCACGCGTCAAATTTAAAGGTTGAGGCTGCCATTCGAATTGTTGGTGACAACAAATCGGTTGGGTAATGTTCCGAATCACAGTTGGTTAGCGCAACTGATAGCTAATCAAAATACCAATGAAACACGGTTCATGTAACCAATTTTTTTCTTCTTCTATCAGAACAAATATCATAAATCATAACCGAGTTGCAATTGAATTAGCCTAATCGATTGGTTGTCTCCGTTTATTTTTTCGACAGTGCCAACGCATCTTTTTCTTTCCCTGTCAATACTTATTTTCTTTTTCGCCAATCGGACATCAATGATTTAGCAAGGTCTCTGATCTGAAGGAAAAAAAAATTGCACATAGTAACACACCGAGTGTTTTGCAATATTAGCATATTGGTACATGACATACCCCGGTGAAACGGTGTGACAGTAGCTTTAAGTCTGTGGGGCCCACCTCTTGTGCCCTCAACATTACATCCGGGTTCTACAAGGCAAGCGTCACACTCGCGGCATTGCGCTCTCAACGACGAACTGAGCTGCCATGATCGCGCTGTAAGAGCTGCATTCCAGAAGTCGTGAGTGCGTCTCTCTCTCTCTCCATCTCTCAGAAAACTCTCACTCTCAGCGCGTTGTCCCTCGATTATATATCGAGAAGCGAGAGGACAATGAATATAATCCTGTATAAAGGAGTCTCCTGTAAATATGCTGTTGGTGCAACATCACGTACAGCATCACAACCACCTCTTAATAATTATTGCTGCAAAAATCCAGCTCTGGAACAGAAGGTTACAGACACGTTTTTTTTTTTTCTTTCTCCACTTGTCCTCTTCCTCTACTTCTTCCTTTTCTCAGCTTATCCTAAGTGTTCACGACTGTATTATTATTCCACGAGGTTGCGAGGCAATGCACATGCGATATTTAAAATACAGAGAGCGGTAATATCGTCTGGACTACTGTTGCACCTGACTGTCCCGATTCATCGGGGCGAGCTATGGCTACATCGCAGTCAATGGCCGGCTCATATTTAGCCTTCGATACCGCCCGGTTCGACCGGACAAAAGCTTCTCACGTGACGGATATACCAGTAGTCCCATCCGGAGAATACTAATTTCTCGTTCTTCAACCGTGCGATGTACCGAGTCGAATAAATTATCGTAACAGCGCCAAGGGATAAGCGGCTCGGCTACCCGGAGAATGCACGTATAAAACGCACGCATATCAACAGACAGAGGATTCGACGCATCCGAATGCGGCGAAGAAATCGTCATCCCATTTCTTCTTCGTCATCGTCGTCGGCGAAGACAAGAAGCAACGTGGGCAGACGCTCTCCGGTATACTTCCATTCGTGAAGTATACAAAGTCGACTAGTCTCGTTATGTCATGGATCTTATGTATACATACGCTACATGGTATAGCGATGCTGGAATAAATAAGGATTATAAATTAATTGTATAGGTTGCAGATTTTATTGAAATTTAAGAAATAAATATTAAACAGAGTGTCTAAGAATTGTAAATTAACTTTTTTTTTCAATAGCATCTTTAAAATATGTAGGTTTTATTGAAATTTAAAAAAATGTGGTGTCAAAGTTTTTATCGATTATTATTAAAATTATTTTGAAGATTCTTCAAAATAATTTATTTATATATAAATGTAAATTAATTAGAATTATTGTATTTGAATTTAAAAAAAATGCAAATGAATGATTTATCATCTTGAATTTCAAGAGAATTTATAATTAAACTTATTAAAAGATTTCTATTTATTTTGAATAGGATAAATATATTATGATGAATGAAAACATAAAATTTAATCAATTATATGGAGTTATTTGTGTATAGGAAAATATTCATTTAACACAGCAACAATTTGAGTTATTATTTATTCAGTGTTCGGAACAAAATTATTTTCTTTTTAAGATCATTTTGTGGAGTTCAATTTCGTTGGGATATAGTCACATGGGCCAATTCCGGCAAGGCTTTATCAGGATATTCTTAAGATGAAGAACATTCTTAGGATATCGTGTGCAGGACACGAAACAAACCAAAAAAAAATAAAAAAGCAGAGAGTGAAAGTGGTATCCCGGTGTTTTCAATCACGATGCGCTGAGAAGAATAAACCTTGAGGGGAACTCACAAGGGTAAGAGACGTAGCAATGCAGACCCCAGCAAAACGTCACCGCAGTCAAACTGGTCCCCTGGCATCAGATCCAAGTGTATTCTTGGATTCTCGAAATGGAACTGGTTCCACGACTGAGACTTAACTAAAATACCTCTTAAGGTGTGTCAACCGCTATTTCGCGAGTTTATGGAAAAACAAAACAAAAAAAATGCTGCAGCGATATATTTCGCGTAGAATCATCTTTTTTTCATAAATGAAATTGGCTTTGACGTGAATTTGCAAAGAAATAATTGGGTATAATATTGAACAAAAAAAAAACGTACCTTGTGTAGGGACATCATTGGATTCTACGTAAAACCCCGGCTGTATTCTGCAGCTCATAATGGGACCAAGGTCGAACCATCGCCGGGGTTTTTTTTTCCCGTTTTAGGTAAGTCCACTAAAAATATAGGTAGGAGATTCTCGGTAGTTGGGTTTTAATGATGATCGACCAAATTGAGACTCTACGTTCACCTTGCGTAATGTGCAACAAGTTACAAAGACCTCTGGAGTGTGATTAAGAGAGGCGGGGGGAGGGGGGGAGGGGATTATAGGTTATAGCACGACGCTTTGCGAATGAATCGCGGATTATTCATTAACGCTCCTATTGCGCTGAGATCACTTATGACCTGATGAACCCAACGCGAATATATACCGTTGTGTCACCTGTACAATATTGAACCTCTTTACATTTCTTCACATATGGGAGACTCTACGCTGATTTGGCCTGGGTCTGACCCTCAATCTCTCGAATTTCGTACCCGTTTTTTTTGTATGACATTCTCCCAACTCTTCAGAGCACTAAAAAAAAAAAGAAATGCTCAAAAAGAATGATCGCACTTTCGCGAATTAAGGACCACCCTAAGGTCCATTCCTTTGGTGTATATCTTCGCGTATAGAAAAGACTAGGAGTTCAGGATGGATTCCAGAGCAGAATCCATTATGGAGCCCTCGTAATCCAGGATGGATTCTAATCGCAATCCATTACGGAGTCCAGGAAATCCAGGATGGAGTCTAGGCGCAGTCCAGGATGGAATCCAAGATGGATAATGAGATCGGACCAATTCCCATTCTTCACCCTTCAGACTGAATCCGGGACTGGCCAGAGCCCATCCTGGACTCATCATATTTCCGCGGAATAATTTATTACCGCATTTTTGTTAACAGTTCCACAGATTCGATTCCTAACGAGCCATCCTGCTTATTCGATCATTTCTCCAACGACAGAGCTATACTATTCGTGGATTCCCTACAACAGTTGGCCTACGGGTGTCGAGAATTTCCACAAGTCTCTCGGAATCAGGGACTGCCTCTGGCCTGTTGGAACGACTGTGGCACACCGTTCGACGTTGTCGAATGGTGTCCACTTTTCATATGGCTGGTGGGGTTGTACCATCGACGGTCGTGGTGGGTGGCGTATAAGTAGAGGTCTGCCTTTGCCGGCGTTCTCATACCCTCACCACGTCCTTCGACTGCCTCTTACTTTTACTTTTTTACGACTCGTCGCCGTACAACGAAAGTCCAGAATCCGTTCGGACGGAGAGCAACGACTCGAGCACAAACTCTCGTCCAGCTAAACTTACTGGCAGCTAAATCAGTTGCTGCTAGAAGATTCGGGTGTACAGACTACATTTCTTACGCGAGGAGAGACTCCAAACAAATTGTATTTAAAATAATTGTATAAAATCGTGTGATTCCATCGAGTTTTAAGAGATCGTCGAGCAACAACAACAACAACAAAACGATCATGATGAACCAGTGAAAAGTGAACAAATTAAATAAATAAAAAGTTATTTGCCTCGAGTCTAAGCGTATACAATCGAATCGAGACAACAAACCTGAGGATCGGTGAAGACTCGACAAGAAGCGGAAGCGGAAGCGGAAGAGCGAGAGAGAGAGAGAGAGAGAGAGAGAGAGAGCAATCGGGCGCATATTGAAATAGTGTGCAGTGCAGATATGTGGCTCAAAAGCGCGATACTGTGAGTACCAATAATTCAACGAACGCATATGTTTAATCGTCGTGAGAGTCTGTTAAATCTAGAATATCATATATATATATATATATATAAATAGCTTCACGTTGCGTGTTTTAATGATATTGCGTGATTCGCGACATTTAATGTATATACACGACCGAGGAAGCGATATGAGAGACACGATGGTTAAATTCGAGAAGGGGATCCGTGTTGTTCGCTCATCTGCTTACGTATTCGATGAAAATGAAAGTGAATAGGAATTCGAGGTGGATATAGCTTTCCATTTCAAACGATCATTACCATATACACTGTACAGCGAAAAATTGATGGTGAAACATCATTGCTTAATCGTCAAAGAACTTTTATCTCAAATGCATTGCGTTATAAATGTTTAACCGTTATTTCTTATCGCTCCTGTCTCGCTTTTATACGACGACACTGTCGTCGGTGTCGCGTCTAATTTAATTACGAGTGTCCACCGTATTTATATTAGGTACTTAAAATTTCTGAATAATTTATAACATTGTTTATGATTTTTTTTTATTTCTGTTGAAGCAAATAGAAGTGTACCGTGAAATTGAATCGGGATTTTATCTTTTGAAATTTTTGTATTGTGATCAAGAAATCGAAGCAAATGCTCACTTTTTTTTCTTAATAATCTGCCGTCTTTTCCTTTTTTTTCAAATTTTAAAAATGGCGCTCACAGCAGCTCGAAACAGCTGGTCTAAGACAAGATAGAAAAAAAAAAAATGAAAGTGTGATTTTAAAGTTAACGAATAAAACTAGAACTTTTGTGGAACACATTTCTGAATTTATACAAATTTAAACAAAAAATTGTATCCTTAGAAATTTAAAAAAAAACTGATTCAACAGTCGTTAAAAGGTTTTCTTTTTTATTTAACCAGCTGTGAAAAACGCGATTTTGAATATTTTTAAACAAACAAAATTTGTCATGGATACTCAAAAGCTTGGACCAACGCATGAAGAAATTATGGTATAAATACAACAGATTTATGAATATTACAGCCGTCACAGTTTTCAGAGAAAACGTTGCAGAAATGACAACTATTCATTTTTTGTTCTCGACAATTTTTATATTCGAAACAGTCACGTTGTTTATTGACAAAAAAAAAAAGACCATTCATTTTAGATAGAAAACTGGTCGCACCGACCGATGAATAATAGTTTTGTCACAGTTTCTAAACCAACCATGATTTCTCTGAGCGAAGAGACACATCAGACAGCTTTCGTGTCTGACCATACGCTGATCATTCTCCTCGCGATCGTCTCCTCCTCCTTCTTCTTCTCTCCCACTACGAAAATCCAAGGCGATCTTTTTTTTTCTCTCTCTCTCTCTCTCTCTCTCTCTCTTTTTCTTCCTCTACTTATTCGTTTACTCTCGCTTATACACACCTTTCTCCTACTCGTCTGTACGTCGCAATCGGAGCTACCGCTCCTTGATATCACGAGAGGAAGGCACACGACGAGATATACAGCAGCATGCCTGCTTCTCCTCTCGACAACTCTACGCTACATTGGTCCAATCGAGCCACTCGTGTTTCACGCCACCGTACTTTCGCTGATTACGATCTCTCGAATATCACGTTCATCGAAAGCGAGATAAAACGAAAGAAGAATATACATATATATATATATACATATTTCATATAGTGGCTTAAAACACGTGTGAAAAATATAATATATTATGTAGGTCGCATGTAAAGCAAACGAGAACTCATATTTTCAATGTATGTTGTGGTGGCATACCGCAAACATATCCATCACTGTGATTTTTTAAATGTATAATTTAATACTCAATTTAAAAGAAGATATATCGAATAAGCATCTTTTCAATGTTAAATTAAAAATTAAAAATTATTCATAGAATTTTGGCAGAAAAATTTTGTAGATTTTCACCACTATTTCAAGTATTTATAATTATTTGAAGCTAATAATCGTCATTGTTTTAATTTTATATGAAATCTTAAGAATTGGAATGAAGAGTTGAAATTACAAATGTGATGAAATTTTTATTGAATGAAATTTCTTTTTTTTCTTGCAGTCTATATTTTGTCGCAGATTTTTTCACGAGTATTCATTTTTTAACAATCAAGCAGATACAATATTGTAGAATTCTGTGCGAAGTTACGATTGTGCAAAAGAAATTCATTATTAAACTGTCATTTATTGCAATATTAATCTACGAGTAGAAAAAAAATCCACGATGCCTCTACAGTCGTAAATTTGGAGTTGAGGGAGAAAAAAAATAATAGAAAACCCAGACTTTTTCTTCGAATCTCAGAAACAAAGATGTGGATGGAAAAATATTTTATGAAGCCATTGATAGCTTAAGAAAAAATTTCACTTGATTTTTACGACATATAAAACGTCGAGTCTCAGTGAATGTGAGCTCGTGTCACTGGTTTTCCTCGATTGCAAGAAAGTACCGGTGACGTTCACGGGTGAATGAGTGAGAGGCGGCCGTCCCGTGACTGTCGTTCTCGTACCATATATCTCTATTGGTTCGGTACTACTGTACCGATTGCCAGGAACAAATCGCGTCGAGTCCAAGGTCAGTAAAATGCCGCCAACACGCCGATCAATATATATACATATACATATATATATATATATATATGTATACGGTGTTTCAAATGCGATTTCTAAAGTGGTCTAGTGGCGACTCTTACTTTGACCGAGCGATCAAGTTCCCTCCAGGTATAACACTCCCAGTCTCACCTTTCCTGCGCTCGCACATTGAAGCTTAGGAGGCTCTAACTTGATTATGAGAAGAGCAACAACAAAAAACCGCAATCGTAGCTTTCCATTAACACAGCGACAAGTTTTGAATTCTCAAAATTTGACACTGTCACGCCATCGTCTGTACTGCCAATGTCCACGAATTAATAATTTCATTTCGGGTCTCGGATTTGGTTCATAATTTTTTATTTTAGGGTTCCTAGTGTAAAAAGCACTCGCCTTTTTTTAGATTTTTTTTTTCTCATAAATTTGTATTGATTATGATTTTTTTAAACTAATATTTTTTTTTTAGACATAATTGAAAAATCTAAAAAAAAATTGAAAAAATAATGTACCGAACATAATATTTTTTTAAGACTCAGAGAAAAAGTGAAAAAAATTAGTGGATAATAGCGGACTGCTGTGGATTGTCGCTTGGACGCTTTTATATATTACCCGGGATTTTTGAGAATTTTTTCTGGAATTTTTAGAAACGATTTCTTTTTGTTTTTTTAAATAAAATTTTCTGAAAATTGGGAAAAAAATCTCAAAATCCCGTGTTGTGTATAAAAATGTTCGAACAATAGCTCACAGTGTGGCTTTATTTTCTAATCTTTCTTTACTGACTAAGGATATTTTAGTTTTGAAAAATCACAATAAAATCAATATTTAAGAAAAAAATCTTAGTGCTTTTTAGAGCTGTAATAAAAATATTTAAAAAATCATGGTCCAAATCCGAAAGAATCTGCCCCAGGTCGAATTGACATGAATTGCCCCATATATAATATTCACGAAAAAAATCAGTTGAAATTCCGGTAAACTATTGAAATGTACAATATTCAGCATGAAAGAGACGTTAACTCAAATATTAAAAAAATTAAAATAAAATAAAATAAAGTATCTTAAATAATAATATATATATATATTTTTTTTTCGAAAGTGAAATGTCTCATTCCCAAATATTTTAATAAATCTCTCATCTCATATTCTCGTCTACAAAAATATAAATGTCAATTATACAAATCTCCTTTCCATTTCCATTAAAGTCACGTATAGCCCGAAGCGCCACATCAATCCATTTTATAATTTTTTGTCTCTATTCATTTCTTTTTTTTTTTTTTTTTCTTCTTAATTATTTTTATTATGGTCTGTCGTTTAAATTATAGTAAAGGCTCGATGTTCTGCGCCTCTCGAATATTGTATATTCGGCGCTAACGGCGCCTGTCTGCCGATGATGATAATGATGATGAACTTGCGCAACTGGGCAAGAAGCTGTGCCTGTAGCGACGCCCAACATGACGTTCACATATTGCATTAAAAAAATGTTTAAAGCCAGGTACCCTCGGGGGCTTAACAGCAGTTGCGAACATACACGTTCTACAGGTACACCAGGGCTACACAATTTCTTCATTTTCGATAACCCATGCTCACTATAATTCATATACACGTCATACGAGCTTTCGAACGTCAGGACTGGACGATAAGACCAGCTGTTGATTTTATTGGGATCTCGTTATTGGCTTATGTCACCATTATCGAGCACCGATAATTTACAGAATCGATTGTTGCTTAATTTCCTCGAGTACTGACGTAAAATCTCATTTTGAATTTCGTCGTTAAATCGATTTTCGTTTTTAATGCCAACATAAAATTGTTGCTTAATTTAAAAAAAAAAAAAAAAAATTCGAATGTTTATGAAGTGTACTGACCTAAAATCTCATTTTTAATTTCGTTGTCAAATCGATTTTCGTTTTTAATGCCAACATAAAATAGTTGCTTAATTAAAAAAAAAAAATTTCAAATGTTTGTAAAGTGTACTGACCTGTAATATTTCATTTTTAATTTCGACGTTAAATCGATTTTCGTTTTTAATGCCAACATAAAATAGTTGCTTAATTAAAAAAAAAGAAAAATATCGAATATTTCGTAAATTGTTTGCTGCATAAATGCTCGTCAAGCGATGCAGAAAAATAGATTGTGCATTCACATCGCATACTTTTTGTCCCTCAATAGCGAATGGCAGCTCCAATGGACCAATAATGTGGCAACGATAATCGATGACGTTGTGTTCAGTAATTAAATATTTTTATAGTTACAACGATTAAAAATCGTCATGGCAGGTTTAGCTAGTCGATATAGCTCAGCTTCGCATAATTTGTATTAACAAAAATTTTATTCATAAGCTGGCATATTTAATTTAATGCACAATCGAGGTACAATTACAAGTGTTTTTTTTTGTATAGCAAAAATTGCTAAAATTATAATTTGTTTAAAAAATTATTTTTTAAAACCTCTATGTCCTTGTTTCAATTTTGTCTCTATCTAAAGTGGCTCACTGCCGAAAAAAAACAAATCTCAAGCAAAATTCGATGATTTTTCGAATATTTGGAATATTTTCTAATATGAATTACGCAATTTTTAAATACTGAACAATTATTATTCAATGACTCATGCTGAAAATTTAAGGCTCAAAATGTATCCACAAATATATAACATTTTTCATTAGTCTTGTATGTCAATTTGCAATAAAATTTTCTTTGCACATGACAATTTTTGACCCCCTTATATCGCACAAAATTCAAGACGAGTATAAATAGACAAATAATAAACGAAAAAAAAAATGATGAAACACTAAATTCCACCGTATACAGCCAACGACCTGTCCGAACTTTGTGATGTGTTGATTCTGACTACAAATTTTCATTCACTTTTCGTCACCAGTCTTCTATTTGTCTGCTCTAAATTAGTAACGAGAGTTTCAAGCAGTAGTATGAGCACTCCTTATACTGGCTCCGTCCACCAACTCTTTCGCCCTGTCACAGACTAATGTTAAAAAAAAAAAAAAGAAAAAAAAAGAAAAAAAATGTTTGCGGCTCGCTTCGAGGTTTTTGCGGTAATATCGCGAGATCTTACGTAACCAGTTGGGTGTCTTGGTGCTGATTGAATATGCTAGCGAAAACATTGGGTAGGTAGGCTCTTCTGGTGTATATATTTTATCGCGTATACGAATATACGACTATGATAGTGCGGAAATAGCGGTGCACTCGAAAACAGTAAATACATGCATTTACGTTCAAGTTATTCTCGCGACAGAGAAAGCTTTCTCCGCTTGCGATTTCGCGATAAATTCCATCCGTTAGCTCTGAGACATATATTTCATGTGTCTATATAACATCAGAGAACAGAGAGCGTCGATAATTTCGTGTTTGTTTGTAGTGTGTATGTAGAAAAAAAAAAAAAAAAAAAAAAAGACGTTGCTGCAGTACGTGTAACTGGTCCCGAGACCGGAAGCTCCAATATCGCGGTATCAAAAAAAATCGTGAGCATTTATACTGCCATTTGCTATATGGCTTAACGCGAGAGATTATTCTGCATTGGTGATAAATAGCGAACAAATTTATAGTCAATTTATACGTACTTGTGCACATTTACTGAGCAGGCTAATGTAGGAAAGGCCGTGAAAGTAATTATGTACATTAACAGCTGATATGTTATTGTAACGTAAGACTGATGGTGGCGAACATTAAGGTGAAACTTCAAAGATTGTATTTTGTTTTTTTTTTCTACAAAAAAATTGCACGCTCGTCAGGAAAGCGTTAATAATATATTAGTCTGACACTTGGATCTTCCGATTGGATATTTTTTATATGACTGACGTAACTCTAAAAAGCATTAATAAAAAAACAAATTATTCGTTTTTAATTGTCTATGATTTTTTCAAAACAAATTATCGAACGATACGTTTTTTAAAATCTGAAAAAATTCTGGTAAACTTTTTTTTGTTTTTTGGAAAATAAAAAATGTTGGTAACTGAGACGAAGCAGCCCGGCGATACCATCTACGGTTTTTTTGGCCTTTTTTCAACAACAAAAAAATGGAAAAAATTCGAAAAAATAGTAACTTTACGATAATCTCAAATAAGGCCTTTTTATTTATGATTATTTAACGTTTATTATAAAATAAAAAATATATACATTGGAAAAATGTGAAAAAAAAAAATTCAAAAAATCATGTGTTGCATATATAAAAAAAAATGTGCAGTGAAATAATGTAATTTGAAGCGATTTCAATTCGAATTAACTAACAAAGACGCATCATTGTCAATCTCAATTACTTTCTATATTTTTCTGTTTTTCTCTTCTCCGATTTATTACCGGTAATAAAAAAAATTCGTGTGCAGCGTACCAATCTCATCAATCTCTCTAACAAAATTGCCAAGTCATAAATGGAATCACCATTTAATAGTCACGAATTTCGCGGTGGCTTAGCAGCATCGTTTATGTATACTCGTCGGTAAGAGACTTTCTTCGATAGTTCGAGAGTGCGAGGAAGAAGATGGAAGCCCCAATGAAAATTTCTTTACGAACCGGAAGTATCGAAGAGGAGGTTCAAGGTACAACGGTGGAAAAACCGTCTGCGCGAAAATTTCGCTATTGCAGTCACGATAATCGTACGGATTTTATCTTCAAGTAATTTCGCACGAGACTGGAGCTCCATAGCGTGGAGCCGCCGCCGGGGCTCGAACTTCCGGTTGTCACGGAATGTACGAGACACAGCATATAGACGGCGTGGCTCGATATTGTGGGCGGGATAAGTGCTCGCAAGCCGCTTGCAATGCGCTGAGAGAAGAAAGGATCTTGGTTTCACTTCTCGCCTGCTAGAAATTTTTCTATGCGTGATTTACATTTTTTTTCCAGATTTTTCCAATGTATTTTATTTCATAAAATGAACGTTAAAAAATTATTAATAAAAAGGCCTAATTTGAGAAGCAAAATCTCAAAATTTATTTGGAAAAATCTGAAAAAAAAAAAAATTCTCCAAAAAGTAAAGTTACTTTTTTCTCTAATTTTAGCCATTTATCTTTTGCTGCAAAAATTGCCAAAAAAAAATTATTTTTGGAAAAAGGTTTTTCAGGATTTTTTAATAATTTAATTATAAGTTTTTTCATTCTTTTGAAATTGGATGCCCAGTTTTACATGAAAGTCTTTCAAGTCTTGCATATATGTAGGCCTCGACATTCTGCCCTCGGCTAGCAGAAACTATAAGTGTCCATATATTCTATGGCAATGTCCCATTTTCCATCGATTATATTTTATAGACAGTGTTTAACACTTATTAATTATGATTCGTGTCATCTCTTGCTGCGAGACATCATGAATTCTTTTAACCTAGATAAATAAAAAGTGGCATTACTGAACAATCTCTAAATGCGTGGAAATATCAAAATAGTAGCGACACCTTCTTCCGGCGGTTTTAATGTCCTTTTAAAATCGTTCCTATTACAAAAAAAAAAAAAAAAAAAAAAAATCTCACTTGCAGTCTAAAGACTAAAATGTTGCAACTACATTTCTTGCATTGCAACTGATAACGACTAATTGAATCTATAAATGTCGATACCTGGAAACCAAGTGATTTCGTGAACGAAACGATGAGTCACATTGATCAAATACCTAGCGATTTATCGCAGCAATATATATATATATATATACAGACATAAATATATCTGTAGAATGTAATGTAAGTATGCTGAGAGCCACGAGGAACCGCGATTCATCAGCCTTGGTCGAAAAGAGAGTGAGGTCGAGCGTCTCGTCGATTGAGGGTAGACGGCCTCGCTCGCCAATTTCCACATCGAGCAGGTCCGGGATTGTCAGTTTTTTTTTTTAACGTTTTTTATCGCATGCGGCTGAAACTGCGTCTACTTTGTACGTATGAAAATTGCGATATCATGCGAAATCCATTCCAGAGAGTATAATAAACCTGTTGTTTCTGCTTAAGGATTTATCACACATATATATTCCCAATAAAGAGTTTGATTTCATTGTAATTTGAGTAATTCGCGATAAGAGAAAAATGGGAAAAACGAATCTTATAAAATAATAAGAATATTTATTGCGAGCAAAAATAATATCAGATATTTAAAAAAAAAATAGTTTTAAAAAAATTACCAATTTTTCAGGAAAAAATAATAATGTCATCTAAACTAAATATGCTAATTTTTGCAAGTACGATTTTTTTGACAAGAATTTTGCTGTCTTTATGTTTTTTTTCTAGATTTTGAGAAGTGAGTCAAGCATTTTTAATAATTTTTTGGAGAAATTCTCCATATCACGCATAAGCAATTACAGGCTTATAAAAGTCAATAAAATTTTAATGTAAAAACAATGTTTGGCCTGTTTTAAAATAAAGTGGAGGCGCAATTTTCGTCTTGCTAAAAAAAAAAAAAGGTATCCACCAATATCTTAGATTTTGGATTAATCTTGAAAAAAAAAAAATGTAGTTATCAATGTCAACAAGAATATTCAAGGTATTCCCAAGATTAAGAATCGAACTGGAAACTCTGCTCTGATCTCGCGTTTGCTTGCTGCTCTCAGCATATAGCAGCTTGACGTAAACTTTCACCGCCAGGCTCTGTTGGTGTACTTGGCTTGCACGCATTCCGCCGCGTTAACATTCCGGCAAGCGACACATCATGTGCATCGAATTGAATGCACTTCACTGCAACGACGCCGGCCCAACAACTATCTTTCTTATTGTATACTCTCGCTTAAACACATTCGGATATTAATTATTTCATTAAATTACTCGTTTCGTCTTGTTGACGATTTTACTAACTCACTGTATTTTGTTTATTAATTGCAGAATATGCTGCGTCGTTGCATCTGTACTAGCTAAAGAGGATATTATAACAAAGGCTAGACCTGGCCACGAATATGTGGACATTCGGTCGTCGATTGGACAACCTGGTGGCGTTCAATCTAGGGCGATTCCCATTGAAGGTATTTTTGGAATCCGTTTCTTTTTAACTCGTTGTTCTGAAACATATGTTTATTTGGTTAATCAATTTTTGTTGAATATTTTATTTTTCTTGAAGCGTTTGAGATATTTGCAAAAACCACAAAAGTGTGTACGTTTTGTTAGAAGTGGAGACAAAATGAAATGACAAAAAGCTTGAATAATTTTGTAATGGCCTATTGCAGAATTCGTGACTTCTCACAAAATACCAGAAGGTCTGGTGAAATCTGCCGAAGCCGACGATGAGGAATCCGAGGCACCTGCAAAGCTCGAACAAGAGATTGTACCAAAGGTGGAAAAGTTCGACACGAAGATCCAACGACTAGGAAACGTTGATCAGAGTTTGGAGCCTTTGGAGAGCGATGATTTGGAGAAAAATAACTCGAAACGGCAGGCCCGTGTCGAGCTTGAAAATTTCAGCGACACCGGTGTTGTCCAGGAGGAGGGAATACGTAAACTCGATGCTCACAGGGCGAAGGACGAGGAAGACGATAAGGACGATCTAATTCCAGGTGTTCAAGTCAGGTATGTAATTTCCTATTTTGTTGCTCGATTTATATATCAGTACATTGATTTTACAGCTTTAGATTTTTTTATTCAATGACTAATGTAACTTGTTTAATTAGCTCTTTGGTTTGATTCTGATTATTAGTGCTGAGTATGGAACAACTATGGTACCAGTATTAACGACCGAACGGGAGTTTCGTTCTTTCGATTTCGTGCCAGTGAACATTATCCGCGAGGACACCAAGAATGGATGGACTCCGTATTCGAATCAAAATTTCGATGATCTTAGCGATGTCAGTCTCGTACCTGCTGGATCAAATTCGCGTATTCAGGTGAAATAAATTTGTAAAAAACAGTAATAGTATTGAAGGTTGCCAATGTCAAGAAAAGCTGTAAAGTATTACTGCAATATTGACTGTTCCTAATCCAAGATTTTTACTCAGCTGAAATAAACTTAGAACCAACAATTGTGATTATATAGGTGAAGAAAGGGCCAAACGGCAAAGACTACGAATACGAGTACGTATATTACTACTACGACGAAGAGGAAGATGGCAAAGGTAGTGCTTCAACGAACAAACAGCAAGAAGGAGGTAGCAGAACTACATCTTCACCTAGAGCTCGCGCCGGTGCTAGCAGCAACAGAAGCAAATACAGCAGTGTCGAAAGATCCACCACTGCCGAGCCGGCAACCAATGAGGTGATTCCCAACAGGCACGGAAATCGAGGCCGACAATTGGGAGAAAACGAGGATGTCTCCGAGGAGAGACTGCCGACGAACACGCGATTCCCACCCAGGTCACTGTTAGTTTACAAAGATTTCTTAAATTAATCGAATTCCAGGATTGAATTCTCTCACGAGATAGCTAATTTTTGAATAATAAATAAACAGATCGCGATCCAATCATAATACCGGAACCACCGAGCCCAGCCGAGCACGAGGAAACCGACCAAGACCGTCTCTCGATCTGGTCGACTCAAGCAGTTTCAGGACTCATCAGGAAGGACCCGAGTTTCCCCAAAATTTGCCCAAAGGACCAGTTAGATTTTTGGGTGTTACACCGAACGAGAATATCGATGAAAAGCCGGCTACCAGAGTAAGAGGAAGGCCACAGAAGGTTCAGGAGCCTGCACCTGTAATAGAGACATCGGACGAACCTATTCCCACCCAACGCAGACGACCGGTCGGTGAACCTGCCGTCGAAGTCGAATTGAACAGAGGACAGCCATCGCGACCTCCACCGGTCGACGATGATGACGATGATGAGATCGAATCGTCATCGCTGCCGAATTTGCAAGACTCCGATAAGACTAGCTCAGACGATAAGGGTTCTTTGGATTCCAACTTGGAAGGTACAACCGCAGAAACCCCGACTACCGAGTACCCTTCAGCGATGGACAAAGTAGCCTTGGACCTTTATGCATTCATTCAACAAGGCCAGAGCAATCTCGTAGACGCCGCTGGTGATACCGACGATAGCGGCGAAAGCACGACTGTAGAAGATGACGTGATGACGACTGATGTACCAACTACGACCGAGGAAATCACTACGACTACAACCGAACCTACGACCACGACCACTACGACCGAAGCTACAACGACGACAACAACCACTACCGAAGCACCGACTACCACGACTCAGGTTCCTGCTGGACGAGGAAAATTCAGGAGACCCGGTCTTCCCGGCGGTTCCGGTACGAGAAACCGGTGAGTTCAATTTTTTGTTTTCATAACAGTTCTATTAATTTCTCGATAGATTTGCATGAGGACATTGTTTGAAAAACGTTGGTATGTCACATTTTTAGCTTCAAGTCAAGCGGTAGCGGTGGCGGAAGTACTACGACAACTGAGGCGCCGGCAGAGCCAACCCAGAGGAACAGAAATCGTTTTGGAGGTTCCGGCTCTAGTGGATATAAACGGCCGAGACCAGGCCAAAAACAGCCGGTTGAAGAGGAAATCCAGAAGGAATCATCGTCGAATGTGAACGCAGAAAAGCCGTCGGGACGCAACAGGTACCGCGGTGCTGCTTCGAGAAGTCCGGCGAGCACAACCGCCGCCCCTCCGACATCATCATCAAACGGAAACTCCGGTGTTTCTCGACCGACTTTCAACAAATTGAATGTCAACCGAAGACGCGGAAGGCCGACCGCCGCGGCACCGACGGCAAGCGAAGAATCTCAGGATTCTGGGGAAGCTTCGCCCACTGGACAAACCGACGCAGCTCAGGAAACACCAACGACTCCTAAATCTGCTGTAAGAGCGAGACTACCGGGTATTGGAGCTAGGCCTGTTAGACCTGGTGCCAGAGTTAATCTCAGAAATAGACCAGGAAAAGCAACGACTACTACCACCGCCGCACCTGAAGAATCCGAAGGTTCCATCGAGGAACCCGCTGGCGAGGGTACCGAGGAAGAAACTCATGAGGTTTGTCTCGAATCTTTATAATATTAAAGTGTTTCATAATTCACTAATACAAATATCTTATTTTTGGATGCCAGGAACCCAACTTAATAATTCCTTAATATGTTTCATGCAATAATAGCAAATATCGTAAATGCCTATAATTCAAGGTTAATTAATTTTGTAAATTGTTTTCGGACCACTTTGTGAGAATGATAAAATTGTAATAACTGGATTACAACAAACTATAATCGCAGGATTAGTTCATATGGTTTTGAATATTTTTGTACTTAATGTATTTTGTCACAAGATTGTTGACGACCGCGAAGTTTTATTTCATCTCGAAAAGTATGGCCATTTTCAACGAGATTAAGTACGAGGTTACGCGCGGATGATGTCACACAAAACAGCGAGGCATATTTCCTAGGAGTTACTTTCACTGGATGGCCTTTCGAAATGTCATTGCGAACTCGTGAGGCACTCGCACTCGCTCTCTCATTTAGAGTCGGGTTGTTTCGTCTATAGAAGAGGCTCCGAGTAACTGTACCCTTCGACCGAACCTCTCTTACTTCTTTGCAATTCTTCTGCGACAAGTTGTTTTTCATCTCTCGCATCTATTCCCTACTTCGGGGGCAGTTTCTATGCCGGTGAATTATCGTTATTTATGGAGAAGCCAGGTTACACGAGATTCTCCGGTGTATACCTGGATCGAGTCAAACCAAACGACATTAGATGCCTATAATGGCTGTATACCGGTTTTACATTTCGAAACCTTATTAAAACGAAGAGTTTGGAAAAATTGGCAACGTTTGAAGACGATTACACTGTGCTCAGTTGACTCAATGATTTACAGACATATTAATTCGTTAATTACTTTTATAAAAAGAATACTATCGTTACTGTAAAGAATATTATTTTTTTTCTCAATTTACAGGCACCGGCTGAGACCATTCCACCAGCTCGTCAAACCACCGTAAATCCCTTGAACAAGTTACGCTCGAGGAATCGTATTCAGGTACAACCAAAGACAACGACTCGTGCACCAGTCTCAGTATCTCACCGAAGATCGCCTCTTCTACCGCGGCGTAAAACCACCGAGGCACCAGTGACTGAAGCCATAATCGAAGAGGAACCAGAATCCGAGACCGCCGTTGAAACTGAACCGACTGAGGCTGCGTTACCGGAAACGAGCACTGCAGCAAGCACGAAACACGAGGAAACCAGAGGACTCAGTAGTCTACTAGCGCCAAGACGTAGGATAGCAGCGAGACGTCCGGGACAACTTCTTAGCCGAGAATAAGAGTTGATCTTGAAGCGGAAAGAAGTTGACACGAAAATGTATCGATGCGTTTTTCTCTTTTTTTTTTTTTTTGTTCACTGCGATCCTAACTCGTGTCCATTGGGAATCATTCGTTATCTAAACAGAAAGTAAAATAATGAGACGGTGGAACACGCATACTGAGAACAATGATCTAGCATATTCGATCGAGCGATTTCTCGGCGATATATCTGGAAATCCGTTACGTCCAGAGGATCCCTTGTGAATTTTCGTCGGTTGAATTGTGAAGTGTCATTTATTAGGTAACCAGGCCATATAATACTCGACCGATCATTTAAAACGCGCTTAAGTAGGTTTGATAACCATGAAGATATTTTGAAAATTCGAAAGATTTATGTTGAAGTTGTGATGTGAAATTGGTGTGTCAGCTTTAAAAAAAATCAATAATCTTTTTCGCCAACTTGTAGGGTAAAGCATACGTTTTTAAGATTGTTATAATTCACAATATAGATATAAATTTACTAGGGGAATATGACGATCTTTACGGTTTAACACATATGGTCGCTGGTATAGTTGGTTCGATTGATGATTTTTCGACGAGACACTGATTCTTCTTTCTTTCTCAAACTTAAACATTATTATCTATAAAGGCGATCAACATTTAACATCATCAGTCGGTGATGATTATCAAACACTGGTGCACTTATAACACCATTAGAGCATTCGGAATGAATATATAATTGTAATTTTAGGATATCAAACCTCCTTAACACGTTCTTAGATTATAATTTGTTGGAATTAGTGTATAATTGCAACGGATTGTTCGCTTTTCCTTGTCGTCGAAAATTAGAGGTTTCGCAAAGTGCGGGCAAATGCCAACGAAAGTAACGAATTACGATATATAATATACCTAATATCGTTATAATTTTTCACTTGGAGCCACAAAAGACTGTCGTTGTCCTCGGAAATTACTCCGATATATATTTCTCGAATCATATGTGATGGCGACGACGTCGATGATATATAACTATTATTATATATGATATATTTAATTCGACATGACTTGTGTGAGTAATTTTATTTAATTATTAACTACGGTAATGATGTTATTGTATACGTATACTTGAGAGTAAGAAACGCGTAAAAATTATATATGTTTTAATCATTCTATTTTTCTTAGAACGGAACGCCTTAATAAGTGCCTTGATGTTATGCTGTTTTTTTTTTTTTATATGATACGAACTACCAGAAATTCTGTAAATATTTCTATTAAACTTGTATGTAAAGTAATAAGATGTCATTTTATTAATCTCTCAATCACGGATCGTTCGATATGTTTATGAATAAAATTTTTTTTTAAAATTAAATAAATAAATAAATAAATAAATAAATAAATAAATAAATAAATAAATAAATAAATAAATAAATAAATAAATAAATAAATAAATAAATAAATAAATAAATAAATAAATAAATAAATAAATAAATAAATAAATAAATAAATAAATAAATAAATAAATAAATTTCAACAATGGCTATTAAATATGCACTACGTAATAGCTACATATAAATACTTACATAAAAAGCCGGCTTTTTCTCATCATTCGTTGATATGGTGTAATTGACGTGACCAACTTTGCCGACTGATGTGTATTGCTCCGTTCTACTCTGATGGTAAGGGGTAAAATTGTTGCCGCTGGTACAAATGCTCCCTTTTTTACCGGCTACGGGTAATGTAATCTCTCGGACGGTAACAAGTATCTAAAAATCATTCTAAGCTAAATTACACTGAAATGCCAATATTTTTGTTTTCCCAGATTCATATAATCGTATCGCCGAAAATAACTTACCTCTACAATCTTCTTAAAATCCTTAACATTCCTTTTGTTTACTGCCACAGAAAAAAAAACAGCAACAGGTTATAGTTCGACAGTCAGCACATCGATCGACCCGCTCAGCGTTGAACTGTCTGGTAAACACCAATGTGAAATATAAAACAAAAGGCTGTGTTTCATTAATTCTTAATTCGTAAACTGCTAACTAGACACGCACATGTAACTTTTCCTTCACTCAAATACAGTCAATTTTGCCTAACATCTGTTTATTTCATGTCAGTGTTCGTAGATTGTGTTAAACTATTGTATAGAAAATCCGGTAGTTTCAAAGCGTCCATCTTTCTTTTTTTTTTGTCGGGTGAGGCGAATCTTCGACAATCAGTTTAGGTTATATTCCCGCATAAAAACAACGAAAACCTGCGTTGACGTCGCATTATCAAATTCTACCTGCTGGTGGAGAAATAATTTCGCGATAATTATGTGGAGGAAAAAGTACATATTCAACGTGGACGGCGCGATATCGCAAATATTGCCAAACGAATCGGCGGAAATAGAGTTTGCGGTTAACGGAAAGACGGAGAAGGCTCTCTTGAAGAAAGGACGATTTTATCACGGCGGTAGACTTATTCCCGATAATGTATCGCTCGCTGAGTATATACGAAACGACATGCAGGTACGTTTCTGTACACGCATCTAAATATTTGCGTATTCAATTCTATATACTTTCGATAACGCTTGTGTCGAACCACCTGAAAAATCATGAATATAAAATTGTGTTGCTCGTACGAAATTTTACGTATTTTGACAAAAAAAAAAAAAAAAAAAAAAAAAAAAAAAAAAGAACTATCAAGTAATAAGAAAAAAAAACTCAGTAGCCAGAAATTCTTTTCATTGACCTGTTAATTTTCTATTTATTCATATTCATTTAAAAAACAAAAAAAAAAATTTTATTGCGTTTGCCTCATGCAGTTGGAGCAATAATATGTACAAAATTGGAACAATCAACATTAAGAGATTTAACATTTTTTTACAATTTTATTTCAATGCGGCAGAGCATCCCTTAAAGTTAATCACCAGAGCCCTCTTTTCGTACAAAGTTCTTCTACATTCTTTATAATGATACTTTTAGATAGGAAATTTTTTAAAAATGCTAAAACTTTCAACTTAACTTTTAAAAAATGTTGACGCTAGTGTTTATGTGTATGTGAATTCAGAACCCTTTATTTTTTTCACAATTTTTCTTACGATCATTAAAATTTTACAAGATTTTGTATTTTTTCAAAAATATTGAAGTAATATGTAAAATCTGGACCAGCGATTAAATCACTGAACTGAAATTTGGTTACAAGCTGTAAAATTTAGACCAAGAATAATAACTATTGAAATTGAATAAAATTAATGAAGCAGTAAAAAAGTTATGATCACTTTTTTTTTTTTGCTTTTGCATAAACAATACTTTCTCCTAGAGACTTCCTCAACGTACAAGATAGAGAGGAATAAAAAAAACCAATTTACAACATTTTACTTTGCAAGCTTTTCTGAGCTTATTAAATTTTCTTTCTAAATTGATAAGATTTCACAAGTAGCTCTTACAACTCAATTTTATTAGCATGATTTTCACCCTGTTCTCATGTAATGCACAAAAAAAGTTCTTATGAAAATATCTTAAAAACGAAATGAAAAATGTAATCTCTTTTTTATTTTCAGGTAAAATTCTCCTGTCATGTATTGGATCCGCAGGAAGGCACTTCTCCAAAACCGTATCACAACATTCAGTATAATTGGTACGTGATAATGTGTTGGGCCAATAACAAGGAGTCACCGCTGTCGGAGGTTGTCATTAGCGGTGGCCTTATTGCCGTCGTTGGGACTATTGTAAAAATCACAAAACGTCACGGTGTTCTCGCTACGCTGGACAACACCGAGGACGAGCATAGAATAGCATTTCTCGCCAGTAAGGTTTACATTCACGGAAAGAGATTTCCGTCGTCGAAGATGTTGAATACACAGCTGTGTCAAGATGAAAAAATGGTTTTCGACGGTGTGCCCTGCTTCCCCGAAGAGGGCAGCGATAATTGCCAATGGTTTGCCACTTGTGCCTTTCAGGGAAAACGGCCACGTCTTGCCAATACTTGTGATATTATTGGCAACGAATATCAAATTAATTATCTAGTGCAAAAACCTAATTTTATCGACGCCAACAGGGATAGCAATTTAAACGACAAATTCATTCCTTATCAACAATCGCACAATAATCTCAAGAATCAACTGCTCAAAGTCATAAATCTGGTGAGATAATCAAGCAGAGAATATCTTTTATTCAGAATCTGTGAGAATTTTTGTGCTGATTCGATTCCTACTGTGTATATTTGAAATTCTTTTTCGTCGTTATTTTAATTTTTTTTTTATCCTGAAGGATCACTTTTCTTATCGTATTGTTCTTAAAAAAAAGAAAAAAAAAGGATTTAGGTACGGCAAATATCTCTCCTTACAACTTTCTATTTTTTTTATCATTAATAAATCTAGTTGTGGTACAAAAAAAAATGTCGATAGAGTTAATTTTTCGAGAAATTAATGGTAGACTCTATGCACGTGCAAATTAATTTATCTGATACCGTTTATCGAAAGTTTTATTATTTTTTCATCTCCGGATTACCCTTCATTTTTTAGTACACAATTTTTCTGAATTTATTGTTCAATTAATTTTGCTCGTGGTGTGACAATTGTATTGTAATGATTAATTTTGTTTGCAGTATACGAGCAATCCGCGTACACTTTTCACCACTGGATATGGCTTTATACTTGAAATTCTCAATGACGAATTCGGGATAATACTCGGTTGCTTTAAGAAAAATGTATATCAAACGATACTGTTTCATCGGAAGAATGCTTTCCTGTTCAAAGTGCCCTTGGCCCGAGCTAAGTTGACCGAAGTGTTTGTCGAAGGTGAGTGACAAATGATTAATTATATTTGGTTAAGGAGATCAATATCGCCGATATTCATTGAGAAATGTCTCTTTTCTTTGACTGCTGGTATTATAAGAGAAAATATATATTGTTTGTTTATAAATTACAAATTTATGGGTTTTTATGTTTGTCGCACATTTCCAAGTGAAACGATCGTCCAAATATTAATAAAAAACAAAAAAAATGCTAAAATTTGCGTAAGATGGAAACTTACAGCACGAATATACATTTTTGTTTGTTTTTTTTAAATTTGTGAAGTGCCATAGATTTGAACTCTATTTAAAAAAAAAATTTTCATGAATTCATCGGAATTTCGTGAATTCTAATAAAGAAGAAAAACCCTTCTATAAAGGCATCAATTAAAAGTGTAACTTAAATAAATATTTTCTATTTTATTACGTGTGTCGTTTATATATATTTTTGTTCTCTTTACATTTGCATTCGTATTTCACAGGTGATCGCATGAAATTCATCGCTGTAGGAGCACCCTTTAATTTCTGTACCGACTGGATAGCCGTTCAAGTTTCGGTATCAACAACACTGTACAGTCCCCAAGATTCGGCTGCGATATAAAAGGGACAATATCTAACACGACGATAGTCAACTTTACGCATATCTGCGGACAGCGATAAGTTCATACGATAAGACTTGTGATATTACTTAAGAATTGTATTAACAATAATTTTTTTTATCGACTTTTTGAGAGAGATTTTTTAAAAAGTCAACTTATATTGATGTGTATGTTTTATTAAATCATTAAAAATGCAATTTAAAATTTCACAATTTAAATAACATGGGAAATACGCTTTTGCGTATTTAGACTTTTATACGTCCTTAATAACAACTGTAATTAGTTAAAAGATTCCAAGTTAAATGGTTTCGAATATTTACATCAAAAAGAAAAGTATAAAATCGAAGTACACCCGAAAACACGAAATTTCAACATTAAGGCATAATCAACATAACATAACATAAAAAAAACTCACTTCAACAACTTTATGAACAATCTCTCATCAAAAACAACTAGGAGGGTTATGAAATATTGCTTACCAATAATACTCATTATACATACGCGAAATTGTTTAAAATTAAAACCTGACATGAAAAAAAAGAAGAAAAGAAAAAAGCGTTACCATTTGCAAAAGGATTCCTAAATCCAACCATTTGAAAGTTGACTTTCAAAGTTATATACATTTTTTGTATAGATTTTCAACAATTACAGCAAAACTATTAGTCTTACCACATTTCTAAAAAAACGTTTATTTTTCTTTTCGAAATTTTAGAAAAATGTACTATTGTCATAGATTACAATAACACAACCCAAAAAACATTAGAAACCGGTTTACCTGTTTTTAAAACAAAAATATGTGCAGTTGTGATATTCTCTGAGATACGAAAACGAAAAAAGGCTATTTATATTCTCGCAATGTCGCTCGACGTTCGAGGACATTCTTATCAATCGTAAAACGAGAAACATTATTCGCGGCGCCAAGCTACCGGTCTATAATTGGACAGATCACCACACTGAGATATTATTTAGGAAACGTCCTCGAACCGTGAATCAATGCAAAACTCGACGACGGTAGGCACCGGTTGACCTGGGTGGGTGGGAGAGGGGGAGGGGGGGGGCAATAACGTGTCCATATACGGGACACGTGTGAGTACAGCTAACAGGAAGTATATCCTTGCCGTATTTGAGACTCAAAGTCGCAAATTGTTCTTTGCAAAAATCTATATCCGAGGCTTCGACACCAAATGCCTTTCAACTTTGAATTAAAATCTGTCCATCTATGGGAGACTATATAAAAAGTAGCTATATGAGTGGGGGAGCCCATGTCAACATATGACCGTGGCCGAACTCTCGGCGCTGTTCCCGAGAGTGTACCTTAGGTTCACGGTCCTATGCCACCGGAATCCCCGATCTTACAATTAGTCACGAGTCGGCCGGCCGGCCGGCATCCTTGTGCGTCGCCAGCATCTTGCGTCTCTCTCTCTCTTATTTTTTTTTGTTCTCTCGAGGACGCTTGCGGTCCCTCAATTCGCCAAATATAGACGAATACGGCTGTGAAGTATAACACGAAGCGATAGAGTCACACAATACTTGTTCGGTCAAACTTTGGCCTATCCAGTATTTGTACGTAAATATATGGCCGTTGTCGAACTCTCTCGGGAACGCGCGGGCGCGCGCTTACTGGCGCAACCAGAGGAGAGCTACGGCCACTGCGGAATCTCACTCATGCGGTTCCGGGCTCAAAATAATCTCCTTTAGTTCGCCTGACGCCTCTCGGTCGCACGAACTTTCGACCTACGGCGAATGCAACCAGAGCAAAAAGTCACGTAGCCGCCCAGTCTTTACCCGCGCGAGGGATAAGAGTAGCTCGTCTCTATACAGTCTATGAGGCATTCTTTATCAATTTAGTCTATGTATCTATTCTCACAGACTTACTATTATTAGGAATTTGCAAGAATTCTAATAGTCTCATTAAAAAAAAAAAAAAAAAAAAAAAAAAAAAAAAAAAAAAAAAAAAAAAAATAGTTGTCACGAAATATGCAATCGTGACTTTTAAAAACTTCATTTTTTGTTGTTGGAAAGCAATTAAATTCAAGAAGAAAAAAAATTATTCCGAATTTTTTTTTTTAATAGGAGGATTTCCGGTTTCGTCATCTGAAAAATTCTGCGCGTATTCTGCAAGTGATTGCCGAATTTTGAGTATTTTTTTTTTTTCATGAGATTCCTAAATGTCTACAAGTTATGAAATTTAAAAAGAAATTAACTTATGGGTGCCATCTTGCTCCGATCTTCCCTATAGTCCCTATTAGCCCGGCTAGAATAGAAACCGGAGTAGAGGCTATAGTAGCTGGCCAATGATTATGTATACATGCCTATAGGCTTTCGCGTCTCTACGTAAATGTCGTGACTCTACGTGATCCGCCATCCAGTCGCTTCATAACTCACGACACATTTACTACTAATCTCCATATCGTTGACACACTCCAGGCGAAAAAAACACGCACAACTTTTACTACGAAAGATATCGTAATATACTTGCAATCTCTCTCAAAAAAAAAAAAAAAGAAAAAATCTGCTTTGTGTACCTATATTGCGTTGTATGACAGAGTCACCCGCTCGTGCGATAAATATACCGCCAGTAGATTATTATTATATATATATATATATATAAGCTACGCGGCTGAAATGATCATCTCGTCCAACATCCACTTTGCCTTCAGAAGTGCGCTCGGAATGGCAACGCCAAGGTCCTCAACTTCCGCGTATATGTTTTTCCCTTGTGGAGAGCAACACCAGCAGAGGAGAGATATCTCTTGTGCTCCGCGTATATACCGCGCGACGCTTCCCATTCCGAGTATCATTTCCTTGGCTATCATTATATAGCACGAGTAGTGAGAGTAACACGGGGCAGCAAATAAGCAACTTCTCTCACAGCGAGACCAAGCGAACTTCGTAATATACCGTCCGGAGTTTATTTGCTTGGGTAAGCTATAGTTGCCCTCCATTTACTACCGCTTGAGTCACCATATTTGGATTTAATCACTCGGTCGAGTCACCGGTTGTCATTTTCGCGGGTAAGACCGGTGGATGTTAACGCAATAAAACTAGGGAAATAATGGTGGAAGCAAAAAGCCGACAGGTATAATACTTTTCGGTTGGACGTTTTGACCAATGAGACCCTCTCACTCTCGTCAGGACTGAAATCAAATTACAAACTTTGACTTATTGAAATATGCTCTTGGATTGTTTTTTTTCGCGTACTGATGATTTAGGAGACATTTTCTTTTCTTCAATATTTGGTAGTATTTTTTAACGTCGGAGAAGAAAAAAAAATCCCCCACCGAGTTAAATAATAGTAGATTACGATACGAGTACTTCTTGCACTAGTGCGATAAAGTTGTATACGAAACTCGTGCGAGAAACTTTTTCTCAACTCATATGATTGCAACACTCGTAAAAAAAAAAAGAAGTTTGATCGCACTCGTATCGTAATATACTATTATTTTACTAGTGAAATAAATTGTATTTTCCTAAGAGCTATACACAATTGACACAACATAATAACAATTAAAGCCACGATACGATAAATGTTTATCCGAACGAACTAACAAAGGCTATTATGCTTCTGAAATAGACAATTTTAGACATTTAGAGCACGCGCAGCGCATTCTGATGTTTGGAATTCCAACTCTCAGAGAGCTTGACAAAAAAAGACATAAGATTTATTGGGAGCTAAAGTAGACGCAGAGGAGAAGTTTGAATTAGAGAGATAGTGGGAATGACATTAATTCAACTTTCCTTTTTTTTTCTTTTTTTGCAGGGATTATATCGAGTGCTGAATAAATCGCAATGAATGGATTTTAATTGCACGAGTGTTTCTGCACACTCAAAAGAAGTGGACAACTCGTGTCTTCTAAAATCCTTTCCAATTGCCTGCGCGCACGCGGTAATGTGCGCGTGGGCGAAGACAGCTCTCCGAGAACGCTGTGTGTAACGCGTTATAGAAGAACGCAGCGAGGTAGAGTTCTACCTACCGCAATAAGAAGCGTCGAGCATTGCGACTTCCATTGTTCTGTCGGTCGTCGAGTTTGCCTCGATTCCTCTTGCGTATATATTGTGTACCTTTGGTCCCTTATGACTGACTATATATACATATATATATATATATACATATATATATATATATATATATATATATCTTGTACCTACGTACAATTTCGTATAGCGATTGTTCGAAGCTCAACAACACAATCGTGGCAATCAGTTGCTTATTACGAGTGCGAATAAAATAATATAACTTTTGCAATGGGTTGTCAGGAACCAACTAAGCGTAATATATTTATTAAGGAGGCTTTATAAAACATCATAATAATAGTCATTGTCAATTATATCTTAATTGATTTACTGTAGTATTCATCGTCTTGATAGCTAATAAAAATTCAGCTTTATCTCAAAAAGATACAAGTTAAGCAAGATGAGTGCTCATTAGGGCGATGATGATTTTCAGCACTATTTTAAAAATTCTTAGCCAACAATTCGGTCAAGAAATAATTGGGACTTATAAATATTTATTATTCGTTAAAAATTGATTTTTTTTCTTTTTTTTTTAAATTAAGTCTCAGGCAGTAATTCTTTATTTCTACATTGAAAAATAATGCTCTGTGCGAGGTTCTACTTTGCAGTCGTTCTTTTTTTTTTTTTTGAATGATTTTATATGACTCAAAGCCCAAACATTAAAAACGACATTCCTATACCGAGACCGTTATCATTGCCATAAATTCTACAGCACTCGCAAAAAATTGCCATCAAAATATTCTCACCCCACAGCTCGTAATTAATCCAATCTTTTTTTTTCTTTTTTTTTTAACTTCAATTAATGAAATATCTGCATAATCGTACAAGTGTCAACGCTACTTCTGGTTTAAAATCAATCTTGGTAATGCTTGAATATTGATGAATTGAAGAATCTGCGAGAGACGTAGTTAAACCACAAGCGCAGATGGCTCGTTCGTTCCTTTTGATTACGGCTACGAAGGCGGCTCGCCCGAAGGCACCTGTGTCATGCCAGCCGCCCACTCGCGGAAACTCGTGTGTGTTTCGGTCGATATGCCGGTCGCACGTGGATGAGAGAGAGAGCTCAGAGGCTCTGGGTGGCTCGGCCAGTCAGTCATCGGGAAATCCACTTATTCTACTTGCATAGACGCACTTCGAGCTATATTCTCTAGAGCTATGTATTAGGGTAGTCCATTTTTTGCAATTATTTTTTTTTTAAAAGACTTTATTTACTTTTTTAAAGAAGATTTTTTCGAATTTTTTCCATTTTTGTTGTTGAAAAAAAGGTCGAGAAAAAAATAGAAGCAATCAAAAAAAGGTTGTATTTCGAATTTTTTTAAAGATTTAAAAAATCTGTCGTTCGATAATTTATTTGAAAAAATCGTCGATAATTAAAGATCTGTAGAAATTTTTTAAAAAACAAATCTGCTTTTTAGAGTTATGTCAATCGTACAAAAAATTGTGGAGCCAATCGGAAGGGTCAAGGGTCAGAATCAGAGCTGGGAGCCAGTTGAAATGCGCCATATATACAAGGCAATTTGCACAATGATTCTATTTTTGGGATATATTGGGAAGAGAACATCAAGGAGTTGAGTCTCGAGGGAGTGTGCGTTTTTTTTTTTTTTTTTTTTTTTTTTTTTTATTATTGTTTGTGTTGGCGGTGTTTGGACCACGGTCGCAGAGGATTGCTATTGCAGCCTGGAACGCGAGCGACCCGCCGTGAGGCTGTCTCGCCATATGCGGCAAGGACGGTAGCTCCATATGGGGGATTGGGGGCCTTATAATGGACCTCGTGAGTTCCTCTCCGTCCCAGCGTCCAATCTATATCGCCGTCAAGCCCATGAAAATGCATCTTTGTTTTTTTTTTTTTTTTTTTTAAATCGCCCAGCGCCAGCAGCTTCCTTAAAAAACACGATCCGATATTCCGACTCATAACTCTTCATTTATACTTCATCGACTATTTCGTTCACTTTATTTATGCCCTTCATCGACTTTTGATTGTGGTTTTACAAATTCATCGCTAATTAATAAAAATTAATAATCATAATAATAATAACGGCGCAAAAAAGAGCGGTAAAACGATTGCTTATAGAAATAATTATTTTTAAATTAATAATAAATCGACAAAATAAATTATCGACCAGAGCGACGAATTAACGATGATAAATGCATTACGCGTTGCGGGATTATAGACGCTAGAAAATAAAGAGTAATTGATGAGAAATTATACTATCGATTATTACACATATAAACATAATGATAATTAATCAATAATAACTAATGACCATAATTAACGTAAAGAGAATGTGTCGGCGGCAGCGATGATTATTAATTATGTTTATCAAATACGTAGCGCGCGCGTGCACACGCGGTGAGTCACAGGCAGATACTAATTTACCAAGTTTGCGTATACATATGGGCATAAATAATCTGTTCCATGTAGGCGGCGCAGGACTTTTAGGCATTGCATTAGTGCTTCAAACTCGATTGTTATTTTACCGCTGTCTAACAACGATGACGCATAATTAATATACAAAAATACCTGAGTAAAAGAAAAAGAAAGAAAGAAAAAAAAAAAATTATATATATATATAATTCGCAAGACACGCCGTATGATTTCTTATTTAAAATTTATTGGTATACGGATTAATAGCAGATGGTTCTACATATTTTACTAAAAATAGTTTGGAGTTTTTGACGGCTGAATTTGTTTCGTTTTTTTTTTTTTTTTTTTTTTTGCACAATCTTCTGATAATCCTAGGCGTTCTAAAATCTTTATCATTCGATTACCTAATCTCTCTCTCTCTCTCTCTCTCTCTCTCTCTCTCTCTCTCTCTTCGACCTAACTCAATTTCTTCGTGAAATTCGCTCGGCACTTCGACGCGATCAAATCCCTCTTTATTTAAGACACGAGTTGCCAAAGTATTCCCCAACATTATATTGGTATAAAAAAGTCTTTTTTGTTGTTCTTGTCTTTTCATTATTTTTTTTTTTTTTTTTTTTTTTAATTTTTTTAACATTGGAATGGCGGTTGCCCAAGTGTTATGATACGCTCGCTATATTCCAGTTCGTTTTATCGTCGCGGGAGGCCTTCGATATATATACTTATCGCTCCACGCAAATGCGGCCTTCCGGGGGTCTTTATTCTCATATTGCGCTGGCTAAATCGACACGCACAATTTTTGCTCCTCTCCTTTCCACCTATTCGATGTATCCCGTCGTGCCAGAGACAGTCTATATATGCACATTTAAAATGGCACGTGAGATAATCGTAACGCGTAAATAAATTGCCTTCAATAAATACAACCAATAGACTATATATTT
Organism: Perithous albicinctus; assembly: GCA_964016905.1. Classification (NCBI taxonomy): domain Eukaryota; kingdom Metazoa; phylum Arthropoda; class Insecta; order Hymenoptera; family Ichneumonidae; genus Perithous; species Perithous albicinctus. Next base: position 22,235,852 of record OZ024693.1, on the reverse strand, counting down.
TGCTTTTTTGTTTGTTTGTTTTTTTTTTTTCGTATATAAATAAATAATATGCAAAAAGCGATCGTCAATCTATATTTTAAAAGCTATCGAATATAACAAAAATGAGCCAACCAGGCCGAGTTCGCGATTTTTTTGTTTTCTTTTTTTTTTTCTTCGCTTTTGTCATGACAATGAAAAGAAATGCACGTTTCGCGAAATCGACTCGATTGTTCAATTAATATATAATTTAATAATCATTTAACTATGCATTTATCCTCGTTGAGGAAATAAATTCAGTCCGGTCCCCCGACGAGATCGGAATATGCAACTACACTCACGCTTTTTTGTCTCTTTTTTTTTTTTTATTTTTTTTTTTTTTTTGGAGATCGGCAAATCTATATCGAACTTTTCAACGTGGCAAAATGCATACTAACGTCGTGTTTTACGTTAACGAAAAACTTACGTATTCCTTTATCTACTCATTGAATTGATGCGTTAATTCGAATGCAATATTATGTCAAAATTAACTACAAATCTCTTCGATGATGAGTCTTAGAACGATGTGTGTGTGTTTTTTTTGTTTTTTTTTTTTTTTTCTTCATCGTTTTAATCAAACTTAATATAATAATCTTTAAGGAAAATTGAATAATTGTAAATATCGCGTAACAATCAATAACAAAAAAAAAATGATTCGTTCTTAATCATTTAAGCACCAGCCCGGTGATCTAACTCTGTAATTCCGGGCACCGGGTTATAGTAATCAACGTGAAGACACTACAGTCTCAGTCGAGATGTCTTTTTTTTTTTTTTTTTTCAACACTAAATTTATCGCTTGAAAATCGTGTGTCGCAGATTAGGCTATCTGGGGAAAAAAAAGTTCTTTTTTTTTTTTCTTCAAACTTTGAACTTCATGAAATCATCATTTATACTATATTAAATCTCGTGAAAGATAAAGACCGTACGATTTTTTGAAGACGTAAATGATTTTTGTATTCGTCATTTGAGTGACAGATTTTTTAGTTCAATGATAGAAACCAATTTTTTCACGTGTTATTCAATTGGCAAATAGAAAAATGCTTTGCGTCAGCACATAAAAAAATCGTAGGGCTGTCCCAATCCATATTATGTATAAACTACGATATGACGTTTAGAGGGGAAAAAAAACTTTTTTTTTGTTAGATTGCCGATTACATTTGTGATGTATGAGAAAGAAACTTGTAATTTTCTCGTTTTCAGAGGCTGTCGGATGCAACGGACATCGGTCTCTTGTAAACAGGCGCAGGTATCCTCGAGTATCCGGTGCCACGTTCTGACGGTGGTTTTGGATCTTTTCTCGGGCTGGCGACAAGTTGAACTTCCTGCGGTAGATTGACAATACCATTACCATCGATCCACGCCCGCGTGAATTCGAGGTTTGGATCAGCGGCACCAGCGACATTATCGCCATCAGGTCCAACGACCTGTCCTTGATAGTCTCTGATCAAAACTTGAAGTTTCTCCACGACTTCCTTGTCGTCCCTGAGATGTGCCATTTTATGAAGTATTTGCTCGAGCAGTGGATTCGCGATTTTCGTTGGTGAGCTTTGAAGTGAATTGCTCGACGAAGACTTGATTCTCCTTCCGTTTCTGTCGTACTGAGGTGCCGTTGTTGGGCTACCAGTTGAATTGCCAGCAGCGCATGGAGCTCCCAATCTTGGAAGACTCTGTCTAGCCGGATTTTTCCTTGAGAAATTAGTCGGCGATGATGATTTCGTCGGATTTGTTTTGTTCACCGAATTCGGTGGTTTTACAAAAGTCTCGTTCGTTAATGCTGGTCTCTGTCTAGCTTGACGTCCGTTCCACGTGTTGCTGTTGCCATTAGCGTTGTTGTTAATCGCAGCGTGTCTCTCAGCTCGCGGAGAACCCTCGCAGCACGTTTGCTGAGTGCTTCTCGAGAGTCCAAAAGCTTTGCTCAGGCTAGACGTTGGTGGGGCTGGTGGCTTTCTCATGCTGCTTCTCGCACCGTTGGCACGCTTCAATGGACTGCCTTCGGGACTGGAATTGCCTTCTCTTGGTGTTCTACTGCCTGACGAGCATCTCGACAAGTTGCTGTTCTCCCGAGCAATTGAACCACCGCGCGGTGTACGCTCGCCAGTTTGAGGGTAACCGTTGCTCCCAGCACTGGCAGAACGTGAACCCGAACCGGAGCTTCTTACACCGGTTGAACCTACGGGACTCAAGGATGACGTTGGACTCGCTGAGGAGCCACCGGTTGTCCTCGTCTTTCGCAAACCCGTCTCAATGCTCTCCGTCTCCACGCAGGAACGTAGACCATCATCGGCTATCTCGGTTTTTGGTTTCGACGCCTCCGCTGTCACCGCAACAGATAAAAGAAAAAAAAAAGAAAAGACAAGACAAAAAAATCATTAATAAACATTGTAAACGATATATGATAAGACTGGCGAGCTTGGGGATATTACACGCGGGTTTCACGGCGAGCGTGGGGCTTCTTAGTACAATAAAAGTCCGTGACATCGTGGAAAGACTTTCTATAGCATCGTGACACAATTCACAGGCTCCCACTATATATACTCAACCGATCGCTAACCCCTTCCGCACACGGATTCTTGATTCTATTATAGGATAGTCTTACACTACGTACGTTGTATTATAGCACGAGAGACGCGGGGCAATGCGGATCACTTGGGTGACGTGGATCTTTATTATTATACTAGCTCTAGTGACACGAACGTTTAAATTTGTTCCTGGATAACGAACGTTTAAATTGGCAACATTATTTTTTTTCAAATTTCGAGTCAATTACATTTTAATTGGTAATTAACAATTTGGAAGTTAGAGTAAAAATGAAATTTTTGAAATTTTCGAAAAATCAGGTGTACTGGTATTAATAGATGCACAAAATTTTATAGACACTACAAATTAATTTGCCCGGAACATGGCAAATTTTTTCATTTTTTTTTATAAGAAGAATTCACTAAAAAAAACAAGGAAAATGTGCGTTTTTTTCATTAATTTGTAATTAATTCTGTAATTTCGGGCCATATTTTGTGGCAAAAACAAGAAAAACATTTTTTTTTTTAATCTAGACTTCCGGTTTCGTAATTGGGAAAATCGCTTTGAAGTCTGGAAAGTGATCGCCGAATTTTCATCATTTTTCTTTTCACGAAATTTCCAAATCTTTAAAACCTTAAAATATAATTAATGTAATGAGTTTTATGTCAAAAAAATCTCCAAGTTATTAAACTTTTGTTAACAATGATGAATATTTTTTTTTAAATTGCCGTATAAAAAATGATGTACCCTTTGAAAAATCGCTTAAAGCCTCTGAATTACCGTAGAATAAATAAATCAACCAAGCCGATGTATGCAATATGCTAATCCGCAAACTTCGTGAGACCTTGTGAAGATATTTTGTAACAGATTTTAATATTCCTTTCAAATTCGTGAAACGGCCAGAAGCAGTTAAATACGAAATAAACACAAAAAAAAAATACGAATTCTGTTTTAAGCGACCCGCATTGCCCCACTCCAATTGCCTTCACACCATTGATGCCTCCCGCATACATATATACACGAATGTGATACGTGCGCGACGATGGTCAATCGATCGTATAGCGTTAAAATGCGCGACATGGCTTAAATTGAAGGACAGGAGTTAGCGATGGTGTTGCGTGTCTACGGTCGACCCACGCTTCTTGGGGCCTTTCACGAATTCACCGGTGAAGTACCTGGTCCCTCTGGTACCACCAAATGTGTCTTTGGGATGCGCCAAGAGCGCGTTAACCGAGAGCAAAACTGTTTTTATGTACTCCGATGATTAGCATAATGCGCGGGGGCGTTTTTTTTCCTCTCTCTCTACGTTTCTTTGCCAATCGCGATTCTCATAAACGAAACTCTGTCTCTTGATACTCGAATTCCTCCCGCTCTCGCCCCCGCAATGGCACACACAAAATTTTTGTTTTTCCTTGGACCCTCGATTTGGACTGAAGCGCAAAACGCTTATTATTGGGCTTACATGCGGTGGAACAGATTCTCTGTTGCATTCGCGTGTAAAAATATTTCTCTGACAATTTGTTTCAAGAAAAAAAAAAAAAAGAAATTGTATTCGGAGTGTCTCTACAGTTTTCCACAATTTTTTTAATACTCACATATTGCAATATTGAAATAAGAAGTTTATGTTTAAAAGAAAGCAATACGTATAAGGCATTCAAGATCAAGATCTGGCGATAACATCTCGGATCGGCACTGTAATTTTTGTATGCAAAAGTACTTGTCGAATAAGACGTACCAAATGTTTTTTAGATTTTTTTTTTAACACTTTTTACATGAGATATCATTTTTTGAATTTTTTTTGTAAAACCTACGTTTTTCAAAATCTGAAAAAAAAAAACATCTCTCGACAAAAAACTTTCGAAAAATTAAATCTCAGGTGAAAAGAGTTACAAAAAAATGTGGAAAAAAATTTGGCACGTCTTTTTCGACATCGTTATATGGAACTTTTTTGTTAATTTTTGTCCCAAAAATGCATTCTAATCTCTAATTCTATTTCTCAAATTTATCTTTGACAGACATGAAATCTCCGTCTTCGCAAAGGCCTAAAAAGTTTAGTTATATTTTATAAGATTATTCCCAATTCTTTCAGATTTTTAAAAACGTACGTTTTTTTTTAAATTTCAAAAAATTATATCTCATGCAAAAAGTGTTAAAAAAATCTAAAAAAAAAAAAAAAAAATTGGTACTCGTTTTTCGACAAGTACTTTTGTATAAAAAAAATTGCGGAGTCGATTGGATTGGTTGGATTGTCCCGTATATTAATTCTACTGTAAATTTAAATAATCCAACATCCTCCCATAAATTTTAATCCACACTGTACCTAAAAAAGAATCCGTAAAATAGTTATACAAATTTAAAAAAAATGTCCAAGATGTTCAAAAAAAAAATGGAACATTATCAGAGAAATATGTTTGCCAGAGATTTGATTGTAATAATAATTTTAGTATAAATATACTCACTGTGAGAATCAAGAATGTTGGTAGTGGCGTCGTGATGGTGTTGATTGGCGGTGGTCGAAGTAATTGCAGGTTGTACAGCGCCTAAGCTGCGGTAGCCCTCGTCTGATACCTCGCTACCGTTGTCCGAATGCTCGCCGTCAGCGTGCGAAGACTTGGAATATTGTTGCGAGCCATCCTTGGCGAAAAGCTCGTCAGCTTGGGTTCGTTGTTCCTCTTTGATCGAAGGCGGACTCGGTATCGGACTCGAGCTCGCACTGGTCTCGGCACCACCGACACCGACATCGCCGCACTTGTAGCCGTAGATTGCTGGTTCGTACTTTGGAGCGTCATCGCGTTCAAAGGCTCGTCGAGCTACTCCTCCCTCCACGACGTATCGTTTTGTAAATTCTTCGGACAGTGGTACCTTCTCGCGTATTTCGCGATGAAGATCCTTCTTCGGATCCTGCAACCAAAAATCATACATTTATCGTGTGATTTCATATTATTCTGCATTCAATTGTTACCATTAAGAAAAATCAATTGTTTCAGTATTCTGCTTTTATTTATAGATTTATTTGTCGTTAGTAAATTTATAAATCAGCATCAATCAATTGATAAGAAATTTATTCATCTTATCGTTGACTAATCTTCTCCTACTGTAGATTGCAATCATTTTCATTTAGCGCAGTATGGTTGCGCCCTTTATGGCATAATCTTGTTGTTGCAAATAAAAGATAAGCGTTCTGATTGATTTACCATCGATTGTTCATACAATCTGTTTGGCAAGTCAAGTGCTATCCGCTTTACTTGACACAGACACCCACTAAAAAGGCATACCGTTCTTCCTGAGTACCCGGATTTTTTAATTCTCAATTTTGTAAGTTCGACAAAAAAGGATTGTCAAAATTCTTAAATTTCATTTTTCTTCTTTTTTTAGTTTCCCATCTTGCCCCGGTCTTCGCTGTACCATTTATTATTCAACTAACAATATAGCAGTATGAGAAAAAAAATAAAAAATTTTCTTTTTCGTATATGTATGCTCCAGATTTTGGCAGTACCCGATTTTTAGGGTGTGTCATCTCGCCCCGGTATGCCATATTACCCCAGTCTCTCCTACATTTTTTTTCTATCGGGGATTGATAATCCCCCCCCCATCATGTCAAAATAATGATTTCAATTTTGAAATTGTCTTGTAATTTATATATACACATATATATATATAAAAAAAAAGAAACATTAATTTTTTACCTGATAATCGTCGAGGTGCCTGCTGTGATACATCTGCGATCGTCCATCATATTTGACCTGACGAATTTCTTCGTTAAGAGCTTTTCTAGTTGGATCCAAAGTGCTGGAGGTCTTTGCCGGACTGGCTGTGTTGGAATCCGTTTTCGGAGTAGGTGATCTCGATCTTTGGGCGTTACCGAGATCACTCAATTGCCTACGCACCGGACTGGACAGGCATTTCGTTTGTGGCGTCGGACTCGGCGAGCGATTGTCCGTCTTTTTCAGCTCTTGACCAAGTTGCCGATGAGATTGGTGAGGTGTCGGTGAACGCGAACGATTTCCCATTGCCGACGAACTTCTTGGTGTCTGCAATTGGTGTGATTGCTGCTGCTGCTGCTGTTGTTGTTGAGGCTGAGCTGATGGTTGATGCTGAGGCGTTCCAGCACATGAACCAACGCTCGAAGCTGAACTTCTTCGAGTTCTGGGAGGTGATCTTTTTTTTTTACGGAATTATTATTATTTTTTAAGTTTCTTTATCAATTTTACGAAATTTCAGTCGATTACTTTCAATTAATGTAGAATTATAACACGGAGAAAAATGATTAGTAATTCAGTATTCATTGCTTGTCCATGTTTTCCTGTTTCAATTATCATTATTTAGACCATGAAGCAGTGAAAAAAATGGTTTGGTTGAAATTTAATATTTTTCTAGTAAGTCAAAATAAACTTCTCCTGACAAATGAATAAACGAAAGAAAAAAAGATTTAAAGATCTCCACTGAATTTAAAAGACAAGAGGAGATAAAATATACGATGATTTATATTTAATTAGAAAATTAAATTACTATTTATTTTTCTCCGTGTGTGTGTGTGTTTAAGAAAAATGAACGAACCTTTCGTAATGCACCTGCGCGCTACCAAGATCGAAGGAGCCTCCAGCCTTTTGAATGAGTTTTGCCGAAATCATAGATCGATGGGCTTCGCACAATAAAAATATAAAAAATAAATGAGAAATTGCGAATCGTAATAGTTACAGTCAATGTGATGGTAAAAATTTATATACACTCGTGGAGAAAGATAAAAAAAAAAGAAAATAGTTTGGTACACTTACACGTACGACACCGACAAGGATCGTGCTTGTCGAGGTAGTGGCTGAGTGTGTCCCAACCGCCTCCCACGCGGACCATTACATGACTCCTCAAGATTCTCACGAATATGAGAACCTTGGTGTCGCCGATCCTGTACTTGCCCTCGGATACACGGATCATCGGAAACTGGGTCGGGCAGGTGCACCTCTCCACCAAGTCGCGAACCTATAAAAAAGAAAGAAAAAAAAAAAAACCACTAATTCATAGCTCTTTTTATCGTCTCACTCAATGCCACATATTTCATTTTTTTACCCTCCTTTTTCTTTAGCTGCCATCAAACAGTCCATAAAACTATTTTTAAAAGCATTTTCGCAACGCAACTTGCTCTCCTAGAATGCATGTGCAAAGTTTCCTTGGAAAGCTCATAAATCATGGATCGATGTTAAAAATTGACAGAGGAAAAGGAATGGAAAAATAGGACGAGAATAGAGATTGGTTGGGTCGACTAAATCCGGCGTGAAAGAGTCACACGATTTTATCAAATGCCACTCAAGTTAAAATGTGGAACCTCCAAAAATATCCTCCTTGAAATTGACTTGAATTTGGTTAAATATGCGACATTCAGGGGTTCATCAGAGAGTCTGGAAATCTCGTCTCAGCAGAAACTAATTAAAAGTAATGCCAATTTTCGGAGATTCTGCGGAGGGTTTTGGTACTCGACTCACCCTAAATTTTAGGGTGAATCGAGGGTTTAAATTTCAACACTGTGCCTTGTAAAAGTGTCTTTATTACCACTCTAAGAAATAAAACTGTTGCCAAGTGGTTTGTTCCCTATACTTTGCACAGCATTCACTTTTAACACACACACACACACACAACCTGAATTTTTTTTTACACGTATCTCTGTCATGTTAAACGATTAGTCCCCCGTGGTTATATTGAAGAAAACGAAAATTTCGATGCTGATATACATTTATTTGAAAGCTCATGTTGCGCTGGATTTATTTAAACCAATCAATCTCTTTTCTTCAAAGTACATTAACCATAGTTTTTCATCTTTAAAATGTCTTGACTATACATGTCATTCGTGATCTACAGACTAGACATTTTGGAACAATTACTCATCGAACGGTTCACCGATTATTGGACCAATTATACGGTCTCTCGTGTTCGAGCCTAATAGCCATTGGAATTAATGAACTTTCGATCTCGTACACAGGAAAATGACTTTCCCATCCTAGGCATTCGATCAATTTCCATGAGCATGTACACGTCAGACCGTGAATTCATTTTGGTGATAGGGGAAACACTCGATAATTGACGCGATAAGCGTTTGATATATTCGTTATCGAAATTGCTCTCGTAGATGAAGAAGTGCTTTACTAATATTGGAGTGTTACTAAACAGTACTAAAGTAGTATAACATTAATTTTTCTACTTCGTAGAAGAAACTGTGGTTTCATGAAATTTTTCTTTTTTAGATTTTCATGTAAGGACACTAAGAGTGGTGCAAAGTTTTCGAATTTTCGATTATACTTTTTCAAAATATTGCATAAAAATTGAACATAATGTGTCGCTCTTTAATACTGAAATTTCTGAGAATCCAAAAGAATTCATATTTCAGAAATTTTAAAGAAAATTTTAACAAAGCAAATTTAAAATGAGAAAGCCAAAAATTAATCAACATACTTTGTCCTAGTGGCAGCTTTCGAAAAAATTCAAATTTAATGAGGAAACAATGGCCAACGTTCTATTTTTTTTTTTTTTTTTTTAAATATATAATAGAGAATATTACTATGTAGTATTGAATGGATTGAGTCGACGCGGTGTATGGCGCGGTGCATCGGTCGGCACAAATTGTATGGCGCATTGCAGGTGAGCAGACAGGATGAATGCTTATGATGCTATAATGCAAGGCCGCAAGGGCTTACGTAACGAAACCTAGCAATACGAAATATACGAGAGATTATCGGTGCGTGCCTTCCTTTTTTTTTTTTTTTTTTTTTTTTTCTATACAGAGTGAGCGTATGGATAAGAGAACTTATCGCATGGCCTCCTCCTCAAACACTGCAACACATGTATTCTGTATAGAGATCCTCGAACTTTCAGTAGGCATCACGAAACCGAGTTTTTTAGGAATTTTTTTTTTAATTGCGACATATGCTATTATTTTTATGTTACATTTCACGAGTATGAGAATCCTGATATTAGTGAACAATCGTTGATCGATTATTCAATAAAATATAAAAAAATACATATTTTATGAATTTTTTTTTTCAGCAAGAAAAAGCATATTTTTCGATTTGAGTTACAAATTCCTAAAATTATCATTAATTTGAGATATCGAATTTTTCAAAACTCTCCAAAGTGTAAAATCAAAGAAAAAAAATATTGTACGTGACCCCCATTGCCCGCATGCTGTATTGCCATCTGGCAAAAAAATTCTTTCTACATTACATAAATAGTACATATTTAAAAAAAAAAAAAAAAAAAAAAAAATCATGACTATAGCTTAGAGCGTAAATTTCACGTGACTCCCTCTGCTCGATAGTGATCATGGCCATGATTAATAGAATTTTATTCTTGACACACTGATGATGTCTATTTGAATAATGCATCTCATTAGTAGAGATGCGCAAGGTCACAATGTATAATTATGCAAAAATTTCTATGTATATAAATTTGTATGAGTATATTGTACATAAATGTGACTATCGCTTTTACGACTGAGAATAAAAGTGGTTGTGTATTAAACTTGTAATATACGCTGTTAATTGAACACAGCAGGTTGCACTTGAGAGTGTGTTGTACGGCCAACTGGAAATGCGCGAGTCAAAGTCATCGGTGCGGTGGTTATTATCATTGGGAGTGGCGGGATGTGGGAGAGCGGCGCGACTTTATATTGCGTTTGTATTGAAATATATGCACAATGTTATGAGACATAAGTGTATATATATATATATAATATCCATAAGACCCAGAGTCTGGGGCTATCAGACTATCGTGTATAATAGTGTTTGTCGCACGGTTTAACCATTCGTGTTAATTTTTTTTTTTTTTTTTTTCTATTAACACACTTCCCTATCCAATCTTGTTTGCTGTCCTCTCTCGTCTCGTGTCATACATAGACCGCTTTTGCGATTATATTCATAAGAATTGACGAGTACGTTATTATTCATAATTCATGATTCATAAGTAGCATAAGTGTGCCGTCAATATAATCTCTATTTCGCTTATGGCGAAACCAGAAGTGAACGAGTTTTCCTATTTTACACACTGATAAGACAGTAAAGTGGTTTTAGCGAGGCTATCAAATCACGCTCTTAAGATAAGGGCACTTCTTACAACTTCTCTCTAAACCCTCCTATGTCGACGAATCTACAGTTTTTTTCAAATAAATTTGCAAATTTTATAACTGACCTTATTTTAATAGAAAAAAAAAAGAAAAAAATGTTTCGATATTATTTATCGTCAGTTCAATTGAGTCGCACTACTGCTTATCATTGAAATTACATTTTCGCAATGCACTCCGGCAACTTGCGATCATATCGTAACTATAATAAAATTGTAAAACGCGTTGCGTAAGAATTCACAAGCGAAACAATAATTTTCATTTCAATTGACGCACTTTCTATTCAACAATCAAACTGGCAGAGTGAAGAAATTTTGTAAAATTGTAATTAAAAAAGGATAGAAGAATTAAATTTAAAAAATTAGTGTTCGTTTTATGTGAATTGCTGTGCTGAGAAAATGATTATTTTATTATTTGACAATCAGTCGAATTTTATAGACAGTAATTATATTTTAATGAAATGAAATATAGTTCTTCAGACATTTAAATCGACGGTTCTCCCTTAAAAAAAAAAAAGCTCCAAGCTGAATAGGACTTTTTTCCCAGGAGCGCCCCGCGGGTCGAAAAAATTTCAAAGCTCGATAGGTTGTTTCCGCGGGTGTTGCTCATTTGGTGGGTTCTTTCACTGGTTTCTACCTAGCAACATGAACGCTAAAGGCCTGGCTAGCTGTGAGACGCGTTGGTTTAATGCCGGCGCGATAGTGGTCTCGCGTCGCGCCAAACCGCGTTCTCTCTCTGCGCCGCGCCACGCCGCGTCGGACTCTCCGCAATCAATACATCGCAACGCGAAAGCTCGCGGCTCAGCTGTTCCCCGGGATATATTGCTGAATTTTTTTTTTTTTCTCTCTCTTTTTACCCTCGTAAATACGCTGAAGAAAAAAAAAAAAGAAATATTATCCAGACAGTATGGTGTAGAAAATGTCGATGAAGAAATTCGTCGATCTTATTCCAACGATTTTTCGTATTAAGCAACGATATTAATAAATATATAGGGAATTTCGCAGAGACTCGATCTGAGTCAGACTGAAAATCCGTGTATATTAAATATTTATTGAGAAGTCGAGACGAAAGATTGGAGCTTTCGAGTGAAGGTAAGAAGGCTCAGAGCCCGTTGAGTCGGAGGAATGCCGAGGTTCGAGGCTTCAGGAGGGAGGTCGGGCTGTTAAAGAGAGCATTGAGTAGGGCAGCAACAGCGGAGGAACGTCAATCGTTCCTCGATACCGGTGCTGCTGCATGGCTGGCTGTTGCTGCTAGCCGTGGACACACCCGCTTCAGCTTGGACTCAAACCAGCGAGCCAGCGGGTTCACAGCTCGGCTCACCGTTCCGTGTCCTTCGAGTCAATCACCAACGTTTGGAAGCACCTCGGCTCTATTCTATCGGAATAACCCAGATTTACCTGGTGACCGGGAGGTCATCGCTATACAATATTCCTAATATTCTACAACGGACAGCCCCGCCCTTGGCGCATTATGGCAGTAGAGTATCCGACTCTACACGGCGTCACCGATCCTGGGGCAACAGCAACTCTACACGACGTTCGACTGCAGCTGTGCACGATGTTCGACTCTGCACAGCAGCAATTCTACACTTGCCCCGACTCTACGCAACAGCAATTCTACACTTGAATTCAATTCCTTAAATTATAGACTTCAGTAATGAGGTACGAAATTTGACAAAATATTCACCAATTGTAAACGTTTTTTTAACGAATTTCTCCACAATTTCGATAGGGTCGATATAAAAGTCTATACAAAGTGATAAATCTCGCTTCTTCTGAGACCTAATCTTATAACAGCAAAAGCAATGAAAAAATTAAAAAAAAAAAAAATTCAAATCTATAATTACAAATAATGCAATACCAAACACTATAATTAGCAACTTTCACTTACTATAATTAGTAATTACCTGGGTAAGACATAATATGCTTTTTGTATATATTGTGGTATTGAAATTTTTCCCACGACGTTTCATCGTAGAATCTACGAGAGTGATTAAATTAAAAGGCGGGGCTTAGGACACAAAGCTCATTAGCATAATGTCATAATTCGTTGGAATCATCTGTATTTTTTTTTTAAATTTTTTTTTTTAAATTTATTTTTATTACCATTAAATTTCCCAACGATCTGTATCGTCGGAGCGTCGATGAAAGCCTATGAAGAGTGATTAGCCAAGCCTCAGACCGCAGGTAGACCTTGCACGGCTGAGTAGCTTGGGAGCGCAGTAACAGCAGCAGCAAAGAGCAAGTCGCTCCATGGGCGATGACGTCGGGGGTAGCCCAGCTCACTGGTTAATTGTACATAATAACTAGCACGCTATCGAGACCGCAGGTCGCCCCTTTTACGGTAGCTTATATCTATGTATAGACTTTAGCTCTCCTCTGTCCTTTCTCAGAAGGACAGACGCGCGGGGCACAGCATCACGCGGCAAAATTGCGCTCTCTGTTACGCCGGTTGAGAGACCTCCTGCGCACCCGGGTATATATACGCGAATAATTACGTTGCTGTGCTCGGTCTCGTTGCTCATTGCGAGCCGTAATGACTTTTATAGGTACTTAGCGTTACATATATGCGATTACCTGTCATGGTGTACTTAACCCGGTAGAATACACTCGAGTTACACACGCCTCTTAAATTCATTTATGCCACTCGGTGCGAGAAGTGCCTACTTCTCGCACTGGTGCGATAAAGTTGTATACGAAACACGTTGCGAGAAACTTTTGTGCTAAAAACTCACACTCGTCGAGAGAAAGTTTAATCGCACTCGTATCGTAATATACTAATTATGCCACGCGGTACGAGAAGTGCCCAACTTCTCGCACGCTTGGCAGGAAGTAGCCACTTCTCGCACGCTTGGCAGGAAGAAGCCACTTCTCGCACGAGTTTCGTGTAAAACTTTATTTCACTAGTGCGAGAAGTGCCTACTTCTCGCACGAGAGTTTCGAATACAACTTTATTTCACGAGTGCGAGAAGTGCCCACTTCTCGTCCTCGTGAAATAAAGTTATATTCGTGCCTGTTTCCCTTACGAGAAGTGGGCAGTTCTCGCACTCGTGAAATAAAGTTATCAGTTACTATTAAGAGGACCAGTGGGAGGTTTGTATGTCCGAAAATTCAGTCACTTTAGATTGTGTATAACAGCGTTAAAATTGAATATAAAAAAAATTCGAAAAATTGTATTACCACGATTAGATTTGCCGTCCCAATGGAAGCAATAAATTGACGAATCTTAGGAAAAATGTTCCGTTATCCGAAGGTGTTTAAGCGTAAAGATGAGCTTATAATTTTCTTTTATCTCTAGCTGTATGAGTCAATGGTGTCGTGTCAGAAATCAAAAATACCTCCGGTGTACGGTATGTATTTAACGTCCTTATCATAGGATAAGAGCGCACACTCTTGTCTCTCTGTAAATATACGAGAAAATGTAGGTCTAAACGTAAAAGAGTCAATATTTTGTAGCGATAAGTGGTTTTGTTGGCACTATATGCGCGGAGCACCGGATGAGCACGAGGAATCTCGAGTCTTTTCCTACATTTCGAGTGCGTGTCTCTATGGGCCGAAAATTCTCCAGTTCACTATGAATAACGGTAATCTACCACTGGAACGACAAAAACGTACTCGTCCTCACTCTTATCTCAGCAAACAAACATTTTTACCGTGAATGGGCGCGATTGGGTGCAAGTGTTGCTCGAGCTTATGAAAAGTAGAGAGAAACAGAGACAGAGAGAAAGAGAGAGAGAGAGAGAGAAAGATAGGAACAGAACTAGCTTCTACGGAAAGAAGCTTAGCCAGCAGCGAGAATGATAAAATCATTGTGCACGTTGGTATCCACATACTCTTGTCTAGCTCTCGGAGAGGCTGTGTATATATTGGGCATTCCGTATAAAATGGACCACCCATGCTTCGAAATGTCACAAATTTCATTTTCTCCTATAATCCGTTGGAGAAAATTTTGGAAAAACAAAATCCTTGCCAATAAAAAAACCCGGAAATAAAATCTTTCAAACTTGCAGGAAATGTCAAATTTTTTGAAGAGTACAGTACATAAAAACCCAATAAAACTTCAAAATTAAATACCGATTTTTACTTTTTTTTTTTCGATTCGTTGTATATAAAAAAAAATGTATCAAAATAAAATTTGTATACGATGGATGACTTTTTATATGCAGCGAATAAAAAAAAACCCAAAAAATCGGTATTTAATTCTGGGTTGAAAAATAAGAAAAAAAAATCGGAAATAATTTGTACATATCTTAGACAATGTACATCGCAATGAAAGCAACAAAAAACTTCAATTTTCTTTCCATAAAATCTCGAAACAGGGGTGGCAAAATTTTTGCGGAATGCCTCGTATACATACGAAACGTACGAGTTGTACTTACACAACGATCGGGCAATACCGTACAGCTCGGTATATGCTATCAGAGTCAAATAAATATGCTATCTATGCACGTACATGGTATATCGGTGCAGTAGTAGGCGTTTGCATACATATTGCATTGGACGCGGAGGATCGAGCGAGTCGTAATCTCGCGCCTCCTACTTGGATCGAGCAGTCGCGAGCGCGGCCCCACGGGGAGGGGAATTATGCGGCCTTTCTCGTCGAGCAAGGCCGACTATCGGAACAGCTCGATCGCTGGCTTCGCGGCTCAACACGTCTCTCAGCATAGAGAGACAGAGAGAGAGTGACAGAGACAGAGACAGAGAGAGAGAGAGAGAAAGAGAGTCGCACAAGCGAGCGCGCGCGCGCGGCAGTGCTCAAAGCTTCTCAATCCCTAGTTGTATACTAGTTTAAACGCGGTCTTGCAATCGCTACAACAGCAAAAGACCTTTCCCCCTTGTTGAGTCTATCCATTCTTTTCTACTCTGTACATACTCCACCTGGATTCTTAGTACTTGTTATCTCGCTGTAATTCGTTTGTTTCGTAAGACTTCCGGTCGTCCGAAGGGTGCACTAATTCTATAATACTCTTTCTGTTTGTTCAATTTCAATTCTTGTATAGCTAATTCATAGTTTCTTCTACTATTTTTTTTTTATCGTCATTAAGCTTTATCTAAACTCCAACAGATATTTCTCAAAATTTGCAAAATTATAAATTCTTAAAATTTGCAAAATTTCTATTTTTCCAGCTAATAATACCGCTAAAAAGTAACCAATAGCGTACTTTAATTGATTTTTAGTCAAATATTAAGTTATTATTATTATTATTATTATTATTATTATTTGTCAACGAGAAAATGTTTGTATAAATACGGACAAAATTATAATATTTACATTATGACGTAAAAAATAAAATAGAAAATTACTCGATAAAAGTCAATATTAACATTGTCAACATTACAGTATGCCATAATGCCCTGGAAATTGGCTGTACCCGATTTTTTTGGGTAAACAATTTTTTTCCAGATTTTGGCTATATCCGATTTTTTTGGTGTGCCATCTAGCCCCGGTCGTTCCTATTTTGAATTCATTTTTTCTAATTCATAGAGAGAGTTTTGTTTTTTTTTTCTTTTATATTTATTTTCGTAAGAAAAAAAATGTTGCAACTTATGTCTTACAAGAGAAAATCAGCACAAGAAAAATGTAAAAAAAAAAGAAAATAGATGAATAACAAAAAATCTGGCTAATTATGAGAAATGTCTGGGAGGGTAAAAAAAAGTGCCTCATACGTCTCTCTTGCGTCAATCCTGTAGGTCTGTAATATCATCGAGAACGTCCGTCATTATTTTCTTCTTTTTTGCGATACCTTGGCAAACCCGTCATAAACACATATCGCTTGGGTGGTCGAATCTTAATTTTCTCTCGATGGCCTGCACTTTTTATTTTCCGAGAATCCGCATTTTCTTCAAATATCTAATTGGCCCAAAATAATTGATTTGATTTCAATGATTTAATTTGAATTATCGCTAAACGCATAAATTTTCTACAGATTCAATAATATATTATTTTAGAATGAACAAATAGGCGTTCACAATTTTTGATACACCACGTTTCTATTTTTTTATTTTTTTTTTTGTTATTTCTCTGTCGCTTGTCACGAGTATCGCTTTTATTGATCTTCAATATCCTGTAGAACTTCCGTTATTATCATCTTCTCTTTTGCCATACCTTCGTATTTGTTCACTTGGGTGGTCCAATGCTACTTTTTCTGCTGCAGGCATTCTGACTACTTTTTTTTTTCTCTCCTTCTCTGTCGATACTCTTTCTCTTATATCTTCATTTTTATCCCTTGATTTTGTCTCTTAACTTTATAAACGAAAGTCGGACCAATATTATTATTAATAAATTATTTAAAGAATGCGCAAAATTATTTAAAAAATATATATATATATATATATATATATATTGGAAATATTTATTGGTACTAGATATTTCGGTGATTATTGGAGAGCAGAAAGGAAACTTGGCGGACTTTGAATGGCTTGAACTTGACACGAAGGGCCGAAGAGGACGATCAATACCGCGCCGGAGGAGAGGTCCCATAGCGCTTGCGAGCCTCACTCCTCTTCCTCACCCTCGAGCCCCCCCTCACCCCCCTCGTTCTTCCTCACGTCCTTGCCCGTCAGCGTTCCTTGCGGCATAGCTACAGCATCTTCAACTTGTATAATGCGAATGTCTCAGACATTGATCACGTAGCAAGTAGAGTCACAGGATATGGTAGCTTTCGATAACAGTTTTTGGAAAACAAACAAAAAAATTCATCCTCAAAAAGTAACTATTTTTTAACGCTTAAAATGTTAATTGAGACAAACGGCTAATACGCCTGAAATTGATGAAATTAATTTTTAAATATTGGCAATACAAAAGTTACTATTTTAAAAATTTTTGAAAATCTGTCCCAATTTTTAAACCAATAAAAAACAGTAAATAAACCGCAAACATTTTTTGGACATCGAAAATCAAAGTCCTCAATATAAAATCCTGTCTAATTTTTTTTTTTTACAAATTCACACAATATTTGTGTTACTTTTCAAATTTAACATGAAAAATCCATAGAAACACAGAAAACTTTTTGTCAATTTAATTTTTTTTCTAAATATTTTTCTTCCGCCACTCCGTTTTTACATGTACCAATTTTTTTTTGTTTACTAACGCATGTATCAAACTCGATTTAAATACTTGGAACGTGTGACGTGTTATCTGTTTGGTGACTTGCCCAGTTGGGTTCCTGATTGCCACAAGTCACTGTAGTATGTATATGTTGACGTTATTGCCATACGCTTGTCGATATAGGCCTAATCCCAGATATCAGATAAGTCATATTTCCCCTTTCATATTATTCGATAGAAAGGTGGACGTCACCAGCGATACGCGTAGGCAATTGCAGCGAAGAGTTTATATACTATATAAATATATATATATATATATATATAAATATATACATATATATAGCCGGCGGTAATATCCGGGGTTAGGGTTTATGGTACCTTGAATTTATTCGCTGTTAAGACTTAATCGGGACTTTTGAGCTTGGAAACTCATCGAGTAATCGGGTTTTCCAGTAAATCAGCAAGAAGTCGAATGTATGTGTGGGTTGGGCTATAAACATTGTGCAGGCATGTCTATATATTAAAACATACATATATATATAGGTGGGTATTAGCTTGGTACGCGCAGGGGTACCCGGTGATATCGAGCGAAGACTGGCTGGCCGGTTGCCCTACCGGGGACTCAACATTCTGCATTCCTCGAGGCACTGCAGAATTTTCAATCGACGCTCTTTCTTACCTTCTAACAACTTCTAGCTCGGTTCTTCTCACTCTGTCTTAGAACAAACTCGTTGGTCTCATATAGGGGGCATTATGCACCGATCGGACCATCCTTTTGATTATTTTTTTTTCTAATCATTTACCACCATTCAATTTTTTTTTCATCGCTTATTTCGCGCACTTGTGAGTTTCAAAGAAATGCTCTGATAATTGCATTTAGATACTTTGGAATTTTTTAATGAGACTTTGAAAAGTTAGAAAAAAAATGTTAACCATCTTAAGTAAAAAAAAAAAACATTTAAAAATTTTCCCACTCCCGATTTTTTGTCCCACAGTTGGAACCACTTTTTTCCCGTAATTTTATGAGAATTTACATGTTTCATTTATTTTTCAAACTCTCATAAAATGATTTGTATTTTAGAGATTTTTTTAGTAAAGAAAAAGAAAAAATGTAACAAATTATTGAAAAATTCATTTTTAAGTTTATGAATTAAAAATCAATGCTTCGGACGAGTTAAAGAATTTTTTAAAATAAATTTCCATTAAAGTTAATACGTACGTGCAGTCGAATGTTTTTTAAGTGCAATTTTTTTAAATTCACAAGTGCGCGAAAAGTGGCGATGAAAAATTTGAAAAAAAAAATGGAGCACGCTCCATTCATTGAGGTGAGTGATTAAAAAAATAACCAAATATATCGACGATGGTCGTGGTAAAAGGTGGTCCGATCGGTGATGTATAATGCCCCATATATGCCTCCCTCTAGTTGTGAGTATGTATAATATGCCTTCCAGATATTTACCTAGTATGTCTCATTCCTATGTAGCAATAGAATTACGGAAGATCCGTATGTGTAGTTGCAGCATTACGTGCATACTATATAATTCTTGGTTGAAAGTGAATATCTTTAAATGGTATAGGCATTAAGACTTGCTTCAATGACTGTTGGATCCTATATAGTGGCATGTTTGATTCGAATTCCGATCAAGAGTAACGCAATGATCAGAGGGATAGCTTGCGAATTCCTGACGGCATTCATTTCATTGACTGGATCTGGAGATTGAGAGTTTAAGATGTCTTTACAGTGATTTAAGGGGCAAAGTGAGAGAGAGTCGGATTGAAGATTTGCCGATATTTCTTGAAGAATATCTCATTTGTTAGATTGCTAAGAAAAAATGTATTTATATTTCTTTATATTTGTCGCACATTGCCAGAAGCGAAATTAAAAAAAAAAGTCTCGAATTTGCTTAAGATGATTCCTTACATCATAAATTTGCCTCTTTAGTTTTTTATTAGAATTTACAAAGTTGTAATAGATTAATGAAAATAATTTTTAGAAACAGTGTTGAAATCTATGGCGTTTCACGATTTGAAGAAGAAAAATTTTAAATCATGCTGTATGAGTATGATTTTTCGAAATTTCCTCAGTTCAGTTTCGGAAAAAAAAAATCATCCCATGTGCAACGTTGCAGTTGCATTCTTTATCCAGCCTCAAGGCTCCAAAATCTGTGCGTACATTTTAGTGAGCACCGAAGATTAAAAAAGGAAAAAAAAAAATGGTTAAATACTACTTTTGACAGCCATACATGAAGAGGTGTGGAATGTACATAATTTATGGCCTTAGCATTTCGCTGCAGAAGAGCGACAAATGAAATAAGGGCCTGTCGGTATTCCGTTGCCAAGTTATTTCTTGCTGAGCGTCGACACGTGTCCCGGTTGTCCCACCCCATATGTCCGACGAGACATATATATATATATATACACACACACACCTTCCATTAAATTTCCCCACTTCTTTGCGTTTCCTTTTGGTCCTCTCTTTATCGATTATATATATGCACCTATCGTTATTATCATGTTAAGAAACGTGACGTGCCAATTGACACAACAAGACCAGGGGTAGAGATAGCGGCTTTGATGTATCTGAGATTCTTCCAGGTATATACATCTCGTTTGTGCGCAGAGAGCTTTGACCACGTCGAATGGTACGAGGACAAAACGAGACCGCTCGCAGAGTATGTCTATACTCTAGCGTATGGCCTATCTCCATATTCCATCTCGGATAAAACTCTCGCAAGAACGTTGATGCGATAAAAAGAAAAAAAAAAAAAAGAAAAGAAAAGAAAAGAAAGAGAGCATATAGGTACATTGCTCGGTTACATGCACATAGAGCTCGATATAGATTTATCCTGCCAATTATCGTAGGTCGAAGGTATACGTACCGAAGCTACCTTAGTAACGAGTCTGATTTCGCGAGTAAGATAAGAGGAGTGCTTGGCGCTGAAAGCCGACGAGACGAAAGCCCATATGCCTAGTTCTATATACCTGACCACCGTCATGGCAACACTGTGTCTCACATAAATAAGGGTATCTCGGGGAGAGATGGCCATTGATTTTTTTTTTCATTTCTTTTTCTGATCGAATGAACGACTCGTGTTTGAATAGCTCGAAAAAGTAGGACTTTGCACATTTTTTCCTTAGATAGAATTTGTCAAAATTCGAAAAATTGGAAAGACAAAAACTTTGGAACGTTTCCATTTTTCACAAAGCGAAGGTTAACTATCAATTTTGGCTGCGGATGCATATTACACAGTGGGAAATCAGCGAGCCCTGTCTCTTCATCAAGTAGGAGGTGTCCCCTCAGTTTCATTTTGATATGACGCGTTTTAGGGTTCGTAATATTACTAGTAGAATTCTGTTTAGCCATCTGAACCCGCATCCTTTGCCGAAGAGATGAGCTCATAATATTTGTAATTCAATCTATTCGACCAACGAATAATCCATCAGGATCATTGTCATTGATTCAGGGACCATTTTCTGGCAGCCGGGTCGATTAACCGAGTCGTAAACCAATACAAAAGATCTACCAGAAGCGATAAATACCAGTAGAAAAAGAGACTCGAAAATGGTACTTTGAATGAGGGTCTAACAAGAGAATAGAGATGATAAAAAAAAAATGTGCAGGCCCACACGTTAACTTACCATTTCGTCGAGGCTCTTGAGATCATTGGTGACAATTTGAGGCTGCGGTCCATAGATCAGGCAGGGTTCCTGCTGATTGATATCGGCATACTCGTCCTCGTCATCAGCATCCTCGTCGTCGTCTTCGTCGTGATGATTGTTGTGCCCGTTGCCGGTTGTGCCGCTCGTGTTATTCGTCGCATTGTTGGCTTTATTGTCAGCGGCTATTTCGCGATCGATTTGTCTCTCCATTTGCACGAGCATTGGCGCGAGCATACCAAACTTTGCGCCGCGTCTTGCAACCTCAAGCAAACATAGTATAACGTGACGCTCGTTCTTACGCATTATTAGGTCGTCGGTCTCGAAGAGCAGACACTCGATAATACCAAGACTGTTGCGGCACCAGCTTATAAAGTTGGATACGTTGTCGCGGGCGAAGAAAGTTCCGGCCTTCGCGTTCGGCAAGAAGGCCACATCACTCAACTGGCTCATCGGCATCGCCAGCGACGATGTTATCGAACGCGTCATTATTTTCCGGGCTTGACGTCTCGCCACGTACTCCGACGCTGATTTTCTAACGTTGTTCGCGTGCTGTAATAAAAAAAAAAAGAACACACACAGACAGACGTATTATTAACGTTCATTAAATTAATGCTCTTGGATATGTACGACTATTTATCAAAGAAACATTTATTGACCTAATGATGTGAGATTGGATTGCTCTCAAGTCGTTGGAATTTAGACTTTGTTGGCGTCTCTGATTGTCCAGTTATTGCTGTCAAATGTCTCGACCAATTTGTGTAAAATATCGCAGACATTTGATATTCAAATTTCAGGCGACACAAGGACAATTTAATTGAACGAGAAAAAGCTTGATTTCAATAATGCCATCATATTTTGATAAATTAAAATAACAAACGAAATAGCATTTTTGGAATCTGGCAAATTACACTTTAAGAGAGTTGTTTTTTTTTCCGCCCAAAGTTCGTGTCGTAAATGTGCGAATGATTTGTTTCTTTCAATGCGGACTTCTCGAAACCTAAAACTATTAATTAGAGTAGTCGGATTCCATGAAATTGGGAAGCCAGCTTGTCGTTTAATATAGAACGCCTTTCGCATATGTGATAGCGCATAATTAACTGCTTACAAACGACACTCTCGTGCAGCTTAAAGCCCTTATTTATCTTGTTTTTGTGTGTCTTTCGTAACCCGAGCGCGCAATTTTCTTGTACGTGAGAGCGTGAGGTCGAGATCACGCGGACGCGTCGGCTGCATATCTCGCCTCTCAATTCGTCGCTCCCACATAGCCGGACAGACGAATCGAGTCGATTGTACGCCTGATTCTGTTCTCCACGTGGTATCCATAAGGCGCACATGCTTACGTGCTATTTCTTAGTCTGCGCTTGTCTTGTCTGATTGGCTTATCATCGCATTTTTTTTTTCTTTTGTTCAATCCATGAATTATCGAATTTTTAAATCATTTTTGTTTGTTTCTATTTTTTTTTATCGAATTTTCATTTGAATCGTCATTAATTTTACACACGTGCTCTGCGATTGTTACAACTTTTTTTTTATTACCGATAAATCCCATTTTATGGTTGTCAAAATAATTGCCGCAAAATTCAATTAAAATTAGATTCAAATTTTTATTTACAACAAACATAATACAAATCATTTTGACAACCACAAATTGGGTACGAAATGGTTTTTTCTTATACGTGAAATGAGAAAAGTTGGAATAAAAATACATCGCACCTATGTGCTTTAGATATTTTTAATTTCTTTTTTTTTTTTTTTGTTTTTTGTAAATTTATTGCTGTATACTGTTTCTGCATGAAAGTTTTGTATGCGACACCGTATGTACGTATTTCAACGTCGGTCTGTATATTATGAGTTGATCTATTGAGGGTCCGAGCAAGCGTGAACCGACGAGAGCGACGCAACGATTTCTTTCCCTCAACATCCGGCGAGAGTCGACATATACCCAGCAGTTGCGACGTTTTTTTTTTCTCCCGGCGCGCATATTCATCGTTTAAATCTTATCAACAGACCAAACTCCGATTACAATATTCTCGAAATTTAACTTGTTTATTAGAAAAAGGATAAAATAATAAAGTCGAACCTTGCAGATTGCTTCGTCATTATTTTTCATTTTTTTTTTACAAACGTAATGGAAAAGTATTTAAATTTATATTGGGCTTTGTAAAAATGATAAAGCGTAGGATAAAAAAAAAAAAAAAAATGAATGTCTCTACACGCATGCTGTAAAACATCGTGAAAGCATCATTGCGTTATATTTTTATGACATACATCATTTTTTTTTGACAAATTAATATTTCGCGTGTCTATTAGATTCACTGAATCGAATTTTTAGAAATTTTTTAAGAATCATTTTTTTTTTCATACTTTCTCGACATTTTTGGGTGACTCTCAGCACACTGACATGAAAATCTCGATAAAAAAAAAAAATGTTCATAAAAACAAAGTTATCCTCAGTCAAGAAGCAAAAATGATACGTATTCGTAGAATCATCTTTGATCATTGCGTATCAGTGTGCAAACAGTAATAAAGTGGTTTGTGATTGGAGGCAACGCGGCGTGAAATGAGCGTGAAATTCCCGTCATCTTGGGTCGCTTGTTATGCGAGAAAGAAGGAAGTTGGTAGGAAGGAGGTAGAATTGAGTGGAGGTGGCGAGGAGGAGGAGATGACGAATCATGAGATAGTATATATAATATATATATATATATATATACAAGAGTGTCTATGCATACACATGTGCATATAATGTGTTTATATAGAAAAAGCATTTGAGATGAGAAGCGCTGGATGCAAGAACGAGGCTACATACACGATTGCACATATGCGATAGAGGCAACCAGCTGCGGTATAAGTATAGTGTATCATGCACGTGAAGAAGCATATTGTAGCTCCGCTGGTCTGCTCATCACTTGACGGCAGGATGTCACATTACGTGCCCTGTGTGTGACCCCTCACGAGAGTTTATCATCTCGCGGCACCGCGCGTCGCAAATCGGCTTAATCGAAATGCCTCCCTCCCCCCCCCCCACCCTTGTATGTACAAATACACACAAACTATATTGTCATTAGAATAGTATGCAGTTAATCGGATGGGTAGATAAGTGTTGATTGAAAAAGAAAAAAAAAGAAAAAATTGTCGCCAGACTGATAGTGATAACCATATGAGGTATTCTTGGTCAACCCCTCTGGGTGTAGAATTGATTTTTCGTTCAATTCTACACTTGATGTAGGATTGATTTTTTCATTCAATTGTACACTGGATGTAGGATTGAGTTTTTCATTCAATTCTACACTGGATGCAGGATTGATTTTTCACTGAATTCAACACTGGATGTAGGATTGATTTTTTCACTGAATTCTACACTGGATGTAGGATTGATTTTTTCACTGAATTCTACACTGGATGTAGGATTGATTTTTTCACTGAATTCTACACTGGATGTAGGATTGATTTTTTCGTTCAATTCTACACTGGATGTAGGATTGAGTTTTCGTTCAATTCTACACTGAATGTAGGATTGAGTTTTCACTCAATTCTACACTGGATGTAGGATTGATTGTTTCATTCAATTCTACACTGGGTGCAGAATTATAATCTGGCTAATCACGAAAGGTATCTGAGAAGATCAGAAAAAGATGGATAATTTGACAGAGAATGTCCCATATACGCAGCTGGATAGAGCGAAATCGACGCAATAACTCAATTTCGTGTTTTTTGTTGTTGTTTGTTACTGAACACAGTGAATGCATTATACGTAGAATTGCTGGTATTAGCGCAGGTGGTGAATGAATCATTTTACTAGTAAACAAGAGTATTATGAATCGTAAGTTCTTGCCTCTGGCAAGACGAGAATTTTCTTCGAACGTGTTCGATAGAGTTCGTTGAAATAACTTCCTATATTTGCCCGACTCATGCCTCAGTTCCTTCGAGATATATATGCACCTTGTACAGACTGCTCGGAACCGAGCGCGACTGTATAACGCTAAACTGAACAACTAAGAGAGAACTAAAGACCGAGACGCGATGCAATTGTTTCGTGTACAGTGGACGTACGTGCCTAAAGAGAATCCGATCGTCTGTTCGATCGTCGAGCCTTTTGCCCTCTCTCCCTTTTTGCATCGCATGAAAGATTCAATGACTTCGGGGTAGGGAATTATAGTATATGTGTCGGTAGTATACAAGTGTGAGGCTTTTGCTTTTTTTTTTTTTTTTTCGCTAGTGCAATACACGTAATAACAAAAGAAAATAGAGAATGCAGAAAATGGTCAGAAAATGACGTAAAACTTGAGTTGTCAATTCGACCGTTTATCAATTAATTGTAAATCTACACGATTTAAGGAATTTTACACGTATTAAAATGAAAATGAAAATATATTTCTCAGGAAAAATTTCTAAAGAAAAATAAGAGAGAGAGAGAGAATGTAAAATAAATGAGCTGCTACTTTTCATTTTTTGTGACCCTTTTATTTAGGCGCCCTACACAGAAATTTGCCTTGACGAAATCAATCGAAGCTCCAACGAGTATTTTTTTAATGAAGTCGATTAAGCTGTGAGAGCCAAACAAAGAAAGCCACTGTTTCGTATGTCGAGATTCCTGAACGCTCGTTCAGTTCCCAATCGTGGCTCTCTTCGTCTTAGCCATTATCTCGTGGTGATTCTCAGTCGAAGAAGCGTTTCGGGTTTGACGATTATATTTGAACTATCGGCATATGGGAGTAAAGATAAGATTTGGGCCGATGACTAACATTTTTCAAGACACAAAAAAGTTGAGGCCCCCCCCCCATCTCTTTATCCATCGCGTTTCTCCCTATTAGAAGCTATCGCTATTTTCGTCTTTTCAACAATTTCTGAGACAACCCCCACGGTGAAAACGGGTATGTGCTATCGTTATTTTTAGAACGGAGGGTTGGAAACGGGAAAAGGACGCGTGTTGCCGACGACGACGACGACGACGACGACGACGACGCGCCCGGCGCGTCTATGGCCATTCATAAGCCAGACGAACCGAGACCCTCTAAAGAAAAAAACATGTGCGCTACCAGCGTCTATACTATATTCTTGTATATAGTCGGTACCTAAGGCACACACACACACAACCACACACACAAAGACTACGAAACGACGAGACGAAGCTCTATCTCAGCGACTGATGCATTTTCCTTCTGTACTAAACATAAACACACCCGCACGTCCTCTTCTCACTTCTTTGCGTGTGAATCTCGTCTACGTTTGTATTTCTCTTTCATTCCGGCCACTTGTCCGCGCTGCATTTTACAGATGCGGGACAACACGGATCAACGAGGTCGACGAACCAGTCATGAATTGTCATTATACAGAGATAGGTGCGCGAAATGTATTCTCTTTTAACACTGAAAATACGTACACGCCCGCACATAATGGAAAGTGTGA
The DNA here is from genome assembly GCA_964016905.1 of Perithous albicinctus. Taxonomy (NCBI): domain Eukaryota; kingdom Metazoa; phylum Arthropoda; class Insecta; order Hymenoptera; family Ichneumonidae; genus Perithous; species Perithous albicinctus. The sequence goes on along the minus strand of OZ024693.1, from coordinate 22,209,104 downwards.
AAACAGTATTAAAAGAACCGTAAGAATGAATAATAAAGTAACTTTTTGCAGTCTGGTCCGTCATATTGGATTCGACATTTTGAATTTTTTGAATTTTGAGTTGAGATTCGTAATCAGCGAGCCACGGGATGAAATTACAAAAAAATTTGTTTGGCTTAAAGTGGAGTTCTTTAAGATCGATAAAAAAGACATTCCATTGGGTTTAAAAAGAAATGTTTCAATCAATTCAATGCCACTGAATTTCATTGAATCCGAGTACCATTCAAAGAAAAGATAATATTAATTCAAACATATTATTTCATTGACGACAGATAAATGGCCGAGATGTCAAAGAGACTTCTTAGAATCAATTAAACTTTTTCTCTCAATGTGACTAACAGACTCTTTGTTCAATTGTAAAATAACTCGGAGACGCAGCATACAGTCGTGAATATCAGTGAATTCCAAACTCGGACGATTACAGTAGGTGCGGAATTGTGGATGCTGTGACGTTTCCTTGAAAATCCCATATTTTTATCTCTTCCGATGATGCAAAAGTCGAGCGTCTTTTGCCGCTTCATTCACAACCTATGTATGCGCATACCGGGAGAGCGGAAGAGAAAATAAACTAGCCATAGAAAGCCTTACCACACGTTGCCGCAAAGACGTCTTTTGTGTCTCGTCAAGGCAAACTACCAAAAAAAGCATACCCGAGGATATATCCATCGATCCTTTCCGACCTTGCGCTCGTTTGATCCCGACATCCTATACACCGAACGCTATACGTATATATTGAAGAAAAAAAAAAAAGAAGAACAAGTTCCTTCTAAGGGTTTCCATGCTGAATTGATGACGAATAGATAAGTCGACGGAAGTGAGACGTTTGAAAGACGCTCTCCTTGTCCGTGGAATAATAATTAGGCACACCTGATGTATCGCACTATAAGTTCCGTTAAATTGGTATGTGACAAGCGGGACAAGAAGTGTCGTAGCTGAGCGTATCGCGAGAGATAAATAATTCGATCTAGCACGTGATGTGCTGCGGACTTTGGAATAAGGAGATGATGATGATGATACACGTTAAAGCGCCAGGTCGTGATACAAATTGTGCTCGATCCATAAATTCCAATTTCAAGCAAACGAAGAGTATACACGAGAAGAAAAGCAGATGGATCCAATTACGTTTAATTGATATGATCGCGCGGGACGTTAGTCGTGACCAAGCTTATAAAGCGAGAGAGCCCGCAGTGTCCTGTTTCGTCGGATCATTGTGAACTTCTACGGTACGAAAAACTTTGTTTGCTATTTGAAAATATTTTACGACCGAGGCTTCGCGCTTGTTTGTACTATACCGGAGTGGTTAATTGATACGATAAGGTGAAGCTAAGTGAAACGAGAGACTCACGGATATGGAAATATAAAATGAAAATTGATTTATCGTCCGAGAGCTTTGCTAATATTCAATTATTCTCAACGTGTTTACGATTGCAATTCTTACTGATGTCGGTCGAAGAAGTTATTGAATTACTAAATATTATGATTGTCGTATTTGGTATTGTTATCATTTAGATTTGTGTACTTATAAAGTTAAGTTTAAGTAAGCTGTAAAAGCCACTATGACATTTTTGACAAAAATTATATTTTTTCAAAGACAAAAAATTTTTGTCAAAAACACAAATTTTTTATTTTGCTTCTAATTTTTCTTTTCTTTTTTTGTTTTTTTTTTTTCAATGTTGACGAAAAACGCTCGAATAAAAATTGAAACGAACGTCGGCCCAATATGAGACAAGACTTAAAAATGTTCATATCTCCTACAGGACCCGATCATTTTTTCAGAATCTTGAATTGTGGGCCAAAATATCGAATTAAGAAAAAGAAAAAAAAAGTGTTCACTAATAACAAAAAAAAAATCTAAAAAAAAATCAGTCAGGGTGAAACGTTTATAGATTTGACCAGGAATACCTCATATATATATATATACACAGAGAGGATAAAGAAGATATATATATATCAATAGTGACGTTAAGGCTGAAACTATACGAAATGAGTGGAGCCTCGTCGATGACGAGTCCGAGTGGTCCCGAGGTCGTTTTTACGATCTCGTAAACGCGAAGCATTTGCAATTTGTTTCCGTCCGAGTGATTTACGGAAATGTAACTCGTTATGTCTGATTGCAAGCGGCAACTCCTTCTCGTCACTTCTTTTCTCATTTCAACGTGCGGGCTTATTGTGTCTCGTCTGCGCCTCTTTTTCTCTCGTTCGCTTGCTTTTTTCGCGCTCTTTACATTACCTACTTGCGTGAAAGGGGAGTTGTCTGAAGTTCGCTGTTGTTGTTTTTTTTTTTTTTTTCTTCGTCACAAATACAAGATAGCTTAGTTGGCACGAGCGCATCGGGGGAGGTTCGTCGCTCGGACAGAGGCGAGATGACCGCGTGAAATATCCTTGGACCGCGTTGAGGATCGACGGCCTCGTAAGCGCGGCAACGATCCATCCGCGCGGCCTAAGATTGCGTTTAAAACGTGCGAGAAAACGATCGAACCGCCCGAGGATCGGACTCACTGCCGGACTTGGCGTATGGCCTTCCATGTCGGAAATGACAAATACCAGAGGCGCCTTCAAGTATGCCTTCTATATAAGGGCAACGGCCGTCTTTTATATATAGACGGCTGTCTTGAAATAAACTCGCGAAATTCACAACGGACTATCATTCGACGATTCCGGAATTTTTAACAATACACTGTTAAGAACTTCGGAATTTGCGCGCGAACGAACGGTGTTCAAAATTTGGTGACAATTTTTTTTTTAATTTGCAAATAGGTGAATAAAAATTGATGCTACTTTTGGACTTTATTTATTTGTGCAAATTTATTAACTGAAAATAATAATAACCGGTAGGCTTACTTTGTTCCACGATGAGAGGGGGGAAAGTGAGTGCTTTCCTCCCTAGGGAGTAAAGTACTTACTTTCGCCCCTCTCACCGGGCAGCAAACTACGAACTTTACGTGCGGTTGGGTGAAAAAAGAAACAAACAAAATTCTACACAAATTTATATTTACGTCCAAATTCCAAATTTGTATTTTATACTGCACACAATTTTCATCCCCTCCACCCTGATTAGTATCATGCATAAACGTGAGACATTTGACTATGACCTCTCGAGCTCTCGTGTCTCATTTCCCATAACAATTTTGTCATTCAACAAACGTACTGACCGCAGCGTACGTTTTCTCGAAGGTCTACTCCTGCGGCATGAAAACTCGGAATGAATTATCGCGCGTTTCGTCTCGGGTACCAAAGGGAGGGGGCACGGCGGGGCAGTGGCATATATGACCAGAATGAGGAAAGAGAGGACGGCGAAAAGGGCGAAGAGAGAAACGACGAAGAAAACAGTTGCGGCTTGAGGTATATATCCCACGACGCGAAGCACGTGCGCGCTTGCGCCCCGTGTACCAACACCCACACATATTGGCAACTTTATAGCTATGAGACGAATATCCATAAGTGTGTGTGTCTATGTGTGTGTGTGTCAAGTTTATGCATGTGATAATATATAGTAGTAGGAGAGACGGGGGCCGTTGACTTTCTCCAGGTTGGCGCGCGCGCTCCCTCCGCCGGACCGACGACACGGCAGCGCGTACTCTAGAGGCAAAAGCAGTTAAGCACCTAGGTATTCCACTATGCGCTGCCGACGAGCCAAACTGTGTGTACCGCACCCGGCTATTGCGGCTCACCTACCATTATTCGTACATGCACCACCTTAGGACGTTTCGAAATTTTTTTTTTTTTTTTTTTTTTAATTTATATGAGGCATTGTTTATCATTATCTTTTTATATTTTTAGCGCTAATTTCGAGACTTTTATTTTTTTTGAGATTTTAATGTCAAGATTTATTGAAAATAGTATGGAACATCGAGAAATGCAATTTTTATATATTTATCACACATTTCCAAGTTGAACCCACTTTTTTTTTTTAATTACAATCACATTCTTTTTTTTTTTAATTAGAATCGGGTGATGTAATGGATTTATGAAAAATAATGTTTTTCATTTGAAAAAGAAAATAATAAAATGAGGAAAAGTATAAAAACGAAATTTTAATTATCAAAAAAAAAAAAAAAATTCTCTTAATAAATCCACCACGGCTGGGACGTTCGAATACCTGTGGGAATTCTCTTCGCGGAGGAAACTCTAGTGTATACGCTAGATTATACAAGGCCCCAGCTGGTGTCAGAGAGATCAACAGCTCCCACTATCGCCAGACCTCACATCCCTTCTTATGTATCAATAACACTACTGCTACATTTTCAGTAGCATATTCAATTTCATTATAGCTCTTTTATATAGCAGATATTTAAACTCTCAAATATTGTGTTACGCCCCCCCCCTCCCCCCTGACCATCATTGGTGAAAGAGTTTAGCTACACAAAAAGGTGATGAAAAATATTGACCTACTGGTGATGTTTACTTTGTCCTTTTTTTCATCATTTATTATCTTTTCTTGTCAGACTTTTTTTTTCGTTGTGATGGAGGTACTTCGGTTGATTTTCTGAGCATTCATTCTTTTTTGTCTATTTATTGACATAAACGTGCAGCATGGAACTTTAGTAGTTGAATATTATTCTAATGTCCGTAAAGCAACCGTGCAGCATTTTTAAAAAAAGTGATTAAGAAATAAAAAATATATCGATTTTTGAATCTACAAAACAAAAAAAAAACAAACACATGCTTTCGTGTTTTTTTTTTAAATTTAAAAATTGTTAATTATTTTTTAATTGTTTCTTAAAAAATCTTATAGATTGCTTTATGCTCTTCAGTACATTTTTTTCAACGAATTAATAAAATAATTTTATTTTTCAAAAATTCCAGAAAATATTCTGAGGTATTAATAAAGTTTGGCTAAAAAAAAAAAGAAACATCGAGGATTAGAAAAAAAAAAGTGTCTAAATTCACTCGCCTCATAAATGTCATGTTTTCCAAAATAACACAACATTCATATTTTCAAGTATAAAAAAACATTTCCTTCAGAGGACATCTTTCCTGTGGATCCAAAAAGCCACCCACACAGTTAGTTAAACAAAAAAAAATGGTCACTCCGTTGGGTATAAACAGCACTCATGCATAGAGCGTATTTAGACGTAATAGTATTTGAGCGCGAGGCCAACGAGCAACGGCATGATCAGCGACACGAAGACTTTCACTGATCTACGAGGATCGAGGGACGTGCGTCGTGAGCCATAAACCCGAAGCCTGCTTATGCTGTTTTGCTGTTGCACCGAGAGTGCAGGGCGCTCTCGCGCGGTTCCTCGGACTTTGCAAGAGCGTTGCCACAGAGTTCGGAGGCATCGTCTAAACGAGAGTGACATTCATTTCACAGAGGAGGTTCCTCATACAGGATCCATAAAGCCGGGACGTTCGATCAAAATTTATTTTATTCTCACAGTTACTGTACGTGCTATAGATATCCCTATCGATGTCATGCAGTGTGCATTTTTTAATTCACTCGATTCGGAGCTGGGTTTTATATTTTTTTATTTTTTTTTAAACCCATATATCATGTAGGCTATTTTCAGCAGGAAAAAAATGTATCATATTTTTTTTTCTTTTAACGCGACCGTTTTAATTTAATTTTAAAAAAAATTATGACATCGTGGAACTCGACGTTGTTGCTGAGTAAAAATTAATATTGTACAGAGAAAGGTACATTGAGGTACATTTGGATTCTTTTTTTTTTTCATGAGCCATACGTTATATTGTTGATGACATTAAAAATATAACATAAATCTTCTGTGAAAGAAAAAAATATTTATCATTTCTTTTTTCGCTCAAAATAGCCTTTTTGATACCATCAAAAATGTGACATATATATTGCAATAAATTGTTCATGGAAAAATATAACTTTCTTTTTTTTACACTTTTTCTCCCTGATATCAATTTTCTATCATGTACAGATTTGAAAAAAAAAAAAAACCCCCATTTCCAAAACGAATGAATTTACAAAATCTGAAAAAATTCAGAGGGAGTGAAAAAAGTGATCGATTTGGTGGATTTCGTTACAATTTTCTTCCGTCTCAAAGTACTTGAATTCTAATCAATCGACGAACTTTTGGTTGCAGCAAACGTTGGCAAACTTCAGTGTGATGTCTACTAAACGAGTGTCATTAATTCCACAGGCTCATAGAGAACCCCAGGCCAATAGAGGCCAAACGCTTAATCCAACTTTATTATATTCTTACATCAGTGTGTTACAGCTCATGCTATAGATATATCTCTATCGATGTCATGCTGTGCTCTCTAGGCCTATGCCGAATACCTCATAGCTCATATATATTTACGAGCCTCTAGGACACACGTTGCTCGCGATCGAGCGGCCTACATATTCTACCGCGCGGGGCTCCAGTCACGCACTAAATTATTTGTTGTGCTAGGTAACGCAACCAATTTACCAATGGCATGCGTTTTCTCCTGGTTTCTTGCGTTCAACTATCACGAAAATTGAGCTATGGGTGATGCTGATGAACGATTGATCGACTTAAAAAAAAAAAAAAAATAATAATAATAATAATAATGTAGAATAGAAAGTAACTGTAGCATTATTTTCAACTTCCACAGCATCCTCAGAAAAAAAATTCACTCAAATGTTCTTATTATTATTATTATTAATAATTTTTTTATCCTTGTCTATGAAGAAAGTAGCTTGAAAGTACCGAATCTTAATGCAGTTTTATTCGTCAGTTAATGTTATTTTGATGTCGATTACTCTGATGTATGTTAGTTTAACATATTTACCAAATTGAACAACAATTTTATTCAAAATCCGCTGCATAATTTTTGGTACTATTGCTGTATGCTGGAAAGAAACACCTTCAATACTTTTTTTTTACATTTTTTTTGTCATGATTTCTTTTCTGATAAAGCTGTTTCGTTCAAATTTGAAAATTTGATAATTTCTTCAAAAATCCTGTTTCTTTGGTATCCAAATTTTTCGAGCTTTGACGCAGAGTAGGCAGACGTTTCCATCGATTTTTTGTTAAGACTTGGTGTAGTGAACAATGAGATTTTGAAATAGAGAATGAAGTGAGACATTTTTACAGATCGAGAGCTGTAAATTTCTCAAATCCAACCGTCAGCCATACCGATGCATAAAAATGGATTACGTCGCGGATCAAAATACGCATTGGTATTGTAAATTTTTTGACAATAGCTACAATGTTGAGACGACATTTAAGCGAATTATATACGGTAGTTTGATTGAAGAAGAAGGAGATACGTGTCTCTGTGAGTGTATTTGTGTGCGGATGTCTTTATTTCACCGTTCCGTTTAGTTAGCAACGCATCGTGTGGGCCTTTTACTCGAAATTTGACATTACAGTCACGTAGCTCAACGAATTTCCGCTGGACGTCATACCGTGCATCCTCTCTCTATTTCTTTCTCATATATATATATAGTAGCTATTATATATCCTCGTGACGAATGTTCAGACACGGTGCAACACCCTCTCTCACAGAGCACGTCCGTTCGACATACATACATTCTCATTACCACACCGCAACGCGACACTCTCGTACGTCTTCTTTCCTTTTATCTGCTGAGCGGAGCGCACGCAATTCAATTGCTATCGATGCTTCGTGATCGCGCGCGCGTGCATTCGCAGATCTATTCTACGTACGTGCAACAGCAATCCAACGATGACTATGTAATCCGATGACTCGGCTATTTTATTGTCTATCGGAGTACCGTTCACCGGCGCTTACAGTCAAAACTCAATGTGTCTATACGTCGAAAGATTTTTATTTTCGGTATTCTAAATTTTTTTTTTTAATCTTTCATTATTTACGATTTTTTTAAACAAATTACTCGTTTGAACTACATTTTTTCAATGTTTTTCAAAATGTTTTTTCATATTTTTTAATGTCTGTCGTTCGATAATTTATTTCGAAAAATCGTGGATAATTGAAAACGTCTTAAAAAAAATAAATTAGTGAAGAGTCAGACTTAGGTCGAAACCATAAGTGGAATACACCATATATTATTCAATAAAAATTCGTCCTCGATAAAATTTCACAGATAATAACGTATACTTTAATACAATTAAAAAGCAATTATGTGTAATATTAAGAAACAATTGTTCTGACGATTAGTGCAGACCAATTATAGGTTTAACTCACTTTACAAAGTGCGACACCAGTGTCGAGCCTGTCCATGAAGTTGTCGAGGCTCATCCTGAGCTCCGGGTAAAGTGCGTTTAACCACTCGGCAAGATCCTCCTTCATCGCTATCAAGTATTCCTCGGACGACTTGAAAGGCCTGAACGGCCTTGCTTCCAGTAAGACCGACATAATGCGTCACTGAATTGTTCTGAAATCAGTCAATTATACTTAAAGATTTTTTTTTTTTTTTTTTTCTTTTTTTTTTTTTTTTTTACAGAGCCTATAATGAATTACGTAACGTTTAATAGCGCAACAGACCCAAAGGGCCCAAATTCAGAAGCCTGAAGGCACAATGGGCCACCGAACGAAGCCGGAAAGAAAACGACAAAGGAGGAAAAAGACGTGTTACGTGACTAAATTCGACTGATCGGGGATTAAGGTTTGAAATATATATATATACATTTATATAGGAGGCATTCCTGGCCAACTCAGTAAGCGTTCAACTCTGACCCCTCCCAATTCGCTCCACAATTTGTTATACTATTCTAAATTTTTTTACTGAATCTTTTTTTTTCATGAATCAAAAAAAAAATTTGCTCCAATTTAAAAACTTGGAATTGGGGAGCAAAAATCCTTTATTAGATATGAACATTTTTGTGCTAATGACTCAAAGTGGAGTCAATTTTTTCCTGACATTTTTTTCTAATTCTAATACAGAATTTTTTTTCAAACATTTTCAGGTTTTTTTTAATTGGAGCAATTTTTTTTAAATTTATGAAAAGAAAAGTCAGTTAAAAAAAAATACAGAAATGAATTTTAAAATAATTTCGAGCATATGGAGCAGTATTAAAAAATTGGAGTAACTCGGAAGGGATCAGGATTGAATGCTTCCTGATTTCCCTAGAAATACCTCATATGTGTGTGTTTTTTTTCCTTTGGTGTGAATGTGAACTATCGAATGTCAGTGATAAAATTAAAATCGTACGTCATGCTATCGAATTATTGGTTGAATTCTCGTCGAAATTCCTGGAGTTTCATGGAATTTCTTAGCGACGTATCAAGCCCTTCGTTCTCGTTATATTATGCACTCACTTCAGCGACAATATAAGTTTAAAGCTTAATTAAATTAGCTCTATAATCTCGAGACTGCCCGAGTGAATCTGCAGGGACAGTTTAAGCTCGTTAGATCGAAGGCGAAGACCCGCACAGTGTTAAATATCTCTATTAAACTAGCCGGGACTAGGTGATGCTCTTTGCCATGCACATAGTCACGTAGACTGCTATTTCACGAAGCGTTTTTCCTCTCAATACGCGAACACCGTTGCTTCACTATTGCATCAAACATTAATACAGCCTCTGCGACGTAGTAATCATTACGATCGAGTTGAGTGCTGATAACAATCGTCGTATCAATTATGTACGAAAATAAACTTGTGTCTTGATAAGCGCACTTAGGGCAGCACTGGGGCAAGATGGCACACGTGATCTGATAATGCGGCTAGAAAATTACCAACAGGGTAATTTAATTGCTTCTCAATAATAAAAAAAAAAAAATAAAAAAAAAGTTTTTGTAGTGCATCCGAAAAATAATTCAATTCTGCTTCTCTCCAAAAGGAAATTGAAAAATTTATCGCGAATAAAAATAGTCGATTGCGTGAGTTTGAAAAAAGTCTGTTTAAATATATTTTTAAAAATACATTTCTTTTTTTGGGTTTTTTTGTACCCGATTTTTTAAAAAAATCTGCGAAGCTGACGCATTTTGGAAATACTGTGAATGTGACGAATTAGCAGAAGAAAAATTTACAGCAAAAGAAATTAAAAAAACTATATATGCAAATATTAATTCCCACAAGTGAACAGTCACAAACTTTTATAATCTTCCTATTTTTTCTTTTTTTAATATATTAAAGTACTGTAAATATTGCAGCTCATATCTTAAAAATGTGATATACAAGTTTATGCAACAAAAAAAAAAGCTTCCTATACTTGTAATACAAGCTTTTATAGGAAATATTTTTAACACCGATAAATTACGCAGACGCGTAGGCGCGAAGCATAGTAATAAAATCGGATAAAAAGCAACCACACCGAGAATATGTGGCAAACATACTCGCAACCCCTTTCCCTCTCGACAGAACTCTCGCGCGAACGAGCAACGTGAGAGACAGAGACAGAGAAGGAGAGAGAAAGAGAGAGAGTACGAAAACTGTGCACGAGTCCATTCACGCGGGAATATTTTAACTCATTCACGCGGAGAACATGACTCTTTTATACACGTTAGGAATTTAACTAATTCACGCGTTCAGCGAACCCTCCCGTCCAATCGCTTTCATTTATACCAATCCCTCCCCCGCGTCCCTACCCGTTACATTAAAGCATCCGAGAACCTCTGGGTTTAGCTTCTCCATGTGAATTTCTCACTTTCATTCACCGACTTATCACAATGCCTCGAAATTTCATGCAAAAAACATGAGCATCCGGGCATTTTCTCCTTTGAAAGAAAATGGTAATGCAGAAAAGCAGCCGGTACATTTTATTTTATACTTTCATCGACCATTAGAGACTCCGTGAACAATTTTATAAATGCATTTCAAGACAATAGTTTTATGAAGTTTTTATGTATGAAAGCGTATTACAATTCAATGTGTATATGTATATAGTAACTGTGTGTACAATATACATAATAAGTAGGGTTGTTGAAAAAAAAAAAAAAAATCGTGATGGCGCTAACGAGTTGCTCATTCATAATTGAAACTGTGGAAGTACAATAATTATTCTCACGAAGTCTGTGAGAAATGTATTGTGTGTTATATTCAGTAGATACTGCTGCAACGATTACAAAAATGTAGATTTTATAGTTAAATTTATATTGAAAATTGTGGAGCTATCGCAGTAAGACTTATATTCACAGACAGTTTAATTTGACGATAATCTTTCGGTCAGTTTTGAAGTTTTGTGGAAAAAATACATGAATAATGTTTTGAAAGAATGGTGTATTTTTGTTTTATCCAAATCTTGTATAATTACACAAAATAATGTGATAAGAACACTTTTTATATGTTTTAACATAAAAAGTGTCAAGCATAGAAAATGTGTTACACACATTTTTATGCTTAATATTTGTAAAAAGTGTTATCTCCTTTTTACACAATTAATGTATATGAAAGCGAACTATACTATAATAGTATATTACGATATGAGTGCGATCAAACTTTTACTTGACGAGTGTCAGTGTGCAGCACTCAATTGCAATATTATTTCACGAGTGCGAGAAGTGCCTACTTCTCGCACGCTTTGCTTCACTTAACGTGCGAGAAGTCGCACTTCTCGCACTGCGTGCTATAAAAGTCCTTACACAGTGCGAGAAGTGCCCACTTCTCGCACGCTTTGCTGCACTTAGCGTGCGAGAAGTTGCACTTCTCGCACTGCGTGCTATAAAAGTCCTTACACAGTGCGAGAAGTGCGACTTCTCGCACTCGTGAAATTCGCGTCAACTCGCACTGGCACTTCTCGCACTGCGTGCTATAAACGCCCTTGCGCACGTGAAATATGCATGCGTCGTTTACACGAGTGCAACCTTAAGCTCCGTACGTTGGTACCAGTGTATGCCAAATCGGCAAATTAATTATGCGCGGATTTTGAGACTCCGCGAGACGTGTCGCGCAAGTGTTGCGCCTGTGTATGACAGGAAAAACGGAAAAGTTTGCGGGTAACGCAAACGGACGTTGCGCGTGCACGCGGTATAATACGCGCGCGGACACCCAACGGACATATCGAGACTCTCGGAAGAAAATCTTGTGAATGAGCGCGTTCCCCATTCACTTTTAGCCGTAAGCCTGTCGTAACGAGCGGGGCTGTGTAACCAACGCAGCGTAACGAGAACCATTAATTCGCACGAATAATATCCTATTTTTGCTACGAAATATTCATAGAAAATATATATTCGCGGATTTAAAACTGATTCATCGAGTTATATTTTTGTTGTCGCATTATTGCCGGACGTACTTTGATAAGATAAGGATAGACGGATGAAAATTGAAGTTTGATATTTTCTTATGTTATTATAGAAAATTCATTTTTTTTTTGCCAATAAAACAGTTTTGTTTGCGAATGTAAAATTACATTTATTTAACTAATTACGAATTTAGCGAGGAATAGAATTTTTGTATTTCAAAAATAAGATTTATTATTTCACCAGACAATAATGAATTTTAGTGCGATGAACAAACTTTTTTATACATTAATTGCAGAACTTAAGAAAACAAAAAAAAATTATGTTACGAGAAAAAAATCAAGATTGCATTAAACGCTTGATTAATCTAATTTCAAACTTATTGACATCAATCAGTGCACTTTAAAAATGAAGTGATAAAACTTTTTTCTTTACACATTTACAATACAAAATGTTTCTAAGAAGATAATCTTCTTGCATTAAACAATTGATTTAATTGAAATTTCATTAAAATCAATGAATTAAAATTTCATTAATAACATTTTCATTGAACGATTTATTTTTACCGGTTTTCTTATTTTACAGTTGCAAGAAGACTCTGCTCATGTTGTTTGTATGTACGCAGTGCACGCAGCTCTACGGTTACTAAAAAAAAAATAAATAAGCATAAAGATGTGAGCCGTATAATCGGGCGATTACCTGCCTAGGTTACTAATATTTCCAAAGCGCCTCTCTCGCCTCCGACTGCTTGTAGGCGGTATATATATATATATATATATACAGTCCAATGCTTAATCGAGAAAACTCAGACAATCGGCAAGTGAACGGTTCGCGAATAACAAATAGCGTGGCTATTACGTGCGATTAATCGCAAGCGATTAATAATAAAGCGCACCGGGAACTCACCTAATCGTTCTATCCAGAAGTATACACCTGCAGGAACTCCCCGCCCCAAAGTCCAACACCACTATTCGTTATAATCACCGCTCGTGGATTGTTTTGTTTGTTTTTAATTATTTTATTTTATTTTATATTTTTGCACTTTTGATTATCCTGTGAAATTCTAGGGCAATTATTATTCGATAAGTTCATAAAACACGTACACTCTTAATTGCTACTGCAAGTATTGCAATATTTGTTCATCGCTCTGAGGGACTATAAAATAAATTTAATAATTTTTATCTTTCATTACTCTGTATAGTTACTAAAAATTTAATTTGTTATTTTTTTTTTTTTTATTGCTTCTGTGGTTTTTTTTTCCTATTGCAATTTTGTCAGTATTTTGTTTTTGTTTTTTTTTTTTTTTTTTTTTATATTAAGACACTATTTTCGGTTTGAATCGTGTATTGCATTTGCATTTTTTCTTTTGGTTTGTTTTTGTTTCTGTTCTTTTTTTTTTTTTTTTTTTTTTTAAGTACGTGTTGCGTTTTTGTTTAACGTGTTCAGTTGCGAAAATAGTGTGGACCTCGCGGATAGTCCTCGAACTCCATGCTCACTCGTTTTATGCGTGCATTCACATGCCAAGCGGGCGGGCTGAGACTGAAGCGCCCACGGGCAATCCAGCCGTATATAACAGGGACTGACTCTCTGCGATGGTGCACCGAGGTCGGTATATCCCTCAAGTTTTGGAAGGGGATTCTCAATGCGAGCATCGCATTCCAGAGTGGGCTACTGAACGGCCAGCAAATCACGGAAGTGTCGGTAATGTTGACTACTGTTTTCACTTTTTTTTCGTTTTTTTTTAATCATATTTTTTCAAAATATTTGAAAATTTATGTTATGCAAAATATTCGATATACTCTTGTTCATTATTGTGACTTTAATATAAAAAATAAAGGAATCAATTTTTTGACGTTACATGAAATTTAATTTTTGTAAATTACATTTTTTGTTGTCATAATTGAAATTCAAATTTCGGCCGACAAAAAATAGATGGAATTGGCGGGCCACTTCGGCTTGGTTTTCCAAAAATTTTTATTCTTGAAAAAACGTTTTTCTGCATTTTTTCAGATTTTTTAAATTTAATTTTCGATAATTTTTTTTGAAAAATCGTTGATAATCAAAAATGTGTAATTTTTTTTTAATTTAATGTTCTTTAGAGTCATGTCAATCGTATAAAAAATTGCGGACCCAATTGGGAAGGGTCAAGGGTCCCAGGGCAAAACCTGGTGGAATGCCCCATATATATCTATTCCGTCCTTATAGAGAAGGTTTTGTTTGAATGGTCGATACGAAAGAGTTTTGAAGATTCGATGTAAGACCGTCTGTCGACATATTTACCAACCGAGTGACTAACAGTGCACGTTAAAAGGTAACATACCTTACTGATGTTGGATATGCTGTGACTGATGATATGATCAATGAGCTACTGCGGCTTCACTCACTGAGAGTAACATATCGACTGAGCTACCGTATTTGAAACTCCGTAGATACATCACTCTGCCTTCCGTATTTTCTCCAAGTCGGTTCCTATTTTAAGCACAAGCAAAAATTAGGCTCACATGTCGCAAATTAGGTTCACAAAAATTTGACAAAAAGTAGGTTCACAAAAATTTGGCAAAAATTAGGCTCGCAAAAATTTGGCAAAGATTAGGTTCACAAAAATTAAGTTCACAAAAATTTGGCAAAAATTAGGTTCACAAAAATTTCACAAAACTTAGGTTCACAAAAATTTCACAAAACATAGGTTCACAAAAATTTGGCAAAAACTAGGTTCACAAAAATTTCACAAAAATTAGGTTCACAAAAATTTCACAAAAATTAGGTTCACAAAAATTTCACAAAAATTAGGTTCACAAAAATTTTGCAAAAATTAGGTTCACAAAAATTTCACAAAAATTTTGCAAAAATTAGGTTCACAAAAATTTCACAAAAATTAGGTTCACGAAAATTCGCCAAAAATGAGGGTCACAAAAATTCCGCAAAAATTAGGTTCACAAATCAGGATAACTGGTAGACGCATACGATCCTAATTTCATTTAGTCTGAAATATGAAGCATCTCTAAGAAAACATATTGAAATTATAATCTTTTGACAATTCGACTGAATTAGCAACATCTGTTTTCTACAGACGTCGTTATGAGCCAAAAAGCTGATTTTTGGCTCTTCATGAAATTTACATCCAAAATAATTCATAGAAGAAAATGAAACGAAAAAAAAAAAGTGGCAAAGAAAAAATTGAGCGAGGATAAAGTGGACCAAACTACTGGCAATCAGTTTTTGAAAGAATACAAATGTGGGTCTAAGTGGAAAAATTAAAGCGAGTGGAGAAAATGAGGATGGCTTCTTACGAACTGAATGTTTCTTTCCTTTTTTTTTTTTTTGGAAAGCTTCAAAGACGAAAGTTGTCTATAACACGGCTTGCGGAAATGCTCGCGGGAATTAATTCCACCCTCGGGTACTTGGACAGTCAAAGTTTTCACTACTGTCGCGGTGACGTGCTCGCGCGCTCGATTATACTAACGACGAGGAATCCTAATCGCGTATTATAATTGTTAATTCACTAAATGATCCACAGCGACATCATCCCTCGTTCGGCTGATGCTGTGGAGTACACACGAAAGTCCTCTCCGCGGAATCTCATTCGTAAGATTTCTCCCGGAACGCGCGCCCAGAACACTTTTAACGTGCCACGTTATGCGTCATCCATAAAACCCCATCCTCTACTTTTCATCCAGACTACCAACTCAACTTTGCTTTACTTGTCCCTCGTTCAAATGTAATTCGCATACCGCCAACTGTTGTAGTCGATATCATTTCCACTGGGCATGTAACAGATTGCAAAAACCAATATTATCCGTTGAATTATTTATTCTTTGCTTCCTGATAGAAAAGAAACTAATAAAAAATCTCATAAAAATATTAAAATCAAGATTTTAATGTCGATGAAATTATCGTACTTATCATGTTCGTGAAATGTACTAAAAAATTGTTTTTTTTTTTTTTTTTTTTTTTTAGCAATTACGAAACAATCACAAAATTGGTTTACTCTCTTTTGGCTTATACGAACATTTGAGACTGTGTCCAATCGCGATATTGAATAGCTTTTGGTGCAACTCTTGTTTCCATGACTTGAATTCTATCACTGTTAAGATTTGTACTTGGTATGTTCGAAATATCAAAGCACCTTAATGACGACGGGGCTGTATGAATGTCCATCGCTATTTAGCATGGCTTTCGTCATAGTTGCATGAAAGCTTAAGGGCTTAGACCGTTGAGCTGACTTTACGAAAGATACATATGCAAGCGCATATATATATATATATATTTATAAACCTCGACAACTTTCCCATTGAATGACATGTCGATCTTGGATACGAGTCGATGTTGATCTATCGCGAATTCTGCAGCTATGCATAATATATATGAGGCATTTCATCTGGTTTCGACCTGGGTTTGACCCTTGACCCTTCCAATTGGATCAGCAACTTTTTATATAAACAGAACTCTAAAAAGCACTAATTTAAAAAATACATATTTTTAAAATATTCCTTTTAGATTTTCCTTAAATAATTCGAAATTAGGCTTTTTTTTTAAAGGCCTTTAAACGACTTTTAATATTATAATAATAATTAATTTGCTGTTACTTCAATAATAAATATTTTCCGAATACGACTCAGTGAACTCAGACGAAATGTCACCACAGGAATGTCCGAATTCTCATGCTTCGATCGATCCGTTCCCGCTGCATCTCAATTAATTCAGATGCAAATAATTACGAGGCGTTACTTGCAAATGTCACACTGTATCCTGCTAGGGAATAAGATGTCGATTACTCGGCGACAAGTGATTTAAAAGAGGTCGAGTAGTTGATAAAAAATACATTACAACAAGTACAACAATATAATTCCGGAAATACGAAAATTAAATGAACAACCAGTATCAAGAATACCAAAATACTTGAGCTTCGAAAAAAAAACAAATCGTTTTTCTGAAAAAAAAAAAAAAAAAAATCAATATAACACACGATTCTAATGAGACATTCCATTTATAATTTTTCAAAATTATTCACTGACAAGAAGGTGAATGTCACTAAATATTCGAGAATATCGATTAAGCATATTTTTGAATGATTTGAAAAATTTCTCCTCAAACAGGGAGACGAAGGGAACGAAGAAAAAAATTTGAAAAAAAATCAGGGCATTTTTTTTTTCACCATTTGAAGCAGATTTGATGGCCTCCAACATGACGTTTTTTTCATATCAGGACCACCCTATAGTGTATACGTAAAGTTCGTGATTGAGTTTGTTTAATGTATCGAGACGTACTCGCGGAAAATTGCAGTTGTATTCACTGTGTCTGGATGTGATCGTACCGGTGGCAATTTCTTTCCTATATCTGCAACATCTTATTCTCACCGGGTATTAACAGTTCTCCCTTCTGTTCACCGCGTTGTCTCCCGGTGTCCCGTTACTCGCCTCGCAACCGATCGAGCGAAACCCCCAACGCAATTAATTCGTTTTATAGGGGTTGCTGCTGGCGCTGCTCATGCAAATCCAAAGCTTTTCCCGCGGCCTTGGAGTTGGCCAGTGGTTAAGCTTCGCTATTCCCCCCCGCCCCCCCCCCCCTTCACCCTCCACCCACGACCCAAGTAGCCTATTCGATACTCGTAAAAGAGCCTCGATAGTTTAATTTTGCCAGCTGCTCTTTCTGCAACTGGAAAATTACTTCACGAATACTTGGCTCATTAGTCTTGTATATGAAACAATCATTTCAAATTTAAATAAAACCACTTATTATTTTTAAGCTTGAACAAAAAAAAAACGAATTTTTAAAACAATTTAATGAAAGGACATGTTAAAAATTTGAAAGAAGATCTGAAAAACCTTTTTCTGGGGAATAAAAAATGTTCCTAATTGAGCCGAAGTGAGCCAGCGATTTCTTTTATTTCTTTTTTGGCTTTCTTTCAACCAGAAAATTACCGAAAAAAAAAAAATGAGAATGAATAGTAAACTTCACGATTGACAGCTTCTAGAAAAATTTGTGTAGATCTAAAATTTCAACATTCACTTGAAAAAAAGTTTGAAAAAATTCTCAGGGGATCTTTGGCTTAGGAACCTTTAAAAAAAATCCACCCCCCCCCTTAACTGGTGTAGATGGTATTTGTTACGTTCTCTTGAAACCTCGATACTTTATATCTAAAACTTTTCACTTGAATTTTTTTTCTTTTCCACCTCTCTCTCTCTCTCTCTCTCTCGAAAAATCCTGATATAGCCAATATCCCAGTGAAAAGTACCACGTATACTGCAGGCCGAAGAGAATATCGCACGTGTTGCGTGTCTTTTTCTCTTTCCCCGTTGTCTTTCGGGGATGGAGTTAGATACATAGGGTACACAAGTAGTATAAGCACCGTTGGTAGAATGGGGTTTCGTACGAGTATAAGTATTGCCCTGTCGGCAGAGGGAGTGTGCGGACGCCGTGTTAGCCTCATCCATCACGTATAAAAGTCGCACCGGCCGGTGGCCAAACGCTCGTCGTGAGGGGGTCGGAGAGTGGGCGGGGGGGTTGGGGGGTGCAGGACCCTCGGGAACATAGGGAGCTATATGGCAGAAGCCCAACCCGTTGAACCTTTAGCCATCACACTCTCGCTTGGGAAATGCCAAGCACATTTCTTCGCTCTCTTGCAAGCTTTGCTTTCCAACCGTGTATATACGAGTCACACTACGAAAAATCACGAGAAACTGGGCAATATATACCGCTGGTAACAACATTTCTGGCAGATTTGTTGACATGATTCAATTTTGTCGTACAGAAATACCAAAGGCAGCTTGTTTCAATTACATACACTTTATCTTTTTTCTTAACACAGCCAGTCTTGCTTTTGGATTGTCTTTTCGTTGATAAAGTTGCGTTTTAAGCCTGATTCCACAACGCAGTTCCAGGCTCTTTACACATCTACTGGCTTTATGTTCCTGCTTTCAGGAACCACCACCTCTTAATGCTTCTTTTTGATCGTGAATTAGAAATTTGTTTTGAAACTCTCTGAAGAATCTTGCTCGTTCGATGCAGCATCGACGTAAGTAGATTTACCTAAAAATTCGTGGCTTTATGGGGTTCAATAACAAATCGATATTCTCGACATATCATGATGAACCCTCTCGTGATGTACGAGAATACGGTCTCAGAGGCCCGTTTCGGTGTCGGTCGAACTTGGCAAGGATATGCTCACGCCAAAAGACGACGGCGACGAGAACGATAAGTCAACGCCTTGGCGTTTATTTGGGAGGATAGAATTTAATAACAACGAGAGTCTCGCGGGGCAAGGGAACGATGTCGACAACGTTAAATCGCGCGAGGAGGCCAGGAGGCATGGGATGTAATTTTGCTAGCTAACTCTCGTGCCCGGGGTACGTTGAGAGGAGATGGGAAGAGATGGTTGCATTCCGAGAGGAGTAACAAACGTTCCCTTTCACCCTCTCTCTCTCTCTCTCTCTCTCTCTCTCTCTTCTCATTCTCGTCAACCAGGCAAAGAGTGCGTCTTCGGGGAGAAGAGAATCTCTTGTTGCGATGGCTCTTCAGCTATATCCCATCCGCGACTCATCGCGCTCCCTCTCTCTTTCCCTCTTTCTCTCGTATATGCTCTGTCGCCATCACACACACATACAGAGGGAGAGTCGTGTTGAACTCGTCGGGTATATCTACATCATTGTAATTTTATTACCCGAGCCGGGCGCGCGCGGCATCGGCCTTCAGACTCTACTACTGAATTTATGGCCAATTTTTCTTATTAATTTTCATAAGTTCGACATGTGAGATGGTCGTCCTCCCCGCGTGGCAACAAAGCAAAACCCATATAGCTCTCTCTCGGTTTCTCCCTCGGTAAGGTCCAATGTGCGGGGGTCTTTCCTCTTCTTTCCCCACTGTCGTCCTTCTTCGCTTATATTGAAAGACTCGGTGCTATCCACGTTCCTCCGCTTATCAAACCAACCCTCCTCCCCATCGTCGTTTCTCTACACGTCGAAAACCCACCTTCGGAACACACTTTCCGAGCGTCGAAGACGGCCTTTGTAAACTCTCCCAACCACCGCAACTATCATCCGCGAGAGCGCGGCAAACTTGTTTTTTACGAGGATAGTTTCAACACGCTTATCGTGAATTAAATTCTTAGGATTAGTTAAAATTGCAAAGGGGCCTTTTTCTCGAAAAAATATCATTTTTTTTCTTTTTTGCTTTTTTATGTACAGTGGATTTTACTTATTATGTCGCTGTTCGAAAGTTTGAAAGTTTAATTTGAGATTTTTTCCCGAAGTATGCGTTACATGGGATGAAGAATAATGTACTAAGAAATTTATATTGCGTACTTAGTTTCAATATCACTGCAGGTAGAAAAAAATAACGTAAGATGTATTGGAGGATTCTACATAAATTCGACCTGCAACTGAGATCCTTGATTTTTCGTATTTCGAGAGAAGAGAATTCCCACGCAGCAATGAAAAAAAAAAATGTACAATTCTTTAAGTGCAATTAATTCGAATTTTTAATATGAAAACATTGTTAGCCCGAATTGAAAAATCGGAAAAAATTCTCAAAAATCACGTATAAGATATATAAATTCTTAAGCCTGGACTCAGAGTGGTCTGACATTTTCTTCTATTTTTTTCGTAATATATATATATATATATATATATTTTTTTTTTAATGCGATAAATTTCTTTAACTGCAGTACATTAAAACTGTAAAATTTCTCTTCCAAGAAAATACGCTTTCTCGAGTATCCGGCCAATCTGAATTTCACGGAGATCATTTTAAGTTCCAGGCGGAAATGAGTGTTCGGAGAAATCACTAAAGGCTTTTGCTCGAGTGGACGGGGCGCGGGGTTGGCGCACACAAGGGCCTCGTTTTACAGCTGAATTTGTAATTAATAATTAATACGTGATGAGGAAGCTATATTTTCTGGAGTCCGGAGAGAGGAAAGGGTGAACAAGGAACCTGAGAAGGAGCGTTTATATATATATATACAATAATAATGACAATAATAATAATGGGCTGCGGTAGTATAGTGGCGATAAAAGTGGTCTATGTGAAGACATTGCAGCCACTGTGGAAATTATAAATACCCTCAGATAAATCTTGAAATTTCTGGCAACTGTTAATTTTTAAATCAACTATTCCAGGGAAATACAATTACCATTAGATACAATAATGCTATATTTTATTTCGACTAACATTAACATTCGGATGTGGATGCGTGAACCGAATTTATTTTATTATCTTTTTTTTTTCATTTCATTCTAATAATATTATTTAAACATCCTATTGCAAATGAAAGTGATATTAGAAATCCACTATCGGTCCTGATAACCCGAGTGACTGTTACACCATATATAATCAATGGGGGTGTTTGTCGTTTCCGTGGAAAAACACAATGCCTAGGTATTGCAAAACGTGGAAAACAATGACGTGTACAGATTGGAGGGTCTTACCTATGAAGAAGGGTATATAGTCGTGGTGGAGGGCAGCAGTTGGAAACGATGAGACTGCTCTCGAAGTAGCTGCTGTTTTCAAAGGGGTCGACCTGGAGGGCTAAGGAGCTTACGGTGATGATGATGCTTCCCCGTGTCTACCATACCGAAGCACAGAATTTGCAAACTCGAGTTCCCCGAAACTCTCTTCCCTGCTTGTCGTCGGAAACTAATGGGGAATGAGCGGAGTGAGGGCTGACTTGCCGCTTAGAAGACAAGAGGCAAAGTTAAAACCTCTTCATATACGTTAGAAAAAGATTTTTCCCTGCAAAATATATAATAAAAACAGGCGCGTTCGAAACGTGTTGTTTCGACATGTTTGTCTGTAGTCACTTTTAACACCTGTTGAAAAAAAAACACATTTTTTTCGTGCGTTAATACAAAATACATGTTGGACAAATGGTACCTGTTGATCAAACGTATACCTGACGTCAGTTTAATATTCTGTGGATGAATTTCTGTCAGTTCTGTGATTTAATTCTCAAAGACACCTGTCGATAATTCGTTGGTCAAATGGTGTCGGCCAATTAATTTCGCTGTGAAATAATTACCGGCTAACCGGGCGACACCATCTGACCTGAAATTTAGGACCTCGATTCAGCCTAAAATTAGCGGTGAGCCGAGTACCATAACTGCTCCGTCGAGCCTCCGGAAATGGCATTTGTTATCCAATTTCTGTGAACGGAGAGCATCGCGGAGTGATATATTTTTAGGTTCCAACCTGCGATTAGGTTTTCCGGAGTTATACTCATTTGAAGTCAGTGGAGGATGTTCGGAGGTTGCAAATATTGAACTTGGACAGTTTGTCAAGGATATAAAACGAAGAGTAAGCCCTTAACAAGGTTCCTTTTATAAATAATCTCCTGTTTTATTCCACAACGCAAATGGCAATATCGTTGATATCGAATTTTCTTATCTTAAACAGACAGATTGAATGTAAATAATTGATAATTCAGTGGGTAGATTATTCCAATCTTCGATAGGCTTACTTACGAGTTCATTTGAATTCAGTAGGATGAGAAAGTACGGAGCACGAAGAAATTAAAAAAAGAAAAAAGAAGAGTCAGGATTTAGGCCTTTGGGGAGCTCAGCATTGAGTGGTGATCGCAGAGGGACCGCGAGGTACGACCTCTAATAACGAATTCGTTTGCAGTGAACGTCGGTGCATATAATGATTATTCAAATTTGTGGAAAGTGGCGTGCGCGGTCGGGGGGAAGGGAGGGGGGGGGAGGGGGCTTCTGGCGGTGGGATGTAGAGTAGGGCCTGCTCGAGGAACTCTCTTTGCCACCTCTCACTCTGCCCAAGTGTCTATATCTATCCGTTCGTCGGGGTTCCACGATCTGCGGTGTGTGATCCGGGCCATTAGCCAAAGCCTCCTTTATCGCCGTCTCTCTCTCTTTCTCTCTCTCTCTCTCTCTCTCTCTTGGCCTTTTTCGTCTCCTCGGGAAAAGCGCAAACGAGTGAGCGAGGGAGAACGCGAAAGCGAGAGACAAAGTGAAGATTTCAGAATGCGGGGCCTGTTTGTGGGATGCTTTTTGCACGAACCAACGACTCAGGTCCTACTAACTCCGTCGCTTGAATCCGCGGCACGTGCGTGTTTCACGAAGATTCACCCTCCGGGCTGCAGCTTCGTGCAGCTTCAGCATCCCTCTACAGTCCACGCAATTTCCGACTGTGTTATCTGTTGAGACCATACGAAATATGTTGGAAAATGTATGAAAAAAATTAGGTGTCCGGGTTGTAGATCAGGGAATCTCGCTCTGTTAACGAGTTTCGGCATATTACGGTTGTGGCAACAACTTCAGGTATTGTGGGCTTGAAGCGATGAGGAAAGGTTTGGAATCTGTAGCTAATGTCGCTCACACCTTAGACTAGTTACCATTATTTTTTAGGGACGGAGCAGGGAGCAGGGCACGTTTCGGCGTGGCCGGTTTGCCGCGAGTTCTTTAGGCTCTTCAGGTTAGCTCCTCTTCTTTTCATTCGCGAAAATAGTCGAAACGTCTTGGAGCCGAAATGTGTGGAGCCTAAAACCTGACGTACCCTCTGCCGCGCAGAAAAAAACTAGTCCGGAAAAGAGTCCTGGGTTTTGATCGACAGGGATATCTTTCTGGAATGGAATCCCCCGATGGAGGAGTTCAAAGGGTGTAATTTTATATGACCCCCAGGGCCCTTTCAACGGACCTTTTGGTCGCACGAAATAACAGTTTCTCAACCTTCTAACATACCGCAACAAAAAAAGAAACAGAAGTTTATTGCTTCACCACGAAAATGAAACGTTTTACAAAAACCCTGGCCTGGACTGATTTCATGAAAAGTGTCTAGTCGATTAAGATATATGTTCCGATGTACTATAGATGGAAATATTAAGTGTTACCTTTTCCATAGCATTTATTGATGCATGGTTGGTCGTTACAACGACCGCGGCGACGGGACGGGGAAAAGGGTGGCTCGTACAAGTCGAGTCTCTCTCGCGAAAGCGGAGGTAGTCGCGTGATTCGCGAACATAATATGAGAACCAAAAGGTGGCAGCGGCTGTGTAATAGCCCGGTCGAGATAATGGTACGGTTTGAGGATGCCGGGTGTGTGTGTGTGTCTGTGTGTGGTGTTGGTGGTTGCGAGGTTCGCGAGTGTAGAAAAGCCAACCATAGAGTCAGCCAGAGAGTCTCCTGACTAGCGCGTTGCTGGGCACTGGGTAATAACGCGGCCCTATCAAACATTGATTAGGACCTTTAAACTACGTGCAATCGAGATCCTCGTGTGCGGCCCCCAAGTGCGCGGCTCCATTACAAAGATTAAGAGAATTGTGAAACTGTTTGGAATTCCGAATTTCCCTAATGTCGGACGTCCGAACACGACGCCGGCGGCAATACTCCACTCTGCGACGGAAAAATGATCACATTTACACAATGATGGTGAATATATACGCAGTTTGTAGAAGGCGAAGAGAACGATACTAGTCCTATCAAGAAACGTGTTGCAGCGTCTCGATGCAAAGTAGAACAAAAAAAAAAAAAAATGTCAACGCGACACACCACCATAATGGAATTATCTCTTAGGATCTTGATCATTACTTTTTATCATTATTCTACAATGATCCCAATTGAACAGATTGAACTCCGATAGTGATCCAAACACTTGTTACAACTGTTACTTGTTACAACTTTAACAATAAAAAAAAATATATATGTTTGCGTGTGCACAAGAGGGAGTGAACAAAGAAGATAATGAAAAGACTAGGCCTTTAAAAATTTGAGGGTCGCCAGTCCTCCGAGTGGTGGACATGTACTTAAGGCTCGAGTGCCGGCTGCGACACTTCCACTTTATGAAGAGCCTGTAATTAGCCGAGCTTTTTAACAGTGTTACATCTACCTCTAGGAGTCATCAGTCCAGTTGCTGGTTACCAGCATTAGAACAAGTGACACGAGCGATTGCCACGATTGGGCGGGGTGCGAAGAGGTATATAACAAGAGCCGCGAAAAGAAACGACGTCGTTGGGCGCCCGAGACCGAGTGCGCAACTTCGCGTCGAGAAGTTCCCTCGTTTCCTCCTGTACGATGCGCCGTGGGAAATAATGCGTGGCTGTGAAGCTTCCCTCGGTCGCTTGGTACTGCTACTGGCTTTTGGCCCCGAGAAAATTACAATTTGGGCATGTAATACCGTTGCGGAGAAATGGCCTCCACATACCTCGGCAAAGTAGGGCGGTAAGGTGAAACGCAGAGCGACGAGGACAGTGTTAGGGGCTACCCTGGGGAGTCAAAGCTAGATAGAACCCTGGTGCAGGGGGGGGTGGCGCCCAAGGAAGTCACGGGCGAGAGCTAGGAAGGGTAGGATTTATCAACAGCTCGTTTCGCACTAACTAGACGTGGGGTTTACATGGGGGAGGGTGGAAACTCGAAAGATATTGCATCAGCGAGCTGATGATAGCGCGACGACGCTGTGCATTAAATTGCATCCGGTCGTTGGTGGAATTTAGACGCCGGTGATGCCGTTACAAGCCACCCTCTCGGGCAATCTCTCCTTCCTTCTCTCTTACGCTCTCTCCAAACTTCTACTTCAATCCAATAATTCCGAGCTTCTTGATCTATGCACCACATCTAATTCGACCGCTTATCCACGCACTTATCTACATTTCTTTTAATTCGTCTGTCACCGAGAAACTAAAATGATTTCATTAATTTCTAAGAAATTGGTGCAGACATTTTTTTTTTTTTTTTCGTTCAGTCAATGAAATATTTATTTGATTTCAATAAAATGTTCTATTTGCAATGCAAAAAGACAGTCTTTTTTGTAACCAAGTACATCGGTCCAAATATAACATCCATGTTTAAATTATCGCACCAAAAATCGCACGAAAATTATAATTAAGCCTCTTCGTGCAACTGACTTTTGCTATTGACCATAAAAGCCTTTAGTGATTGATGAACCATTGACATTAATTTTTTATGCTGAAGGTGATCCTAAAACAGAGTACATCTGTTGTGAAAAATACTTGACATTTTTGTTTTTTTTTTCTTTTTTTTTGTTTTGTTTTTCACCAGGAAATAAAACTTGTTTACGCGCTTTGATATTTTTACACAGCTTGCATCGAGCCATTTCACCGTTGAAAGAAAATATGCTCCGACCACATATGACATCGAGCAGTATAAACGTGTGATGCTCGCTGTTCGGTTGGAAATAAATGAGAGTATATTATATACGAACTAGTAGGTATCCCATCGCTCAATACTATCGGTTTCCGTGCATCGCTCACCAATCGATTTTTTTCTTTTTTTTCCTATTTTATTCGTCACACTCGGTCGAGTTGGCTCGCGTATGCTCCTAAATGTCCTCCAAACGGTTTGATGTATATAGTACATGTATATATATATATACGTATGGGGCTCCGATATATATATATATGGGGCATTTCAAGTCAACTCACTTGGTCATCGGCCTAAACCCCTCGGGATCAGTAGACAAATTATTTTCGGGCATATTTTGTTTCGAAAAAGCAGGTTTTCTTTCTTTTTCAGATTTCTATCACTTGTTTTACCCTCGAAACATTTTTTTTTCCATAACTTTTGAGTAAAAATGAATTTCATTGTAAAATGTATTTTGAATGGGTAGACAAAAATTTCCATATACATATTTTTTTTCTTCATTTACGACAAATTTTTTCTTCCAAATTTGGTAAATAAAAAATTTCAAAAAAATTATTTTATAGTATAAAACAAGTGTTAAAAATCTAAAAAAAAAAAATCCTGTTTATTTGGACCAAAGTAAAAAAACAAAAATTCGTCAACTGAATCCGAGGGTGTCAGGCCGATGGCCAAGAGAGTTGACTTGAAATGGCCCATATAAACAGGATATTCGAGAGCGAGAACCATATCTACTAGCTGAGGGGTTACCCTCCATGACCCATTGGTATAAAAGTGGAGGAAAAGCTGCCCTTACGAGTCCTACGAGCTGCTACTGTGTAATATATTTTCACGTCCTTCGAATCTCACTAATTTGTATTTAAAGCTTAACCCGTGGGCCTCGGTATATGGGCCCTGCGTGCAACAATTTCACGGTTGACAGAAGCCGCGAGGTGCATTAGTGAAGAGAGCGAGCGAGAGGAGGAGGTAGAGTGCAGTAGTAGTAGCAGCTTGGACGCGCTCAGACCATTCCACCTCGGCGACCAGCGTCACCCGTCTGCCTCACCCATTCCCCTTCCACTGGGATCGACATAATTGCTTCACTAGCTGCAGTACGTACTATGCGGTTTGGGTCTTCACTATAGCGCGTGCAATACCAGAAGCATAACTATTACGACCTAGAAAATTAACGCTTGTCGCGGTTGTTTCTAAATATATTTCGTACATTCGTTGTTAATAAAATGCAGCAATGTAGAATATTGCACATTGCTACCTGATTATTGTCGAATTTCTACAAAGCTGCATCTACGAGGAGGTATATATTAATCAATTTCGACTTTCTCGTAGAAGAAGATTTGTGAAAAAGAACAATTTGCAAATTTCTATAAAATCTTAGCTACTTCGTTGATTTTGCTTTAATTTAGTATTACACATTGGCACACTTTATTTAAGTTTTATGCAAAGCTTTAGATCAGTTACTTGAACCGGTCTCGAGTCATAGAATTTTCAAGAAAAAATTACGAAAATTTCAAAATTCCAATAAAACCCTAATCGCTTTATCAATTTCTGCCAAATTCAACACCAGACATTTTTCACATTCAGACAATTTAGTGAAATACAGTAATTTTTATGAAAACTAGAGTGACGACCTTTTTTTTTCGAAAAATTCCAAAAAGACATTTTTTTCTAAGCGATTTTGAACCATTCTGAGTGTCCGGACATGAAAATCTATAAAAAAAAATCTCTTTATTAGAAAGCAAAAATAGAAATCTGTCAACTTTAAAAAATGTAATTCTGGTATTTCCTCATTTTTTTTTCCTCTTTTTTTTTTTTTTATAAATTCAAATCAAGGTAATTGATGTCCAAAGGAAATGGATCCTCCGAAGTACCTTCAACTTGTGAGTAGACTACTCGTCCCTTCGCGATCGTCCACGCGTTTCCCTCTAGGTCCTTTACTTTCTCGTCTTATATAGCCAGTGTAGTACACTTTACTTTGTTTCTCGTCTTGCTGGCCTGGCGGAGCCACATCTCACGGCAGGGGGTTTCGCTCAGGCCAGAATGCAATTTTAATCTCGAATTCCGAGAAAATTACCTCCCCGTCAGAGCTCCTTAAGCGGCTACTAGGCGAGATTGGCCCGCTGGCGAACTGTCGGCCAGGTTGATGTATACGGGGCCAGGGTATTCAACTTTTCGCGTAGGAACACCTTTCCTCCTGCCTAGCTCAATCGTGTGCCTCCCCTCTCTTCTCTTTTAGCCCTTCCACCCCTCACCGTCATCCCTTGTATTTTCACTCGACTCCTGCACAGTAGTCGAGTTCCTTCACCTGTCGCTCCTTCTTTGCGGAGCAAAACAGAGCTTCCACCACTAGAATCCTAACACTGCTTGTTCGGGTTGTTCACTCTCGCTGGCTGACTCGCGCGCACCCCAAAACAACCGACTTTCCGCCGCACAACCGAATGGGAAGAGGGCCTCCCATCGGGTTGGTTAACTTGGTGTGTGAGAGTACCTCGAGTTGAACTTAGTAATGGAAGTAGAGACCGCACGACAGCTTGGATATAACGATAGGAGTGTATGGTCGACAAACATTTATTTCTATAAAGCGACATCCATTACACTTTTAATTATTGCCCTTAATTCTTGCATCCTCTACGAGGACTGTAGTAATTGTAAATTGAATCAATACTTTCGGTACGTATTTATACGTGAGAAATTGAGTTTGGCCTAACTCCAATATCATTTCGAATGATTAAGTTGATGAAAATACCAAGCTGGAGGGTTGTTCTTGATAACGTGCAAGCTTAATCGATTGGCAATTTTTTAAATTTACCTCGTAAAAGTTGCATGTATTTCTGTTCACTATTTCGGGCTTGATCAAGCCTGAATGCATCCTTCCATTTTTTTTCTTGGGTACGAAAATAAATTTTTTGTATTTTCATAAGTTTCATCAAAGTTTGAGATATCTCCGTTCATCTCCGTATTGGAGGCTGGATTAATCCCGAGCAACATTGCGGTTTATACTGCTTCGTGATTGTGGTAAATGGATCTACATCTGCACAGTATTATTTTAAATATCTATCTGTTTACGTGAACGCGGTAAACTAGAGAGTGCTTCAATCGATTTACATGCGGCTTTCCTCGCAAACGGATTCTGACATTTGAGAAAGGTTTTAGACTGCACATGAGAGGGAAGCTGCGGTACGAACTACTTACTAATGATTATAATATCCAGTTGAAATTTCGTTTCCAAATTGATTATCACATAAGAATCTATATGGGATTGAATTTAGTACGAATTTTTCAAGTAATTCAAATTTTGTGGTGTAATGAAATTTTTGAAAAAAATAAAGGCTTTCACGCTTTATAACTTTTTGAAATACAAATGCATCACGCTGAAATTTTCTACACAAGTGAATAAATATTCAACCATAATTGGTGTTCAATTTGACGAGTTACATTTTTTTGCAAGCAATTCTTTTTCGTTTTTTTAATGGCTACAATTTTTATAATTGGCGTATGGTTTTTTTTTGCAAAAATTTTTTTGGGCGATATTATTGATTGTAGAATTTTTCTGTGCTGTTATTATAATTACTGTAATATTACAGACCGGTGCTATGCAGACGTGATGCCTTCCACTTACCTTGAAAATCCTTTCGGTGTCTTACTGGAGGCTGTTTATTTTTTAATCGAAATTCCATAAAGTGGGTTGGAAAATTGTTTGTTAATCGATCAGAGTCAACGATAATTGCATGTTTTTATTGATATACAAGATATACATCGCGGGGGTTAGCATCAGCGCCATTCCTACGCTTTTCGTGGGTACACGGTACCGAAGATTCATTATTAGCTCTTATCACTCTCGCCTCTCGTCCTCCAAAGATACACACACTACACTCAATCTTTCGCA
Source organism: Perithous albicinctus (assembly GCA_964016905.1). Lineage (NCBI taxonomy): Eukaryota > Metazoa > Arthropoda > Insecta > Hymenoptera > Ichneumonidae > Perithous > Perithous albicinctus. Next base: position 22,179,043 of record OZ024693.1, on the reverse strand, counting down.
CCAATCTGTCACATAGTATAGTTGAGTATCCCCAGATAAAATGATATTCCCTCGATAACATTTTTACTTTTCAATAAAGCCCTCTGACAGTACCATTTCAGAGTTCATCTCTATTGGCTAAGAGGAAGACTCTGTGAAGACTGAGGAATAAAGTAAGTAATTTTAAATACTTTATCTGAAATACGGCGTCGAATCCTTCAGCAGGATTTAAAATACTTCTGTACTTTTTTTTTGGCGATTAGAAAGAATGAAAATTTTGTATACTTTCTCGAAAATCTCAGAGACTCGACTGTATTTTCAGTGAACACAAAGTTGTATTTTCTGTCAAAGGAAGTATCATTCAAAAAGTACAGAAAAAGCCCAGATACAAAAAGTGTCCAGGGATTATAATTTTATCTCAGACACAATGGTTTTTTTTTTAATTTTTTTTTTCTTTCAGTTATTTTTGTTTGTAGCAAACAAGTCATAGTAATTGCGTATTTTGTCGTGTATCTCATAATCCAATCAAACTTTCACATGAATTAATCAAACAGGTCATTAAAATTTGCAGACCACTCATTCATTCACTTTTGCGGGAAAAATAAAGTATATTCCTGTGTTTTTTTTTCTTTTTCTTTTTTTTTTTTTTTTTGGTTTTTTGGAGTGGGAGAAGGTTTCGATTCCATCGAGTTGATCGACATTAGCAGATCGTCTTGTCTGCCTGACATATTCCTTCCGGTTTAGCGAGGAATAATTTGCCGTTGGCGCAGGCACATAGCTGATATATACTTGACTCCCTCTGACCGGCACTCGACGATCTACTATTACGTTGTGTCTGTTGCTGCTGCGTTTGCTGCTCCCTCGTATTATGATTCTGCTCCAAACGAGCAGCACTCTTGAGGCCCTGAAGGAAGACTGTCTTCGAATCCAATCGTATTGCACCCTCGATGCTCTGAAGCGTCAAATCGCCTAACGATGATGCTGATATCTCGCCAGCTCTTGACTCTATTACCACTCGCTCCGGTGCTTTAATTTCCAGGGAGCGTGTCGCCGACTCTAATCTGCAAGCAAAATCAGAATAAAATATTGTATGTCTCGCGATCAGGATGCATTACAGTCAACATTTTTAACAGTTTTAATATTCACATCTGATAGGGGATTTTTGTGAATTATTTCAGATTTTTCAATTCGGACCAACAATATTTTATTCACTGTGTGAGGATGCGATTTGACTAATCGTAAGTCAATAGCAATTGTAAGAGCGGTAATGACCTCTTAACGTGAAAAAAAAGTGATAATCGTTATTAATTGAAAAATGTTAATATCTAAACGAAGCAAGAGATAAGCTCTTTCTTTACAGGGTGTCGGTAGAATCTGAGACTGCAGTAGACGCCAATGTAGCGGATTTCAAAGAAATATCCAGCGTAGCGAGTTTCGAGTGTCCCAGCTTCTCCAGGGAATCCTCTTTTGGCTGGAAAGAAATCCGAGAGTCATTCGTATAGGATGCCACAGTGGTGGCGGGAGAAAGGGAGAAGTGGAATAGCGAAGGTTACGATGGAAGAGTAGAGTTCGGCCGCGTTGGCTCGTCGAAACCGGATACCGCGCGGTTTCATCCCTCGCTCTTTTGCCCAACAGTATGGATGGTGCATTGGGTTGTCCATTGGTGGGAAGGGAGTGAAATCTCTTCCAGGGATTTCAAGTAGGGGGCAAAGCGCGGTTCGCAATAATCGATTCTCTCGTTTCGGGTAAGAAGGACACCCGTTTTTCTTGACGTACCTCACCTACATAGCTCACCGTCATCACAGCCAACCTGGCGAAGCTGATGTACGTGAAGCTAAAAATGATTGCGAGAAAGGGCACGAGAGTGGCGTTGTACAGATCGCGTTAAAGCTTGAAGGGAGAGAAATTTGGTTAGCAGCAAGAGGTCAAATGGAGTAATGGTGGAAGCACCACCGGCTGGTGTACCAAAAAGCTCCCTCTGTGGAAGCCAAAGAGTCTCGGCTCCTGCTCTTGCGGCTGATGCACTTACTATCTCTTCTTAGGTCAGGAGACGCGCGTCCGTACCCTCTTTGCCAGTGTAGAATACGTAGAATATATGTAACCTGACTTCAACGTACAACACACCACCTCTGGTATATATGTTAGACTCCCTCACCGCGTGGATATACAACTCGAAGATTTTTCTATACCTTCGTACAGCCTCTATTCCTATAGATACATACCTACATCAACGAGAGCAACCGACACTGGCGAAACGGTATATTTCATATCTGGCGCAAATCCAATCCTATGAATATAATTTTCCGCCCGAGCAAAGTTTTATTGTAATCGTAAATCCGTCTGTAAATTGCTCGGCGCTATCAATAACTGGCGCGGTGGCAGTAGTATGATACTGGCTTTTCGCTCTTTTCCTCTCTTTCTCTCTCTCTCTCCCTCTATCTCTCTCTCTTTTACTCTCTCAACTGTACGCCCGCGCTTCCACTTCCGGTTTTCTCGGCTGAAGCTATATATCGTTGAAGAGAGGAGGTATATACCGGTAATACGTGGCAGTTGGCTACTGCTGTCGGGCGTTGCGTATTCAACCACCATTCTGGTCCACATCTACGTATGTACCTCGGGTTGTAGCAGGTTACTAGATGCGTTGTAACAGTGGTCCAAGTTTTCTTATAGAAATAAAGTAAAGTGAAAGGGAGGATGCGCGAGGGAGGCTCAAGCGAGGAGAGAAGGAAGAATGTGCCAAGGTGGATTTAGCATCGTGTGGAACGAACGATTTTCCTGCGAATCGATAGAAAGTGGATCGGGGATTTTGCTACGAGGCGTTTGTTATTCCCTCGTATATCCGGAGCCGTGTTTAGCTTTCTACTTTACTGTCTATATGATATCAAGTTTTCAGGTAAATGGGTTTCTTAAACTAACATCTCAACGGAAATAATATTCCCGAAATTGAATACGATCCCAGAATATATACAACGCAAGATTTATTAATTCGTAAGTGTATGTGAAGTTCTGGTTTCGAACTGGGTCGGAGCCTTTGACCCTTCCGATTGGGTTCGCAATTTTTTGTATCATTCACATAACTCAAAAAAGCACTACTTTATTTTTTCTTTTTTTTTTAAATGTACACATTTTTAATTATTTAATTAATATTAAACATTAAAACTTTTTTTTTGAAAATTAAAAATGTTTGGTAATTGAGCCAAAGCAGGCCAATGATTCCTTCTATTTTTTCGGCCTTTTTTCAAAAACCAAGAAAATAGAGAAAAAAATTAGAAGAAATGGTGACTTTCTGCAGCAGCTAGAAAATGTTTGCATGCAATACATAATTTTTAGTATTTTTTTCATGCAGAAGGTTAATTGACTTTCAAATCGTTTCGGCTGTTCTGAAAAAAAAAAAAAAAAAAAAACGAAACAAAACAAATTTAAATATAAATTATATGGTAAATGCTTCCGCTACAGAGTAAAAAATTATCTTTCGTGATCAACCTTATACATTTTTATAAAAATAACAGCAGCTCAAGCTTCCGCAATGAATATCAGCGATTTGGAAATAACTCCCTCTCAAGGGTTTCCCCCTGTCCGTAGTAATTTGTTGGCCTTCCCGTTTACTCGTGGAATATATTATGAATAAGTTTATTCACGTCTCGCATATACATTCATTCGATAAACGCTCGACTCCGACTAACATTAAACACACTCTTTTTATTCATATTTTTTTATGTGCTATGCGTATGCATGAGAATATCATGAATGACGGTTATTGGTGAATTTATAATTACCTGAGGGGATGACCAGACTCGGCTCGAACGAGGGGCGTCTGGACACTTCCACGAAAAACAGCACCTCCGACACCAGTGACCCTGAGCATTTCAGCACCAACGACAACTTGCTCTCGATCCGCGGAAAAAAGAACCCCTCCGCGGGGATCGGTTATACGAAAACCTCGCGAAACGCAGTCTAATCGATCTTCACCTGTAAATTGAAGAAAAAAAAGAAAAAAAAAATCATACAAAAAATGTCACAATTTTCTTTCACCGATGGAGGATTAAATAATAAAAAAAAAACGTGTTAAAATTAAATGTTGAAAGGTACCAAGTGTGAGCCTTGCGAGCAATCGACCATCGTGCGCCCTTGCCGAAGCCGTGAAGTTACTCCAAGACTCGAGGACCAAATTTCGGCCTCTTCGCGAGCTCACACTCGACGCTATTAGTGCATCCAGAATCGCCGCTTGACCACTTAGCTCTACACCACCCGGAACTACCTTCAATGATCCGATTCCTTCCTGAAAAAAAAAAAATATATATATATATATATTAAAACACACTGTTAAAAAAATACATAAAAATAAATTTTAAAAAAGTTTCATTTCGACTGTAAAAATGAATCTCTAAAGACACATGATGCTTATGGGTATTAGTGTTTGAAGCTCATTAGTCTGATCAAGTTATTACAATCAAAGAGTCTGGAAATATATTGTGGAACGATTTGAAAATTAAATTGTATGGCGATATCGATTGACTCCTTTATAATCTCTGCACAGTAACATGACTACTCTTATAAAGAGAGCAAGAGAGCATCAGAGAGAGCGAGACATGAATATAAGAGGTGAGGTCGGGTAGAGGTTTGTGTGGCCTACGCGCGGCTTTATTGGTTTCCGATGATTGGCCACTCGATCGGAAGCAATTGCCACACCACGCACTACTAGTATACCTCTATAGGTGTACATAGCCAGCAGTGTCCTTACTTGGCACGGATACCCGTTACCGATATACACTGAGGCTTACATTATAATGGGACTAAGAGCGCACGATGTCTATGTGTCTATAAGGTAGATCGTTGGAGATGCCTCGAGGTCGGAGCTGGGCTCTTCGCCAGGAAAACTGCGCACCAAAGTCTGAACTCTCTGTATGTGTGTGTGTGTGTGTGTATGTGTGTGTGTTACCAGGATAGGACCTCTCCAAGTTCGGACCTCTCTTTGATCGGCAATAGCCTCCGTGCTTGCGGCTGCAGAATTTCCTACCGTAGTGTTATAGTATAGCTATACTCCAAAACCATCTACCGTCGATTAGCCAAATTGTTCAGAAAATAATACGATATTTCGCGCATTCTCTATTCTTTCTCCAACGTTACAGGACCGGGGCAAGATGGCAAACCTGCGGAATAATAAAATCTCCAGAGGGTTAACGATACCGTTATTTTCGTTACTTTTTAATTAAAAAATGAGGTTTTTATAAGTTTTATTTATCCGCCCGGCACAAAAATTATCCGGGTCATGATGGCGTACCATTTTTTCCTGGGTTACCCGGGGTTTTCTTTTTTTATTCTGTCTAATATCGATTATTCTTTCTCCTAGTATTCCAAAGATAAACTGGTCAGTTAATTGCAAATTAATATAGTCGATTTTGAAAATTGGAAGACAATTATTGTCCGGGGCAAAACGGGACACTCTTGAATTTCCTATGTTCCATTATTATTATATTTTATTATTATTATTATTATTGTTATTTGCGCAAAAAAGTGTAGGGTGACCTGTATTTAAAAAAAAGCTTCAATCTATGCTTAAAATAAAGCCCCTAAATATTTTGGGGTTTTCTTTATATAAACATTTTTTTAAAATATTAAATGTTTTCCACGACGCCACAATTGGCTGTACTCGATTTTTTGGGTGTGCTATCTTACCCCGGTCTCCTATACGATGAACCAAATAACTGGATTTTTCGACGATATCGAGGATTACACCGTTCTAATTTTTTTTTTTTTTTTTTTTTTTTTTTTTTTTTTTTCGTGACCACAGTTTACGTTGAGGCTCTATTTTTAAAGAGGATTTAAAACTGAAACCCATTATTGTAAAAATAACACTAAATATTACATTAAATTTCGTACGTTCTGATATTTGAAAAAGAACAACAGAAAGATGTAGCCTGCAGTCCAAAAATAAAAATAAATTCTCTTAAGAAATCTGTAGATGAAACGAAAATGTTCATATTTGTCAAGTTTTTTTTTTTTATTCGTTCATTGTATTTTTAATTATATTACCAAAAATAAAATTCGTTAAATATTCTCATCTGCGTTAAATTGTACTATTTCGTAAAGTTAAAAAAAAAAAAGAAGTTCCTGATTTACCAGCTATTTTCGTCGAATACATGAAGTGACAAGCACCGACGATTTTTACTATTAAATATGTTAATCACCTTATTAAAATATAAAAAGCAATTGTCAGTTTTAGTTTTATCTGAATTGCTGTATTTACTGATCGTCGAGATATCAACCGCAGTGCTTTTCGATAAAAATGTATTTTCTCATCTGCCTTGACGCGCAATTTTAATGCATACGAGAGCGGTTATAACGATTTCGCGTCAGAATCAATTTAGTCCATCAATTATAATTATACATATGTACAGAGAAATTGCAGCCTGAGAAGCTAAGAAGAACATCTAAAAAAAGATGGTCTATTTTTCTGACAACCGAAGTTTTCCGATACAGAACATTTTTTTTTTTTTTCTTTAAATATCTTCAACATATGCAAAAAATGTTTAATCTACAAATGTGACTTTCACAAAATTACCGTCAAATTATCAAATAATCGTGACAATCAAAAGTCAAAAGTGCACTAAACTAAAATTCGTCTGTTGTCTTAATTAACCTAATTTCGTGATTCATTCAAGGACGTAACTCCAGTAACGTCCAATTAGCGTTAGCATCGTCTACGTTTACACTCCCTTCGACATCGAATGATGATTCTTGATAATAATACCGTAATTCCTATTCAATTTTCTCAGGAGAGCCGAAAATCTCTCGAGTAATACGATCGATTAACGAGTACGGTGTCGCGAAACGTCAACTTTCCGGCCAGTATTCTGGCCATCCTCGACCGACCCGATGGCGTAATATACTCGGATTACTCGACAACTGAAGTTAGCCGAGAAGTCCGTCCATCAGAGTATAATTATGTGGAATTGCCAGTGTAGTATTGATTGTAACTCAAGTCCTTCTCTAGCCGTTGTATATACATATCTATGATAGTGTAACGGCTACAAAATACAGCAATGACGGATTCTGGTGCGTGGCTCTCATTACTAAATCCGCGCGGAATTGCAGGTATATCAAATGAGGCTCGACAGGGTTTAAGTAAAGTTTCAATGGAGGGTGGTCGGTTTAATACGAAGGGAAAGGAAAGAATGAAAGAGCTTTGGAGAAAATGGTTGCACAACAGGAGGCAAGAAAGTCGAATGGAGCCACGTCTTACGTACGCCCATTTTTCTTCTATTTCGCTCTATGATAAAAAAAACAGAGGGAAGAAAGGAAGGGAAGGAAAGGGAGGAGATGGTCGAGATGACGCAGCGCGTTTTTTTTTTTTGCCTTTCTTTTTTTTTTTTTTTTTTTTTTCTCGCGGCCAAGTCATTCTTCCAACGGATCAGCTATATACCATCACCCGCAGAAACCTTTATTTATAATAATATATTTCACATTTTCTAATGGAAGCAATTCCATAAATGCCAAGCTTCTCAGGGAGAGGTAAGCTTGTGGGCATAGCCCGAGGGCATCATTAATGCAGCCACCCTCCCGAGGTATATACCCCACCGAATTGTCCCGGGCTCGCGCGTCGTTTACCCCACTATCTAATATAATATTCTGTGCCTTCTTCGTCTCGGTTCCTTCACGATTTAACCCGCAATATAACCGGCTACGAGATACTCCGTCTTTCATCCCCATCCATATTGTACTGGATGTCACTGCACCTCAGTGTGCGTGTGTGCATATACCTATTCCCTTATCTATGATTTCTCTACATGCTCGATGAGGAGCTTTTTCTGTCTTTTCTTTTCCTTCTCCATTTTTTCTGCTCTAATTAATCGCCGTTCCACGAGTGATCGATACCTGTTAGATTATTAAGTCTGTAGGAAATTTTGCTTGCGGAACTTAATTGGTGTATCAATTAAATTCTTCTTTTCTTCTTGAGTGATATTTTTAAAAAAATTTTCTAAGGCTAATAAAAATATCTGAACACCTGTCACGTCTGTTGACCTGTGGATCTTTCTATTTTGCCAGCTGGCAAAAAAATTACTTTCCTCGATAAGGTCAAGATTACATGTATTCCTTTAAAATAATTTCCTAAGGGCCATACGTATAATAAAATATCGGTACTTTGAATATTCGTAAATTTCAACGTTGTCTGGCTTGTTAAATAATCATGTGACTTTTCGTCCCACAATATTTCACAGCATTTAAATTTGTGTACACGTTGAATCCCAACGAAACTGTACATACGTGTGCGCGTATACGCGCCCGGTCCAACGGAAGAGAACACGCTTCCCTAATAGTATATAGTTGGGCAGAGGCGCGTAGAATATATATACACTTATACGGGGAGGCGACGGCGCAATGCTAGTAGGGAAAAGGGTGAAGTGAACGGTAGGAAGGATAGCTTCGCCTCGTGTACGTTTATACACGTTATACGCTCAAAATTCATGGCACCGAGGTAGCCCCGCTCTATATTGCACTTGCACTTGGTGGCTCGGCACTATAATGGATATCCTTTAGTACACGGTGCAGGAGTGAGAGGGTGACTGGCTCGAGACCATATACATAGTATATATATATACAAGACCAAAACCATAGTACCAGCAACAGCAGCAGCAGCAGCAGCAGCAGGTAGATCTATATAAATACAGGGGGGGTTATGAGGGTCAGGCCGACGGCGTTACCGGGTGGGTATTACGTAGGCGTTGCAAGACACTCGAAAACCCAAACCTCCGAACGCACCTATAGACACACATCTATATCTCTGCAGTATATAGCATGAGCATCCATGTAAGCCTTTACTGCCAATATACCATGCTGTCCGGCATAACGCGGGGCCCTCTGGTTATGTCGTCGTCCCAGTGAAGCCCTCTTCAACCCTCTGTCTCTCTCTCTCTGTCTCTCTTGTCCTATCGCGTCTTGCAAAATACGCGATAGGAGACCCTTCTTCTCACTTGATCTAATATTATGCGAGGTGTATAACAGGCGCTCAACGGTGTAACTCGTTTACCACCGTTAACCACTGGCATATACCAATATTGCAGCTATAAACCTTCGCATTGTCTAATGTTTTAGAATGAAGTTTCCGCAAAGCCATTTGGTATGCCCTCACAGATGGGTATGGATTGCCGGTTTATATATATATATATATGTATATATATATATATATGTATGGGCGAGGGAAAGTCCGGGCCGAGAGGGAAATAGCTCTGATGGGAAGAGTGTGAGCACAGAGAGTGGGGTAAAGTCGCGAAAACGAGGTTGGGATTCTGGTGGGACCGGATGAGATAGGTTCGCGCGGCCCAATCGCGCGCTCTTCGTATATACTCACCAGGGGCAACGGGGGAATACACGAGGAAAAATAAGTTGGAGAGAGAGCTTACATTTCCCATGGGATATTCTAAGATAGGGAGCCGTACTCTCGCTACCCGACTTCTCACTTACGCATTGATACTCAATTCCCCTCGAATTTAGACTTACAACGTTAAATCTCACTGAATGAGATCGACCGTATACATTTCCAATCTTGATCTCCGTTTTTTTTTGGTTGCATTCTTATTACAGAGAAAACTTTGTTTTCATGAAAGGATTTTTGATACAAATATTTTCGGTATTTGATGTACTCTGAATCGATTTCAAAGATTCGTCTGCGAAAGTTGGTCTGAGATGTTGAATAATTGACAGAAGGGATAAATAGTTGATACGTACAGTTTTGGTACAGACTCTTTGTACTATTCAATAATAGACGATGAGAAATATTAGCCCTCCGACCTAGTTTGCGAAAGGCCGGTGGAGCTCTCCGGCACTGAAATAAGCAAGGAGGCGACGGAAATAGTCATTTTTAAATTTTGTATACGACCTCGTGACCTGGAAGGTTTCTCCTTTCTCCCAACCGCTCCTCTCGATCACTCCTTATGACCTAGTGCACGTATACGTGACGTTACATTTATTTTTCGTTTCTAAATTCGTGCAATCGCGTGTGAAAATTCAGGTTGATTAATCCAACGTCACTCAATGTCATTCGGCGGAAAATTCACACGATGTGCATGAAATTGTATTTTTAAAACGATACGAAATCTGTTGTAAATCGCGATTGATGTTAATACATTAATTTTCAGTCTCCAATTCATTTATGTATTTCATATTTCTGTCATCAATTCAAGTAAACTGATCTAAAAAATTTTTGCATGAAACTTAAATAGAGCGTGGACTTAAAATCGATAAATCAGTTCAGATTCGATCGAAAAATCGATTTTTCGTAAATTCTTTTTTTAAACTCCCCCTAAGCCGGATCTTTTGCTTCGTAATTTTTTGCTCCATCCGCTATTCTCATTCCTCTATGAGTCTTGTGACGCGCCAATAAAAATTGACGAAGCAATGTGCAAGCCTCGAATTTATCTCATCAGGCCTTGAAAAATCTTTAAATCGCCAGTATTTTTAGTGACCCACAAAGTACGCCAGGGTTATTCTTTGCGTAATGAGATAGAGGGACGCGATGGATGAAACGCGGTGAATGGATTACGTCGTGGCTTCGGCAATTACGCGAATTATATTAAGCATCGCTTCTCCGTCTCTCTCTCTCTCTCTCTCTCTCTCTCTCTCTCTCTCTCTCTCTCTCTCTCTCTCCCTCTGTCGGTCTTGATGGTAGCTCTCGTTGTTGAAGGAGCAACGGCAAAACAACGCGGCAGTAGACTCTCTAGACTCGCGTTGAGCTTTTGCGGGCTTGCCGTTCCTTCAGCTTCGTTCCCTCTTGCCTTTTCCCTACGAGAACGGAAGCGAGCTTGACGGGCCGGGCCTGTTATTCGGCGCGGTAACTCGGGCGAAACTAATTTTAAGCCGCAAGACAGAAGTCGGCTTTAATAGCTGTCGAAAAGTTACCGGTCTTTCCCTCGTGTCTCGTAGAGCTCGGCATGCGCCTACTCTCTGCCGAGCTTTATTCTTGTACACCTCACTCTCACTATAACCCCCTGTTTTTTTTTTTTTTTTTTTTTTTTTTTTCGCTTTTAATTTGTCCAAGGATTCGTGTGGCTCTGCTCTCTTTTCATCTGGATTCTTTATGCCTGACATTTCATTGAATTTCTTTGTTTTATACTAAAGGTTATGAGTACGAAATATAGTTAGAATAACTTCTCGATTTCTTTCGTATTTAGAATAATATTGTAACTTGAGAGTTTTTTTTTTATCGCGTTCTTGTTTAAAGGCTAAGGTAGATTAAATTTTTTACTTTTATAAATCAGACTGATTAGCTTGCACGATATAATTTTACTTAAAAATAAATAATATATTGAATACTTTTATATTTTATAGCAAATATATTTCACTAAAGAAACCATGAAAATATCAAATATTTTCAATTTTCGTGATAAAAAATTCGTGAATCGGTAAGCAGTGTCGATAAAAATGCCTTTCATGCAGAAACAAGTCTGTAAAGTAGAACCTGGCAAAAATGGCTCCCTCATTATTTTACATTTAAAAAAAATCTTTACATGTATCCAAAGTAAAACTTCGCAAATTGTTTTCTCTACAAAGCTTCCTCTATCAGTAAGCCAAAGTAGATAAATATACTTCCTCAAAGTGGAAGCTTTGTAGAAAAAAAAAAAAACAATTTGCAAAGTTCTACTTTGCATACGTGTAAAAATTTGAAAAAAAAATCTAAAATAATGGATGACGTTACAATCTGGTCAATTTAATTGATTCAACAAACGCTTTTCAGCCAGTGTAACCAGCGTTGACTTGTAGCATTTAATTTGCACAGTGGAGAGTGCAACATGCGGCGGATTAGGAAGAATGTTGAGCACATAGAAATGAGCTATACACGTGTATACTTACGGAACTGAATTCCATGACTTTAAGAAGCCAGAGCGTTAGCGCGAGGTTTAGTATAACCATAACCATCAGTCCTAGTACGAGTAAGTAGAGACATCTCTTTCTCCAGCCGTAAAGGCCAAGTCTGAAGCCATTGCAGGTGTGTGGCTGTACGTCGTGCTGTGGCGTACACGTTCTTGACGATGTAGTCGGAGTTTGTCTCGTTCCGCCACCTCCTCCTCCTCCTCCTCCTCCTCCACCACCTCCTCCACCTACACTCCCACTCCCAGTTTGCATCTGGCGGCTCATGCTGTTTGAATTTCCTGCCTCGTCCGAACAGCTTGCTTGATGTCCTCCTCGCTGCATCCTGTAAATAGCAACGAGCCATAAGCTATTATTAAAATCTCCTATTATTTTTAATGACTCGTTTTTATCGTAACATTATCCGGTGATACGATATGCCGTAGAAACATAAATATTCGAAAAATATGTAGAACGATAATATCGCCAACAAATATATAAATATGTATGATAGGTATACGTTCAATTAATTCTCCCGACGAAATAGTAACATTTTGTCTCTCGGAAAAAGTCCGCATTGGCAATTAATAGCTAGGACGCATAAGGAACGCTTCTGTCTGGGTTAACGTAGCTATAAATTGTGGTCAATGAACCAGTTGGTCCTCGTCCAATTTTAACAAATTAAATGAAGAAAAATAAAGCAGGAGATCGCTATTACAAGCGATTCCGTGTCTTTGATTAATATCCTGTTTGAATCATTTTTCGAATGGCACTAGAATTTCATGAAATATTTGAAAGAAAAATGATTGGAAATCAATATTTATGTAGAATTACAATTTTTCACGTTACAAAAACCTTTTTTCGATTTTTTTAAATTTTCTTAGATTTTTCTAAATCGATTTTTCCCACTGAAAAAATAAGTGACGATGATGTCATGGTCATAAAAGAAGTATTTAATTTTTGATGGTGTCAGAAAAAGTCTGAAAAAAATTTCTAAAATCCCAACTTATATATAAACGTTTTTTTGTCAATTTTCTTAAAAAAAAAAAAAATCAAGAAAAATAGAAGTGCGATGCGGCTAATTTTGGGTGCATGCTTAAAAATATTGGTATTCGATACAGAATTTTTCAAGTATGTTCGAAATTTTTAAATAACGTCGATACGTTGGTTTTAAATAATCATAAGTGTATCAGATATAAAATAAAAAACACGAAAGATAGTAATTAAAATTCTCTTCTTATAGTTAGAGCTGTAAACATAAAAAATCGTGGATCATGATCACAATTAAATTAATCGAAGAGACAAATCTTTTCTTCCTTCCAAAATCATTGAATCCACACTCGTTTAATCCACATCGTATAACACGATGTTTGTATACCAGAACTGGTTTTAATTCGTACGGACGTATATGCCAGTGGTCATATTGTACAGAGGAATAGTGATAGTGGAAGGTAAACTAGATAATGCGTGGTGCTAACGAGAGAGCCCGAGAAATGTGAACTCTTGATGACCACGAGGTCCCCGTGGAGTAGAGCAGCCTCTTCTTAGTTGCAAATTAGCGTCCGAGTAATCAGTGTTAAGCCACTGTAAGGGTGGCGCTGAGTTAGGAAGTAAAGGAGAGTTGACGTGGTGCAGGCGCCGACGGAGCCCACGCTACGGGATACATATGTATAGTCGCGTATGCTCGACGAGTTTCTAACTGGAAGAGCAACAGAGAGAGAGAGAGAGAGAGAGTGAGAGAGAAGGAGATAGAGTGAAAGAGAGAGATAGAAAGGGGGGCGAGCGAATGGGTAGGAAACGAGAAAGGGAGAACTTATGCAAAGCTACCCGCAAAATGCCTGACATAACTTTTCTCCTAATCCCTGGCCGTAGCCCGAAGGCCTCGAACCGACCAACCAACCCTGCTTTTCCACCCTTCCACGCCCGTTCATCCTGGTCTTTCTCTCTCTCTCTCTTTTTCTCTCTGACTCTCTCCTCTCCTTTGCCGTCGTCGCTACCCCACGGGCTTCGTTGCGGTACGTTTTATATTTTTGCTGTAGCCGACCAGGCTGAAATATTCAATGCACCCCATCCCTCGCGGGTAATTATGCCTTTCGCGGGGCATAAAGCTTCGGAGAGAAGAGAGAACGCCTGCTTAGGATGATAGCCGGGAGAGAGAGAGAGAGAGAGAGGGAGCGAGGCAATGTGAACGAACGAGTGAGCGGAAAGAGAAGGGAAAAAGAAATATGTGAAAATTCCGAAATTAAAACCTCGAAGATAAACCTTGGGTAAATGCGCGACCAAAAAACCTCTACCATATATATATATATATATATATGTAACCGTGGACAACCTCGACTTTCCGGCAATGAAAACACAACACGCGACCGAAGGAAATCTTCAAAAGAAAGCTTAGTCGTTTTTTTTAAACAGTTGCGATTAACTCTCTTTTTTTTTTATTCGGAATAATTTTCAACGAATATGCATAACGTCGTTCTATAACGCCGTATATTAATTAAATGTACATATGGTGTGTGTCAGTGATATAGGACTGACCGATATGAAGATTAATAAATATTCAGTGCAAAATAGTTATCATTAATTATAATATTGTGGGAAATAAATGTTTTGGAGGAATAATTTAAAATAATAATAATAATAATAATAATAATAATAATAATAATAATAATAATACCACAGTGCGAGAAAGATTAAAAAAAAAAAAGTATTCGGAGAAATCCGAACTCGTAAAGAGTCGTGATTTATGAAAAATGCAAAACACTTTAGAGAATTGGAAGTCACAGAGCATGAATCCTGCCTACTTCTTCTCAAGTCTCAATCGTCTTAGAGTGGTACTTCAGAAATCTTTTATCGGCAAAACCAGAGTTTTCACCGTTTTTTTTTGTTTTTCTTGAAAATGTGCATGTGCATTACACAGAAAGTGCATTTTTCTTTTTGAGAAATAACCTTCACATCCATTTTGAAAAAAAAAAAAAAAAAAAAAATTGCACATTTGTCCTTTCAATATATATGTGAACGTGCGGTCAAAGTTCGAACGTGCGAGCCGATCGAAGATCGTGAGGTCAGAAAGCATGTCGGGCATCGAAAAAAAAAAATGACCTACGTTCAAATAACTCGATAATTTATTTATTTACAGTGGAGGAAAAATCTGCATTTCGCAAGGGTGAGTGTGACGTGGACATGGGTATATAATAGCACGGGTTGATGAATAATCAAGTAGGTACACGATAACAGAGGCTGCAAATTGCGAGAAGAGGACAAGAAATGGTAACTGTAGGTGTGAGTGAGGATGTGGAAGGTTGAATAACACGAGATATACTGAATGGAGAAAGTCAGTTGAATGGCAGGAGGTCGTTTTTGAATTACCGAACTCGTTACCAACTCATTTTCCACTGCGTCTGGCATCGTATTTCCTAGCACACGGAAACTCGACTCGCGCAACGTGATTTCTCACGGCACGGGGGTGAAAACACGGGGTCTCACGTCGACCCTTACGGGATTCCCTAATATACATTCTCGTATTTCCACAACGGAGAAAAAGCGATTAGTTATTGCCGCTAACCATTTTTTTCAACGATTTTTCTTATTGTCGCTGCAATAGTTCGATAATATTTTCAATAGATTTAAAAATCTTCTGTCAATAATGTTATATTTCGAAGCAATCCATCGAAATTATAATAAAGAGCGGGGACATTTACAGACACTCACAGACACTTACAGACATTCACAGACATTCACAGACACTCAGAGTCATTCACAAACATTCGTAGACACTTACGAACACTCACAGACACTCACAGACACTAAAAAACATTCACAGTCATTTTCAGACCCTCACAGACACACACACAGACATTCACGGACATTCACAGCCATTCACAGACACTCACAGCCACTCACAGACATTCACAGACATTCAGAGACCTACACAGCCACTCACAGACACTCACAGACACTAACAGACATTCACAGTCATTCACAGACCCTCACAAACATTCACAGCCCCTCACAGACACACACAGCCATTACAGACACTCACAGGCAGAATCAGAATCAGAAAAAAATCCTTATAATCCGACCTCCAAGTAGCGCACCTTTATACACGACGCTAATATAATCAAAATATGCACATATATATAAAGCAAAAAGCAGGTGGAAGCGCGTGACGCAAGTAACGAGAAGAGCAGAGTGTTCGCTTGAAGGAAAAGAAAAAAATTGTCAGGGCGCATAGATGGTACACCTGGTGTATAGGCACCGTGGCAAAGGCCACGCGACAGTGTCGATTCTACCATGCTGTGGTGCGGTAGGCTTAGCTCCGCAGCAGCACAGTATCTACCTCCAGACTGCTTCTCGTACCCGTGCACTAAATATTTCAAGGGGCTGCGGGGCTTCGATCCCCACCGGGATCCCTCCGAGAGACACGAGCCAACAGATTAGTGCCACTTGCGACCAGCAGCAGCATCTCCTCTACGGTTAACACACCACATCCGTCCCTATATCTGAACCCTACCTTCGCTTGTCATCTACGGCTATATCTTGTGTCGAACATATCTTAATGTCGCTGTCTACTGTGTAGATTAAACACTCCTATAACTGAATTCAAAATGCCATTCTGGTACACTGCAAAAAAAAGAAAGGAAAAAAAATCAAATCAAATTATGCAGTAAGTAATTTGATTTATTAAATTTCGATTTAGTTGAATTTATGATAATCCTGTCTCGACATCATTTTCTCGATAAGATTCGTGTTATTAATAACAATTTTCAACAATTATGACAAATATCTGACAGTGAAATAATTCGCAGATGACGTATTTGCCTTTAATCGAATTTTAACGGACACTGCTGGTGCAGTGAGAATTTCGGCAAATGTATTTCGATAATTTTCGATCGATCGAATATAAGATCTGATTCTATTTCATGACGCTTATAAATATATATATATATATATGATTGATTACCAGAATAAACGTTGAAGGGTTTATCAAATTATACACAAGCATCGTGGAACTGTAGTTCACGTCTTTCACCTCGATAATTAAGTAATTATCATCGGGGTTACGATGTATGGGCCATTCCACTTTGAATTCGACGTGAGACTGATCCCTGACCCTTCCGATTGGGACCGCAATTTTTTTCTATTATTCACGTGACTCTAAAAAGCACTAATTATTTGTAAATTAAAAAAAAAATTAATTATCAACCCAAGCAAATAAATTAATAGACAAATATTATTATCTTCCATTTGCTTGGGACTTTACAGATATGTAACTGCAAGTCTGCAGCATAAATGAGAAGATCGTTCACGATGAATTCTCAATGAGACTGCTTCTAATTGTTTTGTCACGAGATGACGAAAGGAAAGAAAAAGAAAAGGCAGATATAAAAAATCCGGAGATTTGTATAGTGTATAAAGCAGAATAAGGGGTAAAAGTGTTGGCCATTGGAGTTACTGCTACGTGGAATAAGAGATATATACGGGAAGTTAAGAAGTCGAAAGGCTGTGCTACTTGAGACTCGGGGGAATTGAAAGGCTCGATATTTCCCAAGGGGCTTGCCAATGGAGGGCGTAAACGTAGCCAGTTATTGGCTGTATGATTCAATCGAGAGATCAAACATCGTCGACGGCTATACTGTCCGTGATTTCCTCCTGGGGACCTGTTGACGTCTCACACCAAGCTTACCCAGTAACAAGCAAGACCTTGTGAAGCTTC
Source organism: Perithous albicinctus (assembly GCA_964016905.1). Classification (NCBI taxonomy): domain Eukaryota; kingdom Metazoa; phylum Arthropoda; class Insecta; order Hymenoptera; family Ichneumonidae; genus Perithous; species Perithous albicinctus. The sequence continues at coordinate 22,161,507 of OZ024693.1, read as the reverse complement.
GATAGTTATCACATTAAATAAACACATGATACAATAAACGCATGTAAGAGTCAGAAATGTTGGCTTGATTTTTTAAGAAAATTTTATAAACTCTCTTAAATGTTAAAATTTTTCGCAGAGAGTTTCATTATTCTGCAAATCTTTTCTGTGAGATTCGGAAATTCACTGATAAATCTTGGAATTTTAAGGCACCCGGGGAAAATGTTCGAGGGCTTCAGAATAGCACAGAAAGTATTTGCAAAATTTTGAAACTACATTTTTTTAAACATCGTCGAATTTTTTTAACGTCCAATACGTATAATTCATAGAGTTTTACAACGAAAGTACTTTATTGCTAAAAAAAAACACCAACTATTGAGTATTTCATATTTCATGTATTTCAGAATAGTTCAGAAAGACCGGCGAAAATCTACATATTTTACGAAGCACACGTAGGAACTACTTCGACTTTCCCAAAGTTGTGGAAAACTTTGTTTGAGAAAGCCAAAATCAATTTAACTTTTTTTCAGAAAAATCTTTCGAACTATTAAGTGCAATATGTAGGGTACGTCGGATATTTTTAAATACATTTTGAGAGTGATTGAGTGAAAATAAAAAAAAATTCAGAACAATTAGGAGTCTCCAGGTTCAGTGAAAAAAATGTTAATTTCTCTAAAAACCGAGAAAACACGAAATAAATATGAGATGATTTTCGATAAGTTTCAAAGATTTTTCAGCTAAAGTTACAAAAATGTTCAGATAAATTTTTTTAATCACGATGCAATTCCTCAGAAAATAAAAAAAATTCACCTAACACGCCTTTGGGTTTTATAAATAACATATTCTGGACTAAAAAAAAAAAACACAAAGATTTTTTAGCACTGTCGATTTTTTAGATCAGACAAAAAAAAAGATTGTTAAGAACAGCATAAAAAGTGGGAAAAAAGAAAATTGACTGGTCGAAATATTAAGAATTCAAGGAGGAGGTACATTTTTTTTCGAACAAAAGGCAACATTTTTTATTTTTAAGTACTACTATTTTTCTGTCTTCTTGTTTTTTTTTTTTTTCGTAAAATGCAATTAATGGATATTAGATCCTATAGCATAAATTGATCACGAATCGAAATCTACCACTACCACTGTTATCTCGTTTAATAAATCGGATTCTGCAATGTCTTTGTTGTTCGAAGTGAAAAGGAGTATTTTAACAGTACCGATAATGGGGATTTTATATAAGCGGATTCTCGAGGCACGGCGAGGGAGAAAATCGGCTTGTTAATAAACCACACCTCTCTCACTCGAGCAAAGGGTAGAGGATGGTGAGCAGTTGGATGTGCTTAACGAGCGTATAAGTATTTACAACCCAATCGTTCGGAGATTAACGGCTCGTATCGTTAAAGTCGAGGCGAGTAAATTATAAAATCGAGAGCACTGCGGAAGCCCTGACCGTTCGTGCGGCACGAAAGCCCGCCGCGGGTCGCGCGCGCCCCCCACCGGCCACAGGTTTTACGGGGGATGATGTTGTGGAGGTATTGCACGGGGTGGTGGTATTGGTGTTGGTGGTGGACGACGGACCCACGAGACGGTAATATATACAACGTAGTATATGTCGCGAATGGCGAATCACATATCGTCGTGAATTCCGACGTGCGTTACAGCACGTTACGTTTCGAAAATCTAACCAACGTTTTGGTGTTTTTTTTTTTCGTGGTGGGAACTGGTTAAATCTGTCTGCCCTTACGGACATCTGGCTGAGAGGGTCGGTAGCTTTGTTTCCGCCCGCTTACTACTCCGCGATGCTTTCAATGAACGTCCATTGAAAATGGTCGAACAAGGATTCAACATCATTTTCGATATTAATATTTCATTGAACGTCGAACGGTCTATGTGCGTATGGGGTATGTATGTAGTAGGTTCCCGGTGTGAGAATCATCGCTAATTTAACGTTCGACAGCACAATACTCTCGAGAGGATTCGAATGAAATTCCGCTTGCGTCATCGAAATCATTATTGTTCACACGGACCAGGAATCTAGATTATTTCTACCATAAATATATACTTGTCAATACGTTGTACTGTCTGTCTGCAGCTCATCGACAACTCGTGTATTATATGGAGTGGTACTGAAATTTTGATGAATCACTTTTTCTCTTTTTTTTCGTTATTTTTTTTTTTTTTTTTTTCATGTCCTACATGGACGTGTACATTTTCTTTGAATTTTAGGTAAAAAAAAAAGAATATATCGTTTCTGGCTCCGTTGAGGTTTCTGTCAATCAAATGTATACGCGGAATATTCTACACCGTTTCGACCTGGCTCTGAATCTTGACCTCGCGAATTTGGTCCGCAATCTTTTTTTTTTTTTTCTCGAACAATCCTCCATATTTATACACCGAACTCCAAAATCACATTTTCGATATTACTACGGATTACTTTAAATTAGGCGAAGTAATGTGAAAAACAAACGCACACCAATTAATCCAATTCACATGGTACACGTGGCAGAGTACAGTGATACAACTTTGTAATCTCGTATTAACCTACTTGGAATTCAAACATTTCGACGCGCTCAACGACGGGATGATCAGAGACAGATTCACTACAGATTACCCTTCAAGGCAATGGATGGTGTAATCTCTGAAACAGAACTACAGTGAGGATCATTCACCCCACCACAATGACAACGTACGCTTTCCCACTAGTTTGACTTGTCTAAAAAAACAGCAGTTTAAATTGTTAAATACGGTTTCTTCGGTTTTTTTTTCCTTTTTTTTTTTTTTGCAAGAAATTTTACAATCTCGCAACCACAACCGACGGATAGTTGGTTAAAATTATTACGCTTTCGTAGCCTCGGGTAATTGGACCATGTTTACTACAACAATTACTCCAAAAATATACCAACCACGTTTTTCTTCGTGATCGTACAACACACACACACACACACCAGCGGGCATAGGTTTTGAGTCTCGAATAACCAGCGCCACGACTAACGAAACTCACCCCTACGACGAGTAATCCCATACTCGAACAAGCGGTCGCACAATGCCCGATTATATTCCATGGAATGATAGTAGTGCCCCTCTCGTTCGTTGGTGCCTCGTCGACGTGGGCGTTTAGTTGAGTCTCTACCCCGTTACTCGTGAGAGATTCTACCGTACGTACCTGGGCACTCGAACATGTGATATTCGTGGATTTCATCTCGTTTTATTAATCCAGATAAAAGGCAATTTATTCGCAGCTTGAGGGGATCAAGACCATAGAATAATTATCAAAAATGAAAACACGTGAAAATTGTTTAATCGACAAAGAAAAAATATGCGAATGCGAATACACGAACTCAACGGACATTTTTCCAACTGGAACGATGACATTTTTTTCAATGAAATTGGTCTGTGAAATAATTTCTTTTTTTGTTGTCGATTAGTGACTCCCATTGCCCGCGTGCTTTTGTCAGCTCGTAAAAAATTCTTCGTTAATTATCAATTTTTATAACAATATTTTTAAAACCCAAGATTTTCCGGTGCATCCTGTTTTCAGGCGATTTAAATAACCTTCCGAATTATCGTGAATCGAAATGGCACAACATTTTAATATGACGAATGTTATGACGTTAGTATTTTTGTTGTTGTTTGCCTCAAACGACCATTGAATGGAAAGCTTTATGATACTGAAAGGCTAACCGATTCAATGAACACCCATCGAGTTAACTCAACTCAGCGGAAAATGGTGGAGATTTGAATTTGTGAGATTTATCAGGTTCTTTTCAAACTGTTTGGACTAACACGATGGCACTCACAACAACTCGACCACTTCACTTCAAAGTCAAACGCATAACACTCCTCAATTTCATTCGTGCATTAAAAATGAAACTGCGAAATATTCATGCGTATATTTTATCGATTTATATCTTTAACAAATCCTTAACGGTGTCAACTGTAGTGCCTATCGTACGTAACTAAATTTTTCATTAATTCAACCATTAATTTAGCAGATGTCAATATCGATTTTAATAATTTTTTGCTTCTTCTAAATTTTACGTATATCATTTTAATCTTAAGAAAATTAATTTCATAATTCGCATGAAAGTGCGTATCGAAAATTGTTGCAATAATAAAACACTTGAATTCTCTTGGTGATAATAAAATAGTAAAATGTCTCACATTTACGTCTTCGATAGTTCTTTGCTGTATCGAGAAACATAAAAAGAAATTTTCAATATTTCTAATAATTTCCGGTTTTTTTTTTTAGAGACATACGATACGGTAAGAATTATTATGTCTTCATTTTGCGATGAGAAGAAGAAAAAAAAAAAAAAAAAAAAATAAGAGCTGAAGGCGAAGTAAGTTGAGCTTACAAGTGCCGCGTACGTTCCCAGCACGTCTTGCCCGGTACGGAGGAATCGCGTTAGGTAACGTCATTACCGGTAAGAAACGGGCAATTCTCTTTGGCTCGGTTAGGAGGTCAAGTCCGGGGGATTAGAGAGGTGATCTACTCTAGGATAGCAGCTTCCAATCCCTCCGGTCTTTTTGCTCGAGGAGCAAAAAGTCTATCCACCTGCGACCCCTATCCTCGGCAACTTTGGCTGTTCGATCGTTGAACGTGAAAGCTCGATATTTTTGCCAACTCATCCTCTGATCACCTTATCCAGCCTCGTTATATCGATAGCGAACTTAAGTGTCTCAACGGTAGGTAGTACGCGAGTAAATTAAGAGGACCGAGTAAGGTCAGAATCACTGATTTTTGTTGAAGAATATCTCAACAATCTGACTGCTGATATTATAAAAACCTGATCCCCTCGGGATCAATCGATGAATTTTTTTTTTTTGCATACATTGGTCCAAAAAAAGAGATGATTTTTTGTCGGATTTATGTCACTCCTTATACTCCACAAAATAATTTTTTTTTCCACAACTTTTGAGGAACGTCATCGGACATCATCGGTTCGAGAGTGGACGGAGAATAATTTCTGTTGCAAAAATTAAGGAGCAAGGAGCAAATATTCTACCTTGAAATTTTTTTTTTCTTTTTTTTTTAAACCGGACACAGACAATAAATTTCCACTTTTGCTGTTACGCCGACTGATCTCAGAGTATTATAATTCTTGGCAGACATGTCAGCGAGTCCCTAGAAGCATGACAGAGTTTCATAAGAAGGGGTTGAATGTGAGAAAAGTATATATTCCGTGATCTGCGAATGCGGTTGGATTTTGCCGCGTGCCAAGAACGTGAATTCGTAGACATCACAGTGACATTTCCCATCGGACGTTGAAGCTATATATACCGGAGGGTAAAAGTGCTTGCTGGCATGCCCGATACAGTAGCGCTCACAGTCGGATATTCTGATACAGTCGAGACCCACAGAGACGTAAAACCTGCTCCCTTGCCGACTCGGATCAAGGCAAATACTTGCTTTCCATTCCAGTTAACTTCACGAACACTTCACAAGAATACAAACATTCTCTTTATTCCCCATATATAATTCTCGGTAGCATTCATCTGATTATGGAACAGATTTGTTCTTTCTCTGTACATTCGTTAGTCTTTAATTTTTCATTAATATTAATTGCAAAGTGATAACTATGTTTATGCATTTTTTTTTTAATTAAATAAGGTAAAATAATTAGTTTATTAGGATTAAAAAAAAATATTACACAGTACTTAATCGGGTGTTTTATTGGGGAAGAAACCCTTTTGCTCCCAGTTTATAATATTTTATCCCCCGTCAATTGATATACACATTAATTCATCCCAGCTAAATTCAATCCCACATCAGTTAAACCCTGTTAAACTAATCCCAACGTCAATTAAACACTTTTAAACTTATCCCGATGTCAACTAAATACCCATCATCCAAAGTTCTGATTAATAATTAAAATAAGAGCACCAGCGGTTTGATTATTATTATTAAAAATAACAATTAAACATGATTAAAAATAAGTAGGTATTTTTAATTGGAAATTTATTATTCTTTTTCCAAATTTTAAACCTTGCTTGGATACTCATCAAATTTAGTGTCAAACAACGACACATTCGATTCAACGTTTCTGGAAATCAATCAGTTGCTTGAACCTTTCTCGAGTTACAGAATTTTCAAAAAAAAAAAAAAAAATGACAAAACTCCAATCTCCAATTCAGACAAAAAAAATACAATCTGAAAGTAAAAGAAATTCATGTAAATAAAGCTTCCTCTAGAAATGATCTGCGCTTTAAAAATCCCAATTGATGTTAAAAATGCTTTTTGATCCAAAAAAATACGTAAGACAAGATGTTTTAGATTTGAACTAAGAAGTGTTTGGGGTTGTAAGTTTCCGGAGAATAAATACGAATTGACATTTGATACCGAACAATAGGATCCTCGATTCTCAATGCGGCAGTAGTAGCGGCGGTTGAATGTATAACGCTTGGCTGCTGGCAAATTTATTAGAAGGTTCGATCGGGAATGAGGGAGGATGAGCCCACTGGAGGTGCGAATGTAGACTCTAATCCGAACGCGGCATTGCGCGAGCTATCGACAGGAAGATTTATCTCCAGGGCTGTGTGCTTCACAACCAAACCTCCTGCTTCCCTGCACACTCATTCTATTCTATCCTATATATCGCTATATCCCCCCCCACAGCCCCCAACTCTTTTGCTCACTTGCACACCAAGCAGATCCGCATCGACTCCGCACTCTGGAATCCCTCGAGAGTTTTCAAGCCCTGCAGCATGCGGACTTTTGACGGCTTGACCGGGAATTTAATTCGCCTCAGTGGCATCTCGTCGACCCTCTCTCGTTCTCCATAACACATATATTTCATCTCGTGAATACAGATATCACACCTCGGCAATATGTACTTGAGGTAACTTTATACATATGGGTCATTCCAACTGGTATCAAACTGGGTTTGGCTTTAATTAATATGGTCTTAATTGTATTTACTTTGAAAAAAAAAAAAATGCTGTAAAGACGAAGTATCTGTTTAAGTTTCTGGTATGAGGAAAAAAATGATCGTGAAAAAAGGGATCGATGAAAAAAAAAGCTTCGTTGGATGGCAGCCATCTAGCAAATAATATGTCAATGTATTTTTGTTCCAAATAGAATGGGCCTGTTGGTGACACCATTGGTGTTAAAATTAACCTCATGAAATAAAATAATACCTGCTTTTTTTATTTTCCAAATGTGCACTACCGAAGTTCACAAAAGTGTCTCGTTGTGTCTTTGGGAGGAATCGATTTTTTGGTCTCTCTCGGTCGGTTTGAGGGATTCACATGACCTTACAAACGAGGGTTGTGGCAAGTAACCCAATGAATAAAACACACAGTCAACATCGAATGGATGAGGCCCATCTCCCATGTCGAGTTTCCTCGGGCCTGGTACCAACACCTCGAGTGTATCCTGCATTATTTTCTAATAGAATCGGCTCTGACCTGGCTCGCATCACGAAATATTAAACACCATTAAAATATTGTGAAAGCCAGACCGACTGTGTTCGGCTCGATGCCGCTGTTTACTAGCGGCTCTACCTTACCGGTTTCCCATCTCTCCGGAGGCTCTAACCGCCTATAAACATCCCCTTCGTTTATTATCTTATATTCCGACGTGAAAGCATAAATATGTAGTTTCGAGTTTGCAACAGCAAGGGAATAAAACAATAATTCAAATATTCGTAGTTTCTGTTATATGATTCAGGGTGTTTAAAAAAAAAAACAAAAAAATGCTATATTTTTTCTGCCCTATGGAAAGTTCGATTTTTTTGTGTTTAGTCAAACGGGTAATAGAAAAGCTCGTTGCGCCACCTCTAAATAAATTTCATGGTCCAAACTATAGTTTTATGATGTAGGAGGTTTAAATAAATGTTTTTTTTTTTTTTTTTCGAGGCAGTCTAATACATATATATATTTTTTTTAATTGTAGATTTGGCACTAATGCACCGACAGTTCACTGAAGGCATCATCGTCGCGTATTGTAGCGAGCGGTCTATCTCGCGAAGTTGGTGTAAAGGGATTATTCGTTTGGTCGAAGAGGCACGAGGACACTCTCCGTGATGTACAATGCTCGTTGAATTTACAGCGGAGTAACGGACAGTCCTTTCTATCTCTCTCTCCCTCTGTCTCTCTCTCTCTCTCGACTCGGCCGCAGAGAGTCCCACCTCCTACACGTTGGGGGTGACGGTAATGTGATTCCACGGTGAGTTGCGGCTGCTGTTGGACCGAGTGTCGAGCCTCCCGCTATACGGCGGCTACACGCTAGTTCACTCTATGCCTGCCCAGCCGTACAAGCCCAGCAACTCTATAGCACGCATATATATATATATATATATATATATATATATATGTCCAAGGCTAATTTCTCACCCAACGCCAAGAACACTAATTATCAGCAGTTACAGAACTTCTGGTTCTCAAGTTACTGCCCGTTGGTTCTCTCTTTGGATGAAAAAACAATTTATTCGGACATACCTTTAATCATGAAATAATGTTCGTTATAAAAAGGTATGCAAAGTAAAATCTTGCACATCTGCTTCCTCATTATTTTTGAATTTTTTACAAAGCTACCTCCACGAGGAAGTATTTTTTTTTCACCACTTTTCTCGACATTTCCGACCACTTTGAGTATCCTGATATGAGAATCTCGAAAAAAAAAAAAAATTGTTTTCATGAAAATAAAGCTTCCTCTATAATGGGGAAGCAAAAGGTACATGACGATGTAAAAATTCGGTGTGATGGGAATAATGAATGAAAAAAGAACAAGGATATGTAAATTGGTGGGTAAAATAAAAAAAACTTTATTTTTTTAAATTTCCTAATGAAATATGACAGAACAACGTTACGGCGAAATAACGCGACCTCTTTTAATCCAACGTCTTGCAGTTAATCAACGTGCTGAGACATAAAAAAATGATCTGACCAATATTTTCGAAATTGCTATAGGTAGCAGAGGAGAGTGGCCAGAGTAATAGGAAGCAAGAGGAGAAACGACACATTGCTGATTGTACTGAGCTCGGACGACGTACGTTGTATGGGAATTGTACATTCAGCCTGAAGTCGTGCAACGCATGCGCCATGGCAAGCTCTCCCATAGACGCGAGTGTACGTGGGTCGGAGTACCCCAAGGTGGGTGGAGGGGTGAGGGGCGAGGGGAATGGGGTGGGGTGGGGGCAGTGCAAAGTCAAACCGGGTGTGCCCCGAGCTTATATTATCCGGTTACCCGTGAGGCTTACAACCCAAACAAACGAATGAATAGTGTATGTTCGACTCGACGAGCTTGGGATCTCTGCCACTCCCTTCACTTATATACCTTCGAGGCCCATCAATGCTCTTCGACCTTCTCCCTTCAAACAATAGAAATCGACAATTGAACCTAGCATAGTGCACCGAATGCTGTACACCAAACGGACCCATCAAAATTAACTCGGTAATTTTACTGTTGTTGTGCCTCTAATTGCAGTGCACGAATGAGTTCAATGAAATGATTGATAGCAACCTGAATTAGGAACTGCAAACTAGAGAATTCCCTTTATGCGATGATGGAATAATAAAGGGTTTCTTTAAATAGTTAAAGAAAGATAACCGCTTCTTTTGAACCAAAATATGCCTAAAGAAAATGCGTCCACTGATTCCGAGGGGTTCAGGCCGATCACCAAGCGAGTTGACTTGGAACGTCCCGTATATATTTTATTTCATAATGAACGTTAGCATTCTAATGAACATTCAATTTTTTTTCATTTTTCTTGTTGTCGAAAAAGGCCGAAAAAAAATAGATTTCACATATTTCCCAACTCAACGTTATCTTATTTCTCATTAACATTTTCCAAACGGATGGAAAAGTATATAACGCGCTGGTTGAGAGTTTTATTCATTGGGACATGTCGACGCGAGGAGTTCAGCTTCGTCGATGAGAGTACAAACTGTGCAAGTCTCGCACCTTGAGGAATCTCTAGATTTCTCGAGTATTCTCCAAGCTCCACCGGGGAACACTGTTGCGGGTTCCAAGGTTTAAGGTTGGAGACTAGAAGCTGCGGAACTTCCGTAATGCGTTAATCCGGAGTGGGAGTCTTGCGACATGGCGCGCTTCGAGAGCACGTTTCCGCTACTTCGAGATAAGGCGCGCGAGGTCGCTGCAGCGAACCCGTCACGAGGACGACAAGGAGATGATGATGGGACCGGCTGAGTGAACCTGGGAATGAGAAGGAATTCAGCCGCGCGTATCCGACATTATTCGATGTTGCCCACTGGCAGTGACTTTGCGTCCCACGCGGATATCATCAGTCTCACTCTACCTTCGCTCTATTAGCGGTATCTATTCTCCGGTGCCACAACGACTCCAATGGCATCTTAGAACTCTCGATCACGAATTCGTATAGAAGACGATCTCTGTCAATTCAGCCACTGACAATCTCCAACGAGTACTGTAATTCGGAAGACAATGTATTTTTTTTATTTCAAGACAACGTCTCTTCAAAATTGTAACCGAAAAGACAAGTTTCACTGTAAAACCTACAAAATTGTACCTTTATACATTCCTGAAGGAAACTCCAATGGTTTCATTGACTCAAACACGCGATACACGTCGAAACCTTCAATCGAACATTGAACTGCGATGGACGACATTTAACATCGGAGTCGAACGACCAAGCAATAAAAGTTGATCAGTGGATGAAGCAAACGGTTTGTTTCATTGTGTCCTGGACATCCTATGAAAAAAAAAAAAAAACGCCAAGCTCTCTGCTTTTTTTTTCCGATGGTGACACTAACGGTACGTCCAGTAACACAGTCGTCTTTGTCCTCCGGGAACGAAGAGTTGTGGAGCGAATTGGTCAGGGCTTCAAGTGGGTACAGTACATCCACTGTTACATGGACGAACATATGTACTGACACTGTATATGTATTAAACAACTGGGGAAATGTTTGGGCAAGTGGAACTGGACGATAGGTTCGAGTCGCGAAGCGTAGAAGCGAAACCTCTACCGATGACGAAGTAACATGGAGAGAGGCCGCGGGCACAGGGAAGTGGTTTCGGCTTTATGCCACGTGTTAAGGCAAGTAATAAGTTAGGTTAACGGGACGCGGGGCACGTACCGACTACTAACCCGTATCTACAGTTATGTGACAGAGCAGTGGCAGAGAGTACGACAAGGGGCTCTAGGTGCTCTATAGTAGAACGAAGGAAGCTTCACACTGGGTTTCGTGTCCTATATCGGATCCCAGTCTCGAAAACCGACTCAGCGGGGTTAACTCGCTCGAGGGTGTGCACGTTGACACGGGCGACTATGGTCGCTGCATCTACTGGACGAAGCAAACTTTGTTTGTCACCAACAACGCCATTCCATTTCTCTTCGGTCTCTATGTATACTATTATCTAGTCTAGTTTCCGCTTACCAACTCACAGCTTGTATTCCTTTTGAACTACTTTGCCGAAAATTTTAACCAGCGAGAACTGAAGATATATAAGTATCTAAAAATGTAGATACGTATTAACGTCATGGTACACAGCATACGGACGACAAACTGAGAGAAAACGTCTGGGATGAAGTCAACTTTGAGCCAATCGAATTTAGTTGACGATCAGCCAATCGAATTCAGTTGACATTCCGCTCTGTTCAGCTCAACATGTGTTCAGGTGGTAGCAAGGAACTGCAACCCAATTTTCTTTTTCAATCTTACAGAATGTTTCGATTGTTTCACAACAAACAAATTCGCTTTCTCTTCGTCTATTAGTCTCCCAATGAAAATGAGCTTGAATTTGGCTGGTAGAGTGAAATGACCAGATGGAAAAATCTGGATAAGTCCTACGTACACTTAGTCACTTATTTTCAAATATTCTTTCTTCTGCATATCCGATTCTCCATATTTACAGTTCTCTATGCATCCGCCCATGTAGATATACCTTCCCACACCTGCCATTGTTTCTATCTTCCTCGTGCCTGCGCATATGGCGAACTTCACCTCTTTCGTATTTTACTGAGAGCGGAATAACGGACCGCTATCATGTAAATATTAATCCTTTCCCTCATTCTCAAACAAAGCCAAACCTAATACCGTTTCTCTATTTTTAAGATAGAATGTTTAGTATACACAAACTGAGTGCTTTCAAGCGCTCGTGGGCAGCGTCAGCTTTTACCATCAGTCTAAGAGCGCGAACTACATATAACTCACCTATATACTTTACGCGAATTGGCGAAACATTTGTATGGTCGTTTTGTAGGTCGATAGTAATTGCAATTCGCTTTTTTTTTTTTTTTTCTTTTTTCTTTCACTCTCTCTCGCTAAAACCGAACGACGCATCTTGTCTTTCACAAGTATCAGGAAACCGCGGTCGTAACTGCCGGCATGCCACTACCGTTGCGGCGGAGAATCGCCAGGATGTGGCATTGCGGTGGAAAAAGATGGGGAACGAGAGCGAGAATGAAAAGAACTAAAACGGGGGTTGGTTTCCGGCAAACCAATTCGTTAGAAACTCTTGGTATACAATGAGAATCTCGACAATGGCCGCCGGCCGGGTCCGGGCCAGAAGTTCTATCTCCATTTCACGTACATCGATGTGAAATTTTTTTTTCGGACCCACCGGCACAACCATCTCGCTTCTACTACACGAACTTCATTTCAACAATAAAGGCGATATAACTTCCGGGCCTGCCATTCCTCATAGACCTTTCTACATCCATTCACAATTCTCCAGATTCTTTTTATATTATCCGCTTCTTCTCGTCCTACTTCTTCTTCTTCTTCTTCTGCGTCTTCTTCTTCATGTCGCCCTGACTTTATTTATTTATTTTTTCTTCGTATTTTTTTTTTACCATCAGCGAAGGTTTTGGTAGAAGGCAAAATATCGATTCATCGATTTGGCCAAATATCGTGTCGATAAACTAGTGTATGAACTACTTAAACAACCGTTGAAGGTAGAAACTTGCAAATTGTTCTTTCATTATTTTATACCTTTCATGCAGTCTCCATGAGTAAGCCAACATTCATCAACATACTTTCTCATAGAGGTGGCTTTGTCGAGAGTAAAAAATAATGAGGAAGCAATTTGCAAGCTTCTTTTTTGTAGCATTTTTTTTTTTAAATTGTGCAAACAGCATTCGCACAGGTGAATAAATATAAGTAGATAAAGAAACCACATCAAAGAGGGTCAAGAACGGGAGCTGGAAAATTGGCATGAAATACATAATATATTATTTTTTTATTTCATTACTCATGATAACCTTTGTAAAAAGAATGTAGTCCATCATGAATGCCTCATGGAGAAATATTGGAAAATGCAGATAAAATTAGTCTATGAGACAGGACACAATATCGTACGTGACTTTTAAATTCATGTCAAGTCAAAAGTATGAACTTCTGCTGGTATTGGATAGACAAATAATAGATAAGTTTTCAAGGTTCACCAATACGATGAAAAGCTGTCGCAATGAATATGTTCCATCTGCACGTTCTCAATGGAATCAGCATCCACGATGGACCAAACATTTTTACACTGAAATCTTGCAAGGTTCTACATTTTTGGTAGAGAAATTAACACAACGATTACGGACGACAACTTCACGGGCAGTTTTTTTCTCCAAATACCCGTGAACAGGAAAGTTAACAAAAAGAAAGATAAAATAATAATAATTTTTCTATCATCTAAACACATGAAAGCTTTGAGCGAATAACAGGATCGTTTTGTTGGTGACTGCGTACCAAAGGGGTTTGTAAATTTCAATGTCCGTGAAATCTCAAAGGACAAAGTAAAATTCTCTCTCTCTCTCTCTCTCTCTCTCTCTTTCGTTAATTTGATACGGTTCGTGTTTGGTGAGCTTGCAGAGCGCATGTGCTCAGCTTTTTGCAAAAAGGCATCGACTCAATTACACGATGAATTAATGCCAGCTTTGCTTGGATATTCAAGGGTACAAACGACATGGGAAGAGCCTTCGTGAATGTAGAGAGACAGAGAGAGAGAGAGAGAGAGAGAGAGAGAGAGAGAGAGAGAGAATTGGAAAAAGCTAGTGGTAGGTCGAACGATCGACCTGAAATACCCTTGGGAACACGACGAGTCTTTTACCCTGCTCCATCCTAAACTATATCTATATATTTATTGTTCGTAGAAGGGAGAGAGAGAGGGAGAGAGAGAGAGAGAGAGAGAGAGAGAGAGAGGTGAACATGAAAAAGCGTCATACCAAAGTTGAAGGGGTGTTTGCGGTGGTCTGAGGCGCTGCATGGGACACGTTAAAAGAGTGGGAGTCGAGGCGAGTCATAATCAAAACCACCGTCAGCGTCCATCATAAAACTGTTTACCCCTGCGTTCAACGCGGCAGATCGTTACGTTTCTTTTTTTTTTTCTTCTTCTTCTTCTTCTTCTTTTTTTTAAAACAGCACGTGATGGCACAAAGTGAAAGAGGCTCGTGGCATTTTTTCTTTGTAATAAAGCTTGCGCTGGACCCAGAGAGGAAGGAAAGTGCACTCTTGCCGTCGAGAACTCTCGCAGCAGAAGGAGACTACCCAGTCTTTCTAGCTTGGCCAACGATAAATGACTGTAGAAGCTAGCTATTCAACCGCAATCTCTACCTTTTTTTTTAATCCTCTTTTCTCATCGTGCCCACCAAATCCCCAGCTTCATCTACCCTTCTATTCTCGCTGCTGAAAATTCTCATTATCATTACGACTATGTAAAACTGTCCTTATAATTGTCACTATAAATTTAATAACTATTCTAATTTACTTTCTTTTGCAAAAATGTGACAAAAATAAAAAGAATTCATATTATTTTCATTCAACTTTTTATATTTATGTGGATTTTTTTATTACGAATTTGCGATTCATTTATTTTTTAATTCTAACAAAAAATATATTGTATTATGATATATTAAATATATTATGATTTCCAAATACTTTTTGTGAGATTCAAAATCATTGGAAAATTACTTTATTGATACAATAAAAAAGAAAAAAAAACAGCAGCAACTATGGGAACATGCAAAAAGGCGTTATTAATGCCATGATGTATGTTTGTTTTAACCATTATTTTGTAGGTATACGCATGTGGTAACCTGTATTGCGAGAAAATCTACCTTCACCAAAGAATCCCTTTACTCGGGCTTTGTCTTTATTCTACAGTGGTTGATGCGATGCCAGAGGCGTCCACGTTACCGAGGATCATGGGTTGAATTTCACCCGTACTACAATCTCCAACAGACCAACATTATATTCTCACAAGAATTTCACAAACGAGCCCTTTGTCTTGGCTATCCACTTGACCGTTTTTCCTTCCTGCTTCGTTGATGCATAAAATACCCGTTGAATAAATCAAATTCCTCATCGACGTAACATCATCTTTGACAAATCACTTTTTCCAGTAGCAATACGCCACCTGTTCAAAGGAACCAAATAACGGTTACCATGAATACGTTCGCGAAGAAAAAAAAACCCTGATGCTCTATGTATTTTTACCGAGGAAGTAAAGCTTAAAAATTAAAATACATGGTAAGATGGATCTTTGAAGAAATTGCAAAGGCAACCAAGATTTCAAGACAAGTCAGGGTCAAGTGACAAATGATCAGTAAAAGCTGGCATATATTGAACCCCATCAATTTCATATTGATAGTCAACAATTAGTCGACTGGTAACACTAGATCCTTGACACGATCACTGACACGAGATATTTTGATCCATTTGTGCTTCCAATATAATCCGGTGAAGATATCTGAGAGATTTCGTTTCGTTTCACAGGAATACTTGACAGAATATCGCTGACATCATCCTGAAAGAAAAATACAAGGTATTTCCCAGGCATATGATAAATGTCGTGACATATCGGCTTCGCGGTATGTATTAAAAGAGATAATCCAAGGTATGGCATATTAGAGGTGAAGGAGAGTGGGCGAGACACTTTTGTTTTTCCAAGTTCAAAAGCAACAGCACGGAGAAGAGGAAAACAGCAGGTTACAGAGAGTATAACAAGCCAGAGTGTGCGAACCGAGGACGATATGGGCACTTGGCCAGAGCACGTAGGCAGGACGTCTTCCAACTTCCGGCTGGATTACCCACTGTTACAATAAAAAGACACACCGGAGAAGACAAAGCAGGAAAGTAGGTATAGAAAAAAACAGTACAACAACAAGGACAAGAAAAAAAAGAAGAGAAAAGCGGTGGTGTACACGTAGTCGTGTGGCGCGCAGTAACAGAGAAACGAGAGAGGGTCGTTCGAGTCGGCGAAAGAGGACGCGACGGTATAACCCAGTCGCCGCTACCCCATTAACGCTCTAAAGAGTTAACGAATTTATACACACTGCGCCACCTAATTACTAGCTCGCGTCGGGCCTGGAGAATGAACGGTGGAGAAAAAAAATTAAAACTCGCGGTAGCGGGACACGGGGATGGCTAGTGGAGGGAGAGAGAGAGAGAGAGAGAGAGAGAGAGAGAGAGAGAGAGAGAGAGGGAAGAGAGTGCAAAAAAAAACAACAACACAACCACCCACCGGGGCTAGGTAATTGAAAGGCCGACGTGGAGATGATGGCGTCGGTAAAATATTCTCGGTGGCAGGTAACGCCCGAGTTAACCCGGTACTGGCCGACGACCTCCGAGCTTTTTACCGCACAGAACCTTTTTTTTTTTTTTCCTCTTCAGTACTTTTTGCTTTTTTGTTTGGTTTTTTTTTGTGCCCCCTGGTCGAGTACTGACAATGACTGACGTGACATCCAGCGAACGAATAATTATAAATGCAATGTAAATACCGAAATATCTACGTTGGTGTTTTGATGATTTTCGGCGACTGCGTTGTGCCATTGAATTTTTCACGTTCATGACAGTGTTGGTTTTAATATCACAATTGTATTATTTATTTTTGCGGACTGTAATCTTATTTAAGAAACGCCTTCGCAAAGCAGTTGTTTTTCAAAATGACCGCCATAGCCTGCCGGCATGAGTGGAGGTCATGCGCGATACGTCACAGACGCCACTGACCAATGATAGCATGAATAAAACGACTTGAGAAATATCTCGAACTTCGATTATTCCCCTTCTCCCCTACCGGGTTGTTGTTACTGTTGTCATGAATAATTTATGAACTCGTCGAAGTAGACGAATATTTTGTTGGTGATAATATTGATAAATCAATTTCTATCAACGCATAACGCGGATCACATAAACATTTTAAACCTGTAACATTACGAATATGTGTAACACCGAGTAAAATCGAAACTACTGCAGTTGGTTACACATTCAACGAGATTCTGTTGTAGCTCTCGCTTTTGAGCTTCATTATTAGGTCGTAGCCAGCGCCCTGGTGGATTATTAAACTGGAGAGCATTGTCTCTCGCCGCCAGACCCGAAACCCTCTTTGGCCAAGGTTTCAAACTGTAGTTTATTTACACAGTTGAAAAGTTTCGAGGGATTTCACACTCCTGGGCACACGCGTTGTGTTGGTCATAACACCTGCGGCGCTGTCACGACTCTGGTTGCAAAGCGAAGAGAGCCGAGCCGCCGCTTCGACGACCCAACCCTATCAGCATACAACCGCCAACTTTATCTCACCAAGGCTGTGACTCACTGCAACGTCTAACTCTCGTTCAAAAGCCCCACATTCTCGGACACTGGCCCCTCTCTCTTTCTCTCCTTCTCTCCTTCTCTCCTTCTCTCCTTCTCTCCTTCTCTCCTTCTCTCCTTCTCTCCTTCTCTCCTTCTCTCCTTCTCTCCTTCTCTCCTTCTCTCCTTCTCTCCTTCTCTCCTTCTCTCCTTCTCTCCTTCCCTCCTTCTCTCCTTCTCTCCTTCTCTCCTTCTCTTTCTCGACGCGTCATCTTATATCCGCGGGTTTCGCCAACCTCACGGCGGCCCCGTGGGAATAAGAAATGCGGGAATACGTATAGTAGCTATACCATCCAACGTAGCCATATAGAACGTATACCTTCGAAGATTCTAAAAGTTTCACTAGGCGAGTATAGACCCTGAACTCGACCAACAGACTTGCTCCTGTCGCAATACTCTCTCTTATATATCCGCCCAATCTGGAATCGATATAAATAACACTCTTTGCTTCGTTGTCTCACTTTTGGAAAAATTCACCGTGTGAATTCGATATTTACTGTGTTCAGTCGGAATAAAATTAATACATGGTTTAATTTTTGCGGCCGTATACAAATGTTATCAAAGGTTGAAGTATAAGTTTATTCCTATAACAATTAATTAGATCTTTTTGTTTTTCTTTTACTTTTTTTTTCGCAATACATAGTTTAATTTTTATGAAATACACCGACCGTATAAAAATTCCCGATAAAGGTCTGAGCTATATGAAATGGTAAGTCGTCACCGTAATCGCTTACAGTCATCAGCTGTATACTGTCACTTTTCGCTCGCGTGCACGTAGCGCATACAAACAGATACGAAAGGTAGTGAAGTGGTTAAAACCCCGGAGCAATATAATGAGATAACATCGAGTTACTTTCAGAGTAAAAATGGGATACCTACAGTAGTGTAGCTTGGAAAGCTGTACTCTCGTTTAATCCTTTGGCGAACAGTCAACAAATGGCAATGTCTCGACAGTACACTCTCTTTCTCTCTCTCTGTCCCTTTCTGTCTCGCTCTCTCTTTCTCTCCAGCTTCTCTAACATCGAAGTCGGTGCTCGCTCGAGCTACGTGATCTCGTAAAAATGTTAATGAGTACCTCGTATACCGGGCTTCGTTGAACTGTCTCTCGCTCTCTCACGCAGTGTATATCTGCGCTCTACTAAAAAGAAACGGTGGAATCGCGTCTGAGACACTGTTACGTGGCACCACGTGCCTCCCTCTTCTCCCTTTGCTTCCCTTTTTACCCTTTACCACTATTCCACGTAGATTCCATGCTACGTGGATTTTTATTTCTTCCTCTATTTCCCAGCCGCACATATACATACATAATCATAAAATACTTTACCCAGGTGCAAACACGTCCTCTCTCCATGATCTCCGCAAAACCATATATATATATTTTTTTAATTTCCCCTCTTTTTCGAATACAAACGCTTAATTTTCAATTTAAACCTCGATAACTCTTACAATTGACGAGTGATATATAAAAAATTTCGTATTTTACAAAAATTCAAAACCTTTGTACCTTGTACAAGGTTGAAAGTTTGTACAACAAACCACCGAAAAATTGTCGAAATGTTAGTAGAAGAGCCTATCGAAAATGATATCAGTGCCAAATTAATTTCTCTGCATATATGTTGACAGAGTAAAATTGACTTTCGAAGATAACAGGTATTGTTTGTCTTATTCCGTTATTTCGGTGTTATTATTTACTCTGAAACGGGGAGTCAGTGTTGCTGCTGGGGGTTGGATTATCATTTTGGTAAAGGGACACGCTTGTACGTGGGGTTATCTTTCGGTGGTTGGGGTATAACTGTCGGTGGAATTTCCATAGAAATCGTAACGTAATGCAGCTCGTATTGTTTAGTTGTCGAGATCTCGAAAGCGAGGGAGAGTCGAGGACAGAGGGATGTAGGGAGAGAGAGAGAGAGAGAGAGAGTGGGTCTCGCGATAGTGATAATGGAAAGGGTTGAACAAGCTCGCTAATACTGTGGAGATGATAATGTGTACCCTCGGGACGCCTTCTGTCTCGTGCAGCGAGAGGCTGTTACAGCATCTCCTTGGTGCATATGTGCCTCGAAAACCAGAGGCTCGCCTCCCTCTAAACAATCTACATCCTGCTGCCAGAGTGCACCTGACCCTTTTGTGCTGTTGCACTTGTTCTAATGTCAAACGGTCAGAACACATAACGGACCAATGAATTTTAACAGGATATTGCAAATCCAACTTGTCCGAAGATGTATTTCAATAAGGGACTGTTGAAATTGTCCAAATTTTCGACAAAACATGTATCGAAGACCCTTAATTTTCACTGGCTTACAAAAATCGTTATGATGCATTTTTAATGGTTACACAATTTTCAGTCGAAAAATATTAGCATCACTAGCATTGCCCTTATTTTCTGGGTGTCATGTGAATGAAATGCAGAGAAGTTTGAAGGATACGAAGATGATGAGAAAAGGTCTAAGGAAAACAGGCTGGCTCGGTATATCGATGATTTGTCTTCAGTAAAGAACAAGTTGGTATCAAAGGGAAGAAGGAGGATGAAAGGATTGGTTTGGAAGCAGAGAAGCAAGCTTTTGTCTTTTGATTCCTGTTGAATGCACGCCTAAGCTCTCTCTCTCAGAAACTATATACTTACATTCTACGGTAAGTATATGGCATCGTGGAATGGCATACTTTCTTGTTTGATCGAGCCTCGCGAGTTGACTATACGTGCAATCGATATAAAGGACATTCCATACCAACATCATGAACTCGTTAGCCTTACACCTTCTTGAATTTCGTTTATTATTATTTACATGTCATTATAAAAATTAATTTTTCAGCGAAACCATTAAATTAAATGGTTTCTCTGTATCGTCATTCATTTTAAAAAAATGCATTATATCGTCATTCAGTGAAGTTTGCTTTCTGCCTAAATATTCGGCACTAATAAAAATTGGTTGGTTCTTCGAAACATCTGTGTGAAGCATAAAAAAAGTGTCTGAATTTACAAGGAACGTCTCATATA
The DNA here is from genome assembly GCA_964016905.1 of Perithous albicinctus. NCBI lineage: Eukaryota > Metazoa > Arthropoda > Insecta > Hymenoptera > Ichneumonidae > Perithous > Perithous albicinctus. The sequence goes on along the minus strand of OZ024693.1, from coordinate 22,140,998 downwards.
TCACATTGATAAAGTACACTTCGCTCTGATCAAGTTGGCCCTTGTTGTTTCGTTGGCTGCCTGCAAGATCGATTAAGCAACGTAGATTCTTTTCTTTTTTTTTTTTTTTTTCATTTTCTCTTTTTCACCCTTCTTTCCGCTTTCCATTTAGCCAGTATTTTCGTTTGTTGTTTTTCCTTCTATCTTGGCGCAGCACCAATGAGAAAGGTATATAGGAGCCAGCAAGAAAAACGAACGTCTGGTGCTGGTGTGGCTCCGTGACGTGTGTAGGAGGAGAGACGATCATTGCCACGGGAAAACAGGGAGCGCCTGTGGATTTATTTTCCGTTTCTATTGAGACACGATCGTTTATATTCCGGGAATAGAAATTCGTGTCGGATTCCATAGCGAAGCGCACTTCTCAAACAGAGCCACCCTCTCTCGATTCCTCTCGCTCTCTATCTTCACTCGATCGTGAAAATCCAACGCCCATTGAAGAAAAATGACGTCACAAGTAGAAAACCAGAGAACGCGACTAGAGTGTACAGGATGAGAGAAAGAGATGACATGGAAAATTGGACGTTGAAATTGTTCGTGGAAAACGAAGGCAAAAAAATATTAGTAATATACTCCAAAGCCATTGATAAATTGACAAAAAAAATGCCTAATTTGTTCACCGCACTTTTATATACGTTGACATTGACAAGTATAGCGTGAATTTTTCGTCAAATTGACACGTTAATTTTTATGAGACTGGTTGAATCTTTGCTCTTATCCGATTTTTTCGCCGACGATTTATCCTTCGGCTGGAATGTCTATGGATCATTTTTCCAAGTTAATCTGGGTGTTTTGGTGAGTTGGGAATTTCGGTTATATCTGGGAAATATCATTAAACTGTAATCTGAAGATTTATGGTAAATTAGATACATTTCGAGAGTTGGCATTATTTTTAGTAAACTAAAATGAGATTTCCTACGAATTTTATGAGCTCTGTATATTTTTTCTTCAGTTACGATACGCATTGATTTGTCCATAAGTTAAAATATATTCTAGCAAAATACAATATTTAAGCCACTATTCGTTTCCTATGTTTTCTGCGAGAACGAGTATATCGGTAAACGTCAATCTCATATCACAGCGCGATATTGAAGTTATTTTTGTGGCCAGAGCTCCCTTCTTTCGATTTGACGCCATCTCTGAGTTACAGCTGCTGTTCGAACTTCTCATTTCTGGGTATCTATTAGCTTTCGGAATATTTCCTCGAGAGTATGCCCCTCCCACGTTCAATAAGATTGCCACATGTCGATACTGTGACAAGGCTTAAAAAAAATGTCGTCGCAAACGTTAGTGTGTGTGTGTGTAGACATTGATTTTTTCACTTTTGGTCTAACAAGCCAGTGAATTTAGGGCCTACGACAGAGAGAGAGAGAGAGTCCACAGTGAGAACAAATCGACAAAAAGGTGAAATAATAAATGCGTGATATCCAATGGAAAAGAGAAAATGAAAGATACTGGAAGAAATTGGAAGAATGGTTGGATAAAGAACAAAAAAAAAAAGAAAAGCGGCGAGTAGATAATGGTGGAAAGTATAGAGCGAGTAAGAGAGTTGGAAAAGGCTAAGGAGAGAAAAACATCAGCGGTAAAAGATGTGGAGGGTCGACTATTCGAGTCCCTCGCGGGACTTGTGATTGGTTCATTCGATTTGCATGGGAATTGTAATGACGCGACACATGGTCCCGGCAGTTTTCTCCTATCAAGCACTCGCGGCAACCCATATCCGAGACCTCCCTCGTTTCGTAGAGCCACTTGCTTGACACCCTTCTCTCTATTATCCTTGCAAGAAAATGAAATTCGACGACATTCCCTTGTGCGTTGAGTATGTATATATATATATATAGCAATGCCAAAGGGACAGAATAGTACAATGAACATACCAACAGAGCACCAATCTGTTGAATGCTTTTTCAGATCAACTTTTCACAAAACGTTTTACCCAAAAACATATATTATAAACGTGTGTGATTTGCTATTCAGCGGAAACGCATTAGTGATTAAATATGCGTTGAAAATCCCGGAAATATTGACTACCGATTGTACGTTGTTAGTTTTCGATTTTATGATAAATAAATGAGTTTCGACTCGGTAAACTCACAAGCAGCTTATGTGGAAGCTTTTCAAATATTTGCGATTCGTGAACCACCGCCTGAGTGCGAAAATATTTGATGAAGTGATAAACTTTCGTCGCGTCTAGTCGACCTTTAATTGACAATGGCAACTTTGAAACTTTAATGTTTCAAAGTTGCCATTGTCACGTCACGTCTGTTGAAGTATTTACAAAAAAAGAGGATAGAAAGTAGAAGTTTCACAGTCTTTTTTATCACAACGTCACAATTGGATTCAGGGAGCTATCAGGTTATCCGGAAAAGGTCCTAACAGGACGGTCAGCCTAATACGGGCCTGACCAGGGCCCTGCCAGAACTTGAACCTGGGTTTATATGGTTCTTCAAGTCAAAATGTCCAAGAAACTGTAAACTCTTTGAGGACACTATTTGGTTATTTCACTCAATTTCCAGTCATTACGCTTTTTAAGGACACTTTCGGAGGAGAAACTTCTCCTAAAGATCTTTTTACATTAAACAAAAACAAACAAAAAAAATAACAAAAAAACTACACTTTAAGGGCTTCTGGGATTTTGGCTCTGTGTTCAGATCGGCATTAATTGAGATTCGAAACTTGTCACTTTGTCTATCGACGCGAGAAAGCCGGCAGTTACATAGAGACAGGGGAGTGCCCGAACGTTCCACGCGGGATGCTGTTAGAGGTAAGAGTAACACGCGGCTCGTTCCTCGCTTCAAACTTGTCGGCTTATTTTCCGAATGCAAATTACTGCCACCGGAATAATCCATATTTTATGTCGCACAAGGACGAGACCGGTGCATACCGTACGTCCGAACGGATCCAACTCGGCGCCGTCTCGCGCCGTCCGCTATACCGGACAAAGTTTATTCGAAAAGTTTCGGAGCACGAGGAGAGCGCACCCAGTGCGCCCGTTCGGTGAGGGTGAAAGGTAATAAAAAAAAAACTGGAAATCACTCCTCCCGCTGACGGAAACTACTGGGATAGTAGATAAGAGCAAAGGAAGACCGAAAGAGTGACAATACTTTATGTACTGACTACAGCGCCACCTGCAAGACTTAACTAGGTTTCTCTGCTGGAGAATTTAGACTTTTGTCTGGTGCACGGAAAAAGGGGCCTCAATTAAAAATAACTATTTGTTGAAACAACGATTTTTTTTAGGGCTCAATTTAGGAATGTCCAAGTATTCGATTGTTAGTAGATTTTGTATTTTAAGTCAAGTTTTCATGTGTCAAATTTTTATATGCTTGCTTTAAAGGAAAATGGTTCACAGACACTCACTGACACTCACAGACACTCACTGACACTCACTGACACTCACAGACACTCACTGACACTCACTGACACTCACAGACACTCACAGACACTCACAGACACTCACAGACACTCACAGACACTCACAGACACTCACAGACACTCACAGACACTCACAGACACTCACAGGCACTCACAGACATTCACAGACACTCACAAACACACACACAGACACTCACAAACACACACACAGACACTCAAAGCCCACTAAAATTGATTCGTTAACATAATGAACGACTGTTTTTTATTAAATTTATCGAATACTGTACCTATCAACCACATATATGTACGCCGTAGTGTCTACACAGAATAGTACATCAAGTCAGTTATTGTAAATCGAATTGGCGTGAAAAGACGTGACTATGAGGTACAGACAACAGAGAGATTTATGGGTAGTAGAATGTGGCCACACTTTTCGCGCGAACCAAAAGTAACTCAGGCACCGCTCAGTCAATCCCGGTGTGCTCTGACTCTTCCTTGATCCTAGCAACCCTCCCTTTGTGCAGAGTCGACTTTTAATGCGAGCACGCCGCCTCGCGTGTAGCCCGCAGCGCTTGAGCTTATCTTGGACTCGTGCCACGAGACGACACGCGAATTAAATTCGGCTTGGTAAACGTCTCGTGAATACTTGTTGGAGCATATACCACCTCGCGGGAAACTCAACCAGCGGCGGAGCTATCCATATGTGTGTGTGTGTGTGTGTGTGTGTGTGTGTGTGTGTGTTTGTTTATGCGTGAGATGCCATTTTACGAGGATCGTTTGGCCTATTCTCGTGCATCTTTCGCTCGATTTCACGCGAGATTCAAATACCTAAAGTGTGTAAACCCTGTCGTGAAAGTGACAACGTATCTTTGGCATATTTGGATGCTAATGTTCCTCTGTTTAAAAATAAATGCTTCGTCACTATTTATACGATATTAAATGTTTATTATTCCTTTATTTAATCTTTAATGCATATATATAGGACATTCTACCTGGCTTCGAATTGCCTCTGACTCTCGATTGGGTTTCGCAATTTTTTATATAATTGACATAACTCTAAAAAGTACTAATTAAAGAAAAAGTTGTAACACTTTTAATTATCCACGATTTTTTAAAACAAACTATCGAACACGTTTTAAAAATCTGAAAAAAATTCTGGAGAAAAACCATTTTTCCAAAATAAATATTTTTGGCAACCCGAGCTCTTCGGCTTGGTTACCAAAAAATTGTTATTTTCGAAAAAAAGATTTTTCAGAAAATGCTCTCAGGTTGAAATAAAAAATGTTCACTTCGAATATTTTTGGACAATAAAAACATTATTAAATACATTCTGCGATCAACAGATATATAACACCTAATATCGACGTCAATGGTAGTCGTTCGTACTATAGTGAGTGTTTTCCTCATACATAAATTATCGCGAATTAAAAGCTGATTAATTATTAAAAGTAATTAACGGTTTTTATTATTGATTTTCAATTATTATTGATATTATATATCAATTATTCTATCTATCGCAAGCTGAATTATATATCAACACGACGATATTTCAAACTGGAAGGCACTTCACAGTCCCTTTTTATTCTTTCTTTTTTTTTTTTTCTTAACCCAATCCAAATAGCTATGAAAAGAAAAATGAGAGAACGCTGGAGAAGAGTGTATAAAAGGCGTGAAAGAAGAAAGGTGGCTCGATTAAAGAAGCCGTGAGCCAGAGGCTCGACGCGTGAGAGGGACGGAGAAGAGGGTTTGCTTCGCAGCTCTACTGGAAAATTCTCCAGCTACCACCAATGTCGATGCCTGAAATAACGCCCTCGTATTTTCTTTCAATCCGGCAGAGGTGTTCAACGGATTTCGGGAACCGTGCAGTCTCGTAGGTCGAAATGCGAAAGACGAAGAGACCGCGAGAAGAGAGGCTGGGGTACAGAGACAGCGGGGCGGAGAAGAAAAACTTTCTGTAAAACGCTTTTGTACAAAAGTGGAAAAACATCGTCAGAGTATTTTCTCAACAACATTTCTCGCAGTTTATCAATATGCATTTCAATAAATTTCAAGAATTCAAAGAAACTTTTCTTTTTTTTTTTTCTTTTTCTTCCAAAGCTACATCCACGAGGAAGGAAAAAATTATAATCTGGAAATTGGAGCAATGACAATCACGCAGAAGAAGTTAAATGGTAAAAAAAAAAACGAAGTCATAACTCGCATTAATTGTGAATATACATTTAAGTACAACTCACTATTTCTTGTACTCCTTGTGACGTAAAAGCCGGTTGTAAAAGGTAACAATGTGGATAAAACCGTGCGTGATGTAACGATATAAGCGCAAGGGTATAATGGTCCGTAGTTAATTCAATAGGGGAAGAGTGGTCTGAGGTTAAATGGTGTACGGAGCTAGAAGAAGGAACGGCTTGTGTGCGCGGACGTAGCTCGCTAATTGAGCTATTAGTGGACGACTAGTGTCGACTAATTAACCAGACACGCCATGTGTATTCTAGTGTTATAACGATATATCGGCATACGTAAAAAGGAAGAACAAACGATCGGGCAAATGTTTCCATAGATTTAACGCGGAGAGTGCTACTTGTGAAGTGAAAGAAAAAGGAAATAAAAATAAAAGCGCTTAAACCGTTGATTATTTCGTGGTTCCTTAGTAATTTCATGTATAACGGAGCCAAAAACGTATAACGTGCGGATGATGAAGTGGAGTACGCGCAATGTTGGAAAATCGATCGTCGAAAGGGGTTCGCTGGCTGGGAATAGCAGCTGGCTTTAGAGATATGGGGCAATCGTTCTGCCCTAAAATACCTCTGCCCTAATGGCACTATTGAACCAACTAAAGCTAAAGGGCCAACGGTAAAGTCCAATTTTATTACATTCAGCATCAGATTCAAGTAATTTTCAGTGCAAACGATATGAAAGCTCTGTTACTTCATTTGTTTAACGAATAAATCTAAAATATATATATATATATATATATATGCATATATAGATATTAACTAATTTGTCAATTAACGACGTTGGTAAAAGAGGCATCCGGGGCAAAGTGGAACACTGCAAATAATCGTGGAGTATGACGTGAAAAAATAGAAAAAAAAAATGTAACAAAAGTTTTAATATTATGTATATAGAGATCTGCAATTTAGCGCTCCTTAATATTATTTTTAAGTGCACATGTATAATGACAATGTCGGGGAAAAAAGAAACGAACGTCCTTTTATTTTAATGAAAAATAAAGTGTGAAAAATAAAAAAGAAAGTAATAATCTTACCTCAGCTTGTACTCTGAGTGCGGGGAATCTTCCGGTGACTTGTAGCTGTTGCCAGTCTGTAACAGTAAACGAGGTCACACCGAATTACACCCGAGCTGCTGAATATTATATGGAGACATATATACACTATTTATATATATATTATAATTATGATGACTAAACGAGATGACATCTCATAACGACATGAATTGATGCTGCATATATTTCACAGCCTCATTTATCAATAAATGAGGTTGTGAAATCTACGGCTCGACGCGATGCACATTGACGTTTAGTTATTCGAGCTGTCAGTGGTATCGACATGACAGACATCCAACAGGTCCACTTTTTCGTTTATTTGCTTACTCATAGAAGAAAGCTTCGTTTTTTCGTTTTTTTTTTTTAGATTTTCGTGACGAAACACTCAAAATCATCTGAAGCGTCGAGAAAAGTGGTTCGGAAAAATTGTTAAAAGGTCTAAAAGTTATATCATCATAACTCGTAAACTATTCGTCGAATCAGCAAAAAAATTTAAAGCCATCTAGAGCAGTGGCCAATTTTCACTTGATGTAAATTTTTAGCTAGCGGGTTGATACTTTGCATTAAAATTGAGCAAAGTGATGTAATTTTTATTGCATTAAAATTGGGTGATATTGGTAAAGCGGTTGGGTTTTCATGGGATTTTGAAAAAAATTTCTGTTTTTTTTTTCTGACACACACATCCATCCGGACATTTTTTGTAAACCCCTTTTCTCGACATTTTGCTCCATACTGAGTGTCCTGACATGACAATCTCCGAAATTTTTATTTTCCTCGAAACGAAAGCTTCTTCATTAAATTTAATTCTTCACAGAGTCTCCTCTACGATGAAGCCAAAATTTAGTTTGAAGCCAAAATAAACTTTCTGTGCAAAGTTCTACTTTGTATCATTTTTAATTTTTTTTTTTAATTTCACAATTTTTTATTTCGCTACATATAGCAGAATAATTTTGCGATAAATATTGCTTACGAATTTTCAGTTAGAATAATAGCTGAAGAAGAATCGAGAAAATAAGGGAATGGATTCATATTCAGTGAAAGGAGAACGGTCGAATAGTTCAGAAACAACTGGTTAGGCCTGTGATAAATCGCACCTCTAAATCTCGACGAGTCGGACGCAACGGCATATTAATAATTAATCGAGCGTATATATGCTTCACGAACTTTCTGTACTTGCTGGCTCGCGTTCGTATGATGTCTATATATGCATATAGTCAAAGAGCCCGCAAACTCTCGCTTTTTCAAACTCTTATTGCAGTGCCCAAAAACTTTATTTCTTCATAGAGACGCGGAAACGAAGATATAATACGCGAAGTTGAATGTGTTGAGTGCCGGAGATATCGACATGTTGGCGTTTTTTTTTTTTTTTTTAAATATTTTTTTATTTTTATTTGAATGACGTATCGAATACATAAAAGCGTAACGAGTGTGTGGCAAAGTGCAATGCCAATAAAATAAATACGACGAGGCGCGAGAAACGCGACGGGGATCAAATTGACACCGCAGCTTGAGTGCTCAGCCGATGTCTGCATGTATTCTGGCAATGTTATTCGACATTCGATTTACCACGTCACAACCGTCAAAAGGGTCAATTCAATACTTCAAAGTATACGCGAATGTCGTGATATCGTATTTTCGATTTATGAATACTCGTTAATCTCCGTTTTTATTATTCCATAATATGGCTCAATTAAAAATTAAACGTTGGCCTTATCGATCCGTAACGAGGTGGATATATATCACTGGATTTTAATTATCTGTGCTTCGGGTTTTTATACTGAAATAGTCGCCTATATACGTAATAGGATTTTTATTTTTTTTTTTTTCATTCTTTAAGAGGTCGATAGATAATAATATCACTTTCAAGCCACGTTCTATCTAAATCACACTAGGATAAATTTTACCTGGTCATTTTTATATAGAAGTACAAGTTGAAAAAAATCATACAGAAAAAAGAAAACCGGAAAAGATATTTTTAAATTTAATGGGGAGTAAATTCTGATTTTTTTTTTTTTGGTGTTTTGAAAATTTCGAACTTTTCACAGTTTTGCCATCTTTTCGAAGTGGTTTAAAAAATTGCTATACTTTATAAGATTTGTTTGTTAATTAATGCATTTTGTTAGAAAAATTATATCTCAGAAACGAAGCGCTCGAAACATCTAAAAAAAAATTCGCATGAGTTTTTCAACATGTACTTCGATATAAAAAAAATAGCCCTTCTGTGCCCTATATAGGGAATCTTCTGAAGAGTAAAAATTGTAATATATTTATCATGTTGGTTTTCTTCATAACAACGATGAAATAATTTGAAATCTGTAATAATCGGTAAGGTTACCAATTTTTTTTTTTTTTTTTTATTATTAAACGCAGATTTTTTGCAAACTTTCATTTAAAAAATACTGATAATTAGCTACCGATATTATCAAGATTCTTTGTGATAAATCGTAATTTCGACGAAAAAGGTAAAAATCGTTAGGTTAAGACTGATCGTTTGCGCCGTTTTAGCGGCCAGTTGCAGAGCAAATCTGCAAGCAAAATCTATCAACATTGATTCCAAGCCCAATGAAATTTCCGAACTTTCATTAAACATTCGAGAGGATAGTTTGCTTACCTAATTCAACGTTTGCTCAAACTTAAAAACAATATTATTAGTACGGTAAATATTCCTCACTATTACTGGCCTCACAGTTTCAAACAATTCTGAGTACACTCATACTAAAATCGTCATAAAAAAAAAAGAAAAAAATGTGCACTCATAGAAATCAACAATAAATAAAAAAAAATTATGTGTCTACTTTTTTGTTAACTTGAAATCATCTCTAAAATTTTTGTCGTATATTCACGTAGCAGCTAATCCTTCAATCATTTATCTGCACCATTTTCACAGAAACACTTGTTAAAGCACTGTATCAACATTGCCCATTCAATGACGATCATTGTATACACAGTCGATGAAAGACTCTGGGTTTGAAGTGACGAGAGTAAGAGAGAGAGAAAGCGTGCAATAGTCTCGATAGGCGTGGGAGTTTAGCGGATTTCACTTGCGGCACACACGCGGCACGGTTAAAGTGGCTCTCTTGCCAGGTTGGTTGGTTGGTTGCTTGGCAAGAGTACCAGAGAAACGTGAGTGTAGTGGCTTCTAGTCGGAAAGCGATGAGTGGACGAACGAAGAAGAAAAGGAGCTGGGGAAAGGTGGAGAAGAAGAAGGAGGAAAAAGGGCGAGGGGAAGATGAGGTTGAGAGGAGGAGGACGAGGAGGAGAGGTCTCGACACTGCCTGAATCGACCGAAATAGTATACATCGGTCCGCGCGGAGTCATAACTCACTCCCGCGACAGATAGACTTGGGTATATACGTTTGCAGAGTGTAGTCTGTACTCTGCGAGTTCGTCACCCATCCAGCAATTCCTTTTCGGATTCGACAGTACTATTCTTCTTAAGACATGCAGTCAATCTACCTGATTCTTATTGTATATACCATAGTATGTACGTCGCAGTAGCTTGGATATAGGGTGGATGCCATATAAGGCGATGCCTTTTGACGTATGGGAGGGTCTCCATGTGAAAAAAACAAAGTCGTAAATGTAGTTTTGCACTATTTTTGGATGAGCCCAGAGGATTTCCGCGCATTCAATTGGAGCGAAATAAATCCATTATTATCTCTGACACTGTAGAACATAGATAATAAAAGGTTTCAGCTGAAGGGTTCGTTCTGTAGAATCAGAAGAGGAACATTTATGTGACACTAAAAAAAAAATAATTCCGCGCATCAAATCGAAGCGAAATAATTTCAGTATCTTCTCTGGTGTCATAGCAAATGGAAAAACCACGTTTCACCTAACAGAGACACGCCTGAGATTCAGAAATAAAAATTGTAACAACTATTTCGTTGCAGCAAATGGTTACTAACTTCTATGACATTGAAAAGCAAGGTCTGAGATTGGTGAACAGATGGAATTTTGCTTATGTCAGGGTGGTCGTTATTTGCGGTCTGGTCGAAATTTTCATCGCAACGCTTCATCCACAATTAGTTCTGTGAAATAATGAAGACACAATTTGTAGAGTTCTGCGTTGCAAGCTTCTTATTTTTTTCAAATTTTTATTGGTCTGTAAGAACCAGCTTTTGGTGGTGACTGTCTTGACGAAAATACGTCGAGTCGGTAGACCCACCAGTAGAAACAGACGCGGGAAAACGGAGAATCAGCGGAGGAAACAGAAGAAGCGCAGAGGGGTATGAGACAGCCGAGGCATTTCAAAGTAGTTCGAATCTGTGCGGGTCCGGCAGAAGCTCGCGCGAGCACACGTGGCGTGTCTTCGAGCATGTCGCACGGATTCTGTCTGGTGGTACGGCAGAGCTCGGACCGTTGCACCCACGCGTTTTCATCAGACCCTCCCTTCCGTCCTACCTACAACCACATGACGCCACGGAAGTTGACCTAGCTGTGCTATTTTCGTCGGATTAGTTCGCTTCTTTTTCTTTTCTCGACAAACCGGCGTGACTCGATCTCTGTTGCTATTCTTTATCTATATGCCATACCTGTGTCCCATGGGAAATAAAAATTGGTGGAAAAAAATCATAAGCGAAAATATTAGTTAGTATATAAGTCGTCGAAAAGTTTGATATTTATGAAATGCATTTAGGGCAGTCCATCTGATTTCGATCTGGGTCTGACCCTTGACCCTTTGGATTGGGTGTCTGCAATTTTTTATATCATTGACATAAATCTAAAAAGCAATAATTATATTTTTTTTACACATTTCTAATTATCTACGATTTGAAAAGAAAAAAAGAAAAAAACTGAAAAATATTTTTACGAAAATAAATTTTTTTAGGAACCGAGCCAAATTGGACCGGCGATTCCATCAATTTTTTCGGCGTTTTTTTTTCAACAACAAAAAAAGAAAAATATCAGAAAAATGAGTAACTTTATAATCTACAGTAGCTAGAAAAATTTGGTATGCAGCACATGAGTTTTGAAAAACATAAAAAATTTTCCTGTTTTTCTCTTTCGTATTTGCTCGTGTTTCTGTGCGCGCGAACGGAGTTTAATCATAAAATTTGAGAATCGAGCAATTCGCGTACATTACACAAGAATGAGAAACCAAACATCGCATGCAGTTGATTGAAAAAGAAAAAAATTTGGAAAATAATAAATATATGTTTGTACTTTCCATTCTCACCGTCACTGCGAGAGTCTCACGCGCGGCGTGTGCAAACTTTACACCAAAGCAAGATGAAAATCGTTGAAGAGAATACAGTGGAACAGAACGCGGTTGAGTGAGTGCACGCGAGCATGAGGTAGCCGCCGCGCGTCCTAAATATCGGAAGAGGAGGGGCTCGGCGCGGCGGCTAACCACCAGCGGTTTCCACTACATCGGCCTAATCACCGGCCGGAACTATCGAGCTACTTGTTTGCCGATTATCCGATCATGGATTATCGGCTTGGTGTAGTAGTAGCACGTCGGCGAATGAAGAAGATCCAATGGTGAATTCTTGTGGTTGATTTTGTGAATCTGTCTCCTCTTGGACGGTCAGCTAAATGTGAAAGGCAATTTTTTGGCGGCTTTCTTTTGTTTTCTTTTTTTTTACAAATTTTAGTCATCATATTTAATCGTTATCGAGCGTGTTAGAAAAAAATATTTGATCAACAAGAAATTTACTGGAAGTCTATTTAATCTATATTAATTCTATATTAATTCTACTCCATCCCAGAATTTTGCCGATTCGGCGTAATACGAATAGAAGTTCTCTCGTTTTCATCACTTTTTGTTTAATTTTGTCATGGAAAAAAGCGTGTTGTCTTCCGACCACTTGACAAATCACTCGATATTCGTTTGATTAAAGTCGTACTAATGAGAAGCACCAGCGTTCGATTGCCTTTTTAGCGTTTCATTAGTCTTTATTTCTCCGTTTGAGGATTCTCATCAGATTTCAATGCTCATCGAATTGGCGTTGTTTTCTCAAAATTATATCCTTCAAAGAAGGTAATTAAAAAAATGTCAATATTATCGGGTATACAATAATGAAAATGTAACGCACTTAAACAAAAGAAAAACAAAAAGAAAAAAAAACGAAAGAAAATAGTCGTTAAAATTCGAATAATAAATATATTACATAGGAGAATAATAATAGGGTAAAGGTTGAACGTCTCGAAGAGGGCTATTACGTTTCCCCTTTCGTTGTAAATCTCTTGAGAGCGCTTACAGCATTTACGACGAGGGTTACACGATCGCGATCGTCGCTCTCTCGCTTTCTCCTGACATGCACCAACTAACGCACCCTACTCTCCACTGCATCCTCACACTTGCGTCACAGTAGTGCGGCAGTGGTTTAACCAGCGGTAACACTGATGGGACAGGGTCGTCGTCGTCGTCGTGGTCGTCGTCGTCGGCTAGTAGACGTCGTCGTCGTGAATGTAATCGCAGCTTCATGTAGGTAATACCTATAGAACTGTACAGGTATGCTATGCACGCAACCAGCTAACCCAATGCCCGATGCTGGCCTCTCTGCCAGGAGAGCACACACGGACATTCAGCAACGTAGATTGTGGATGTGGCACAATGGGAAAACGGGAAGAGGGGAAGGGAAGAGGAGGAGGTGAGTTCATAGGTGTAATACACGTGAAGTGCGCACGTAGCTAGGTTAGTGAGGGCGGGTACGACTAGATAGACACGATTGTCATGGGAGGTACGTAGCAAGTTAGAATACAGTAGAGGCTCTCGAAGACTATTCTTCGTTCTCAGCAATCTTTCACGTAGCGAGCTGCGTGTTTTTATATAGTAAGAATTTTTTTTTTTTTTTTTGCCCAATTTTTTTTCTATGAGAAACACAATTTGGCAGAGAATTTTCTTCTCTGTGAGGATGTACTGGAAATGAGGATAATAGCAATTAAAGAAATGATTAATTACGACCCCAGGTAGGTTAAGTAGGTCAAGTATTTGTCCAACGCTCGATTGTAACAGTAACGTCGGGACAAAAAAGCTGTCCGATAAATAACTTTTATAAAATAACGAATAATATATCATTTGTATCAATCCCCTGATGCATTTATGAAGAGATCGACTGTATGTGCCATCTGGAGGAGTGTGTTTGGATGTTGTTGTATCGGAACACGAGAAAGCTGGCGACGTATATGGGGGAGGGGTTTGTATTAGGCAGTATAGCGGGGTGCAACGTCTAACCCTGCTTGGTCGAGCTGTCTGCTGACTAGCTACGAAGCACCACTCGCATGCCGTCGCTCTCCCGACTGCCAGAGGACTCGACGCCTCGGTAGTTCTGTCTGTAGGTCGGGAGAGGCTCTTCTCCCTCTCTCTCTCTCTCTCTCTCTCTCGTGGAACCTCGACGGTCTCTCTCTATAGCTCTCAGTCTGCTTCCCTGGTGGACGTTAGCTGCAGGTGGCGCAGCGTATTTATAGCCGACCCGTGACTCCTCTTCCTCTTCCGTTTCCTCTTCCTCTTCCCGTTTGCAGCTCTTCGCCGCATGCGGACCCGAGCAGGAACGTCGGGGAGAGAGGGAGAGAGAGAGAGAGAGAGAGAGAGAGAGAGAGAGAGAGAGGGAGCTTCGCAATGTTCTGTGCGAAGACCCTGAGCCTTCTTTCAACCCCCTCGGACGCTTTCTCCAAGTCAAGTCGCTTGGATGCTTCCGGGCTCGACGAAGCCACGATCCTTAGGGCACCAGAGAAACATTCAAGGAGCAAGTTAGGAGTCTGGAAAGAACGAAACCTTCTGGATTATATACTAGTATGACTCTCGAAAAAAACTTTCTTTCGCCCTTACACTGTACTATGACACACCGTTATTGTTGAAAGGAACAGACTCTCTACAACCGTTGCTAGTGGCGAATCGATAAATAAGAATATACCTTAAGGCTATTATCGTATGTGCTGGAATACATGTTATCAACTTATGCTGGCTGGAGAAAACTCGGGCTAACCCTTTAAACTTTGAGACGAACACGGGACGAGCCTCTATCTTGTTCGGTTGATCTCGTATGACACGAGGGGAACCCGCCGACTCAACCGACTCGACTCTGGTTCATATGTGTCGGGCGTATCTCAGGCTCGTTACCGTGAATCCTTAATGGCCTACGGTGTCATATCTACAATAGTGTGTGTTTCATAACGCACGACTTGAGATAAGAGCTTTGCTATATGCCCGACTGACAAACGAGCAACACGTAGTTCATGTTAGCATTTCTTGGAGACCTGCACAATCCACTTTCCTGCATACACAGACCTCTTCCAGAAAGTGAAATATTATTCGCTAAGTTCTACTGGTTTTCATTTCCAAGAGGTGTACGGCGAAATGGTATAATTTGCAATTTGTACTTCTGCGAAGGTGAAATATAGCAATTGTACAATTTATATTTTATATTTTAAATAAATCTAAATCATATGAAATAAATTTTTTTTTTTTTAATTCAATCAGTACCTGATGAAATAGAAATTCAAATATATTGTCATTCACCATTTTTTTTTTATCTTCCAGTATCGAAAATTTGTCAACACACTTTTCGAAATTGTGAAATGTGAGAAATAATGAAAATTTCAATGAGTAGGATTATTTTATTTTTTTTCTTGCTCGACATTAGAGGTACAAACTGACAATAGAGTATCGACAACGTCTACGCTAGTCATCATTATATTAGGATGCCACGAGTAGAAAAGGCGAAGTAGGGTTTTGTCGAGTATGTTGTCCGATTAGAGTACACGATGATATAGCAGATATTGGGGATGATGGTACCTCTAACGCCTGAGCGATCTACCGATCGTTCTGACGGCAAGGCGTCGGAGGCACCCCCGATGATCGATGTTTCGTGGGTGATAATAACAGTGTCCCTTCCATCAATGGATGTATGCGAGTGTAGGAGGGTTGACCTCGGACTAATGCAAAACGGAGATAGCCGGGGAGTCGCGTGATCGGATACATCCTCAGTGACCAGCACGAACAAACGGATATCTGTGGGGAGGTCTGGCTCCCCCATTCTGCGGTCAATGTGCGGTGTTCAAAGCATAGGTCGAGTGATGAGCTGTGTCGGCTTCCTGGCACATAATCAAAGCTCTCTCTCCCTCTCTCTCTCTCTCTCTCTCTCTGTCTCTCTTTCCCTCGTCACAATAGAGCGGCTCTGATTTTCCACTTCTCTTTGGTAGCACTGCACAATTCTACCTGCATTTTTCATCTCCACTACGAATGTTATATGTAAAATCAGGACCTCGAATGGGCAATGAAACGCAACGTTGTTCGAACATTTACGGATGCTGCCCGCTACTCGAAAGACAATTCCGACCTTAATTTCAGGCACGAATAAAAGAGAAAAATGTGCTTAACAATTTTCATATTTGGAATTGGGAATTCAGCGGAATTTATTCGGGAAGAAAGGAATGGTACGAATGGCGTAATCGCAACACGGCCGCCACCACTCCACGTGATCTTCTCATATTTTATCTTCCAATCGTTCTCCGTTTTCCTTCCCAATTGCCTTTTTTTTTCATTCCGCTAGTCCTTTCCTTTTGCGTCTCAATCGGCTTTAGTTTCCAGTGCCGATAGCCTTTCGCTTTCCTTCTCGATCTCCTTTATTTCCTCCGGGGACAGTCTTTCATTTTCCCCACAAGATCAACTTTCATTTTACCTCCGATAATCTGTGAAGTGTCTTGTGAATCATCTCTGTTGAGTATTTTGCGAACCATCTGGGATATGGCCCTGTATTACCCCTGGAGTATGGCAACCCACCCAACACAATCATTTTTTGTAGATAACGGAGGCGGCGCCGGGATACTTTCGTGATACAGAGAGATAATCTTCTAATACATTCTATCTGGTGGTTTTGCATCGATAACGGCTTCCATTTCACTTCCGTTCCATTTCACGCCTCGATTCATAGTAACGAAATAAAGGAGTACATTATTGTGTTCATATAGTGGTTGCACTTGAAAGACCCGAAGAACACGTGCATTCTCGGCTAGAAGCAGTTTAAGTGAGCCTGGATGCTTGGCGCCGTTTTCGCGTGTCTCTGGCAGAGCTCACGAGCGCACGGTATAAGATGTGTCTCTGTTCGTAGTGCGCGTCTCGGTGAGAAAATTGGTCTGCTGTAAGAGGGCTTGGATGAGACTGAGAAGGAGGTCTCGGAAAGCTGAGAGGATAAGGATAAAGAACGGGGGAGTCCGTAGTAGTGTGTGGAAAAGAGCGTCGCCTCTAGAAGGGTGTGTGCGGATGTTGCGAGTGAAACGAGGAGGAGGTAGTATGAGTGTGCAATGACGGAGAGGGAAGGAAAACGGCTGGAAAGCAACAGGTGTCGATGCGGGGCTAGCTAGCAGCGCAACCAGCCCCTCGCGACCTCTGCCTCTCGGCTTTATCCACCACCCCCTCCCCCCCTCTAGCACTCATCCCCTCGCTATGCGATTCTCTCTAACTCCGCGTGCGCGGGTCTCTTGAAGCCTCGACCCTCTCATAGATCCCAGCGAGATAGCAAAAATGTTTAATGGGGTGAATTCGCTGGAAAATACCACAACGCGAGAGACGCGCTTGTAGTTCTGACCTCAGAATATCGTTTCTCTCGATCAGCTTCACATTAATAACGAACACGCGCGAAGATACTTGCGAATCCCTTTTGATTTTCGGGTGTCTTTTATTCTTTGTACATTATTTTCATCTATACTTAGAATAAATGTCTGCTCACAAACATTTTTCGCATAAAATTGGGTAACACAGTCCATTTTTGAGGTAGCTCATTGATTGCTCGTGTTGACTTTAGTAGAATAGGGCATCGATTTTATCACTGCCAATTTCGAGTTGTACGAAGGCAAATAGATTTTTGAAATCTAATTCCACCGATGGTCGATGCTACAACGGCGAATGAATATACCCTATGTCACAGTGGAAAGGTATATAGAGTTTAACCGTAGATGGTTTACAAGGTACATTGAACGGACTGAGACTCGGTATTTCCGTGAAGTTGGTCGATGTCTCCGATTGCCATTCGTGCTCGGCGTGTCTTACTTACGAAACTGAAATCCCTTGTAGAAACGCGGAACGCGCGCGAGAGCGCAGGGTCGAGAATGCAACCGTCTGGAATGCCGTGGCTCTAAGACTCTGGGTACTGGGCGTCGGGATCGTGCGAATGGAATTTCACACTCGAATACGAGGTCGACCGACATTTCGAACTAAAGCAGGACATTCCAAAGGCGAAGCCTCCTGTTCCTTCTCGTTGCATTGGCTCTGTGTAGGCTTCCTTCGGTGCTGCTGCTGCTGCAGCTGCTGCTGCTGCACCGCCTTCAAATGCTAGGGCAAGGCAGAGTTGAATTCTCAAGAAAAGAGGAGAGGGTTGTCTGCGCGTTCTACGTATTACGTGATACTGCTGTTGGTGTTCCTAGTAGAAACAGAATCTTGGACATGAAGCATCGCGGCCGTGAGGCAAACGAGTACGAGAGAGAGATGAGCTAAGACGAGAGAAGAACGGAGTTGAGGGAGGAAAAGGGCGTGAGAGAAACACCGCCTCGTGTTTCTCTTCGAGACGCGGTGAGAGCCTTTCGATGTTGGCCGCGTTTTAAAAGAATGGAAAGGATGCTGGCAACTTTCGGTCTTTTTTTTTTTTTTTTAGTAACGGGAAAGGAAGGTGAAGAAGCGGTGGGTGAAAACAAAAAAATTCTTGGGGACGAGGACGAATTACTCCCAGAGGGAAGAAGGGAGGCTATCGAGTATGTATTACCATTGTCTCTTTCTCTTGGTAGAAATCTCTTTCTAAACGGAATTGCCTGCGCGGTGCGTCAACGCTTCGCCCGCTCGCGTTACAGCCCTGCCTTATAAGCGCACGCTCTCTTTCTCTGTGCACTTCACCGAATGAATGAAACGCATTAATTATCGCTCTGCAACGGCAATTTTTACATTGGAGCCTAATTAAATTTTTACGAAATTAAAAAACGCTATCGTTGGGCTTGTCGAGAAAAAGTTTCGTCCCTCGTGTCTCGCCTACCCACTCGGTCTTCATGCTTCAAGACTGTTGATTAAATTCAAGATTTAGATAAAATTCACTCGCCGTTACTCAAGTTGTAATATAATTATCTTACAATCACGAATCTTAAGAATTTCCTCGACATGACGGATGTACATTTCCATTGGATTACTCAATCAATACGAATAACACATGTGTACACCGCCTTCATTCATTTTACACTTTTAATCTGATGTCCGCTGTCGTTAATTAATCTCGCTGCAAAGCGGTTTGTAACGAATAAATAAAACACGTAACACATCCGTCTTTACAGGGATGGATTATTGAAAGTCCGGTAAGTATTGTTTGAAAGTTTATTACGTGCTCGTCGTACGAGTTTTCCCTCACGATAGAGTTTGTGTAGCCCGTGCGTGTCAGCGATCTATAACGCCAAACCATATCCAGGACTATTTAAACGCCTGTAATAATCGTCGGGCCTCGGTGTCGGTGGCTCACACTAATTTCGAAGCTTTCGTATTTAAATTGCAGACAATTTGTGAAACCGTCAATTTCGTGGTTATAGGTGCAGTATGGTGGTGATGACTCGTGTCGGATGGGGAGAATAAGTTGGTGGCGATAACTGTTGACACGCATGTATGTCAGTCCAAAGTGAACACGCGAACACGGTAGGAAAATATCCTAAAGCGAAAACGGTCACCAATCACTGAATCATCTCTGTTAATGTCTCTACGGTTAATCTACACTCTTTGAGTACGGCGAACCAAAGTCATATAGTAGTTGGACACTTTGTTTGTGCTTTGAAGCTTTAATAAAGGTACGACTGTATTTGTCGTGTGGAAAATAAGACAGCAACGGGCAAAAGAAAACAAAAAAAAAACTGAAAAGAGTTTGCTATGCGCGTGGCATCTGCAACCGTACAACCTTCGCCTTCTACGTTTCCGATACTTTGCTTTTCCCCAGTGTCTATAGTGAATTCTCTATCGGCCATTGCTTTTCGGTATTTCGATCGAAAGTTCTGTGGAACTCGGGATATCTGTTGTTTTCCGGGCTACGCGAATAAATCTGAATAAATGGCCATATATGGTAGGCCATATCTTGAGATCCAGGGACGGTGCATAGCATAGAAACCAACATAGGGACTAGATATATATAAGATTCGGTAAGGATATATTTATTCAATGCACTCTCGTTCAAGAAAAGCTTTGTCCCATTTGTGGCAAATTGTTTGTTTCGAGTTGATCGACTGATTGATTGCAGTTTCGGAATAGAATCAGGATATATCAGTTGGTGGTGTTATGGCCTCAATGCATGTCGCTGGGTCATGTTCATGACACGGACTGTATGACTAGCATTAGTGTAATTCCAATGAACTTCCCTGATACAGATAGGGCTTCGGAACAGTTCTCAACCTGGTAATCAAATCTAATCCGGCACGTAGGTTCTGCCACGGTTACCGGCAGCCGATGTTACGTCGGATTAACGTGTTATACGAGGATCGAGGGAAGGTGTGATAGTATCGATCAATCTGCCATGGATCAAGGGTCTAATATGACCTCTTTCTCAGCACAATATAATTGAAAATTATTTTACGCAATCAAATATTGCAGTCGTTGGGCCCAGGCATATTTTTTTTTTAATTTAGTAAAGAAATTGAAATCTCGTGGAAAAAAAAAACATATCCTTGAGGAAGCAAACAACAAGATCTTGATGCATGAGAGTAATTCATTTTGCCAGGAGCATAACTTTGAATGCATCAAGAAAAGCTCCACTTTTTTTTCCGCAAAGGCCCGCTGAATTCTTTGACGGACAAGGTGAATGGTTGAATTACATAGCAATGAGTGATACCACTATCGGTTGATCTACCCACCGTAAACCCGAGGACTCCGCAACTTGGCTTTCATCTGCAAAACGATCGGGGAGCAATTTTCCGGGGATGGAAACAAATGTTAAGTCGCCCGAAGAGGTAAATCCTTTTGCCTCGTTGAAAGAGAGAGATAGAGGGTCGAGGTGGAAGAAGAGCGAAAGGAGGAAGCTTGAGCTGATTCGAAAGATAGAAGGCAACCGAGGCGATCAAGGTGCCGTGCGGAAGAGCCGCGCGTCTCTCGCGCAATCTCGCATGCAAATCGGCTTGGTTTGGGGGGGGGGGGGGGGGGTTTAGGTGGTTGTTGGAGAGAAACGGAGCTGGCTGTAGTCCGCGCGCGCGGGCCCACCAAACCTTCCATCCCTAGGTCACGATGCTACGACGTCGACCTCGCCGCCCACCAGCCCGTAGGGTGCAGAAGGCACTTTCAGAAAAATTTGTTTCCTCGCGATATCGACCTAACCTACATGCAAATGCCCGCAGCATGCCCCACGGACACCGCGTTTCGGTTTACATATTTGCATCAGTCCTTCCACACTTTTCTTCATTTTTCTCGGCTGTTGCATCTTCTTTTTTTTTTCTTTTTCCTTCTTTAACGATACGAATTTTCACGGCTTGAAGCATAACGTTATTATAGTGTCGTCATAAAATGTCTAATCATTTTAGAAAAAAGAAAACGAAGAAAAAATTGTAACTGATTTAATTATGCTGCTATTTAATGTTTCATTTAATTTGAAAAATGTAGTCAAAAATCTGATATAAAACTTCAACTTTTGTGATGAGATATTTTTTTCTTCGTAACTTATCATTTTTAAATACATTGACTAACAAAAAATATTGTATTCTCTAAAGCTTTGGATTAATAAAGCCAGATAAAATTCACAGAAAATACTTTAAAGCAGACGTAGAATGACTCGTATAGTTATTATTATTAATTATTATAATTACACTTAAAAAAGTGTAATACAATTTTCCAGTTCTAATGAAAAGGACAGTTTTTAAGTATTGAAATGTGTGAAATAGACGGAACATGAAAAAAAAAAAAAAAAAAGAGAAAAATGAATGAGTACGCTACGTAAAGTTGGGAAAATGTGAGACGAATAATGGATATGCATAAGGTCAGAGCGTCGGTGTGCGGCCACAACCGCAGGAGTCTAATTCCGAAGCTGCGAAACTTTTTGGTCCGTTCAACTCCAGTGAAAGTACGGGGCGCTATACTCGCGCAACGGTGAATTTTCTCTTCGGGATAACTCGAATCCCCTCTTTCTTTTGCCCTTTTGCGTTTCGCTCGCGATCCACCTCTCTTATCTTTAAATTAACACTGCGGCTGGATAGGGATAAGATCGCGGGGGCGCGCGGCTTCTTCTTAGAACGCGATAATACCTACTAGGTGCTTCGCTGCGGTAAATAGTCGACTCGCAGTTTGCAAGCAGCTCAAACTCGCCAAAGCCACAACCCACAACTTATTCCACAAGCTTGCGCCACGTAGCCTATTGAATTTTATTATAGACCCGTTGCGCGCTTCCACTGGAAAATGGATTTGCTGAACAAATTCCCGCAGTTATCAGATTAACGTGGGATTTTCCAGTCAACGACCAATTCGATGATTCGCCGGTGTTTTTATTTTCATTCAGGAATATTTTTTTTCGCGCTTACAAAGTGAGATATATTATTTATCCTATACCAATTGTGAGACACAATAATAATTATTCTGTACATCGATGCTAACACCAGAAGAGCATATTTGCTGTTTTTAAAAATAACGTGATGCATTACAGAAATATTTGTTAGGTTCGGGAGCGAAGAAAATCACACTAATTGTCCTCTTTTTCTGTTTTTCATCCACCCTCACGTCTCGTGTCTAAGATTAATTCGAGAATTCACATAATATTCATTATTATATCAAATCAATCAACATTATTTGCCGCAAGATGAACCGAATATTTTGGCAAGAAATTCTTCTTAGCCGGAACTTGCGGTGGATTTAATCTGCCGTAAAACAGACAAATAGTTGGACTATTGAAAAGGGTGTGGCTTGGTGAAATGCACGGGGTGTCGGAAGGGGGGTACGGTGGGGGGAGGCGGGGGTGTACGTTAGGGGAATCCGTCGCAGCTAAAACTATTTCTCTTCCTCGTCTGATGCGGCAACGCTGTGATTTGAATACATCGAGTTAGTGGCGCGTGCCAGGACTAGCGAATACTCGATTCGAGGCACTCATTACTTGCCTTTTCACCGATTCACTGGAGAACGTCCTCTTCGCCTAGAGCCCGGAGCTTTTCCTCCAATGCTGCTAAGATCGATTCCACCTGATATACCGGAGCGCGCCGCAGCATACGGTGCAACCCTATATCCCCTCAACCCCTTAACGATATCGGAATTCCGTAAATAATGTCAGGACTCGCGGCTCCATTCTCAAAAGCGGGCAACCTCTCACGTCCTTAATACAGCAATATGTTGCTACCACCCATACACACATAGACACACACACACACACACACACACACACAAACAAACCCACATACACTTATCTACAAAAAAAAAGATCGCTGGTATGAATTTGTGGGTAAAAATCGTGAGACGTGTACCCTCACTTCGTTGGGAGGAGTGTGAGAGAGGAGGAAGGGGACTAGATGCTGATAGGAGAGTTGCCGAGAGGCTCCGACGCCGACACCACTCCGAGTCCTCACATAATTTGATATTTAAATGAAGTTTAAATAGTTTGCAACAGCAATTTGTCTTGGAAAGTTACGTGAGCTAGGTAGAGCGTGCGGGTATACGCCTTGGCCGTCGAGCCGTCGAGTCGTCGAGAGACACGTACCCCACCTATACGAACCAACCTCTTCAGCGGTCTCTTGCTATCTCTCTCTCTCTCTCTCTCTTTCTCTTTCTCTCCCTCTCACACTCTCTTACAGCCTATGTATTAGAGTGTGGAAAACGCTTGCGAAACGTGGGGGGTGTGGGATCCTGGGAACGAGAACCGTAAGCGTTGTCGTCGGATAACGTGCCAGGCCGCCCCCTTGCCCGCCCTCCTTTCCAGCCCCACTCCTCTTCTCATCTTCGTGTGACATCGGCCCTGTCAACGTTCTCTCGCGGGCGTTCTCCAGCATCCTCGGAGTCTTTGCGTTTGTCTAGCCCTAGAACAACCCCCCCGTACTGCAACGTCTGCGACCAACTGCCGCTCGAGACCCAAGATTCTCTTTGACAGGCCTTACTTATTATACTTGCCTTACTTCTTGCTATCAGCTCAACGTCACACGTTTTAAAATGCTGTAGTGTGTAAAAACACCAATTCACGAAACAATATGTGACAGATGGTAAACAATATATTTTTTTTTAAATCTATATTTTCGTAATGTTTGCGAAAATACAGAGTGAAAATAGCGCCGAACAACTGTGAACAAATTTATGACTCGCATAGCTGTATCATTATAATTTTTTTTTTTTTTCATTATTACACAGTTATTTGTTCACTTCATCAAATATTTGGTTCGCTTTGAGTTATATATCCATTGAATTAAAAATATTTAAAAGTTTCGTCAATTTCAGACAAACATCTACCTTTCCCTCTTTTTCTGTGAGTTAATTGAAATTCTTTGCTTCATTTCCGTCGGTATTTTTTCTGCGCCGCAACTGGAATCACAAATGAGGTTGTCCGAGTAACGTTCTATGACTTCAAAGGGTTTCAGACTTTAACTTATTTCGCCAGCTAAAAGCTATATTATGGGTAGATTAAAGTCATGTTTCCTTTATGATACGAATTGAAAATTACGATCGATATTCCAGGTCAGTTATAGCGAATGAACGACCTCATTGATTTCTTGTGTGAGCCTAATCTTTTGAGATTGCGGGCCAACGATTTCAAAGCCCTTCTCAGGAATATATGAGCCAACGGTATACTCGCCTATAACACGATGCATCCGTAGGTACCCACATAAAGATTTCATGGCTTGACGTGTGTTACAATAATAATTATTTCACGCATTATACCGAGCGCACAATCTTCCTAATTGCCGTTGTTTAAGCCGTTTATACATACGTTGCGGGAAAATGGCTGTCTGAAGGGGTATGGGGGCCTAGAGTGGATGGCGTCGGGTTCTCATCGAAAAGCGGAAAGTAAGGGAATTTCGTATGACGACCGGAGCTCTCACTCAGGAATTAACTATTCCCTGAGACTCACCGACTGCCCATCCCAAAACCGCTTCCTCGTCAATTTCTCGGGCAACTAATCAAAACTTGTGTTTCCACCGGGTAAATCTGCACTCGGATCTCTGCAATTCGTGGGACACGAGTATAATCTGACGCTTTTAGAGTCGCAAACTCACAAAAGGTACGTCGCCCGATTTCTCCTAATGATTTTATCATCTTCCCTCGCAATCTCCTTTCGACAAATCAATATGTCACTTTTCAATGAATGCCTTTATCAATATGGGTGCCAAAAAATGTGATATTCGTAGCGATACAGACAGAATTGTATGGGATACTTCAATCGTGGATCTGCTAACTACCATAATTGGTCATTTTTAGATCACACGATTATTTGTAATGTATTTTTTAGGTATTTCACCTGGTCCCGAATTTCATATGATCGACACTCCCGGGCTCTATCAATTACCATCAATTACGCCATCACTAACCGTGTAGGGAAATCAAACTGAGTGGAAGTAACAAGGGCCACCTTTCTAAGCTGATATTGTTTTAAGCTCCCCCGTATAAGAACTCCCCACCCAAATTCCAATCCCCTCAGACCCAACTACTTGGGATTTGAAACTGATGGAAGATTAAAAAAAGACAGGAAACGCGTGAAAAGCTTTGCCGGAAGAGTGTGATTTCAGGAATAGTGGAAAAATTCTTCAGAATGAGATAGCGCTCGAGGCATCAGCTATCGGCCAAGTATTCGAGCTCGCGGAAACAAAGTTGATATTAAAATCAATTCGATAGTTTGGCGAAGAGTTAGACTGAGTTTGTAAGCTTAACGGTCCCCTTTGGTCCCCCGTCGCTTCTTCTTTTCCCCAGTATATTGAAGTTTAGTCAAGTTCACCCAGTCTATTTGCATTTGAGCGTACGCGGTGCGCCACGATGAAACGTCGACTGCCTCGCGCAAAGACGAGCAAATGGAAAAGAACTGGGCGAAAGAGGGAGTGAGAGAGAGAGAGAGAGAGAGAGAGAGAGAGAGAAGAGGAAAAAAAGACGGAGGAAAGGAGCGAGCAAGGTTGGTGCGCTGGCGCGCGCGGGTGGATGTGTGTGCGCCGGATTTAACCGAGCACGGAGCACAAAGCTTTAAAGCAGGAGGCAAAACTAACAAACTCAGATCAGCGAAGCCAACAAAGCGAACCACTTGCCTTTTGCATACCCCTTTGCCATGAACGTATCTCCATATAATTAGATGCGTCCATTATCTCTAGTAAGAAAAATGGCCTGGAATTAATTCATATTTGATTTGAAATGTATATTTTGAGAAAACTATTCATCTAGATTTATTAGTTACTTCTGTTCTCAAATACATGCATTCTCTGTTAATTCAACCACACTGTTTCTGAACAGCTCGCAATTAAAGTCATGGGAGTATTTTCTGTATAATTTTAGATTTTGAAAAGCAAATGCATTTTCTTATTTTAAAACTTAATGCCGAAAACTATAAGTGGGAGAAAAATTGTACTGTTATATTAGCTTTTCAATGAAACCCAACAAAATAATATTCATGACCTCATGACGTTAATCTCCAAACCAAAATACAAAGCTGCGAATTTCTATGAGATCATTATTGCCTTATCGATTTTTTCCAAATACACTAATCAGACATTGATGACAATGATTGACACTCTATGTTCTACGGAAAAATTTCGACCAGTTGCTGCATATTTCTGAAAGATCAATTTTTGAATTTATAAGAATCCTCGTATTGTCCGAGTCCGGGGAAAAGAATGAGTCGCTATTAAAATCGCGATAACCCTCGACAATGAAATGTTTGGAAAGCGAGGAAACACGGTGGATGCTGTGACTTTCGGAATCGGTAATTAAACGAGACAGTTTGCACTCGTACGTATAGAAAACGACCCACTGCCCAGAGCGTCACTTTTGTGGTGGCTTCCGTTGTATGAAGGTTTTATGCTCGGGAACGTTGCCCCTGGCACTCGATGCGCTCCACTTCGATCGAGCCATGGGGGAGAGCTTCCGTTCAACTTTACAGCCGCCACCTGCACCCGTTCTACATACATTTTCACAATCGTTCGGCACCCCCCCTCGCGGGGAACAACGCACACCACATCGCCAAATATGTTTATTGCGTTATTTGTTGATGCCACTGTTTGTTCGCCAATGGCATTCCTACACGCATTTCGGTTCACTGTTGTTAGGCGCGGTGTTGCCTCATGAAGGATGGAAAGGCTTTTGGGGATTAAGGGCAACAGGATGTGAAATATTCATAAATTATAAGTGTTGATACTGGCGCGGTATAGGACAGGTTGGATGTAAGCTTGAGTTGGAAATTTGGCTGGAAACAGAGACGAAGGGAAAGGGGTATATGATATTAGAGCGTGTGTGGCTTTTTGCTTGGATGCAGTTGGTGGGAAGGGGGTGGGGGGTGGGGGAGGCCAACGACGGTCTCGCGACGTGACTGCACGTTGGTTCGCATTAAAGTTATGAATATAAATCACACCGTTCCGGTCCCATTCCACGTTCTCTCTTCTTTCGTGCGCGCCTCTGTTACCCTTCCGACACACCGAGCACCAACATACCAACACCTCCTACATCAGCTTTCCTCCTTCCTCTTTCGCAGTACGTGTGCAAACCTCCTATCCTCTTTCGTATGTAACCTCTATGATACAGACCTTGCAGTAGTAGACTACTGCAAGGTGTAGACAGCTTAGAACTCGTTCTCGGTGCCGGTATGATATATCTGCAGAGGCAGAGAGATACCAAAACCGGGCTCTTTTTCTCTATGCCTCTTGTCAAACTGTACTTACGCCTATCGGCAGATTTATACCCTGGCATTGTGATTTTTCGAAAATCGTACTACCTGACTGCTGGTGTATATTTACGTCTCGAGACTCGAGTGACAGTGTGTGAAAAAGGGATGAGGATAGGAGGGTGAAAAAAAAAAAGAAGCTAAGAGGAATAAGCCAGAAGAGTTGTGGTAGTGATGGTGGTGAGGAGCCTCTTCCGACAAAGCCCGAAGGCTGTGAGAATTGCCAGAGCTATGCCAACCCGACAGTTCGGTGGTGTCAAAGTGCCGGGCCATAACTCACCCTGCGAGAGTTCATGTCCCCCTGGCACGCACACTTCGGGCTATATATACTTTCGCTACGACAGTACGATGCTACTACTGCATGTTAGCTATACAAACCGTGCAAGGTTTTCTCAGACTCAAAGTCTCGGTTGTGTGCACAACACGTTGAAGCCTCACGACAACTAGCCCCGACACTGTATGTATACCCCGCAGATACGGTTGCGATCCTGTTTATCGGGATATGTACCCGGTGGCACTGCAACGACTACGACGTCGACGATCGTATTTCTTTGCTCTTCCAAAGGCAACCATTGCTGTACTAGTAAAGAAGTGAATGGTTGGACGACGCTCCTCTCTTCCACCAACCTATCCAAATTGATCGGGAAGTTTTATGGCGCCGCTGTTGTACGTCTCAAACGTGAACTCGTTTGCATTGGTGCCACGCGTAACTTTGATCTTCTCTCTTGACGTGGTAGGCAAAAAAAAAAAAGACACCCCGGAAAAACGAAGATTATCGTTCGAGGCGAGTCAGCTGTTTAGGGGCTTTCGATTCTTTAGGTTCTTTCTATTCATTGGGGTATTTTTTAACAGGTTTTTTTTACTCACTTAAAAATGCAAAACGACTTAAACTCGCTGTCTTGTGTATATTTCAAGCTGTCTCAGTTTATTTATTTTTTTCTAACCGCAGCGGAGACTCTTTTCCAGCCTCCGTAATTAATAAATATATTTTTTTTTAAATACATTAATAATTTTCTTGTCGAAGCTTTTTTTATAATATTTTTATTTTGTTTTTTCATTTTAAATTTAATAATTAACTATTAATGTCATCATGAATACATACTTTTACCGCCGCCCATCGAATAATGTTTCGTATGAATTTGTCGAATTTACGCGGAAGCGTCACTCGTTTTTGTGACACAAGTTTATAAAAATATAAGCCAAAGCCAGGTGCATAATAAACGATATTTAATGGACTACTGTCATCGTATAAATGAGAGACTCGAGCTGTCGCAGCGGAGAAACTTGTTCGAGAGCAATGGGGACAATAGTCGAGGTGTGCGAGTGGCGGTTGCAAAGAGAGTGGCAAAGAAGCAGAGAGAAAGCGAATGCAGCAAAGCTCAGAGGCAGACACAAGTTTAAAAAAGCATGGAAATCCGCGCGTCTCTCCTGCTGGTTGGTGCAAAGCAGGTATTCCTCTGGTTTTCCACTCTGCCGAGCGCGGCTTCCAGGCTGTCGGATTAAATTCGGATCGATATTTTTATCGGCTCGCTTACCTCTAGGGCTCCCACCCATGTCTTTTCCCTATGCAGTTACCCTTTATCCCTATGTCGATTTTACTGAATCTCCATAATACTGCTAAGACACTTTGATGAACAACACTTAAAAATTTAATTCAATTTTTATCCAAATTTTCTGATGTGTAAAAATAATAATAATAATGTATAGAAACGCATGCAAGATAATCGGCTATTCACAATAATTATATAAATCCAAAGTCGACGGACTTAGTTCTTTTTTTAAATGGAAAAACCGTTACGATCGACCTTTTGCTCTATTTTATTCGTATTTAAAGATTACGTGTAGGAACAAAAACTGTAAAATGTCTTGGAAAATCAAGGATTAAAATATACTGTACTAAAAAATAATGACGATTTTTTATATGAAAGTATTGTTAGCCCGAATTTTAAAAACCTTAAAAAATTCTTTAAAATCTCGTAATCTGATTTTTAAGCCCATATAGACCCCCGAGTGAGCTGACAATATGCTTCTGTTTTTTTTTTGAAAAATTAAAAAACATGTTTTAAATATGAAAAAACAAAACTTAAAAAAATATGTACAATTATTAATTAATAAAGACACGTGATACAATAAGATACAAATTATTAACAACATTTGGAAAAAATGTACACAATATCTTAATTCACGTAGTACGCTCTACTTCATGTTGGCATAGAAAATTCCATTAAATTATGACAATTGTGCCAGTCTCGTATTTACATTTAACTGCCGGACTCATCGTAAATTTAAATTTATATTTTTTCGCCCAGCAGTGAATGATATAGTTTGTTAAAATGACATTCTTTAAAATGACATTTACAGCTAACGTGTGTGTATAGTTAGCAGTGAATATTTCAAAAATTATTATCAACTGATGAAAATATTCGTTTACTGGTGCGAGAGTTTTCAGTGAGAATGGCGCCGCACTGACCCTCCGTAAAATCCAGTTTATCGCGTATGATTTACACGCGGGCACGCATGTGTTGGCTCAACGAGAGTTCGGTCTCGATTTGGCAAGTGCTCCACGAGAATCCACACACTCGTGAGTACCTTAACTATGGACAGTGATACGGGAAACGCGGAGATAGAGGCGCAACCCCCCAATGGCTACTGCCAACCGAGCTTGCGCAGCTAAACACCCATTTATTAATCATACCTTCATTACATGGTCTCTGAATATTTTAACGGATTTCGCACGTTTCGTCCACTCGGCTTAATCCATCAACTGTAATCCCTCTGTAATAATCATTCCCATCACGGTTGAATATTGTATTGCCAAATGGTATACGAACAAGCGTTGTAAACACCCCATCATGCTCTTTGATGTTGTACGGAAATGCCAGGAATTGCTGGGTGGATTAATTTCTATTGAAGAGGCTTATTCATGTAAATTTGTTCATTAGATGGAATATGAGAAAGAAAACTATAACTGAGACAACGCTCTCGTGTCGACAGTCAGATAATCCTGAATAGCAAATTCGATAAAAGCTTTTATAAACTCCATGTTCTACGTATGTTCTAAGTAAGTTGGTTACATTTCCCGACTTTTAGAAGTGGACAAAACTCTTTATTTCGAAAATAAAACATACGCCCTTCTTTTTAGGGCTTAGAGTCTGTAAGGGTCTGTGGGTGTCTGTGAGTGTCTGTGAGTATCTGTGTGAGTGTCCAGGGAGTGTCCAACACACTGCCTTTTATTATATATTCTACATATAAGATATGTTTTATTTTTTTAGATTTTATTTTACTTTATTTAAAACTTTCTCATCTATCTCTTCTTGCGGCAAGTGATAATGTCAAAATTCTCACAACGTACGAAGTTAGTAAAATCTGTAACTGATGTAACTCATAACTTACACAGTCCCCTGAGGAAGGTGGTCTCTAATTTGTAATACATAACATGACCACGTTTTCGGCTCGTAGCTGCTGCTCGTTGTCACACGACGATTTGATGAATATACATGCACGTGTACCTTCTAATCAAGCTCGAGATTGCAGATTCATTTATCTTTGATGATATTGCACGAGATAGTTTCGATGTGCGAAAGGGGGGGGGGGGGGGGGGGAGAGCGTCGGATATGTAATGTGGATGCTACATAAATCTATTTTAATATTATTGTATCATGTATTTACCCTCTCATGGGCATACGAGAGGATTAAATTGAATATTATAGTATCATTATTGTGGTTGAGCATTATAGAGGTGGAATTGAAGATGGAACTAAATTTACGATAGTGATGCTGGTGAAATGGATATTTGACTACAGAATCGAAATGGCCGTACCCTACATGCAGATTATTAGGGTCTGTATGTCTGCGTAAAAGGTCCTATAGTTGGTGTGCATCCATTACCAACTAGCTGCCACACGTC
This sequence comes from Perithous albicinctus, assembly GCA_964016905.1. Classification (NCBI taxonomy): domain Eukaryota; kingdom Metazoa; phylum Arthropoda; class Insecta; order Hymenoptera; family Ichneumonidae; genus Perithous; species Perithous albicinctus. The sequence goes on along the minus strand of OZ024693.1, from coordinate 22,109,626 downwards.
AACTCGCTTCCGTTCTCGACAATTTAGTACACGTCGCTTAGCCCACAGTCTGTTGCCCCGGGGTTTCGTGCTTTCATACTCGGAATAATGTAATGTATAATTGATTATACTTTTTTTTCTTCTTCCTTTTTTTGCAAAATTGCACGAGCAAATTCAGTTTCGCTTGTCAGTGAATCAACGCTTCTTTAAAGCCCATTTTGTATTACATCTGCACACTCTTTGGTTCATCCACACGACCTCTTTTTATACGACGAGATAAAAGAATCTTCAGGCAAGTGAAATACTTCATTTATAAGCTGCATTTCTCAACCAGAATCAAGATCGATTGTCGGGGAGAGAGAAAATGTGACGATGCCAAGGAAAAACAGAGTTTTTAAAGGATATTGAGACACCCATATTTTCCCATATTTGTGTGGGTTAAACTTTAAGGACAGATGGAAATCTTCTTCACTTCCCTTGTGCGCCTTTTTCTTTTGAAGAAACGGTAACTGGTCTCGAAGATCCATCACAGAGACTGGATCCTTTAAGTTCTTGATACTGAAAATCGACACTCGAAGGTGCACGCTGGCACGACTTTATTTATTCATGAAGCCAGATAGTCAAACAAGCCGATACGCGAGCCAACAAAGCTCAGGAAAGGATGATGAAGTAAAGGAAAAGTCGACGGGGTGAAGCGATAGACTCTCGCGGAAAGGAAGTGTAAGGTTGATGAAGGGGGGAAGCAGCGACCCATTGCCAGAGAAAGAAAGTTGGGGATCAACGGAGAGAACCAGAGAGAGAGAGAGAGAGAGAGAGAGAGAGAGAGTAAAAGCGAAAGAACAAAAGAAAGAAGCGCAAACAGCGAAGGAGCTTCGCCCGAGGATAGTGTCGGTAAATCGCACGGTTCAGCCCACGTAGCATCTCGTCAATGTTGGGCTCAAGGCCTCTTATTCCTTTCGAGAGGTCGAAGGGTTTTGATCGTTGATTAATATCCGAGCTAAGCTAACAGGTGGGGCTGAGCAAATTGGCACGAAGAATCGCCACGGCGCAAGTTGCGCCGTACTGCCAGGAACAGTCAATGGAAAGGAGGAGGCAAGTTGGCCAAAGTATGCGAACGATGCAAGTTAGTTGACAAAGGAGTGGCGTACGGCAAATGAGTAGCCTTACGCGGCAGCGTAACCTTACAGAGTGAGTCAGCCTCGATCAATTACATGCAAATAAGTACCGGCTCGTTTCTCCGTATGGTTGAACTCGGAGCAAGCCACACTGAGCTCTCTTTGTCGTGACCCCAAAATCCGCGAGTACCCAAAGCTACTGGATACGTCTTAATTACAGTCGTCTCTCCAGTCAATCTCGATGCTAATGAAGCGATTTCCAGTGTGAATGACTTTTCGCTGTGACGAAGATCGAGCACTGAACTAATATATATATATATATATATATATAGCAACACTGTTCTCTTGTATATGTATACAAGTTTGATAGATTCGCGTTTGTAAGAAGCCAACTAACTGGACGCTTTTTGGATAATATAAAAAATGCACGAAAGCACAACGATGCCCTACGAGGAAACAGGAAGGAAGAGTTAAAGATGAAGATTTCTTAGCTCTCGTGAAAATTAATAGCAGACTCTTCATTACACGAAGAAAATACGCTTACGCTTTATTTTTTTTTTTTTACTTAACTTATTACTGAAGTCACTGAGGAAGGAACTGCAGTTTCAGTCTCATCAAGCGCTAACCAAGAAACAAATAAAGTTGCCAGTACATTGTTTTCTGGATTATTAATGCTGGGGCACTCATAAATCCACTCTGCAATATCAGCCTTTGTTACAGAATATAATTTGTTTATAACCAGTTTCCCGAATAACCGAAAACCGTTTTTATGCATTGCCGCGATAATACGATATTTCACTGTTTCAATAAAATCTCTTTACTTGTGAATTTGTTAGTCATACGAAACGTACATTTTACGGAGATGACAAATGAATTAATTATGAATGCCTATACGCAAACAATGCGAGTATCATTTTTTGTTAATACGCTTTGTACTTGCCTTTGAAATCCTTTTCTCTTAGGCTTCCCGGCTTATTCTGTTCACCGCCAAAATAAACAGTATACCGCTTTGTGAAAGAGGCATTCAAGCTGAGTGTTTGAAGGCTCTATAGCTGATGCTTATATTTTCAATGGCGTAGTTCTGCGCGCAATTTCGATAGTCTGTCGGGGTGTATTGTCGGATGCCAGGGTATATGGCAATGCAGCCGAGGAAAATGGGAGGTTGGAAGGGCATCCCACAGGCGACACAGCACGAATCGAGAATAAAGCTCCCCCCTTCAATCTTATCAATAGAAACGCGCTTGGTTTGCCGAGAGATACATAGATCACGTGCCGCTGGGCGTACACACGCATACGTGCCGGGCTAAACAAGTGGGGCTGTGCTTCTATGAATGTTTAAGGCTAACTGGAAATAGGGAAAAAAGGAAGTGGCGTTGGCGCTCAGTCGGGAAAGTGGTGCAGCGCAGTAAACCCGTGTCGGAATCGCTCGCACGTCCCAAGTCACCCGGGAACTCACGTTCTCTCCACCCTATAACCCTTTTATTCTTGCTGTACAAGACTGGCAATCTTTTAAAAGAAGACAAACCCTTCTGCACCGCCCGAGCTGATTGGAAATTTATCACATTTTTCCCGACGAATGGGAGTGGCCTTAGCTCAATAATATAATGTAACGTGGGCTGATCAATGTAATCGAGATTGCTTAAATTGTGAAGATGGAGACAGATTGATTAGTTGACCGTATGAATCACAAGCTGTCTGTGATCGTCCTTGTTTCAACCTGAGCTGAATTTCTCTGAGAACAGTTCAGGATTTTTTCTAGTGTAAATAGGCTCTAGATGTATATGTGGGGAGTACCTTGAGGTTTTAGATGGTAGATTTTTCTTTTCCACTCTTGGATCGTAGTTTACAACGGAAACTGGTCATCTTTGACCAGGCTGCTGTATTGTTGAACTACCGGGTAACAAAATATATTCAGAAGAAAAAGCTGCAAGTACTGACGCTTAAAGTCCCTCCAGACTTAACAGACTTGACGCGCGACCTGTCGTTCTCCTCCGTGCTTCGTAACTCGGCTTCTAAAGTCTATATAAATATGTAGTTACCCTTCGGTTTCCCTGGCTTGTGAATAATGTACCTGGAACATGTATGTGGTAGTACGCGATACACGTGAATATGCCTTCCACCTGCCGTTGCCAACGGGTAGTGTTGGTGCATCTGCTTTACCTAGTCAACCTCCACTCTACTCGGGTCACTATTATCCCTGTGCAAAAAGCCTCACATTTTTCGTTGACGTTGGATATAGTTGATAGAATAAAAAAAAATAAAAAAAAATTAAAAAAAAAAACAACGTCACAGTGTAGTTTACAGTGTATTAATATCGAGCCTGAAGGCACCGTTTCCATAACTTATCATCAGCGTACTTGTACACTTCGCTCAACCGTAACTAATCATAAAGTCGATTAGACACACCTTATATTAATTATGTGACACCTCTATTGCCTGTGATAAAATTTGTAGAAAATTCTTGTGGACGTATGGGGAGGCGTAACGAGGAAATCGTGATGGATTGAAAGCGTTGTACCACAGAGCGATGAGTAGCTTGGCCATACTGAGGAGTTGAGAGGTTTCGCGAGGATCGGTGAGGGTCATGAGGGAGGCCAAGAAAGCCGAGGTAGCCACGCGACGCGACGTTTGATCGCGTGCCAAGGTATAAGGCAGTACGCCGAGAGAGTATGGCCTGGTGTATATATGCCGAGGCGACCCATAGGCCCGGCAAGAGCGCATACATAATGCATATAATATCAAGACTTCCCAACTCGTATCACGGCGAGCTTTCAATCGCGCGTAAGCCTCTCCCTGCGTCGCAGAGCTCACTGCTGGCACCACGACCTCTTCAACCTTGTTCACTGCATCAGCATTCAGGTCGATAAAACTCTTACGTGTGTATGTGTGTGTGTGTGTGTGTATGCGTGCCCAAGACCAAGAAACCGCCGGGGCTTTGTGACCTTTCTCAACATTCCAGCTGCCGCTGTACCCATATTTTCTTAACGTTCAGTCTATATATATATATATATATATATATATATATATATATATATATATATATACGCGAACGGATTCGGATATATTGAGAAAGCACCTGCCAGTTCGGTTATAAGACAGTGACCGGAGTTATAGAAATAGAATGTACTCTGACAGTATAACCAACTTTGCCCGGAGTTTTAACAATTTTGTGGGGTTTCCATATGTTCTCGATAATCTCAGAATGAAATTCAGCAATTGCACTCTCACAGGAACGCTGATTTTCTCGTCAAGTGCTACCGAAAAATAAGCTATTTCAGTTGTTTCGTGAACTTTATTGGGAACACATTCAATTATTCCCAATTGTGATAGCCAGGGCGTTACCACCTAGCCGAACAAAATTATTGCAATCCATTACACGAAATTGTAACCGATTGCTCGTGATGACATGGGCTCGAAAAAATCAACAATAAATTACACGGATTTCAATGAAACTACAGAAATAGTACAAAAGATTTCGAAATTCTTGTACATCATATTACACGAATGGTGCACATGGGTTAATAAATCATCAATAATATTACAATAAAAGCTAAACCCAAAACAAGTGTTACCGTTACTTTCGCAATTCACAAATCACAATCTCCTCGGCATCTGTATAAGCTGTTGAATATGCCTAAGATTATCGATAAACACATACGTACGAAAAAGTTTCTCCATTTATCTACGAGTGTACGAGGGTGATATTATTATGTCTTTGGTAAATATAACCGAAGATAGGTATATATCGTAGTTAGAATTTATTTACAAGCCTCAGGAGCACAGGTCAGGGGATCAAGGAGGTAGAACATCAGTCGCGTTTCCGGTTAGGTATTTTCGTTTTAGAACTCGAGTCACGATCGACTCATATATTATACTTTACGACTGGAGCCACGGTTTGGGTCCACGAGAACGTGGCTCTGGGTGGTGCTACTTCTCATGGTGGTGCTGTTACCGGGCGCATCTCTCTTTACCAGAAGCAAAGTCTCACGGGCCAGCTTTCGTCCGCTTGGTCCCCCCGTGCTTAATTAACGTCTGAGCTTCGGTACGTAATCAAAACCCCTCTCAACGACCTACTCTTTTGATTCGGAGTTACGAGGCCCTGGCTCGAAAACCAAGATTTTGATTACTTCCTTCGCGCGGCTATAGACCTCAGTGTCCAAAATTTCAACGGTACTTATATGAGCATAGACACGGGCTGCTTTCAAATTCAAAGCTGGTCTGGCCAAAACTTTCCTCAATTATTCATAGCACTGTCAAAGAGACTTGTTTTTTTTTCTATTTTTTTTTCTTTTTTTTCATATCATCTCTGATCATCACGAAATAAACTACTGCTCTCCATCTGAACTACGACTTTTAGCTTTCTACTCTGTTAAGTTTCCATCAAAGAGTACACCATCATTAATTTTCAGAGGTACTCCACTGATATTGGAAATGATCGCATATTAGGTATTCATGCGGCTAATCAGACTGGACTCTATTCAGAAGATTTCGGTAGTTGAGGATGTAATCAGAGGATTTAATCAATGCCTCGCAATATTGGGAGCTGAATTTAGCGTCTATATTTATTGCTCATTTTCAGTATTATTAAACTATTGTTATATATGTGGAATAATGTTATTACGAAAATAAATAATAACGACAGTACATTGTAGATCGTGAAATGTTGTCATTATTATTTAAATATTCATTATCCACAACATATGAAAACGTGTAGTGAGGTGCTGTGAGTTTAGTTCAAGATATTACTCTATAGATTGGAGAGCAAACACGTCGAGATTTCCAACTGCGGTTTAATAATAACAATATAGTTTCAAATTAGAACCACCTATGCGAGAAGATTGATTAATTATTCATTTATTGCCGCTCCGGTGGGAACGGCTAACTGGCGTGTATACTTTATTGGTCATAACTTCGGACGGCTACAAATCGACTGTGGAGCTCGCGCGGGGGCTTTCAACAATGTCCGAATGTAGCGTGGAAAATATAAGAGGGGATAGGGATTGTTCCAGACGCAATGCAATGAAAAGCATGGCTATGTGGTCGAGTGGGGGGGGCTTAAGGGGGCCGAGTCAGCTTGATTATAATTATTATCTGGATTAATAACATTTATTTCAAACTAACTTCGAAAATTCGATTAAAATAAATGTCGAAAAAACAATAGTTGAATGACATATTTCGTTGGCACTAACTGAAGCGTCGTTAAATGTTGTGTAACAATTGTAACTTGAAACAAACAAAAAATGGTGTATTATCTCATCTTTTAAAAAATTTTATTTCGCTCCCACAATGTAAGAATTCAAAGCCACTTGGCGTTTGTTCCTTTTTCACTCGCTTCTATTTTATATCGTCAACTTTTTCCTCAGCTCTGAGTCTCATACCGGTTTTTATAGTAATCACGAAGAACGCCCTCGATAGCCCGCCACAATGGGGTCGACATTATTTTCCCATTTCACGAGATTTCGAGAGATTAGGGACTCGAGACGGTTAGGAAAAGGTATAGTGAGTCGGGACACACTGAGCTTGTCGAGACCCCAGCACAAGACTATAGTCCAGCGAAGTAAGCTACATTATTAGAAGGATGGTAGGAACGAAGGTAAAGATAGTGTGTTCATGAGGGGAGTGTGTTTCTGTACTGTTACTGTCCGCGGCGTGATCCGGAGGGAGAAAAGAATAAGGAGCGATAGGAAAAGCCACGAAACTCATCGGTGCTGTTGCCTCTACTAGTCGCTGGCTTCTTTGCGGTTGTTCGCAAGAAACTTCGTTTTTTTTTTCTTTTTTTTTTTTTTTTTTTTTCTTTTCTCAACTCTCTTATCGAGAGGCACACGCCGAGTTGTTGATCCCGGTCGCACCCGTGGTCTGCAGCTCGCGCGATTGCCCGGCCTTCGATGTGAATTAACGTTACTATACAGTCCCTGTCCTGTATCCCGATGCTGTGTGGGCTCTCTTAGTCGAGCTTCCTCAACCGGGAAAAAGAAAAACGATTGCTTTGTGTTCAACAGTATTAGCGACGGTTCTCCTGACTTTTATTTATCTCCTTTTTTTCGGTGATCTGTGCAGAAATGGAAGGAAGACCTGGGAGAAAAATTATGGTTGAAAGATTTCACGACTTTTTCATTGGATGTTTGTGATGAAGAATTATGTGATTATGGCAGTGAAAGTATTGAGATCGTTTTGGATACAAAAGTGATAGGAATGTAATTTTATTAATGAACGTAATAATAAAAATATTTAGTAAAGAATTTAGAAACACTAGGACAAACAGCAGATAAAATGATGTCTGACAAAACAACCGAGAAATAATTGCGGTTCCTCGCTACGACTATGAAGACTCTCTCTCTCTCTCTCGAGGTCCGTCGCGAAATATACTGAATGTTGACTGTCATCCCAATATGGCGGACACACCGGAGCTCCCTTGGAAAAGGGATCTCTTAATTGGGTTAGTCGTGAGTCGCGTCACTTCAACTCGATTAAAGCGTCCTCATGGCGTAAACATCTTTTGAAGTGGCGCGTGTAAAAGAGACCAAAGTGCACACAGTCTACACTAATTACCGTGACGCGAGTAATTTCTGAGTTTTGAGAGTGAGATGAACGAGAAATGTGAGAAACACCGGGAATGGGATGATCGAATAATTTCTGATAAAATTCTAATTGATTTTTAAATAACATATATATATATATTTTTTTTTAAATTTGTTTGCAGAATGTTTTTCTTATGATTGCATTTTAAAACGAAATAAAAAACAATGAAAATAGTAGGATTTGGTTTATTCAGCAGAAAAAATGTACTTTAGGAAGTGCTTCAAAAAAGAAAAATGTGTCAATCTGACGCAAGGTGTGACAAGCGAGGGGAAATGCAAAAGATTGGAACTGTAATTTTCCTAATACGATGCAACCATAATCAAAACCCTCAGCGCCCTCGATTTTTCCGACTACGGATCTCACACGTATATAATAACTCATGTCCAATGGACTCATACATTTAAAAACATTTATTTTTTCACTGTGACGATTTTTTAATTGATCGATGGCACGTTAACTCTTGATAGATTACGAAATAATTTAAGAAAAACGTCAATCACTATATCAATTAAACAATAGTATTATTTTCGAGATTTTTTTTTTTTGGTTCAGGACAAAAATTTTATTAAAAAAAAAGACTGTCTCCAAACTTGATTTTGTGATCAACAATAAAAATCTCGATAAGCAGCTTAACAAAACAAAAATCTAGTCCTTTCTACTTTTTCATCCCACCCAAAGTATGTAATAAAAGAAAAAGTATTGCAATAAAAAAAAAAAGTATTCATTTATTTCTGTCTGTGTGTCTGTGGCAGTCGGCTGTCGAAAACACAATAACTTTTCTGAAAACTTGTGGATCTTTCGCAGTGAAATTTTATGTGTGTCTTCAAAATCTCCACTCCTTCTGATACTTTACCCGAAGCATGAAAAAAGTAGAAGAAAAAAGCCGGATATTTTTAAAAACCAATAAATCAACGAAATTTACATCTCGCATAAAACTACAAGATTTTCTTTAAATATACATTTTCATTATCCGGCTTTTTCATAACTTCGGTAATAACCGTCGAATGAAGTACACGCAATGTTTTAATCCGTTCCGTCAGGGGCGTTCACTACTTTTTTGTACTTACTGTCATAGGGACCCTCGTTTTTTCAATATTCATCCACAACCACCAGCCGATCGGGACATGGCTAAAAGAGAACCGCGGGCTGCGGATACGCGCAAAGGAGCGACGGAAGGAAAAGAGCGTAAAAAAAGCCTCGGTCGCGTGTTTATTCGAAGCTTTCGTCGTAGTTAAGCGGGGAGAATACGAGTGGACGCCGTTCCTGCTAGCTCAACTCACCACCTCCTCATCCTGCTCCTGCTATCTCTAATCCCCGAATCCCCGGAGATGGAGAAACACGAACGCTGGATATACGAGTATACATATATATATATATATACATATATATACATATATATGTATAAAGCCACGCTGGTACTTTCACGATGCCATATGTAAATAGAACGCATCCTCCACATCGCTGTCACTCGATCTTTCGATTTTTCTACACTCCATGCGCTCTCCACACTCGTTTCGTTCATCGACTGTTGGAAGCCAACTCTTCGTTTTGAATAATATAATCATCTCTTCATTTCGTCTTTATATATATTCAATTCACACCGTGACGAGTGTCGTATCGCTTCTTTGTAGAAGAAGCTTTGCTTCTGTGAAATTTTTATTTTTTTTTTCGACATTTTCATGTCAGGATATACTCAGAATGGTCCCAAAGCGTCGAGAAAAGTGGTTTAGAAAAACAAAAAAAAAACGTTACCTCTCGAATTTCGTTCGCAATTTTTTGTGATATACTCTCAATTTCACGAAGCAGTCAATTTCTAGATTTAAGTTTAAAGCAATACTGAGATCTTTTTCATATATTTTTTTTTTTTTCTTTAATTCATGTTAACATCTAATTCACTCCTGTGTATTTTCATGATCTTGGCGCTTGAATCTGAATGACGCTGGTGTCGTATTTCTACATGCCAAGTAAAGGTACATGCAATGTGATTTACATCAGGAGAAGCTGTGTTACGTTGCGATTCCGGAAACAGCGGCTTGCACAAGTAATTACTCGGAATAATGAAATAATTATTCGTTCGAGCCGCAGGTAAGAGGAAGCGCAGCGTTGCTCGGTGGAAATGGCAAGTTCGTTTTCTCGACGGGCTTCCTCTTTGAGCGAGGGATGCTCAGCTAACGCCAGTGTTTCCCTTTCCTCGTGGATAAACTGGTCGGAATGATAGGAAAAAAAAAGAAAAAAAAAATGAAGAGAGACATCCGAGGTGAATAAAGTTATGCGTCAGAGGAAAAACGCGACAGGAACATGGTGGGGTGCTAGTGTTTTATGTTATGTTGTTACATTTAAATTGTTTGGTGACGCGCGGGGGCTTCTTTGCTAATTATTTAAGACAGAACCTACACACTTTTATAATATGCCCGCCTCTCGCTCTTGCAGTTCGTGGTCTGCAAGACAAGACACATGTATTTAGGTGTACGTATGGGGAATTCCAAGTCAACTCACTTGGTCATCGGCCTGACCGCCTCGGATTCAGTGGAGGAAACCATCATCGAATTTTTTCATTTTCAACATTTGGAGAAAAACATTTTTTTCTTAAATAAATAGAAAAATGTAGAAATTATTCTCTGCCCACTCTCGAACTACGATGGAAATACTTGTTTTTAGATTTTATGAACAAAATTTCGGAAATTAAAACCTGGTCAAAATTCATTTTTACTCAAAAGTTATGGAGAAAAAAATTATTTTATCGGATAAAACAAGCGATGAAAATCTGAAAAAGTAACCTCTTCTTTTGGACCAAAATATGCCCGAAAATATATTCGTTAACTAACCCCCAGGGATTCAGGCCGATGACCAAGTGAGTTGACTTGGAATGCCACATATATATATATATATATAAAAACAGTTTGGCATTACCGCTCGAGCTCGACTCCAGCAAACAACTTCCTCCCACAGTTTCCTGGAGCTATTCGAGGAACGAGACGGCCTGGCGACCTTTTCTCTTTTGAAACGTTAAATTTCATGCCACTGCGTTGCGCCGCACGCTAGACATTCAACATTCCCGGAAATAATGCCACGCAGTAGCTGCTGTCTCATTCTAAGCTCGTCGTTCTCTCTTGTGTCGCCAAAGTACATCGTTGCTTTTTGTGAAATATCACGAGGTCGCGGAATCAAATAGTTTACGAGAGTTGCTGCTGCTGTGGGCGGCTCTTGCGTTTTCCAGGACAGAATGTTTACGTTCAATGTAGCAACTGTGTCTGATTGAAGGAACATATCTTGTTCGAGTTTCATTTACCTCTCGAACCTTGTGAAAATTCTGGTGAGAAAGGAAAAATTGTTTGCTTCTCATACATACAGAACTACACATATCGTATTCCAAAAAAAAAGGAATAGAAGATGTCCGAGGATAAAGCAATAGTGAACAGAAAGATAGGAAAAATGAAATAGAATAAAATTGGCAAGATGGCAGAGAAAAAGAAATAAAAAAATCACGACAAAGCCAGAAAATAGGGCTTGCATCAGCTCCACCATCATGGAATATAAAACAGAGGTCACTCGCAGTGATTTTCTTCTTCCTTTTTTTCACCTCCCAGCTCCCTTCGTCTACCCGCTGTAACTCCCTTTCTTTCACTTGATTTCTTTTCCCCTCAATCTGGAAGACGACTGAACGTACCCTGAAAGGTACCCCATGAAAGGTGTGGATCCTTTCACGTTTCACATCTCTACATTGAGAGAAAAAAAGAAGGTACCAAACATGGTTCGCCAAAATGTTTCGGGCAATAACACCTGTTCTGGAAAATCTCCTCGCTACTTGCAGGCGTGCAAATTGCTTTTCGTCAAACTCTCTTCCATCGTCCTCCATCTTATATCACGCTAGGAGCACTAAATGTTCCTGGGTTTGATTAGCCAACAGAAAATTAAAGAAAGGGATTTATATGAGAGGATCGAAGGATAGAGTGACCGTGTGTGACACACTGAAGCTGGGAGTTCACAAAGTGACGCGTGTGTAAGTCGTTGCTTCGTTGCTGCTCCGTTTCTCAGAGGCATCGACCTACAGCCACGACCCTCTTTCATCGAGTCTTGGTCCTCCCGAGGATCCCACGCCACCTCGTGTTAGACATCATGTAGCCATACCTCCGGACCAGACTCTATTCACGCCCCAACAGATGGGTTAACCGCTGTCTCTCTTCTCTTCGATAGGCCCCTCAAACCCCTTCGCCACCTCGTTGCTGCTTTGCCCTAACTCCTCTATCTCGCTCTGTAGTAAAGTACGAGCTTGGTCAAGCAACATCAACCTACGTGAGCCCCTGGTGCTTTCTATCCCGTCACCATCTCGTCATACCATTCAACACACACACATACTCACTGTCGCAGTGTATAGTCGTGTAACAGACAGTACTATATCGAGAGGCTGTAACTATACTACCATCCGATATATGTCTTGCAATTCCATTCGATCGACGGACAGGACTACGAGACTCTCCTATGTGGCATCCTGTTTGAACCAGGTGGTTCGTTCTACAGTGACATATGTTACTGTTGACAGTGTGTGAAACTAGATATACACAAAGGATGCTAAATTGCTGTACTGGCTTTGACCCAGCCAACATTTCGTTCCATATGTACTGCTCTAATTAAGAATATATGAAGTATTCTTGGCGAACTCAGTAAGCGTTCAACCCTTTCAATTCAAAACATAATTCTCGAAAAGAACGCTTTGCATTTTTTTTTTTTTAGATTATTTTTACAGAAACTTTTTTTTTCATGAATATTTTTAATAAAAAATTTTCGCCACATTTAAAGGTTTTAAAATGAGGCGAAAAATCCTGTATCACAACCTTATTACACAAGTAATAAGACTTAATTTTGCAATTTTTAACAGATTGTTCTCTTTGTGTGTTAATCCGAATAAATAATTGTTTAAGATATTTGATGGATAAAGCATAAAGTAGAAACAGCCAACTTATGCGGCTCTCTACTGTTGTAGACAACGAAGAGCTGGAAAATCAAATTGCATGTGTTCGCAATGCGGATATCTATTTCGTACCTTCGTGGGTGATACGTGAGCAAAAATCGAAAACACACTTGCTTTGGGCGCAAAACATATATTGGCGTGGTTGTCTAGTTGGTTTTACCATAAAAATCTCACGAGAGCTTTTTAAAAATTTCTAAGTCCCTCGAGGCATAGACCGATCAGAAATTTTTTTTTTCTCGATAATTTTAAAATTTCTTCCAGGCATAGACCGATCAGAAATCTTTTTTCTTTGAAAAGTTTCTAAGTCCCGCGAGGCATAGATCGATCAGAACATTTTTTTTTCTAGAAAATTTTAAAATTTCTTCCAGGCATAGACCGATCAGAAATCTTTTTTCTTTGAAAAGTTTCTAAGTCCCGCGAGGCATAGACCGATCAGAAATTTTTTTTTGTCGAAAATCCGATAGCCTGTTAGATATCGTTCATTCGCCACACGACCTACAGTCTAAGCTTATTGATCAGCAAGAGGACAAGAGTAACGATGAGCTTAATACTCAAGGATCGAAATTGAAATGGTAATTAAAAATGTAATGATCGATTTCAATGGAAATTCATGTGGTGGCTGATATGGATTGGTGGGTATATGTAGTAGATAATCGAGAACGAAAGCTTTGCCGGATATTCGGAATCGGACGATGAACGCGTGTGCGGGTCCATTCGATTCCGCTGGCGCGCGTTGGATAGTTACGTATCGCGCGAGAACCGATTCGTTTCATTTTTTTTTCTCCTTTTCTTTTTTCTTTCGTCGGACCTTTTTTTCTCATTAAACGAGATTTTTGCAAAGCAACATAGCGTGATGGATAGCCGCTGTTGGTTGCCCGGGTCTCTCTCATACACATGCACAAACACATTGGTGCACACACTTAGCCTCTCTTAGCTTAGCGTGCTTTTGCACCGCAGACTTGGCGTATTGGTGTGTAGAATAGGCAACGCTATAGCATTAGAGCATATGGCAGAGAACCGAAGCAGTCGAGACGTGGGTAATGTAAAGAGTCCAAAGTACGGCAAAACCAGCACGTGGCGCGTAGAGCGCAACGAGAGGGCCACGAGTGCAAAGGGGCTGCGTTAATTCCGTCGCGGGCACTGCCACCACTGAAGTGATATTTGCGACCGTAGAGCGACCGTCTAGACTCTTGAAAAAATAAAATTAAAAAAAGAAAGAAAAAAACGTTGGGCAACCACCTGGTCTGTACATGATATCCTGGTTCCGATGCTTTTGTAAATATAAACATTAGTATACAAGTTACGCATTCATATAAGTTGCGGAGTATCGTATTATGCGTTAATGAAAAAAAAAAAAAAAAAAAAAAAAGAATTAAACGTAGGTAATGCAGCCACGGTTTTTCTCATTGCGGATACCATATGCACCCGTCGGGAATATGCAAATTTAGAGCCTATAAATGCGTAACAACTAGTGTAACTGTCTGGACGTGTGGTGATTACGCGGTCACGTAGCAATCGCCGCTGAGCTTCAGTTTTAGCATTTTTACGCACGTGGCATTTGCCATCGGGCTATATACCTACCGCAACGGGCTGTACTATACCCACACACACACACACACATAATGTAACCGAGCTCTCGCTTGGAAAATGGAAATGTCAGACGCGGTAGTGGTGGTAGTGGAAATAACGAGGGCTCCGTGAACCAACCCCATCCCCAACTTTCGTCGCCACCGCCTCCTCCCGAATCTTTCTGAACGCTCAACCGCGTTTCTTTCCACTTTTTCTCGTAAAATGTGTATGAAAGTTCAGCGAGATCTTTACTATGTTTATGTGCAAGGTGATTGCAGTGCGACCAAAAAAAAAAAAAAAAAAAAAAAGATTGTAACACGACATCGATACAAGGATACATTTGTTTTATTCGATACGATTTAAATGAATGAATCGAAGTAAGACTTGGTTATTAAGTCATTTGGATTTTGATGAAAAAATATTGTGAATACAATTTGGAGGTTGCGATTGAAAAATGACGTTCAACGCTACCGAGAAATTCATTGGCACAAACTCAATATTCGTGTAATATAATGAACGAAAAATGTCAAATTTCAATTGGAATAAAAGTAAATTCTCGTAGCTGTTGTTTTTTTTTTTTTTTTTTCAATAATGTGTAGATAGATTGGCGGTTTCAGCAAGAAAGAGATTCAAGACAGACTTCTCATAATCACATACACAGGTTACGTCGTTGTCATAAAGTTCTTCAACCCCAAGAGACTCTTCACCCCGTTCAACCAAGATTAAGAACACGCAGCTATAGTTACTTTGAGCGTAGCTACGTAGTATAAAGTACGCAGGGTTCGTTTACGCTGTCTTCCGTCTCACCGCGAGCTTACACAATTTACGAAAGCTATATCTCAAGGGAGTCGTAAGCTCGTAAAAATAAAAAAAATACACACACACACACATACACACATGTATACATCTGCGCACAAGTTGTATACAGGAGTTTTGGGTGAGGCTGCAAGTAAATGCTCGTGGTTGTGTGTGTGTGTGAGTGTTCCTGCGCCTCTGTTACACGTTTGTAATACTACTGCGTATGGTGTGAGGAGTGAGGCGTGAGGGGCGAGGGCGGGAGGCGCGCGAGCCCGGGCATTAACCGTTCGTTAGTAGCAGTTCGTTCTCTACCCTCATTAGCGGCCATGGCCGTACGTGTTGTAACGAATTACCGACCAAGACCGGCTCTTCAGTGGTATGAGTGCGGTGGTGCGCAGCTGGAATGCAAATTGCATGAAAACTACGAATCTAACGTGACGTACGTTACTTGCCCTCCATGTGCCTACAATACGGGTGAATGCTTCTGAATGCTACCTCAGGTGTTAGTCCGTTCCAATTCCAAGCTCCTTTGGCTATATAGGCTTTCGCAACCCTCACTTTTGAGCCTCCATACACAATCCTTCTTATTTCAGGCCATTAGGGTCAAAAGTATTTCCCTTATCACAGCACTCAAGTATAATTGATGCAAATGATACAAACCCTGTTAAAATTCTATTTCGTGTACACTCGTTCGGTTATCGTCTCTGGGCTCTCGGTTATCGAATTCTCGTTGGTGCTTGACGCGTTTTTAGTGTAACCGGAGTGCGCACTTGGAAATAAGTAAAATAACCACCAGCGCAAGTTGGCACATAAAAACGCATTTGAAAAAAGCGGCGCACGGCGTTCCACATCGCCGAGGGGGTCGCTCGTTTAAAAAACGAACGTTTCAACGGTTCCATGAATACTATGACTCACGAATAACTCAGAGTTTTTTTCTTGATACTCTATTTTTTCCACTGCTTTACTGTTTTTTACTTCTCTTTTTTTTTTTTCTTTTTTCTTTTTTTTAACCGCTCGTTTCTTGCCTGTTGAAAAGTCGTGGTACTGTTTGAAATAATTTAGCGATAAGAGCACAAGGAGCGTCGAGTAAAATATGAATAGTTCTCTGTATGCGGTTGTGTGTACACTGAGTGTGTAGTATACTCAGTGAGGCTTGACTGGCAATTCTGACATTGCTCGTAACACAATGTAGACACACATGTGGCGCGCACGGGTATTGCGTTGATGCGGTATGTGAATAGATAGATGGGCGGTTGGCTGTCGTAACACAGCCGATAAAGTTGGTCAGGCATCGGATCTTGCTTGGATATCGATGACAGGAGGTGAAAGGGTGAGGTACTGAGGCGTATCAAGATCATACACTGGCAGTAGGAAACCTACGTTTGTATATATATATATATGTATGTGTGTGTGTGTGTTTGTATATACGTTGCAGGTAGGAGCCTCGACAGCTCAACAGACGGGAGAGAGTGTCGCGCGGTACGCTCGGCCAAGGCAAATGTGTCGGAAGTGACGGGGGCCAAGCGTTATCTTCGGCGGAAGAGCATTAGCTCCCAGGAAGTGACAATTTCCGAACGCGAACGTCCCCTATTGATCCAACTTCCGGTCTTTGGATCTCCCTCGAAGGCTATATAACCTCTGGCGTCGACGTTTCGCGACTTCACTGCCTGACAACGAATGATCTTACTCCGCCGTTTCCTCCACCTTTTCCATCGCGGCATACGCATGTGCCTCACCGCAACGTTTCGCTATAAAAGGAATATCGCAGGGGCGCCATTTTAGGAAGAATTTTTATTTTCATTTTTTATTCTTCCTTTGTCGTTTTGAGCATCAAGACGTTTGAGTAAAGAAAATTAGAGATAGGTGAGAGGTGTTTCTCTTTTATATAAGTTTCGCGACGTTTCAAAGCTCTAATAGCCAAATTATTCGAAGTTAAAGTTTGTAATGCGAGTGCGATTCTGTGTACGGGAAGCCACTCGGATCCTCGGTTATTAGCATAGCCAGCTCGTTGGGTAACGGGCGCGCACACACGTTGGACCATTTTCTAACAGCGTCGCACCAGCCCACACCTACGGCTTCCAGTCTACTATCGCCTCCAAGCAAAACCAGAAGCCAGATGCTCACTGCCACTCTCCAGCACTTATTTCCAACACATACGGCTGTACGCACTGATGTTCCTACGGGGACCCATAACTGTCTAATAATGCCTCGTTTCCTTATATCACGCTTAGCATACGCCGACTCTACCCAAACTCTGTTTTCGGAACTTTGTTAAACTATTGTTATTTTACAATACGATGCACTTGCATCCGCTACGGGACTTGATGCTGATTCTTGTTAATCATACTGGTATTTGTAATTTTTTTGGGAAATTCTCAGTGAATTCAGTTTTAAGAAATTGATTTATCACATTGATTATAAAAAATCAGTCCATGACACACACAAATCCGAACCTTGATCTTTGATTTCTTCTATGAGACCATCAGACCCGAATTGTCTCGAAGAATAATCAGAACCTCAAGATTACTCCAAGCGCGGCTATTGTTAATTACAAGTGTGAAAAAGCAGATGAAGCATTCACCATGGACGTAGCATCTACGGTAGATGCTGCGTATTCGGTTATCAATAAAAATGAATACTTTATTATCATTTCTTCAAAGGTTCACGTTGTTCCTGTAGGAGGTATACGCTGCAAATACACGTAGAATCGATCAACATTGAATGACGAAGAAGGCTCGGTGTAAGCAAACCCACCCCGCAAAGGACACACGAAGAATGCAAGGAAGCGTATATATATAGCGGGAACAAGCGAGCGAGTTTGCAGCCGAGTAAACGATAAGCGGCTAAGAGCGTTTACTTCCGCCATGCCGCAGGCAAGAAGGCGTTATCGTCAAAAGAAAAAGCATCATCGTTGCGATACAGAATTCTCGCTTCAAGGCTTTCACTGTTGTGTTACTTCGTCACTACTATACAAGATGCTATCCTGTGAGATTATTATTCTTCGCCTTTGTTCCTATTAGAATCGACCAAAAAATTGCAATACTTGATTAATTTTTGAGACTTGTATGTCGGAACGTGTTTGGCACGTATGTAAGTACGTGAAAGAGCCGGATCAGTTCCGGGTGGTTTGATGCGCTTGGTCGAGGGAAGAAGGACTATGACGGGTTGCCGACGGCGTTTCCAGACGATGCTCCGTATAATCAAGTGGCTAACCATGGCTGATTCATGACCGCGCCGTAAAGCCACGAAGAGCCCGGCCAACGATGGAGTACCCACGTATATAGTTGGGGAGAAGAACAGCTACGGCAAGAGGTGCAAGAGCATTGCTATGTGAGAGCTATAGATACCCTGGGCAAGTGTAATCCCGCGAGGTCTTTGAGTATGGAAACCCGCGGTTCGCCTCATCTTCCGCTTTGCTCATCCTCCTCTATCACCAGCCCGAAACCTCTTCTTCGAAGACGTACCTTGTGCCCCAACACCAACAGCCACAGGTATAACTCGAATAGATCACCTGCATGTCTACCTTCGAAACGTTGCATAACATTCACAGCTAGCGTCCTCGTACTAGCGTCTCTCTTTACGTTAGTTCCAGACACCGGTGTGAAATTGGGTTAAGACGGCACCTTCGGGAACACTTCATGCTTATCTTGTCCATAGGCGACTAGCTCCTCCTATTCACCATCTCAGACACTCATACCTCTCCAACATCAACTTATATACCCCATCTCTCTATATCTATTTCCACGACTATACGACCGGATTCCCCGTCGATCGCAATTTGGCTCGACTATAACATGAATTTATTTATTCGTGTGTTCTCGATGCGAATATCTAACGAGGACCCAGGTCAATTCGAGCAATGGAGCAATCTTGACGATTGCTGGCTGCTTGGACCAATTTTGCCATTGTTCGTAGGATCTCCTCTGCATAACCATTATTCCTTTTTTTTCTTTAAATTTCCATTCTCTTTGTACGAAAGCTTTGTGATCTTGAATATCCTTTGGGAATTTCTTATTCACGAAAATTCCTAAATTTTGGCAATAATGTAATATATATCACCAATAGGGATATGTCATTGGTAGAAACGTGACGCAGATCGACATTATGCTTGCCTCATGACCGGACGTGGCTAACCGATTTAGGGGAATTGAAAGTAATCAGGAGCAAAAAGTAATCGAGCGAAGGAATGTTAATCGAGGGAAGGAGGAATTGAACAAGAATGAAAAATTGGCAAGTCGAGCGCTAATACTAAGTGGCCCACAGGTCGAGGCCTGCATGCTAATTCGCCAGACAGTAGAGCTTCGTGATATCTGAAACGAAGGCGTTATAAGTCGCTGTACATAGATTGCCCACCGCGATTTAACAGCACAATGAGAAGTAATGTAATGATTCTTTGAGCCAGCTTCAGCTACGGTGGATTTATGTCGTTTTTATTAATACCAAGGGAGAGAAAGGCGTGTTCGGTGATTGCGTTCGCGGTGAGTTTACCTCTTTTCCTGTCGCATGCTTTTCCCTTGACGCTCGTACGTACACCAGCCGATCGAAATCAGCACGGAAGGCCCTACCCGTGGCTACAGGTAATTCCGTCGTACGTAAATCATCGAACAATGGCAGCAATGCGGGGGAGCTTACAGTGCCCGTTCTGACGCTACGATAATACAACGGCGCTGAGTTAAGATCCATGTATACGTAAGCTTGTGGACTTCAATATTGGTATGACTGAAGCATTGGCATCGCCACTGCACGTTGGTGAAGCAGTGTCGGTGTATTTGTGTATGGGGCGGTTCGGTAAAGTGTTTCGGATGTTATTTAACAATTTCAATTGTTTAATATTCTTACCACTTTTACATTGGGCGACTAAATTTGACTAATCCGACTTGTTTTAGAAATACCATTCGTTACACTTTAACTTTGAAAATGTAAAATAATTATTCTGCACAGAAGTAAACTTTATAAAAATAGTGAAAAAAAATGCTGTAAAGTAGAACATTGCTCATAGGTCCCTCATTATTTTTCCCCTTGATTTTTTCGACCAAGCTGTTGTCCCATCGAAAATTGAGCCGTCGCATCGTATCGAGTCGTGTTTATTCATTGTACTGGTCTTTTGCGAAAGGTCGAGAAAACGAAAGAGAGAGCCCAATGCGTCGGACAATGAGATAGACGGGACGCGCGATTTGCAGGAAAGAGGGAAACGCCGCGCGAGGCGATATTCGCGTCCGACACGGGAATTACAATTACATCTCGTAAATAATTTATACGGAGCCGTGGGGGTGCGCGCTTGGCTGGTAGTTGGAGTAGTCGAGGTACCGAAAGGGATGAGTGAGAGAGGTAATGGGGAACCAGCAGCGGTCACGACGGGAGATGGGAGACGGGATGCCGGGTTCCAATGGGATGGCTCCGCTAGTTATATCTACGTACGCTCAACATTCTATGCCCTGCTGGTGGTTCCACTGGCAAAGGTCGCGTCGCTGCTGCTGCTGCTGCCGCTGCTGGCCTTAGCGCTGCCGGGATCCACTGGTGTACGAGGGCCACTGCTCCTAGCCAGGTCAAATTGCAACAAATTAACCGCGTTAATCACCCTCGCGGCCGGGCCACACTTTTACCCTGGCGAAACTCACACGCTCACCCTCCACACTAACCAACACCATCGAACCCTCCTGCTACTCGGCAACCTTCTTGCCACGAACTCGCTACCCTCACCGCCCCTACTTTCGTTCCACTCGCCTCTAGACTTTCTTTTTTTTCCCTTCCATTCCCATTAATCCAATTCGTATAAAGTTACGGGGGCTTTCGATGTTTTAACTTTGGATACATCTTTTACTGGTGGAAATGTACTATTAGTCATGTCGGATCGTCGTAGTTGTGGAAGAAGTCTAGGGGCTATTGTAGTTTGATGTTATTTCCTGGATTTCTGTAAGGTGCGACGCATTCTTCGGTCGATATCGCACGAGAACGGAGTTTTGTTTGATAAAGCACTCGCGTGAACGATTTGAAGAAATTCCATGGGCCACTGAATGCACGTGAAATCGACCGTCAACGTATTTCCTTGACCGTAAAGACTGAAATCTGGAATTCGCAGTAGACCAACAGACGAGAACTTTTTGGTTCTTATATTTTTCGAGAGACTGTGCCGCAATTCGTCAAAGCTTTAGGGTAACTATTGGATGTTCAATAAAATACCTGAAGGCATTTTTATATCACTTTGAAAAGAATCTCCAAGGATTTTCTCAGTGCATCCCTTTCCTATAACGCCTAAAGTTTGATGGGCGAATTAATGAATTTGCAATAACATTAAATATTTGGATTCGTTATTAAATTGATAAATTAGAATTTCAGCAGCTGTACGCAAATCGTATCGAAATGGTTCGATAAAGGAGTCTATCACAACTTTTGGAATATTTTAGATGATCAGATAGAACGTGTGTAGCTAAACATACATTTTTTTCTCATTTTATCGTATAACAAATATCGGCGGCATTTAAAGTTGCCCGGTTTCAACCAATTACAGACAAGCTTTCTAGTGGCGTGAGACCGTGGAGCGATGATGTTGGATCAACAATGGCACGTACACGCGCAAATTTGCGCCCTCGAACTAACGACAGCTTCAGGCGAGTCGAACTGTAACAACTGAAACAACATGCAGTGTAATCTACGTACGAGGAGATGGCGGATGATGTGATACTTTCCTTGCGAATTACGACATGAATATTTTTTTAAACAAGTGGGGTTAATACAAAAAGAAAACAACAAAATTTCATAATATTTTTGGAACTTTGATATATATATATATATATTTTTCATTTTCAACATTTTGTCGAACTTACGATGCGCTGGTGAATGAATTTGGCTCTTTAAGGACTGTATTAAAATTTGTGCGGAAACAAAAAAGCGAACGAAAAAAAATTTTAAGTTAAAAATGAAACAGTCTAATATATGTATATATATATAGAGCAGGTTATAGTGGCTCCAGCGCTACGCGTCCTCGCGATATTATTTTGTACTGTAATCAGAGCTTGCGGTGGCTCCCCGGGGAAATTGAAATCATCAAAGCCTGGGGATATTTAAGTTTTTTAAATTTCTTAATAACCTCGCCTCGACACCGAATATACGTGTTTCGTGTATTGTAAATATATGCAACATTTTCCGCCAGTTTAGCCTCTTTTTTTTCGAATATAATTTTATTCACTAATTCCGACACTTTTTGTTTTATTCTTTGATATTTCAATTACGATTAAACATGAACGTTTATTTAACATGATTATAGACATCGAAGTCCTTTCAATGGCTATAAGTATTTGCTGTCGTTAAAAAATGGTAGTTTGTTGATAACGCGATTGTTTTTGCACATTAAAAAAAAAAAGTTTCATTACTGCGTGAATTTTGAAAATTCATTCTTGCCACAGTTGTTTTCTTTGACCGCAAAGAGACACGGGAGGATGAGCTAGTTCCGGAACGTCGTTCCGTGTTGCAGAGAAGAGAAGAGCTGGGTCAGAACGGGAAGGGGTCGAGAGCGCGGCTTGGCTGGGAATTAGTTGGATTAGATAATGCAGGCACGAGCTCGACCAACGAACTTCCGGGTGTGAAACTCTGGCCGCACCGAGTACCGCAGAGATTCCCAAAATTGTACCGAAATTACGGAGCTCCGAGTAGGGATGCTTTCAGCCGTTGGTCCGTGCTCCTTCATACGAGTTTCTCGTTTTATCCACGTTAATACCCACACACACAAACATACTTATATACACGTATATGCACTAGGGTTGTTCATTTTCAAATTCTATTTTTTTTTCTTCGTCTCTCAACACGTAAAGTAGTGCCAAGTACTAAAAAAAGAGGATTCTGCTAAATCATTAGTAGGCAAAAAAAAAAAAAATATTCAGAGGTCGCTGCTGAAATTAAACAAAAGAATAAGAGGAAAAAAATGAACTGTCATTTATGCATTAATCTTGTTCAGGGTAGGTTATATAAAATTTGAATTTTTCTCTTCGTCTTCCACTTCAGTTAACGTTAAGACATATTCAAAATAAAATTTTGCCAAAACCACGAGAGCGAGCAAAAAATATTTTGATTTCGACTACCGGATTTCAAGATAAGTGGGGATTAATGATTTGAAGTAGATTTTTTTGTTCAGTATTTGGCACTGTATTTCGAGTTGGAAAATAAAAATAAAAAAATAAAGTTCTAACTGAACCACCCTAGTACACATACAGAAACACACAAACCGTCATCAAAAACCTCCTCTATCAGGCACTCGTATCCCTTCAGTAGGTTTGTCCGAAAACATTATAGAAAAATCACGTGAATTCCTTTACGTATTCATGACGATCGAAGCTTTGAGCTTTTAACGATCCGGAAAACCTTTTGACTAAAGAATTATGCGTCAGAGGAACGACGAGTTGAAAAAAAAAAAAAAGAAAGAAGAAAAAAAAGAGAAGACGATGAAGCAAGGATAAAGAGACCTGGTGCCAGAGTGGCGAGCGTACATAGACAGATCGAGTGGCAGATGAAGAGGAAGAGAGGAACGAACACAGAGGGAGAGTTGAATAAAATAATCATGTAATTACGAGGGACGATATCGATCCTGCCTAATGCACTTGCGAAGCGGTGACACGGATTCTATTCTCGTTCCTTACCGTGAAATTGAACTCTAGGTCCAGAGGGGCGGAACCGAGCCAAGGGGAGACACCCGCTGGTGGTGCAGTCTGTATGGAAGTGTATATAGTTTGAGGTGAGGCGAGACGAAGACTCTATTTCTACCGGAGCTTCACGTGCCGGCTAGTCAGTTAGCAGGAGGGAGCTAGAGAGCTTTTGTCCTGGAGGGGAGTCTTAGTGAGTTGGTAGACTGGCTCAGTACAGTACCTGCTGCCCTCTTCGCCTGTTAAGGTTATAGGTGCCAGCCCGAAACTCCATGAATTATCAAGTCACCGAGCGTATAAATATAAAATAACATTCGCGGCGCAGTCAGAGAGAGAGAGAGAGAGAGAGAGAGAGAGAGGATAAGCGTGAGAGGAAGATGACTGAAACCAGATATGCAGGGACGCTCACGGTAGGGGGCGCTATACGCTCGTCTGACATAATGATACATTACTGTAATGAAACTAGCGGGCGAGAAGAGTCACCTACTTCCTAAAGCCTTCTTTGTCAAAAGGTCACATGCTACGTACACCCACTGCCCCACTAGACTCTGACCGGTATCAAGCTGAATTTTTATTTTCATTTTAACTCTCAGCCAAAGATTCAAACTAAATAAATAAAGTTTTCAAAGTTTCAGCTGAAAGCAGAATTTTCGGCGTGCGGCATGTTACACGGAAAATCACGTTTTAGCTCGGACGAGTCAAGTTTATTCCGGCGTATATTCGGCGAGTTAAGCTGCACACAACGCGTTGCCGGTTAACGTGTGGGTCAACCCCCCTCCCCCCCCCCCCCCCCCCTCCCCTCCCTCGATCGAACATCCTCGTGTCGTTTGACATTCCAGCTGTGACGCTCGGTGCCAACGCTCGCTCGCCTCGCGTACCGAGAGAAAATACTATGAATTCGAAAGAGGCTCGAACGAGCGAGTGGGCCAGGGAACGGTGAGAGAAATGGGGAACAATGGTCGGGAATGAACGCCATAGGGCTGCCGTCCAATGCCTTCGGCTCAAATAGTCGAGCGCGCACAGAGACAACTCGTCCCGTTGTTGCGATTCACGGTTTCGACGGAACACACGACACACACCATGTCGTTCATATATACTTTGGAAGCTCCAACAATACGAACAATACAAAAAGAATTAAAGCGTTGTTTCTATCGAGATGGGAGAGAGAGAAAAAAGAAGAAGAAGAAGAAGAAGAAGGAGATAAATGGAGCATTGGGGGTGCGAGTAAGCAGCGTAGTGAGCGAGCGAGGGAGATGAAATCCTCTGGACGGATTAGCAATTAAAAGGTATATAGAATGAATGAGATGCTCCACGTTTCCGCAAGCGACTGACGCGACAGACAAACAGTGTGAAGCACCTCGCCTCATCATAGCGTGTATACAGCAGTTGAGTCTGAGTAGACAATGATACTACTGCGAGGGAAGAACAGTTGAAGTCAGGGGTAGAAACGTGTGGAGGGACGCAAAGGTATGGGGAATAGAAAAATGTGTAACTTGTTGACACAGTGATCCCATGGGGCTCGAATGCGATTATGCAGTCAAATGAGATTGTGGCATATGCATGAACCCCCTCGAGCTCCACTGCTCTATTCCGCTGGCGCGAGTCAACCGCTCCCTCGTACCTCCTATAATCCCATCCTACTCCTCTTTGCCACACTTGAAACAGCCCCGCCAACACAGACTGTCTTCCATATACTCCTCTCCTGTGAGTTTCGAGCTCTCACTCTGTCACTTCGACTGTTTCTCTTCGCTGGGTTCAATGCGGATTCCCCTTCTCACAGTCGCCAACTTGCTTACAGTCGATGTGAGAGAACTGAAACTCACTTTGAAATCGGTATACTGTGTCAGTCTCAGTCCTCCACTTCCTCACTTTTGCGAGACAGTGCAAAACTTCTGTCGTTAAATCATCTTCATAACACTCTGCGGGCATTGATCCAGTATTTTGCGTCACAGTCCGTTGTGAAAATATGTATTTTGTATTAAAGTCGCTAAAGCGGAAAGCATTTTAGGTGTGATACGGTAACAAGGGTAGTTTTGATTTATTTGGAGATGGTGGCTTTTGGAAGATATTGAAACGGAATCTAGGGCGCTTCTGACCATCTATCCAACTACCTTCGCATTCCAAACCGCTCAAGGGCCCGTAGAGTTAACGACTTTTCGCCGAGCAATATACTATACATCCTCTCCGCCTTCCCGAAGTACTTGTGTCTTCGGAGATGGAGGATAATAATCTTAAGGATCATTGACCAAAGCACTGCAATCCTATATAAGGTGAAGCGTTAGGGCGCTGGGTCACGAATTCACCCGTGGCTGAAATTGAACATTCATTATATGCAATGATATTAGACAAGTTGCTGACTGACACACGAACAGCAACCACTATAGGCTTGGCCAATACATAAGCAGCAGCAGCAATATGGCAGACGGCTCTGCAGTGTTGGGACTAGGATTGCTGGTTCAGATTCCATTTGTTCCGCCTGTCAACCTATGACGTATGTCCCATCCACCTCGACACACTCCGCCCTTTCTCTCCTTCGTTCCCCCTCCCTCCCTCACCGACAGCCACAGAGGAATATAATGCGCGCGTGCTTGCTTCAACCCTGTTTGGTGTTTGCCGCACGTACATACACGCCAATCCAAGGCTCTCAATCTTTTCGAATGGAGGAAAAGAGATAACCGTAATACTCGTAAGAAGAACAGTCCAATTTGATGCCTCCATGCAATGCTTGCTATTGTGTGTATTCCCGAGATTCAGGTACCAGCAAAAATGATCCTGAAAAATGAAAAACCTCTTCTTCAAAATCTGCAACCAAAAACAATGAGTTGGGGAAGAAAAAAAACAACCTCTCCTGACGGCAAAAAGAGTCCATGTTAACGAAGGTCACGAATTTGAATGACCAACAAGAAATCAAATTTCATGGTTGTCTCATTGAAGTAAATATAAAATACTGTCACTCTAGTAGACATTGTTCTTGTAAACTTCTTTTTCGTCAGGTTATCATTGGTTCATCCATTATAAATCAATGAACTTATCAATACTTATATAACCAACGAATGATTTCGCATTGATAATTAAGTGTAATTCTTTTATTCCCATTGTTGGAAACTTTGACAACGCTACAGGTATTGATTTCCAATGAGTCCATTGGGCAAAAGAGAATTGACAGCGATAGCTGTTGGAGCGAGCGGAAGGTTTAATTACCTCGCATACCAAGATGGATAGGTATGTCCCTCCTCCATCAAGCGATTTCGTGTAATCTTTGTCACGTGCGTCGACGACATAGTGCGCCTACTCATCGCTTACATTAATAATAGAAAGTTTCACGGGAGCACGTTCACGAGAAAAGATTTACTTTTTTTTCTCTCTCTCTCTCTCTCTTTTTTTTTTCTTTCTGTCTGGAGCCCGAGAGTGGCCGCCGCTATCTTTCGCTGTAGTAGCTATACGAGACCACGTACCTAATTATTCCCAAGAGCGTATGCCTCTGAAGATGATCTATTCGGTTGGTAGAAAATTTTACCTCCAACTATATATACGATAGGGCATTTGGTAAAAAGCAAAAGGGCTGTGCCACCTACTACTCTCTCCCTCTCAGCTCTCAGCTCTCCGAGCGGAAGAAGAGAAGGAATAAAAAATCAGGACGAAGGCGAAGTGCTTGGTGCAGGGGAGCTTCACGGTGGGAAAGTGGAGCTGGTTGAAGAGAGGAGGAACAAGGTAAAGGGGAAATGTGGCGAAGTAGGATAGACGGAGATAGAGGAGACGAGACTCTCGTTGCTCCGAAGGAATTTCAATGAGAGAAATAGAGTGAGGAAAAGCAGGGATAGAAACTCAGTAGGACGAAATGGGGATGGTCGCAGATTCAGCTCTCTTCTACAACACGCTACCTCCTTTTCGTCTCTCCCTCCACTTCTCTATTTCTCACACCCGCTTCTTGCCGGCACGCCAAGTGGGGTTGGAGAGGAATGAGAGATGTAAGGTAATTACAGCGAACGTGCGCCAGCTTGTAGGAGATTTAAAAGCTCGTAACTTTTTATGATTTACATTCCTTTCATTTAGTCGCACATTTCTCCGAATAGACTCCTCTCTTTCTCTCGCTCTCGTGTTCCTCTCTTTTGCCCACTTTTAAACCCTTTTTCTCTCGCTCCCACAACCACGCTCTTATCATTCCTTTTTCTCAAACACCTACGTACTTGGGTTTGTGGGAGAGCTCTTTTTCGGTCTCTATATCACATCGTCTCCCCATTTCGACCAAAAACTTTGTCAAATATCCGCGACACTCACCGAATCTTCGCATAGTTTTGTGTCCATCAAAATTGATATGGCTTGCAATATCGAGAGCCTCGTAAACGAAAATTAATTGAATTCAGAGGTTTTGCTCGGTCAGCTTAAGCTTCGATAACTTATATCGAAGGTATAGAAGAATTGAGAAAGTACATATATATATATATATATATATATATCTATACAAATCTGTAAAGTTCGAGGGTATACTATCTCAGTTGATTCATGAGATACGTGAGAGATTTCCACCATGATGATTTCATACACGAAAGGAATTGAATATACTCTTGCAGATCCATTTACGCAATTCGTACGTGTCTGGAAATCGGCGATTCGTTAGGACACAAGATATACTCGATAGATTGGACTCTGCTTATACGGATAAACATGCACAAGTTCAGGTTGGATAATGGTGGCTCCAAGTTGAAGTCGTATTCGGACGTCTCTAGTTCCCTCGTCGATACGATCCGAATGTAATCCAAAGATGCTAGATATCCGTCCCAAAGACAAGACAATGGAAACATTAGAGATGCTCGGTGAACACAGTTTGGAGTTATCGATCAACTGAAGCGTACCCGCAGCACCGTGGTACCCGCTCCTCTCGTGCCCGGACTACCGCGTTTAATCAACGAGGGCCAGCGAGAGGAACGCGAGCCCAGTTACTATCTCTCTATTCCTCGCAACCTCAAAATCCTCCATATCTATACCCCATCTCTATTCATATACGATGAACTGTATAGGCTCCTAACTGTCGGACATACATATTCATATACGAACACCGGTGTTGTACACTTTTTTACATGAGATAAGAGTGTATAGAACACAAATATACATATATTGATAAAAATTGGCCACCAGCAACTATGCTAGTTGCTTATACATATACAAACAGCAGAATTATGAAAGGAAAATGTGCATCTTACGTAAGGGAAAGCTAGTCTCTATCTTTTAATTCATATTTTTCTGCATCGTTGCTGGAGCTGAGGCTGCCTTTTGTGAAGCTCCCTCTTCTACGATCAATGTCCAGTTTTTACGCTAATGAGATGGAGCTTATTTTGAGGTCGAGACACGTGTTGTGTTGTGTTTTTTTTTTTTGTTTTTTGTTTTTTAATTAACCCAGTTCGATTTTATGGGGCACGCAAATAACTTACTTCCTACATTTTAGTATACTATCACTTTACTATGCAAGGTATGCTGAAGTATTTCTATTTTTATTTGTAAAATATCTATTTTTAACACTCAAGTGTTTTATAAACAAGTAGTGAAGTCTGTTGAATGCCGAGCTAGGCGGCACTAATAAATAATACAATAAATGTAGGTCACCGTCGGTGAACTTATTAATGTCTGCTCATTGGTTTCTTAATCTGTATTCGAGTTCTTAATTTATCCCAAGACACATTTGTCTTAACTATTGATCACTCGATGAACGAAAATCGATGAAGTATATGAAGTGAAATGTCGGCTAACACAATTTCTCAACAAGAAGAAAAAGTTTTTAAACTGAACGGAAACTCGAAGTTTGTTCGTGTTGAATGTATGAACTTGTACAAACTTCCAGTTTCTTCGAGTTAAAGTGATAAAAATAACAGACGTTTTTCAAAATCTTCAAAATCCGATAGAAAATCAAAATGCTTCGATCAATTGTTAGGAAATTTATGCCAAGGAAATATTTGACTGCACTAAAAAAAAAACAAAAAAAAACAAAAAAAATGTCTGAAAATTTACGATCCTACCACGAATGTGTGAGCTTGTTTTGAGTGTCTTACCCTAATTCTTCTCAAAGGAAAAATGGCTAAAGCTTCGAAAATAAATCTAGCGATAATAAGTCGGGGTATTCTACCTCAAATGGTAATTCAACGTGACATTTTCCTACAACTTCTTGTAGTTATTACTTGACGATCGAAAGACAGTACGTACATAGAAAAAAAAAAAAGAAAAAAAACGAACAGGTAAAAGAAAAGCCGGCGTGACCGGTGGCGAAAAAGGAATTTACTCGCTCGTTGGATTGAAAGATTGAAGAAAGTACACAAACATGTGACGGATGTTGAACGACGATGGGATGTGTTGGGATGTAGCAAGAGAGGCAGGACGAGTCGGCCGGATAGTCGCGTCGGGCTCGTCGGACGTTGATATTAATTGCACCGCGGAGAAGATTGCTTTACTTGACCGTATACTACTGGTGGATTGGCCGAGGTTGATTGCCCGCGGGGGCCCCGATCGACTGCCGTTCCAGCTTTTGCCAACCCCTCGGAAAACGGCGAAACGGAAATAAATACTCGATTCCAGCGCACCGAGTCCGAAAAGCGCACTGGCAAAATTGGAAAATACGAGGGTTTGCTATTCTCGATTGATTTGTCGCGAGTCTCTCGTCTTTCCATGCCAGGCAGTCGCGCTTTTACCAACCAAAAATCCAATGTTAACTATTGCAACTGCAGAGAACGCACCACGCCTGTCGTGTGTCTGTGTCTCTGTGTGTGCATCATTAAAATATTTATCGTTGAAATATATCCACCATCCCGGAGTCATGAAACATTGCACGTGACATTTATTCTCATTCAATATGTAACCTATTTTATTTATTGACACGCTGCAAAATTCCTCTGGTTTTGATGAATTATTGTGGATATATCTAATTTACTATAACATTTTTTTCTTTAAAATAAAGTTCTTCTCATTTTTGGCTAAAACAAAGTAAATATAATTATTGATGACTAATCTTTGTAGCTAGATTGTGTGCTAATCAAAATGTAATACACTTTTCTCTGCCTGTTTTATAAATAAATGTTGGCTGAGCCACGAATGTCTTGGAGATAATTCGATGAAGAGCGTTTCGATATCTTTATCTTAGAAAGTGAAGCAAAACTATCGGAAGTCACTAAAAGCATTGCCTAATAAATAAAGCTCTACTTTTACTCTCTGCTGCTACTTGTTCGACTCTTGCCTCGCAAACTATGTGCTGATGATGCTATCTCTGGTATAGCTTACTATCCCCGTGTATCGTCGACCAACGAAAGGAGATATGATAGCAGAGGAAACTGAAATAAAAAGAAAAGTAAGACTCGGGTTAATACCCCTATCAATTCTACTGAGTGTATCAGAACTTTTATTTTTCTCATAATCCCCTTACACGTGAAGAATTTGTTGCATCAATATGTGTCTCGATCGAACTTTTCGCTATACCGTATCAGCAAAGTAGATTGAAAATTTTCGTTAATTAAAAAAAAGAAAAAAAAAGAAAAAGAATGAATGACGTTTAGACTTACTGACTGAAAAAATTTAATCAAAAGTTGGTTGAAAGCAAGCAATAAACTTATAATGAATCGTGGACAACTTTTATTTTATCGTAACTTTCTCGGCCTCCAAATAAATAATAATAATTGACAATAATAGTCAATAATTTTCGTTCATCAATTATTAATTTTCGTACCGATTTTATTTTGAGTCCTTTTCATGTCTAAAAATAAAAATTTATTTTTCATGAATAACTGTCGGAAAGTGAGTGCTATAATCTTTCGATATAAATTTTACTTGCTTTTGCTGCTGCAGCGACGTCTTGAAATAGTCTTGTAAGTTTTACAGAACTGTGGCTTTGATTGACTTTGTTTAATTGCTTCTATACTCGAACGAAGATTAAACCAAGTTACCGCAGATATATATATATAGTTGAACAAGCGGTCAGATAAATTTTATTGCTGTGACGTGGAAATTGAAGGGGTTGTGTATATGAGTGAATTGAATTTCTGGCGTCGGCTCTAAAATCCGACGACCTGTCGCGGCCGCTCTCGGTTTAACCGAGCGGCGAATTAATTAAACTTCTATTTACGATATCGATGAATCAGCGATATTGCAAGACGATGGCTCCCACCGCGTAGCTACCATTTTACCATGCAGCACACCCACACCCTCCACTAGATAGATAGATCGCTACCTCGGTAGTTTGAGACTCCTTCGTACCAACAAGTATTACTAACAGCGACGTAATAAATTTTCAAAGAGTCACACGGCTCAAACTCCATCTTCTCTTACGGGCCTTCGTTAAGACGCCATATTACATGGATATTGTGCCACGACCTACATACAGGGCATTCCATACCGTGTCGACCTGGCTCTGACCCTCTCGGATTTGATCCACATTTTTTTATGTTACTGCTCCAACTCTAAGAAGCAACCAAAATTTGTATTCGATTTTTTGCAATATTGTTAGCGAGAATTTAAAATTCGGAAAAAATTCTCAAAAATCCTGTATCGGATATCAATATTTTTAAGCTTGTTTTTACGATCTTATCTTTTTTTTACGATTTTTTTTTCAAATAGAAAATTGAAAAAGAAATGCTATGGCTTGATCATTTCTGTACGTGTGCTTCGGAGAATTTTTTCCGATTTTTTCAAAGCGACGTTTTTTTATTGTAATTGTTTTTTTTAATTAAAAGAAGTCGCTCTGAAAGAATTTGAAAAAGTTCTCCGTATAGAATTGTTCGAGCAACAGCCTGCAGTGAAATTGTGTTGACGCATCTAATTTTTTTCAATTTTCTTTTTGACAAAAGAAATCGCAACAAAAATAGAAGCGAGATCCGGGCCACTTTTTTTTCTGTGAATTGTCCCAGAATCGTCTGGAAAAGACTGCGATTGATTAACAGTAAGAATAAAATGAATAAACATGAATTATACGAAATATTATTTATCAATTTAACGTGACAATACTGCTGTTTCAGTTTGAACTTAAACTCAAGAGAACATTCGATACTTGCAAAATTTCCGGTGAGACGAATTCACGTTCGAATGCCAACGGAATAAGACTCGCGGAAAGACGATAATAGAAACAGCAGCAGGAGCAGACGCAGCAGTACAGTGGCGTATACCCAAAGTTCTTCCCTCTTCCAGCGAGAGAGCCCAGAGCAGGAGGTATATCCTCTTAAAATCGTCTGAACGCGCTCGAAGAGATACGATGAATGAGAATTAGTCGCGTTTCGTTAACGGACTTGAGAACTTGATTAAACCTTCGTTATGCCTCTTCATGCACAAATGTTATATATACTTAAGCGCAAAGCGCTGCTTCCGTTGCAGTTTATCGTTTACTTATATCCGACAAATATAATTCAAAGAAAAATTAAAGAAATGCCCATTCTGTTGATCTATCAAATTAGAAACGTGCTTATGGGTCGCGTTTACGTCCTCGACATTTTTATCATGTGAACAAATAATTATTATTCTTTTAATTTATAATCAACACCTCAATGAACTGCATTTTTTATTGGTAAAATTGAACCCTTTAAAACCAAATTGCTATGATTGTGAGTTCGCTCCCATCATGATCGACAAAACAAAAATGACCCAGACAGAAAAAAATAGACATAGCTGCAACAGGTTACACCCATTGTTGGAATGAAAAAGTAGATTAAAGAGAAGAAGAAAAAAAAAAAGAAAAAAAAAATGAAATTCGTACAAATCAGATGGATCAGGATGACCGAGGAACGCTCGAATTCGAGGCTATCGCTGGTACTGTAGGTATGGCTGATAGGTATACAGTTGGGGTATGAACGCGGCAGTTGTTTCGACGTTTATTTTTGGCTGGTGGCATCGCTACCAACGTTCGACGTGGTTTACGATCGTTGTTATGTTGGATGCGGGCTGGAACAAGCTACGAGGGTTGGACAAGTGCGGAGGTGGGCCCTTCTGATACCAACGAGAGCGCTGGTATATACAGCCAAGCAAGAGGGATGGAGAATGCGGGAGGGTTTGGAAGTTCGATTTCGACCGCAAATAGCATATGGTTTCGATCGCACCTAGCACACAGCGTCAACCTCCACACAGAAAGATTTCGTAGCAAAACGAACAACGGAAATTCATTCCAAGTGGAAGCGATTGGAAAGAGAAAAAAAAGTAACACAGGAAGAGACATCAAGGGTGGTCGTTGCCTATAGTTGAACAGGTCGCGCATTTGTTGCTGGTAATAAACCAAATACCTACGTAGAAAAGCAGACAGATCGAGGAACTGATAGAGAAATCGGAACAACGGGGGAAGCGAGCAGCGGGGGGAGACACTCAATCGAGAAATGGGAGGAATGCGAGGTAGCAAAGAAAGCGAAAAAGCTGGGAGAACATTGCGGATACAGGGCAGAATGCACCGACACATAATAATACACATATAGAGATCCCATGTTCGGTAAAATCCGCGAACCGCAAGCACCGCACGATCCGACACACGTGACGCTGCGGCCCAGTGTGGCGGGACAAACCGCCGAACGCTCGTTCTGTCCCGGCTAATTTACTTTTTGTATTTTCAGTTGAAATTGACCACCGCGCGGCGGAGACCAACAGTGACCTCTCCTACGTCGGGATAGAACATTGGATGGATGGACGAGCCCAACCGGACGCTTTGAAAATCCCCTCTGTTTCCATACGTAGAGAGACTGAAACTTGCAGTCCATTTCTACCTTGTTACCCCAGCGATAATCTCACTCGGTGTGTATATCCACGTAATGGATACACCGCTGTCGCATGCTGCGTTGCGCGGAAATATTGCAGCATATAATCACATGTCTGCTTTGCAGATATAATACTCGGCTGAAGGTAAAATCTTGTGGTTGAGGTCGTACTTTGAATGTTCGGATTTTGATAATCTTTCGGGGTCGGATGAATGGAAAGATATTTTTAAATACAACGTAACAATTTTTATGGGGTTAAGATATGCTGTTTTATATTGTACATTTTTGTCTAATTTTTTTTTTTTTAATTTCGGTCTATAATTTAGTGTTGAAATAGTAGATGTAGAATAGAAATTTAAAAACAACATTTTAGGTGTCTTCTGAGACCCTTAAAAACAAAAGTCTGCAAAGTTGAAACTTGCAAATTCCTTCCTCGTTATTTTAAATCTCTGACAAAGCCACCTCTTAATACGACGAACTATTTCGATCAGTTTATAGCTTCCAACTTGGAAGAAGCTTTATCAAAGACAGAAAATAATAAGGAAGCTATTTGCAAGTTTCTAGTTTACAGACATATTACATAGTGCATACTTGAGTTTATTGGCACAATATTTCTGCGAAAAAAGAAAGAAAGAAAAAAAGAAGAAATAACAGCTGCGAATAAACAGTCAAAATAGCGATAAATGTAAATTCTTGTAAAATATTCAATGTTGTGTTAAATATTTTAATATTGATATATGCCTAAGTTATTTAGACACGATACCGCGGATAGCATTGAATATAGTCCTGCGGCAAAGGTCTCGAAAATCCACGGAAAGCTTGACGAGAATTGCATAACACGCGTGTATATATACGAGTGGCTTTTAGCTGGAGAGAAAGAGAAGGAGAGCTAGTCCTTGATCTCCTGTACAAGGCGAATCGCTCATGCAGGCACGAGAAATTGTGCCATCGTTGGTCGTGGTGTCAACATTCCTGTTCCCGCTTCAAGCAAAGCTCTTCAGTCGACGGGAAGGTGAAGCAAAAAAAAAGAAGAAAAAAGAGAGAAAAAAAAGGAAAAAAAAAGAAAAAAAACAAGAGGAGAAAGGTGAACGAGTAAGAGGGAGTCAGGCAAGCTGAGAGATATTTCAAAGTACATGGCTCTCACGCGACTTCCTCCTCGTTCTGTATGTGCGCTTCTCTGTGCTCGCGTTATATATATATATATATATATATATATATATCTATATCTATATCTATATATATATATAGGTATACCAAAGGGCGAGAAGAAGCGGGAACCACCACAAAAGTGAGCTAGAATGAAAGAGATAGAAAGAGGGTAGAAAGAAGGAGGACGAGAGTGAGTGATGTAGCTGAAGAGTGTTCCCGCTCAGGGTTCGGAGGTAAAGCAAAGGTTAAGGTACTCGTGTACCTCACCCTAGCCCTCCCACCCCGCCGGCACCCCATCCCCAGGAAAGATCCGAACGTGACCGGACTTTTTACGCCACTTCCCAAAGAATGACCGAGAGCATCCTTCTCTCAGTTTGCCTTTGACTCTCTGTGTACCCACGACACCGGATCCCTCTCCATATCCACCTCAGGCATCGGTGCCGACGACAAGTGTTCAAGCACCAATTATTCAAGGATGTACTATGCGATTTTCCATCTCACTGTTGTTGCTCTCTTGACTTCGCAGCATGACAGATTCTTTTTGTCGGCGTTTCTACTCGAGTATCTTTCATATGGTCATTGACGAAGATCTTAATTTACGGGTAATGACATCCATTTATTTTTCATGGCTAATGTTGTTTTTAAAAATTGAAAAAAAAAAAAAATGTCTATCACCACCAGCGAGGAGAATAAATGACTGAGATTGAAATATTTTTAATTATATTTAGCCGGATAGAAAAACAGAACTGTTTTTACCTCAGCATTGATCAAAGGTTGCGGAAAAAATAAAATCGTTTGACGTTTCTTTTTGTCCTTACGAAAATTCTCTTGGATCCAAGATAAAGATATTCGAATTTATTTAAGCCTAACATCGATTGCTAGAATTTCTAATTTATGGACCAGGATAATGCTGAATTAAAAGAAATATCAGACCAACAAGTATTGGAAGAAAGTTTGACAAACTCATGTATGTAAAATTCAAAATTGAAGATTTTTGAAATATCATATTTGGGGTACGAATAATATATATATATATATATTTTTTTTTTTCTATTAAGGATGCACAGAGGATATATTTACTTTGACTGTGGTTTTGAAGTATGGTCGAAGTTGTTGCTGTCAGAAGGGATGATGATTTCTCACGAGACACGGCTAACACAACGCCATCAGAGGAAGAAGAAGGGTATCTACATTTGCGGCGGAAATTCGGTTCCAGTGGGACGATCCGTCTCACGAGAAGTTTTGGCAAGCCGCCTCTGCGAAAGCAGTGAGAAGTCTGTTGGTAGCCCCGTGGTACCCGTAAAATCGGTAAGTATAGTAAACACACGTACGACGCGAAATCCGAGCATTGCCGACGCAGGAAACTCGCGGAAACTCGGGACCAAAGCCTTCAACTTTCCGAGGGAATGACGAGGAGACGCTGTCTGTTTCGTCGCTGCAGATGTCGAGGAGGGAAAAGTTGCGAGACGCAACGGGATCTCACACTTTTGCCATCTTGTTATCCAATCATGTGTATATACGTCTTGAAATGAACAATTTTATGTGAAATTTAAAAATCAGCATTTTATATATATATATATATATGTACTCGAATGATTTATTATTTGACGAAATAATTTGCCACGATAATTATGTAATAATTCTTCGATTTTTATTTTTCAGTTTTTATTTTCTTATTTTTAATAATCATTAGATATAACTATTATTTTGGGACTTTTTATTAATATGTTTACTATTAGAATGGTGTGTCAAAACCTATTCCAGCAATGTAACAGAGGGCACGGATAGTTCTTCATTGGTTCTTACGATTACACTTCTCGCTGAAGAACATTGCTCTCGTAAGTTATGGAAACGCGGGTCGTGACTATTGAAACAGCCCAAGAATCGCGTTGAATCGTAAAAAAAAAAAAAAGATGCGATGCATTGGATAAAGTATAACCAATACCACGAGGATTCCTGGGAACGATATGAGTTACGACAAATCTCCACGCGAGATCGTATATTTTCTGTCATGAATTTTCTCGTTGTACCATTTTACCAGTGTGAAAAAAAGCATTCGCTGAAATAAAGATAAAAAGAATTTTTTTTTTTATATTTTTCATATTAACAACTAGCTTTTCTGTGGGACAAAAAAAATTCTGTTTGTCAAAGCGAGAAACAATCTCTACATCCATGAATCTTAAAAAAAAAAAGAAATCTTATTTTACATTTCTTTTTTGTTTTTCAAATTTATTGATTTATGTCCTTTTTTTTTTAATCCCGATTTTAGTAAGATTTGTCAAATTATTTTAAATCATATTATCTTCAACAGGCTGCAGGACACAGCAGAGTGTGATGGTCAAGATGGTGTACCGAATCCCGAAGCGACAAAATTTTGACGAATCGCTTCTGGCAAAATCCTCTGGTGCGAAGTTGCCTCGGGGCCGATGCACCCCATGGGCATATCCAGTCGCACCCACGTATTATTTATGATCCACAAATATTCGGAGTCTGGATGAGAAACGCCCGTCCGGACGTGAAATCGCCGCGAGAGCCTCGCGAAAACTTTCTAACCGTCTCTCTGGCACTCTCGCCCTCTATATACATATATTCCTCTCGTGCGGAGTCGTGGCAACTCCCCGATGACGTATGCTAACGTTCATGAATTTATGCGTATGATTTTGGAATGAATGCGCTATATAAATATGAAGATACTAAAAAAACAAAAAAAAAAAATCACGAAATATTTATAGACAGCTGTAAATATAAGAAAATATAGATTCTGCAAATAAAATATCAAATTTTACAAAATCTGAAGTAACATTATTGTTACTTTTTATTCTGAATCTGATTTATTTATCGGTAATATTGCAATAATATTAAAATAGGCAAATGAAAATCAATGATATTTAACCTTTTTTTTTTGTCACATAATTTTACATTGAATCCTAAGAATTTATTGATTTTCATCTATTTATCACGAAAATAAATGGAGTTCAAAATTTAACTGGGAGACGAATAATTTTAACACTGTTGTTTGTGTGAATTTAAGAGTACGAAAAGTGCTAATGTTAACACCGAATCGATCAATACTCAATACACTCACACAGACACTCACACAAACACTCACACAAACACTCACACAAACATTCACACAAACACTCATAGACCTGAGGTGTTTTATGAGGGATTCAGAAAAATTGTAGCCCAGTGAGTCTATTAAGGGGACTTATAAAAATCCTTGTCTAAGAACGGGTGGAGGGGGTTGCGAGGGTGCGATACGTCCGAGCCAAAATATAATCAGAGTTTTATTTACAAAATGATTACTAGTAGCAATATTTCATTTGATCTTTTATCACAGAATGAACAAAAAAAGTGGCTTATCGATGTTTTTTTTTTTTTTTTTTCTTTCATGTTGAGTTATGTGTACCGAATTGATTACTAGTGCCTGTAGTAAACCTGGGTACGAGATGTGACTGGATACATGAGCACAGGAGCTAGTAAGCTCGTCGAGGTAGAGTGGTGTGTAGTACGGGTGCTTGAAGAGGACCAATACTCCGACAGTAGGAGGTTACTCGAGGAGGGTTAAGGATTTCCTTAGGGCACCTCAAGCCGTCCTCAACACGTCCGCGCCAGAGCAAGCCCAGCAGACAAATAGTGGCCGCGGTGGGTGCCGTAGGCCGCAAGCCGCAGGCCCACTTCTAATGGACGCTCGACGCCTCGTATACTCAGCCATAGAGCCAACGCTGATTTCTCTTTGCACCCCAGTCCTCTCTACCCTCCTCCTCCTCCTCCTCCACCTTCTCTTTCTCGGCCACCCTCGCACAGATTGCAGGTTTTCGTGGCGGTTGCTAATAGCACTTGGGACGGTTACCGATAACCATCACCCCAGCCCCATTTGTCTTCACTGGAATCACAAATTTTTATCATTGATGCCGGATCTCGAGCAACCCCCCCGCGGCCAACACGCATCAGCCGCTTCCCTGACGTCTATCAAACTTTATCAGCTGTCGACCACCAACGACTAGACCTTATACTATATATATATATATATATATATATATGTATGTATGTATGTATGTATGTGTGTAGGTCAAAACTACAGAACAACGAAGAATTTATTTAAAGATTCTGCGTACAACTATAAAAAAACGTAGCCCAAATCTGTGATTAATTAATATTACTGCAGTACTGGTTCAGTATTTGAATCTAATATTTTCTTTGGTTCCTTTCACTATTCATAATCCAGTCTTATGGTCTCAAGATGTTGATACATATTTTGGGATCTTCAATGTTTTCGGCATGCATTATCATTTGATTTATAACTTGACTTTTATGTCAATTATCATTTATGGATACACCCGACGAACACTGTTTTTCAAGTGGCTTAACAGTTGACAAAGTTTTTTTTTTTTAATAGAAAAATGGTAAATGACGAAATAGCTTGTTGCTGAAACATCAAGCGATTGTGTTGCAAAAAAAAGGAAATGATTTTTTTACGAACCATAACATTTCTGATTTCACAAAACGACTGTTCCACTGTGTTTGAACAGAGAGGCACACCGGTCCTCATTAGGGAGAAAGTCAGCTGGACGTCGTGTTATCGTCAAAACAATTCTCGAAATTCTCGTACTTTAGGATATATACTGAAGGGATTAACGTGAGAAGTTCGTGCTTCTTGAAATAACTCAGACTCTCCGAGTTCACCACCAATACATAGATGTATATATATATATATGGTGCATTCCAAGTCAATTTACTTGGTCATTTTTTTCGGCATCTTTTCGTCCAAAAAAAGACATCTTTTTTCAAATATTTATCACCTATTTTATCCCATAAAATAATTTCATTTTCCATAAATTTTGAATAAAGACGAATTTTCGACCAGGTTTAAATATCTAAATTTTTCTCCATAAAATCTACGACTAAAAACAAGTATTTCCACAATTTCTATTTTTTTTATTTTAAGAAAAAATTTTTTCCTGATTTCTATTCCAATTGAAATGGCTTCCTTCAATGT
Source organism: Perithous albicinctus (assembly GCA_964016905.1). Classification (NCBI taxonomy): domain Eukaryota; kingdom Metazoa; phylum Arthropoda; class Insecta; order Hymenoptera; family Ichneumonidae; genus Perithous; species Perithous albicinctus. Next base: position 22,069,133 of record OZ024693.1, on the reverse strand, counting down.
TATTTTCATTACTGAGCGAATTTTCAGTGTTTTACTCTCAATATATCGGAACCTCTTTTTTGGACCAAAATATGCAACAAAAAAATTAATTCATCAACTGAATCCGAGGGTCACAGGTCGATAACCAAGTGACTTCATTTGGAATGACCCATTCATATATTTATATATTGGCGTCCCTATCGTAACTCCTGATACATATATACATAAAATAATATATATCGCGACATGAGACTCAGTTTGATGAACGGTGTGCAGCTGAAGACGTCAATGTTAATCGGAGTTGGTTGGTTCGGGCGAGGCACATGAATAGGAAAATCTGTGAACTCTGGGTTTGAGAATGGTGATTGGTAATGGGCAATGTCGAAGCTTGACGAAGGTAAGACAAGGGCTGGGGACACTGCAATTAAAGCTTCTAATGCTTGCTAACTCGGTAATCTCCTTGTCGTAATTGTTTCTGGAAACGGGACGAGAGGCAACCTCCACAGAATCTGCTCTGCGAGGGTTTACCTACTGGGGAAAACTTTCGTTCTCGGTGTACGCAGCCCGCCGGGGAGATCGAGCGAAACGAAAGTTGAGTATGGGCAACCGGGCTGCAAGCCAACATAGCAAAAGCTTTGGACGACACAACTTGCATTGGGGCGAGAAGCCGTTAAATCAAGTGACGAATGAGAGATTGAAGCACTGGAACACGACGGTTTTGTTTCAGTATCGCTCGAGCTTTTTGGCTATTCCTGCTTTAACCGGAGAAAATTCCCCTCCAGCTCCAACTGAATCGCCTTTCGGCAATCTTCAATTTTACAACGAATTCCACATGAATTTTCGCTTATGTTCGATTTCACTTTTGTACGATATTATTTTAGAGAAAGTTTTAAAGATAATCGAGTTTACGAAAAATTTAAAGTCCTCTTAAATCCGATGAACCAACCTCACAAATATCAGATAAAACTCTGTATTCAAATTCAATACCAAAAAACCTCGATCTTTTTAAATTTCGATTTTTTTTTTAAATTTCAAAAACCTATAAAATCTAAATGTCTGTATACTTGTCAAAAAATTACAATTAAAACAAAACTGGGTATTCAGACACGAAAAGCTCGACAATTTTTTTTTCATGAAAAAAGAGCTTTTTTCTAAGAGGAAGTAAAAATATATAAAACGAGGATTTCACGTTGGTAAATTTTTGACTTACTCGTAGAGAAAGATTTATTTTGAAATTTCTTCTTTAAATTTTCGCGAAACACCTGGTTTTGCGCGCTGTAACGCACATACATTTCACGCCGTCGGGTTTCAAAAGTTTCATAGAAATAAACTAATATCAAAGTGTTTTGTGTGTTAAATTTTGTCTTTTTAAAGTTTTCGGAAAAATGCCTGTACGCGCTTGTAGCACCGAGAAATCTGCATTTGAAAAATTTCTATCCTTCAGAGTTTTCACTCCCTTTATCCCCTTTTCATTCTTTTTCCTTAGAGATACAGTCAGAAAAATAGGCGGCTGTGCACGCATACATCCTTGTGCTTGAAGGTTACTATCGCAATCTGTATTTGAGTTACATGAAAATCAAAGGCTTCTGAGATATCACTATGTCTGAATACATACAACAAAGAAATATTGTTGACAATAGATGAAACGGAGAAGCTTTTCATAGTAGCAGAGAAAACAGTCGTTCTATCGAGATGCTCAAAAGGTCTACGATATAATAATAATTTATCCAATTATTCTACTGAAAATAAGATTGTTCTCTAATTAATTATATCATATTTTAATACAATAGTGCCAAACCAATTTCTGTCAAGCCTCTATCTTTTTCTATTCAATAACGAAAAGCCTGTGCAAAAAAAAGAACCTTGCAAATTGCTTCCTCATGATTTTTTATCTTTAACAGAGTTTTTTCCCCGAAGAAATATGTTAATAAATTTTGTCTGCCTCATAAAGCAATCGTTGTATGAAAATAAATATTTAAAAAAAAATTAGAAAAATTTAGTTGAGACGATTCAGTAATACTGAACCAAAGCCATCATCTGCAGAGAAAAAAAAGACATAACATAATACGTAATAAATAATTTCAGTTTCAAATATTCAACGAATTCACAACAGACACATCTTTGTCGACATTTATAAAACATTATTTTTCTCGATGATTGCTCGATTTAAAAGAACAATTGTCTACTGAAAATATCCAAAGTCTCTCTCTCTCTCTCTCTCACTCTGTCTCTCTCTCTCTCTTAGACGACCCTCATTACCCCATTCCGAATTGTCAATGATCCTCGAAACTGGCACAGCTCGATGCTTGATCAGCCACGCGATTTTACCCCATCCGGGGCTTCGCAATATCGGTGAGTGCATCTTTTCAACAAGTATCAAACAACTCTGCTTCGTCATACACGCTATAGCGTTTCAGCGCAAAACTTTAGGATAGCAGAGAGAGGCAAAAATGCGGAAAAACTGAAACCGTGTATCTATAGATGCGCGTTATGAAAAGTAGGACAAATTTTGCGGCGGCGAAGGGGGGGGGATGACTGTTGTGCATATCGCTCAATCAGCATTTGTCAAACATCTTGTTCATTCGCGATTTCGTGGCTTACATCGGATAACATTTTTACGTAGGGTTGAGATGAGAGACTATTGTCGATCTCCTGAGGGAAAGCATTGGTATCTCAGATGTAACGCGTGCATTCAGGAAAGCCGTATGGCATGAATACAAAAATTGATGTGTCTACTAAAAAAAAAAAAAAAAAAAAAAGAAACAAACGTTAAATATTGAAAACCAATTTCATAGACGTTGACGAAACTTTGCACCACAAATTGATAAACGTCATATTTCATCTGTGTAAAAATGTGGCCCACCGAAAAATCTCCCCAAGCACGTAAAAAAAAAAGTAAATGTAAAATGATATTTTGTCGGGTAGCTGAAAAAATATTGTCACCAGTTTGAATATCATATAATTCATGTAGATATAGACCGTAATCGATGTGACCGACATTGCTGACAAATCGGTATTACACGTGTCTCTCCCGTGTCATTGAAGAAAAATTCCGTCATTTGGAATAATGATTGGAAACACTCGGGGAAATGATTTGCCGAATGATGTGTTGGAAAAGACGGACCGACGGTGGTAATGCGTCGGGGAAGGGTGGGCTTGAATTTCGAGACTGTCTCGCGCGATATCGACGTGTAGGAACTAATGGAAACTTGATCCAGGTCGGCAATCATTCCGATCGTCGAGCTCGCGACGTTAATCGAATTCGTGGGGCGCGCGTTGCAAACGTAATTAACGACTCGCCGGGCTCCGCGAGAGCGCCCGCGGAGCCTCGTAACCAGCATTAGCTTCCTTCGCGCGATCCTATATGTGTGGGCATATATACGAGAGATCGAAGCCCTCCCCATCCCTTCGTCAAGCTGCCTACCCCCAGCGATCCATTATCCACTTATGTGTGCCACACTACATCGTCCTCTATGTCATAGAAATTTCGACAGATTTGCCCATCTTCGAAAATTCAAGAATAACGATGCGTGCCTTTTGGGACAATGTCAAAACGTAGAAAAGTCATTTCAAGCTGCTAACGATTATATTTCTATACTTTTGACATGACCACGAGACTTTTTAACTGACTCTACACCGTTTCGAGGTGGGTCGACCCTTTCATCTCTCCAATTTCATCGGCGATTTTTTCTAATGATGTCCTAAAAAATTTCAAATCAATTTTCTATTTTTTTCCTTGCTTAGTTACGATTTTTTTGAAAATGAATATATTGTTAGTCCGAGTTGAGAAATCTGAAAAACAAAATAAAAGTTAGTTTCTTTTTTGACAGATTCTTTTGTTTTTTTATTTCTGGTGAAAAGAATTGACGTTATCGTGTCGATCAAATAATTTCAAGAGCTTCTAAAAATCTTCAACTACAATATGCGTACAATATAATTTTTGAAATACGTTGACTTGAGATATTACAGCATTGTCCAAAATGTTGAATTTCCAAAATATCCCGATAAGAAAGTTTTCTTGAGCTGCTCTCTGTTTTAATAAATAATGACAAATATAATTGGAGGATCGAAAAGAAAAAGTGTCTGAATTGACAGAGAGTAGTAAAATTAACCACACACACACACACACACACACACACACACATATATATATATATATTAACATTTTTAGCTCACCGCTGAGGATCACACCTGAAACGGTTGCAGCCGAGCGTTAGAGGGTGCATATGGGGAAAAGCGAGAGCGAGCAGCGCGAGAGAGTGAAGGCAGAAGGTGAGCGACGTACGAGCGCGCTTCCAGTCGTAATACGTCGCCCACTCTAACGACACGCACGAAACGATGAATCGAGTTTACGACACCTATTTTGCAGGGTAAGCGAAATGGACGCGCTCGGCTACTTTATTATCGCGTCTCTCGCTACTTGCTCGAGCAGCTCTGCCACCAGACAGTTATCCTGTCTCCCTTTCTCTCTCTCACTCTTACTCTCACTCTCACGCTCACACTCACACTCACTCTCTCATTCTCTCTCTGGCTGTGTATGTGAGTGACCTGCCTATGTTGATGCTCATGTATTAGTTGCGCGAGCGTTGCCTCTCCCTTAATAACCACAATGCGTATATACGGACGCAGCACGACCCAACTTCAACCCCAAGCGTTATCCGAACCGACGAGCAGCCGCACGTACACGTTTACGGACATCTACGGACACACATATGCTCCGTCTCGCACACACGAGTGTCAGCTATATCGCACGCACGCAATGAGAGGTAACACGAGCGCGAGCAATCCTGCTGCAAGCCCTCATTCCCATCCCCCATCCCCTCCCCCCTCGTTCCCGGCTACTCCTACCGTCCTCATAGCCTATGCTCAAGCTGAACAACGGAGCCTCTGCTGGTACACCATTACGACCCTTAATAAATCAAACCAACCATCTCCCACACCCCTCTTTCCATATACGTACGGAACCCCCGAAGCTCTCGTGTCGTACCGTAAGGCGAGAGGCGAACCTCCATCTCCATCCAATGTGCCCCCCCCCCCCTCTCTCTTTGCCTCTTCCCACCCGAACAACGATTATAAACGAATACGCGGACGTTTATTGGTGAAATCTCCCGCGCGCCCTTTCCCTCCAAGCCCACAGCAAAACGGCTTCTCTTAACCGCTACAAATTCATTATTAGAAACGCGAGAAAAAAAAACCATTAAAGGCGCGCATAAGTTTCAAAGATTTATCGGGGCTATTCGAATAGTTATCTTCTCTTTTCTTGGTTTTTCTTTTTTTTTTTTTTTTTTTCACTTCCGGGCGAGAGACAGATATGTGCTGCGGGAAAAGTAATGTCTTGTAATTCAATGAATGTGCATATTTTATCAGCTTATTACTGTAGGAAGTTGGAATAATAAATACTTAAATGGAATATTTAAGAAATTCTCGAATTATGAGAATCCTGAAATGGTGTCACAAGTTTTATTTTATTTTTTTTATCAGAATGTGATTTTATGGTAGGGGACTATGAAACTGGGTAGCCTGTGTCACGGTACCAGGCAGAGGTGGGCAATTTTTTATAAAAATCTATTCACGATACTTCTCGGTTTGAATAATTATGATTAATTATAGGAGAAATTCTAATTACGTCGAATTTCAAGAAATCACATTGTCATCTATAAAGAGGCTAAACCTAAGGCAACACCTGTTCAAATAATGTAAATAAATAAATATTCTAACGAATATTAGACAGGCCGATATACTTTGTTTTGATTTTTTTTTTTCAAATCTGGGTGTGTCTCAAAGACGTACCTTTTTTGGATTGTCAAAAAAAATATTTAACAAATGCCGAAAGAAAATAAAAAAGGGTGCAGAGGTTTGGGCAAAGGACAGGAGTGCAGGAGCGGAGGAGGGAAGGCACAGAGTACAGGGAGAGAAGAGTTATTAGGGAGATTATGGACGGGTCGTTCCGCAAACTTCAAAGGCACCAATTCCCGTTTTCAATTTGTTCCTGGCCTGGGTCAAAGCCGCCCTCGCGAACTCGTTGCATCTCTACCTCGGTAGAGTACTCACTCTCTCCCTCTCTCTCTCTCGCCCTTCTCATAACACCAAACTCGTGCTCTCCTTCCATCCCTCTCGTTTCTGAGGCGCGCTGCGCCTCAAACTCGTCTCGTTTCCCACAAGCTAACGTATCGTCGTGACCGAGGGTCAGAAGGTTTTCGTAACCCCGGGAGCATATAGCCTTTCTATTGCACCCACAAACCTTCTATACGCCCCCCGGAGCCACAAGCCACCGCTGCGGAGCACGTGACTGTCGAACCGAGTTCCCTAATATCAACTATCCCGACTAATACTCCGGCGGGTTATTCCCAAAAGGCAACTGCTCACATATAGGTGAGGCAGAGTATCCGCTGGAGTGCATCTAGGAATTCTAATGACACGATTCGTTCGAGCATGATAGACTATATTTTTTCGTCTCAATTGTCTTTTCTCAATTGTTTTTTTTCTTTTTCCTCTCATTTTCATCTCGATTGTTCGGTACCCAATTCTCGCACACACGGATTCATCTCCGGACGACCGCCTGTGTATATTTTCGTTTATCGCTGAATCCTCCCGTAAAAAAGTTCATGACACCTGGCCTGTATGTTTTGGGTTCATTTAGAATCCTACCGTAAAAATTTCATGGCTAACGATATTTCACGTTTTTTAATCGATTTCTACTTGAAATGCGATTGTACCCATTGTTGGCGAGTTTATTCGTTCTTTGATTGGTCGAGAAATGAGAACCGGGACCAAGTTCAATTTAGTGGTGTGTTTAATATTTCGGGCTGTTATATTTGATTTCGGGGTTTTCAGAAAATCACCCATTTCGTCATTCCTCGAACGTTTTCGATAGAAACTCCTGTCGCTATTATAAACCTGTACAATTTCACGCATATGTGTAGCACATTTTAATGCCGAATATTATAAAGTGTACAAAGTCACCTATTTTTATTGATCGCAATTGGTAACAAAACCTGCTCCAGCATCCCCTAAAGTATCCAACCATTGGAACCTCACCATTATCTTTTAGGAGCCTAAGGATTTGGATGCAGTGAGATCGTGAATAAAAGGGGAGATCGTGTTGACGACATGCAAGAATAACAGGTCATGCTACGATGTTGGGTCAAGGGTGAGACGCAAGGGCCATTGACAGAGAGTGGAAATTGACGAGAGACGGGTTGCACAACGACAACGACGGTGACAACAAGGACGATTCACGGTACACAGCAGTAGAGCACCCTCTCTCCGAGGAACATCAATCTCGCGTCTTGTTTCGAGTGGCGTTAATTCGCTACCCTTGTCCCCCGAGGTTTCGCACTCTTCTCGTCCGGTGTACAACTACAGAGAACACGAAAGTCACGAAACCCGAAGACCTTCGACCCACGATCCCGATAAATACGAGTCCATACGTCAACCTCAACGTAACCGCACAAGCTGACGTACAACACATTGCCTCATTGGTTCTCAATGAAGACGGTCGGGGTCATTTGAAACACACACCATGTAGCCCTTCTTGATGCTATCCAAACGAATTCAGCTGTTCTTTGTATATCTCCACCAAAAAATTCAATTGGAAATCCTAAAGTGCTTTACCACATTTGCATTTCAGGCTTGTGACACTTAAGTAATCTTCAAGATTCGTAGGGTTCAACAGACACCATAGAAGTCAAAACCAAATTACATGTTTTGAGAGTAGCAAATCCGAATTAATATAAAAAGTTTGCAACTCATTGTGAACTGCAGGTTCAATTCTTTTTGCACAGTAACTAACCGCAGCCGACTTCCTAACTCTATAATAGACCGACCAAACGTATCAAAACTGGCTTACTCTGTACGTACCACCTATAGTGCCCTACCCGACAGCTTGTACGCAGCAGTTAATTACTAATTAGGAAAAGCAAGCTCGTATTTTATCTCGAACCGGCCATCGCCACCCAAAACAATATTTGTCTTTGATTACCTTTTATGGTGTTTGCAGTGCGAGGCAAATAGCTGCTAGCATACGACAAGCCAACCCCATCCCACGCCATCGAGTCAACCAACGAACCGGCGTACGTGATGGTTAACGTACTGCGTAAACCCAACTACGAACTCTTCTCAACATTCCTCTCTCCCTCTCTCGGGCTTAACTTTCCCTATCTACGCTTGTTACCCTCGTTGGATAAGAGTTCAATTTGTCTTTATAGACATTAGACTACGAAATCCCACCATCAACTTCTTTTCCTGTGTAACTATCGTAAACAAGACAACTCTCGCTTTTAACAATAAATTACATACAAGAATCAAGCCGGAAAAATCTCGCCTTAACAGCTCAAAATGTTTGTGAGATTAAAAAGACTAAAAGACTTTTTGCTTCCTCATAGACGAAATTCTGTTTTTTTTTTTTAATTGTTTACAACATAAACAGAGTGATATTCTGCGATGATTGGTACATAGTTTCGTCGCCCTTTATCAAGTGCTTCAGGTTTTAGAAATTTTTTTTTTAAATAATGGCTGCAACGTCAAAACTTGCAAATAATTTCCTGATCACGTACTATTGATCAATTTTGATTGCCCCATAGCGAAATGTATGTACAAGGTTCTATTTTATAGCCTTCTTTTCGATATACAATTTTTAAATATTTCAATCATATTATTGATTCGGGCGTTCGAATGCTTCTATTCAAAACATTTATATTTACACAATATAGCATTTTCGCATTCTTCAATATTTTATAATGAACGTTTCCTGAGTTTTGAATTTCAGCACGATACGCGGAGCTGCTCTTTAATTATAATAGTGGAAGGAAATCGATACATTTTTAGAAAAAATAATAATAATAATAATAATAACAACAATCTATTGGAAACCCATTCCTCGATTCTGGAAAAATGTAATACCAACCAACTTTGGTTGGTATTAAATTGGTGAAATTGGCTCAATTTAGCGTCTTCACGTTATTTTCCATTTAAAAATATTCTAACTAAACAATTTTTAACAAGACAACCAATTTGAATTCCAACTTTTGCATTTCCACGCATTTTACGATTCAAGTAATTTTTTAATTTTCAGCAATCCCTCAACATTTCGATCCACAATAGTTTTTGTTACTTGTTCAGAACTACCATCCTGAAATCTTATATCCGGTAAATTCATCAGAGGCTTTTGGATATCGGAGATAAGCGTCGACCCGCGTGGCAAACATTGTACGCTGTACAGTAACGTGCGCGTAGGGTCGACACGCACCTGCAACACACCGCGGGCTCCCGCATATATCCGAAGGTTTCGTCTGTTGAAATTCAACGTCGCGAGAGACAGATTTAACGCGATGCTGGTGTACACCGAGAGCGAGAGAAAGACAGAAGTGGTTGAGTGCACGAGTAAGAGAGGCGGATTTCAGAATTGAGGATAGGAGAGAGGACTGTGCAGCAGCAGCAGCAGCAGCAGCAGCAGCACAATGCCGGTTCGCACCCCTATCACCGTCAAGCTGTCGACGTCACTGATAGCGGCCAATGTGCTAAACGCATTGGAATCCATTTGAGAGTTTTCATCTCTCACACTGCGTGCTTTCACCTACATCATTCTCTTCCGTTCTCTTGATATCCATCACGGATATACATCGCTTCCTCCCCATCTCTATATACATTAATATTTTTTCGTATCGTACGCATGCTAAACACTAATAAAGCCGGGATTTATTAATTAAATTCCTTTTATCATAAGCACTATTTATTTAATTACTTTTGGCAGTATTGTCAGCTGAAAAATACAGTAAACAAAAATTATGTTGCTGTGTATTTGTATTAACGATGTCTGGCCAACTCTACTCGGATGCTATCGAATGTTAAATTTGTATTTCGATGAATAAAGCTCTTTTGGTAAAATGTCGATATTTGTGAAATATCGGAGCTGATTTCGTTATTAATCCATCAGCGAATCTAGTTCAGATGAATTGTGATTCTTTTCCTTTTTTTTTTAGATAAGGTTCTCATTTTTTTTTTATATTCTTTGGGTATATTGGAAATATATTTGTAATATATTTATTTATTTCTGAAGAAATTTATCACTTTCTTTCGACTCTGTCTGATGGATTACATAATTTTCTACTGTTTCGTACCACTCTCTCTGTGATTCTTTTTTTTGTACAGATTTCTTAATCTAACCTTTCCGGAAATGCTGTATTTTTTTAGGTACCCGAATTTCAAAAACTGCGAGTCAAAGATGAATTATGATGAAAGTTGTGGTTTAAAAAAAATTGTGTAATAAATATTACAGTTGCTGTTTTTTTTTTACTTACTTTTTAGGTATGAATAATCCATCACCAAAACTTCAAACGCGTTTTTCTCTAAACTACGTTTTTCAACCTGGTTGATAACATATTAAAAAAAAATAAAAAAAATCTATCTTTTAATCGTTCGAAAAGCCAGTTTCTGCCTCACCTCGTAGGGATATTTTTATAAAAGATCCCCTACTATTTTTTTTTTTTTACCCAAACAATAAAAATTATCTATGAAATCTGAAAAAAAAAAAATTTGCTAGCCCGCCATTTTCTTTTTTTTTTATAAATCGATTTTTCCCCGAACTAGTAATGTAACCCTAAATGTCTAGTTTCTAAATATATTTTTATTTTTTTTTTTTCAGATTAACGAGCAACAATTTCGGCAAAGTGCACTCCGGAAGGGTTCACCGCAAACAGTGCTGTAGATCAGAGCAAAAAAAAAATATTTATACACTCTTCTGCATGTTCATCGTTTGGTTAAAAAAATCGAAAAACACACCCTCGTCCCACGAGTCACGGTGCCTTAAATGTGTCACTTACCGTATGAGGGGACCAGTGATGAGGCCATGTCCTCGTCTCGTGGCTTCCAGCGGCGCTGGGCTGGCTAGCGAGGAACACGACGCGTCTATCAGTACTTCCCGTTCCGGTGCCAGTGGTGGCAAGTAAGGCGGCTCTCGCTCTCGATCCACCGACGCTCAGCGTCGGCGATGTGTCCATTTTTTTTTTTATCTAAACAGCACCAACAACAACAAAAATCCAAATAATAAGACTACCTTATATCGATTAATCGTACATCGCAATATAACTTTCGATTTCAGCGAAATTCTGTAGCAGCGCGTGGTAGTGGTGCAATTAAAAAGAAAAAGAAAAGAAAAAAATGGAATTAAAACAAAAAAGAAGAAACAAAAAAAAAAGGGGCACGAAAGCTTGGAGAATAAAGAGACCCAGCCGCATGCCCGGAACATACGAGAGACCAAAAACTGCTACTCGTTAACGCGATACTCACCCCTTAATTAAATCCCGACGCATCCGCGCACCGAAATTACTTCGACGTCCACCCGTCAATTAAAAACTATCGCCAGCCTTGATTTCTTCGTCTATCGTGGCGCTCTAACTCGTTCTCCTTGCTTCGCAGTATAGAACAATTTTTTTTTGTTTTTTTTATTTTTTATTTTTTTCGAATTCCTAGCGGAATTCGCTCTCGTCGATATTTAACTCGATTATTATTTTATATTTCTATTCAAACATCGTCGCGTTACGAATTGCCGATATACTTTTAAATAACGTGAAGCGATTCAATGCGGGACCAACTAGATTGCAATTTTTATATTTACACTATCGTTCGTTTGCGTTAGTTTCGACACATTTTTCATTAAATAATATTGTTTATCTTTAATATTAGACGATATGCCTCGTTGTGTTCTCTGAGTTGACGGAAATTGCACGTTTTATTTTCCAGACTTTCTTTTTCGAAAATTAAGTCTGTTAATAATTTATAAGCTTTACACAAAATTTCACTGATATCACTACTGTGTTGTAACTTTTGTTTAAAGCGCGTTTTGCGATTATTGAAGAAAAAAATAAAAACTCAGTGTTTATTTATTTTCTTTAAATCTATTCACACGTACATTCATTCGTGAACAATCGCTAGTGGCAATCCAATTTTTGTCATCCTAGAAACAATGCCCACATAATTCTCCAATTAATTATCGATGGTAGAGATTTCAATGACGAATATTTCTCCTCTTCTTCCCCCGTCTTTCTCTTATCGAGTATCGATGACTTTTGTCACTCGCACAGCTCTCGAAAAGTCTGTTCATCTTCAGTCACGCCTCCTTTCGTTAATCATATTATCCAAGACATAGAGACTTTAGCCCCGAACTCAATAGCAACGGGATCGAATTATTGACGATCGATTCGTGCATCGCGTGAACGAAAATACGTTACTTGTACTCTATTCCTCGTGCATCGTGTGAATCAGAATTCCACAGTAATTCAACAGATTATCTGACGTTATTTTATTAATTCGTGGCCTTAATAATTGCCGATTGTCGGGAGTCGTTAAACTATCGTTATCCATTCTGCGTTTCCCTCTCACGAATGTATCTTCGGAAATAGTGTTTAATTGGCATCGGATTAATTCCTTGGAACAACTCGAAGCTCTCAGTCTCGGTGATTTAGTGGATAGATTTTATAGTCGCTCGTCAATTTTCTTCCTTTTTTCTTTCTTTCTTTTCTTTTTTTTTTTTTGTGTTTTTTTTTTTTTGTACAAAACAATTCCGTACGACAAGCAAGACGAAGCGTTAAAGCAAAAGCGTGGGAATTTGGGGGTTGTGCAAAAAAGATCGGTAGGAAATAGTCAGAGCCTAGCGCCGCGTACGGAGACGCGCACGACACTGAACACCGGGAAGGCTTGCTCGAGTTGTACTCGAGCTCTCGCGGGTTCGCGGGCTCACGTGGTAAATCCTTGCGCATGCGACGATCCTACCTACGGCGTGTTTCACCCCTCGAGGCTTTTCCCCTCTTTCACCCTCTCTCTCTCTCTCTCTCTCGTTCGCGACCGTTCAACCCCCGTCATTTTCCAACCCCGTTTTCCTCCGCACATTCGTCCTCGCCTACGTCTCCACCGCCCTCACTCACCTCCCTCAATCGCCTCAATCTCCATCTCACCTCGCTCAATCTCTCGCACAGCGTTTCGGCTTAACCCAACCAAGTATAAGGACTGCCGGCTTTCTTTTCGTCTGTTATTTTTTCTCTCTCCTCCTTCACGTCATCACTCGTCACTTTGTTCCTCTTCTTCTATTCCTTTTAACTTTTTCCTTCGTATTCCAAGGATCTCGGTTTGACCATTCGCAGATTCTCTCATTTTACGTCGATTTGATTCTTGTCTATTGGCTCTCGAATCTGTTAATCGAAAAGCACGGCTTCGCTGATCTACTGATTGTACTTCGATGTTGTTGGAAACTTTGTTTTCGTGAAATTTTCATGCTAGGATACTTAGAGAGGTTTGAAAAATCGAGTAAAGTGGTTTACAAAAAAAAGTGTGTGTGTGTGTGTGTTTGTATAGCGAATTTTTATTTGAAGATCTTTTGCAGGAAATGTGCCCTCTTTTGTAGTAAATTTTTCCCTGCGAAGTACTTTTTTTTTTACGGAATTTTCTTGATACTTCTGGGAATGATTTTCGAATGGAAATTTCTGTACTGAGATCGGACAGAATCTTCGTACGGAGGGAATTGTTCTTGCAAAACCAATTTGGTCCATCGGTGCAACCTGAATTCTACGACAAGTATAAAATAACAAAAAATATAGCTACAGAAATGTTGCAGTTCTTGTGCTTGCGCTGTAGTAGTTTTTAGAGTTTCAAAAGTTTTTATATGTGCAGCACCATTTAATTTTCATGATTTTATTAGGTGACTCCCCTTAAGAATATTTCCTTGTGAATAAAATTACATTTTTTAAATTATCGATGAAATTTGAAGTCTGACGACTATCAAATCAAACCAGAAGAATCATTTTGGCATCTGCTTAAAATATCCAAAAGCAATAATTGACCGTAGACTGTTCGATGTCACCACTTTGCGTTAGTGCAGTTCTGGGTCCCTTTATAATTCTTGTAAAGAGGCAAAAAAAAAAAAAAAAAAAACCAAGAAACAGCAAGAAAAGGGGCTGTATAGCTGGTCGAGACAATCCGGCTGTAAAATAGGACCGAATTCTCGTAGAAGAGAGGAGAGAAAATGGCGAACTAGCCTTCTATACTCCTTGACTGTGGTCGTTCAGACAAAGAGGAACAATGAACCTGCATCGGAGGATTGGAATTGCAAAATGCGCAAAGCATCGAAGCAGCTTCACTCCTCGACGTTCCACGTTCCCTCGAATTTCCAATGCCAAGCTGGCCGTAATCATTGCTTTCTCTGTGTATATGCTGCTACTAATACTTCCTCTTGTATCTACCGCACTGATCTAGTAAAAATCACCACATATCTGAGAAAAAATGGTGTATTCATTTGCGTAGTATGGATCTGAGTGTAATTATCATAATCTAACAACTACTTATAGATTGCGTACATCACGTCTCGGCGCGACCGCTTTGGCGCCAGCGTCGTGGTTCCAGAAATTTTGGTGCCAGGTCGTTCCGACGCGACCGTTTTGGCGCCAGTATCGCGACCCCAGAAGTTTTTGCGCCAGGACGTTCCGGCGCGACCGTTTTGGCGCCAGCGTCGCGGTTCAAGAAGTTTTCGCGCCAGGACGTTCCGGCGCGACCGTTTTGGCGCCAGCGTCGCGGTTCAAGAAATTTTCGCGCCAGGACGTATCGGCGCGACCGCTTCGGTCCGACCGTTTTTCAAAGTAGAAAGAAGAGAACCTAGTCTAACTGAACCTAATGCAACGCAATGCAACCTAACCTAACCTAGCCTAAAGAAGTGAGACCGAAACGGCAATACTGAAACATCCGGCTCCTCTTTAATTATTCTCCTTTTCTACATATTCTTCTTTCATACACCCTGTCTGTTTTCACGCCTTCACAACTGGTTCATGATGATGCCACCAAGAAGGGTTACTCTGTCTCCAACCCTTTCTACCCACTTATCGTCTTCTCCCGCCTGTTCTTCGACACCGTCGACAGACCGGAAACACTTTTGAAGAATCGCCGGATGTCTAGCGTCTCTCGGCTGCAACGAAGAGCTTCTTGCACCACTGCTGCCGGCGATTCGCATATACCTTTAGACAATCATCCAACCAGCACCCTTTCGCTTTCTAGAGGGAATCAGGATTGCCTTCACATTTGAGTGCCATCGCCATGACAAAGTATCTTAAATTTATAGAGAACTATGGCAGACTGTGAAAGCGGACGATTTCGTCCATCAGTATCTTACAAAAAAAAATGTCAACTAGTCGAGGACAATGTGAAATGTATCGAGTTTTTCTTTTTAGTAGGCGTTTTTTTCTCAGCTTTAAGGCAAATAAATTGCGTAAATAAATTTATATTAATTCAAGCCTTTTTATATAATAACTTAGGGCTTATTCAATTTTCGTTGCATGCGAGATTCCTATACAATTACACTATGTTAAATAATGTTGACTTCATAACTGATAACAATTATTGAAATCACAACTCGGGCTTCACTGTGTGACTGCTTTATTTTAATTAATGTTGTTAAATAATAAATTAATAAATGGAAGCATCTTGAAAATTCGTAGTTAAAAGTAAAAAAGAATTCAGCTCAGGCACATGGTAACCTTCGAAAAATCGATATTGCACCGAGTATGCAGGAGAGTTAACACGGGGGTTGCTACAGTCGGAACGCATTGCGCTAGTCTCATCGCTTGACGAATGTACTGCAATTTTCACACCGACAATTTTCAGGCTACCTGCCTCCTGTCTGCATCAACCCTCGTATGCATGTTACCGGTGTACTTCACTTCACTTTCTGCACCGCTACACTCTTCATCAAGTCCGTAAAGTGTTAACTGTACAAAGTCTGAATAGTTATTATCATACGTAACATTGTATTTATCATTTGATACGAAAAACAAACGAGATTTCATGAAAAAAAAATTGACAGTTTCGTTTCCTTGTAGAGGAATCTTTGTTTTCATAGATTTTTTATCCGAGACTCTATCATGAAAATATTCCAATATATTGCAACTCTTTTATTTTTTCAAATTTAATTCTAATTGCTTCTCTCGTTAAAATTTTATTGGTTTCAATATTTTTTTTTTTTTATTGCAAAATAACGGAAATGTAAAATCAGATAATTGAATGATAAAAATCGTTCCATTTATCAGTTTGATCAACGAAATTATTGCTGATGAATGAAAATGAGTTGTGATCAATGGAAATCGAAGCATGAAAAATATAGGTGAAAATGACAAATGAGGACAACCAGGAAGATAGGGAAGTGAAATATTTTATTCGGGATATAGCAAGCGATTAAAAAAAGAAAAAAAAAAAGAGAGATTGAAAACTCGGAAATTAAAAGCTCAACCTAAGAGATCAAGAGTTCCTTCTTTATTGTGTGTCTGCATGTGTCTATTTTCATTTCAGTTTACTCTGGTGGTCCCACTTTTTATCATCATTTTTTTGCCAGCTTTTTTCCATTTTTTCCTCTCTCTCTCTCTCTTTCTCTCTCCCTATCTATCTGTAGAAATGGCGTTTGGCCATGGCAGCTAGAAGGCGCCGCATACTTTCACGCCGTGAAGCTACGCTAGTATTCCACCGGCCCCCGGGTTCCGTCGTAGCCGCATTCTCATTCTGATTTTTCTTTTAGCTAGGTTTCTTTGGAGCTCATACCTCGATTGAAGCCCCGTGCCTTTATGACTTGGCGCCATCAGCCCTTTATATTATCTGCCGCTCTATTATTATGCGTGCATCGATGCTTACGACCGGCGAATGAGGTTGCCTTCGAGGTGTCTGTGAATATCTGCTACGTCATAAAACTATGTGTGATTATTTTTTTTTTATAGATAACATTCAAATGTACATTTTTATTTTTTTTTTTAAATGAAAGAATATTGATGTTTCTGATACAAAATTATTGTGAAAAATAGCGAAGGTATTGAGACTTTTTTTAATGAACACTTTCTCTTGAATATTTATGATGAATAATTCTCCATTGAGCACTTGAATAAATGACTTTTTTCTTAGACTCCAATCAAGTGTCGATTGTGGCCTTTTTTTTTTTACTTCTCATCTCTTTCAGGAGTCTTCATTTCTGTGACCATTTTTTTATTTCACTTTTCAGCATAGCAAAACTACGTTTCGACGCAATCTCGAAATTATTATTATTAATTAAATGCTGGATGGCAGATAAACAGACAAAAAATATCGAAGCAGAGAGAGAAAGAGTGACAAAGTGACAGAGCGGGTCTCGAAGGATAGCAGCGAGCGTGGGGAAAATGAGGATGGACGGAGAAAATCTCGTGCATATCTCGTGAATGGGAGAAAGTTGAAACATCGGAAAGGCTTATGCGCGCAGCGCGGTAGCTCTGTACGTACTCACCTATCGCAGCCGGTACACTCGCATATTTTAAGCCGACCATTTTTCAGCATTTGTGCACGCTATACGTCCCCGTCGGATGCCAGCCAAAATTTGCATGAGCCAAACGATTCGAGGCCTTGTTCTACTATAAAACTACCTACCCTCTTGCCGCGCCATATCGCCATCTACCTTCTACAATTCTACAATTGCTACATTGGTCTGCTCAAGTGAATAGCGCGTGCGCAAGTCTCTGCGAGATAACAAAATCAAGTGAATGGCTAAAGCGTCATATTTCCTTTTTTTCGCTTTATAAATTTCTTTGTTCATTTTATAAATTTCGCGTATATTGGGCTAGATCTACATCAATATGGATGTTGACTCGGGACAGACTAAATAAAATATGCACATCCTCCGGAATAGTGGAGATTTAAACAACTCGGGCTTTACATATTGTCAATTTTTTATTCAAATAAATGAACTGTTATTCTATGGGAATTGACAAAAAGCGTGCAAAAGCAGAACCTTGCATTAAAGGGCTAGAGCTGTAAACACATGTACAGTTTTTAAATTGCGTTGGTTCATTAATTGATTATTACATTTTTAATCATTAATAGATTTTTCACGGAGCTTCAAAGATTTATTTTGCAACTTTTCAATCACATTATTTCAAACACACATTTTTCAACAACTAAAATAGGATCGTAAAGTAAGTAAATAATAATTTAAAGTACACGATAAAAGCTGAAAAAATGCAGAGATAAAGAAGAAACGTAATGCATGTACTTTCTGCAAATATCGGCTAACGTTATAGTCTCAAAAAATGTCGGAACATCCGAGTTTTGGGAAAGGTTATGTGATCGCTGCTATTCTACCATTCTCTTTGATGTTCCACGTGAGGAATATACGTTCCAATATTATCTCCCGCGGAACGAAATGTGAAACGAATATGCACGGTTACATGTGGTGTATGCGAGTTGCATTCGTCTGCTGGGGTTTGAGACGTTGGAGAGTGATACTCACCTAATCCTAATGCACCCCGTCCGTCGTCTTATTTATGCAGCACGCAGCCGAGGAGCGTTTCACACCGCAACCCTGAAGACCTTAACGGCTTTCAATTTCCGTTAGCCATCAATATTATTTAGTTTAGTTTGGGAAGCAAGCTTCTCGGTGTCCTCTCCTTCGAAGCTGGTGGACCCCCGGCCCGTGTACCACTACTACCACCCTGACAAACCCCGATCCACACTTCCGGGCGCCCCCTCACCCGCCCTCAACACCGCCGTCTCTTCTTCAGGGTCTCAGTTCCTCGTCCTCCACTTCCGTACGCTTCTCACGCTTCCACCAAGGAAATTACTTGTCCTCCTCTTCTCACCCTCCCCAACTTCTGTTACCCCATCGTCCATTCTCCCTCTTGCGCCCATCGCATACACATCCGTGCAAAACTAACATCCGTGAGACGAAGCTTCCTTTTTGCCATTTCGAACTTGAAGCAACCCCCTTCGCAACATATTCATACCTTGGATTGAGAGACGCGCCTACTTGACAATGTTTTTCCTTCCCTCATTTTCGGATTTCCGATCATTTCTTTAAACACGTCAAAACTCTGGGGCATTTCTACTACCTTCAGCTTTTAGTTCACCTCCTCCTTAATCGTCGGCACCACGCCCTTGAGAATTATCAATATTATTCTGTCACACTACTTATATGCATTTCGTAGCTTTTTATTGCCAATTTTACTTCTTTTTTTATTTTACAGTTAACGAGAAACGAAGGCTGGTAGCAGCGAAGAGGAACAAAAAAAAAAGTGAATCGAGAGAGAAAGGAAAATAGGAATGGAGGGGAAAAAAAACTGACATTTGAGCATCGATACCGGAGTATCGAAACACCAAGGTATTTCGAGTGTATCGATTGATGAAACGAGACGGAGGGATAGATAGGCAGGAGACAGGATAGAGAGTTGGAGTTTGGAAGAGGAAGCTGGTGGGGAGAGGGAAAAAGAGAGAAATTGGGACGTGTGTGTCAACGGCACGAGGCGATCGGGGACATCCGTCGGATGTGTCCGGGATCGTGCATATATAAATAAAGTCTCTCGTGAATTCAGTCTGGGAACTATTTAGAGTTGTGTGCTATTGTGTCACGATTTTACTGGGAACAAACGCACGAAGGATGAGCTTGGAGCTTGTATAGGTGGAGAGAAGTGGAAGGGTGAGGCAGGAAAATAGCAAATCGAGGGTAGGAGGTGAACCCCCGATGCCGATGATACCATCGGAGTCTCGTAGAAGTGCAGTAGTGGTGACCCATTCGATAAAGGTCAACCCAACAGGGCCTTCGGGCGTTTTCCGAATACTCAATATGTCTGTATATGGTGGTCTCTCTTTGGGCTACGCGGTTATTGTTAATATAGTAGAGAGGTCAGTGGGACCGTTACGTTCTTAGCAGTATTCAATTAGGCAGTATATTCAAATCAATTGATATTGGAGTTTGGACACTGTAGGTCTCGATGCAGATGCACTTCTGACCGCGTCCGCAGCCTCAAATGGAATTACAAAGCAATTCTGTCGTATTCACCGTTGTAATCGACGTATCCAACAATCCTGTGGATTCAGTTTCACCGTTTCTGATAGTAACTACTGTTACATATGCTGCTTTGATTCTTCGTGACGAAAAAATAAGGATTTATTGAGACACGGATCATAGATTCCTGCAGATTCGTCGAAGCCTCTTTGTTAATCTTGAACTTTCGAGGGGGCCGAAATTCGCTTGGAAATTCGAGAAGTAATCTTGGAATGATTGGAAATTTTGGAATTTTGGATAATCTCGGTATTCTGTGTGCTCTGGATAATCCGAGAATTCGGGATAATCCAAGGTTTCAAGGGTAAATCTTCAATTTTCCATACCCGAATGATGTCGGTAGCTGCGATATATTCTCATAATTTTAAGTGTCTAGCATTATAAGGATACGACGTTTTTGTAAATCAGGAATTGGAATTGACAAAGCAACCTGTAAAGCCCATTTATTAGACGCAGTATTTGTTTTTTTTCGACTTCTCGTGAAAACTTATCCACGCTTTCACTAAGAACAATGATAACGGCCGATAAAAAAAAAGGTCTGATTGGAAGAAACCAGTATCGACTGCTCTCCTTGATCTAGAAACAGAAGGTACGCTAAAACGGAAGATAGGCTGAGAAGAGCAAAAAGGAAAATATATACCAGAAAAAAGAGCGAGAGAGTGAGAAGATGAAGTGTGGCCTGCGTGTTCTTCGGGCAGATTTTAGTTACTCATGGCTCGGGGAACTGAGAACTGCGCAGAGAATACCGCGTACCCGCGCGCTCTGTATTCCCAGATACTTGCTCAGACCGATAGTCGGAGGACAATGCCGTACTTTGTGGCGTCGTGATTAAAGCAAGCAAGAGGACGGTGGGGGGGGGAGGGGGTTGCAGAGCCTTGCTGGACGGGCCACAGAACACACAGACCCCCTCCCCCCTCCGTTACCTTGGCTGTTTTCTCACACTCCATTTCGGAATCCCCGCCACGGGAAAAGCTCTGCTCTTTCTGTTTCACGCAGACGTATATATACACAATGCTTCTTCGGGATAAGGATGCCGAATCCCGAAGAGAGAGGGTGCAGAGGGATTTTTTTTTCGAAGATCCAGCGAGAAAATAGCCAAGTTAAAGGAATCCAGCCAACGTTTCATGTTGTAGGAACTCTTCGGTATCGGCAAGCAGTATGCCGTAGACATATATAGATGAAGAAGGAGAAAAGAAGTAGAAAAGAATGAAAAAAAAAAAAAAAAAAAAGACTAACGTGTGGCCAACAGAGTGTGCGAGACCCTCTCCACTACTAACAGAGAGACGGAGTTTCGAGTTCTTTTCATTACCAGCAGAGAGCGAGCTCACCTCCGACAACAATGCCAACAGCTAACCACCTATCTCTATGGCTCCTCTGTTTTCTCTCACTCGACGTTCATTCCACAAACCCTTCTTTTCTTGACTGGGCTACAAACAGGCAACAGTCACAAGACTAGAGGCTCGCGTACACCAGTTGGCTTGCAAAAAAAATGTCACGTTGTAATCATTTTTAGCTCCTTTTATCTCCTTTCATCTTTTTTCACCCTCATGACTGAATTGAGTCGGTTCGGACTTGTCGGGAAGCGTTTAGGCAAAATTCGTCTTAGGCAAAAACGTCTTCATCTCATACACACACCTTGCACATTGAAATCGCAAGCAACAATTCTTAACCTTGTTGAATCAATTCCGATTGATAAAACTGGACATCAATTGAGCGACCGCTTAAAATAGTTTGTTATTTTTGCACGGTGTATTTTGAGACGTAGGTCTAACATTCACTTCAGTAATCAGAACCCCAGGGTAAAAAAAATTATTTCCAATTTATTCCAGTCTGTTTTCCATTTATTTTTTTTGTTTTTTTTTTTGGCAAGGTTTGTCGCGAGTACCAAAAAACAATGCAGTTTATAAAGAATGGTCGTGTAATTCATAATATGCTCTAGCATTCTGCACTTGATGTATTTACTGGTACAGGTGTCTGTACTTTTTGTCTCGCTTCGCACTGGTATCTTGTGAACTGTTGTACCATTTTAATAGAGACTTCCGATGCGAGAGCTACCAACCTCTGTCGGAGTGTGGTATCATGTCTCGGAAATGGAGTGTCCGAGCGGGACCGAGTGTCGAGTGTGCAGTGCAGATATCGTGTAAGTTGGACTTAAACTCGGGGCGTTTCCGCCTGGTATGCTCCTGTAACTATATAGCAAGAGAGTGTGCAGCATATACTCGTTTTCCTTCCCACACAAGTAGCAGTGAGAGCTTTGTCGGCTTCGAGACGCGACGACGATAGCGTAGTAGAGACGACGTATCCGTGGAGAAGAGAGAGAAAGAGAGAGAGAGAGGTCTTCCGTCGAGACTATGGAAGGGGGGAGGATGGTTCTTTCTTCGCCACTCTTTTGGGGTTTTAAGAGGATCCTCGGGGAAGCTCGTAGCGAACGGCAAGCTCTCTTTTACGATGGATGTCGTTAGACTCTCTGCGGTGGAGCGGTCGCAACCGGTATATCCAATCGGGTGTCCGGTAAAGCAATGGGATTTTTGTGGCAATCTTATAACCGGCGTTCCTTTACACTGACAGCAGAACGACTATCCACTATTGATCAACATCAATGTACCCGATATTGTATTTTGTAATTCATTAGGTTTTCCAATAAATCCTCGGGGAACCAAGGCAGCGAGTAAACATGTTAGGTCGTGCCCCGCAACCAGCGGTTCGATAGGTATGATAGGGTGAATGCACTTGTTTTGAGAAGCAATCGCATCACTTGATTAATAAAGTGATGTCTGAAATGAGTAAAAATACTCTTGACGTATAACTAATAATGGACATTGGATTCCAACTCAAAATATATAATGCACGTAGTACCTGATTATTTTGGCTGAGGCGCACTGCACTCTCCCGACACCACCGGATTCCGATTTTTAGATGTCCCCTTAATAGACTTCACTGGGCTAGAATTATTTCAAGTACCTCATAAACACTGTCCCAGGCCTGTGAGTGTATGTAAGAGTGTCTGCAAGAGCGTCTGTTTGAGACTCTGTGCAGGTCTGTGAGTCTATTATATCGTAGATGAGTAACGGTCGCTGTTGTCGTGATTCCCATTGGCTACCGCGCTCGTAAACAGTACAGACTTGATGTTTATACACCTACTAAAGTATATGAAACCGGTGAAAAACAGACGATTGATTATCCGCAGTCGGAAGGTTTGACTCGTGTCAGTAAACGAGCTGACATTATCGCAATGTCCTTTCGTGGCTATCTTCGTGAATCAATTTAATAGACAGTAGATAATCACGGTACGATCATCATTCAGGACGTTCATTAGGTTATCGTGTTCGTAACGCGGCACGATTCAATCATGCGCTATCTCATACACCATCTACATACGGATAGGGGAACAATAATGGGGAGGGAAACGCGGAGAGATGAGCCAGTGGCAGAATGTCCAGCTTTCACGATCGCGACCAAGCTAGTTATATTGGTGTGTGCGTTATACAACACGTCGAACCTGTATCGTATGCGAGGGTTTGGCCGAGACTAGCGGTCTCCCTCCACCTCTTCTGCTTCCTGATATGCTACGTATGATACACCGTTAGAACATGTATCCAGTGTGCTTGTCTCGTGTGTTCGATGCTCATGACTCTCGTGCCAATGAACCACTCGCTTAGTTAGCTCTTCTACATCAGGATTCAAATTTACCATCCCATGCTGAAGTATTTTAACAAATCTTATTAGTATCATTCTAATTATGGAAGGGTTGACATTTATTTTGGAAACAGTGTCGCCTACTTTAGAATCGAGCGGTGTTGTAAGTTTGCTAAGCAACGCCACTTTGATAAAATAAAAAATGAATGAAAGATCCAATTATCAAATATTTTGAAGGCTACATTGGACACACCACTTCATCTACAAAATGACTATTTAACATCAGTTTCGTGGTAACTAACGATCAATCATTGTGCCAGCAGTGTGTTCACCGCAGTATGCACTTAAAACTCAAGATGGTTTCTTAACCATCTTGAGTTTTAAGAACAGATAAAGCCACATTGAAATAGCAATTGTGTACGGATTTTCTGAAATCGATATCGGAACGAGAGACCCAGGACGGTCGGTATCATTTCTTGTAAGGAGTTTGCAGGCTAAGACGGAGGAACGGGTATTATTCACGAGAAAATTTCTATATCGAAACCCGCGTTGAGAAACGATCGTGAGGACAATGAGGGAATTTCTCGATCGCAATATCGGCGAGCTTTCACCGCGAGCGCTCCCCCTCGTGGAGTCCCCCTCACCCCTCCCCCGCTCCAAAGATCCGCTCTTCCCCACCCGTTCCACTTCAACCGTATAGTTCTCGTTTGGATAAAAGCTCTTTGGGGATCCGGGGACTTTGGATTCCAGTCTGGATTCAATTTAAGATAGTACCTTATGGTCTAATCCTACTTGTTAGATATTTGTAGGTAGACAAGCATTGCTGAGACCAATGCTTAATTTTCCTCTCGGCAATATATAACTGTTGTAGATGTATTTGAGAATGCTGATTATTGAATTCGTTTGTCATAGAATGTATACGACCAGTGAAGAATTCGATCCACTCTACGTTGAGAATTGACTAATTTCCGCAATACAAGTGAGTTTGCTCATATTTATTTGTAATCTGCATGGTGAGATTGCCTCTTTCCGCAGGATATTGGGTGAGGACAGAACTCTGTCATTTCCGGTAAAACGCTAATTGGCAAAGATGGCCGACACGTATTCCCACGTAGTAGTTCGTCTGCAGAGCGACATGTAATTTAATTTTCCGCACTAGCCATCTCATCCATTTCACTCCGAGTTTATTCTCTAACCGATGATGAGCCAGTCATATGATCGTATTTCGTGGATACATATATGCTCGTCGTTCGCATCTCTCCGCCACTTTGTCCGAATCGATTTACGTGCTTGCAACACATCTTGAACGCTACTAACACTAATTTATTCTGATCAATCATAGTAAGTGTGACGATGGACAGAAATATAACATATGTGTCTACTACGAATGTGTATATAGATATCGCCAGTTGGTGTTCTTGGCACAGCGACAGGAAATTGAGGAGGAAATTCAATGGTTTGTGACTTGCACTGAATTCTGATCACATATACCCTCGTCGTCTTCAACTAGTGATAAAAATTTCGGTTCGGATTGTAGTGCAGATATCATAAATTTATCAAACATCGTCCATAATAAATTCATTCGCATATGCACGTTGAGCATCGTGCGAATTAGAATTTGTATTTCTTAACACGTACTAATGCTTATCAGATTTCTCAATCCGGAACATCAAGAAACTTCGAATTTCCATTTGTATCTAAGGGATTTATTAGTAGTGGTGTTGTCCTTAGTCGAAGTCAATGATTTCTAATTTGAATTTAAAGAATCTAAAATTTTGCGATGATTACGCAAGCTCAAAAACTGTAATTGTCTTCACGGGGCGTCGGTCGTTGCTGGACAAAAACAAATGAGGTATTACTGCGACTACTAATTACAGAGCAGCACGTTCCTCGTTTTTGCGCAGTGATATCAATTGCCATTGTAAAAGACCATAACAGTTTCTGGGTAATCCGGGTATTCAGGGTAATCAGGGAATTCCGGATAATTCGGGAATTCTGGGTAACCAGAGAATCCTGGGTAATCATCAGGAAAATCCGAGTAATTGGAGAATTCCGGCTAATTACGGAATTCTGGGTAATCAAAGAATTCTGGATAATCCTAGATTGAAAAAACAAAAGTTGTCAATAAAATGAAAAAATGTTTTAACAATAATTCTTTTTTGCTTTAACCGAAAAAACCTCGTCCTCTCTGCTCGGTAATCTGCGGGACTCAACAATTTTCGATGATGAGATGAAATAACGATTGACGAAAGGAAACTGGATTATGATACCATTGGAAATTTGACGATGTGTATGGTTACCGCGCCCGCGGCGTACAGCCTAACTACACGCACATTTATGTCGACAGACCGTGAACACTCCCTGCGTATTCCACGTGAAATCCACGCCGTTTCTCGTTACCCCGAAGTAACGATCCACCCGTTATAATCGATTCGGCGTGATTTCGGTTAACTGACGTCATATGAAGTTTACAGGCGGTCCGACCCCGTGCAGAGAGAGGCATCCTCGCCTCTCATGCCGCCGACAATATAAACACCCGACAGCCAACGGTCTCGTAGCTTCCCTGACAAAACCCGACATCCCACACGCCATTCTCTTCGCCTCCACCCAAAACGATCACCGCTGGCACCTATTCTCACAGAGATTACGAAAACACCACTAACGGGATGTACGAAAAAAAGAAATCCGTTCTTCTGCTCTTACCCGCGAAAACAGCCTTTCAACTTCGTTTTACAGCAACCAATGTCAGATACACGCGCAGCAGTGATCATTTTTGTAATATCTCGTTATCAATTGTTATACGATAAGTGTGCAAATGGGATTTGTTTGTTGGAACGAAGGAGGGAATCCGGTGAATGCGTTGATCACTGTGTGACGAAAAAAAAGATGCACCGATGAGTTAGACGAAGATAGACATGAAATTTTGTTCGAATGGCGTGAAAATTAAACCCTTTACTTTAAATTTCGATGAAATCGTTCTTGAAGAATCTATACCGTTCCGTTAGATTTTTATCCCAATGATACTGAAATCGACGTAGAAAATCGTTTCGTTGTGTTTTCTGACCACCGATTTTCACATCCTTTTGCATTTGTTTCACTGCGTATCAACACAATCATCACGGACGCAAACAAAAAAATTGTACTGTAAAATATATATCGGCGTTACAGTCATTCCACTCTGTTTGCTGACGACCGGATTCCGCACCTTTCTCCACTCGCTTGATTGTGTTTCAACATCGCGAAGTGAATTACGAAAAGTAAACGGATTTGGATAAGTATAGCTGGAGAAAGCATCTAATTGCAAATAATAAGAACAACTTTTCTTTAGCGCTCGTGGAGCATTCAATGCAGAATGTTAAATCTTCCCGAAAGTCAAGGTGGAAAGTATGAATTTTTATTCCAAGCCTCCCTTTCGTCTATTTTTAACCCTAAATCCCTTGCACAGAAAGAAAAATGTCAAAAAAATTCGATAAATGTGAACCACTTCCGGTGAATAAAAAAAAAAGTAGAATAGAAACAATCCCAAAGAACCCTAAGAATTATTAGTTAACGAATACATTTAATCGAAAAAAAAAAAAAAAAAAGAATTTAACGTCGACTGAAGGTATCCCAGGACCAGTGCATCACGTCTGTAATAATAAGGATTGACATTAGTCAGAATGTAGGTCACCATGGACGCATAGTTGATATATATGCAGCGAGGTTTGTCGCATGCGAGTGCTTTTACGAATAATACTCGAGGGATGAGGATGTGGGAGGCGTCACGGCACGTTGGCATAGAGGGATAAAGGGTACGGGAGATATATAGCAGTGGTAGTAGGCTAGGTTTGTCGGGATGGGACGTAGGGTCCGGTGTTTTCGTACAAGCGTTCAGCGGTTTGTCGCACGGTACCTCGACGTTAACGGGTGCTCGGCTCGGATGCTGTAACGGGTGTCCCACTACTTGCTTCGACTGCGCTACTCGTTGTCCAGTTTCCCAGCTTATATATATATATATCCGCCTCTCTTATCCTATGTAGGCAAATGCCGTGTATGCATGTTGTAGATATATATATACACATATACATATATATATATATATATATATACATATATATTTGAGGGGATTTCTACTATATACATAGAGGGTAAACTCGCAATCGTGTGGTAGTATAGCGAAGTTTTAGTGGTAGTAGAGATTTTAGAGAAGTATGCGTGCGGCTACGCGTGTCGGAGGGTTGATTGCGTCCGGTCGAGATGATTGCTTTCCGCGTGGCTGTGCTCTCACACGAGGACTCACCACCGCGGAGCAACCCCGGTAGCAGCAACGAACCTCCTCCTCCTACTCCCTCTCCTTCTCTCTCTCTCTCCTTCACCTCTCCGCGTACACTCGCAAGCGGATTACACGGGTACGTACGTATATATGTAGGTATACGCGCGCACGCTTACCCGTCTCTCTCTCTCTCTCTCTCTCTGTTTCTCTCTCTCTCTCTGTACCCGCGTCGCTATGCTCTGCGGCCAGAGCGGACACCGTGCTACATGCTTCCAGAGAGCAGCCGACGGCAGAGACCAACCTACAACCGATTACCCAACACCCCATCGTGTATATACGTCGGTCCCGATGTTTCGATATTCCGATAGTTTATTCGTCTGGACCGATGAACCACCACCCCAACCCGGCCCGGCCCACCCTGCTAGCCCCGATCCACCCACAATCGACGGCGACCTCCGCGAAATCACTTCCATTTTAGTTAACGTTTCACCCTCTTCCCCGTACCGAAAATCGAGCAAGTATCGTTGCAACCCACCAACTCCGGCTTGATTATTGTTGGAGGATCTAGCATATATAGAAATGTCGGGATTTTAACGGATGTATGTGGACGCGTATGATTTGTGCACATCGGGTGACGATATTTGAAGTGTTTTTTCGTTGTTGTTGTTGTTGTTGTTTTCAAAAGTTGAACAACTGTGTACTGAAAAAAGGAAACGTTAATTTGAGAAGATTGGGTGAATAAAGTATTGTGAAATAATGAATAATAGTTCGCATACTATAGTTGAGAGATTTCCTGTACACAATGGCGAGCTAATTTCTCAATGATTAATTGGGTCGAAAATGTTGATATCAACGGTTTAGTGCTCCAATTCCGGGTCTCTCACAAATCTCGATGCATTCGCTTCTGGCGCATCCTTCGTTTTGTCATTCTTTACATCCTTATCCGTCCTTCCGCATCCCGAGCGCTAAGTACCTTGGGAGAGAGAGCAGACGGAAGAGACTAAACACGCCGGATTACGGATTAGGATCAATTTCGAGTAGTTCATGGATATGCAATGTCTTACCTTAGACATGAAGCCCGCGTCAGACTGTACGCTATTTCCCTAGCATGTATATGTATTCATAGCGCTGTATGTATGTAGCTCCGTGTAGTTGATGCATATGTATAGGAAACAACGGCTCCTTTACAAGTACGAGGAGGAACTGTATAACAATGCCTCTGTCACCTCTCGCTTATCCACGAAAAAGTAGATACAGTTGTCCTAGTCATTTTTACATTATTCCAATTCATCATAATACAACATAAACTAAAACCATGTTATTCCATAAATTAAAAAAAAAAAAAAAAAAGCTTCTTCCACGAGCAGCAAACTTCTAATCGACGATTGTATATTGAAATATGTTCTAAATTTACATAGCATTTTTAACAGTTACCTATCGAACAAGGATATTAGATTTTTGGAACATCCGATCAATTTCACCTCACCACCCCTCCCTCCCTTAAATCACCTGCATTGCCCGATATATCTGCTTCCCTCGACATCACTTCACAATTCATCCTACAGGACAATCCCGAAGAAGTCATATCGCAGTGTGTAGGTTTCTCTTGAGTAATTGCTGGAAAATTGCCACCGGTAAGTGACGAAGAGCGGGGTTAGCATAGCAAGAGGGGCGCGCTCGAGAATGGGGAAAACTAGCCCGTGCCAGGAGCTCGCCATACAGCCGAATGAACGAGGGAAGGAAAGAAGAAAAAAAAAAAAAAAAAAAAAAAAAAAGCAGAAGCGTCGAGCGAGAAAGCGAGCAAGTTCGCGAACAGGAGGAGAGACCGGTTTGGAGGAGGAAGGCGGTGAGGGCGGAGGGTGAAAAGGTATATAGTATACGTTCAACGATACAGAGACCGGAGCTCCTCTTTTATTTTATCCGGGGTAGCTGTAACAGTGGGTAATCCAAGAGGTAGCCTCCGTGTGCCGCAGCCGGGAGAGAACTCGCTCGCGCCAACAGAAAATGGCCATCCTTCTTTTATTGGCAGTGACTATGCGCCGTGTTATTATCCGGGGCCGCTTCGAGTTTCCGCTGGAGACAGAAAGAGAGAAAGAGAGAAAGAGAGAGAGAGAGGAAGAAGGGAACACGGTGCACGAGCGGTGACGTGTTCGCGGGTGAGCTGCTATCCTCTCCAAGAATAACGTATATATCCATCGTTTTTCCTTGGGGGATCTTGCCTAGCTTATAGCTCAAACGATATAAGTGGACCGCGAGATGCGTTTGCGGTTTGCGAATTTATTCTGCCCAGTTTTCCTCGTGCAGCGGAGGAGCATCTATATGTGTCCCTATCCTCTCGCACCAACCCGTAATACTTGTTCCGTAACGACCGCCTTAACCACTTGACCTCAGTCGAGTCAAGTTTATAGGTAACAGTATAGAATAATATCGTGTGTTCGTAGAGCAGAGTCTCGCGTATTTCGACGCTTCATCGTACTTGGGCGAAGAATTCTGTTTTTTGTTGTTTTTTTTTTTCTCCAATGTTCAAAGATCAAGCTAAGGTGTCTGACACTACTGTAATGTCCTTCAGTTTGGGCTGTAAAATTAAGATTTTCCTGCCAACGGTCTGTGAAAGAGGGAGGTTTTTATTTGCCTCATGATTTTTGCGTGTAATTAAGGGAAATATTGACGTAGTTCAGAATTTCCGAAATTGTAGATTTTGTATAGTGAAGTTGAAATTGAAGACTCGTTGGGTTTTTATGAATCTTAATATTTCATGATTTTTCTTCAGGTCACTGAATTTGACAAACGGAATATTATGGAGAAGAATTTTTATTTTATTTTTTTCAAGGCTTAGATTTTTATTTTAGGTACCCCATCTTCGATAAATCCACATATGATATCAGAGTGTGAAAATTAGTTAGACTTATATCCCGTTGAAATTTTTTTAAAGTGAACTATTCAGCTTATTTGTTCCTAAACATTTAGTCATAGAAAGTATTTCTGGAAAACACGATATACAATGTCTTAAAAATAATTTACAAGATGACAGAAAGAATTTAAGAAAAAAAATGTATAAGTACACTTCGAGGATAACCCAAATCCATATTTTACTCGAAGTTTCGTCGTATCTTTGATCAACAACTGTTCTAGAGAGTTTCACATCTTCAACTACTGTTATAATATGAAGCATTCTACTGTAGATATATACAACGGATGGAGGAGTGTGTGTGTGTGTGTGTGTCTCTCCTTTCGAGTACCTACTTCCTGAACAATGGCTGTGGTTTAGAGGCATATATCGCGAAATCGAGAAGTACCACCTTCCGCTGAATATATCCGACACCTCAACACACACATCAGAGTTGTTGATTTGCATGCAGAGACCGTCGCAGTTTAGATTATATATTTGAGCGTTCAGCGCTGTGAAACCGGGTATACTACTTTACATCGAACAATTCAATTGGAATCATCATATTTACTCGTTGAGGTTTCAGGCTTTCAAGATATGGATTCTTCGTTTCCTTCTTCGGCCACTACCGAGATATAGACGAGAAATGGAAAATCGTGAGAACGGATATCTTATCCCTTTTATCCCAACTCGGATGGCCAAGGCGCGCTCCCCGTCGCTTTTTTTCTCTCTCTCTCCTTCTGACTGTCTTTGCATTGAGAATTCTGGCGACAAAGCTGCACGGAGATTACTCAGCTTGTGAAAATTCACCGAAGTAAAAAAGCGAGAGATAAACGTTGTACGTTCAGTTGAAATGAGACAGAGTCTATCTCACCTGCGGATTTATGTGTATTATATATCCATGAAAGAGTAAATTTCGCGTCATGGTAAAAAGGATTATCGTTCTTATTCGGTAAAACCTCGAGTGTAGCTGCCCACACAGGCTTTATACAGGCAAAGCTTTCTAAAACCACCCCCAAAAAGAGTTACACCGGTAATTGTTACGGAACTTCTCGGGCCATTGACTCTGATAGCTTCATACTTCACGAAGAATCGAAGAATCGAAAAGCGCATCGATGTCTTGGCTGAAATTATATTCATACTGTATCGTATATCGCACTATAACCACATGGAAATCGTTATTCTCCGCGTTATTATTCATGTGAAATAAAAGTCATTTTATGTTCCAATTATTGTATCGATGTTCCGGCACTCAAACACGAAATGTGAAATCACAAAATTTGTTTGGAAATATTTGAAGAAATTCTCAAAAATCGTGGGTTGCATAGAAACATTTTCCAGCTGCACCTAAAGTCACTAATATTTTTATTTTATTTTTTTTTTCAGGCAAAGAAAGATATAATTTATCGCCGGCACTTGGAAAAAAAGTTTGGGCACATCATATAGATACAATCGATACAGTGGATTTTTTTATTTCAAAAACTTACGATTCCAGAAAATAAAGCTACAAAGTAAAATCTTTGAAAAATCCTGCTTTGTAGGTTCTTTTAAAAAAATCAAGGCACATATGCGCAACTTACTAAAACAGTGAATTAGGTTCAGGTCCTGATGTGTGCCTGTCTAGAATCCAAGTAGCACGAGAAAATAACAGTTTCAGTGTACCACGTGCTGGTATGTAGACAAGACCCGGTTTGACAGTTCTACCAGTGTAATTCGGTCTCATAAGAAGATATGTATAACTTTGCGAGAGGGGCAGTTTAAAGGGAATCAGCCGGTCGTTAACGTGAGAGACCAGCGAAATTTCTAAGGAGTGAATGCCTCAACGACGTGAAACTTAATTAAATATCCAAAGTGTCCAAGGGAAATTACGGAAATTGGTATGACGACTTTGGACCCCGGTGTTCGTGAAAGCTAAAGCATGAGACATATATAGAGGAACCCTTATTACACGGCCAGTCGAGGACGCGGCATCACGCTCTCGCGTCTGTCCCATTCGCGGGTATTACTACTTAACGTCTAATAAACGTCGCAGTAGGGCAGCCTACCTCGGCTCTCCCGTGCGACGTTATATCCGGGATACCTGCATTTAGCCGCGAGCATTCTTTTTTATCATCGCGTCCCACCAGGATCAGTGCCAACACCAGCCATATACAAAGGCTCCCTCTGTGCTCGGTTCTCCTTCTCCGAGAGTGTCTCTCGCGTGATACTTGGCGAAGATAACAAGGGTCTGCCATAAAGCACGTTCGCGAGTACCGCTTAGCCCTTCGGTATACTCAACTATAAGACAGCTCGTTACCACTTCTGCGATAGCTTCGCAGTAAAGACTCCCACCAGCAGCCTTTATTTTTAGCCCACCAGCTAATATACACTACGATATCAAATATCCTTGCGTTATATTCAATCACATAGTAAAAAAAAAAAAGAAAAAAAATAAAATAATGCGGTGTTAAGATTTACACCAAAGGAATAAGAATAATGGTTCATTCTAAAACCCATCGGGGTTGGAATTAACATTTTTTTTTCTTTTTCTAGGCACTTGTGTTTTGGGAAAATTTTCCTTTCAGTATTCGTTAACGTGAAATCGGAGACAAGAAAAATTCAAATTTCAATGATGACGTTCTGAATGAAATATACAAAGAATTTGGTATATTTTCTGTGACCTAAAAATATTTCTTTAACGTCCGAACTATTTAAAAGTATTTTTTTTTTTTTTTTTTGGGACTGCTTTTGAGGTTGAGAGATTAATATTTAAAAAATGAAGTGAATTTAAGAAAATGAAAAATCCGCTGAAACGCTTCAGTGAAACTTTTATTCAATTCTTCAGCTCAAATTATATACCACCTCTTTGTCAAGTGGCGATGCTTTAATTGCGGCTGGTGCATTGTTCTCTTGATTCCTCGCCATTATTAGAGATCGAATAGAGAAAAAATAAGCGGCCAAGAAAAATGATAAAAAAGAGAAAAAAATAGGTAGTGAAGCTTCTGACGGTTTTCCAAGTGTTTCTCGAAGCCCTACATCGAAAGTGCTAGCAAGCGAGAGCGAAACGTGCAACGACGATGCTGCTACCACGTAGCATCATCTTCCCTCGCCAGTACTGCACCGGTTATATCTACTTGTACACCCCGACAACGTCCACTCTCGATACACACATACAACTCACGTTAGGTACTTCGAGTCACGACTACACCAGTCACTTTATAGCCGTGGATGGCTCGTTGTATGTGGTGCGCATGTACGTCTACACCGTGTCGCGTGTACTAAACAATTACACTCATACACGGTGCTCGAACAAGCTGACACCAGGACGAGAAGCATATCTTATACACAAATGTATATGGGACACGTCATGCCAATTCGATCCGTCATCAGATGCTTACCATTTTTTTTTCTTTCCATTTTTATTTCTTTATTCGCCCAAGTGAACGTAGAATGGTCCATTTTTTTGTTATCTCATCTTCAGAAGAGTTAAAGAATTTTTAATATACTTTACAATAAGAATCTTATTACCTAGCAAATAAAAAAAATGCATGGAAATTCAGAGAAAAGTCATACAAAAAATCGAATTAAAATAAAGCTCCATTCACTTGGCCAAATAACTATTTAAAAAAAAACCCCCCCATTGGAAATAAACAGAGTCGAAGGCTAGTAAATTTCGCATGAAACATCCTGTATGTACTGTTATATACGCGAGCTACTAATGTACCAGCGCGCCGTATACATCGGTGGTTGGTAGGTGTACTCTATAACGTTAACATATAAGAGAGACTGCAATAGTGGAGTCTGTTTCCTATAGCGAGTATCTATTGGCGCGGGAAGAACAGTTTACAACGGAATATTGTCCCGTCTAAGCCGCTCTCCAATATTTCATCAACTTTCTTATTCCTTCTTTTCCGCACCCCGAATCCCCTACCGTGCTCCTCTCACTCTCTTCCTCTTCCCTCTTCTCGGTTTCTTTCCCTCGGACGGTGCCACGCTCTGTATGGTCGCCCTGCAAATGCCGCGCTCCTGGAGGATACCTTTGCCAGCCCATTTTTCTTTCACCCAAACGAACCAAGTCGAAGCGACCAGCTTTGGTAGGAGAGGGAGGGCTTCTCCCCAGGTGCTCACCCTCTCTCTCTCTTTCTCTCTCTTTTTTTTTCGTTTTCTCTCCCTTGAATGAAGGCGAAGGGACACTCGTCGGCCGATCGCTCGTCGAGCATCTTTTCCCTCTCATAGTTCGCCAGTCGCCACGGATTCCCACCCCACACTAGCTCAACCAGGGACGCGCAAAGTATGTCCAAGTATTTCACAAGAGGTCCCGCCGATCCGTAAGGGAAATTCTGTCTCTCGGCTATTTTCCTCGTGAACAATTCCTGACGATTCCCAACGACGGGAGGGACGACCCAGGAGGCAGAGGGAGACCAGCAACGTGGCAGCTTCTTCCCTCGATCTCCAACTCACTCTTCAGAACTCTCTCTGCGCCTTAGACCAGCTCGTTCGCTCTCTCTTTCTCTCTCCCTCACTCTCCCTCTCTTAGGTCGTCTTCATTCTCTTGCTTTTCCCATTTCAGACAGCAGTAGCAGTAGTATTACGTTCCACAGACCTCATCCTATCTTTGCACTTTAGCCTTGTCTCTTCTTCTTCGTTATATCTTCGCTTTTTTCTTTGCTTTTCTTCATATAACCTTCGCACGTTCCATTTCTCGTACACGTGGGTATTATCCTCCTTCCTCTTGTTCTCCTGGCCTGTGGGAAACGAAAAGTCTCTTATGTTTTTTATTCTTTTTAATGTTGATTCGGTTTGTGAAGATCAAGAGAATAAAATGGCAGTAGTAGGCTTGTTGTATAAAGAAGTATTTTCTGTTTTTTTTTTTTTTATGGTGGGGAGAGGGAAGGTATCCCTGAGCGATAAGGGTGGAATATAGGAGGCAAAGGCGGTGAAGGTCGTTTACTTAAAAATTCGGAGACCCGCGAGGGATATTAAATATCATTTTTAGCCTGACGTAATGAATTTCGAGGGTTAGACTTACGGGAGGGTGGGCTGGGATGCTATAAGACGGTTACGGCGCTCGCCTTGCAAGAGCCCCCGCTCGCATGCTCTCCTCGTAAGGAATTGCTCGACGAAATTATTTCCTTTATAAATCAGCGGCCATACGTTTCGAGATAGCGTGGGGTGTGTAGCACGGCCTCATTTTCTTCTTCTCTCCTTACACCCCATGCCTCTTCACCATCGCAGCTTTGTCTCCCAGACGATGGATAAAGCAATACCCACCAAGCTACTTTCTTTCTTTTTTTTTTTTTTTTTTCTTGTCTTAAGAACTCAACAGATATCTCACTCTACGCTTGCAATGCCTCCCTAAATCTCGAGTCATAAACGAATATACTTTTTTTAATTGAGGATGAAAGATCTTTGTAGCGATAGATACCTGACACTATCTTAAGTGGAAACTATTGTAATTTTTTTTTTTAATTGCTAGAGAACGATTTCATATGTCAAAGTAGTGAAAGGTTTGTGAAAGGAAATTGCATTTCTGAAAAAAAAAAAATAAAAAATGGCATTATCAACTTTCAATTGGGACGTATTATGGAGGGGGTGACGTATCAATATTGAGGAAGATGTAGAAGCCGTGTTTGTCTACATATACAAGTCGGTATCTGAGGTAACCACGCAAGACGACCTTGGCGCGGTAAGTCGAGAGGACTGACGATAGCCCAAGGCAAGGGCCTCAGATCGCCCAGAGGGCTGCGGATGGGGCGTTTGATTTCCTGGAGAGAGAGAGAGAGAGATAGAGAGAGAGTGAGAAAGAGGGAGAGACGAGCGCGCGGTGCGCGTTCGGCGTAGGTGGGGATGTAGTAATTTGTCGGCTTGGCAAGACGGCTGGCTCCGGACTGATAACGGGAGGTGGTCCATTCTCCTCCGATTCAAGACCCTCACTGCTACCCTGTTCCACTTACGATCCCCTCCACCGGAATCAGCCCCCCCCCCCTATCGCAATCCTCCGCCGCGTGTAAGCCGTCCACTTCACTCTCGCTATATATGCGCACTACAATCCTTCCCTCGACTTCCTTGCTCCTATATCCCCCTTTCCCTCTTTTCTACCTACCCTCCGGCGCTTAGCCCTAAATTTTTTTTTTTTTTTTTTTATTAGCCTGAAGAATTTTATAGTAGCGAGGAAACCGAATCTGTTAGATGGATGTACAGAATGATTTACTTCGCATAGCTTATTCGATACAGTTTTTTTTTTTTTTTTTTTTTTCGTTTTCCGGGTTGATGGATTTCTTCACCTTAATTTGAAGCCTGGGTAGAATCGAATTATGTAATATAAAAAAACGACTCCGGAGCTGCAAAATATTCAATTCACCTTGTAACAATTTATCGCTTCTTTTCCAAAAACTTTCTACATAATCATAGAAAGTTTAAACCCAGACTGCTTGATATTCCATTTGACAAGAATCAATAAAACTTATGACATTAAAAAAAAAAATGACTACATTTGATGACACTCTTATAAGTCAAGAATGGTCCAAAATATCTCCCAATCTGTTTGATAATTTCGAGCATTCCTCAGTGTCCTGATATGAAAATAAAAAAAAATGTTTTCATGAAAACAAAGCTAACTTCTATGACGAAGCAAAAGCACATAAATACTTATAATTGTTCGTGTTTGCTCTACACATAAGTTTCCGTAGATGAGATATGCAAAGCCATATATCGGAATTGTTGGGAAGCGTATTTGTCTAAGTAGAAGCATCGGACAAACGGAGTGCCATGGCTGACTGGAGTACCATGAGCTTGAGGATGGCTTCAACACAATTCTCCGCGAAATCTACAGAGGTAGAGGCAAGGCAGAGGAATGTAGTACGTCTGGCTAATTGGCCGCGCGTCGAACAAAGTTGCTTTTCTAATCTCGTTACCTCCGACTCGTTCCCAAATTCAGTACGCGACGACTCCGTCGCGTACTCGGTAGGCGAAGCGACGAAGCACAGCCGCTGTATGTATCCAGTAAAGGCCCATGCGCGTTTCCCAATCAGTTTAACATTAGCAGCCCGGGGTAGTGAAGTAAAAGTTCTAATTACTTGGTGTGCGCCGAATAACCATTAGTTCAGTCGGCGCCCGCAAACTTTTGTATAGTCAAGTGGCTTAACCGCCCCGTCGTGCTGAGGACATTTCGTCAAAGAAAATAGTACAAAGTACGACTATTTTATTTGGCTATATGCGCGTGACTGTTCCTCTTGTTAAAACACATTTATCTACAATAATGACAAGGGAAGGTTGAAAGTACAAGCTCTACTAATGTTTCCACGAAATGTCGATCATATAGAGACGCGCGAGAATGGAAATGACTGGTTTTTAAAAGCAGAGACCGCAGCGTTAAAATTGATGGATGTTGATGGCGTAATAGATGACAGTGCATGTGGTACTTCGACCGATCAATCCACATCCGTTACTACTTGCACGTCTAAATGAACGTCAACGTTGAAAGCCTCTCGTGTGACATTCCTAGCCAACCAACATTCACCGCAATACTTGCACTCGAAATGACACATCCGCGTCTAGTTTATAGTCATGGATACAGTCACATTTCGAGGTAATAAAGTGGACTAAAATAAGAGCTATCATTTTTTTTTTCCTTTTTTGATCATATTTTTGTCCACAGTATTTCAAATTTGAGTTCCTCATAGAGAAAGCTTTGTAGAAGAAAAAAAATCGTTTAAGATTCTCTGAATTATGAACACGTTGGATGCTCACCACATTTAGTATCAAACACACAAGTCATTCCATTAAAGTTTTATGTACAATTTTCAGATCAGCTGTTCTCAAGTTACAGCATTAAAAAAAAAAAAAATTACGAAAATGTAAATTTCTATAAAATCCTAACTGCTTTATCAATTTTTTCAAAGTTCAGTGTCAAACATTGACACACTCTATTTAAGTCTTCCTTTATGAGGAAGCAAAAGATTTCTTTTTAAAGCTAATTCTCAGGCAACATCAGGTTTAAAATTTTTCTCATCGATATCCAACATCAGTTTCGCAGTATAGACAAATTCGAATATCACACGACTGATGTACAATCATTTATTCTCGAGATAGAAAAGCACGCTGTTATTTGCTTTGGTAACAAAAAACAATGAAACTCACGTACCAACCAGTAGTAGAGGAGCAAATAATAACTCCGAAATATTACGTGAATTTACTGCTCTTGAAGTGATATATTCACTCCAGAGCGATTCAGCTTGAAGTGGATTTTATACGGTCAGTGAAATCGGAAGAATGCTTCCCAAGATATCTACTTCAATACATTTATCTCTAGAACCGTCGGAATTCCGAAATATAACTGCATCGACTCAGATTAACAGATAGAAATTTATCAAATTTCAGTGATATAAGATCGATATCACAAAGTACGAAATCAAATCAATATTATGAATAAACAAGTCGTAAACTAGGTTAGAGGAAAATTCTTCCAGAGGACTTCGTGGGAGAAACGGCAAAGGACGATTTCTGGCATTCAATGGTCAAACACGATCAAAGATTTGTCGCGACGGACGTACGCCGAAGTCAAGTCTCTGTGTGAGACCGTGAGCAAGGCGATTGGTGGAACGGTGTGGCCTGTTGGTCTTGGTTCCCTGGGGTTGACAGGGTATCGACGATGTTGCTGCTACTGTTGCTACCTTAACGTTAATGCTAGAGGAATCGGGTACACACGCACTACGCCTTCGCCAAACTGACACTAGAACCAACGGGCAAAGCCCTATATACCCCACAAACTGTACCTTCGAGCCGCGAGCTCTCGTTGTGTTTCCACTGGCTTGACGCACTCTCCCAACGGGCTCCCGTAGAATGAATTAACCGTTCCAATCGTCTACTAGCACAAGACTCGAATGCACCAACCTGCCACGTCAATTCTACTACCTATTATGTCTACCTCGGAAAATCTCTTTGCCTCGAATCCTCCGAAACTTCCCTCGCTTTCTCTTGGTGCTGCTGCTGCTGCTGCTGCTGTTTCTACTACATAATTTAACTGTTTGTGACTGCGTACCAACTTCCCATGTTTCAAATTTCATTTATTTTCCATTATTTTGGGAGTGAGGAACGATTTTTTGCAGTTTTATTAAACAGCCATAAAAGAAGGCTGGTACTTCAAGGTATGTACTGGTTGAGAAGTTACTTTGGTGGAAATACGAAAAAAAGAAAACTCACCAAAAGAAAGAAGGCTCACGTAGATCAATAACGTCGTATTTAGTCCTAAATCGCATAAAGAGGCCAATGAGTGCCAATTATATGTACGTTTGTTGACGATGCTAATTTTTTTTATTTCAATGTTCAATATTACAATAAATGCTAAATGCTTAATAAATTTAATGGAATCAACCACTTAATTTGTATTCACAGATCTAGCCGTGCCCTAGAAGTAGAATCCGAAATAGATGGTTATTCTCATACGATTATTTTCGTAAGCTCTTTTTTTTTATTTTTAACTGTTAAATGCAGTCCATACCCGAAATTGATTTTTTCCCAATATAAAGTAATACAACAGTAGTCAAAACCTTAAAAATACTTATTACTTAAAATGACAATTCAAATGAACAGACACAAAATTGCATTGATGAAAAAAATGCTGGAAAACTGCGAAAATAACGAGATAAAAATTAGAAAAATAACGATAATCCTTTAAAAAAAAGAAAAAGGAAATTTAACTGTACGATTTTCTGTCACAATTTACATCTTACCCAATAAAATTTACTTCTCCTTCACGTACGTTATACGGCAGAAACACAGATTTTTCCGCCCATGACCCATAAAACTAAATCTAAGGATCAATATGGTTTAGCAAATTTAGAACAAAAAAAATTGTTGCTATTCTCTTCCAAATGCTGGTATTCCCAAATGGGTAAAATATTCACGAAAAAAATTGTTGCAATCACGAAAGTGCTGTTTGAAAAGCGGAGGCTCGCAGCTCTATCGCGTTCGGCAGGAATTTTCATAATTTTTATTCTCACCAACGACCAACCAGCAGGTATAATTATTTTCCTTCGAGCTCTCATTGTCCGCAGCTGAGAGAGAGAAAGAGACAGAGAGAGAGAGGGAGAGAAAAAGAGAGTTGGCGATGCAATGCATCTGCGTGCGTCCATCTGCTCAGAGCTCGTTGCAGCCATCCCGATGTCGACCGGAAGTGGTGGCAGCTGAGACTCCGGAAGCAAGATGGCGGATGCACCAGGCGGCAGTCCCGCTAGCCGTGGGCCACCTCGAGTTCTCCACACGATCTATTCTCGACACTCTCTCGCTCAT
This sequence comes from Perithous albicinctus, assembly GCA_964016905.1. NCBI lineage: Eukaryota > Metazoa > Arthropoda > Insecta > Hymenoptera > Ichneumonidae > Perithous > Perithous albicinctus. The sequence goes on along the minus strand of OZ024693.1, from coordinate 22,028,285 downwards.
TTTCCGACCCTCTGGACCATCGAATTCCCGAACAAACTCCATTCACCCAAACCTCATTTTGGTACCATGTCCACTAAAGTCACGACAAAACATCTACGACAAACAAAAAATTCTCTGACATAATATATTAAACACTATGACACTCAGTAAAATGACAATTGCACGAAAATATTGTCCGATAAATCTTGATATTAATTAAATACGTTATTTATACATTTTGTGGTTTGCACTTTTAAAAAAGGGCTACAAAGTAGAACTCTGTATATTGTTTTCTCATTATTTTTGAATTTTTACAAAGCAACCTCTATGAGGAAAAAAGATTAATATTTTAGTTTTTTTTTTTTTACAAATATATGGGACATTTCATGAAAAGTGGGTTACTTAAATTTCGCGTTGTCTCAAAGAGAGATCACCAATTTTTTTTTCTTCCTTATAGAAAGCTTTTTTTTCTCATAAATCATTATTTTTCGAGGTTCTCGTGTGAAGACACTCAAAGTGCTTGAAAAGCAGAGGTAAATGGTTCTTACAAATGTATACATGGATATATATGCGTGTGTGTGTGTGTGTATGTTAAGAATTTGAAAAATTGATTTGATTAATATTCCATAGCACTGGCAGTAAAGATATGATAATATATGTTTAACAAGATGTTAAATCTTGCAAACGATGCTCCCGAACTTTGAGTGAGACTGTAAATTAAACGATAGCAACGTAAGCCCCAATTCGCTGGTGTGCTTGCGGGCAACTTTTCGTTTGATCGATACTAGACTGAGTTCACGTCTCTTGGCTATACCCACGAAGAGGTACGCTTCAGAGAATGAGTTTACTCGCGATCTCGCTCACCGACTGACATTTCGATATAAATATCCAACAAGTATAGAAGCTAAATAACTAATGTGCAGTGATAATCTATAAGCTAAATTAGTAAACGTATGAAAGAGAATGGCTGACCCGAAGAGAGCCAATAGGATAACCAAAGGGAAAATGCGACAGGTGCCAAAATCCAAGTAAGTAACCTGATATCAAAACTTATTTAATCTTATTTAATCTTTGAACTTTATTATTTCCTCATACTTTTTGGCTGATATTGATATCTAAAATTCGATACATCAAATATCAATTTATTTATACGATTAATTTTTTATATTATTAATCGAACATTTAAAATCTCTCTTTTAAAATCCTACTGAAATATCTGAATTTTTTACCGCAAATTTATAATCAGCGACCCGAAAAACCCTTAGATGCTATATTCGATTAAAGTCAAAGTACTTTGTTCCGCATTTGTGGCACAAGCAGTAGAATTTTTCTTGCCAGTAACTGCTAATTCCTTCATTTTGAAAATACTCTATCCATTAACGATTTCTAGAATATAACTTTCTAAGCCATTTTATCAATTTTAACACAATTTACAAGAGTGTAATTGACGAAATAAACGACGAAATTAATATTGTGGCCAGATGGGAGTTGCCACTAAGGAGTTCAAAATCGTATTGGAAGAAAGTCTGCGAGGGCATCGAGTCGAAAGTCGTAAGAGTAAGAAACTCATCCACTTCCTCCTCTCCCACTCTATATCCAGGCGCACCCTTTTCGATTCGTAGCTCGGCGAGCAGTGCCAGTACCGACAATATAAACCTTTATGATTTCACGAAGGGTCATCCCGCGACCGAGCACGTATATGCTTCCGGTGCGGAACCTATCGTCAAAATATATCCACCCTCGCCACCCGCTCGCGATTCAACCACTGGCGAACCAGCCGAGTTAAAGGACACTATAAAATTCCAATCGAATAATCCGGAAAAATGCATCGATCGTGCGGAATCGCTTAAGGATTCTTGGAGAATAATGAAATTATCGAAAATGACAAAACTCGTGAATGATTTTCTTTCGAGTACTCGTACACGTGTGAGACCAAATTTGGCATTTGCTTATCGAAAAATCGAGCAAGGTGAGACGGAAAATGCTGGTTTAATGACGAGCAAATCATTCGGAGATCACTCGAAAGATCAGGCGTCTTATGAATCCTCGATTGGCGCGATGACGTCGCAGGAATCGAGAAAAGAAACGACGAATGACATCGGAGGAACTGATTACGAAAAAAGATCTGTTATTTTTCGTGACGATATCGAGAGTACTGCGGAAAGATTTGATGCGCTCGAGGATATTGCTAACGCAAAGCCGAAGAGACAACGGGCTCCAAGTTTGAGCGTCGCCAGTGCGGTCCCGAGTTTCGGTAGAGTAATCATATCAATCGAGTCTATATCGTCTATGGAGGACGAGGTGGAGCAAGGAAAAACGAAGAACGTCGAGGATAACTTGAATTTTATTTCGAAAGATCGCTCCAAGTCGGGGGAAAGTCGTTTGAAGCGCGACGCTGAGGAAGTAACGAAAGATTTCTTGAAAGTACCGGAAATCAGAACAAACGCGAGCAGCTCTTATCCGGTAGACAGTCGATCGACATTCCAGCGACAAAGCACATTGAACAAAATACAGGCACGGTTGGGACAAACGGAAAAAGCATTTAAGTCTGAGTTACTGTTGGAGTCGAAGGTGCTGCGAAGAAAAGATAGCTTTTGGCCGCGACGATCGATAGTCCATGTGTTTCGAGCATTGAAAGCTATGAAACACGGTGCAAGGTCAAAAGCGCGAATCGAATCGGAGACAAATCAATTTTTCGCCGCACCTCTTGATGTCTATTCACCAAGCGCGAGATCGTCAATCTCGAGTGACGATCGTTTAGATTTCGTTGAATCACGATTGGGACACAATGACGTGTACACGGAACGGAATGGATTTGAAGAAACTGTCGATGGTGAGTCCGAGTCGTCGTACGCAAGTGTTCGCGAGAGATTGATGCGAAATGCCGTGTCCCATATCGGAAAGGATTTTCAACGTGGTACGTGTATCGACGAGGATAATGCCACCGAGGCTACATCCGGACCAGCGGATTCTTCGGTTTTCTATAACAGCCGGAATTCAACCGGAGACGAACTCAAAGTAAAGCCTCAAAATAAGAAAACGTCTGGCGCAGCATGTTTCATTGATGTACCGCGTGTAGCTAGAATATTTCCGAGAATTAAAGCCGACAAGTGTCTCGCTTGTATGTGTCAATCGCTCGAAGGTATTCGTAAAAATGAGCGACAACAGTCTATTTGTAATTTTTTAAATAAAGACAATGAAGTGGTTCTGTCCAAAGACGCACATTTCGAGCTGCATGATTTTCAATGTTCAAATGAGGAGTCTTTTGATCAATCTTGCAGACTCCCAGTTTTTGACGAAAATGTAGTGAAGACATTTCCGGATGAGGATCATCCTGGTCAAGATTTGAAATCCAATTTTGTAGAGAAGAATGAAGAATCCATGGCAGCTGAGGTTTCTTCGGCACCAGAACCAGAGTCACCTACTAACTTAGTGAAAAGGTCTCCTTCACACCTCGATCTTTCTCATCCATCTCGTACGATTGGGAAAGATTTGCCAACCGCTCTTGTCACTGCCAAGTTAGTATTATCTTCGTTGTCTATGGTGTCAGAGCGTTCCAAGTCAATTTCAGATCACGACGACTCGGATCAAGGCTGCGTCGATATCGGTGAGAACAACATTGGTTTAGGTACAAACGCAACTTCGAAGTTTCTCGCACCCTGTCACATGGCTATCAACCTCAAACCCAGCCTCGAACCCCTCAAAGCTCTTAGACAAAAGAAATCACGTTCCATAAGATCGCGAATTGCCTCCGCCGAAAAATCCGCTGGATCTGCCAGTGATGATGAAGACGACAGCGATAACGACGAAACCAACCATAGACTAGCTGTAAATGCAACGAAGATTAATTCGGCTAACGATCAAGCTACAATGAAGATTGATGTTTATGAGAGTGCAGGAAGGAACACCGAGCAAGCAATCGATGCAAAGCAGAATATCGAAGCGGACGAATCACAATCAGTAAATAAATTTGATGAAACTCAGGATGCGATGGAAGAATTATCAAGTAAGTCTGATATAAACGATGTTGAAACAACGGAATCTTTGAAAAGCTTCAATGATCAGCCAGTTATTTCCGACCGCGAGGTCATCCAAATAGCGACCAGCTGTCTCAACGAGAATAAAACAGTTTCCGAGACTCTGCAAGTATTAGCAAAGGAATACTGCAATCGTTTGTCAATATACTCTAATGATAATAATTCGTTGAGCTTCTCGAACGTGCGAAAAAATGAAAAAATAGCGAAAAATTTACTGACACTGCTCGTGGATTCTAAGAGTTACCTGAATCGTGGAAAATTACCAAACGATATCACTCACCGTTCATTCTCATCCAAACAGACACCCCTCTGCAATTCCCGCCAATTGAGACGTGTCCTACCCTTGAAATCCTACAATCTTGTTGCACCAATATTGGGAATGGCGAAATGGTATCCAAAACGCAGAACGAGCGCTATTCTGGCATCCTCGAAAGTTGTCACTCGGCACAAGGAATCCAGCGACAAAGATTTCGACTTGATTGTGAGCTCACGTGATTTTTGAATCTGTTGCTTGACTTTAATATTTATTAATTTGAAATTAACGCTGTAGGTACATCCACCGTCAAGAACAGCTCATAAAGTGTCTTTTGAAGAGGACGAAGACAATGCTCGACCGAAACTTAGTCCATACGCGCTTTTCTTAACGAAGCCAAGACGGAAAGTAAGTATATTATCCACATTTAGAAAAAATCCTTCGGGTTCATCCTAATAGCATAGAATTATTTCAAATTTTTTCCTCGATAAGAAAAAGAAGTAGGCCTCATAATAAAAAGAAACTTTTTTTACTGACTCGACCAACTTAAGTGTAAAGTTATTTAAATAATTATTTAATAGTAAGTTAAAATGATCGGTTTTCCAGATCAAAGCATAATTGGAACAATTAAAAATGTTTGTACACAATATGTTTGTTAATATATACCCTAAGAATAAGTAATAATTTTTATTCCATGACTGGAATTTAAAAAGCTTTTTGTCATTTGGCAGGCGGTAACCTGGCGTCCTCTAACGGAACGAGATCTCGAGGGTTACGATCCCGAGGCAACCCTTGAAATGCGCGCAGCCAAGATTACCGACAGAATCTGCGAGGAGTTTTGCCAATGGTTGAACAGTCTGGCTGCCGGTACCAACCAAACCAGTGGCATAGACGCTAACGTACTCAAGGACATGTTCGAGACTGATTTTACCGCCGAAGTCTGCAGTACTATGCAGGTAAAGAAGATTGCGACAGAATTTACTGGCGGTTGATAGTGAAACACTCTATCTAATGTACCCTGAAGACAATTCAGACTCGTACCTTTCCATGACAGAACAGACTTGAAAACGTGTGCTTATCAGTTTGTGATAATTCCATCTATCCGATTACCTTCCTTTTCGACATTTCATTTCAGGTGTTCATAAGTGAAATGTCAATGGTACCGGATGCGGTAGCTACTGCGAGGAACTGCCCAAATGCTGGTGAGCTCGCTCTTACCAGACGGCATCTCGTTGAAGATGCCAAGGCCGAGATCAAGCCAAAAAGAACTGTTGGCTTTGGCACTACTCTGCCGGATCACTCAAAGTTCCTACCGCCTCGCAACGGCGTTAATGAGAAATGGCTGCAATGCAAAAATGTACCAACTGATCTTGAAACTATGGATGCTGTGTGGAAAGATATAACTCATTTGACAAGCGTTAAGGGTTTCGTTGAATGGATCAAAGCTCATCCCCGGGTCAGTCTAATCGGATCAATTTTTTCGTTTACTCTTGAAGTAAAACCTTTGTTTTTATAAAGTCAAAATCTAAGCCTGCAAATTAGACAGTTGCTCATTGCTTCTTTTTAATATTCCACGTTTTGCTTTTTCCGCGAGGAAATTTTTGGATCGATTTTCGCTTCAGCATAGACAATGTCAATGGTGGGAAATTATGAGACAGCAATTTGCAAAACTCTGCAGTCTAATTTCAGGAGATCGTTACCAGAGATCATTGTAAAAAAATGATAATTTTGTTATTTCATTATAAATTATTTTATTTTTTTTTCAAAATAGTATTTTCAATATTTGTCGGTTGTAGTAATAAGTGAATACAGTGAAGACGTGAATTAATTATTAATTGCTTAAACAGGTATCCAAACCAAAGGCCTTGGAAAAAGTATTAGCCTCGAAAGAAACACTTTTAACGAGGCAATCACAGGAAGTCGATGGTTTTAAAGAATTCGAACTGGATCTCGATAACATACAGAGTCTCAAAGTCGGAGACAACGATCCACATGTCTTATAAATTCGAGTTTATTGCTTTTTTCTTTCAAGTTTATCCCGAGATGATGATCGTTGTACCAGCTTGCAGTGCCTGATTTCCAAGATAAATAATAAAAAAAAAATAGGTATTGGTGGAAGTGAAAGAAATAGTTGAAATTTTCCGTACATAAGATACCTCTCGGTGTCGCCCTCAACAAATGAGGGCAATGCCGGATAGAACGTTAAGTAGGATGCACCGAATCCCATCTCTGCAGGTGACAGTGGTTTCTTCTGTCATCTCCAAGACGAAACCGAGCGCTACACCGTCGCACTGTTGTCCTCTTCTCTTTCTTTACAATATCCTTCATTTCACTGTCAACAAACTTGCGCATACATTTCATCTTTTCTCAAACAATCGTTTCTTGGTAAAAAAAAAAAAAAAAAAGAAAAATGGAAAAAAATAAAAAGTAAAATAAAAATAAAAACGAAGAAGCCACCATTAACGTTCAATGCCGATTGGCAATTAAACATCGGTTCGATAAAGACCGTGATTTTAAAAAGTGGGAGAATATCTCGTTACCAAAGAAAGCAGCATTATTATTAAAAATATGAGGACCATTCCATTCGGTTTCGAACTGTATTGACCCTTCCGATTGGGTCCACAATTTTTTATACGAAGCACATAAATCTAAAAAGCGCTTATTTCTTGACACATTTTTAAATACCTACGATTTTCCAAATACAAATTATCGAACGACTCGTTTGAAATTCTGAAAAAACGAGGAAAACCTTTCGAAAATAATTTTTTGTTGATAACCTACTAGGCCCTCGATTCCATAAGAAAGCAAAATAAAAATCTACAATTCAATAAATAATCTAATAAATACATTTTAGGCTGGACTTTCTGTGACGTGCTTGAAACGGACAAAAAAATACGATACATCAGCGAATATACCACAAACTTTCTTCTGACTCCGTTTGTCTTTCCTCTATTGATCGAAGGTCCCAGAGGAGTTACTTGAATGGTCATATAGACAATCGTGCGCTTTAGAAACATGTAACAGAATAGATATGCAATACAAGCAATGCCTGTATGCAATATACTGCTATACTCTGCTATCCGATAGGGATATATGTGGAACGTTTGTTGAGGACACGTATTGAACAGACGCATAGTGAGACAGTTGAGCCGAGTTACAATCAACGGAGTCCATATACACTCCACGCATATATACAGAACAACCGGTTCAATTCACGTCAGACTGGCGCTAGCAGCTATACGTTTACGGACTGTATGTGCTCTTTTTTTCTTTTTTTTTTTCTGTCTTTCTTTTCTTGTAATAGAAGCATCAGGAAGATATCGAGGTGATACGGCTCGTTACGCACCGCCCGGGCGCACTCAAAATCACGCACTCAATCCTCTGCGTCTCTATTCAGAACTCAGATAGGAAGGACTTCCGTTTGCCCGTAACAAACGGTCAATCGGGCTTCGAGCTATTGTAAAGAGACTAACTAGGCGTGGTATACATATCTGAGGCAGTCACTTTCGGTTTAGCTACTTTTTTTTAGGTCCTCTCAGATATTCGTCATAAATAGCCACATTTGAGTATTTCTTGACAATACCTAACTGAGCATTTTTTTTTTTAGATTTTAAAACGCAACAGTGCTTAAGATTAGTCTTGCCTCCATGAGTGTAGCGTTTTGAGATAGAGATAAAATTGAAGTAACGTTATTTTAAAAATAATTTTTAAAAATTAATTATAATCTTTACGAATTTTTACAAGAAAAAATAACTAAAAAGCCACTCACTTACCATAAGGGTTTATCTTAAGCTCAACTGAAAATTATTTGGAAATATTTGGCCCACTCGTTCTCTTTCAAAACTGTCCAAAGCATAAAAAATTCTTCACTTCATAGGTCGACAGCACATACTTTTTTTTTTAATCCTAGCAACCACATAAATGAGTCTTTAAACATCCATAAATTTGCCCTGAACTTCTCGACCTTAAACTAAAAGTTCTAGCTGAGAAATATTCGAGAGATTTTGAAAAAAAAGTGCCTCAATTGACGGCGTCAATCTATCCTACGAATGAGGTGTTTCACTAAACGGCGAACAGTCGCGAATACGAAAAAAAATCCAGATACACGCGAAACTTGAATGGAAGAGGCAGAAAGGCAATAAAAGAAAACTCAATAACAATAGAAGCTGTTGGCAATAGTGGCGAAAGTATCAAGAGGGTGGATGACCTGTTTTGAAGTTTTGGAGCGAGTGCCCTGCGGGGAGGTGCAGCGATGCGACGAGGTGTCACGTCGTCGTCTGCGAGACCAGTGCCGGGCTAGTGCTGTGCACATCCCGTTTTACCATAAATTTTCGCCCTCGGCGAGTTTTACGTACCACAACCTCGTCGTCGTCTTCTTCTACTTCTTCTTCTTCTTCTTCTTCTTCTTGTTTTAATCTGCAAGCTCACGAGGCCGTGGCTCCAGCAGTCTCACCTTCTCCCACTACTCTTTTCCTCCCTTACACTTCTCTCCTATATAAAACAGTCTCTCAGCCATCCAGCCAACCAACCAACCAACCGGCGTCTACACACATTCATGTATATATATGCGCGTTTATCCAAGAGCTGTTTTTGCCGCGTCCGGTTAAACGACCAAAAAAATATCTCACTGGATTTTCGTTCGATAGAACGCAAGCCCTTATTTTCTCTTCTCCTTTTCTATAGGATTAATAACGTCACGGATGTCGGAGAAGAAAAAAGAAAACATGAAAACTAACACGTGGCCCGAGCTTTGGCTCTGATGAAGGGATAAAGAGGTGGAAGAGTATAACAAAATAGACCAGAGGCACAAGAGCCTAACGATGGACTGAAAATGAGAAAAAAAAAAAAAAAAAACATTGAATTTGATATTATGAGAATATATTTTCTGAAGTAGTGATTGTATTTAATAATTTACAGCTGTTGGAGAAAATAATAATTCGTTTAGAATTATTTTGTTAGAATTACTATTCGGATGATGGAGATTCCTACTTTGAAATAGACATTAGAAGATAAGCCGTCACTAGAAGTAGAACGAAACACTAGTGACTCCAATTAATTGAATTCGCTACAGCTCCTAAGGCTTCTACATACTGAAGTGACTGAATCGCTGAATCGCCTGCGAGAAAATGCTCCGACAATACGCCATCTAGCGGAACTAACATCGATATAGGCATCTTGCGTGCCTGGTGGCCATGAAAAAATATTCTAAGTTATGTATCTCTCAACATTTATACTCAAATGATGAGTCATCGTTTGTAATAAGAAAAATGATTGATTTCCGAATCTTTTCGAAATTGGGCACAAAAAACGCTAAATACCCAATACATCACAAAAAGGATAATATAAAAGAGAAAATTAAAATTTTGCGAGAAGCTAACGACTGAAAAATTATTAACCTACAGAAATAATTTAAGAAAGCAGGAAAAACGAATGTTCCCCCAACTGCAGCGGATATTTATTTCCAGTTTGTAAAATTCTTCAATTACTCCTGGTGGATAAACAATTTTTTTTTAATAATGTAGAACTATTGTCTATTTTTAAGTAGGACGATTTGCCTTTTTGTAGGAATCAATAAATTTTCGTCACGAATTCGACATTTTATTCTACTATATATATATATATAAATGATGGCACGAACGATGTGTCAAAAGAATCAGCTGGAAACATTTAACTCGAGCACATCCGGTAGGAGCTGCCGGAAGGACGCTCCCGCGTCCGCTTAGCCTCTTCTCTCGATTCCGTTCAGCAATTCGTTCCGTTTCGTTCTCGCACGCACTCTCGCCAGTTTTACCTATTATACACTCGGGGAGCATATAGGTAACAAGGCAGACCGGGGACAGGAGCGGCAAAAAATAAAGGTCGTGAGAGGCTAAGCCGAGGTGAGGTGACGGTAACCCGTGCAGCGGTCAGTCTGGCAGTGTACTTTGCTCGCGCTACATCCTCCCAGTTCATAGTACCTCTGTATATTCTCTATACCAATCTATACATATAATTAATAATAATTAATTAATTTCGGGCATAAAAATTAAATAGCGCACTAATAAACATATTAATATCCGGAGAGTATGAAACCATTGGAAGGTTTGGAACAGGAGTGCAGTAGAAGAGAAACACGTCCATTTGGACCTCCTGTTAATCGAATTACCGCAGCAGCATCCGCACGCGTTTGATTATTCATCATTTTTATGGGCTCTGTAACGAAGCTAATTAAATATTCGAGTGATTAGAAGTCTTTTTACTCGAGTAAACCGGGGTTTCACGATTCACTGAAACGAATGGCTGGGGAAGTGGGGTTGAGGGTGGGGCAGGGCTCGGACAAAAAAAAAAAAAAAATAGAAAATGGAAAAGAAATTTGTTTGCCGGGTTCCAGTGTCGAAGCACGGAGAAAGGGAGAGCGAGTAGTTTGACAAAGCAGCGGAACTGAACACACGTTGGGAACGGTGGTGTGCACACCCGTTCCAAACGACACCAACGCCTTTCCCCTTTGGACATTGCGCGGTCGCTTCCCAAATACGCACGAGCAATTAGACAAACGAATGAACGACAAGTGGCCGACGTCGTTGCATTTTCGCTCAATTTAACAGAAACCCGCAGAGGTGCGCTACACTCTTTCTCTCTCTCCCTTCCTCTCTCTCTCTGTCATGGTGAAGAGACAAGGACGAGACTTTACTTCTCGCAGTCTCTCTTGCAGCGTTCGTCCAGCAATGACGTCATTCTCCGACATAGCTTCTTTAGGAATTGAGTTCCATTTTGTACGTAGGGTGAGTCTTGGAAAGAGGATACTGTGTACTCAAAATTTTTACGTTTACTACATTTGGATTTTAGTCCGCGTACTTGAGCATGGTCTATCATTTTTATCTACCATTATGAGTTTGAAAAAAATATTAAACTCACAAATAAATGAATAACAGTAATTTAAGAACAGGGATCATTTAATCTTGGACTAGCTGGTTATTTTGGCACGAGTGTTCCGTACGTCGCTCGGCATAGTTTGTACAAACTCCGAGGTCTACCGTTTTGAAATAAGATATAACAGACGAAATTGGCTCAGTGATGACGACACTGGGCTTGAGTTGCCTGTCACGTACATTCAAGAGCATTACGAACGTAACGACATTTGTCATTTGCATAGACGCGGTCAAAGCGGAATTTACATTAGGCCGAAACCTCGCGGAGTGGCCGCTAGGGCTAACGTTGACACTCCACCAAAGCTGTTAGATCATCCCTTTCTACCGACCGCTGAGTACTACCCGTTATATATACATCTAAATATCTGTGATACGAATCTCAAATTTCCGTAAGACTATAACCATAGATATTTAAAAGCAACTCACATCCCACATGTCTCCTTTGAATCTGGATACTGAGATTTAAAAAATATATATTTAGATTGAGCCAATTGAGCTTAGTTTGACCCGAGGGAATTCAGATGGACCAAAGTGAATTTAATTAAGTGACGGATATACCAAAATGATTTTGGGACGTTTGCGGCAATGATATATCAGACATACATTTTAGATAGATTTTGGAAACAAAAAAAGACCCTGTCGGAAGGGTCAAGGGTGTTTCAGATGTTTCCCAATTTTTTGATATCAGTGCTTATGTAAATGTCCAATTCTCGAACTTTTTTGCCTCTCACGTTGTTAAGAAATGTTGTATATTAGATGGCACGTGAGCTTAAAGTCAATCGAATGATGAGAGTGATATATGACAGTTGAAATCGATGTATCTGAACATCATTACGGGTTGTCGCTTCCAATGAAGATTGTACCGCGCGTGCCAGACAGTTTGATATCGAGCCAGCAGGTTGTTGCTGCTACTGCTGGTGCCTTGGTAGCCCGACATCAGAGCGAGACTCTGTTGGGGCTGTTCTCTGGTTAGGATGGAAATTGAATTCCACCCCCTGTCATTCCTCATCTCCCTTATAGTGTCCCCACTACCCTTTTGCTTCAACACTCAGTAGTTACTCTCTCCTCTCCCTCTCTCTCTCTCTCTATCTCTTTCTCTGCGTGGCCCATTTCTCCAACCCCAGGTCCGCCTTTCCTTCTAGCTCCTGCTTTATCAGCCCTAGAGCCTTTTCGACTTTCCTGGCAAAGATCAACTTGCCCGAGTACCAACGTCACTGTATTCCTGAGAGCTTGGTTCATCCTTTATTTCTATTCCTACCTAATCGCCAGCCGCTTATTCTCGAGTAGAAGACTATCTGTGTTTTTAAAAAACCCCTGGTGAAAATATTTCTCTGACAATTTGTCTGGAAAACTGTAATCGAACTGCTTCAGTGACTTTCAGAGATTTTTCGAATTTTCTTTTTTTTCAATGTTTCCCTGATATTTGCTTAAAATCGCCGCAATTTTCTCCGCACAAATTCCAGCGGTTACAATTTATCAGAGGAAATCACAGTGTTTTCTGGTAAATTGTGGAAAACCCAATGTTAGTCAATTTTGGATATGGGGTTGGACCTTCGGTTATACCTCAATGTTTCTGTATGATAGAGAGCAAGAAGAAGAAGAAGCTGCGTTCGTATAGTCAGACCACACGCCTTCAACCGGCGGCTGCATTGAAGTGAGGGGCGGGGTTAATTGTGTGTCGGGGCTGACTTATAGCGTCTAAATCAGTGTCATCCGAGAACCCTTGGCTACGCTATAGAACCAAGCACAGACCGCAGCGCCACGACCAAGTATCCCTTTCCTACGAACAAACTTGCGTTTTATTCTTTCCTCCTCCTATCGCGAAGAAAAAAATTTGAGCCCTAAGAAAAAAGACCGAAAGACCACAAATTTTTGAAATTTTTTTTTGATGCTTAGATTTTTCATCAGTTGCCTAGTTTTCCAACAAATGTGCAATATTATTATCGTTATTACGTCCGTTGCGTGAAAACGAAAGGAAGAAATTCTCCAGCTTTGAGGGAGGTAAAACGTAGGACCATTTCCCTCGATGATTTTCGTATCCGCCGCCGTGTGAATGCGAGTCACGAATGTAAACTGTTCGATTTCGCTGTGCGGACGCGAGGAGGCGAGAGAGTGAGTGAGAGGTCGTCACTGTGTGCGAAAGGGTTTCCGGGCGAACGGTCGCGCGGGATGCTTTAAGCGCGCGGAAGATACAAGCAGTTAAGGAAGCGATACGGTTAGCGCGCCATGAGCGCGTTGCGGTGGTGGTGGTGTAGGTTGGGTTAAGGTGGGGGAGGGGGGGGATCGTTGGCCGCTGGTTTCGCAAAAGCCAGAGGGCGGAGAGAACCCGCCACTCGAATAGTACAAGCGTTGTTTTACAAAGTTTCGATTGTGCTATTCCGTACTATATACGCTGGTATGTTGTACGGAGAGGGTATTCGAAGGCCGTGAGACTCTGGCAAAACGATCGCATCTCGTCTAGCTTGGTTTAACGGCCCCGTTACCCAGCACGACTATACGGCACGACAACGAGGACGACTCTCCGGTGGGCGAACTCTATCGAGCCATATTTCTCTAATTATCTCGAGCACACCCCCAGCCCTCCCCCCCCCCCCCCCCCCCCTCCCCATTTCACCCTTGCTCGCTTATTATGAGCATAAACATTGCACTTTCCAACAGCAAGAGCACTACAACGCCAACTTCCTCGTTTTATTATACGAGCCTACGATTATACGAAAGTAGCCCGGGAACGAAAAAAAAAAAAAAAAACAGAAAATATTATTCGTTACGGACGCAAAACCTGTAAAGGTACTTTTTGCCATTCTCTCCTGAAAACGAAAAGTTTTGAGAATTAAGAATAGGCAGTTATCGCGATTTTCTTCATCTGCGGGTATACCTGCATCTCCGAGAATTGCGAGAACCTGTGCCTCCCCCCCGACCCCCCCGCAGGCATTCGAATAATTCGGAATTGCGTTGGGATGAGATGGAAGAGAAGGGAGGGGAATGAGAAACGCCGACATGCGCCATAGTGCGCGCGAATAAGGTGAAGAAATAAAATTTCGTCGGTCGTCACGAGTCGCTCGCGGTAATTGCGTGTAATTTATATTACTTGCCATTGAGATGCTAATGTGGGGTGAGACCAGACTCCCACGACTGTGAGCGTCGTATGCGACTTCAATTCAACAACCCTTCTATCGTATATATAACCGCGGCTTCTATCTAGCTACAGTTCCTCTCGCTTTTAGCGTCGGTCCAATGGATCCAACCGCACTTGGACTCCGGTGCCGCAGAATGTCATGTACAGAATAGACGATTCAATTTTTTTTTTCTCACCGAAAGTCTGATGAATACCAAAATATTTTCTGAAAGTCTCGCAAAGACGGTTTTGTAATTTTCTAAATTTCAATATTTACTCTCATTAAAGAACTCCGAGGAAAAAAATGTCTTTGAAGTTCATCAATCAAGTGGATTGATGAACCTTGAATGTTTTTAAAAAAATTTTAAACGTTCATTGACTTGTGGCAAATTTTGTCATTAATCATGGTTGCTCTATTGTCAAAAGTAAATTGATAATAGTGTAGTTTTAACAGAGAGATAGTTTCATCTGGTTGCAGCTTTCGAATTAAACCACTGATTGGATTTTAGTTTACGAATTTTTACTACGTTCGTGAAAATTTTGACCTAAAACTTGCAACAAGTGAAAAAATGTTATATTGCTTCTCGAAGCATTTTAGTGGACTGTATCTCTCGCATGCAAATTGCAAATTTTACAGTGCTTGATGTACATTTTATAACATTAAAATATAAGATTAAAAAAAACACACACAATAACGTAGTTCGAGTATCTTTCTTCAAGTAGAAAAAAAAAAAGAAAATATGACTTGATCAAATTTTTGTAAAACTGAGATTTTGGTAAACATGGTAAAGCCTCTGTTTTGGAATTTCGCTGAAGGGTGTGTGCCTTATAACGTGCACAATGGATTACAGTGACTAACTATAACGGCGGAATCTTCCGAAGCTGAAGGATAAAAATATGAAACACATGGAGAGACACGTATGGGGAAGGTGGCGCGACAAGGGATGAGGAAGGGAGAGGAGTGTGTCGCAGAGTAACACGGGGGCTTAAGCTACGGGTGAATTGGCGGCGCGGGGCCGCTGTGAGCAGTCTTTTGATGTAAACTAAAATACGGAGGCCGAAACAACACCGGGACCAAAGGGATATCGGCTCAAAGTGCTTTTGCCCGGTTTCAAAGTAAAATGGCGGAAAGGGGTGGAGGAGGAGGAGGAGGGGGCTGGAGGATTCGAGGGGAGGGTCTTCCATCTCGAAACGACGCGTCACGTCGAGCCACACGCGACTATGTAGCGCGGCAGCAACTATCTATATACACTTTAACCATTCACATATGTATATGTATATATATAAAAATATATATATATAGATATATATATATATATATGAAGACAGAGGCCATCAGGAGCGTCAGCATGAGGAACGAGTAGCAACAGCGCGACGGCATAGCCCAATGACCAATTATCTTTGTATCTTTGCCAATGTCTAGCGAAGCACGAGGGAAACTGTGGCAGAGAGCTCTCGCGGCTCGCACACGAGAAAGGGTTTTGGCCAACGGCCGGAGCACCTGCCTGAAGTGTCACTCTGATTTTTTCGTCGTCGCATTTCCCGCGGGCTATGTCGCCATCGAACACCCTCCCCCGCCCTTACCTCATGGATTTTCCTCCGTTCATATGTATATATATATATTTTTTCTGTTTTATATTACCTATAACTATTTTCATTTCTCGTCTCAACTTTATTTTTGTTGAGCGATAGCATGAACGCGCCGGTGGCCATACCAGTTCCGCTTTTCCCAACCAACCTCCAATGAGAATCTTCCACTATTTGTTGTCACCCCTTGCAACTCTGTGACACGATAGAGTGGCGGGAATAAAAATACCGAGAGCGTAACAACGAATAATGTGACTGACACTGATTCTGGATTGTATACTCGCGGTGCATTCACCGGCTGATGAGTGGCTAATAATTATTGGATGAACCGTTGGATTGATAAATATTATCGATAAAATGGATTACCTATGATGTCGGCAATAATACGTAAAATTCATATAATTTATAAAATTCATGAAATTCATATAATTTATAAAATTCATAAAATTCATGAAATTCATATAATTTATAAAATTCATAAAATTCATAAAATTCATAAAATTCATAAAATTCATAAAATTCATAAAATTCATAAAATTCATAAAATTCATAATATTCATAAAATTCATAAAATTCATAAAATTCATAAAATTCATAAAATTCATAAAATTCATAAAATTCATAAAATTCATAAAATTCATAAAATTCATAAAATTCATAAAATTCATAAAATTCATAAAACTCATAAAATTCATAAAATTCATAAAATTCATAAAATTCATAAAATTCATAAAATTCATAAAATTCATAAAATTCATAAAATTCATAAAATTCATAAAATTCATAAAATTCATAAAATTCATAAAATTCATAAAATTCATAAAATTCATAAAATTCATAAAATTCATAAAATTCATAAAATTCATAAAATTCATAAAATTCATAAAATTCATAAAATTCATAAAATTCATAAAATTCATAAAATTCATAAAATTCATAAAATTCATAAAATTCATAAAATTCATAAAATTCATAAAATTCATAAAATTCATAAAATTCATAAAATTCATAAAATTCATAAAATTCATAAAATTCATAAAATTCATAAAATTCATAAAATTCATAAAATTCATAAAATTCATAAAATTCATAAAATTCATAAAATTCATGAAATTCATAAAATTCATAAAATTCATAAAATTCATAAAATTCATAAAATTCACAAAATTCATAAAATTCATAAAATTCATAAAATTCATAAAATTCAAATTGGTATGAAAAAAAAAAAGTATGGAAAAAAATGAGTAAATATTAATGTGCGTCAAGCTATAGAAATAGGAGGTAGTCGAGAGGGAAATTAAGAAGGACGCGTAGGGAAGCACCAGGAGCTCACGTACCAGTAATTCCAAATTGGTTTTGGCGGCGAAGTGGCGCACACGACACGTCTCTTCTCTCGGAGGTCCGCCTTGTACCTCGAGCGTGAGTCAAGCGTCCTGCTGCCTGCGCAGCACGAAGGATCACCGATCCCGCCAGGATACCCAGCTTAGTACCATCGTAATTACGTGACGGTAGTAGGACTTAGCTGATCCTTATTTATATTAGGTGAAAGACAAGCTCCGCGCGCGTTCACCCCGACATTCAATCAGCCCCATCTATACCGTCGCAACTACTCGCGAATTCCACTAGTAACACATAGTTACTCCGAGTTGTGAGTGAACTTGTGTCAATTAATGTACTGAGGGTGTCGATAAATTCTCAATCCATCTTATCGACCTTAAAACCTTATGGAATGTTGCCTCTCTTGTTGCTTCGAAACAATTCTTCGAGCAGGTACTGGAGGCCTTAATTAACTGAAGTCAAGAGTGCCCTCATACGTTCTTCTCTCCTTCGACAAGACTGCTAAAGATGCTGCAGCAAAGTATCCCGTCGCGTTTCTCACACAGATAAGAAATACGAAAATTAATAAAATCCTATGTTAAAAGGATGTTGTCAAGCAGAGCCTTTAACATTGCTTCCTCAGTTTTGTGGCTCAATTGTTCCTCAATTTTGGCTTTTTTCTTTTGAAAATTCATTTATACCAAATTCTACACCGAATATTATTCAGCCCTAAGAATTTGGGCGTGCTAGATCGCGCCGAAGCGATATCCAATAAATTCAAAATCCAACAAAATCTGAACATGTGTTTTAACAACTTAAGTCCAAAAAATCGATGATTCCACAAAATTATTCGAAATTTTTCAAAAATCCAATTTTTAAAAGAAAATTACTTTACCAAAGTTTCGTCAGAAGCCAGGAAGGAGGCATGAGGTCATTCCACCCCCTCTCCGGCCCCAAGCAAAATTTCAATTCGGTGTATAATCAAGCTTCGAGTGCGGGTACATTAGCCAGAGTTTCGAACGCGACGCGCGCAACGCTCGAGACGCGCCGGCGCCTCGTATATCCTCAGAACTCGGTGCGAGAGATGGTGGGAAACTCACCCCCCTGAATCGAACTCTAAAAAAATCAGAATAAACCACTTGAAAATGCCACTATAGCTGAACAATGTGAAACAACGAAAATATCGTCTTGAAAAATATTCTTTTTATCAAAATCCAAAGAAAAAATTAAACGAAAAAAAAAAAAAAGAAAAAAAAAGAAGAAGTCTCAAAGATAAGAGAAAGCATGTAAAATTGCGAACGAAGGAATGGCAAGCAGAGAGAGGGTTGTAGTGCATGTAGAGGGTGAAGTAGGCGAGGTGGATGAGAGAAAGACGAGAAGAAGGCGAAAGCGAGAGAGGGCACAGTGAGCGCAGGCTCTGGACCAAGCAAGATGAGTTGAGACGGGGTTGGCGACGAAGGGGGTTGCAGCACACGAAGAGTGGGGGAGAAACGGAGTGACGGGCTTGCAAAGGGATAGGGGCATAAGAGGGTTGCTGCTGGTTGACGGTGGCCCAGGGTAGGTCCAGTCACATAGTCGCGCGCCGAACTCACCGAGAGACGCACGTCCTTCCGGCGAGCTTCCCGCTTAGCTTATTCTCCGAGCCTTTTTCTCGTCGATCTTTCACACAGTCGCTGACTCTCTACTTGCATCTTCTCGTAACTTTGCCTAAATATAGTCTCACAGAAGAACGCGAAGAAAAGAAAAAAAAAATAATAACAATAATAATAATAATAATAATAATAACATCGCCTGTGATACTATGACGATGGACCGGGCATCTTCGAACCAACATTCGCCGAGTATCGACGTAACTAGAAGGTCTGCTATTTCCATCGTAAAGCAGAAGAGACACATTGCAGGCGTCGTTACTACCCTCGAAAAACCAGCAGGTCAGTCTTCTTTTAAATCTTTATGTATCATAACATAATAGTATAAATAATTCGATGGTCAGTATCTATCGAAATGTCTAAAACCGCGTGACTCTAAATTCATTTGCCCTAATGTCAAGTCGAATAATTAATTTCTATATGGTAGAAAAAAAAAAAAAAAAAAAAAAAAAAAACGCACATCACGAAGCAACAAGTATTGAGAATTTTAATAAAAGCTGTCAGGTCTGAATCCTCGTCGGGAATTGAAGGGTTTCAGCTGGAAATCAGATACACTCGAAGGGCGCAGAAAGAAGAGCTGAGAGAGTTTACGATATTTAATGTCGCGTGCACGAGCTTCTACTGTACGATACTGTTGCGCCGTAAATATATATAATATATATACATATATATGTATAATATAAATGTATCCTGGGGCGCGGAAAGCAAAAGGTATATATAACAAGAAGGTAGACTGCCGCGACCGCCGTAGCACAGCTTCACTGACTACCGTGTTAACGTCTCGTTAAGGGGATTAAGTGCCAATTAATTTCTTGTCCCGCCATACCGAGATTGAGTACCGCGCGCGACTCTCTCCTACGAGGAGTTACCCCGCGCGCGCGTCAGTTTAAACTTTTAATTCGATAAGTGGCTGTTAACGCTTCAGGCTTACACGATAAGCCTCCGAGAGCACTTGTGCGACACAACGTACAAACTCGAAACTACTCGTGTTTATTTCCCGCTACTATGATTATTTACCCATAACAATTTTCATGATAAAAGTAAGTGCACCTACGTTTTCTGTAAATCTCGAGTATGCTGTATATATATGTATATATTTTTTTTTTTCCTCATCGAGGTGGAAAAGTTATTTTAGGGCAAATCTCGATGGTGTTAAAAGTCATTTCGGGAAATGTGGCAGAAGGGGAGCGGGGGGGGGGAGGAGGTGCAAAGTTGCTCGTTTCCGCAACGAGAAAATTACGCGCTGACGAGAGAGGGAGCAACGAGAGAGCCCGCCGGCATTTAACGCAATTGGCGCTCATTTAAAAATCCCATCAAAAACGCACTCGGGATAAACCCGTATCTAACAGCTCTCCCATGTCGGCTATCCTCTCTCCAAGCTCCACTACGTTTCTCCGTTTTACTTCAGTTTAACCGTATAGCTCCGAAGCTTCTCTCTTTTTCTCTCTCTCTCTCTCTCTCTGTCTCTCTGTCTCTCTCCTTTCTTCTGAGTACCACCGACCTCTTCGCCCTTACACTTTAGGCGCCCGTAGGGAGCCTCGGGCCAAGACAGAGACGGATCCTGTCTCGTGATTGGATTGGAAGCTCAATTTACCCTACCGTAAATTCTCTTGCTTCCCCTTTCCATTACTTTTCACCCACCCTTTTTATAACAAATTCACTTCGCTCTCGCGCCGTGAACGAATGATATATCGCATCGACGAGATACCTGCCGATTGATAGTTCGAGTGCACTTTCTTATCCTGCTTTGATTACTCAGTCATGCCTCCAGTCTTCAACACATTAGAGGAAGATCTCCGCGTGAATACAAGTATAATGTCGGGTTTAGATTTATAAAAAAAAAAAAGAAAAAATTGTGTTTACTTGTGTGTGTACTTTTTTGTACAAAATCCAAGTAACCGAAGAGGAATTAATACTCCATTTCAGCTTGATACATAAATGGGTATCTTACGGTCATTAGTAATGAAAAATGTATAATCCAAGAAATAAAAAAATAAAATTTCTGGGAAAATCTTTTTATTCCTCCGCTGAGAAAACGCTGAGATCCAGAGATCGTGAATTTGACATAAGCACACCTGTACAAGAATAGAAATATGTGTAAATATATATACAACGAGAACCCCCCCCCCCCCCCCCCCCCCCCCCGAAAGAGCCCTGAATGATTCGATGATTGGGAGCCGAGTGGAAAATTCATTTCCCCGATGGACGCGCGGGTTCTCGTATACCTCTCGTTCGGCCAATGAAGCACGCACTAACGAACCCATTGTCCATTGGCCAGATTTTGTTTCGAGAAATCATCCCGATTACGTCCTTCGTTGGCCCCTATCGCCCATCGCCAGTGTCGCCCATGAGCCCGAACCCTGTCGCCTACTCTGCGTCACCTCTTTTATTGAAAATTCAAACATATCCCCCAATGAATAGGTATTACATAGCTGTATGCACACCGTAACGGATTTCAATCAGAATAACGGCTTCTAAAGTAAAAACAAAAAAAAAAAAGAGCAAAAAATGGAAATCACTCGTATCCGCGTGGAATCGAGCTGTGAACGGGAGATACGCGTGTTAAAATCAATTCAGAAGTACCAGTTTCAGACACAGATCCGATCAAGATTTGTTCGGACCCACGTTAAACTGTGAATTTGGTTGTTTTGCTTTTCTAACAATTTTCTAAGTAAATCATTAATAAAAAATATTTGTTATTCCCCTTTTTATTTTTCTTTTTTCTTTTCACATTTGTTCACATTTTTTGGTACATGAAGAAATCTCTTCAGATAATCTGTTTTCGTGACATAATTATATATTCCATTCGAAGCAAACGAATATTCCAATTTATTTTCGATAATGACAATGTTAAACTGGAATCTCTGTCAATCTGATTAATTTGTATAAATCATTATTCTCCAATGACTAGCTATTGCATCGCTTTATGCACACCAAAACGGATTTCAATCAGAATAACGACTGCTACAATTTAAGAAATGAGAGAGATACAGATAATTCGTATCACTAGCGGAATCGAGCTCTGAAAGAGAGTGTAAGCAACGCTAGTCGATGGGGCGTAAATTGGCCTCGAGAGGATGAAGATAGCACGTTCGAGAGAGGAAAGGGGGGGTTTCGAAACTCTGGCCGCGAGGATTATAACACGAGCCTTTATCGATGCGACGTTCAAGCAGCTTCCGCGCTCTCGTGGCGAACTGGGCACGAGGATTCTCTCATATACCTCGAGTAGTCCTTCCTCGGTAGTCCCCGCGTGAGCCATCTCACCGCATCCCTTTCAACTCAAGTTTCCAACGTAAAGTATCTTAATCTTCAATTAACGCAGCCTCAACTTAATTATGACGTAATTGCCATTGGATAGCATGTCAGAGAACTCGGAGGTCCTGCGGAAAAGTTTGACGACAATTTATATAGCCCAGCATCCATCTATCTCGAACCAACAGTTGCGTTATTCGCCTCGAAAGGGTAATTAAATATATGCATCTCAGTAGCCAAACGAAAGTATAATAACATGATTGTTCGATTATTGATTTTTTTTATTTGTAATTTTAAACTTTTTGTTTTATTTAAAAATTTTTATCAATTCTGGACATTTATTTTCTAGACCAGTTTTCTCATTGAAAAAATGTTCGTGAAAACAAAGGTTCCTCTATGAGGAAGCAATAATTTGTTGGCGTGTATATGTTGGATAAACGTAAGGCGATTATGAGCTTGGATGAAAAAGGGAGAGAGAGAGAGAAAGAGGAGCTGTGCACGTGCTTGATATACTATAAACCATTGATAGTACAGCGACGATGCGTGAACGCGTAATTGCCTCTCGCTGATCGAAGTCTACTCCAGGCAGCGGGCATCCATACATATTGCTGCTTAAAGTATAAGGGATCGCCTTGGGAGACCGGGCAATCTCGACCGGCCGAGATTAAGAAGCTGTGCCGAAGCGTCGCCTAGCTCCACTTTTCCACGCTCGACTAGCTGTACCTCATCTTATATCTAAACCCCCCTCCATCCGGCGTGCCCATCAAAAATGCCTGTAGCACCCGAAGAAGCCTCGAGGATCCTCCAACCGGGAGAACGTTGCTCCTACCTACGAGTTACTTACTCCCTAATTTCGTTCTTCGATCGAACTTTTGAAAAATTCTAATTTATTACCGGCACACGAGGGTTTTCTCAATGAATACCCGTGCGGAAATTCGATTACGTTATATACTGGATTGAGTGATAGCGTTTCGTTAGTTTAGCGAGTCTAAGATTATTGGACAGTTATTTTTAAACTTTGAGAATTTTTTTTCAAAAAGCTTTGAAAGTTATTCAACGATTTTTTACTTTAAATTTTCAGATGAAATAAAAAACGAAAAAATTTACATATTCCGGAAGGAATGTTGTTTTGTTTTAATTTGAAAATTTGGTGTATCGGAACCACTGAACCTAATTTCACGACATTTTTTGTGGATTCATTTTTTTTTTTTGGGTGATTGGGTGACAGTACTAATGTACTAATAATATCGCATTTAATTTTGTTTATATTATTTTTTAGTTCCAAACGACCTCTTTGAATATTCATAATTCACAATCTTGCACACCCGAAAGATCTATAATTAGATAGTATTTTGTTAAATTGTACGAACATTGCGAAGCATCGAGATACATGATACCCTTAATTCAAACTAGTGCATAAAACATTTATATATGTATATATCCTAATAATACATACGACATATGACTTGGATTCAGTGTACATAATGCAGTGCGTATAGTTATACGTATGGGGTGTGCACTGCGGGTGGTACATATTTATTGGGGCACGAGCTACGCCACCGTCGCCTCCAGGTAGTACCGCATACACCATTTACACCCTACAGCGACACCTATATATAGATAGACGCTGTAGTTATAAGAACGGCGAGTATACGTATTCGGGCAACGGGTATTACGTTCGGTGAGATGCAGGGGGTGTCTGGGTAAGGGATTAAATTCGTCCTGAAAGGAAGGCGGAGAATCGAATCCGCTGAATCGAGGCAACCCGGCGAGAGAGCCTCTCATGGGCTCACAGCCCTATATCTATAATACTTGGCCACGTATATATATACCTAAGCGAAAGTACGTAAAAATGCTTCCACGGAATTTAAGCCTCACCGGGATGAGCCCGAGTTCAGAGTTCAGGATTCCGCACGTGTGAGAGAGCTCGAAACTACCTCATTTAATTATTACCAAAATTTACTGTTTTACTACTGCAAGATTCTCGATGAGAAAATCAAAAAGCAGATAGAGCTGTTAGCCGTTTTTTTTTTTTTTGTCAAATAAATACCGTGAAATTGAGGCTTCACCGAGGAGCTTAGAACGGGCCGATGACGATGCTAAAGTGGGTTTAATAAATGAGAATAGCGGATGATGACGACGGGAAGGATAGAGGGGGAAGAAAAAACGAGAAAGAGGTGCGAAACGATAGGGATGGAATTCCGAGGGGAGTTGGGATTCGAACGGTCCGACGATCGAGCAATAAAACCATGCTCTGCCTCAACTAACCCTCCCCCAGGGCTATCAATCTCGTCACTTCATCACCGACCACCAACACTGTACCTCACTGGTGTACACCCCTTTGCACCTCCCCCCCCCCCCCCCCTCCCACGCAACTCCTTCCACTGCCGCGTGCTATACCACTGCCTATCTGACCAGAGATTAATGAAAGAAGCCTCAACTATACTAGAACAAAAAATTAACGCTTTGTTCCCCACGAAAGTGCAAACTTTCAACGGGAATAAAAAAAATATATAATTCACCGAGAATTAAAAAGTATATTAGAAGCATAATGGAACTGGATAATTAATTGGTTGTGGTTTTGAATACGACGGTGCCATCACCTACGCCATGATGCATAATTCATTTCTGACATTTTTTGAAAATTAATCTGCGTCTGAGGGTGTATAAGGCTGATGTTTCGAACCGAGGTGAAATTAAAAACAGGAGGATTCAAAGTACAACTTTGGACGTTGATTTTTTACTTTTTTAATTTTTTAAAATTTTTACAAAGGTATGAGGAAGTATGTTCATCTATTTTGACTTCCTCATACGGGAAGCTGTGTAAAATACAATTGTGAATACAAAAAAGGAAATGTTTTATAAAATTCAAACCTTGTTCCCAATTTTCACCAAATATTTTTGTATGTTATTACACACGCGTGTGAAGGTTTCGTCCGTTTTGTCAGATGTTTCGAAAGCAGAAGTGGTTGAAGCATAAAAAATTCAACATTGCTATAAAATCCGAAGCATTTTATCGATCGTCACCAAATTTACTTCATAGCACAGCTGAATATTATTTACAGTCTCCAGAGTATTTGGTTAATTAATTTGGTGAGAGTTGACGTGGAATCAGAGCCAAACGTTCATTTTTCATAAAATTCAAAATATAGAATATATATAGAATAAATAATCAATCATGAAACAACTTTTATGTCTAATGAAATACCATTCCCGAAAAAACAAAAATTTGTTCGGATTCTAATTTGGCAGAATAATTATGGACCAATGAATGAATAATATTAATCTAATATTAAAAAATACTACATGAGTTCTGGTTACAATGCCCACGCAACCAATTTCTCCTTTCGCATGAGAAAGGAGAATTGAGAGTGTGTATAACTCGGTTGCGCGAAGCAAGCGAATGAAAGTAGAGAATATAACCGTGTGAGAGAGAGAAATGCTGCAGAGCGATAAAATTAGAAGCAAGAAGCCTTACAGAGAGGGAATGAAATTTTATTTTATTTCCGTAAGGCAATTGGAGCTTGGACCATCTCGAGGTTGGCCGAGCTTGAGCCTATGTATACTACTGTAGGACGAGTAGTAATACGTATGTAGTGCAACCCTCTCGACCCCATAATCGTACACACCTGCTGGCCTGCAACACGGTCAGAGGATACATATAGCTTGGTTACGTAGTCGGCTATTTACACTTGGTCATGTACTCATTCCACGTTCGACTCTCATCTTCTACCACGTACACATATTCTATGTACGTCCACTATACCTATGTATATCAAACCAAGAAATTGTAAGAAGTGCGTGGATTCAGCAGGTAAAGCTTATAATGTGAAGATATCTATCGCAAAGGCCACCAGATAGTATGAAAAGCTAAGGGGAAAAGTTGCCACAAGTCGTCAGGCTGCTGTAACAGCCTGAGGGAACGTTATCTGCTTGGAAAATCTCTTTTCACTGCTATAGCCCACGTAGAGCACATAGCTATTGCAATACTCGTTGTGTATGACTACACTGGACATAAAGACCCACCGAATACATACCAAAAAGGACGCACTCGATTGCATTAGTCCGATTCTCTTTTCCCGATCGTTTACCCCGGTATCACCGCTACGTATTTATTGACAATTTTTGTGTGATGCCAGCAATTGCGGCACATTTGTATCGAATTTACTCCTTTTTGATAACTTGTGGAAAAACCCTCGTTTCCATTTTTTTCCCCGTTTTTTTTATATCAATATGTCAGGTTACTTGAAAATGTTTCTGAACTTCTAAAAACGGGCGTAAGTAAAATATTCCAGATTTTTCAAATAATTCAATAAAGCGGATGAAATTTATTCTTCTAAATTTTTTTTCAAGCCGTTTTCAATCGTTACTGACGTTACTAACGTTTCGAAAAATACGACGAGTGACTTTTAGTCATTTCCGGTCTCACATTTGCGTGATAATAAAATCTGACGGCGGCAGTCGGAATAAGCTCAAGAAAATACATCTCAATAAGCGGATCAAATATATTGTTCTACATTTTTTTTTTCGCCAAAAAATATTGAAATAATGAGACTCTTAGAGTAGCACTTTTGTTTCCTGGTAGAGGTAGCTTTGTAAATAATGTCAGATAATGAGGAAAGATTTTGCCAGGTTCTACTTTTTCATTTATTTCTAGGCCAATCAAATTACGTTAAACTTTACTTTCAATAATTTTTCAAACAAGGATACAGAGGACAACCTTGCGGAAATGAAGAATAATGAGGAAGTATTATTTTTCATTTTTCCCAGCATCTCTATGATGAATTCAAAATTGCAGTCTCTTTTATGAAAAATGGAAAATAATGAGAATACAATGTACTAGCTTCTACTTTGCACACCTTTTTCCCCTTTTAAACCCCCCATCTTCGGTAATATAGTGGTCAGTATCCCTGTTACGTCGACTCTCTCTGTAAAAAAATCACACTCTTGTACAATGCATGCTGCTGGAGATTGTCAGTAGTTGGTACATCAGCGGCTAGCTTACAAAGCCACGCGCACGTAGGGTCAACCAAAGCCCGCGGTTGGATCGTCAAGCGTATAAATCTGTGGGCCGATCGTGAAGCCGTAAATTCGATAAATACCCAGAGTTTCCGATGTGTACGAACGCAAACGTTAGTATATATACAGTAGTAGAGTCCTACGTTTAGGCGCGGGCTGAGGGTCAACTCGCAAAAATGAACGCTCGAAGGCACAGCCATGTAACGCTTCACTACCGCGGATAAAATCGTACTAAATGACCGGTTGATCCTGGTAATCCTGCGCCATCCCGGTAGTTCTCTCGTATATATACAATTTCTGTAGCGTACTCTTCTGGATATACTCATGTATACATGTATATGGTACCTGTGGTGCGATTTACCATACCGATGTACCGTCTCTTGCATACCTACACAATCGACCTCCGAACGCTTTCACGCTAACGGCTTTCTGCTGCTAGTTATACTCGTGCACGTGACTAACAAACACATACAAGCTCAAGCGTATGTATTTAAACTACAATATGCAACAGGAGTGGCGAGGGGTTGAGGGAAGGGAGGGGAGGGGGGGGGGGGGGGGATTGTTGAGCTATGCGAACGTGAATTTGAATCGATAGTGTGTGTTTGCTCTATGGAAGTAGAATATGTTGCTTTTGGGTGAGAAGGCATCGTGTATTTACATACCCGTAGCCAGTCGTATGTTTTCGTTATGCGTTACCGGACGATCTATCGCTTACACGAATCAGCCTCTCCTCTCTTTCGTACCATTGAAACA
The DNA here is from genome assembly GCA_964016905.1 of Perithous albicinctus. Lineage (NCBI taxonomy): Eukaryota > Metazoa > Arthropoda > Insecta > Hymenoptera > Ichneumonidae > Perithous > Perithous albicinctus. The sequence goes on along the minus strand of OZ024693.1, from coordinate 22,000,416 downwards.
ACGATCATTCTGTAATACACGCGTTTTATTGCACTCTCCTCTACGTAGCACTTACTCACGGGCGTATTTCGCTCATCCTCTTTTTATCTCTTCCTTATATCTAATTACTTTGACTACTCTTGGCGTTCTCGCGCAGCGAAACTGCTCTTTTTAACGGCGATGTGAGAAGCGAAAAACGAGACAGTCGAACTGTCAGACAACAGGCATCGCGCCGAGGGGGAACGTAGCGAAAGCGTATCTCGCGCGCGCATTCGAACTGCTCGTAATTAAAGTCTCGGTGAACTTAGATTAGTACAAATTTCGAAGTAGCGAGGAAAGAAGCTCCTTGCCCAAGTTGACGCTGTCGAGTTACCGTTACGACAACGATCGACACTTTCGCGACTTTTATTTTTTTTTTTTTTAAATAACCATCTCATATATTTTTATTCGTGAATCGGTAAAATGCTAAGTACTGTAAAATAAATTGTCAAATATATTTTAACGTTACTCTCAAGTAAATAAATAAATAAATATCATTTTTTTATCGTCGGTCTGTAGAAATTCTGAATAATCACTGTTTGTATAATATATACATATACATATAAGAATTAGTAGACCGTATTACTAATATATCGCAAAAAAAAATTCGAAGTACATCGATGGTGGACTGGAACATTTGGTATTTTTTGAATTCCAGCGTTTCCTTTCCATAGACTATTATTATAGGCAAAGGTCGGACAGCTTCCGGTAGCGCGTTGCCGGTCCGATATTCGACCGGGCGTATCTAATTGACCTTACGTGCAGGGAATTTTTCAGATAACGCGAAAGAGCCCAGGAAACGATTTTCATGTGCCGCGAGGATTCTTTTTATAGAAGAGGGACATTAAAAGCAAATGTGACAGAGAGAATCGAGGCTGCCGGGTCGCATTCGGCCGCAGAGACTTTTCAACAGGCGACGAACTCGAGGAGGAATCCCTTACGCGCAGAGCCAGAAAACTCCCCAATGGAAAGCCATGGAAATGTGTGTCTGAGCAACGCGAGTGTACGACACGACTGAGAAAGGGAAAGACGCGCCAAAGCCCACGGGCTTCGTCACCGACGACGAAAATTCACGGCTTTTACAATCGTAAAATTTGAAATTGCCCCTTTTCTCCTCCCCCCCGAACGCCCATCCCCATCCACCCTCTCCTTCCAAGCTCGCTTCCCGAGCAGTATTATAATTTGCATTTTGCGTTTTGAGGGTGCCGCGCGACGGTTTTCTGTAAATTTATTCGACGTGGGACGACGAGAGTTGCCTGCGAGGACTAGCGCACAAGCCTTCCTATCAGTCTAGTCGCGGTCCCTAAAGTTTTCAACTCGAAAATTTCGCTCAGGGTTACTTGCCACGCGCAGTTGAAATAGTTTACGAAATTTAGCGAGTTTGGTGTTTCGGCTGTGTTGACCGCATACCTGTGTTTTCACAAAGTGGCACTATCAGCACTTCGATAATTTTTTTTATTTATTACATTTCTTTTTTCAATTCGTTTAAAAAGGAGAAGTTCTGACATTTCGATGCGATACACAGACTCTATAAAAAAAATTATTACTTTCTCATCATATATAATGTAAGTGAGTAATTGTAGCCAGATTTTTCAATGAAAAAATTCTACTCAATGTGAGGTATTTTACAATTTTTAATTTATAATGAAAATTCAATTTTCATCACAAAATATTATGCACATATATTCTGCTACTCGTGAATGCGTATTTTATAACTAAACATTTTTTCTTTTTTTTTTTTTTTTTTTTTTTGCTGAATCACTTTACGTTTCATTGGCTGTCATGCAGCAGCAAGGAAAGCAAAAAAAAACATGTGATCCGTTATATATTCGGGTGCATGATTTTTACGTGTTCGATCGTCCGAGGTTGCACATCGCGTTAGTGCGTCGCACCGCCGAAAAAGAGAGGGCGAAGTGAAAAATAAAAATCAAATGTCCAAGGCACCGTATATCAAGTCGACTCGTCGGGCTGTCAACCCGGATGAATTTCGACAGCCGTGAAAAGCGGCATGCGTGCGAGCGTGGTATTGCTTTCCGTGCGGTCAGCCACACCGTGTTTTTTTTTTTTTTTTTTTTTTTTTTTTTATCTATACACAATCAATCGCACCAGATGCTTTCAATTAAATATTACATCTCGTAATAATTATGATAATAACAGCAAATTGTATTATATTATACAATAAAATTGTGCAGCACTTATTTTCATATTGTCGATTTGGTATTCGTAATTTATAAACATCAATTCGTAAATACATGCCTGAAAATATAAGATCTTTTCCATTTAATTCTTTGGACAAATTATACAGCTGCGCAGTAAGTTCAATTGTGTTGGAAATAGCGAGTTAAAAGTATCAATAGGAGCTATACATATTTCACAGACTTTGCCCCCGAATGCCTCCCCCCCTCCCCTCCACCCCGCCCACTGCACCCTCGACAAGATATCTAAATTCATTACCGTCTGTTTCGCAAAGTTTAATTAAATATAAGAAAGGATGGCGGCACCAAAGTAGTTCAGCAAAGACCATTGGGATACCCTCCCGAGTTTGAGATTGGGAGATGATGTCCAGGTTCGCGAGCTTGGCTCTTCTTCAACAAAATCGATTCCTCGACCCTACGAGCCAATCAAGAGAGCGCTGTGCCAATCTCATCGAAACTAAAAAGCTTTTAGGTATGGAATAAAAAAAAATAAAAAAATATGTCCGGTTACTTGTATGAACATGCAGTTTAAGCGAAATTGCCTTTAGCGACTAAGAATCGTATAATAATAAACTGATATATAAACTACAAACACAAGTTGTACCGAATAACTACAATGTAAAAAAATTCGTTGTCAAAAATCAACCCTACACGGTGTGTCAATAAACTTCTCACCATGAAATGGCCGATGTTCAACAGCTGGTGCCAATTTGCATTATAACCTCAAAACTTCTGAGACATTTTACTTAAAATCAGATCAGTAAAATTCACTGATGTTTATGGATTTTGTTCATGCCACAATTCTGCATTGATTGCCAAGAATTTATTGATTTTCATCTACTTGTCGCGAAAATAAATGGATTTAAAATTTTGAGGTGAGAGCCAAATACTTTCAACACAAAATGGATCAACACTTTTGTCAATAGTTCACACCAATCGCCTTTAATACACTGTTAAAAATCCAACGATAATAATAATAATAATAGTAATTATAATAACAACAGCATCTGTAAGATGAAACAAAATTTTCTCTCAAAAGTCATTGAATTTTATCTAGGGACTAAGATTATGCAGGCCAACGTAATATATACACGATACGCCAAAAGGTTTTGACCCCGGCTAAAACGCGTCGACGACAATAATCTACTGTCCGCTGTTTTTCATTTTCTCGCTAACTCGGCTGTTCGAAAGTTCGCCGGTGTCTCCTAAGAACGGGCGGATAGAGGAACGAGGACGCAGAGTATACCGGGGATAAAAGAAAGTAAGAGAAGTGCGGGAGAGTGAAGAAAAGAAAAAAGAAAAGTGAGTAAATAAATGAAAGAGGCGCGCACACGAGGCGCGCGCGAGGAGGGAAAAAACAAAGTTTTCTCGTCGTCGACGCCGCGCGCCAAGAAGAAAACTTTTTTTCTTTTTTTCCTGTGTCTCTCTTCCATCTCTGTTGCGCCTCGTGGTTTCACTTGCTTTTCCATCTTCGGCATGCCTTCTCCTGGTTGCCTCTATCCAGCGACATCGCAGAGTCCTTCCCTGTCCGGTTGAGGATGAGAAAAAAAAAGACAAAAAAAAAAACATTAAATTGTCGACCAGAAAGCGGCGAGATTAAAACCCCCAGATCGCTCAAACTCTTTATTCTAAACGACAACTATCTCTTCTGCTTAAGGACGAACTGCTTTCTACTTATTTTATAGCTTTCTGGTGCTTTTTCTTTTTTTTTTTTTTTTTTTTTTTTTAACGCGAAGATGAAAGTATCAGAAGGCAGAAAACATGAATAAAGAAGCGTGATGTTTGCGATTATCGAGGAGTTGGAAAGTGTATAAACAGGCTGTTAATATTCAGCCGTTTAGTCGACAAACTTGGGAATGTTGAAAGTTCACGTGGACGACTGTTGAACGGAGCAGGGCATTTATGCTGCAGTTCGCGGATGAAGACTCGACGCTGAACGATAAACGCGCTCTAAGCGGCTTAAGGAAAGTACATAAAAAAACGTCAGATTTGATGTTTTTTTGCACATAAGCTCGCTACTACATCGGGCATTAAAGTTTTAAATGAAGCAGTGAAAAAGCGCCAGTTTAGAATGACATAATCTATACAAAAAAAAAAATAGAATTACATAACATTCAAGACAGACCTCAAGCCCATAGGTTTGAATGATTATATTTGAAAAATATTTGGCCCACTGGTTCTCTTTCAAAGGGGTGCTGAGTGGAAAAAATAAATTCTCGTACGTGAGCCCCATTGGCCACGAGCTTTTGCTTCTCAGATAGGCTAACAGAAAATATTTTAAAAAAATATATATCATCCACCAAGTAACTGATATTCGTGACTAAAAATTAGTCAGTCTTACAGAAAAAAAAAAATAGTTTCAGGAATATTATTATTATTAATGGAAATATTCCGTACTTTGGACATCATAGCTCTACGAAAAGTAGGTATTTTAGTGACGTTCGTTGCGACGTCCGAATGAAAAGTCTTCGTTATATGTAAGCCTTTTCTCCTCTGTCCATACAGCAGAAAGTTAGTAGAACTTTGATAGCAAGAGGAGTCTCATACGATTTAGAAGTGGAAGACTGACTGTAAGTCGAGGGTTTCGTATGGAGACACACTGTATAGTCGACAACGCATGTTGCACCTTCATTCGAAGGATCGTTGGGGAGTTGGTTGAAGCTTGGAAGCATCTCACAGTAGAGTGGGCCACCAATGCAGTTGGGGGTTGCTCGAGCTCGCGATTTTGCGGGGAAAGCAACAGAGAGAGAGTGAGTGAGTGAGTGAGTGAGTGAAAGAGCGAGAGAGAGAAAGTACGCAGACGTCCTCACGAGCCTCCAGAGTCCCGAAACAATCGTATCGCTAACGGAAGCCGCCACGAGCCTCCATTGTCTCATCGCCCAACGACGTTTGACGTCAGGACGCCGACGACATTTCCTTCACGCCTCGCTTCCGGTTTCGGTATATACTGCTACACCATACCATCCTATGTATACCGCTACTCCAACGAGCTCGCAACCTCTCTCTACTTCTCTTTGGACACTCTGAAATCATGAAACACATTCTCTAGTCAACACAAGCTTCGTCAACGTGATATTCAATTTATTATAACACCTCCTTTGTACATATTGCATATTGTATTGTATTGTATCTCGTACGATCTGATTTTATACGTACGGTTGGTGTAAAATTTGCCTGAAAAAAATAACACAAGATGATTTATCAAAACGTGTAAGCTTTTTCTTGAATTCATCGATCACCGGATACGAGAAGACACTTCAGGTCAGAATTTTCAGGCGTTTACAGGATTTGTTTTCAGAAAAGATTCAGTCGTCGTTTAGATAATGAAACGGACCGAAAACCCAATTACAAGCAGATGGAGTACCAACTATCATTGAGACACAAGTAATTTGTGATATTGTTATACGAAAATAATTTTAAAAAATAGTACGTACACATGTTTTGTTGGATTCGTGACTAGCGACTTAAAATAACCTAAGTAATTAACTAAATAAATTAAAATTATAAACGAATCCAGACGCGCATAGCCAGAGATACCTCTAAAACGTGCAATTGAATCACTGAAAATGTCAATTAGACTCCCAAATTGATTATCCAACCTGGATAACCTCGGCACACCAACTATGAGACGCGCAATACGCTCCAAAATAAAAAAGGCGCAATAAATAATTCCGCTTGCCTGTTAATCTGTTGAGCAAGCCAAAATTGACAAATAAGCTTCAACATAGGCCCTGTGAAAAAAAAAAACGAAATTAATGACGGAGCAATGTAGAAAGTTCGAATTTGCAAGGTTTTTCTTCAACAGTACGTATAAGCGACGTAACATTGTCAACTGGAAGCACACAGTCGCAAGTATCAAGAAACAGAAGCAATCTGGAGAATCTGAAAGTGCGGGAAAGCGCGAGGGGATTCAGACATCGTGCTGAGAAGTAGCAAGGCACGAAACAACGCGTATACCTCGAGGCATTTATAACATAGGCTTGTCGAGTTGAAGGGGTTGCACCACCAACCTTCCTCCCGTAATTTGATTTCTCCGAATTTAAGCATCAGAGGGGTAGCTGGCACAGACGAAAGGGGAAAAGGGATCGGGACAGTCAGAGAGAGAGAGAGACAGCCAGAGAGAGAGAGAGAGAGAGGGAGAGGAAAAGAGAAATAGAGAGAAAGAGAGCGAGATATAGAGGTTGGGCCTTAATATCGTTAAACGAGTTGTTTGCTAACTCGGTTAAATTCGGAGCGCGCCGCCACACTCAAACCGCGTGTACCACCGACAGAGCCAGAGTAATAGCAACAAGAGGAACGGCCAGAGATACAGAGAAGGGTGGTGAGAGTGTGAGAGGAAGCGAGGCGAAGAGCTCTGGGCCGTGTCCGAAAGCCTCTGTGTGGACTCTGATGCTGGGAATGTCCGAGCGCTGATGGTTCGATGCGGTTATTGACGTTTCAGCTAGAAATTAAATTACTCTTTACATGTACTGACACTGAACTCACTCTCATAGTCATCGAACGACGAGCCAACAATTGCGTTGTCATCAGTCAGCTTTCTCGCTCGGTTCTTCGGCCGAAAATTCGTATCGTCCAGCAGCCACTTTTTTCGGTCATCCACACTCTTGATTCGTCGGTAATGTCATCCTTTTCGTTGATCTTCAATACACAAATATTTTTACTCGGCAAATGTGTACTTTTTTTTTACAGAGCGAATCGAACTTAATACGAAATTCAGGGATCAATGTCCAAGGTGTTCATTTATTGGTTTTATTTGTAAATACTATATGCACCAGATTTGCTATTAAATTTTTAAACAAATTTTACGGATCAACCCTTTTTTCTTGGATTCGATAAATTTGAATTCTCACAAAAATTTGAGACACTCGCATCTCACGAAATTCTAAAACAATCATTGCTCAACGTTAGATAATTAGCGTTGAAAGAGTTTTTCACCATTTTGAGTGTCCTGAAATATAAATCTCAATTTTTTCTTTATCATGACAAACCAAAGTTCTTCTTTCAAGCGATAAAAGAAAAATCACTAATTACACGAATATCTTCGAAAATTGAATTTTCGCTTAGGTGAAGTAATATACGAGACAATAGCCATCATATTGCTGTACCTAATGCCATAGAGTCTCTTAGTTAATACTTAAGGGAGACCAAGTTGTTGGAACTCAGGAATTAGTAAGACCAGAAGCAATTATAACTTGCTTAGATTAGTTGAAATACTGTTCGAAGGTCATTGAGTTGAATATACACCTGGAAAAATTTCTTTCTTTTTTTTTTTTGGAACGTTACTTTCAAAATAAAAAGCACAATTATTCATAAAATGTGCTACTCATCGTGTAGTTCAATTTACCATTGAATTTTACGTAGTAATTCATTTTGTTGGCCTAAATCTTTCGTATGACTTTCAGTCCTATTCGATCTCCAATACACAGAACGTTCAACTGTACGCGTAAATTCGGGATGGCCTTGAGGAATTCCAATTGCATGGACAATCGACAGGTGCCACAATTAACGTTAATTTTCGCCAGACAGACGCGAGAGCGACGGACGGAAAATGAATATGCGTCGAGGGTTACGGGCGTTCACGAAACGTCATCGTTCGCAGACTGAGTTAAAACGGAGTTTAGCCTCCTCCGTGACTATTCCTCTCCGGTCAACCAGCGAAAACCAGCCACCGCACGTACAATTGTTAAAATCAGTGTTGGCACATTGGGACTTCGTCGTCTATGTACGCATAATATGCGACACTCTGTACGTACATCGGTGGTACTACATCATTTTGTCGAAAAGCTCTTCAGCTGAATTCGTTGTTTTGCCGAATGTATATAAACATTAGCATACTCTATTTAAATGTTATGTAAAATTTTAGATCATTTGAACGATTTTCAAATTTACAGCAATATAAAAAAAAAAAATCAGGAAAAATAAATATTCCTAAATTTTGATTCAATCAACCGATTCGAGACAAATCAGCTCAATCGCCCAAAAATTCCAGACATAGTGTTTCTAAAATTCAAAAATAGTGCTTCTCGAAGTTTTGGACAACTATGTTGACATTAGAATCTCGCATTTTTTTTGCGAAAATGGAAAATCGGTAAAACAACCGGTCACGTCTCTGAATCATGTACATGTGTACTACAAATTGAGAGGAGATTCGGGAGGGGAAGTCGATAGCGATTGAACGGCGAAGAACCCATTGCGATTTTATCTGGTGCGTGGCTCGAAGCATACACGGAGGATGCCAAACCCTGGCCTAATGAAATTGCAATGTTACTTGACTGAAAGACAGGCCGCGATGTTGTGGCCGGTGCTCGTATGTTGAAGCACCGAGTATGCAAAGCCCCCGGAGCTGCCGGAGCAGTGGAGGCATATATATATTTATATATACAGGGTAGGATGTTACAGGGTGAGAGTATACGTATATATGGTGGGTGGTAGGCGTTGGAAGGGTGAAGAACGAGCGCAGTCGCGGCTATGGTGTTCTCTCGTGGCACCCGGTCAGCCAGCGTCAGAGGATCGTCGAGCGTAAAGTCCGCCGGACCGGTCTGCTACCAGCTAAAGTGCGTTCACGACACGTGTACGCTACCTAACCCTCTCTTTACAGTTACAATACACAATACACTTACACGCCTATGAATCCCATCGCTGTGTAAGCCAAACAAGTGTATATAATGTATGTATGTATGTATGTGTGTGTCTGTGTGTGTGTATGTGTGTGTCCACCTACTCGCAAAAGCCTCTGCCTCGTTCACATTCTCTCGTGAAACTCTTCTGCAACCTTCCTTTCAATCACGCTCGACTACCATCACCTATATCAGGCGTGCACCGCCCGTCGCACACATGCAGCACGAGGAGAAGATGAAAAAAAAACGGGGGAAAAAAATACAAACACACACACAGACACACACACACACAAGGGAAAATGGAAGTTGCGAAGTGAAACCAGGGGAAGCAGCTTTGTGGATAGGGCTATTGACAGGTTTGGTATTAGTGACGACGAAAGAAAAAAAAAAAAGAAAAAAAAAAAAAAGGCACGATGGAAATACCCTGTTTCACTCGGTGAAACCTTTGAGTAGGATGCGCGAAGTGAGAAATAGAAAAAAAAAAAAGGAAAAAAAGATAAACGGGAATTTGGGTAGTAAATCCCGTAAAGTTTTAAGCTTCAACGTTGGAGGATTGAGAACGTGGATATACTCGAAATTGGTTTACTTTTTTGCAGTATGATTAAGGGGTACGGAAAATAAAAGCCGAGGCTTTATTTAGACACGTACAGGAGTTAAGGGCAGGGGGTGGGGGGAGGGGATCAAGAACATTAATTGGAAGCTAACTGTATCAATCTTTATTGGTTGCAACTGTGAAAAAATTTATAAATCTGTATTGTTACCTTTGTAGTACGATGAAATTTGTGTAATTAATACCTTTTCATTTCACAGATTTATATATTTAATCATAGGCAATGAACAAAACGGCTCTATATTATTTGATAAGATAGTGGTTAGATGTATTCACTGAATTTCGACCATTTGGTATATAGATTATTTTTTATTTAAATTAAAATAAGATTTAAAATAGTGTAACTTACAATAATGCGATATGTGAATTTCTTTAAGCATGAAATAAATGTAGAATGTGTGAAATATTCATATTTCCAATGTCAATAATTTTACCAAAAAAAAATAAAAAATAAAAACAAGAGTGCGATGGTCTAATTACGTTCAATTTAATAAACATTCTAAAATATTGCATAGATCTTAAATAAAATATGTCGATGTTTAATAGTGAATTTAATAAGAATCCAACAGAGTGTTCATACTTCAGAAAATGTTGCACGTTTCAATTCTTTTGGAAATTCAACAATATCCCACAGGTTGAAATAAATGACTTAACACTTAGCACACTCAAACAGGATCATAGAATTTTTCATACCATCTAAAAAGATTATGCTTTTTATAAAAGTATATCATAAAAGTATATCAAAATTCATTGTTTTCTTTTAGTTGCTTGAATCACACATTTCCTTGTTTCCAACTATTTTCAAATCGTCTCAATTTATTCATTAACCACCCTCTTTGTTTTTCTTCATATTTTCATTTTTTACTAACTCCAGTATAAGCCAAATTCCAACCCAATATATCAACAACTATAAAACTTTTCAAGTATTTTGAGCATCCCGAGACAAAAATCTAAAAAAAAAAAGCGAAAACAAAGCCTTCGTCATGAAGAGCAAAAAATGAGGCAACGACGTGCAAGCTTCTGCTTTGCAACTTTTTTCCTTCCATATCTCTATCAATAGAAAGCACAAAATCACGCTCTTGTCCGCATACACAGCATACGACATAGGACAGTAGAGAACTGATGAGGTAGACTAAGCAAATCATAGAGTTGACGGTAGAGTAAGGGATACAGTGATACAGTTGTCTACTTGTTGTAATGACGACATCGCCGTGTCGATGCTACTGTGTATATGTGTATGTGTGTCTGAAAACACAGTGGCACGCGCCCGATACTCCGCAGAAGCTCCGCAGTATCAGGATACTGTAATTATGTTAAGTACACTAGCGGCTCGTGGCAAACTGTGCCGTCCAAACTGACGCGCATAGTTAGACCACGAGGATCCGACAGGGAGAGCCAGCTCCACATAGATGGGGAACTAAGCGAGGCTCTCGCTATACCCGAAGCGAAGGGAGAGCGTGTAGGGAGAGTGTAGGGCAAAGCCAGAAGCTACCTATATCGAAGGCCAGCCTACTATAACGTAACGCTGTTACGGAGCAGTGCAATCACCCTTGTGATCAGACAGTAACTAACTGCGTCTCGGATGCATACATACCTAATATGCGGAGCCAGCCGTAAGGGAGCGGTAGATATATATATATATATATATATATATATATATATATATATGTATATAGATATATAGATATATGTATATGAGAAAGGGGTCGATATAGGAGAGGGGAGAATGAGAGGAGGAAGGAAGACGGGACGAAGATGGCAAAGAGCAACCGAGCTTGGTTGTATAGGTGCATATCAAGAGGAGAAGAGCCACACCAATGCCCGGCATATATATATATATATATATGCACTCGCTTTCAGCTTGCCACTTTCAAACATTCAAACGCCTCGGGCTATACGGCCTCATAAACAATAGCTACTACCCTCTTCTAGTACCAATAGCAAACGAGAAACAAAGTTCAAATCGGAACTCTTACACTTTTGTCATACAGAGATGACACATAATGCGCACAATACGTCACTGATTTTTTTCATCTCTCAGTAGACATCCTGTGTAGGAATAAAATTTGTCTGTGGTTCATCGAATCGAAAAGAATATTTTATATTTATATATTTTTTTTTTTGTTCTGGGTCCTCAATCAGTAATATTCTGGCGAAGAATATGTGTCTGAAGATTCTGTGAATTTTACAGAAAAGTTTGGAAGAAGAAAAAAGACATTTTTGTTTCGTTTTTTAGAAATAGAATTTAGATAGAATTGTTTGTACAATATTTGGTTTAATAAGTAACGAATTTATTGTTGCGTGGAGCAATATATTTTTTTTGGCATTGTCAACTATATTTTTACCGAGAAAATTAAATAAATTATTGTCAAACGAATTGCAATATAAAGTAATATACTTGGCATCTTTTTCATTCGCGTCGCTTTCGGTAAGCATGAGCATCACCAATTTTAATTATCGCTTGAACCACTGCGATGCCGCCGGGCATAACGCCTTGACGAGGGGGTTGTCAATTTATACTCGAGTCAATATAGCCGCAGGCTTGCTCAACTTTTCGCTTTTAGATCGAAGCTCGAACACCGAATATAAGGAACTTTGTGCACTGTACGTTTTGCTTTATCTATACATCAATCGCTACAGTCAATGGCTATTTTATGAATATGTTGCAGGTACGAGTTCTACCGAATCCGGGGATTTATTATGACTGCAGACGTCCGGGTTTCGTGACAGGCGAGCCGTTAGTTTTACACTGGTTCGTTGTCGACGAAACCTGCACGATCTGTGATCGCTTCAACAAACACATCGAGAATGAAGTTCCTCGTCTTGAATCGATATTTTTTTTTTTTTTTTTTTTTTTCATTCTATACGTCAACGGATAAATTACTGCTCATGGATTGAAAAATGTTAATTGGTGTAATTACGAACATGTCGAATAATAAATATCTATACTCATTGAATACAATTATTTATCTACCCAATAAGACGAAAACAAAATCAAAGTATTTTTTAATCAACGTTTCTTGAGGTTAATTATTGCTGATTTTAATCTTGTGAACCTTTTCTAGATTATCACTGCGTTATTTTTATTTTTATTCTTTTTTTTTCAATCAATGTATGATTTTCAGTGAATCTTACAACTCGGCGGCTCTACGTATCGACCTGAAATTTAAATCTCAGCAAATCTGCCTCAAGGAGCTTTACAATGATGCTGCCTCATTATAAAGTACCGAAGCAAATATGATATGTTATATAAATATAAGTGTAGTGAGTACGAACATTCAACAGCCCAAATCGATAGTGGAATACAAATCTTATATAAGTTAATGTTTGAAAACAAGGCTGCAAAGCAGAATCTTGCTCATAATTTTCTCAACATTTTTCATTGCACAAAAAACTTCCTCTATGAGCCTAAATTAATTGTCACACTTCCTCATAGACGTGATTTTCTATCAAGTTGGATAATAATGAGAAAGCTATGTGCAAGCTTCTATTTTACACTCTTTTTTATTTCCACGCAGATAAGGTATTTCATTTATTAGAAATTGATAGTTAAGATTTTCTTATGCAATACCTTTTTTATAAATAATTTTTTATGATAATGGAATACAAGTCTTATAAAAATAAATGATTGAAAACAAGGCTGCAAAGTAGAGCCTTGCTCACAATTTTCTCAATATTTTTCATTGCACTTTAATTTAATTTTTCATTCCAAAATTAATTGTCATACTTCCTCATAGATGTGATTTTCTATAAAGTTGGATAATAATGAGAAAGCTATGTGCAGACTTCTATTTTACACTCTTTTTTATTTCCACGCAGATAAGGTATTTCATTTATTAGAAACTGATAGTTAAGATTTTTTCATGCAATATCTTTAAAAAAAAAAGAAAAAAGAGAAAATGAAGTAAGTTGAAATATCGGCCACTTTTCCAATTGGGGAGTGAATAAAATCGAGTGCAGTTACCAAAGAGGAAAAACCGTGGATTTATTTTGTAAATGAAACGTCGGTAGCATTGAGAGAGTGTGCGACGATTAATATTAATGCATGATCGTGGGTGGTTTGAAAAACGATCGTATAACCAATATGAGGCGAAACTCAGAGGAAAGTATGGGGTATAAGTGGGAGGAGGAGGGGGGGTGGGGGTTGGCGTGTATTCGTGGGCTGTTTGTGCATCAGTGGCTTACGAATGATTTCACCGATTGGACGTTCACGTCCACGAGAGTTAGTTCGAAAACGTCGATCTGTCAGCGCATGTACGAGGCGTAATATCGCACTAACGAATGCAGGCTAGTTTGATTCGTCATCCCATTGATCTACAATCGGGGCTACCGCCACTGTTATCAATAATATTCGGTGGATATGATGCCGGTATGCTGGCTATCACCGAGGACCTTTCATGTTTCAATATCATGTGACGATTGATCAGAAAAAATCGAGTTTTTACA